>OX451735.1:434832685-437232685 GCA_948472305.1 Vicia faba
TGTTAGATAAATTGTTTCTTTTTCAAATCAAATTAATTTCAACTTTTTTAAATAAAAAGATATCATTTCCTTGAGTAATTAATTGGTCGGCTTAACGTCTTACTAATTGATTATTCTAATAAAAAATACATCTAAAACTCACCAGTCAATCAAATCAATATTTTCGCCCAACGCAATCTATTTCTAATGAAGATCAACCATTCTTCAACCAATCAACATCTAATCAAAACATCTAACAATCTAAAACTCTTTTTTCACTAACATAATCAAATTCAAGATATTTTCAAAAAGGGATTGTCCATTTACTTTCTATTTGAATATAAAAGATTTGCCTATCATCACTTAACTTTGAAACTCAGGCAAGTTCAAAATCATCTGAAAGCACCTTAACACAATCTTATAAAAAACACTATGTCATACCCCTAATTTGTCCGCCTTGGTGCTACGGCCGAAATTATTGTTAAACTTGGAGTTTTATAAAATTATTTTGGTTTGCATATAGTAATCTTCTAGGGACTTATAAATATTCGTTTTCAAGTCTATTAAAAAATATAATAATTTATTTCATATTATTTGTATTTATAATTTATTCATCTTTCATATTCTTTCAAATTGGTTTTTTATTGCAAATAAAAAACATAGCCCAATTGGTAAGGAAGCATAGCTTTGAAGCATAGGGTTAAAAGTTCAAATCTCAATTTGGTGCACTTTGGATATTTTTGTTTATTTGTTACCAACTATTTCTATTTTTAATTATTTCTAAAATCACAAAAAAAATCATTATTTAAATATTAATTTTCGTATTTTTTATTATGGTATTTTTAAAAATAATTATTTATTTGATTTTATGCACTTTTTACCAAAATTGAGTGTAAAATTATAATAAATACCAAAAATATTTTTATTGATTTTGTTCCATTTTATTCTACTAATTCATTCTTTAATTATTTTTAAAAAAATTGCATTAAAATTTTTTATGTCATACATTAAAAAGATTTTTTACATATTAATATATTTAAAAAATAGCTAACCAACACCCAATCTTTTTTTAATAATAACTTAATTAAATCTAAGAAAAATTTCAAAAAAGACTATGGAGATACTTTAAATCGACTGCGAATTTCGTCTAACAATTCCGCTATTCATACACTCAGGCTTAGTTCAAGGGAAATTCGAAATATCCTCGTAATCCATAACAAACACCAATCAACTGTGAACTACGAATTGGGACTCTGATTCCTCATAAGAGGATACGTAGGCATACGACTAAAATCATGGTGAGTTCCCCTAATAAAAATTAAAACCCTATTTCCTAAGCCATAATTCTAAATCCTAGCAACCTTGTGAACAAGGTAGATGAGGGGTGCCTAACGCCTTCCCTTCGTCTAAGAAGGAGTCCAACAACTTAGAATCTCTGATCAAATTAGGGTTATCCGTTATATTCCCTTCCCTAGGATAAAAATTAATGGTGACAACTTTTATTTTTAAACCGGTTATAACAGTTGGCGACTCTGCTGGGGGCATCAACCCTAGGGTCTAAAGGCCTCTCTTTTGGATTTAAGGTTTTTTTGGGGTTTTTCTATTTTTTTATTTCTTTATATTTATTTATTCTTTATATTTATTTGTTTTTATATTTTATTATCATATTTTATTTATTTGTGGTGGGATTTTATTATTTTAGAAGATTTTTTTTCTTCAAAATCCTTAGAAAGAAGGTTCGTCTATTCGCCAAGGAGATACATCAACCCCATGAGTTTATGTGAAGACTTCGCCTAAAGTCGGTGGAATTTTGCGAAAGGAATACATATCAAGAGACATCCTCTTGGGGGTGGGACTTTGGAATGAAACCTATGAATTTTTGTATAAATGTAAACCAAAATATCATGGTGAGACCTTTCATGACCTAGAGACGAAAGTTTCGGTCTGTAAATTTGCTCCACTTAAGGGAGGCCCTTGTGCCTTTCCCTCTAGTGTTATCCATGATACCCTTAAGGAAGCCACCTTATGGGGAGGGTAAAATATTTGTAGGTTGAAACTAGGAACCTACATGCTAAGGATACCTTTTATAATCCCACTACAATCCCTAAACCCGCAAGGGTTATCTTTTCATCCATTAATGTCTTTAGCCCATAGGGCTTCCGTCTTTCTGTCACAATCCCTAGCCTGTAGGGATTTCTTTGGTTTATTATAATCCTTAGCATGTAGGGATCCCTTTTTTTTTTCATTGTCATTAGAAACTTAGGACCTTGACCTCCATATGAAACTTTCCCACGAAAGACGTCCTCGCTAATGCACACCATGTGGCCTATATCAGACCATGAGATCTAGTGATTGTTGACCGGTCACCATGTGCTATCTTCCACGCTATTCCCTTAAGTCCGGCCTTCACCTCAACTATCCATTGGACTATCGCAATTCCTAGTCTGTAGGAATTCTCGTCCCTCTGTTACAATCCCTAGCTTGTAGGGGTTCCTCTTTGTCTTTCATTACCCATAAACCTTAAGGAGTTCTCGTCCGTTTCAATCTCTGAGTCAGTATAGGGTATCCTCATTTCCATGTCTATCATTAAACCCGTATAGGGTACCCTAATGTTTACCTTTATACTACGTTCGCGTCGCATATCCATGAAACTTTTTTTGCATACCCTTAAATCCAAAAAATATTTTTGCATACCCATGCATTCACATACATTCATACATTTTCATCTCATACATTTACACCTTCGCCCTTATCCAACTATTACCCATATGCTAGCTGATTTCTTGGTACCCGCAAACGAACTTAACAAAGTATGAAATTGTGGAAGGAGGAGATTAAGTATTGGAGATTAAATGGAGCTTGGTCCTACAAATCTTATTGTGGAGAAAAGGTAGTCATTCACCATGACAACTACATGCCTACACAGTGTCTCAAGTGCCAGTACTACTGGTGATTCCTCTACATCAAGAACAATTTCCATATCAACAGAATTGGTATGCCCAAGAAGAGTCCAGAGTTACCCCCATGCTCTGACAAGTCCAATAACTAAGAAGCATCTCCGAAAGTCAAGTGGATCAAACTAAGAAGCTCTTCCATATGATCATTAGACTTATCAATTTTGATTTGTAATTTCCAAGTTGCTAAGTTATATTTGGTGTAAATTTGTATCTTTTGATTAGAAATACTAATAAAGTAAGCATGCATGTTTTGAAATAAATCCATTCATATTCACCCTTCAATCACTTTCCATTTTCACTCTTCTTTTCTATCTTCCATTACACAACTTTAACAAACTTCGAGGGAGAATGACGAAAACTAAATAACTGAATTTTTCTAAACTATGCTTTCAATGTAAGATAGAGCTGACAATGTAAGGCATTGTTTCAAATCCTAAACAATGGAGAAATAAGGGAGTTAATTCGTAGTCAACCCCCTCGAGCCAGAATTTGGAGTTTTGTTCTATTTTCTAAATAAAAACCCTTAATTTCAACCAGAGGCAGGGTAGTCTATCAATTAATTCAACTATGCATTCAAATCCCATAAAAATTGGGCCATCTAAGAAAATGTTCAAGTATATCTCCTTCCTTGATACATCATTGAGGAAACGGTCTAAGCAAAGGTTCAAACACATCCTTTTCCTCACACATCAAAAAATATTGAGGAAGCAATCAATAAAGACAAAGTTCACGACATCTTCTTCCTCAGAACATCCTTCAAGATCGAGGAAACAATAAAGACGAAGCTTACAATATCGACATAGGCAGTCACAAATTTTCAAATGTTCAAAATAAAATAAAAAAGAAATTAAAAACAAAATTTCGCTAAGTCAAGTAAAAAAAACTTGACTTAGGAAAAAGTTAGGGTATCCCGATGGACCAAAATTCAAAAGAATCGGTCCATACAAAAATAAGGGATTGAAAACAAACAAATTGGAGAACAATCTTATGACTGCCACCTCAAGAATCTTCAAGGCTTCTCATCAATGATTGGATCTTATCAATGTTTTTCATCGGTGCCGTGATCTTTATCTGCACTTCTCATCATCTGCACGACTACGAAATTTCTCTTGGAGATTAAACAAATTTGTTGCATTAATTGAACTTAGGATTGGAGAATATCAAGGAGAATGGGCCGGGATAAATAAATTTTGAGCCTTATATCCTTTGTTTCTTAAACCACGAACCAAGGTTAACTATGAAAGCATACTCGGCAAAATTTATGTTAAACTGACTCCTATGTTTGTTAAAATTATTACTAACCACTTCTCTTCTTTGAATTTCCATCTCTAATCAACCATTTTCTATTCAAACTTCGATTTCAAAACTTGCATGTGCATCAAACGGAATTACTTTTCCAAAGGTACAATTTTATCTACGAATCAATACTTAACATCAAGGAGATTTCAAAATTGGTTTAATCAAAAGCAATCATTTCCATGGAGCTCCTAACCATGGGCAAAGCATCTAAAGTAGAACCCCATAATCATAAGCAAAACTATTGATCATAGGGCCATATCACATGAAGATCCTATTTACTAGGGATGATCATTCTAAGATTCAAGCAACTTAAGTCACATTTCAAAGTGACATTCTAATCAGGGGCATATCATTCGAAGGATCATTCCTTAATCAAGTTCCTATCACAATATGGTAGGGCTCGATTTCTTGTTTCAACGACTTCTCAAGGCCCTAGTGATCAAGGGGAAACCTTTTTCAATACTCAAATTTTGGGGCACTGCATATCAAAGTTCATCTTACGAAGTGTAGGGTCCAAGTTCCCTCTTAAACAACTTCAAGAACAAAATTTTTCAAGCTTCGAATACTTGAGGCAATCTATGTCAAGTTCATGGTGAGGTCTAAGTTCTTTCTAAGGGTACTTCCTCCAGGTCCTGAAGATTGAGGGGCACATCTTTCAAAATTCAAATTTTGGGGCAAACCACTGCGAGGCTCGATCAAAAGGAGTTGATTCAAAATGGTTCATCAAAGCCAAACATTTTCAAGAGTATTTTAATCAGGGGCGTAGTTCAAGATAGTGGGGCCATTCATATTATGATCAAACTATTTCCAAGCTTATATCAATGAGAATCTCCTCCAAGACCCAACATATTCCCCATAGGGGAAAGTTCTCTGCGTAATTTCATAATCTCCAGTGGATCTTTCTCCTACATCAGCAATCTTCGAGTCCAAATCGAGTATCGAGAAATCATGATAGCATAACATTCAACCACCATGTAACAAGCAGCCTTGTTACGCAAGCAACACCTCTACGCTTTAATCATCCACGACCCATCATAAGGGCATCAGTCAAAAGCATATGAGTCTGCATAAGTCATTGTCATGCATTCATTAGGTCACTTCAACCCAGAACCAAGCTATACTTATCATCTCATCTGGTTGATGACTTCCGACAGCATGGATCTAACAAAGATCCCAATTCTCAATCGCAAATCAAAATTTCAACATCTATATATATATATATATATATATATATATATATATATATATATATATATATATATATATATATATATATATATATATATATATATATATATATATATATATATATATATATATATATATATATATATATATATATATATATATATATATATATATATATATATATATATATATATATATATATATATATATGAGTTACGCATTACATGCATTGGTCAGTCATTCTACGCATTAACGCCTGCATCTGCATGCATACATGACACATCATAAACCAGGACTTAGGATCTCCCATAAAAAACTTGAGTCAATTTCCAGGGGAGTCACTATTCTTGATCCAAGTACAATCTCCAGCTAATCAGTAACATCTCTGACTATCCCTTAGTGAGTCTATGATACAAGCATTCTTTGTCAAACTAAATTGTAAGCAGCCTTGCATACAACTATCCAAGACATGAGCAACCTCACATAACCTTATTCCTTTGTTCATTCGTAGGAAGCCATACGAAGCATGAGAAACCTCATGCATTCATCATCCGTCCATACTTAAGCAACCTTACGTACAATCGTTCAAGACACCTTACATACAACCATCAAAGTCGTGAGCAACCTCACACTTTCCAATCACCTGATCAACATCCCCTGGTGACCTTATTGATGTTAGCAACTCTGCCATCTATTCCACCTTTCCAAGACACCAAGTCGATACTATTCCAGTGGCCCTACTGACATTGGTGTAAAGTCTAGTTCTCATTTGGAAGTGTTCCAATTTCCGTTTGGAAGCTAATTCTTATCACTAGTTCTCGGTTGGTAGCCTGCCTTAGGAACAAATTCCACAGTTCAAATAAAATGGGCATTTCATTTATAAATCATCACATCATTTCAATTCATAATATTATCTTATTAAGCATACATACCATAAATCATGCATACATCAAGCATAATCATATCAAACATGCATACATGTATTACATTCAATCATATATGCCCATGAAAACTGCGAAAAATAGTGAGGTATGACTACCAGCTAAGACAAACTTAAATTCAAATCCAAGCTCAGAAATATTCATTCATCTTGCTATCACTATAGCTACCTCGATTGAGAATAGACACAACCGTTAGAGGTATCACTATCAAAATTTCACTACGCGGCTTACCTACGATTCATATCCAAAGTCTAGTCATCACCAACCTCTAGGCATTACACGTGCAATTATAAAATTCAAACTTTTCAAGTTCAAACCTCTCAAAACATTCAATTTCATTTGGTTATCATGTTGATCAAGCCTCTGTTGAGAACAGACACAACCATATTCAATAGAAAAATTTTGGGGTTCATTTTTTTCATGTTGATAGTCTTGGTTGAGAACAGACACAACTAACATCATCAGCGAAACTTTGGGGTTCATTTCTTCACGTTGATAGTCTTGGTTGAGAGCAGACACAACTGACATCATCAGTGAATTTGGATTTCTTTATGCTAAACAATTACCTTGGTTGAGAATAGACACAACCGATAAAACTCCGATCTCATCTTAGATCTAGTTATCTAATATTCGATCACCAAAACACTTTTCAATCATCTACCCCCTAGGTTGTGGTAGGTGTGCAAATTACCATATTCATATTATTCATTCCCTAGGTTATAATGAATACGTGAATCTGTATTTATGTTGTTTATCCCCTAGGTCGTGGTAAGCGTACAAATTCTTCAAATATTTATCCCCTAGGTTGTGATAGGTGTGCGAATTTTTAGGTTTATACTATTCATCCCCTAGGTTGTGATGAATAATGTAAGTTTATCCCTGTTTCCTTTTATACCCTAGGTCGTGATAAATGCATAGGTTCATCCTCGTACTGTTCACTCCCTAGGTTGTAGTAAACATAACGAAATCTGCGGTATGATTCATCGAATCAGTCTCCATGCAGCGATGCATTATCTAAACTATGTTTTATTTATCCCCTAGGTTGTGATGAATAGAAAAAAATATGCATTACAAACTTACTATATTAGTCTCGAAGCATTAGTAAGTCAATTTCACAAACTCGTATTATTTACCTCCTAGGTTATGGTAAATATACAAAAAACTTCGATCTTATTCAGCAAATACCTTAGTTGAGAACAGACACACCTGGTATATCTACAATCTACATCGTTGGTTTAATTATCTACGATTTGGTTATCAAACTCAAAATTCAAACTTCAAACTCGTAGTGTTTATCCCCTGGGTTGTGATAGGTATGCGAATTTGTAGTATAGTTTGTGTCAGTCTCTAAGCGGCAGTGAATTATTAAGTCTATGTAGTTATCCTCTAGGATGTGATAAGTACAGTAGCAATGCCTTATTATTTTAGTCTCTATAGTAAGATATTTTTAACCCATATCATTTACTCCTCAGGTTGTAGTAGATGTGTGAAATCTGCGATATAACTCATTGCGTTAGTTTGGAAGCAACAATAGGTTATCCTTCTCTTTGCGGTGTAATTCATTATGTTAGTCTCCATGCGGCAATGTATTATCAAGCTCTTTGTTATTCATCCCCTAGGCCTCGATGAATATGCAAAATCTGCATCATTAGCTTAGTATATTAGTCTCAAAGTGTTAGTAAGTTAAATGTCAAAACTAGTATATAGATGCGATGTAGCTTGTTGCATCAGTCTCAATGAAGCAATAAGTTATCAATCTTTCAACTCGTGCTATTTACCTCCTATGTTATGGTAAATATGTAAAATTGACGATGATCTCTTTTCTAGGTATTGTCGAGTCATATGTGTCGTCATATCTAGATCAATTAAAACTCTCTATTCAAACTCTGGTAGGATGATACATCATCATCTTTGCCTATCTACTATATTCAAACTCTGGTAGGATGACACATCATCATCTTTTCCTATCTACTCTTTGGGAAAACTCTAGTAGGATGCTACATCATCATCTTTGCCTATTTTCTCCGTACTCCTGGGAACGCTGCACAACGTATCCTTATAAATCTTCGATCCAAATTTTGAGGTCTTCCATTATTTAATAACCCTCTGATTTGAACATGCGATCCTACGTATTCTCGCACGCTTCAATCGAAGAGTAATTAAATAAGGGAAGTTGTCATACCCCAAATTTGCCCGCCTTGGTGATATGGCCGAAATTATTGTTAAACTTGGAGTTTTATAAAATTATTTTGGTTTGTATACAGTAATATTCCGGGGTTTTATAAATATTCGTTTTCAAGTCTATTTAAAAATATAATAATTTATTTAAAATTATTTGTATTTTAATTGCTAGTCTTCATATACTTTCAATTGGCTTTTTATTTCAAATAAATAATATAGCTCAATTGGTAAGGAAGCACAATGTCGAAGCATAGGGCCAATGGTTCTAGTCTTAATTGGTGCATTTTGGATATTTTTGTTTATTTTGTTACTAACTATTTCTATTTTTAATTTGATTTTATGCATTTTTTTAACCAAAATTGAGTGTAAAAATTATAATAAATACCAAATATATTTTTATTGATTTTGTTTCATTTTATTTTAGGATAGTTTTTATGAGATTGATCAAAATAGTTAAATTTTAGAAATCAAATCAAATTTGTTTTTAAAATTGTAATTAGCATTGATTAATTTAAAATTTTAAACTTTATTTTTTTAATTAGTTTTTAACCTAATTTTTTCATGCTATATAAAGAGATGATATTTTATCAACAAGAGGAGGCCACTTCTCACGTCTATTCTTACACTAAGAGGCTAATTTTATTATCAACAATTTTCACACAATTTTCTCAAACACTACACCGATACAAAAATCTCTTTTTGTTCTCACGTTGTATATTCACAACCTGTACATATTTTAACACATTTTCTTTCAATACCTCAAAAGCTTCACCAAATTGCAACCATTATGGGCAACCTCTACCTTCACCATGTATATTATTAAATGTTTTTATTTGATGAATTTTGTTGTTTGTTTTGATATGAAAATAGGTTGAAGAATATGAGAAACAAAGTGGCACAAGAATAATAATCTAACAGGGAATTCAACAGCAAGTCACAAAATAAAATCATGATATATATATATATATATATATATATATATATATATATATATATATATATATATATATATATATATATATATATATATATATATATATATATATATATATATATATATATGTTGTGCTTTTTTTCTTTGTTTGTTGTGCAGGAAAATCTAGAAATAGAAGGAAGAATTATGAGGCTCACGTTCACCACTCACGATGACTACTTCTGACGGACAGATCCCCCTGCATGCAGAACTACTGCGAGCTTACAGATCCATGACCATGCATGCCCAGATTTCGGTGGATCTCCTTCCACGATTCCGCCTCCTCACAAGCCATCGACCATCATCCACAGATCTGAATCGTTGTTTTTTTGTTTGTTTTCTTCCTTTTCAGGAAAATGAAAGGAGAGAAGAAGATGAAATACTTGGAGAAAGGTTGAGATATGTCTTCACGAGATCTAGTTGTAAGGTTATGAGATAGTTTTTTCTCTTTATTTAATGATAAATTTGCCACTTGTTAGTGGCTCATTGGTCAATTGGTAAACATTGAAAAAGTCAAAATTGATATCCTCTTTGTTAAAGGTACCTCCCCAAGCTCTTTCTATTTCATATTTTTCTTTTTTTAGTTATTAATCTAAGTTAAGATATAACTAGGGTATTAGTTGGTCTTATGGGCTCTTGGGCCATAATCTCATCCTTGCTGAACAAACTCCCCTTATTATCTGGGCCCGAATTCAATATCTGAATTCAGGCCCTACTTTCCACGACCCCCTGATTTAGTTAACCCAAATAAAATACACTCCCTATAATTTTTATTAAAATTATTTTGTTTTTTATATTATTATTATAATCTTATATTTAATATATTTATAATTTTTGAAACTATTTTATTATTATAAAATTCAAACACTTATTTTTTTCTACTTATTCATTCTTTAATTATTATTTTTTAAATTGCATTAAAATTATTTTTTTGTCATGCATTAAAAAGATTTTTTTTTATATATTAATATATTAAAAAAATACCTAATCAACATCAAATCTTTTTTTAATAATAACTTAATTAAATCCAAGAAAATTTTCAAAAAGAATTATGGAGATACTTTAAATTGACTGTGAACTTTGTCTAACAATTGTGCTATTCACACACCCAGGCTTGGTTCAAGGGAAACTCGAAAGATCTTCGTAATACATAAAAAATACCAACCAATTGCGAACTACGAATTGGGACTCCGATTCCTCATAAGAGAATACATAAGCATACGACTAAAATCGTGGCGAGTTCCCCTAATAAAAATTAAAACCCTATTTCATAAGCGGTAATTCTAAACCCTCGTATACTCGTGAACAAGGTAGATAAGGGGTTCCTAACACCTTTCATTTGTCTAATAACGAGTCCAACAACTTAGAATCTCTGATCAAATTAGGGTTATCCGTTATATTTCCTTCCCCAGGATAAAAATTAATGGTTGCAACTCTTATTTTTAAATCGGTTACAACACACTAACCAAACATAATTCTAACTACGAAGTACTTTGATTTCTTATTAAGAAGATACATAGGCACATAAATGAAAAACCAAGGCGAGTCCACTAACTTTAAATACTCAAGTCCTAGGTCTAAAAAGGATCCCCTTGAGTACAAGGGAGGTAAATGGTGCCTAACACCTTCCATTTATCTAATTAACTCTTGAATCCATTAATCTCTAAACAGCTACAACTTTTCCGTTCCTTTCCCGTCTGTAGGAAAAATAAGTAGCGGTGACGACTCTTATTTTTTGCCAGTTACGACAATTACCTATAAATGAAAGCATGAAAATGAAATGTTTGCTTGCTTAAAGCTAAATCTCACTTGTGAATTGTCTGCAACCTCATGTTTTATATATATTGAGAGTAGACATGCATATAACTATATTGATTTTGCATATAACTATATTGAGAGTAGACATGCATATAACTATATTGATTTTGCATATTTCTTGCTATTACTTGATATGTGTGATGTCATGGATATGATAAAGATAATAATTTTTATTGACTGAAAACTACTTGGTCAAATAAAGCCTACCTAGTTAGAAGTGATCCTTTAATGAACCACTTTGAGCTAAAATGTGAAAGTTCTTGTTTTTGAAAAATTATAATCCTTAGTCGTTGAAAAGAAAAACAATGTACGTACCTTGTCTTAAGGATATGAGAGTATTAAGAATTGAAGGGTTTATAATATGAAAAGTTGGGAAAATGGGATTTATAAAAGAAAGAAGTCAAGTATATGACATTGGTGATCAAAAGAAAATGAAAAAGGAATATAATTTTACATAAGAAATGAAAAAGAAAAATGAAAAAGAAAGAAATAAACAAATGGTCAAAGAAAAACAAACAAAAAAATCACCAAAGGAAGTTCTAAGTGAAGAAGGAAAGAGAAGTCTAAAAACAAAAACAAAAAACAACTTATGCTCTCTTATCTTCAAAGGCACTTTTGAGTCTAAAGGAAAACTAATGTTTCTTGTAACCAAAGCACATTACTGAAATTTTATTCCTGAGGGGACATATGTTGGACACATTGTTGGGACAATTGGTCCAACTTATTAAAACAATATGACAATAAAATAACATCAGAAATAACATAATGCAGAAAGAAATAAATAACATAAGAGATTGGTAACATAGTTAGGTGAAAACCACATCTACGTCTGGAGGACACTCTACCCAATAAAGGAGATTCATTACTTTGAATTAGTATAATTGGTCTTATATGAACACAAACCTCGTGATGTTCAATGAATCTTCCTAATACTAGTGACTTTCTATTTAGGACTCCCCCTAAATATGAAAATCCCCCTCACTTTCTCTCAATCACTAATCCCAAGTGATCAACTTTAATTACAACAATATTGAATGTTGATTTTAGTACTCAACTAAGACAAACCAACAACTATATCAAGTTACTGAAGCAATAATGTGGTGTACACAAACAAGATCAACACTAATCCTTATGATATGAGTGGTAACATTAGTGTAGAATACAAGTAACAAAAGACTCAAAAACCCTAGCACAAAGAACTTAATCCTAGTGCACAAAACATGTTCTTAAATATGAGATTTGAGTCTCCTTAAATAGAAATACATTATGGGCTTTTGTCCTTTGTATTTTTGAATTAATTTCGTCCAAAATAATAGTTGAATATGTTGAACTTTATTTTCTCCATAAAAATATCCAACAAAAAATATGATTTGTTATATTTCAAATACATATTTAAATATGATTTAATCTTCAACAGCTGTCAAACAAATCACATAAACATTTCTATACAATCTGATTGAATCTCAATAAAAAATTTAGTACCTAACAACATCCATCATGGCATGTTGATAGGGCCATATGTTGCATTGCTCACATGATAGAACATTGTGTTCCACATGTTGCACCCGAACATCTAAATTAACTCTCTTCATGAAAATAGAACTTCTTTTTAGAGTGAATCTTGGATAGAATAAGTCTAAACCGAAACTGTAATAACATTTTTCTATTTTTAGAAACCATACGTTGCAGCACACATGTTGGAACATCGTGTTCCACATGTTTCCCTTCTGCACCAAGAACAACTTGAACATACTGCATGTTGTTTTTCATAACACAACCAATATAAGTGGAACAACAATCTCCCTCTTTAGCGAATTTTGGTAAGACAATCATCAAGCAGAAACAAAGATGAGTATCAAAAGATGTCCCATACTCAAAATAACCATCCTAAGTAGAAAAACAAACAGGTAACTACACATCATTCAGCTGACATACAATGCTCCCATAAATATGTAACATGCAATCATTCATGATAAGTTAGTCATGAATTCACACATAGTTAGTAGTCAATAGCTAGAGGACAAAAGCTACTACTAACACAAAAAGATATTAGCACACACATGCACACAAGGTTGAGGGCCAGATGCCAGGCCAGATGCCAGGCCAGATGCTTCAACAAGTGTGAACATAAAGCATTAGTTAGTTCTAATCAGAACATTAGTGAGTACTAAGCACAATTGGATATATCAGTTGAACCTCATACACCACAAGGTCAATAGTTAAGTTAGTATTTACACCATCCACTACACACACCAAAACACATAATTACTCCACCTTTTTGCCATAATTTGGAAAAGGTGTTCCTAGAGAAATAATTTAGTCAACACAGAGGTTAGTATGTTAGCGCATACACACAAATGTTGAAAATAATGCTGGAGCATCATGATAATTATTGGTACAATATCATAAAGTTATCAAGACACTATAAAACCAAAACAAGACATGCACAAATACAAGGTCCAAAATAAGCTAAGCAAAAACACTTGGAAATAATGGGTCTTCAAACTTGATCTCTAGTCCATCCACCTGAATCCATGAAGGTAACCCAGTCTTCATTTAAGTCACTCTCTTTCACACGTCTCTTCTTCGAGGTCTTCATCTTTGTCACATAAGTCCTTCTAGTCACATATATCCTAACTGATGGTGCACTATTTGTAGAAGTAGATTCAACCCATTTGTTCATATTTTTCTCATCCTCAATAAATCTATCAATAGCCTTATTGATATTAATTCCCTTATTAGAGGAACTCTTCTTTTGATTCTTAGAATTTTGACTCATTTTGAAGAAAATAGGCACTTGATGGATAAAAGAGGGAAGAGTTCTCTAAGATCAAGATAAATATAGGTGCAAATTGCTCTTTCTTGTAACGAAGGTCCAAATAAAAAGAGGTTTTGAAACATGGAAAGTCAGCGTTGTTTTTGTGCAGCATAGACCAAAAACGAGAAAAACTCCCCAGTACACCTCCTTAGATTTGACTAATATAGACCCTCACAGATGCGAATAACAAGAGAACCCTTCAGTTTTTCAAATTGATTTGCATCCAATTCTTTAGTGAAAATGTCAGCCAATTGTCTTTCACTTGCTATATGCTCAAGGATGACAATTTTATCTTCCATAAGTTCCCTTATGAAATGATGTTTGATGTCAATGTGCTTAGTTCTATTGTGTTGAACAAGATTCTTTGAAATATTGATAGCACTCAAGTTGTAAATAAATAATATCATGACATCTTGTCCCACATTGTACTCTTTCAAAATTTATTTCATCCAGAGCGATTGAGTGAAACTGCTCCAAGCTACTATATATTCAGTTTCAGCAGTGGACAATGAGACACAAATTTTCTTCTTGTTGAACCAAGATATTAAGTTGTTACCAAGGAATAAATAACCACCATATGTGATTTTTCTATCATATGCATGTCGAGCCCAATCAACATCACAATACCCTACTAGTATTGACTAAATGTCATAAGAGTAGAGAATACCATAGTCACATTTCCGATTGATATACCTCAAGATTCTCTTCACCTAAGCAAGATGACTAGTCTTAGGTTTAGCTTGATATCTAGCACAAACGCCTATAGAAAATGTGACGTCAGGTCTACTTGTTATGAGGTAGATCAAACTCCAAATCATGATTCTATATAAGCTTTTCTCTACATCAACTTCATTTTCACCTTTGGTTACATTCACATGTGTAGCAGCAGGAGTTCATTTGTAGCTAGCATTGTCAAGACCAAAATTCTTCACTATACTCTTAGAATACTTGCTTTGAGATACAAAAATGTTTTCTTCCATTTTCTTAACTTAAAGACCAAGAAAATAAATGATTTCTCCTACAAGACTCATCTTAAATTCAAACTTTATTTATTGGACAAAATGCTCCACCATTCAGTCTGACATCCCACCAAATTCAATGTCATCAATGTAAATCTATGCTACCATGAGTTTTCCTTCTACTATATTCACAAATAGAGTTTTATCTATTACCCCTCTTGTGTAGCCATTGTTAACCAGAAACTATGTTAATCTTTCATACCATGTTCTTGGAGATTGCTTTAGACCATACAGAGCCTTCTTTAACTTGTACACATAGTTTAGAAATTTGGGACCAATGAACCCATTTGGTTGCTAATGATAGACTTATTTCATTATTCCACTTAAATTTAATGAGGTATGATATGTGTTAAGATTTCATGACTGATCCCTTTAGTAGAGAAAAATTTAGAGAACTTGGAGTTCTTAAACTCCTTGTCAGGGTCACTTCTTTTCTTTACAATTTCACTTCCCCTCTCCTTTTGTATACGAAGGCATAACTCTTTGAACACATCAAAAGTATTAGATTTTTCTCTAATGAATTTAACCCATGCATATCTTGAAAAATCACCCACAAAAAAAAAATTATATCTTTCCACCAAGACTTTCCATTTGCATAAGCCCCATGAGGTCCATATGAAGAAGATCAAGAACTTTTGAGGTGGCCAAATGCTGAAGCCTATTATGGGATATCTTGGTCTGCTTACCTATTTGGAAATCTCCACATGTTTTTCTTTCTTCAATCTTCAAATTTGGAAAACCTCTAATGGTTTCAACAAACATAACCTTCTTCATGCCTTTGAGATTGAGGTGACCAAGTCTTTGGTGCCATAGTTTAGTGTCGTCAACTTTGGATAACATGTAAGATAAAGGTTGAGATATCCATATATAACAATTGTATTTGGACCTTAACCCCTTCATGAGTACTTAATAGCCCTTATTGGTGACAATACATTCAAATTTACTAAAATTTACATTCAAGCCTTAATCATACAATTGGCTTATGCTGATCAGTTTAACAATTAAACCTTATACCAGCAACACATCATTAAGACAAGGAAGACCAAGACTAACCATTTTTCCCATGCCCTTTATTCTTACCTTTGCTTCATCATCAAAAGTCTCATAATTATTGGAGTAAAATTTCAACTCCTAAAGATATGTCTTTTCTCCAGTCATGTGCTTGGAAAACCCACTAACAAATTACCGATCTTATCTTGAGGGAACTCTAAGAGACGTGTGTGCTATGAAACTATTGGCAACTACTTTTAGTTTCCACTCCTTCTTTGCTTGAACCTTATTTCCATATTTTCTCTTTAGTCTTGGATGACTATAAGACTGAGGATAACTATATAGTTTGTAATAATAAGGCCTTATATGCCCATATCTACCATAGTGATGACATCTCTAAGATAGGTTCTTGTGACTTTTATGATGAGAGAACACATGTTGAACACGACGTTGGGTCATGTGGTCCACCATTAGAAACTCTGTCTTCTTCTTAGGAAGGATAACCTTCTTAGAGGAAATTTTTCTTTTCTGCTTCATGCTGGATTCAAAACCTATTCCCTTTAGTTTTCTAGACATATTCCAACTTCCAATCTCATATCTATTATATTAGAACCATTTTTCAACATACACACAAACTTTATCATATTTTTAAGTTTGGAATTTAGTAAAGCTCATTCTTCTTCCAAACCCGTGATGGTTGAGACTGTAGCGGTAGAAATGTTTAAGACTAAGCCATTGGATTGACTAGACTTTATACAAATCAAAATCAAAATCTCCACCATGCTTTATTGTTTCCAAAGGAATGGGAAAATAGCGAATAACCCAAAAAGAGGGGGAAAGATTCAAGGTAAGGGGGTTGGTTATGCAAAGGGAAGGTATTAGCACCCTAAGCATCTACGGTACTCCGCAGAAACCTCTTTGTAAAATTTGTATATTTTGGATATAAAAATTGTTGTATATATAAAATGGATGGTGGAGGTGAGAAAAGAGATATATTTATTTTATAATTTTTGCACCCGCCGCAGTTGCGAACCTTTAGTGCCTACGTACTACCTTTCGTGCAATAGGGGATCAGGGTACACGTAGTTCCTCTTTTAAAAATTTGAAACACAAATGCGTTGGTCAATTTTATGAGATAAAACATCATCGTCATTGTCCGTGTGGAAAACATACCTACTATCCACAATCATGAGAAAGGAGAATTTGCATCATCTCAAAGTGGAGGATATGGCTTGGATTTTAAAATCAACAATGCCTCACTCAACACCCAAGTGGAAAATATCTCTCTTCACTGCATATTATAGAAGTATAGTTGTTTGCATCACTACAAGGATTGACAAGAGTTCAATCTTTTGAGAAAAGTTTAAAGATAAAAAAAATCAAAATGGCAAAATGGTTTGAAATGAGATTGATTGACTTTTAGTCTTCTCATAAAAAAAATGTCAAGGTATCATTAAGTTGATTGGGGTTTATTTATGAAAATGTTTTGAAAATAGATGGACATAAGTCCAAGTTTATTATAAAAGTGGTTCAAGTTTAAAACAAGAAGAGTTTTCAAAAGGAGGGAGAAGATTTTTGAAATTAAAGAAGATGGGAGGAGAAGAAGAGGCTATCCTAAAGCATAAGGTAAAATCTAGGGATAATAATCATATAACCAACAAGAAGCCAATACTTGACACGATGAGCCAAGATAGAGTTCCCATTCTTTGGATTGAAACCAAGCAAGCAAAAATACTAGACCTCTTTAGAGAACCAAATTTCAAGTGTATTAAGTCTTCATCAAAATTGGGCAGAGTAACGACTGTATACAGGTGAATTCCAGATTACAAACAAAGGGTGTAATCACAATAACCTGCACACAAAAACAAACAAGAAACCCAATGTATTGAGGTAAACCTCAAGAACTCCAGACAAAATAATCAGATAAAGATCACAAGGTTTCCAAGATAGGCCAAGGTTTCTAACCTTAAGTCCAAGAAAATGTCCCATGCTCCATAATGCCAAGAATAGTAACCAAATAGTCAAAGTACCATTAAAGATTTTTTAGGGTTTATGTTGATTATTAAGTATCTTAAGAAAGGAAAAGAAAATCTCAAGTGAGCAAAGTAAAAATGGCAAGAAAATAAATGCTCAAATGAGGAAAGATGAAAATGGCATGAAATGTAAATGCTAAAAGTAAATAGTACATAAAGCATAAAACAGAATAAAAGCATAAGGTAAAACAAGTCAATAATTAGTGGTTAGTTGGATGACCATCTTAAAACTTGCATTTGGAACTCATTAGAGGATTGGTAGAACCAAAGCCTCCACACAACAAGTTGTATTTTCTTTTTGTCAAGTATATCATCCATTGAGAATTCTTATGAGTATCATTTAATGATCAACGATGTTTAAGTGATCCGCGTTGACCAAAGGTGTTGTAGATCCATTAGAGGATTGGTAGAACCAAATCCTCCACACAATGAATCTCAAGGTTATTGTATCAAAGAGATCAAATTAACATACTTGGGCTTGCAATCATAAGTTTGGGCCACGAATGATCATTTATTTGAATCGGGACAAAATTTAGCGCTATGTTAAGCAATCATAAGTGGACTTATATAGAAGTAGTACCTATTTTGAGGCCGATCAATAATAATTTATGCACCATTTGTTTTGAGACATAATATAGAGATCATGCTCCAATAACACCTAGTGCAATAAGAAAGGGATAAGATGAAGAGGGGATGGGAAAAATGAATAAACCACTTTTGAATAAAAAATTTAATCAAACTATTATTAAAATCATTCATCCATTTTGGTGGAGTTGAACTCAACACCCAAAATCCAATGATGTTAATAAAGTCATGATCAAAAAATCAACTCAAGACAGCCAGAAAATAATCACAAAAATAATATTATATTTAATATATACATTAAAAGGGTTTAAAAAATGTTTAAAAATCAAAATAGAGGAGAAAAATATCAACTATGTTCAAAGTAATCAAGAAAGAAAAAGTAAGGCCATAGAAAAATCAGAAATGGATCAAAATATTTTTATAAAATTTTTGATAATTTTTAAAAGTTAGAAACTATTTTTAAACTATTTAAAATTGCTCAAACAAATAGAAAATAGGTAAAAAATAGTAAACCTCAATATAAAATTCCATAAAATTTTCAGAAATTCAAAAATATGCAAAATAATACTTATGGATTTTTTCAGAATTAAAAAATGTCAGAAAATATTTTTTAAGTAATTAAAAGAAAGCAAATAATTCAAAAAATACAAAAAATATCAAATGTCAAAATAAAAATGTGAAAAAGTAGTCATGAGATTAGAAATAATTGAAAGTACTTTTGTGAATTTTTTCATAATTTTTGGATAAAAAATAAAAGAGTTATGAATTTTTGAAAATTTAATCAATAAAAATATAAAATCAGAAATTAAAATAAAACCAAAAAGATGTGGACCATCAGATCATAGTCAAAACGTGTTAGGCAAGCTGATCCAGTGGACCAGACGCGCTGTGCTTGATATGGACCTTAGTGAGAAACACATATGATCATAAAAAGGGCAACCAATGAAATTAAAACGTTTGGCATGCTATCATTGACTAAGACGAGACATGTCATCATCTTCAACCTCAAGACACCTTGCAATGGGGATTTTGTGAGATCCTTCAAATGGAAAAATTAGGATTCCAGGCTAGTATCATTGAATTCGTCTCTTCAAGACGATTCTAACACCACCATCACGCCAAATTTATATAAGGTATGGAGAGAGATATGAATCAAGAACCCAGAAAATAGCGAGCACCTTCAATTTGAGATTTCTCTCTCAATTCTCAATGGATTTAAAAATTGTAAGCAACATTGGAATCAGGAGAAGAAGTAGAATAGATTATTGCTTGATTTGGATCCAAATGGTGGAGAATTCTACCTTTTCGAAGTTCAAGGAAGAAGCTCTGAAACTGGACTTCTGTAGCTTGAATTATGGCTCGTTTTGATTGGTTTAAGTGCTGGAGAGTTTATATGATGCTTAAGGATGATGAATGCGCAAAGAATTTTGGAAAAGGGAGCTTAAATCTCAGAAACTGAATTCAAAAAAAGATGGGTTCGTGTGAAGTTTTGGCAGGGTGTTTTTGGCTCTCAAAGCTTGAAGAAATGAATGGGGGATGACCCTCTATTTATAGGGAAGTGAATGGGAATGAAAATTGGAAGAAACAAGGATGTTTGGAGGGAAATTGAGTGAAGGTCGAGCACGAGTGAAGTGTGACTTCATTTCCATTAAAACTCAACCAAATCTTGCGTTTTGGGGTGCTAATCGCTTTTGGAAAGTTTTCTAATCAAGTTTAAATAAAAAATGCGCATAAATCTTGTGTTTAGAAGTCACATTATGGATTTCAAAATTCCGACTTTGTGGAAAATTCAGTTTCAAGTTACCAAATTCAAATCCATGGCATTTCCAACTTAAGGGGTCTTAGGGCATGATTCTTGATGCTTTAGAAAGATGAGGTTACAAGATTTGCAATGGAAAAAAATGGAATCAAATGGATGCTTGATCTGAAAGTTGCATTGAGTCAAAGTTGAAGAAAAAGGGTTGAAACATACTTAGAAATATTTCAAATTCTTCTTCAAAAATGACCTATAATGTCTTGCATCCAAACATGGCCTTCCACTTAGAATTTGCTCTTGACCAAAAAATATGGCATGAAGTAAATCTCTTGAATGAAATTTTGGGACTTGAACCACTCAAAATATCCAAAAATTGAGAGAGTTATGAATTGTTGAAGTTGGCAAAAAAAATCATGAAATGACCTATAATCTTTTGCATATTTAAGGCAACTTCCATCCATTTTTCCACTTTGCACATAAAATAATGCATAAAGTTCACTTCTTCAAGATCATTATGGAAAAAGAATGGACTCAAGGTGATAAAAATTGACCAAGTTATGATCATTTGAAGTCACTTATGTAAAATTGTGGATTCATCTAGATGAATTGTAATCTTCCTTCTTCATCAAGGCTCTTCCACATGTAAACTCCTTGGAACTTTTGAAGTGATTTGTTTATAACCCTTTGAAGAGAATGATGTCTTTGGAATCACTCAAGAATATAAAAAGGTGAGCAAGATATACTCCTTTGAAGTTCAAAACCCTAGCTTCTAGATCAAGAGAATGCCTTGAGGGACTTTGACAAGTTTGAACAAACTTCTTGTACCAATATTCTTGATTTGTGAATAGAAGTTGTTGAGGATGATAATGAGGACTCATAGACACAAAAACCACTTCCATATATTGAAATTTGAGAGAAATATGCACTTGTGACCAATAGGAACAAGGCCTTGTCCAAACATGACAACTTCTCCAATCAACCACTTGTACTTTTGAGTCACATCTAATAACCTTGAAATGTGATGAATTAAAGCAACCTTGGCATGCCAATTCTTCCAAAACCACTCCAATGGTGAGGTTTGAACTTCTCAAGCTTTTATTGGCTAGGTCATGGAAATAAACTCATGAACCCATGGAGTAACTTGTTAAATCTCATTGCCCTTGCCTACATGGATAACAAGCAAGACAAACCAACATTGTATTTTATTAGTTAAATGAAGAAATCAAAACAATATTCATGATCACAAAAGGAACATAAGTCAAGGTGCTTGGTATTCCCTCAAAAAGGCAAAACTCAAAGTAGGGAGGGGAACCAAGAATCCTAGTGTGATCTTGTTGTGAGTAAATCAACATGATATGATGAAGGGATCTTAGGGGAAAAAATTAGGGTACAACAGATGCCCTTATTTAAGTTTCTTCTATCCGGAGATACAAAGGTTAAAAATATTCGTGTCGACGTGATCGAAGATAGTTAAATATAAAACAAACCCTATTTTTGGCCCTAAGATACCATCCAAATGCTTATGATCATGAATGCATATGAACAGGACCAAAGAGACGCAAAGATAACACTGGGGATGCAACAATAATAAAGAAACAAAGGAGCAACCCCACCAGGAAAATAAATCACTGGCATACCAAAAGACCTGAATCAAAGAGGATGGTAGAATGGTCAAAGGACACACCAACTTCTACTGAAGGCGAAGCTACCAACATTTACTAAAGGCAGAGAGAAACATAACAAACATCGACGTTCACCGTCGATGGTCTACCAACTTTCACTGAAGGTAGAAAGAGAAATAATCATATCACCGCTGTTCACTGATGATGAACTACCAACGTTCACTGAAGGTAGCAAGAGAATAATCATAGCACCACCGTTCACTGACGATGAACTATCCACGTTTACTGAAGATAGAAAAAAGATAGCAAACACCGACATTCACTGCCGATGTCATACCAACTTTCACTGAAGGTAGAAAGAGAATATATCATATCACCGCCATTCACTGACGATGAACTATCCACGTTTACTGAAGATAGCAAAAAGATAACAAACACCGACGTTCACTGCCGATGTCCTACCAACTTTCACTGAAGGTAGAAAGAGAAATAATCATATCACCGTCGTTCATTGATGATGAACTACCAACGTTCACTGAAGGTAGCAAGAGAATAATCATAGCCCCTCCGTTCACTGACGATGAACTATCCACATTTACTGAAGATAGCAAAAGATAACAAACACCGACGTTCACTGCCGATGTCCTACCAACTTTCACTGAAGGTAGAAAGAGAAATAATCATATCATCGTCGTTCACTGACGATGAACTACCGACGTTCACTGAAGGTAGCAAAAAGATAACAAACACTGACTTTCATTGCCGATGAAATATCCACGTTTACTGAAGATAGCAAAAAGATAACAAGTTTCTCCAAGATTCTGGTGTTTCGCCTAGAACGGGTCTCAACTTCTTCTTTAACCAAGGCACTCCACCTGGAAAGGATAATACATAAGCTAATAAAGAGACTTGCTATTTGTGGTCACGAAGGATTGTAAAAGGAAATGACTTTTTTGGGGCAAGAGGTATGACTTCCTGGGGAGATGCCATGATGTTCTTGCTAAGGGGATAACGTCTTCTTGTGAAAAATAAATGCACCAACCAAAGCTTGGAGTTTTTCAGGATTCCAAAGTAAATAATATTGCCAGGGGACCATAGGTCCAAACCAGAAATAAATTGGAATGAAACAGTCAACTAGAATACATCCTTTGAGAAATAAACTCAAGATGGGAAACAAGATCCGTCCAAACAAGGAACTGTACAGGAAGGCTAAAGCAAAAATCTTCTATGAGGGACGACTCAGTAGGGAAATTGAAAGAATGTACGTTTTCTGCTTAATACCAACGCTCTAATGAAAAGAGGGTAACTTATCTCTGCAAAATAGGGTAATATGTCAACAAAAAAATATTAACAAATGTCAATGAACAATGATTTGTCAATTTTAGCTATGCATGATGCATGTATGAATGTATGAGTGTTATTGTATGCATGCTGACAAAACAGATACACAACATGGGGAACAACCAGGAAAAACTGCCTCAGGAACTAACAAAACTCGGCTAAGCTTCAACCAGGATGATCATTCCAAGAAAGGTAAAGGCCAGCTGCGGAAACCAAACCTACTGCCTGCTTTAACTTTACTGAGGAGAAACATAATCCAGAGGTAGCCAAATCAAACTGATACCGGGGTAGAACATCCTTCTTTAGGCTTCATCGGGGAACCGGTGTTATTTTTTCAAACGTAACATGCCTACTGGAGATTGCAAGACCAGTCTCAAATAAAGAAGACTGACACTGAAACAATCAAACTTCGCTGGGGAATTCAAGCCTACTTCACTGGAGAAAAATGCGGATTGAAACTTCACATCATGAAAACTCAGAAAAGAGGAGAAATGAATCCAAACTTGACCGAGGATACCAGAACCATAAACCCAATACGGTGAAAACAACCTGAGTAGACCTTCCCGAGGGGAACAAAACTTCTCAAAACAACCAGAGTTTGTCCATTCCTGGGATCACCATTTTTGTTGTCATTGTTTCATCACAAATTTCAAAGTAAAAGTAAATTGTAAAAATCTTGTTTTTTTGAAAAATCAATTTTGTTATTTAATCTCTTTGCTTTGAAAGTTATTATCAGTAATAAATGGAGTCTTTGCAAGCTAAATAAAATAAGAAACACAAAGAATTGGGTAAAAGCTCGAATTTCATTAATAGAATGGTAGTCTGCGAATGGAGAGACTCCATAGATGATTACAAAGTTTGGGAAATTGTAATACATAATAGAAAAGATACATTGAGATACAATGACCAATATCCCCCCTAACAACTTTTGAAATCCTGAGAAGCAGCTTTTGTTGAAGTATGGTGAGGATCCGAGAAGATTGTTGCTTCAACGATCAAGTCTTGTCTGACGTAGTTACTTGCCAAGAAAATCTCTAACTTTTGACTAAGCTGCCCTTGCGGGTTTTCAACTTAGCGGGAAATTTATTCTGTTTAGGTCTCTAATTTTTCCTAGACCGCCCTTTAGGTTTTTCGGCCTACCGAGACGCTCCTTTTTTGCCTAATTCTCCCTTTCGGGTTTTCAACTTAGCGATCTGTTCTTTTATTTCTTTAGGCAAAGTATTTTTTGACTGCGTCGATATTCATGGGACGTGGGAACTCCTCGCCATCCATAGTTTCAAGAATTAATGCACAGCCAGAGAAGGCTTTCTTGACAACATACGGGCCTTCAAAATTGGGAGTCCACTTGCCCCTAGAATCAGTGTTGAAAGACATGATCTTCCTGAGCACGAGATCGCCTTCTCTAAATTCACGACGTTTGACCTTTTTATCAAAAGCTTTCTACATTCTTTTTTGATATAACTGGCCATGACACAAGGCTGTCATTCTCTTCTCCTCAGTCAAATTCAATTGGTCAACCCTGTTCTGGACCCATTCAGCCTCCGTCAACTTGGTTTCCATTATCACACGCAATGAGGGAATCTCTACCTCGACTGGGAGTACATATTCCATTCCATACACCAGGGAGAAAGGGGTTGCTCCTGTTGAAGTGCGGACATATGTTCGATATCCATGCAGAGCAAAAGGGAGCATTTCATGCCAATCCTTATAAGTAATTACCATCTTCTGAATAATTCTCTTGATATTCTTATTGGCGGCTTCAACAGCCCCATTCATCTTTGGCCTGTATGGAGCTGAATTGTGATGGACAATCTTGAATTCTTCACACAGTTCTGTCATCATCTTGTTGTTCAAATTTGAGCCATTGTCAGTGATGATTCTGCTCGGCACACCATACCGGCATATAAGATTATTCTTGATGAAACGCACAACCACCTGTTTAGTAACATTGGCATATGAAGTAGCCTTCACCCATTTGGTGAAGTAATCAATTACTACCAAGATAAAACGGTTCCCATTCGAAGCTTTGGGTTCTATCATACCAATCATGTCAATACCCCACATAGAGAAAGGCCATGGGGAGGAAATCACATTGAGAAGCGTCGGAGGCACATGGACCTTGTCTGCATAAATCTGGCATTTATGGCACTTCTTTGCAAATTTGTAACAGTCAGATTCCATTGTCAGTCAATAATAACCTGCCCTTAGCATCTTTTTAGCCATCGAATGTCCATTGGCATGAGTGCCACATGAACCTTCATGAATCTCATGCATCAACATGTCTGCTTCGTGTCTATCCACACATTTGAGCAAGACCATGTCATAATTTCTCTTGTATAACACATTTTCACTGAGGAAGAAACTGCATGCCAATCTTCTCAATGTCTTTCTATCTTTCCTCGACGCACCAATCGGGTATTCCTGAGTCTGAAGAAAACGCTTGATATCATAATACCAGGGTTTTTCATCTGCTATCTCCTCTTCTGTAAACACATGAGCGGGCCTATCCATCCATCGAACTGTAATCCGGGGTATATCATTCCAAGTATTCACTTGGTACATAGAAGCCAGAGTTGCCAGAGCATCCTCCATTTGATTTTCATCTCTAGGGATGTGATGGAATTCAACTTTATTGAAGAAGGGTAATAATCTTCTAGCATAATCTTTGTAAGGGATCAAGCCAGGGTGACGAGTGTCCCATTCTCCTTTAATCTGATTTATCACCAAAGCTGAATCACCATACACATCTAGAATTTTGATTCTGAGATCAATAGCTTCCTCGAGACCCATGATGCAAGCCTCATATTCTGCCATATTATTAGTGCAATCAAATGTTAACCTTGCAGTAAAAGGAATGTGCGATCCATGAGGAGTGACAATCACAACACCAATTCCTTTACCATAAGCATTCGCAGCTCCATCAAATATCATACTCCAATGAGATTCAGAGTCAGGGCCTTCCTCAGGCAATGGTTCATCACAATCTTTCACTTTCAGGAACATCACATCCTCATCGGGGAATTCATATTCTGCAGACTGGTGATCTTCCACTGGTTGGTGAGCAAGATAATCTGCCAACTGTTGCACCCCAAAATTTGCCCTCTCATGTTTTCCAAACTCTTCCCCCTACATGGTTGACCAGAAACCCTTGCCTAAGGAAAAAGAAATTTTTTGAGTGGTACTTTAAGTACCTTTCAATTGGAATTCTGAAAGACCTTTCGATTGGTATTCTGAAGGAGCCTTTCGATTGGCATTATGGACAAGCACTTCGATTGGCATTGTGGACAAGTACTTCGATTGGCATTGTGTCAAGGCTTTCGATTGGGATTCTGAAAGACCTTTTCGTTTGGCACCCTGAGCCAAGCCTTTCAATTGGCATATCAAGGGATCCTTCGATTAGCATGAACAACACCTTTCGATTGGCCTGTTAACGAAGCCTTTCGATTGGAATTTCAATAAATACCCTTCGATTGATGTTTGGACAAGGACCATTTGAAGAACTCCTTCCAGGCCATTCGAAAGAGGCCATCAAGAGGGCACTCAAAAAACATGTCCAGGTACACTGAACATGAGAAAATGGCGTGTTTCCCTTGCAAACATAGAAATAATTAAATGCTGATTATGGATTTAATTCCTGAGTTAAAGGCCAGATTCTTGCCTGTTCTACTCAACAAAAGCTGATTCGACCATAGTGACTCTTTTCAAATCAAGCAGTCGAAGCAGAAGAAGTCCATTCGAAGGAGGAAACTTAGGACCAATCGAAGAGCAGGGCCTGAAGGCATTCGAAATTCAAAAGTGTCCAGGTTCATTCAAGAGACACGAATATTTCAAAAAAGGAAATATTTTAATGTGTCTGATTCTTGTCTCATGGCTTTAATGGCCTGTTTAATTGGTTGTCTCTTGCCGTTACTAGACCCCCACACTCCTATAAATACAAGGGCCAGTGGCACATTACAGAGGACGAAAAAACACAGAGGAAAAAATAGAGAAAAGAAACAGGAAAGATTTAGAGATACGCTGCCCATAACCCACCAAAGGTTATCAGCATTTTCATCCAAGCCAAAATAGCCATCCAGCGAACAGCTCCACACCCAGAGCCACAGATCATACATCTTCAATTGGTAAGGGTTTGCAAAACCAAAATTGCACCTTCATGGAATTTAAATACACATTGCATATGTATTTTTGTTATTACTAATTGTGTTGCATGTAAGCTGAAGTGCAAAGGTGAGATCGTGCCATTACTTGGGTACGATCTGAGTTTCCCTTTCGAACCTCAGAATAAAACAAACCCAGGCCCAGATTCAGCAGATTCACATTGAGGAAGAATCAGAATTGGGAGGAGATTCGAATCAGGGGGGGGGGGTAAAGTCCCCCCTGGACCTTTAAAATTTGTTTCATTTTGTAGGAAAGATATTCTCAGAATCCTGTTCAGAGTTTCGAAGCTTAGCAGCTTAGCTTCAAACTGGATCCAGGATTTCCAGATCGAAGGATGACATATCCAGATCGAACACCCCCAAAAGTGCAGCCCCTCATGCACCTTCGATCAAGCCTCTTCACTGGGTCGAAAGACAGCCCACACCTCTTTCGACCCAGGCCTCCAGAATTATGCTTTTTTTATTTGCTGCCTGTTTCCTTCGTTTTTTATCCTTATTTTGACTATTTCATTCTTTTTTTTAATCAACATAAAATCAATTAAAATCAAAAAACACAAAAACATTAGGCTAGTTTTTTTTCTTTTCTATTAAATTAACTTTGTTAATTAATCTTTTAATTATCTTAACTTTAAAATAAAAAAAACTAAAATTAAGTAGATTTAGATCATTTTCTCAAAACTAAAATTAAGTAGATTTAGGTCATTTTCCCAAAATAAAATAAAACAACAAAAAGATTTTATTCTTAGGATTTTTAGAGGTTATTTTCAGATTCGCGCGCGTTTATTTTATTATAACTGCCTACTGGTTTGTGATAGCTTGACTAAGACTTTTTACACTTTACTGCTTTTATTCCCCCAATTTTTGAACATGTAAATAATCCCCCTCCCCGAAGCTTTGTAATAGCGTAGGATTTACAATTCCCGCACTTTAAATTTTTGTACATATATTAATTGTTTAGATGTATGCTAACTAGGATTGCATGACAAGATTAACCTTTAAATTAACCGTAGCTCAGCATAACATGTACAAAGATAATATAAACTAAAAATTGACACACTCGCACATGCCACTCTTAGGGTACGCCTCACTTGGTTGCCTCGAACGTGGTCATTGAGTATAGGAAGTCTTAGAGGTCTCCCTCCTGTCCAAAGATCAAAGTTTCCTCGAAATGGTTGCCTCGATAAAAATGATCTAAGACATTAGGGTCACCGCTAAAGCATCCTAACATTGCTTTAGTGACCACACGTCTCTTAAATCGAATTGACCCGAAAACTCCAACGACGGTGCTACCTACTCCTCAATAGTGGGATAGCACTGTCTAAAGGACATTTGCACAGTTTGATTCCTTTTTGAATAGGTAGAGGTTCTTAAGTACTTGCTCCTTTTAAAAACAAAACAAAACTTTTCGCACTTACACTCTCTTCAAAAAAATAAAACTCTTTTCAAAACCCACAAACACAAAGAAAAGAAAACTTTTGAAAACATAGTGAGCAAGTACCTAAGAGCCCGTGGATAACCACGGATAGAAAGGGTGCTAACACCTTCCCTTTCTATAATCTACCTCCCGAACCCGAGAAACATCTCGAAAAGGAATTTTTCTGTGCTTTTGTCCTTTCCTTGTTGGATAAAATAAAAGACGGTGGTGACTCTTGCTTACCGCGACATTTTGCAAAAACAAATGCAAACGCGAACCAGCATTCCAAAAACAGTCAGTTCTCATTCCCACCGATCACTGAACTGGCGACTCTGCTGGGGAGACTTTATAAGTGAGGTGTACCTTAGGATTAGATCACTTATGTTTTCAATTGTATTGCTTTGTATGCTTTTAATTTTGTAGGCTTGTATCGGAGTTCTATAAATCCTCCACCCAGATTTGGGAAACATTCATAGATAGCAATACGTTGTGGAAATTGTGCGGGGTATACCGACACGGTTGAAGCAATAGCTATATTAGTGCGACATATTTGTGAGTACCGGTAGCCTTTGAGTCAATCAAAGAGAATATGGGGCCGCTGAGTGATGTCACTAAGCACTAATGACCTAGAACCTTACTTGACCATCTTGGCCTTTTTTAGGGGTAGTGAGATGACCGACTTTGGTGCAGTCCGAAGTTGGTAGATACTCGATACTGCACTCATTGAGGATTGTTTTCTTGGAATATTTTGGTCGCTAGTTCAGTGGCTAAACCAAAACGATGAACATAGAAAACAATCCAATGATATTGAGCTCCTTAGAACCCAGTTACTATTTATAGGACAGGTTTTGAGCTAACTACATTCAAGAGGGTACTTACCTATGAAACCTCATGCAAGCCTGAAACTAGGGTTTTTTGTGACTTGCTTGTACATGTGTTTGTGCATACATCATGAACATCATAAAGCATCATATGCATCCGCTAACCATTTCAAGGGTTTAGATCTTCATCTTTGTTCTTGTTTTGCAGGACATGGAGTCTCTCCGCAGGAAAACAATTCAAGTCAACCATGTAAGGATCCCTCCTCAACTCAAGGAGCTTACATCTAGGATTCCCGAGAATTCTCTCTTCAGTGAAAGACATGGTAGACTCCTCAGCTTGGTCAACACCAACATTGAAGAAGACATGATGAAAGTTCTCTTCCAGTTCTTTGACCCCCTACACCACTGTTTCACATTCCCTGATTATCAATTGGTGCCTACTTTGGAGGAATTTTCTCAACTCCTGAGAATTCCTATTCTTAGTCAACTACCCTACAACGGTACGGAAAAGGAACCAAAACCTGAAGATGTTGCTGAAGCATTACGCTTGCAACCATCCGACATCAAGGGGCATTGGGAAACCAGAAGGGGTGTCAAGGGATTCTTGGCAAAGTTTCTATTTGAGAAGGCACAAGAATGCTGGAATTCTCTTGATCTACAAGCCTTTGAAGAGATTGTGGCACTCCTTATCTATGGGTTGGTTTTGTTCCCAAATCCTGATTAACTTATAGATGTGAATGCTGTCAAGATTTTCGTATCCAGGAATCCCATACCTACATTGCTTGGGGATATCCTCCACTCATTTTCACACGAACAATGAGGAAAAGAGGTGTTCTCATGTGCTGTACTCCTCTCCTAGCAAGGTGGTTTATTTCTCACCTTCCATAATCAGTTTTGAAGAATGAGCAGGGTTTAAGGTGGTCACAACGATTGATGACCCTCACACATTATGATGTACATTGGTGTTCTCGGTCTAGAGAAAATGTTACCATCATTGATCGTTGTGGAGAATTTCCTAATGTTCCATTACTTGGAATTAGGGGAGGAATTACCTACAACCCCTGTCTAGCTTTGAGATAATTTGGATATGCTTAGAGGGATGGCCCTCATGACATGATGATTCCTGACCTAGTTTTTGACTTCGACAATGATACGCAAGGACTTCGACAAAGGTTCATCAGAGCTTTGAGGATGCCTAACAAAGTGGATAGTAAGACACTGGGGCACAAGAATTCCATCCCCCTTGAGCCTTACCTCAAGTGGGTACGAACCCGCTCCCAGAATCTTATGATGCCATATCCTCACATTCTCCCCTTGATCAAAGAGCCTGTTATGGAAGGAGAGGTTCCATACGCCATCCTACATCCTGACATGCCAACATCATGGGAAGAAATGCAAAAGAGTTGGATCCAACTCAAGGAAGAACAAAATACTTTTGAAGCCAACTTCTATGCCAGTGAGAAGAAGGTTTTGGAGCTTACCCGCCGACTTCATGAGGAAGAGACCCTTAACACTTACATCGCTCCAAAAAGGATGCACAATGTCTTTTTACCTTAAGAATTTTGTAATATTTCGCCCATGGGGCACTTATGTACTAACAAATTTCTTCTTAATATGACGTGTGTTCTTTTTGTCTGCAACAAATTTGAATTTTTGAACCCTTGAATGCATTACATAAATAACATATCATTCATCATATGCATAACAGGTACCCTTTTACAGGTCTCTTATCTTCTTCGCTGTTTATTTCAGTAATCATCATGTCTGCTGAACCTTCCACTGAGCAAGCTATCAAGGCCCTCCAGGCCCAGAATGCCCAATTTCAAGAGTTAGTCATGAGCCTAGCTAAGGGTCAGCAGGACCTGAAGACCCTGATTCTGAAAGAGAGGAAGAAGAAGAAAAAGAGGACCATCCTGTTCAACACTGGACGCAGGTTTGGAAACGGGCTTCAGAGTGAAGTTGATCTGACCACCCCATCTGGAGGGAAAGACAGTCTACAAGAAAGGAGGGCTCCTAGCCCTATGGTCTCCGACAACGAGACAAACTATGATGAAGAACAATATCCTCCTGTTGAGGATAAGTACAAACAGCTGGAAGATCGTTTGAACGCTATGGAAATACAGAAGGTGCCCGGTCTGGACTTCGGAGATCTAGGACTATCATCTGGGGTGGTGATTCCCCATAAGTTCAAGGCACCTGCCTTTGCCAAGTATGACGGAGCTTCCTGTCCAAAGCTGCACCTCCGGTCATATGTGAGGAAGATCCAACCTTACACTACTGATAAGAACTTGTGGATCCATTTCTTTCAAGACAGTCTTTCAGGGACTCAGCTTGAGTGGTTCTATCAGTTGGACGGAGCCAGTATCCGCAGCTGGGAGGATTTGGCTGCTGCGTTCTATAGGCAGTATCAGTATAACTCCGACCTCGCTCCTACACATACCCAACTCCAGGGTATGTCAATAGGGACGGGTGAAGGATTTAAAGAGTATGCTCAAAAATGGAGAGACCTTGCCGGAAGGGTGCAACCACCTTTAGCTGATCGTGAACTTGTTGATATGTTTTTGGGGACCCTGTCTGGTCCATTCTTTAACCATTTGATTGGAAGCTCTTCTGCCAGGTTTACAGACCTTATCTTGACTGGTGAGAGGATTGAAGCTGGTATTAAGGCTGGGAAGATACAGAAGGGTGCCTCATCGGGCACCGAGAAGAAGCCATTTAAGAAAGAGTCCAGTGTTGTCTACAGTTCAAGAAGACATAATAGATCTGAACACCACCAAGCTGTCAATGCGGTTGTTATTTCAAAACCTGTCGGTGCTCCTCAGCATCACAACCAACAAAGGGACGAGAGACCTCGAAGGCAATTCACTCGTCTCAGCATGACTTTGTCTCAGATTCTGCCACAGTTGCTGAAGGCCAATCTGGTGACCCTAAAAGAAGCTCCAAAGAATTCAAATACAGCGTCACCAAGGTATAACCCTAATGCCCGCTGTGCTTTTCACTCTGATAGCCCGGGGCATAATACGGACGAGTGTTGGTTTTTGAAGAACAAGGTGCAAGACTTAATTGATGCAAAGGAGATTGAGTTCGAGGCGCACGAGAGGCCTAATGTTGTGACTGCTCCCATGCCCAAACATGGAGTAAATGCTGTAGAGGAAGACTTGTTTGTAGTATCTGTGGATGATATTGTTACCCCTCTGATGACTATCAAGAAGAACCTATTGCTAGCCGGTTTATTTCCGGGCTGTGGTGAAAGTTGCCATATGTGTTCTGCTTTACCTACTGGTTGCCCATCTCTGAAGTCAGGTATCCAAAACCTGATGGATAGTAAAGAGATTCTGTTTGAGAAGATTGCTGTTCCATCCGTTCATTCTGAAGAAGTTGCCATCATAACCATTTTCGACAATTCTTCCAAGGCTCCCTCGAGGACGCCTGTTAGAATTACATCTGTTCCGAAGATCGCACCTGTAATCATCACTGTTCCGGGGCCCATCCCCTACACCTATGACAAAGCTGTCCCTTGGCACTATGGGGCAGATGTTTATGTTCTCGGAGTTAAGCAAGATTTTGATGCTGATACCAGCGTCAGCAACATTACTGGGCCTGCTAAAGTCACCCGCAGTGGTAGACTTTTCTCACCTGATATTGCTCCACCAACTGTCCGAAGACCTGTTGTCATTAAGCCTGCAAGTGTACCTGCTGCCATTCCTGATCAAGTCCCTGTTCCTACCCCTGTCGCCGAGTCATCTAACGCTCGGGGCAAAGGGATCACCACTGATATGCCTTCCCAGACGGAGGCGCCAAAGACAATCACTGTTGAAGCTTCCAAACAGGAGATGGAAGAGATTCTGAAGATTATTAAGAAGAGTGATTATAATGTAGTTGAGCAATTGGGGCAAACCCCATCCAAGATTTCTATGTTATCACTGCTGTTGTGTTCAGAGGCCCATGCCAAGGCTCTGATTACCTTCCTGAAGATGGCCCACGTACCACAAGAGACATCAGCTGATCAGTTTACCGATTGTGTGGCCAATTTAACTGCTGATAATGGTTTAGGTTTCTCCGGCGCTGATCTGACTGCTAAAGGGAAGAACCATAACGATGCCCTGCATGTCTCCATTGAATGCAGGGGCACTACTCTTGCACATGTGTTAGTTGACACTGGTTCCTCATTGAACGTCTTGCCAAAGAAAGCTTTAGACAGGCTGGATTGTGAAGGTTTGGAGCTAAAGCTGAGTAACATTGTTGTTCGGGCCTTTGATGGGTCTAAAAGGATGGTTCATGGTGAGGTTGATATTCCAATCAAGGTTGGTTCTCAGGTCTTCAATTCTACATTCTACGTGATCGACATTCGGCCATCCTATTCTTGTTTGTTGGGTCATCCATGGATCCACAAAGCTGGAGCAGTAACCTCATCGCTCCACCAGAAGTTGAAGTACCCGTTCAGAGGGAAGATTGTGACAGTACAAGGGGAGGAGGAATACATGGTCAGCCACCTCAACTCGTTCCGGTACGTAGAGATGGATGGGGAGTTCATTGAGACCCCATTTCAACACTTTGAAGAGGTTCCTCAGACATTGGCATCAGCTGAGACTGTGATTGAAGATTCTCCTATGAAGATGGCTTCCTTAAAGGATGCCCGGGATGTTATTGAGAAGGGTGAGTATGCAAACTGGGGCCGAATTTCTGATTTCACTCAGAAGACTAACAAGTTTGGGCTGGGTTTCACTGCAGAGGCTCAAAGGGCTGTTCGAAGTGCAAGGATTGGAAGACCTCATGTGTTCATCAGCAACTTGGGAGTAAATGCCATCGAAGATGACGTAGAGGAGTCTGAATTCGACAGTTGGATCTATCCTACGACCAACGGTGGACCAAGCAACTAGACAGAAAAGGACTTCATCCCTATTACTTTTGTTACCCAGTAATGAACTCTTTGTTTTGAATTTGTAACAGACAATATTGTGAAACTTTATGGCCCGATGTCTTACCCGGAACACCGTGGCTTCATTTGTAAGGGCTTTTGTATGCCATTTTCATATATCATTAATAAAAGCATTGGACGTTTTTGCAATTCAAATTTTGCGCTCCTTGTCTTTCTTTATTATATATTGCAAAACAGCTATTTTACACACACTCACATATACAAGTCTCAATCCACTCTGGATCTCACTGGTAACGACTCTGCTACTGCCAGTTATGACTTCGAAAATCCGATCAACTTAGCCAAAGACGAAGGTGAAGATGATTGCGAAGTGCCTGGTGAACTTGCAAGACTGCTACTCCAGGAAGAGAGGGCCATTCAGCCACATGAAGAGCTAGTAGAAATAGTGAATCTGGGTACTGAGACAGACAAAAAGGAAGTCAAGATCGGTGCAAATCTGGAGCTTAGTGTGAAACAACGGTTGATTCAAATGCTGCATGACTATGTGGAAATCTTTGCCTGGTCTTACGAAGATATGCCTGGGTTGGATACCGACATTGTGGTTCATCGCCTGCCTACCAAGGAAGACTGTCCTCCGGTAAAACAGAAGGTTCGCCGTATGCGTCCAGAGATGTCTGAGAAAATCAAGGCCGAAGTTATGAAACAGTTTGACGCCGGTTTTCTAGCAGTAACTTCTTACCCTTAGTGGGTTGCCAATGTGGTTCCGGTACCGAAAAAGGATGGTAAGGTCCGAATGTGTGTTGACTACAGGGATTTGAACAGGGAAAGCCCTAAGGATGACTTCCCTTTGCCTCACATCGACGTTCTGGTTGACAATACTGCTCAGCACAAGGTATTCTCCTTTATGGACGGTTTCTCCGGCTATAATCAGATAAAAATGGCTCTCGAATACGTGGAGAAGACCACCTTTGTTACTCAGTGGGGTACCTTTTGTTACAAAGTCATGCCTTTTGGGTTGAAGAATACTGGGGCAACATATCAGCGTGCCATGGTTGCTTTATTTCATGACATGATCCATCATGAGATTGAAGTATACGTCGACGACATGATTGCAAGGTCCCAGACTGAGGAAGAACACCTTGACCATCTACAGAAGCTGTTTGACAGGTTGAAGTTGTACAAGCTGAGATTGAACCCGAACAAGTGCACCTTCGGGGTAAGGTCCGGTAAGCTGTTGGGTTTCGTTGTAAGAGACAAAGGTATTCAAGTGGATCCTACCAAAGTAAAAGCCATACAAGATATGCCAGCTCCCGAGACAGAGAAAGAGGTCAGAGGCTTTCTAGGACGTCTGAACTACATTGCCCGATTCATCTCGCACCTAACTGCTACTTGTGAGCCAATCTTCAAACTGCTGAAGAAAGATCAAGTGGTACGTTGGAACGATGAATTCCAGGCCGCTTTCGAAAGAATTAAAGAGTATCTCCAAGAGCCACCCATTCTGATGCCACCAGTGGAAGGGAGACCTCTAATCTTATACTTGAAAGTACTTGACAACTCAATGGGGTGTATGCTGGGGCAGCATGACGAGTCTGGCCGAAAAGAGCATGCTATTTATTACCTTAGCAAAAAGTTTACCGACTGTGAGACCCGTTACTCACTGCTCGAGAAAAATTGCTGCGCTTTGGCATGGGCTGCTCGTCGGCTGAGACAGTATATGTTGATTCACACTACTCTGTTGATTTCAAAGATGGATCCAATCAAGTATATCTTTGAAAATCCTGCCTTGTCCGGAAGAATAGCAAGATGGCAGATGATCTTGACTGAATATGACATCCAGTACACAACTCAAAAAGCAATCAAGGGAAGTGTATTGGCAGACCATTTGGCACATCAGCCAGTGGATGATTACCAGTCTATGAATTTTGAATTTCCGGACGAGAATATCATGGTAGTGACTGATTGTGAGACACCTGGACCGGATGAAGGACCTGAGGAGGGATCCCGATGGTCTATGTACTTTGATGGAGCTTCAAATGCTTTGGGTAATGGCATTGGCGCTGTAATCATATCTCCTAAAGGCTCTCATACTCCGTTTACCGCCTGACTGTGTTTCAACTGCACCAACAACATGGCGGAGTATGAAGCATGCATTATGGGTCTTCGAGCTGCAATTGACCTAAGGATTAAGTTTCTGAGTATCTTCGGAGATTCCGCTCTCGTGATCAGTCAAATCAAAGGAGAGTGGGATACGAAACACCCAAATCTTATTCCTTACAAGGAGTATGTATTGACGTTGCTTCCTCATTTCGAGGAGATAACCTTTGAACACTTCCCAAGAGAGGAGAATCAGTTGGCAGACGCGCTGGCTATGATGTCTTCTATGTTCAAAGTCAAATGGGACAACGAGGCCCCCCGGATTATTATTTGGAAATTGGATGAACCTGCACATTATTGCGATCTTGATACTGAAGAGGTAACAGAAAAGCCTTGGTATCATGAAGTGAGGAGGTACCTTGAAGCTCAAGAATACCCCGAGGGTGCATTTGTTAATGACAAGAAGTTTCTGAGAAGGTTCGCGGCAAAGTTCTTCATCAGCAATGGCATTCTTTACAAACGTAACCATGATTCAACCTTACTGCGTTGTGTGGATAAAATTGAAGCAGAAAGGATCATGGCAGAGCTGCATGAAGGTACTTTCGGAACTCATTCCAGTGGACATACCATGGCAAAGAAAATCCTTCAGGCAGGATATTACTGGTCCACAATGGAAGCCGACTGTTATCAGCATTCTCGGACATGTCACAAGTGCCAGGTCTATGCTGATAAGGTGCATATTCCTCCAGTTCCTCTAAATGTTTTGACGGCACCTTGGCCTTTTGCAATGTGGGGCATTGATATGATCGGCGAGATCAGACCTACGGCATCCAACGGGCATCGTTTCATCCTGGTAGCGATTGATTACTTTACGAAGTGGGTTGAAGCAGCTTCCTTTGCTACGGTAACCAAGAACGTCGTGGCACAGTTCATTCGGCACAACCTGATTTGTCGATACGGTGTACCAGAGAAGATCATTACAGACAATGGTACCAATATTAATAACAAAATAATCACTGAGCTCTGCGAGCAATTCAAGATACATCATCATAACTCTTCTCCCTACCGACCGAAGATGAATGGGGCTATAGAAGCAGCTAATAAGAACATTAAGAAGATTGTGCAGAAGATGACAGTGACATACAAAGACTGGCACGAGATGTTACCATTTGCTCTTCATGGGTACCGTACCTCAGCACGAACGTCAACAGGGGCAACACCCTATTCCTTGGTTTATGGCATGGAGGCAATCTTGCCCATTGAAGTTTAGATACCCTCTCTTCGGATCATGAAGGATGCAGGTTTGAGCGAAGACGACTGGATTCAGACCCGACTTGATCAATTGAATCTAATCGACAAAAAGAGACTTACTGCTATTTGTCATGGTCAGACGTACCAAAAACGAATGATCAAGGCATTTAACAAGAAAGTCAGACGACAAGAGTATCAAGTTGGGGACCTGGTAATCAAGCGCATTATTCTACCTCAAGGTGATCCCAGGGGCAAATGGACCCCTACTTACGAAGGGCCATTTGTGGTTAAGAACATCTTCTCAGGAGGAGAGATGATTCTAACCACCATGGATGGTGACGACCTTCCTCACCCCGTCAATGCAGACATAGTAAAAAGATACTACGCATAATCAAAGACCCGCTAGGTTGACTGGCCTAGGCAAAAATAAGGGCTTCCCGGCGAACCAAAAGGGTTCGGGAAAAAATAAGGGATGAAAATTAAAAAAAATCTGTACACCAGGCAAGTCGAAAACCTGAAAAGGCGGCTTGGGCAAAAATGGGTATCCCGGTGGACTGAAAACCCGAAAGGGCGGTCCAGGAAAAAATTAGGGATTAAAGCGTAACACTATATCTCATTGGATCACCTCGCATCCGGACTTCGGTATCAACTATCAGGCTCGGACGACGCCAGTCAATCAGATTCATCTTCAACTAAGCAGCAAAGTGATGAGATGCTTGAAGATATAAAGGCAATAGCAGAGCTGGAACCCAGTGGGACTATTCACATAACTGTTTTGTTTTCTTTTCACAAATTGTATAAATTATATTTTGTTCGGCGGCGTTCTCTTACTAGGACGTCAGCCTCTTGTACAAAACGCCTATTTACAGGCCAAACTTCAAAATCAATAAAAATTCATTTTCAAACAAATTTCAAACTGTTTTTCCTTTATCTGTTTTGTTTTGCCAAGAACGTCCAATGTTCATTTTTGATATATGCATTTGACGTTAACTGCTGATCATAAATACTTACATGCGAAACGAAAGATGAATTACTAGTAATATCAGAAACAGGGGCAATAAGAATTGTCCGAGCTGTCTAGTTGCTCTGTCCACCAAGGTACCAAGATATATTCAGTTGAAGAATATGGCTAAGATACCTTCACTCCCTGCAGAATAAAAACAGTAATGGTAGCTCTCCCCACTGAGACTTGCAACCATGAACAAATCAGCAAGACTCTTCCCAAGCAGAGTGGATCTACCATCAGCCCGAAAAGGCTTGGTATCCCCATAAGGTCTTAATATTCCTCAACGGAGTATAAGAATGTTCCCCAGCGGAATACAAGATACCCCCATTAGAGCCATTTCCCCAGCGCAGTCTAAAAAAAGCTTCCCCTCCAGGATTAAATCATCTTACCCAGTAGATTCTGGAAGCTTATCCCCTGTAGAGTACAAAATAAGTCTCCCCAGCCAAATTCAGAAGGTTATCCTCACAAGAACCTAACTGGGTTATCCTCAGCAAATGGCAAAGGAAAGATTATCCCCAACAAAGTTCTTTCTTTCCCCCCAGCAGGACTTCTATCCTCAACAGGTTCAATATCACCAGCAACGGTAATCTATCCCCAACAGAGGTTATCAATGGAATCCCCAACGGAATTATCATTAAAATCATCAACAGAACATCTCTTCCCCACAGAGTAATTCCCCTCAGAGTAATCTCTTCATCCAATTTATTACCCAACCGAGTCATCCTCTCCTGCAGGTTTATTCTCACAATCATCTTTGTTCACCATCCCTAGCGGAAACGAAGAACTCGACTCCATTCTCCAGCAGCTCCGGGATTTATTTTCCCCAGCTAAAACATCACATTCCCATACATCATGATACATGCATATACGCATCATACGAATACAATCTCATTTATTTTGAGAACATCATTGCCTGATCCATATCATGCATTGCATATGACTGACCTTTACCTTTCAGGAAAGATACAGTTAAAGTTCTCATCTTAGTCGAAGATCTGACCAGTTCTTAAATCTCAATTGAATTATCATCGGTTGAATTTCAGATAAGGTTCTCAATCTCGACAGTTTCCTCCGTCATAGTGTGGACGAGTTCTATAACCTCAATGGTATACTCCCGGTGAGCACGAGACAATTCCTAGATCTTGATGAAGATGTTTCCCTACGTCATAGTGTGGACGAGTACTATAACCTCAATGGTATACTCCCGGTGAGCACGAGTCAGTTCCTAGATCTTGATGTTTTCCTCCGTCATAGTGTGGACAAGTTCTATAACCTCAGCACTATACTCCCGGTGGGCACGAGACAGTTCCTAGATCTTGATGAAGATGTTTCCCTATGTCATAGTGTGGACGAGTACTATAACCTCAATGGTATACTCCATTGAGCACGAGTCAGTTCCTAGATCTTGATGTTTTCCTCCGTCATAGTATGGACAAGTTCTATAACCTCAGCGGTATACTCCCGGTGGGCACGAGACAGTTCCTAGATCTTGATGAAGATGTTTCCCTATGTCATAGTGTGGACGAGTACTATAACCTCAACGGTATACTCCATTGATCACGAGTCAGTTCCTAGATCTTGATGAAGATGTTTCCCTATGTCATAGTGTGGACGAGTACTATAACCTCAACGGTATACTCCTGGTGAGCACGAGTCAGTTCCTAGATCTTGATGTTTTCCTCCGTCATAGTGTGGACAAGTTCTATAACCTCAGCGGTATACTCCCGGTGGGCACAAGACAGTTCCTAGATCTTGATGAAGATGTTTCCCTATGTCATAGTGTGGACGAGTACTATAACCTCAACGGTATACTCCTTTGAGCACGAGTCAGTTCCTAGATCTTGATGTTTTCCTCCGTCATAGTACAGACAAGTTCTATAACCTCAGCGGTATACTCCCGGTGGGCACGAGACAGTTCCTAGATCTTGATGAAGATGTTTCCCCCCAATTGAATTATGAACAGGTTCTTAAAACTCAGCTGAAGCATTCTCTCAGTTGAAGTACGGGCAGGTTCCTAAATCTCAACAAAGTTAGACTTCCCCAGCGGAATCTTCTACAAACAACAGGTATGCCAGTTCTCGCTAAGGAATATCTTATGCGATCGACACTCCTGAAGATGGCATCTATAAGCCCATCCTCCTACCAACAATATCCAAATGGCATCTGTAAGCCCATTCCCGACATCACAATGCTGATACTACACCATGCGAGTGCAAATTTTTGGGCACTCTAGTGTTCAGTTATCTTCCACCTTCGGATCACGAAAGGCTCGAAAGCCAATCTATATCCTCAGGTTTAAGAAAACTGAACAGGGGCAACTGTTGCACCCCAAAATTTGCCCTCTCATGTTTTCCAAACTCTTCCCCCTACATGGTTGACCAGAAACCCTTGCCTAAGGAAAAAGAAATTTTTTGAGTGGTACTTTAAGTACCTTTCGATTGGCATTCTGAAAGACCTTTCGATTGGTATTCTGAAGGAGCCTTTCGATTGGCATTATGGACAAGCACTTCGATTGGCATTGTAGACAAGTACTTCGATTGGGATTGTGTCAAGGCTTTCGATTGGGATTCTGAAAGACCTTTTCGTTTGGCACCCTGGGCCAAGCCTTTCAATTGGCATGTCAAGGGATCCTTCAATTAGCATGAACAACACCTTTCGATTGGCCTGTTAACGAAGCCTTTCGATTGGAATTTCAATAAATACCCTTCGATTGATGTTTGGATAAGGGCCATTTGAAGAACTCCTTCCAGGCCATTCGAAAGAGGCCATCAAGAGGGCACTCAAAAAACATGTCCAGGTACACTGAACATGAGAAAATGGCGTGTTTCCCTTGCAAACATAGAAATAATTAAATGCTGATTATGGATTTAATTCCTGAGTTAAAGGCCAGATTCTTGCCTTTTCTACTCAACAAAAGTTGATTCGACCAGAGTGACTCTTTTCAAATCAAGCAGTCGAAGCAGAAGAAGTCCATTCGAAGGAGGCAACTTAGGACCAATCGAAGAGCAGGGCCTGAAGGCATTCAAAATTCAAAAGTGTCCAGGTTCATTCAAGAGACACGAATATTTCAAAAAAGGAAATATTTTAATGTGTCTGATTCTTGTCTCATGGCTTTAATGGCCTGTTTAATTGGATGTCTCTTGCCGTTACTAGACCCCCACACTCCTATAAATACAAGGGCCAGTGGCACATTACAGAGGACGAAAAAACACAGAGGAAAAAATATAGAAAAGAAACAGGAAAGATTTAGAGATACGCTGCCCATAACCCACCAAAGGTTATCAGCATTTTCATCCAAGCCAAAACAGCCATCCAGCGAACAGCTCCACACCCAGAGCCACAGATCATACATCTTCAATTGGTAAGGGTTTGCAAAACCAAAATTGCACCTTCATGGCATTTAAATACACATTGCATATGTACTTTTGTTATTACTAATTGTGTTGCATGTAAGCTGAAGTGCAAAGGTGAGATCGTGCCATTACTTGGGTACGATCTGAGTTTCCCCTTCGAACCTCAGAATAAAACAAACCCAGGCCCAGATTCAGCAGATTCACGTTGAGGAAGAATCAGAATTGGGAGGAGATTCGAATCAGGGGGGGTAAAGTCCCCCCTGGACCTTTAACATTTGTTTCATTTTGCAGGAAAGATATTCTCAGAATCCTGTTCAGAGTTTCGAAGCTTAGCAGCTTAGCTTCAAACTGGATCAAGGATTTCTAGATCGAAGGATGACATATCCATATCGAACACCCCCCAAAGTGCAGCCCCTCATGCACCTTCGATCAAGCCTCTTCACTGGGTCGAAAGACAGCCCACACCTCTTTCGACCCAGGCCTCCAGAATTATGCTTTTTTTATTTGCTGCCTGTTTCCTTCGTTTTTTATCCTTATTTTGACTATTTCATTCTTTTTTTTAATCAACATAAAATCAATTAAAATCAAAAAACACAAAAACATTAGGCTAGTTTTTTTTCTTTTCTATTAAATTAACTTTGTTAATTAATCTTTTAATTATCTTAACTTTAAAAAAAAAACTAAAATTAAGTAGATTTAGATCATTTTCTCAAAACTAAAATTAAGTAGATTTAGATCATTTTCCCAAAATAAAATAAAACAACAAAAAGATTTTATTCTTAGGATTTTTAGAGGTTATTTTCAGATTCGCGCGTGTTTATTTTATTATAACTGCCTACTGGTTTGTGATAGCTTGACTAAGACTTTTTACACTTTACTGCTTTTATTCCCCCAATTTTTGAACATGTAAATAATCCACCTCCCCGAAGCTTTGTAATAGCGTAGGATTTACAATTCTCGCACTTTAAATTCTTGTACATATATTAACTGTTTAGATGTATGCTAACTAAGATTGCATGACAAGATTAACCTTTAAATTAACCGTAGCTCACCATAACATGTACAAAGATAATATAAACTGAAAATTGACACACTCGCACATGCCACTCTTAGGGTACGCCTCACTTGGTTGCCTCGAACGTGGTCATTGAGTATAGGAAGTCTTAGAGGTCGCCCCTCCTGTCCAAAGATCAAAGTTGCCTCGAAATAGTTACCTCGATAAAAATGATCTAAGACATTAGGGTCACCGCTAAAGCATCCTAACATTGCTTTAGTGACCACACGTCCCTTAAATCGAATTGACCCGAAAACTCCAACGACGGTGCTACCTACTCCTCAATAGTGGGATAGCACTGTCTAAAGGACATTTGCACAGTTTGATTCCTTTTTGAGTAGGTAGAGGTTCTTAAGTACTTGCTCCTTTTAAAAATAAAACAAAACTTTTCGCACTTACACTCTCTTCAAAAAAACAAAACTCTTTTCAAAACCCACAAACACAAAGAAAAGCAAACTTTTGAAAACATAGTGAGCAAGTACCTGAGAGCCCGTGGATAACCACAGATAGAAAGGGTGCTAACACCTTCCCTTTTATAATCTACCTCCCGAACCCGAGAAACATCTCGAAAAGGAATTTTTCTGTGCTTTTATCCTTTCCTTGTTGGATAAAATAAAAGACGGTGGCGACTCTTGCTTACCGTGACATTTTGCAAAAACAAACGCAAACGCGAACCAGCATTTCAAAAACAGTCAGTTCTCATTCCCACCGATCACTCTAACACACTACTTTTAATAGCCTTTTGAGTGCGATATTCGATATCATATTCAGATAACAACATCTGCCAGCGGGAAATTATCCCAGTAAGAGCAGGCTTTTCGAAAATGTACTTGATTGGATCCATTTTGGAGATCAACCAAGTGGTGTGATTCAACATATACTGCCGCAAACGCTTTGCCGCCCAAGCCAAAGCACAACATGTTTTTTCCAGCATGGAATACCGCGACTCACAATCAGTGAATTTTTTGCTGAGATAATAAATGGTGAACTCCTTCTTCCATGTTTCATCCTGTTGTCCCAGAATACAACCCATGGATTTATCTAACACTGTTAGATACATAATCAACGGTCTTCCTTCTACGGGAGGGAGCAAGATAGGAGGTTCAAGCATATATTCTTTAATACTCTCAAATGCCCTTTGGCAGTCATCCATCCATACATAACCTTGATCTTTCTTTAACAACTTAAAGATCGGTTCACATGTTGCAGTCATGTGGGAAATGAATTTGGAAATATAATTCAAACGCCCAAGGAAACCTCTGACTTGCTTTTCAGTTCTCAGTGCTGGCATTTCTTGAATTGCTTTGACTTTATCAGGGTCAACTTAGATTCCTTTTTGGCTAACAATGAAACCCAACAACTTCCCCGATCAAACACCGAAAGTGCATTTATTTGGATTCAAGCGGAGACGATACTTCCTTAAACGCTGAAACAACTTCAACAAATCTTCTATATGCCCTTCTTCAGTCTGGGATTTGGCAATCATATCATCAACATATACTTCGATTTCCTTGTGCATCAGATCATGGAATAGGGTTGTCATAGCCCTCTGGTACGTTACACCAGCGTTCTTCAACCCGAAGGGCATCACTCTGTAACAGAATGCTCCCCAGGGTGTGATAAACATTGTTTTTCCCATGTCCTCAGGAGCCATTCTTATTTGATTATACCCGGAAAATCCGTCCATGAACGAGAATACTTTGAATTTTACTGTGCTGTCCACTAACATGTCGATGTGAGGTAATGGAAAATCATCTTTTGGACTAGCTTTATTTAGATCTCTAATCTACGCACATGCGGACTTTTCCGTCTTTTTTCGGCACTGGGAAAATATTGGTAATCCATTGAGGATACACTGATGTCACAAGAAAACCAACATTAATCTGCTTTAGAACCTCCTCTTTGATCTTTACTGCCATATCTGGGTGAGTTCTTCTCAACTTTTGTTTAATTGGCGGACACTCTGGCTTCAACGGAAAACGGTGCTCGATAATATCTGTATCTAGACCAGGCATATCTTTGTAAGACCAAGCAAAAATATCCACATACTCTTTAACAACTCAATCAACCTTCTTTTCTCATCGGGATGCAACGATGCTCCAATCTTGACTTCCTTAGGATCTTCTTCTGAACCCAAATTGATCACTTCCAAAGGCTCTTTATATGGCTGAATGATATTTTCCTCGTGCTCAAGAAACCGTGAGACCTCTTCTGGAATCTTGTCATAATCTTCTTCTTCATCCCTAAAAATAGGACATTCAAAGTTGGGAGAGGGTGTAGGGTCATTGTATTCAACGAGTTTTTAATTAATCTGCACATATGATTTATGATTGTTTTAGAAACTGACACATATAACAAGTGATCATGCAGATTGAATTTCAGTTATTATTTATTTTGAAAGGTTTTTTTTTCTGATTACCATTTTCCAAGAAAAAGAAAAAAATAAAAACACAATTTGGGAAACAAAGACAACTTTTATTATTGATCTTAACAGTCACAACAAACAGATAAGCCCTACAACATTAATACTTCCACCTTGGGCAGAGTGAAAGCCTTTCAAGAAAAAAATATTAATCAAATCAAATTACTTTAAAACATGTATGCAAGAGGGAACATCAATGGTGACCCAGTTCTGAACCCTGACACCATGCGTCACATAATTCGACATTTCCTGCTCTACTCCATCCTCCTCAACAGCATTAATTCCAGAATCAGTTGGATGGAGGTAACCTCCGCTGCGGAAAACATCATGATAGTTGCCCATAGTAGACTTTGAATTCAAACCTTCACCTCTGCCATTCTTCGAAGAGAACCCCAAGCCAGTTCTGTTCTTGTTCACGGGTGGATCCACAATTCGTCCCTAAACTGCATTATGACCATTGCGCACAACCTGATGCGCGTCCTTCAGCGAAACCATGGAATTCTCATTTCTCCTTATGTTGTCAACGGATAGGGCTTGGAACTGGGTTCCAACATCAACCTCATTCGCTTCTACAATACTGAAAGAGGACAAATGAGATATCAACAATGCCTGCTCCCCGTTTATGATCACTACCTTCCCTTCACGCACAAACTTTAGCTTCTGATGTAAAGTTGAAGTGAAAGCCTCTACTTCATGTATCCATGGTCGTACTAGAAAATAACTTTAAGTGGGAATAATGTCCATGACCTGGAAGGTTATCAGAAATAAATCTGGTCCTACATGGATGGGTAAGTCCACTTCACCGATGACAAATTTCCTCGACCCATCAAATGTTTTCACAATGATGCCACTCGGGCGCATAGGTGTTCCTTGGTATTTCAACTTCATGAGAGTACTCCTCGGTATAACATTCAACATGGATCCATTATCAATTAGTACATTGGATAACGAATCATTCTTGCAGTTCATAGAGATGTGGATAGCCAGGTTGTGATTCCTCCCTTCATCTGGTAATTCATCATCGCAGAAACTCAAATTATTACATGACGTAATGTTTCCAATTACGCTGCTGAATTCATCTATTGGCATGTCACTCTCCACAAAAGCTTGGTACAGTACCCTCATCAAGAATTCTCTATGATCAGAGGAATTCATTAATAAAGCTAAGATAGATATCTTTGAAGGAGTCTGCAGTAGCTGATCTACAATTATGTAGTCGCTCATCTTAATTATATTCAACATATCATCTACTTCTTTCTCTAGCATAGCTCCACTAGTCTCTCCTGTAGCCTTCTTAGGTTCATCATTCTCAGCAATTTTCTTTCCAGCAACAACATCTCTCCGAATAAACGGTGCAAACACACGACCGCTACAGGTCACCCTGCTATTTTCAGCTATATTTCCAACATCGGGCATTGGCTGGATGGGAATTTCCACCCCATCTTCTAAGATTGTAGTGTTGTATTTGTAAGGCACAACCTTATCTGATTTGTAAGGGATAGGACCTGGTAAACTAATCACCAATGGGGTAACAGCTGGCTTGCTATGATACTCCACTTTAAAATGAGCGGGTGCACCAAAACAAGGCACAATGACGTTCACCCCTTCTTCAACATAATCAGTCATCAAAAAGTCATTTCTGGAAAACAAATCTCCGTCTGAAGAAAAATACTCATCCGTGGAGGCATACTCTTCCTCTGACTTTTCTTCCGTTAAACAAACTTAGACCATATCAACCTCATGATAATCATCCCTCTGACCTGTGATCTTGATAGTTCCATTGTCTAATAGCAACTGAACACCCTTTTTCACGATTGAACATCCTTGGGGATCTCGACAGCAAACTAGGCAAGATCCATATTAGTGTTCCACCTGACCAAGCCGTATGGCAGAAGGTAGCATGCAACTGCACGAGTTTCTCATTCAAATAATCCATATCAAAAATTCTGAATTCACCAGGACATCCAGAAACCATATTCACTTCCTCTTCATACTTTGCCCTAGGCCTGATTATGTGGATGAGGCCCTCATTCATCATCTCTTGTAAATCAGCCTTTATCTTATCGCAATGCTATATATCTGTACTGCAAGTAGCACAACTGGCATGGTCATGCGTATAGTAGCTAAATTCACAGAGGTCTGCGTGCATTTTCACCAAATCTCCTCTAACCAGATTAATGTCAAAAATCCAGAAGTCGCCTGGACAACCGGCCACCATATTTACAACATTTACTCCCCCATGCTTGGGTAGAGGATTATCTTTCACATTAGGTCCCATGTCCTTGAAAGATAGAACACCATACTTTACCAATTTCTGCACCTCATTCTTCAAAGGATAACAATTCTCGACATTATGCCCTGGTGCTCCCTTATGAAAAGCACATGTTTGGTCTACCTTGTAATACCAAGGTAGTGGTGATGGTACGGCGGGAGGTGGTCGTGTTTGGACCAACTTTTTCTGAATCAATGCTGGTAGTAGCTCTGTATAGCTCATGGTAATAGGGTCATAACTCTCTCTTCTCTGATTATACCCTTGATTCCCCTGCTGGGATGGTCTCTGATAAGCAACGATAGTTGGAGCGACATTCATAACAGGAGTCACTGAGGCGACTTGCTGATGATGCTGATAATTCCTTCTAGGAGCGTTTACCCTCCTCTATTGCATAACACCATTTGCATCTCCCTCTTTCTTCTTGGTAAACCCATACGATGGCTTCTTTACACCTCCGGACCCTTCACTCTTCATCAAACGACCTTCTCTTACAGCCTCTTCCAAGCGAATACCCATTCCTACCATCTCAGTAAAGTCACTTGGCGCACTTGCTACCATCCTCTCGTAGTAGAATGCACCCAGCATCTTCAAGAAAATCTTAGTCATCTCCTTCTCTTTCATGGGAGGAATCACTTGGGCGGCTAGCTCGCGCCATCTTTGTGCATACTCTTTGAACGATTCCCTGTCTTTCTGAACCATGGCCCTAAGTTGGTCACGGTCAGGCGCCATGTCCATTTTGTACTTGTATTGTTTGATGAATGCTTCTCCCAAATCATTAAAAGTATGGATATTAGCGCTGTCCAAACTCATATACCACTTCAACACAACACCGGTCAAACTGTCCTGAAAAAAGTGAATCAGCAGACGTTGATCATCAGTGTGGGTAGACATTCTTCTCACGTACATCACCAGGTGAGCACGAGGGCAACTGTTTCCCTTGTACTTCTCAAACTCTGAGACCTTAAACTTAGCAGGTATCTTAACATTAGGGACCAAACATAGCTCATTCACATTCTGCCCAAATAGCTCTTTTCCCATGAGGGCCTTCATCTCTCTTTGCATCTTGTCAAACTGCTCTTGAAAATCATCCATTCTGTCATAAAGATGCAAGTCTTCATTCGGTGGAGGGAAAGTACGACACACATCATCATTAACAAACGAAACCATATTCACCGAAGGAGGTGCAGCAGGAACAACATGCACCATGGGATGTATCGGAGTAACAATAGTCTGAACCACTAGACTATCTTGAGGCCCAAGATTGAAACCTTCAGGTGCAAAATTCTCTGGAATTCCCCATGGATAACCTTGAGGCATGCGATTCTGAACAACAGCCGGAGTAGCAGATACGGGAACAGTCGGAACTTCAGTATTTGCCCTTGTTGGTTGAGGTTGAACACTCGGTGGCTGATTCTGAGCAGCCACCAGAGCTTCCATCAGAGTAGTCAGATTGGCCATGCCGGCCTTCAAAGCAAAAACTTCTTCGCGCAACTCGTGATTCTCTTGTTCTAAGTTGTCCATCTTCTTTTTGAAATTAGCCCGAGTATTGTAGTGATGAGTCAGCTTGCTAAACGAAGTAAAGAAGCTGGGTAAGACACCTGGATATGCATAATAAATGCAATAAATATGTGCAATATGATGCATGATATGCAATGCATATGATTATTTTTGCTTCATTATTTAATATTTCAAGGGATTTAAGGTTTATAGACATATTTCAAACATCAAAGTAATAAAGCTTTTGAAATACTAAAAAAATTTATTATAATAACTCTAAAATGGATTACAAGTATCAATGATCTCAAGTACAAGAGGAAAATACAATCTAAAATCCTGAGAAAAATAACTGATGGAGATCACTCTATACTCTGGCGCTTCCCCGTGAGCCTGGCAATCTGAGCCTTCAACCTCTGGTTTTCTTCCATATGTCTGATGGAAATCTCCTTCCAATCATTTGAATCAGGAAGTAAGTGATCAACACCTGATTGAGGCTTAGGATAAAATAAATCCCCTTGCCTCTCCATAGACTCTACGCTCGACTCTCAAGGATCTCAATCAAGTCATCTTTCTCTTTCAGGTCTGCTCTGTAGGAACTTTCTAAAGTTTGGAACTTGTTCTTCCAAGCATCCCTTTCTTGATGCATCCTAACCAAAGCAAGCTGGAGTTCTTCTAGGTAATCTAATAAGGGAGGAGTGGTCTTCACAAATAGATTAGGCATGGGTGTCTCCCGGGTATATGGCATCTTTAACTGAATGGCTCTCAATCGGACCCACTGAAGATATGGCTCCAAAGACACAGCGCCCCTAGGTCCCAAATCCTTCATATTCTTCTTATGAATGTGACGCCAGGCCTTTGCAATCTGCTCCCTAGCTTCCCTATGGTCTTCCCCTTCATTCATAAAGAAACTACTCAAATGAATACTATTCGGTTTATCCCTCATCGGATAACCAAGTTGTCGCCGTGCAAGAACAAGGTTATAGTTAATTCCTCCCTTTGTACCAAGAAGAGGTACATTGGGGAAACTACCACAACTGTCAATAATCTCTATATCCTGGTAAGCTCGATGATACCAATCAATATCCGAGTGAGTAACTGCCATGATCTTAGGAGCCCAACGGGGTTCCTTCTTGACATCCCAAAAAGCATCAGACTAAGGCATATGAGAGATGAACCACCGGTACAACATAGGCGTGCAACAAATAATCATTCCCCCATGATAAGAATTCCGAAGATGAATAGAGTAATAAGCATCACCTAACAGTGTAGGAACTGGGTTTCCAATCATGAAAATCCTGATAGCGTTAATGTCGACAAACTTGTCCACATTAGGAAATAAGAATAACACGTAAGCAAGTAGAGAAAAGATGGCCTCAAAAGCAACTGTACTCTTCATTCTGGCAAAGTAACGAGCTTTCTCCCATAGGAAATGAGCTGGTAATCCTCTAATCCCTCCTTTAGTAGTCATATGGCTTCAACATCAGACTTCCCCAGGTGAATCAAAGCAGCAATCTCATGGGGTTTTGGCTCACCCTCCAAACCAGTAAAAGGAACACGATGGGTAACAGGTAAATCTAATAGATAAGAATATTCCTCCAGTGTAGGCATTAACTGATAGTCGGGAAAAGTAAAGCAATGATACATCGGATCATAGAACTGGACCATGGTCGAGAGAATACCCTCCTTCATCTTTAGCTTTATGAGAGGAATAATTGACCCATACTTCTTCCGAAAGTCTGCAGAACACTCGATCTCGGGAATTAGAGTGATCAACTCATCTATCTTGGGATCCTTGAAACTATATTTCCCGGTCTTTCTCTTTCCAGAATCCATGGTTAAAAGTACCTGAGATATTCACAAATAGTCAACCTTTAAATCCCTTGAAATATGGTTTTCGTCAAAAGATGCTTATGAGTGCATGGATGCATGATGCAACAATCACACACAAGATCACACATATAGGGTTCATAGGTTCAACATCACGAGCATGAGGTCGAAGGTACTACCCATAAGGTGTTGGTCTAAAAAGTTATCACCTGCCGAACAAGGTTATAGAGATTCCCAGAGTCTACATCCTTCCTTCGAATATTACCAACTTCCTGATTAACTCGGTAGTTAGTAATATTCTCAAGAAAGACTCGTCCGAGCATAGTATCGCATGACAACTATTTCCGGATTACTCCGTCATAGCTTCCACACTACACCTAAAAGGACAAGATGGGTTAGGTATTCTACGGACCTCAGTTTCAGCAGGCTCCCAGGTCGAAAGCAGTACGTCTTCCCGATTACTCGGTAAACGACACTACAGTCAAAGGGGCCTCCACTGAATGGGGGATCTCATGTCTCCTTTTTTGGGATTACTCCCTCAAAGTTAACATGACTATACCGCCCGTCCTATCTTAAAGTTTGCCCAAATCCGGGTATAGGACTTATGAGTAATCACCAAGCACCCTGAAAACCAGGAAAATCCAGACAAACATATATACAACATATAATAATAAAAACAGTAATAACACATATACATATATAAACAAAGATGTGCTTAACCCACTTAGGGATGGACCAACAAGAGGTCAATCTTTCCCCAGTGAATTCGCCATTTTTCTGTAGCGGTAGAAATGTTTAAGACTAAGCCATTGGATTGACTAGACTTTATACAAACCAAAATAAAAATCACCACCACGCTTTATTGTTTCCAAAGGAATGGGAAAAGAGCAAATAACCCAAAAAGAGGGGGAAAGATTCAAGGTAAGGGGGTTGGTTATGCAAAGAAAAGGTATTAGCACCCTAAGCATCTACGGTACTCCGCAAGAATCTCTTTGTAAAATCTGTATATTTTGGCTATAAAAATGTTGTATATATAAAATGGATGGTAGAGGTGAGGAAAGAGATATATTTATTTTATAATTTTTGCACCCGCCGCGGTTGTCAACCTTTAGTGCATACATACCACCTTTTATGCAATAGGGGATCAGGGTACACGTAGTTCCTCTTTTAAAAATTTGAAACACAAATGCGTTGGTCAATTTTATGAGATAAAACATCATCATCATTATCCGTGTGGAAAACATACCTACTACCCACAATCATGAGAAAGGAGAATTTGCATCATCTCAAAGTGGAGGATATGGCTTGGATTTTAAAATCAACAATGCCTCACTCAACACCAAAGTGGAAAATATCTCTCTTCACTACATATTGTAGAAGTATAGTTGTTTGCATCACTACAAGGATTGACAAGAGTTCAATCTTTTGAGAAAAGTTTAAAGATAAAAAAAACCAAAATGGTAAAATGGTTTGAAATGAGATTGATTGACTTTTAGTCTTCTCACAAAAAAAAGTCAAGGTATCATTAAGTTGATTAGGGTTTATTTATGAAAATCTTTTGAAAATACATGGACATAAGTCCAAGTTTATTATAAAAGTGGTTCAAGTTTAAAACAAGAAGTGTTTTCAAAAGGAGAGAGAATATTTTTGAAATTAAAGAAGATGGGAGGAGAAGAAGAGGCTATCCTAAAGCATAAGGTAAAAGCTAGGGATAAGAACCATCTAACTAACAAGAAGTCAATACTTGACACTATGAGCCAAGATAGAGTTCCCATTCTTTGGATTGAAACCAAGCAAGCAAAAATATTAGACCTCTTGAGAGAACCAAACTTCAAGTGTATTAAGTCTTCATAAAAATTGGGCAGAGTAACGGCTGTATACGGGTGAATTCCAGATTACAAACAAAGGGTGTAATCACAATAACCTGCACACAAAAACAAACAAGTAACCCAATGTCTTGAGGTAAACCTCTAGAACTCCAGACAAAATAATCAGATAAAGATCACAATGTTTCCAAGATAGGCCAAGGTTTCTAATCCTAAGTCCAAGAAAAAGTCCCATGCTCCATAATGCCAAGGATAGTAACCAAATAGTCCAAGTACCATTAAATATTTTTTAGGGTTTATGTTGATTATTAAGTATCTTAAGAAAGGAAAAGAAAATCTCAAGTGAGCAAAGTAAAAATGGAAAGAAAATAAATGCTCAAATGAGCAAAGATGAAAATGGCATGAAATGTAAATGCTAAAAGCAAATAGTACATAAAGCATAAAACAGAATAAAAGCATAAGGTAAAACAAGTCAATAATTAGTGGTTAGTTGGATGACCATATTGAAACTTGCATTTGGAACTCATTAGAGGATTGGTAGAACCAAAGCCTCCACACAACAAATTGTATTTGCTTTTTGTCAAGTATATCATCCATTTAGAATCCTCATGAGTACCATTTAATGATCAACGATGTTTACGTGATCCGCGTTGACCAAAGGTGTTGTAGATCCATTAGAGAATTGGTAGAACCAAAGCCCCCACACAATGAATCTCAAGGTTATTGGATCAAAGAGATCAAATTAATATACTTGGGCTTGCAATCATAAGTTTGGGCCACGAATGATCATTTATTTGAATCGGGACAAAATTTAGCGCCATGTTAAGCAATCGTAAGTGGACTTATATAGAAGTCACACCTATTTTGAGGCCGGTCAATAGCAATTTATGCACCATTTGTTTTGAGACATGATATAGAGATCATGCTCCAATAACACCTAGTGCAATAAGAAAGGGGTAAGATGAAGAGGGAATGGGAAAAATGAATAAACCACTTTTGAATAAAAAATTTAATCAAACTATTATTAAAATCATTCATCCATTTTGGTGGAGTTGAACTCAACACCCAAGATCCAATGATGTTAATGAAGTCATGATCAAAAAATCAACCCAAGACAGCCAGAAAATAATCACAAAAATAATATTATATTTAATATATACATTAAAAGGGTTTAAAAAATGTTTAAAAATCAAAATAGAGGAGAAAAATATCAACTATGTTCAAATTAATCAAGAAAGAAAAAGTAAGGCCATAGAAAAATCAGAAGTGGATCCAAATATTTTTATAAAATTTTTGGTAATTTTTAAAAGTCAGAAACTATTTTTAAACTATTTAAAATTGCTCAAACAAACAGAAAATAGGTCAAAAATAGTAAACCTTAATATAAAATTCCATAAAATTTTCAAAAAGTCAAAAATATGCAAAATAATATTTATGAGTTTTTTCAGAATTAAAAAATGTCAGAAAGTATTTTTTAAGTAATTAAAAGAAAGCAAATAATTCAAAAAATATAAAAAAATATCAAATGTAAAAATAAAAATGTGAAAAATAGTCATGAGATCAGAAATAACTCAAAGTATTTTTGTGAATTTTTTCATAATTTTTGGATAAAAAATAAGAGTAATGAATTTTTGAAAATTTAATCAATAAAAATATAAAATCTGAAAATAAAATAAAACCAAAAAAATGTGGACCATCAGATCATAGTCAAAACGCGTTAGTAAGCTGATCAAGTGAACCAGATGCGCTGTGCTTGATATGGACCTTAGTGAGATACGCATAGGATCATAAAAAGGGCAACCAATAAAATTAAAACGTTTGGGATGCTGTCATTGGCTGAGACGAGACATGTCATCGTCTTCAACCTCCAAACACCCTGCAATGGGGATTTTGTGAGATCCTTCAAATGGAAAAATTAGGATCCCAGGCTAGTATCATTGAACTCGTCTCTTCAAGACGATTCTAACACCACCATCGCGCCAAATTTATATAAGGTATGAAGAGAGATATGAATCAAAAACCTAGAAAATAGCGAGCACCTTCAATTTGAGATTTCTCTCTCAATTCTCAATGGATTTAAAAATTTTAAGCAGCATTAAAATCAGGAGAAGGAGTAGAATAGATTAGTGCTTGATTTGGATCTAAATGGTGGAGAATTCTACCTTTTCGAAGTTCAAGGAAGAAGCTCTGAAACTGGACTTCTGTAGCTTGAATTATGGCTCATTTTGATTGGTTTAAGTGCTGGACAGTTTATATGATGCTTAAGGATGATGAATGCGTAAAGAATTTTGGAAAAGGGAGCTTAAATCTCAGAAGCTGAATTCAAAAAAAGATGGGTTCATGTGAAGTTTTGGCAGGGTGTTTTTGGCTCTCAAAGCTTGAAGAAATGAATTGGGGATGACCCTCTATTTATAGGGAAGTGAATGGGAATGAAAATTGGAAGAAACAAGGATGTTTTGAGGGAAATTGAGTGAAGGTCGAGCACGAGTGAAGTGTGACTTCATTTCCATCAAAACTCAACCAAATCTTGCGTTTTGGGGTGCTAATCGCTTATGGAAAGTTTTCTAATCAAGTTTAAATAAAAAATGCGCATAAATCTTGTGTTTAGAAGTCACATTATAGATTTCAAAATTCTGACTTTGTGGAAAATTCAGTTTCAAGTTACCAAATTCAAATCCATGGCATTTCCAACTCAAGGGGTCTTATGGCATGATTCTTGATGCTTTAGAAAGATAGGGTTACAAGCTTTTCAATGGAAAAATAATGGAATCAAATGGATGCTTGAGCTGAAAGTTGCATTGAGTCAAAGTTGAAGAAAAAGGGTTGACTTTCCATACTTAGAAATATTTCAAATTCTTCTTCAAAAATGACCTATAATGTCTTGCATCCAAGCATGGCCTTTCACTTAGAATTTGCTCTTGACCAAAAAAGATGGCATGAATTAGATCTATTGAATGACATTTTGGGACTTGAACCACTCAAAATATCCAAAAATTGAGAGAGTTTTGATTTGTTGAAGTTGGCAAAAAATCATGAAATGACCTATAATCTTTTGCATCTTTAAAGAAACTTCCATCCATTTTCCCACTTTGCACATAAAATAAGGCATAAAGTTCACTTCTTAAAGATAATTATGGAAAAATAATGGACTCAAGGTGATAAAAATTGACAAAGTTATGATCATTTGAAGTCACTTATGTAAAATTGTGGATTCATCTGGATGGCTTGTAATCTTCCTTCTTCATCAAGGCTCTTCCACATGTAAAATCCTTGGAACTTTTGAAGTGATTTAGTGATAACCCTTTGACGAGAATGATGTCTTTGGAATCACTCAAAAATATCAAAAGGTGAGAAAGATATACTCCTTTGAAGTTCAAAACCCTAGCTTCTAGATCAAGAGAATGCCTTGAGGGACTTTGACCAGTTTGAACAAACTTCTTGTACCAATATTCTTGATTTGTGAATAGAAGTTGTTGAGGATGATAATGAGGACTCATAACCACCAAAACCACTTCCATATCTTGAAATTTGAGAGAAATATTCTCTTGTGACCAATAGGAACAAGGCCTTGTCCAAACATGAAAACTTCTCCAATCAACCCCTTGTACTTTTGAGTCACATCTAATAACCTTGAAATGTGATGAATCAAAGCAACCTTGCCATTCCAATTCTTCCAAAACCACTCCAATGGTAAGGTTTGAACTTCTCAAGCTTTTATTGGCTAGGGCATGTAAATAAACTCATGAACCCATGGAGTAACTTGTTAAATCTCATTGCCCTTACCTAAATGGATAACAAGCAAGACAAACCAACATTGAATTTTAATAGTTAAACGAAGAAATAAAAACAATATTCATGATCACAAAAGGAACATAAGTCAAGGTGCTTGGTAATCCCTTAAAAAGGCAAAACTCAAAGTATGGAGGGGAACCAAGAATCCTAGTGTGATCTTGTTGTGAGTAAATCAACATGGTATGATGAATGGATCTTAGGGGCAGAAATTGGGGTACAACAGAGACAAGTTTCTCCTTTTCCTTATGAACCACACATATGAATTTCTTATGATTCTCCACTATTAAGCAAGCTTCCTCCAACTTGTTATGCATAAGCCTATATGTTACAGCTAATTCTTCTTCAATCATGTCTTTATCATTCAACTCATTTTTAGACACATATTTCCAAGTGAAATCCATCACCAAGTTAGCTGTTTCTCCTTCACTATAATCAAAATCAGACCAAGAAATTGAAAATACATTTTTTGTTTCTTTAGGAAGGTAGGGCATTCATCTTTGATATGACCAAAGCCTTCACATTCAAAGCATTTTTGGTCCTTTGCCTTTGTTAGAATTGTCTTCATCTTTGCTTTTACACTGAGGACAGATGTCTGACATCTTGTCCTCAACATCTATCCCTTATCTTATATACAACCTTTCTAAAGTTTTGTTAAGATTTATTCCAACAAAAGCTATAACATCTGAAAAGTCATCTTAAGTATCCTTATTACCTTGATTTTCCTTTTCTTTAGTATTGGATACAAAAGCTACACCTTTGTTCTTCTTTCTTTTTTAATATACCATTTATAGAAACTTCAAAGGTTTGAAGATAGCCAATGAGTTCATCAACCTTAAAAGTGATTAAGTCTTGATCTTCTTTAATGGTTTTTACCTTTAATTCAAACTTCTGAATCAAAGATATGAGAATCTTCTAACCAACTATTCTTCTATCATGTTTTCTCCCAAAGCAAAAGAATTGCTGGCTATATCATGCAGTCTAATGTTGAAATCATATATTGATTCATCTTCCATCATTCTCAGATTTTCAAACTTAGTTGTGAGGAGATGAAGCCTTGACATCCTAACCTTGGATGATCCTTCATGAGTTATCTTGAGAACATCCCAATCTTCTTTAGCTTCAGCATAATTGTTGATTAGTCTGAACATGTTCTTGTGTGCACCATAGAATATAACATTCAAGGTTTTATCGTTTCCAAGAGATTCATCATCTTAATCTTTGGACCAATTATCTTTAGGCTTTAAGCTTGTTAAACCCTCTTGATAAGTGACCACGAGATCTTCCAAACCTTTAACCACAACCTTCCCAGTTTTGTTGTCTATGAATTTGAGAAAAGAACCATCTTGGCTTTTTAATAGTCATAATTTTTACCATCCAATATAGGTGGCTTGTTGACTAATCCTCCATCATTAATGTTGTCCATTTGAATAGAAAACATCTTCCATGGAGCTCACCTAAACAAAATATGGTTCCTGCTATGATGCTAATTGAAATTTTGTTCCTGGGGGATAGATGTTGGGCACGATGTTGGGACAACTGGTCCAACTTGTTAAATTAGTATGAAAATAAAATAACAACAACAAATAACACAATTCATAAAGCAATAAAGAACACAAGAGGTTGGTAACTCAGTTCAGTGAAACCACACCTATGTATGGAAGGCACTCTACCCAAGAAAGGAAATTCACTACTTTGAATTAGTACAATTAATCTTATAGGAACATCAACCCCATGATGTTCAATGCCTCTTCCTAATCCTAATGACTTTATATTTAGGACTCCTCCTAAATATGAGAACCCCTATCACTTTCTCTCAATCACTAATCCCAAGTGATCAACTTCAATAACAACAATATTGAATGTTGAATTTACAACTTAAGTAAGACAAATCAATAACTATGCCAAGTTACCGAAGCAATAGTGTGATTTACATAAACAAGATACAACACTAATCCTTATGATATGTGTTAATTTTATATTTTCATGATTGGCATTAATTTTAGTAAAACTAATTTGGCAGCAACATGTTAAATATGATGTTCTAATCTTGCAGAGTGAACATGTTGGACATGATGTCTTATCCAGTTTATCAGACATCTTGTTTGTTACAGCTATACACTTGGATTTATTATGTTTTAACAGATCCTGAATATTCTGGGAATATTAGGATATTCTATGTGTCATCCAAGATTGAGGAATTAGGGATTCCATCTGTATTTAGATGATTAATTTATTTTATTAAATTTTGAGACATTTTAGGAAACATTTGATTAAAGTCCTATTTTTATGCAGAAGTTTATGCAAATTTTCAGCAGCTGACTTGCTTCATTTTTGAAGCCCAAATCCAGTTCATTCAAGGATATAAAAAGAAGGCTACAACCCTAATAGAAGTATGGAACATATTATGCTATTATAGTATTATTTTAGAGTTTGTGTACTTGTGAATTGTGAGCCTCTCTAATATCATCTTGATATAAAAGTAGGACAGTCTCTTTTGAGTTGTAAGTTTTGTTGATCATTCATAAGCTTTTAAGCATTAAATGATTATGTGTCATTGAAGTGTGTCTTCTGAAACTTTCTAAGTATTAGTGTTTTCATCACTGTTATGATTGAAAGGATTTCAGAAGGGTCTCATACCTAGGTGATTCTTAGGTAGAAGTTAAGTACGAGTAGTGATTAGGTGAGTATATTATAAATTGGAGATAGTTTGTTGTGGGTCTACAAACCGATACTATTCAGTGAATTTCATCCCTGGCTTAGTAGCCCCCAGAGTAGGTGTTGTTGTAAACCGAACTAGGTTAACAACTTTGTGTGTTTTTTACTCTATTCACTTTCAATGGTGGCTTAATCTGTTCATTGTGTTTTGATCAGATATCAGTGTCTCGACATCTCTTAGGACATCTGATATCTGCATCCCAAAATTCCAATTGGTATCAGAGCAGGCATCCTGCTCTGTATCTGGGTGAGATTCATGGAAGATACTTTCTGGTACAATGAAAAAGGAAGTATGATTTATGAATAGACCACCCATTCTTTATGGATCCAACTATGACTATTGAAAAGCTCACATAGTGGCCTTTATCAAATTCCTGGACAACAAGGCCTTAAAATCTGTAGTCAAGGGTTAGGATTCCCCAATGGTCAGAGATAAGGATGGCAAAACTGCTAATGTGCTGAAGGTTGAGGAAGATTGGGATGATGAAGATGATAAGTTAGCTCAGTTAAATTCTAAAGCATTGAATACCCTGTTCAATGGAGTGGACAAAAATATCTTCAGACTGATCAGTAGTTGCATTGTTGCTAAAGAAGCTTAGGAGATTTTGAAGGTTGCTCATGTAGGAACCTATAAGGTGAAGATGTAAAGACTTCAACTTATTACTACCAAGTTTGAAAAATTAAGAATGAAGGAGGATGAGAGTATTCATGACTTTCACAAAAATATTATTGAGATAGTCAATGCCTGAAGTGCCCTGGGGGAAAAGATGTCAAAAGCTAAGTTGGTGAGAAAAATTCTCAAATATCTTCCAAAGAAATTTGACATGAAGGTTATTTCCATTGAGTAAGCATAATATATAAACAACATGAAGGTTGACGAGCTTATGGGATATCTGTAGACCTTTGAATTAGGGATCTTTGTAAACCTTTGAATTAGGGATCAATGAAAAGTTTGAAAAGAAGAAGAGCATTGCTTTGTCTCTAATACTTAAGAATCAAAATATGATTGTGATATAGATATAGATGAAGGGATATCTAATTCTCTTGTTTTACTTGTGTGATACGGTGGCAGAACCGACTGTTTGAATGCTGGTTTGCATTTTGCATTTTTTTGTTTGCAAAATGTCGCGGTAAGCAAGAGTCGCCACCGACTTTTATTTCATCCAACCGGAAAGGAAAAAAGTACAGAAAAAAAATCCTTTTTCGAGATATTCTGAGTACGGGGGGTAGATTATAGAAAGGGAAGGTGTTAGCACCCTTTCTATCCAAGGTTTTCCATGGGCAATTAGGTACTTGCTCATACTTTTAAAATTGCTTGTGTATGTGCTTTATTTTTGAAAAGAGTTTTAACTTTGTGATAACCCTTGTATCAGTCCTCAAAGGTGTGATGAAGTTTGTTTTGAAAGTTTGTTTGAAAAGTGTAAGTGTGAAAAGTTTTGATTTGAGCAAGTACCTACTAGCATCTACCTACTCGAAAAAAAGATCGTTTCTATTCTTCTTTCCTTTAGACAACGCTATCCTACTATTTGAGAAATAGGCAGCACCGTCATTTGGAGTTGTAAGGGTCAATTCGAAAGGGACGTACGATCACTGAAGCAATATTAGGACATCTTAGTAATAACCCTAGAGTCTTAAGATCATATTCGAGGCAACATTTCTGAGGCAACATTTTAATGGGACATTTTGATCTTTTTTAGACATGAGGGCAACCACTAAGATACCCTATGCTTAATGATCGTTTACCAAAGGCAACCGCAATGAGAGTATACCCTAGGAGTGATATGTGCGAGTGATTTGTTTTCAGTTATTTATCTTTGCACATTAGGGTTTTCTAACCGTATTAATTTGTCATTGTGACCGGTGGAAATAGAACTGACTGTTTTTTAGCTGGTTTCGCGAAATGTCGCGGTAAGTAAGAGTCGCCACCGTCTTTTATGTTCTCCAACATGGAAAGGACAAAAGCACAGCAAAATTCCTTATTCGAGAATGTTCTCGGTTCGGGAGGTAGATTTATAGAAAGGGAAGGTGTTAGCACCCTTTCTATCCGTGGTTATCCACGGGCTCTTAGGTACTTGCTCTTATGTTTTCAAAATTGTTTGCTTTTCGAGTGTGTGTGGGTTTTGAAAAAGTTTCGTTTGAAGACTTCTAGGTAACTCTTGTATCAGTCCTCAAGAGTGTATGAAGTATTGTTTGAAAACTTTTTTGAAAGTGTAAGGTGTGAAAAGTTGTTTTTGTTTTGTTTTTGAAAAGAGCAAGTACCCATGAGTCATCTACCTACCCTAAGGAATTAAGCTGTGTAAGTGTCCTTTAGATAGTGTTATCCCACCATTGAGAGGTAGGTAGCACCATCGTTGGAGGTGTTCGGGTCAATTCGATTATCGGGACAGTGTGGTCACCAAAGCAATGGTAGGACACCTTAGAAGTAACCCTAACGTCCTAGATCCTTTTATCCGAGGCAACCATTTCGAGGAAACTGGATCTTAGACATAAGAGTGACCTCTAAGACATCCTATACTTGATGACCACGTTTCGAGGCAACGAGTGAAGCGTACCCTAGGAGTGGCATGTGCTTTGTGTGTTGTTTTTCAGTTAATGTTTTTGTACATGTTATTTGTGAGCTACGGGTTAATTTTATTTACATACATTCTTTCATGCAAGTTAACAGTTAAGGGGTGCGGAAAGTAAATTGCGAAAACATAAATCCTACGCTATTACAAGGTGCGGGTCTATACATCGCCAAAAATTACAAAGACCCGTTTTTGGTAAATGAGTACGGAGAGTAAATAAAGCGATAAACCTATTTAACTATTACATTCTTGAAGGCAATTACATAATAATCAAATAAAGTAAATGCGCGCGAATAAATTAATCGGGAATGTCTAAGGGTGTTGACCCTTTTTAAGAAAAGAAATTGAATTTTTGGTCTTTTTTATAATTAAAGAAATTAAAACTAATAACTAATTAATTAATTAAATTAAAAGAAAATATTTTTTGTTTTTTTATGTTTTTTTTATGGAATAAAATAAAAATAAAAAGAAACAAAGTTAAAGATTAACCTAAATCTAAGTTATTTTAGTTATTAAAAAAAGAGTTAAAATAGCCTAATTAAAAAACTAATTCAATTGTTGTTTATTTACCAAAATAAAATAATAATAATAATAATGTTAATTCTATTTTTTGTTTTTTTATGAAAATATGTTAATTAAGTTAATTGTTAATAATAAAAATAATTAAAAGGTTAGCAATTAAAAATAACAAAATAAAAAAGGAAGTAACAACCAAAGGGGGTATGGGCCAAATAGGAGGTTTATTGAAGCAATCCAAGCCCACTGAAATCTAAGCCACATTTGACTTTCATGATTTCCTGCAGCACGCTGACTCCAGACCATGGTGTTCCTTGTGCTTGGCCCTTAGATCTGTGCTGGTGAACACTTGGAGCGCTGGGATATGAGGTTTATGGTGTTCCTCTTTTGAGAATCTGCACATGAAAGCAATTGAAAAAATAATATGGAAATTATAGGGGACCTGGGAAGAACTTACAGCGCGGTATGATGGATTTTTGATCTCACACTTTTTTTGACACTTTTTGGATTTTGCTCTGGCCGTTTGTGTAATGTTATAGCTTGGGAATGAGGCTTGCAAGGCTTGTATATATAGTAATGAGTGAGAATCAATCAAAATAAAGGACCTTTAAGCCTTGCAATTATGTTTTGATTTTTCCATGAACACCATTTAAACAACTTTCCATTCTTGTGAAAATTTGAATTTTTGTGCCCATAATAGGCCTTGCACGAATTTGGAAGGTATTTCAAGGTGTATCAAAGCTATTCAACACAAAATATATCCCTCCATTAATTTCTTTGATTTTTATTTGAATTTTAAAGATTTAAAATGAATTAAATCAAATAAAATTAAATAAAAATGAAAAAATTAATTTTAAATCTTGAAATAAATTGTGGGACACGTGGGAAGCATGGCCAAGCTGAATCAAGTGGAAAAAGTGGGCCCCTTTTGTCAAAAATGAAATTTCAAGGATAGTTGACTTTGGCCATTTCACAAAAATTTCCCAACTTCTCCAATGCATATCTTGCTCAAGTTTGAAGCTATGAACATGTTCTTGGACATTTTGGAAAGGTCTTGAAGTCCTCTAACCAATGTTATTGGTCCCATGTCATTTTGATTTACCAATCTCAAGTTATGGTCTTTGACTTAAAGTCCCTTTTTGTTAACTTTTGAAAATGACCTATAATGTTGAAATTGATAACTCTTTGTGAGAGCATTTCTTGGACTTGGAATGTGAAGATGAGTTGTCGGAAATGTCTTCCCCTTTCAAGATGAGCATTAGATGGGATTTTTCTGATGAACCATGAAAAAGTTATGCCTTGGTCAAGTTACAGTTGACTTTTCAGCTGTCCAAAAATAGAAACTTTTGACACCTTGATGATTTTTGAGCCATTCTTGTGGAATTATGATCAAGAATTGATCAAATGATGATTGTGGCTTCAAAATAAGATGTTGACCAAAAATTTTGACTTTTGACTGCCAAATGACCATTTTGCCCCTGCAGTTGACTGTGGAGCAATTAGGGTTTTTGACTGTGCAACTTGACCTTGTGAGCCTTGAAACTTGACATGTAGGTGCTTGACAATGTGCATGAGCATATGGGACTTGATTGAGCCCTTGAAAACCTCAACTTCCTTGCAAGAACCAAAACCCTAATTTTGACTGGCTTAGGAGGATGGTTTGACTGTGCAGCCCTTGAGTAGACTTTGAACCCTTTGAGGCAAAACTTTGAAGATTATGGGAGGGCAAATTTTGGGGTACAACAGTTGCCCCTGTTCAATCTTCTTAGACCTGAGGATTTAGATTGGCTTGTGTGCCTTTCGTGATCCGAGGGTGGAAGATGATTGAACACTAGAGTGCCCAGAAATGTGCACTCACATAGTAGAGTATCAGCAGTGTGATGTCGGGAACGGGCTTACAAATGCCATGTGGAGAGATGATGGATAGGAGGATGGGATTATAGATGCCATCTGGAGGTGACAGGACCTTGTCGGGAATGGGCTTATAGATGCCATTTGGAAAGATGGTGGATAGGTGAATCTGAATAAGAAATAGAATAGCTTCCGTGTCTGGAGCATATCTAGTCTGTGTCTAATTGCTGACGTCTGAATAAATGGTAGAATGACCGCCATGTCTGGGGTATATCCATACTGCATGAGTAACAGAATGTCATCCGAGTCTGGATCGTATCTGGACTGAACAATAGAATAGCATCCGGGATGGAGCATCTCTAAGTTGTCTATAGAAGTTTGAATATGAATAAGCAAATGAACAGCATCCATATCTGGAGCATTTCCAAGCTATCTCTGAAAGGAAATCTGGAATGAGTATCAGAACGTCTCCATGCCTGGGTCACATCTGAACTATCTCCAGAAGGAGTCTTGAATAAGCAAAAGAACAACATCCATATCTGGAGCATTTCCAAGATATCTCTGAAAGGAAATCCGGAATGAGTATCAGAATGTCGCCATGCCTGGGTCACATCTGAACTATATCTAGAAGGAGTCTTGAATAAGCAAAAGAACAACATCCATATCTGGAGCATTTCCAAGCTATCTCTGAAAGGAAATCTGGAATGAGCATCAGAACGTCTCCATGCCTGGGTCACATCTGAACTATATCTAGAAGGAGTCTTGAATAAGCAAAAGAACAACATCCATATCTGGAGCATTTCCAAGCTATCTCTGAAAGGAAATCCGTAATGAGCATCAGAACGTCGCCATGCCTGGGTCACATCTGAACTATATCTAGAAGGAGTCTTGAATAAGCAAAAGAACAGCATCCATATCTGGAGCATTTCCAAGCTATCTCTGAAAGGAAATCCGGAATGAGTATCAGAACGTCGCCATGCCTGGGTCACATCTGAACTATATCTAGAAGGAGTCTTGAATAAGCAAAAGAACAACATCCATATCTAGAGCATTTCCAAGCTATCTCTGAAAGGAAATCTGGAATGAGCATCAGAACGTCGCCATGCCTGGGTCACATATGAACTATATCTAGAAGGAGTCTTGAATAAGCAAAAGAACAACATCCATATCTGGAGCATTTCCAAGCTATCTCTGAAAGGAAATCCGGAATGAGTATCAGAACGTCGCCATGCCTGGGTCACATCTGAACTATATCTAGAAGGAGTCTTGAATAAGCAAAAGAACATCATCCATATCTGGAGCATTTCCAAGCTATCTCTGAAAGGAAATCCGGAATGAGTATCAAAATGTCGCCATGCCTGGGTCACATCTGAACTATATCTAGAAGGAGTCTTGAATAAGCAAAAGAACAGCATCCATATCTGGAGCATTTCCAAGCTATCTCTGAAAGGAAATCTGGAAGAAGTATCAGAACGTCGCCATGCCTGGGTCACATCTGAACTATCTCTAGAAGGAGTCTTGAATAAGCAAAAGAACAGCATCCATATCTGGAGCATTTCCAAGCTATCTCTGAAAGGAAATCTGGAAGAAGTATCAGAACGTCGCCATGTCTGGGTCACATCTGAACTATCTCTAGAAGGAGTCTTGAATAAGCAAGAGAACAGCATCCATATCTGGAGCATTTCCAAGCTATCTCTGAAAGGAAATCTGGAAGAAGTATTAGAACGTCGCCATGCCTGGGTCACATCTGAACTATCTCTAGAAGGAGTCTTGAATAAGCAAGAGAACATCATCCATATTTGGAGCATTTCCAAGCTATCTCTGAAAGGAAATCTCTTTGATGTAGATATGTCCTGTCTAGATACAGGTAACGAATCCACAATCAATCGCTCACAGATATGCCCTGGCTAGATACAAGTGTCGAATCTGGAACTGCGACAGTTGATGGTAATCATCTTTATATTGACCTTTTTCCTGAAAAGGCGAAACATTAGTTGTATGCAATGTCATGATGTATGAAATGCATGATGTCATGATGTTCTCAAAAATAAATGAGATTGTGTGATATGATGCGTATATGTATGCGTCATGGTGTATGATAATGTAATGTTTATGAATGTATTTTCGTCTAGAAAAATAAATCCTTGACGAATGCCGGGAAGTTGAATCCTGGGCTGATGTTGAAGAGTGAAGTTCTTCATTTCCGCTGGGGATGATGGTTGCAAGAATAAACCGGTAGGAGAAGATGACTCCGTTGGGGATTAAACTTGTTGGAGAGATTACTCTGCGGGGAATACTCTGTGGGAAGAGATGCTTCGCTGAGGTTTGATGATAACTCCGCTGGGGATACCGTTGGTGAGTTATGTTGGAAGATTTGATGAACTCCGCTGGGGGATAGGAAGAACTTCGCCGAGGACGATCTTTCCACGGTTTTTGGCTGAGGATAACCCAGTTATAAGTTTTGGTGGAACATAACCTTTGAATAAAACCGGGGAGGTGCGTTCGTACTCTACAGGTGATAAGCTTCCAGAATCTACTAGGGATAAGCTTCCTACTGGGGAGATTGATTCAACTCTCCTGGGGAGACTTTTGGACTGTACTGGGGAAGTGGCTCCACTGGGGTGTCTGGTATTCCGCCGGGGAACAATCTTAGATCAAGACTTCCGGGGATGCTTGCTTAGGAACATCTGTATACTCCGCTGGGGAATATTGAGATCTTCTGGGGATACCCAACTTCCTTAAGGCTGACAGTAGACTAACTCTGCTTAGGGAGAGCATCGTCGACTTGCTGGAGATTGTGCCTTTTCAGGGCTGATGGGAGACCAACTCTGCTCGGGGGAGAGTGTTGCTGAATCTTGTCTTACTCTGCGGAGAGTGGAGGTATCTTGGTTACGTTCTTCAGCTGAACCTACCTTGGTACCTTGGTGGATAGAGCAACTAGATCGCTTAGACAACTCTTATTTCCCCTGTTTCTGTGGGAGAAGATATCTGTGGAGGTCTTGATTGACAAATCTTCTTCTGGTAGACAAGTGACGGGATTCCGGGACATAGTCGTATGCTTTTGATCCTTAACTTTTGCCTGGACCGCTCTTTCTGGTTTTCAGTCCATCGGGATACCCTTTTTTGCCCAAGCCGCCTTTTCAGGTTTTCGACTTGCCGGGTGTACAGATTTTTTCATTTCATCCCTTATTTTTGCCCGAACCCTTTTGGTTTGCCGGGAAGCCCTTATTTTTGCCTAGGTGTGTCAACCTATAGGGTCTTTGATCGTGCGTAGTATTTTTTCGACTATGTTCGTGCTCTTAGGATGTAGGGAGGTGCCCCTATCAGTAGTGTTGCATTGCCATAACACCAGAAGATGTTTGATCATGCAAGATTCGCAGCTGGAATTCACGTCCAATTCCCCAAGTGAACTCAAAGGGAGGTTTTCCCCAGGCTATTTGGCATTTGAGAGATTCTCTGAATATTGACTTAACTGCCCCAGATGATAGACCATGATCACGTCTGCCCCTGGATTGGAAGTGCTTTTGTTCACTAGATATTCTTCGTGCGAATTTCTCTATTGTTGAACAAATAGTATTATGCAAACAATATTATTTTAAGAATGCAAAGCGTAGGTTTGTCTTGAAATTTTTGAAAATGTATTTTTTTCAGTAAAACAAGCAAATTTTGTAAAATGTGATGTCAACTCAGGATTTTACAGCGAGCCCTAAGGAGTCGGGATACCTTCGTAACATTATGCTTTCGAACTAACCCATGCTTCAGCTAGGACTTTTGAGGGTTGTAACGTGGCTTGGTTCACGGTTTAAGAAACAAAGGGTAAAGGCTCAAAGTATATTTGTTCCCACCCGCTCTTCGTGATGTTCTTCAAACCTAAACTCAGTTGATCGTGCGTCAGACTTTGTTTGAGTCTTTGCTATGATGTTCTGGTGATGGTTCGGATATTTACAGTTTATTTTGAATAGGCAGTCATTTCCTTTTGTTGAGGGTTTGCAGGTCCTCTTTTCTTTTTGATTTCGTTATCCCTGTTTTTTGTCTGAACTGTTTCTTTTGTGATTACAGTCAGCGGGATGCCCTAGTTTTGTAAGTCTCCTCCATAGGTTTTGACTTAATGGGCGTTTATTTTGAGGGATAATGACTGCCTGTCTTTATGATTATTCGGAACCATCACTGTCTTTGATTTTTTTGACAGGACTCCTTTGGTGCCATTCGTTGTGCACTTGGATCAATTGAGAGAACTACCCTGCCTCAGGTTATGATTAAGGGTTTTAATTTTCGAAAAGAAAAAACTCCTACTTCTTTGGCTCGAAGGGGTTGACGAGGGATTCTCTTCCTTATAACTCCAGTGTTTAGGAATTGAAACAATGCTTGTACCTCATCAGCGGGGTCTGTTCAAAAGCATACCGTAGATTGTGGTATCGTTTTCGTCATCCTCCCTCAAGAGGCTTAGAATTATTAATTGAGAGTTGACATCAAAAAATGAAATCAGTTTAAATATAGTTAAAATAATTGGATTAATTCAAAAACAGCCATATGCAGTGCATTAATGAAATAAAAGAGTTTGCTATGACATTAATTGTTTGTATAAGCAAAAATTACAACTCGGAAATTCAAATAAACAAAAGCCTTCAATGATTGGGAAAAGGAGCAGTGATTATGTTTGGAGTCTCTAGTGCTTCAAACTGAATCTCTCCGGCGTCAATCATGTCTTGGACCTTGTTCTTCAGAGCCCAACAGTTGTCTGTAGTATGCCCCGGGCTATCAGAATGGTATGCGCACCTATCGTTGGGACGATAGTTAGGAGCAGAAGTGTTTGGATTCCGGAGAGGAGCCCTTAAGGTAATCATCCCTGCCTTCAACATTTGCTGTAGCGCTTGATCCAATGATATGTTGATTTTAGTGAATTGTCTCTTGGGTGCGACCTCCTTACGTTGATGCCCCTGTCCCTGTTGAGCAGGCCTAGGATTAGAGATCTGGACTGCCCCTACATGTTGATCATGGCGACCCTTTTGGCTGTACGCAGCATTGGCCTCTTTCTTCCCAGTGTAAGGCTTTTTGTGAGTATCAGAAGGTGCAGCTTCTTGAATCTTTCCAGCCTTGATGCCAGCTTCGATCCTCTCCCCGGTCAAGATCAAATCTGTAAACCTAGCAGAAGAATTTCCAATGAGATGGTTGAAGAAGGGACCAGACAGGGTCCCCAAGAACATGTCAACAAGCTCACGGTCAGTCAAGGGTGGCTGCACCCTTCCAGCCAGATCTCTCCACCTTTGCGCATACTCCTTAAAACCTTCACTCGTCCCAAGTGACATACCCTGGAGTTGGGTACGTGTGGGAGCGAGGTCGGCATTATACTGATACTGCTTATAAAAAGCAGTTGCCAAGTCCTCCCAGTTACGAATACTGGTTCCATCCAACTGATAGAACCAATCGAGTTGAGTCCCTGAAAGACTCTCCTGGAAGAAATGGATCCATAGATTCTTGTCTGCCGTGTAGGGCTGGATCTTCCTTGCATATGAACGGAGATGCAGCTTAGGACAGGAAACCCCGTCGTACTTTACAAAGGAAGGTGCCTTGAACTTGTGAGGGATCACCACCCCAGAAGATAAACCTAGGTCCCCAAAGTCCAACCCAGGCACACGTTGGATATCCATAGCATTTAACCGGTCCTCCAGCTGTTTGTACCTGTCTTCAGCAGGGGGGTATTGTTCATCATTGAAGTATGTCTCGGTGTCAGAGACCACAGGTCTAGGAACCTCTCTCCCTTGGTGACTGCCTTCCCCCACAGACGGAGTAGTCCTCTCAGCTTCATTCTGCAGTGTGTTCCCAGATCTGCGTCTAGGGTTGAACAAAACAATCCTCTTGTTCTTCTTCTTCTGAATCAGAGTCTTCAATTCCTTTTGACCCTGGGCTAGGCTCATAATCAACTCCTGGAACTGGGCATTCTGGGCCTGGAGGGCCTTGATAGCTTGTCCATTGGATGATTCAGGATTCATGATGACTGCTGAAATAAACAGCGAAGAAGGTAAGTGACCTGCAACAAGTGTACCTGTAATGCAATGATATGTATGATATGCATGCAATGTTTTCAAGGACCTCGCGGGATAAACAAAGAAGCTTGTTAGAATTCGAATCCGGCGGCTTGATTGAAGGAACTGGATATTGTTGAGAGTCCTTCTTCAAGAGTCAAGGCTCACCATATCGAGTGGGTCATAGCCCCTGACTCAAGTCATTAAGCTTGGCTAGAGGAAAATAAATCCCCTTTGCCCCTTGCTATACATTTGGTTCATCATGACCTGCATCACAAACCCTTGAGATCCTTGAAATGGATTAGTCCTTATGTAGGATGTATGCAATGGTATGATGTTATGCTATGCATGGAGTGATGTAGGTAAACCCTGTTATGAGTCCAGGTTAAGGACTGTAAACAAAACCTGCAAGGAACTCATGTGTCAGATAAAAAGCATGCAAGTAGTCAAGTTTGAAGGCACACAAGTCACACAAAGATAGCCCTTAGAGTTTAGGCTAGCATGAAGTTTAGGTACTACCCTCTTTCAGTTTCGTTGGTTAAGACCTGTCCTATCAAAAGTAACCGGGTTCTAGAGGATCCCAATATCACTGACTACCCTCAATCGGTCATAACTCCAACGTCGCAATCTTTTCTTACAGCCGGAACCATCGCGAGAGTTTAGCCTCAATGGGTGTAGCATACTGCTACTGTTCTATGGCCAAGTTGGGTCACATTAGGGTTCTAAGGTCGGTTGGTGCTTAATGACTCCTCAGAAGACCCATATTCTCCTCGTTGCAACACAAGGGATATCGGTACAGACCAAGGTGCCACACCAACGTAGCCACTGCTTCACCCGTGTCGGTCTACGCCGGACAGGTCCCTCACATCTTATGCTACCTAAAAGGGTATCCCCAAATCCGGGTTAGGATTTATGAAACTCCAATGCAAAGCCCACAAACATAAAGCAATCAAAGCAAAGCAATTGAAAATGTAAGTATGATCTATCCTAAGGTACACCTCACTTTTATAGTCCCCAGCAGAGTCGCCAGTTCTGTGACCGGTGGAAATAGAACTGACTGTTTTTTAGCTGGTTTCGCGAAATTTCGCGGTAAGCAAGAGTCGCCACCGTCTTTTATGTTCTCCAACATGGAAAGGACAAAAGCACAACAAAATTCCTTATTCGAGAATGTTCTCGGTTCGGGAGGTAGATTTATAGAAAGGGAAGGTGTTAGCACCCTTTCTATCCGTGGTTATCCACGGGCTCTTAGGTACTTGCTCTTATGTTTTCAAAATTGTTTGCTTTTCGAGTGTGTGTGGGTTTTGAAAAAGTTTCGTTTGAAGACTTCTAGGTAACTTTTGTATCAGTCCTCAAGAGTGTATGAAGTATTGTTTGAAAACTTTTTTGAAAGTGTAAGGTGTGAAAAGTTGTTTTTGTTTTGTTTTTGAAAAGAGCAAGTACCCATGAGTCATCTACCTACCCTAAGGAATTAAGCTGTATAAGTGTCCTTTAGATAGTGCTATCCCACCATTGAGAGGTAGGTAGCACCATCGTTGGAGGTGTTCGGGTCAATTCGATTATCGGGACAGTATGGTCACCGAAGCAATGGTAGGACACCTTAGAAGTAACCCTAACGTCCTAGATCCTTTTATCCGAGGCAACCATTTCGATGCAACTGGATCTTAGACATAAGAGTGACCTCTAAGACATCCTATACTTGATGACCACGTTTCGAGGCAACGAGTGAAGCGTACCCTAGGAGTGGCATGTGCTTTGTGTGTTGTTTGTCAGTTAATGTTTTTGTACATGTTATTTGTGAGCTACGGGTTAATTTTATTTACATACATTCTTTCATGCAAGTTAACAGTTAAGGGGTGCGGAAAGTAAATTGCGAAAACATAAATCCTACGCTATTACAAGGCGCGGGTCTATACATCGCCAAAAATTACAAAGACCCGTTTTTGGTAAATGAGTACGGAAAGTAAATAAAGCGATAAACCTATTTAACTATTACATTCTTGAAGGCAATTACATAATAATCAAATAAAGTAAATGCGCGCGAATAAATTAATCGGGAATGTCTAAGGGTGTTGACCCTTTTTAAGAAAAGAAATTGAATTTTTGGTCTTTTTTATAATTAAAGAAATTAAAACTAATAACTAATTAATTAATTAAATTAAAAGAAAATATTTTTTGTTTTTTTATGTTTTTTTTATGGAATAAAATAAAAATAAAAATAAACAAAATTAAAGATTAACCTAAATCTAAGTTATTTTAGTTATTAAAAAAAAGAGTTAAAATAGCCTAATTAAAAAACTAATTCAATTGTTGTTTATTTACCAAAATAAAATAATAATAATAATAATGTTAATTCTATTTTTTGGTTTTTTATGAAAATATGTTAATTAAGTTAATTGTTAATAATAAAAATAATTAAAAGGTTAGCAATTAAAAATAACAAAATAAAAAAAAGGAAGTAACAACCAAAGGGGGTGTGGGCCAAATAGGAGGTTTATTGAAGCAATCCAAGCCCACTGAAATCTAAGCCACGTTTGACTTTCATGATTGCCTACAGCATGCTGACTCCAGACCATGGTGTTCCTTGTGCTTGGCCCTTAGATCTGTGCTGGTGAACACTTGGAGCGCTGGGATATGAGGTTTATGGTGTTCCTCTTTTGAGAATCTGCACATGAAAGCAATTGAAAAATAATATGGAAATTATAGGGGACCTGGGAAGAACTTACAGCGCGGTATGATGGATTTTTGATCTCACACTTTTTTTGACACTTTTTGGATTTTGCTCTGGCCGTTTGTGTAATGTTCTAGCTTGGGAATGAGGCTTGCAAGGCTTGTATATATAGTAATGAGTGAGAATCAATCAAAATAAAGGACCTTTAAGCCTTGCAATTATGTTTTGATTTTTCCATGAACACCATTTAAACAACTTTCCATTCTTGTGAAAATTTGAATTTTTGTGCCCAAAATAGGCCTTGCACGAATTTGGAAGGTATTTCAAGGTGTATCAAAGCTATTCAACACAAAATATATCCCTCCATTAATTTCTTTGATTCTTATTTGAATTTTAAAGATTTAAAATGAATTAAATCAAATAAAATTAAATAAAAATGAAAAAATTAATTTTAAATCTTGAAATAAATTGTGGGACACTTGGGAAGCATGGCCAAGCTGAATCAAGTGGAAAAAGTGGGCCCCTTTTGTCAAAAATGAAATTTCAAGGATAGTTGACTTTGGCCATTTCACAAAAATTTCCCAACTTCCCCAATGTATATCTTGCTCAATTTTGAAGCTATGAACATGTTCTTGGACATTTTAGAAAGGTCTTGAAGTCCTCTAACCAATGTCTTTGGTCCCATGTCATTTTGATTTACTAATCTCAAGTTATGGTCTTTGACTTAAAGTCCCTTTTTGTTGACTTTTGAAAATGACCTATAATGTTGAAATTGATAACTCTTTGTGAGAACATTTCTTGGACTTGGAATGTGAAGATGAGTTGTAGGAAATGTCTTCCCCTTCAAGATGAGCATTGGATGAGATTTTTCTGATGAACCATGAAAAAGTTATGCCTTGGTCAAGTTACAGTTGACTTTTCAGCTGTCCAAAAATAGAAACTTTTGACACCTTGATGATTTTTGAGCCATTCTTGTGGAATTATGATCAAGAATTGATCAAATGATGATTGTGGCTTCAAAATAAGATGTTGACCAAAATTTTTGACTTTTGACTGCCAAATGACCATTTTGCCCCTGCAGTTGACTGTGGAGCAATTAGGGTTTTTGACTGTGCAACTTGACCTTGTGAGCCTTGAAACTTGACATGTAGGTGCTTGAGAATGTACATGAGCATATGGGACTTGATTGAGCCCTTGAAAACCTCAACTTCCTTGCAAGAACCAAAACCCTAATTTTGACTGGCTTAGGAGGATGGTTTGACTGTGCAGCCCTTGAGTAGACTTTGAACCCTTTGAGGCAAAACTTTGAAGATTATGGGAGGGAAAATTTTGGGGTACAACAGTCATGCATTCTTGTCATACAATCCTATTAGCATACATCTAGACAGTTAAATATTTACGAGAATTAAAAGTGTGAGAAAATAAACCTATGTTATTACAAGGCTTCGGGGAGGGGGATTAATTACATAGCCAAAAACCCGGGGAAAAGCGATAAGTAAAAAGTCCTAGATTAAACTATTACAAACCATGAACAATTACAATGATATTGGCAAAAATAATTAACACACGCGCGATAAATCGAATACGAGACAACTAGGGTTTTGACCCTTGACTAAATCTATTGACGGTTGATTAAAAAAATGTTTTTGTTTTGTAAGAAAATAAAGAAACAATTAAACTAAAAAGAAAATCCTAGCACTAATTAATTTCAAATTAAGAAAGATAAATTGATTTTAATCTTAAAAAACCTACTTTTGTATTTTCATGTATTTGGGAAAAATAGGAAATAAAATTAAATCAAGAGTTTTAACCTAATTTCTATTTGATTTTATTTGTGAAAATAAATTACAATTTCCCTAAATTAAACTAAATTAAATTAATTTTGATAATAATAAAAAAAAATAATCCTAATTTTTATGAAGTCTTGATTTTATGATTTTATGGAAAATAGTTAATTTGTCAATTAAAAAGATTTAAAAGAAAATTAAAATAATTAAAGAAAGTAAATAAAAAAAATGTTAGAGATGGGCCTAATAGCAATGCTGGGGTGTATTGTTGAAATTCTGAGCCCAAATGAATCTCAGCCCGTTTGACTTTGCTGGATCTGGTGTCCATGTTGACCTGGGGCGCATGGTAGTCCTTCAGGGGAGAAACCTTGGATCATGGCTAAAGACGTGTTTGATGGTCATATGTTGAGGGCATATGCTGGACATCCTAACAAGCAGTGCACCTGATCACATGAAACAAAATAATTCAAAGAAAGGTTGGGACCTGGGGATCGAACCCAGGTCTTTAGGCATATTTCCCATAAACGCCTTCCAACTGAGCTACTTGACTTGTTTGTACATATAACGAAAACAAACTATAATATATGAAAAATAATGGTTATTGGAAAATCACGCTAAGATTCAAACCATATAAACTTGTGTATCTCAAAAGTTGTCCACAAGCAAGATAAATGACCATGGCTGGTACCAATCCACTCGTCTCATCCTCACGAGTATCATGGTACTAGAATCAACGTCCAATTTAGCCTGTACTGCAAAGCCCTAAAACTAAACAAGAAACCCTAGCCATGGCAGTTTTACATACAATAATCAAAAATGCAATTGAATAGAATGATTAGCTTGTAAACTTAATAAGGAACAAGAATATACAATCAAAACGTGCAAATGATGTATAAATTAATGAAAACGAGTTTTCTAGGCAAACCGTGTGACTGCTATGGGTCAATTTTGGGCACGAGGAGGCTTGCAATTGATCCAGCTAGCTTCAGAAATGCTCTAAGACGCGATTAGGAGTGTTGGAAAGCTTTGAATCTTCCTCTAGGGTAGAGATCAGATCACCACTTTTCTACCAAAAATTGAGTTTTTGTTCTTGGCTATGCGCGACTCTTAACCCTTATTCTTGCTTTGGAAACGTTCAATATATATTATAGAATGCATTAGGGTTGTAAAAATGATCACATCTTTGGAAGTTTTTCAAGATTTGATTTTGTTTTCATGGCATATGTAATCTTTCCAAATTTGGCCTAATCATGCTCTTTTTGTTCCAATTATCATTGATTCGAATTGGTCTTGCAAGCTCATCAAATCTTGGTTGCTAACCTGTCAAAAAAACCAATCAAATCAAATCTTTGATAATTTTCATCATTTATTTGGTTTAATTCAATTTTTAATTAATTAAAAATCAAAATAAATTGAAAAATGAAGCAAACAATTGATGGATAAGCATTTGAGTCGTGGACCACATTATCATTGAGGTGCAAGCATGAAAAGTTGGGCCCATTTAGCAAAAAATGCAAATTTGAGCACATTTGACTTTTGGCAATTTTGCAAAAAAGGTCAACTTGGCCAATGCATAACTCTCTCAATTTTGACCCTAGAGAGGTGTTCTCTGACTTTTTAGAAAGCTTAGGATGTCCTCTAAGCAACCCTTTTGGTATCATTTCAATTGAGTCTTCCATGTTCATGTATGAAGCTTTGACCCAAAAGGTATTTTTGTTGACTTTCCAAAATGACCTATAATGTCAAAATTCATATCTTCTTGTGAGTGCATATTTTGAAGTTGGGAGTGGAAGATAAATTGTAAGGAATTGCATCCTCTTCAAAATGATCTTTAGATGGGTCATTTTCGATAAAGTATGAGAAAGTTATGCTTGGTCAAAGTTGAGTTGACTTTTCTTGCAAAACCCTAATTTAGCAACTTTTGGGTTTTGATGAATTGTGAGCAATCCTTGAGGAACCATGATCAACCCTTGATCAAATGATGAATAATACTTCAAAATGAGGATGTTGACCAAAAATCTTGAAGTTTGACTGTATGTGGGCCACAGTTAACTTTTGACTGTATGCAAGGCTTGAAACTTGACATGGGTGATATTGAGAACATATTAGGATAATGGTGAGAACTTGAGTCTTTTGTGGTTCACACACCTTGATCAAAATAGAAACCCTAATTTGAGGTAGACTACCTTAGGAGAGAGTTTGTCTGGTCAACTCTTGAACTTCCTTGAGCAATTTGGGGACCTCACTTGCCATGTGTTGAGAAATATGGGAGGGAAAATTTTGGGGTACAACAGCTGCCCCTGTTCAATCTTCTTAAACCTGAGGATGTAGATTGGCTCGTCTGCCTTTCGTGATCTGAAGGTGGAAGATGATTGAACACTAGAGTGCCCAAAAATTTGCACTCGCATGAAGTGATTTGATTTGTGATATCGGGAATAGGCTTATAGATGCCATCTGGTAGCTGCAAGAGAATCATCGGAGATGGGCTTAAAGATGCCATCCGAAGAGATATCGATCGCATAAGAGATTCCTTTGCGAGAAACCGTATACCTATTGTTGAGGAGGACTTTGTTGGGGAATGCTGGTCTCTGTCTTGAGAGAAATAAAGTTTTAGGAGCTTCAGTTGTCCGTTACTCTACTGGGGAATAATTTTGGTTTGGGAAGCGGAAGTGAACTGTGTGTTTGGGTCAGGGTATATGTTGCACCGCGACTTTCTGGGGAAATGTGAAATCAATTATGTTTGATCGGGTCCCGCTCTTACAGTGCTGTGGACTGCTGTCTGGGGATAAGGGAGGAAGAACCCAGATAGTAAGGTTATGAGAGGGAACTTGAATAGTAGGGTTACTTCGAGGTGAAAGCCTGGATAGTAGGCCGGTGAGAAGGAACCTGGATAGTAGGCTTACTTCGAGATGAAAGCCTGGATAGTAGGGCTGTGAGAAGGAACCTGGATAGTAGGGTTACTTCGATATGAAAGCCGAGATTGTAGGGCGGTGAGAAGGAACCTGGATAGTAGGGTTACTTCGAGATGAAATCCTAGATAGTAGGGTTGTGAGAAGGAACCTGGATAGTAGGGTTACTTCGATGTGACAGCCTGGATAGTAGAGCTGTGAGAAGGAACCTGGATAATAGGGTTACTTCGAGATGAAAGCCTGGATAGTAGGGCTGTAAGAAGGAACCTGGATAGTAGGGTTACTTCGATATGAAAGCCGGGATAGTAGGGCGGTGAGAAGGAACCTGGATAGTAGGGTTACTTCGGGATGAAAGCCTGGATAGTAGGGCTATGAGAAGAAACCTGGATAATAGGGTTACTTCAATATGAAAGTCGGGATAGTAGGGCGGTGTGAAGGAACCTGGATAGTAAGGTCACTTCGAAATGAAAGCCTGGATAGTGGGGCTTGAGAAGGAACCTGGGTAGTAGGGTTACTTCGAATTGAAAGCCTGGATAGTAGGGCTGCTGAGAAGGAACCTGGATAGGTTGCATTTGTTGCCGGTGATTACTCTGTTTAGCTTCGAGTGTTGATCATGTACCTGCTAAAAATTGTTAATAATAAATGTCTTTCCTGAAAGAAATACATGGTTAATTATGTGCGATGCATGAGATGCATTGTATGATGATGTTCTCAAAATAAATGAGACTATGTTATATGCGATGTATGTACATGTCATGATGTATGAACATGAACTGCGGACGTAATAATCTGAATCTGGGAAAATAAATCCCTGATTGCTATAAAAACCATAGTTCCTCTACTTTTGTTGGGGATGGTGAAAAAAGATGACTGTGTTGGGGATTTTCCCCTTGTTTACGGATGTTCTGCCGAGGAGACCCTGTCTGAGGATAATTCTGCGGGGAATGACTCTATTGAATAGGAGATACTCTATTGATGGATCTGCTGTCTTGGAGATATAACTCAGCTGGGGATGAATTTCTGCTGCTGGTGATAATGAATTCTGTTGGAGATTAAATTTCTGCTTGTGAGAGAAATAAACTCTGCTTGGGGAAAAATTTACTGACTTATTCGCGATTGTGAACCTCAGCTGGGGAGAGTCATGTCCTGCTCGGGGAAGCTGACACCACCGTCTTTGGATATTTCTTACTCTGTGGGGAGTGTATATACCATTGCTCATGTTCTCAAGCTGGCTCTGTTCCGATACCTGATGGGCAGAGTGACTGTAAGGTTTGGGCACTTCTTGTTTGTCCCTGTTCCTGGAATTACGAGTAGTCGTCTTTTGTTTCTTATATAAATATTTATGAGCATCAATTATTTTCAAATGCATATATCAAAAATGGATCATTGGACGTTCTTACAAAACAAAACAGAAAAAGAAAAACAATTTGGAATTTCTTATGAAAATGAATTGTATTTATTTTTGAAGTTGGCCTGTGATAAGCATTTTGTACAAAGAGGCTGACGTCCTAGTAAGAGAACGCCGCCGAAAGATGGAAATTACAATTTGTGTTAAAGAAAGAAAAACATCTATGTGAAACAATCCCATTGGGTTCCAACTCTGCTATTGCCTTTATATCTTCAAGCGTCTCATCACTTTGCTGCTTGGTTAAAGGTGGATCAGATTGATTGGCGCCGTCTAAACTTGATAGTCGATACCGAGGTCTGGTTGCAAGATGATCCAATGAGACCTAGTGTTACGCTTTGATCCCTATTTTTTTCCTGGACCGCCCTTTCGGGTTTTCAGTCCACCAGGATACCCTTTTTTTCCCAAGCCGCCTTTTCAGGTTTTCGACTTGTCGGGTGTACAAATTTTTTGTTTTCATCCCTTACTTTTGCCCGAACCCTTTTGGTTCGCTGGGAAGCCCTTATTTTTGCCTAGTCCAGTCAACCTAGTGGGTCTTTGACTATGCGTAGTATCTTTTCACTATGTCTGCATTGATGGGGTGAGGAAGGTCGTCACCATCCATGGTGGTTAGAATCATAGCTCCCCCCGAGAAAATGTTCTTAACCACAATGGCCCTTCGTATGTAGGGGTCCATTTTCCCCTGGGATCACCTTGCAGTAGTATGATGCGTTTGATCACTAGATCCCCGACTTGATATTCTTGACGTCTGACTTTCTTGGTAAAGGCCTCGATCATTTGCTTTTGATATGTCTGACCATAACAGATAGCGGTAAGTCTTTTTTCATCGATTAGATTCAGCTGATCAAGTCGGTTTTAGATCCAGTCGTCTTTGTTCAAACCTGCATCCTTCATAATCCTGAGAGAGGGTATCTAGACCTCGATGGGTAGGACTGCCTCCATGCCATACACCAAAGAGTAGGGTGTTTCCCCTGTTGATGTCCGTGCTGAGGTACGGTACCCATGAAGAGCGAATGGTAACATCTCATGCCAGTATTTGTATGTCACCGTCATCTTTTGCACAATTTTCTTGATGTTCTTGTTAGCCGCTTCAACAACCCCATTCATCTTCGGCCGGTAGGGAGAAGAGTTATGATGTTGTATCTTGAACTGTTTACAGAGCTCGGTGATCATCGTATTGTTAAGATTTATACCATTGTCAATAATAATCCTCTCTGGTACACCATATCGATAAATCAGATTGTGTCGGATAAACCGCGCCACGAAGTTTTTGGTTACTGTAGCAAAGGAAGCTGCCTCAACCCACTTTGTAAAGTAATCAATTGCTACCAGAATGAAGCGATGTCCGTTAGACGCGGTAGGTCTGATCTCGCTGATCATGTCGATGCCCCACATTGCAAAGGGCCAAGGAGCTGTCAAAACATTCAGGGGAACCGGAGGTACATGCACTTTATCAGCATAGACTTGGAACTTATGACAGGTTCGAGAGTGCTGATAACAATTGGCTTCCATAGTGGACCAATAATATCCTGCCCGTAGGATTTTCTTCGCCATAGTGTGTCCACTGGAATGAGTTTCGAAGGTACCTTCATGTAACTCTGCCATGATCCTTTCTGCCCCGCTCTTGTCTACACGCCGCAGTAAGGTTGAATCATGGTTACGCTTATAGAGGATTCCATTACTGATGAAGAACTTCACAGTGAACCTTCTCAGAAACTTCTTATCATTAACAGATGCCCCCTCGGGGTATTCTTGAGCATCAAGATACCTCTTTACCCCGTGGAACCAGGGTTTATCTGCTACCTCTTCAGTATCAATGTCACATCAATGTGAGGGTTCGTCCAACATCTCAATGGTAATCTGAGGAGCTTCATTATCCCACTTGAATTTGAACATAGAAGACATGGTAGCTAGCGCGTCCGCCAACTGATTCTCTTCTCGTGGGAAATGTTCAAAGGTTATCTCCTCAAAGTGTGGAAGCAATGTCAGTACATACTCTCGGTAAGGAATAAGATTCGGGTGCTTCATATCCCACTCGCCTTTGATCTGACTTATCACCAGAGCAGAATCTCTGAATACACTTAAGAACTTAATCCTCAGGTCAATAGCAGCTCGAAGACCCATGATACATGCTTCATACTCCGCCATATTGTTGGTGCAGTTAAAACATAATCGGGAAGTGAATGGAGTATGACAACCTTCAGGAGATATGATTACAGCACCAATGTTGTTTCCCAATGCGTTCAAGGCTTCATAAAAATGCATAGACCATCGGGATCCTTCCTCAGGTCCTTCATCCGGTCCAGGTTCTTTGAAGCCGGTTACCAACATGATATTCTCATCCGGGAACTCGAAATTCATGGACTGGTAGTCATCCACGGCCTGATGCACCAACTGATCTGCCAATACACTCCCCTTGATTGCTTTTTGGGTCGTGTATTGGATGTCGTACTCGATTAAGATCATCTTCCATCTTGCTATCCTTTCGGAGAGAGCGGGCTTCTCAAAATTATACTTGATCGGATCCATCTTTGATATCAACAAGGTGGTGTGAGTCAGCATATACTGTCTCAGTCAGCAAGCAGCCCATGCCAAAGCGTAACAAGTTTTCTCGAGCAATGAGTATCGGGTCTCACAGTCGGTAAACTTTTTGCTAAGATAGTAAATGGCATGCTCTTTTCGACCAGACTCGTCATGGTGCCCCAACACACACCCCATTGATCTGTCTAGCAATGTCAAGTATAAAATCAAAGGTCTTCCTTCAACTGGAGGCATCATAATTGATGGTTCTTGAAGGTATTCTTTGATTCTTTCAAAAGCAGTCTGACACTCATCATTCCACTTTACCACTTGATCTTTCTTCAGCAGCTAGAAGATTGGCTCACAAATAGCAGTCAGATGTGAAATGAACTTGGAGATGTAGTTCAGACGTCCCAAGAAACCTCTAACTTCCTTCTCTGTGCAGGGAGCCGGCATCTCTTGTATGGCTTTTACCTTTGTGGGGTCTACTTGAATACCTTTGTCACTGACAAAAAATCCAGAAGCTTACCAGACCTTACCCCGAAGGTACACTTGTTCGGATTCAACCTCAGCTTATATGTCTTCAACCTGTCAAACAATTTCTAGAGATGATCAAGGTGCTCTTCCTCAGTCTGGGACCTGGCTATCATATCATCAACATAAACCTCGATCTCGTGGTGAATCATATCATGGAACAAAGTGACAATGGCGCGCTGATAAGTTTCCCCAGCATTCTTCAACCCAAAAGGCATTACCTTGTAACAGAAAGTGCCCCACTGTGTAACGAAGGTTGTCTTCTCCATGTCCTCAGGAGCCATCTTGATCTGGTTGTAGCCAGAAAAACCATCCATGAAGGAGAAGATCTTGTGCTGCGCGGTATTGTCGACTAGAACATCAATGTGAGGAAGTGGGAAGTCATCCTTGGGGCTTGCCCTATTCAGATCTCTATAGTCCACACACATCCATACCTTACCATACTTCTTAGGTACCGAAACGACGTTGGCAACCCACTGCGGGTAAGAAGTGATAGCTAAGAATCCTATGTCTAACTGTTTCATGACCTCTGCCTTGATTTTCTCTAACATTTTAGGGCGCATACGACGGACCTTCTGCTTTACCGGGGGGCAGTCTTCTTTAGTCGGCAGGCGATGTACCACAATATCAGTGTCCAAACCAGGCATGTCTTCAAAAGACCAAGCAAAGATCTCAACATAGTCGTGTAGAATCTGTATCAACCGTTGTTTGACACTAGGCTCCAGATCCGCACCTATCTTAACCACTTTCCTGTCTTCCTATGTACCCAAATTCACTGACTCAACTGGCTCTCCATGAGGCTGTATGGCCCTTTCTTTATGTTGTAATAGTCTAGCAAGTTCTCCAGGCACCTCACAGTCATCCTCACCTTCGTCCTCGGCTTGGTTGATCGGATTTTTGAAGTCATAACTGGCAGTGGCAGAGTTGTTATCAATGGGATCCAAAGTGGACATGGATCTGCAGTATAATACGTGAGTGTGTGTAAGAGAATAGCTGTTTTGATAAAGTGGGAAACAGAAAAGAAAAAACAAGGAGCGCAAAATTTGTAATGCAAGAAACGTCCAATGTTTTATTAATGATATATGAAATGACAAATAATAAGCCCTCACAAGCAAAGCCAAGGTGCCTCTGGCAAGGCACCGGGCCATAAAGTTTCAAACTGTTTATTACAAATCTTAAAACAAAAGTCAATTACTGCAGAATAAAAGAAACAGGTATGAAGTCCTTCGCCGTCCAGTTGTTCAGTCCACCGTTGGTTGTTGGGTAGATCCAGCTGTCGTTGTCTGAGTCCTCTTCACTGTCCTCAATTGCATTAACTCCCCGATTGCTGATGTGTAGCGGAGGTCTTCCAGCCCGAGCGTGCCTAACAGCCCTTTGAGCCCCTGTGGTAAAGCCCAAACCAAATTTGTCAGTTTTTTGAGTGAAATCAGGGAGCTGACCCCAATTGGTACACCCACCTTCTTCAACTACATCCCTGGCATCCTTGAGAGAAGCCATCTTCAGCGGAGGTTTGTTGGTAGTAACTTTAGTTGATGCCGAGAATTGAGGGACCTTTTCGAAGTTCTGACAAGGAGTTTCTATGAATTCTCCGTCCATCTCTACGAAGCAGAAAGAATTGAGGTGACTCACCATATACTCTTCTTCACCTCACACTGACAATCTTCCCTTTCACCGGATATTTCAGCATTTGATGGAGTGTGGAAGTAACTGCCCCAGCCTTATGAATCCAAGGACGACCCAGCAAGCAAGAATATGATGGCTTGATATCCATTACGTAGAAGGTGGACCCAAAAGTCTGAGAACCCACTTTGACAGGGATGTCCACCTCCCCGTGCACCATTCTTTTTGATCCATCAAAAGCCCTCACCACAATATTGCTCGGCTTTAAGGTCAAACCCTCACAATCCAAATGGTCCAACGCTTTCTTCGGTAGAACATTTAGTGAAGAACCGGTATCTACCAGCACATGGGACATGGTGGTGCCCCTTCACTCAATCGAGACACGTAGAGCATCATTATGATTCCTTCCCTTCGGTGTCAAATCTGCATCTGAAAAACCCAGCCCATTGTCAGCAGTCAGGCTGGCCACACAATCTTTGAACTGGTCTGCTGAAGTTTCCTGTGACACATGCGCAGTCTTGAGAAATGCAATCAAAGCCTTCACATGGGCTTCAAAACATAATAGTAGAGACAACATGGAGATCTTTGACGGGGTCTGCCCCAGCTGCTCGACTATATTATAGTCGCTCTTCTTGATAATTTTCAGTATTTCCTCTATTTCTCGTTTAGAGGCTTCCACAACGATTTTCTTTGGTGCCTCCGTCCGGGCAGGCTCACCTATAATTTCCTTGCCCCGAGTCCCAGATGGCTCAGCAGCAGGGGTGATAACTGGAGTAAGAACATGAATAGTTGCAGGTGTACTAACTGGAGTAGGAACAGGAGGAATGTCAGGAGTGCTGGTTGGAGCAGCAGTTAGAATAACAGTAGGCTTGATGATAGTCTTCAGGGAAATCTTGGGAGAGAAGACCCTTCCACTTCGGGTAACTTTACTAGTCCCGACAATATTACTGACATCAATATCAGCTTCTTCATTCTTCCGATTTTGCTTAATGCCATGGTAATACACATCAGCAGCATAATGCCATGGGACAACCTTGTCTGAAGTGTACGGGATGGGACCAGGAACAATGATTATTAGCGGAGCAATTCTTTGAACAGGTGTAATCCTAACAGGCCTTCTCGAGGAAACCTTGGAAGGATTGGCGGAAATGGTTATAATAGCGACGTCTTCAACAAGAACAATGGGGATCACAGTATTCTCGAACAAAGTCTCTTTATTATCCACCAGGCACTGAACACCTGACTTCAACAAATGGCAACCAGAAGGTATAATCGAGCACATGTGGCAACCTTCACCACAACCCGGAAATAAACTGGCCAACAACAAATTCTTCTTAACAGTCATAAGAGGAGTAGAAATTTCTTCAACAGAGGTCACAAACAAATTAGTGTCAACAACATTAACTCCATGACCATGTTTGGGCATGGGTGCAGTTATAACATTCAGCTTTTCTGGAGCATTGAACTCTATCTCCTTGGCTTCAAGCATATCTTGTACTTTGTTTCTCAGAGCCTAGCAATCGTTTGTATCGTGGCCTGGACTCTCAGAATGGTAGGCACACTGCACGTTGGGATTGTATCTAGGAGAGGTAGTGTTTGGATTTTTGGGAGCCTCCCTCAAGGTCGCCAAGTTGAATTTTAACAGATGAGGCAGAACTTCAGCCAGAGTCATATTAATGCGGGTAAACTGCCGTTGGGGTCTATCCATCCTCTGTTGATTGTTGTGTTGAGGAGCAACTATGGGTCTTGGTATCACTACATCATTTACAGTTTGACAGTGTTCAGATCTGCTTTGGCCCCTCGGGCTATAGACCACACTAGCTTCCTTCTTACCAATGAAAGACTTCTTTACCGAACTAGAAGAGGAATCCTTCTGTATTTTCCCACTTCGAATGCAAGCTTCCAATATTTCTCCAGTCAAAATCAACTCAGTGAAACCAGATGATGAGCTTCTTATTAAGTGATAAAAAACGGACCAGATGGCGTCCCCAGAAACATGTCAACCAACTCCCTATCAGACAAAGGGGGTTGGACTCTTCCATCCATATCTCTCCACTTTTGAGCATAGTCTTTAAAACCTTCACCTGCACCCATGGACATACCCTGAAGCTGATTACGAGTGGGAGCAAGGTCGGCATTGTACTGATACTGCTTGTAGAAAGCAGCAACAAGATCTTCCCAATTTTAGACACTGGCTCCTTCCAACTGGTAGAACCATTCAAGCTGAGTCCCTGACAGACTATCTTGAAAGAAATGCACCCACAGATTTCTATCAGCAGTGTGGGGTTGGATTTTCTTGACATACGAGTGGAGATAGAGTTTTGGACAGGATACTCCATCGTACTTGGCAAAAACCGGAGCTTTGAACTTATGAGGGATCACCACTCCCGATACCAGCCCCAATTCTCCGAAATCTAAACCAGGTATTTTATGAATCTCCATAACACTCAGACGGTCTTCTAGCTGCTTGTACCTATCTTCAACAGGAGGATATTTCTCATCATCGTAATCAGTACCGTTGTCAGAAACTGCAGGACTAGGATCCTTTTCCCTTTCTTGATTCTCTCCATCCTTGGATGAAGAGGTCAGATCAGTTTGATGCTTCAACCTTTCTCTGAATCTTCCACCCATGTTCAGAATTCCGAACTTCTTCTTCTTCTTCTTCTTCTTCTTCTTCTTCTTCTCTTTCAGAATAAGGGTCTTCAAATCCTCTTGCCCTTTAGCCAGACTTATGAACATCTGTTGGAATTGGGTGTTCTGTGCCTGAAGATCTTTGATGGCTTGGTCGGAAGACATTTCTGCTGAAATAAACAGCGAAGAAAATGAGAAACCTGTAAGGGTACCTGTAATGATGTGCATGGTAATAGGATGCACATGTAATGATTTCAAAGACTTTGGGAGATTTAAATTTGTGAACCAAAAATAAACAAAACTTTATTAGCTTAACTTTGAAAGGTTCAACAATGCCTTTAAGGCGTTACAAAGAAGTAAATAAAACAAAATCTAAAACTAGAAGAAGCAAAATCAAAAGTCCCATGGTCGCTTCCTCTTTGTGCTGATGTAGTCATTGATCACTCTTTCTTCCTCGAGCTGCCCGGTGAGCTTTAAAACCTTCCTTTCTTGCTCCCGGAACTGCTCCCGATAAGTGTCCCGCTCATTCTTCAGCTGAATCCAAGACCTCTGTAACTCCCCAGGATCAGTGGGCATGTAAGGATAGAGAACCGTGTAAGAGATGCCTTCTTCATTAGTGGGCTCCACAATCACTGGTAATACGGCCTCATAAGGCATTATGAGCTTCTGGGCACGAGCTCGGACCCATTGGAGGTAAGGCTGCATAGGAAGGGAAGTCTTCGGTCCCAACACTTGGGGGTCAAATCTATTCACCATTCCCCAAGCTCGTATAAACCTCCAGCGATGCTCCTTAACATCCTCCTTATAGTCAAATACAATGTCCTCAAGAAGTAACTCATAGGGACCATCTCTTCGAGCATGACTAAATTGTCATAAATCTAGACAAGGATTATAAGTTATACCTCCTTTGGATCCAAGCAAAGGGACATTGGGGTAACGGTCAATAACAGTAGTGTCTTCCATAACCCGGGAACACCAAAGAATATCTGTATGAGCAAGTGACATTATTCTGTAGGACCAACCCAAACCTTCTTCATTCTTCAGCATAGACTTAGGGAGGTGAGAAATAAACCACCTCGACAGCAACGCCATGCAACACATAAGAGTCCCTCTTTTCCTCATAGTACGGGTGTGGAGGGCATGCAAGATATCTCCAAGCAAGGTAGGCACAGGGTTGCGAGAAAGGAAAATCTTGACAGCATTCACATCTACAAAGGAGTCTGAATTAGGGAGGAGAACTAAACCATAGATAAGAAGATCCAAGATATCTTCAAAAGCCTGAAAATACAAATCATCCCAGAATAGCTGAGCACGGTCTATCAGAAATTTGGCTAGAAAACCTTCAACCTCGCTTCGTGTTTCCCAATTGGATACTACATCAGCCCGTTTCAAATGCAGAGCTAAGGCAATGTATTCTGGTCTAGGAACTTCTTCCATACCTGTGAAGGGTACCTGTTCAAGGATGGATATGCCCAATAGATGAGATAACTCTTCCAAGGTGGGTACCATCTGGTAATCTGGAAAGGTGAAGCAATGATGCATGGGATTAAAGAACTGAAATAGTATGCTCATCATATGCTCATCAAGATTTGAAGTAACCAGGCTGAGAAGTTGACTGTGTCTCTTAATGAACATAGAAGTATCAGAAACTCTTGAGGCTAGCTCTTTAAGTTGGGCAGGTATTTGCACAAAGTTGACTCAGATGGTATTTCTGCGCACGGAAGCCATGATCTGCAAAACAGAAAAAATATAAATTCCCTTGGTCTTTGAAATGGTTAGTGTAATGAAGTATGAATGCCATGTTATGATGCATGATGTCATGATAAACCACATGTATAACAAATAACAGGTATTGCAAACACAGTTAAATCACACAAACCCCTTAGGTTTAAGGCTTGCATGAGGTCAAAGGTAATACCCTCGTGAAGTTAAGTTGGTTTCAAACCTGTCCTAGAAAAAGTAATCGGGTTCTAGAGGATCTCAATATCACTGACCATCGGTCATGGTTTTAGCTCACGCAATCTTTTCTTGCGGCCGGAACTATCTCGAGAGTATGGTCTCAATGAGTGTAGCATCGAGTATCAACCAGTTCTCAGCTTTACACCGAGGCCGACTATCTCACTACTTTCTAATGGCCAAGTTGGGTGATTAAAGGTTCTAAGGTCAGTTGATGCTTAATCACACCATGTAGCGGCCTCGTATTCTCCTCGTTTCTCCACAAGGGATACCGATACCAACCAATGTGTCACATCAATGTAGATACTGCTTCAACCGTATCGATCTACGCCGTACAGTTCCCTCACAGTCTATTGCTACTTACCTAAAAGGTATCCCCAGATCCGGGTTAGGATCTATAGTAACCCCAAACAAAACCCTTAAAAGTAAAGAAAACAAAGCAATCAAGATAAGCAATTATGATGAACTAGATCCTAAGGTATACCCCACTTATACACTCCCCAGCAAAGTTGCCAGTTCTGTGATACGGTGGCAGAACTGACTGTTTGAATGCTGGTTTATGTTTTGCATTTTTTTGTTTGCAAAATGTCGCGGTAAGCAAGAGTCGCCATCGACTTTTATTTCATCCAAACGGAAAGGAAAAAAGTACAAAAAAATTCATTTTTCGAGATATTCTGAGTACGGGGGGTAGATTATAGAAAGGGAAGGTGTTAGCACCCTTTCTATCCATGGCTTTCCATGGGCTCTTAGGTACTTGCTCATCCTTTTAAAATTGCTTGTGTATGTGCTTTGTTTTTGAAAAGAGTTTTAACTTCGTGATAACCCTTGTATCAGTCCTCAAAGGTGTGATGAAGTTTATTTTTAAAGTTTGTTTGAAAAGTGTAAGTGTGAAAAGTTTTGATTTGAGCAAGTACCTACTAGCATATACCTACTCGGAAAAAAAGATCATTTCTATTCTTGTTTCCTTTAGACGATGCTATCCTACTATTTGAGAAATAGGAAGCACCGTCGTTTGGAGTTGTAAGGGTCAATTCGAAAGGGACGTACGATCACTGAAGCAATATTAGGACATCTTAGTAATAACCCTAGAGTCTTAAGATCATATTCAAGACAACATTTCTGAGGCAACATTTGAATGGGACATTTTGATCTTTTTTAGACATGAGGGCAACCACTAAGACACCCTATGCTTAATGATCGTTTACCGAAGGCAACCGCAGTGAGAGTATACCCTAGGAGTGATATGTGCGAGTGATTTGTTTTCAGTTATTTATCTTTTCACATTAGGGTTTTCTAACTGTATTAATTTGTCATGCATTCTTGTCATACAATCCTATTAGCATACATCTAGACAGTTAAATATTTACGGGAATTAAAAGTGCGAGAAAATAAACCTATGCTATTACAAGGCTTCGGGGAGGGGGATTAATTACATAGCCAAAAACCCGGGGAAAAGTGATAAGTAAAAAGTCCTAGATTAAACTATTACAAACCATGAACAGTTACAAAGATATTGGAAAAAATAATTAACACGCGCGCGATGAATCGAATACGAGACAACTAGGGTTTTGACCCTTGACTAAATCTATTGACGGTTGATTAAAAAAATGTTTTTTTTTTGTAAGAAAATAAAGAAACAATTAAACTAAAAAGAAAATCCTAGCTCTAATTAATTTCAAATTAAGAAAGATAAATTGATTTTAATCTTAAAAAACCTATTTTTGTATTTTTATGTATTTGAGAAAAAAAGGAAATAAAATAAAATCAAGAGTTTTAACCTAATTTCTTTTTGATTTTATTTGAGAAAATAAATTACAATTTCTCTAAATTAAACTAAATTAAATTAATTTTGATAATAATAAAAAAAAAACTAATCCTATTTTTTATGAAGTCTTGATTTTATGATTTTATGGAAAATAGTTAATTTGTCAATTAAAAAGATTTAAAAGAAAATTAAAATAATTAAAGAAAATAAATAAAAAAGGTTAGATATGGGCCTAATAGCAATGTTGGGGGTGCATTGTTGAAATTCTGAGCCCAAATGAATCTCAGCCCGTTTGACTTTGCTGGATCTGGTGTCCATGTTGACCTGGGGTGCTTGGTAGTCCTTTAGGGGAGAAGCCTTGGATCTGGGCTAGAGACGTGTTTGATGGCCAGATGTTGAGGGCCTATGGTGGACATCCTGACAAACAGTGCACCTGATCACATGAAACAAAATAATGCAAAGAAAGGTTGGGACCTGGGGATCGAACCCAGGTCTTTAGGCATATTTCACATACATGCTTGCCAACTGAGCTACTTAACTTGTTTGTACATATAATGAAAACAAACTATAATATATGAAAAATAATAGTTATTGGAAAAACGCGCTAAGATTCAAACCACCCAACCAGGGAGTGCCACACATCATCTTCTTCCTCCCAACCGTCGTTTTAGCCCAAGATATTTTTACCTACGGACGCTGCGCTGTAGCTACAAACCTGTGTATCTCAAAAGTTGTCCACAAGCAAGATAAATGACCATGGCTAGTACCAATCCACTCGTCTCATCCTCACAAGTATCATGGTACCATAATCAACATCCAATTTAGCCTGTACTACAAAGCCCTGAAACTAAACAAGAAACCCTAGCCATGGCAGTTTTACATACAGTCATCAAAAATGCAATTGAATAGAATGATTAGCTTGCAAACTTAATAAGGAACAATAATATACAATCAAAACGTGCAAATGATGTATAAATTAATGAAAATGAAAACGAGTTTTTTAAGCAAACTGTATGACTGCTATGGGTCAATTCTGGTCACGAGGAGGCTTGCAATTGATCCAGCAAGCTTCAGAGATGCTCCAAGACACGATTAAGAGTGATGGAAAGTGTTGTACCCCAAAATTTTCCCTCCCATATTCTTCAAGAATTTGCCAAGTCATGCTTCAACATCTCCCAAGGGTTGCACAGTGTAAGGGCCTCCTAACAGTCAAAATTAGGGTTTTGGTTCTGGCAAAGAAAATGAAGTTTCCAAGGGTCTAATCAAGTCTCACATGCCTATAAATATGGTCAAGCATCCTCATACCAAGTTTCAAGACTTAGTACAAAATTGCACAGTCAAAAACCCTAATTGCACTACAGTCAACTGTAGGGGCAAAATGGTCATTTGACAGTCAAAAGTTCAAATTTTTGGTCAACATCTCATTTTGAAGCCACAAACATAATTTGATCAATGCTTGATCATGATTCTCAAAGCTTGGCTCAAAAATCATCAAGATGCAAAAGTTTCCTTATTTGGACAGTTGAAAAAGTCAACTGTAAATTGACCAGGGCATAACTTTCACATGGATTATCAGAAAAATTCCATCCAAAGCTCATTTTGAAGAGAAAGACATTTCCTACAACTCCTCTTCATACTTCAAGTCTAATAAATGCTCTCACAAAAAGTTATCAATTTCAACATTATAGGTCATTTTCAAAAGTCAACAAAAAGGGACTTTAAGTCAAAGGCCATAACTTGAGATTGGTAAATCAAAATGACATGGGACCAAAGACATTGGTTATAGGACTCAAAGACCATTCCAAAATGTCCATGAACATGAGCAAAGCTTAAAAGTTGAGCAAGTTATGAATTGTGGAAGTTGGGAAATTTTTGGATATTTTGAAAAGTCAACATTGATTCAAATGACCTAAAAATGCTAATGGGCCTCTTGTTCTTCCACAATTCATCACCCAAGGCATGTGCACGACCATGTGGTCCAAAGGGAAGTTTTTATCATTTTTATTTTATTTATTTGGATTTTTAATTATCAATAATTCATTTAATTAAAATAAATACATGAAAAATACTAAACCTAGGTTTTTAAATCTTTTTATGCATAATATATACTCAATATTTCGTGCATAGCTAGATTTGGAAAGAATCAATATGATTTGTCATGATTTGGTAGAAGTTTGCATGAAAAAGATTTGAAAGCTAATGCCATAAAAATCAAATATTTGTTTCATCAATTCATGGATTTCTTTTGATAAAATTCTTAACCTAATCACTCATATACATATACACATGCTAACCCTCGTGCCCAAGGACTGAAAGCTGCGCCATAGACCAAAAAGAACACTTGAGTTTTTTGCTTGAAAATTGAAAACTGAAAACAGGGATACAAGGTGATTCAAGCCACGATACTTATTCCATTGGCTTGCTGAGGCTTCAGGGAAGGAATTTGGATCAAAACCACAAGCTTCCACCCCCAGAAACGTGAGAACGATCTCACCCTGTACAGAAAATGTTTGACCTTCTTGCATCTCGATTCATGCATTTTTCATAATTTTTGATGCTTGATTTGTGTTCATTATATGATTCTGATGCTAACTATATAGTTTAATTGTGTTTTTGTGCACCACACGCGATTTCACCATGAAAGGGACCTAGGGTTTTCAAAACTGGCAATTGGGGGTTTCCAGTTAAGGGAAAATTGGGACACAAGACTGGCATCATGAGAACCACAAGCTTCCAACAAATTCATTGATGGGGTCGCGCCCAATTTCTGATTAGAAACAAGCTATTCGCTATTTTCTCAAATGGCACATTTTGGAACGGTGCAAAACCGTTGCTGATTCTCTTTTTATTTTAGAAAAAAAACAAAGGCGAGGAAGATGATGAAGTGGAAGGCAACGATTGGTCCGTTTAAATTTTCGCGCTAACTTTCCCACTAACCATTGTTTTTATGTTATATTATTTATTAGGTATTACATAATCAGAAGCGTGTGAATGGCCTAGTGGTGGAGAACGTTACTGGTAATCCCTGGGACCTGGGTTCGAGCCCCAGGTCCCCCACCCTTTCCAATATTATTTTTTCAATTGTCATTCTGTGCAGGTTCAGCGCTAAGGAATACCATACACCCACAATTTCCAACGTGCCACGCACACACCAAGATCCATCAAAGGGTCACAATTGAAGGAACATGGTGAACGTGAGTCAACGCCTGGGCACGCTAGTGAAAAAGTCAAAGAGGCCAAAGGGTAAATGGGCCTGAATTACTGACTAAAGCCTCCAATTTGGGGACAGACACCCCCCTAGGTTTGCAATATTCTTTCCATTATTTTTTTATTATTTATTTTGATTTAATTAATTAGTTTTTTTAATTTAAATATTTTCACAATAATATAAAAAACACAAAAAAATCAGAAAAGACAAAAAAATAAGTTTTTTTTTTATTTAAATATCATTTTTGTAAATAAATAACTTGAATTGATTTTAGTTCTAATTTAGGTTTAAATCTTAACATTTTCTTAAATAATTTAAAATTGGTAGAATTAGTTTTAATTAATTTTTATCCTTTTTCTTTTCTTTTCACTAATAATTAACTATTTATTTTTATGAATCAAATCGCATTAATTAATTAGGGTTAATTTTAGGTTAAACTTTAATATGTTTTCATAATAAAATAAAAATTGTAGAATTAGGTTTTAATTGCATTAAATTCTCCTAAATACCAAAAACCAAAAATAATTTCTTTTTCTTTAATTTAATAATTTAATCTAATCTCATTAAACAGGGTCCAACGCCCTCGTTTCCAATCTTAATTCAAATCGCGCATTTATTTTCTTTTCGTATAATTTTTATGTACCTCTCCCAAAGCCGTGTAATTTCATACTTTCTCGCACTCTTTAATTCTTTATTTTCTGTCAAATCGGGTTCTGGAAATTTTGGCGATGTGGACCCGCGCCTTTGTAATAATTTAGAACTTTATCTTTCTCGCAATTTTTAACTGTTAACAAATGCATGCAAGAATGAATGGACAAAAAAATAAAAACAAACGCATAGATCACTTTGACATGACAAGACAAAATCATCTGAATCTGACACACAAATCACACACCACCCCTAGGGTACGCCTCACTGTTGCCTTGCCTCGAAAGGTGATCGTCGAGTAGAGGATGTCTTAGTAAGTCCTCATGATCCGGGAACCTGGCATGAGGGTAGCTTCTAAGGTGTCTTCCCATTGCTCTGGTGATCACCATGTCCCGAACCTCGAATTGACCCGAACACCTCCAACGGTGGTGCTACCTACCTCTCAATGGTGGGATGGCACTACTTTAAAGGACATTTACACAGACGAATTCCTTAGGGTAGGTAGACGACTCTAGATACTTGCTCTAAATTTCAAAATAAATCAAAAATACTTTTCACACCGACACATTTTCAAAAAGCTTTTGAAAGCAATTTTTCAAACACTCTTGAGGACTGATACAAGAGTCGAACTGAAATTTTCAAAGAAACTTTTTAAAACCCACAGTTGAAAAGCAAACAAACCATTTTTGAAAACACAATGAGCAAGTATCTAAGAGCCCATGGATAACCATGGATAGAAAGGGTGCTAACACCTTCCCTTTCTATAATCTACCTCCCGAACCGAGAGCAATATCTATAAGGAATTTTTCTGTGCTTTTGTCCTTTCCATTTGGAGAAAATAAAAGACGGTGGCGACTCTTGCTTCTGCGACATTTCACGAACCAGCGCTAAACAGTCAGTTCCAGATCCACCGATCACAGAATTGGCGACTCTGCTGGGGACTTAAACTTAAAGTGAGGTGTACCTTAGGGTTAGTTCATAACTGTGTTTCAATTGTATTGACTTGTCTGCTTTAAATTTGTGGGTTGCATGGGAGTTACATAGATCCTAACCCGGATCTGGGGATACCCTGTATAGGTAGCATAAGCTGTGAGGGACCTGTCCGGCGTAGACCGACACGGGTGAAGCAGTGGCTACGTTGGTGTGGCGCCTTGGTCTGTACCGATATCCCTCGTGTTGAAACGGGGAGAATATGGGTCTTCCAAGGAGTCATTAAGCACCAACAACCTTAGAACCTTAAATGACACAACTTGGCCATTAGAACAGTAGCAGTATGCTACGCCCATTGAGGCTAAACTCTCGTGATGGTTCTGGCCGCAAGAAAAGATTGCGATGCTGGAGTTATGACCGATTGAGGGTAGTCAATGATATTGGGATCCTCTAAGAACCCGGTTACTTTGATAGGACAGGTATGAACCACCAACTTCAAGAGGGTACTACCCAGACCCCATGCTGGCCTTAAACTCTAAGGGTTTCTCTTGTGTGAATTGTGTGCCTTCGTACTTGACTATTTGCATGCTTGTTGTCTGACACTCGAGTTGCTTGCAGGTTTTACTTGTAGTCCTTAATTAGGACTCGTAACAGGGTTTGCTAAGTTTCTTGCAGGTTTCGTTTATAGTCCTTAATTGGGACTCATAACAGGGTTTACTGATTTTGCTTGCAGGTTTTGTTTACAGTCCTTAATAAGGACTCATAACATGGTTTATCCATATTACCCCATGCATACCATAACATCATACCATTGCATACATCCTAACCCATTTCAAGGATCTCAAGGGCTTGTGATGCAGGTCATGATGAATCAAACATCTAGCAAGGGGCAAAGAGGATTTATTTTCCTCTAGCCAAGGTTGTCAGGGGCTATGACCCACTTGATATGGTGAGCTTTGACTCCTGAAGAAGGTTCCCCTAGCCAAGGTTGTTTGGAAAGCAAAATAAGGTTGATGACTTAAGTTAGGGGCTATGACCCACTTGATATGGTGAGCCTTTGACCCTTGGAAGAAAAGCTCTCAACAAATATGAAGTTCTTTCAATCAAGCTACCGGATCCAAATGCTAACAAATTTTCTTGTTTACCCCGCGAGGTCCTTGAAAACATTACATGCATACATACACATCATTGCATAACAGGTATCCTTGTTGCAGATCACTTACCCTCTCCGCTGTTTATTTCAGCAATGGCTTCCCAACAAGATAACCAGGACCTTCACACTCAAGAGACTCAGTTCAAGGAGATCTTCCTAAGCCTATCCAAGGGGCAGGAAGAGTTGAGGACACTCCTCATGGGGAATCTGATCAAAAAGAGTCCTGAAGAGGACAAGGACGAGCAGCTGACGCGTCTACAAGCTGAGGTAGACACATTGAAAACCCAGATGCTGGGGCAAAGGGCCCTCATTCAAGGTTTAGCTCAGAAGCAAGGAGAGCTGAGGGCCATGATCAGTCAGCTTCCTTAAGGCATGAAGCAACCAGCCCAAATCAGGGACCAGGTCATGGAACAGCTTCCAAGAAGGCAAAAGTCGGGTCCAATGAATAGACCTCTCCGAGTTGCTACTACTTCTCAGGTCCAGCAACGACCTCGCCAAGAACAGCGGGTTGATCAGAACAGGTCGGACGAGCCTAAGAGACAATTCACCTACATCAACATGTCATGGTCACGAGCTTTGCAGCACATGTTAAGGATGAACCTGATTGCGGTGATCAACCCCCCTGCAAATCCAAAGACTTCCTCTCCAAATTACAACCCAGAAGCAAGGTGCGCTTACCATTCTGGTAGCCCGGGGCACGATACTGAGGACTGTTGGGCACTGAAGTACAAGATTCAGAATATGATTGATGCTAAAAAGATCGAGTTCGAGCCCGCCGAGACTCCCAACGTGATCACTGCTCCCTTGCCAAAACATGGCTAGGATTGAGAAATTTTTGTTCATTAGAATCTTTCAAGTTGTAATTTTCTTTTGATTGTTCAAACATTCCATTCATATCAAACGTTGTTATTTCATTAATGCATCGCATATGTCTGTTCTGAAACAATATATTCGTATTCACTAAATGCAAATTATTTTCATATTTTTTCTGATGATCAACTCTTAATTAATAATTCTAAGCCTCTTGAGGGAGGATGACGAAAACGATACCACGATCCTTACAGTATGCTTTTGAACAGACCCCGCTGATGAGGTACAGGCATTGTTTCAATCCCCAAACACTGGAGTTACAAGGATGATAATCCCTCGTCAACCCCTCTGAGCCAGAGAAGTAGGAGTTTTTCTTTTCGAAATCTAAAACCCTTAATCACAACCTGGGGCAGGGTAGTCTCTCAGTTGATCCAAGTGCATGACGAATGGCACCAAAGAGGTCCTTACAAAACAAAAGACAGTGATGTTTCTGAACAATCATACCGATAGGCAGTCATTATCTCAAAAAATAAAAAAACCATTAAGTCAAAACCCATGAAGGAGACTTACAAAATTGGGGCATCCCGCTGACTGTAATTCCAAAAAAGGAAACAGTTCAGGAAAAAAAAAAGAAAGGGATAATGAAATCAAAAGAAAGAGGTCCTATAAACCCTCAACAAAAAAAAAGGGAATGACTGCCTATTCAAAATAAGTTATCAACATCCGAATCATCACCGGAAAATCAGAGCAAGGACTCAAACAAGGTCTAACGTACGATCAGCTGAGTTTAGGTTTGAAGAACATCACGAAGAGCGGGTGGGTACAAATAAAATTTGAGCCTTTATCCTTTGTTTCTTAAACCATGAACCAGGCCACGTTATAACCCTTAAAAGTCCTAGCTGAAGCATGGGTTGGTTCGAAAGCATACTATTACGAAAGGTATCCTGACTCCTTAAGGCCTGCAGTAAATACGGAGTTGGTATCACGTTTTACAAACATTCACTGGTTTTATGAAAAAGAATGCATTTTCAAAATCTTCAAGACAGACATAAGCTTTGCATTTTTGATATAACATTGTTTGCATATGACTATTTGTTTGAACAGAAGGGAAATTCGCACGATGAATGCCTGATGAACAAAAGCACTTCCAATCAAGGGGCAGACACGACCATGGTCTACTCTCTGGGGCAGTCCAATCAAGATTCGGAGAATCTCTCAAAGGTCAAATAGCCTGGGGCAAATCTCCGCCTGAGTCACTTGGGGCACTCCAGCAACGAATCTTGCCTGATTAAACATCTTCTGGGGTATGACAAAACATTTCTAACAAGGGCAACTCCCTACATTCCGAAAGCATGGACATAGTCGAGAAAAAACGCATAATCAAAGACCCGCTAAGTTGACACACCTAGGCAAAAATAAGGGCTTCCCGGCGAACCAAAAGGGTTCGGTCAAAATGAAGGGACGAAATGAAAAAATTTGTACACCCGGCAAGTCGAAAACCTGAAAAGGCGGCTTGGGCAAAAATGGGTATCCCGGTGGACTGAAAACCCGAAAGGGCGGTCCGGGCAAAAGTTAGGGATCAAAAGCGTATGACTATGTCCCGACATCTTGTCACTGGCCTATCAGAAGAAGAGTTTATCCATCAACAACTATCAGCACCTCACAGGTCTTCCTCTCCCACCTCAGAAACAGGGGCAATAATGAGTTGCCCAAGCAATCTAATTGTTCTATCCTCCAAGGTACCAAGGTAGGTTCAGCTGGAGAACATAACCAGATATCTCAATTCCCCAGAGAGTAAGCCAGCAAGTCAGTACACTCTCCCCAAGCAAAGCTACTACCAAACTTAAGGAAGTTGGGTATCCTCCAGCAGATCTCAACATTCCCCAGCAGCATATATGCACTCTTAACAGGCATCCCCGACAGTCTTGGTCTAAAGATTGTTCCCCGGCGGTATACCAAACATTCAGTGGAGTTACTTCCAATACATCTCAAAACTTCCCCCCAGAGAGTCCAATCTAGTTCCCCAGGAAATTTGGAATTCATCTCCCCAAGCAGTAAGCTTATCCCCAGTAGATTCTGGAAGCTTATCCCCGCAGAGCACGAACGCGTCCCCCGGCTTTATTCAAAGAGTTATTTCCTTACCAGGATATAACTGGGTTATCCTCAGCCAAAAGCCACGGAAAGATCGTCCTCGGCAAAATCTTCTTATCCCCAGCGAAGTCTATTAACACTTCCAATACAACAAGGGTATCCCCAGCAAGTTATTATCAACAACTCAACAAGGTATCTCTCTCCCCACAGAGTATTGATTCCCAGCGAGATCGTTAGAGTACTTTTCTCCCCCCGTAGAGTAATCCATTCGCCAAGTTTATTCCCCAACGGAGTTATCTTCTCCTACCGGTATTCTTGCAACTATCACCCAGCGGAAGCAAAAATCTATTCTCCAACATCAGCCCAGGAGTGACTTCCCGGCACCCGTCAAGGATTTACTTTCCTAGACGAAAAAAAAAACATTTGTAAACATCGCATACATCATTATAGCATGCATGTACGCATCATATCTTACAAATCTCATTTATGTTGAGAACATCATTGCTTGACCCATATCATGCATTGCATATGACTGACCTTTACCTTTCAGGAAAAGATTCAGTTAAGTTCTCGGCTATTTCAAGACCTAGACCGGTTCAGTTAAATCGACTCCAAAGATTTCTCTGTTTCTTATCCAGTCAAAGGCCTTCTCTGGTTCAGTCAGATCGACTCCAAAGATCTCCCTGTTTCTTATCCAGTTGAAGACATTCAAGACCTAGACCGGTTCAGTTAAATCGACTCCAAAGATTTCTCTGTTTCTTATCCAGTCAAAGGCCTTCTCTGGTTCAGTCAGATCGACTCCAAAGATCTCCCTGTTTCTTATCCAGTTGAAGACATTCAAGACCTAGACCAGTTCAGTTAAATCGACTCCAAAGATTTCTCTGTTTCTTATCCAGTCAAAGGCCTTCTCTGGTTCAGTCAGATCGACTCCAAAGATCTCCCTGTTTCTTATCCAGTTGAAGACATTCAAGACCTAGACCGGTTCAGTTAAATCGACTCCAAAGATTTCTCTGTTTCTTATCCAGTCAAAGGCCTTCTCTGGTTCAGTCAGATCGACTCCAAAGATCTCCCTGTTTCTTATCCAGTTGAAGACATTCAAGACCTAGACCGGTTCAGTTAAATCGACTCCAAAGATTTCTCTGTTTCTTATCCAGTCAAAGGCCTTCTCTGGTTCAGTCAGATCGACTCCAAAGATCTCCCTGTTTCTTATCCAGTTGAAGACATTCAAGACCTAGACCGGTTCAGTTAAATCGACTCCAAAGATTTCTCTGTTTCTTATCCAGTCAAAGGCCTTCTCTGGTTCAGTCAGATCGACTCCAAAGATCTCCCTGTTTCTTATCCAGTTGAAGACATTCAAGACCTAGACCGGTTCAGTTAAATCGACTCCAAAGATTTCTCTGTTTCTTATCCAGTCAAAGGCCTTCTCTGGTTCAGTCAGATCGACTCCAAAGATCTCCCTGTTCCTTATTCAGTTGAAGACATTCAAGACCTAGACTGGTTCAGTTAAATCGACTCCAAAGATTTCTCTGTTTCTTATCCAGTCAAAGGCCTTCTCTGGTTCAGTCAGATCGACTCCAAAGATCTCCTTGTTTCTTATCCAGTTGAAGACATTTCAAGACCTAGACCGGTTCAGTTAAATTGACTCCAAAGATTTATCTGTTTCTTATCCAGTTAAAGACATTTCAAGACCTAGACCGGTTCAGTTAAATCGACTCCAAAGATTTCTCTGTTTCTTATCCAGTCCAAGGCCTTCTTTGGTTCAGTTAAATCGACTCCAAAGATTTCTCTGTTTCTTATCCAGTTGAAGACATTTCAAGACCTAGACCGGTTCAGTTAAATCGACTCCAAAGATTTCTCTGTTTCTTATCCAGTCCAAGGCCTTCTCTAGTCCAGTTAAATCGACCCCAGATAGATTTTCCTGATAAAGACTCAGTAGAAGTTATCCAAGATTCGCTCAACGATTGCTGTTGAAGTTGAAGTTATCCAAGATTCTCTTAATGATTGCTATTGAGGTTAAAGTCATCCAAGGTTCTCTCACCGTTCCTGTTGAGGTAGTAACCATCCCTGGTTCATTCATCACCGTTTGAAGCTCCAGATCCAGCTCCTGTAACCAGTCAGGACACCCTTACAAAAAGTTTGAAGACCAGCTCCTGTAACATGCCAGGTACTCATCTTTCTTTTACAGGTACGCAGGTTCTCGCTAAGGTATCTCTTACGCGATTGACATCCAGATGGCATCTATAAGCCCATCCACCTTCCATCATCTCTTAGCATGGCATCTATAAGCCCATCATCCTATCCATCAGTCTCCAAATGGCATCCATAAGCCCATCATCCTATCCATCAGTCTCCAAATGGCATCCATAATCCCATTCCCATCATCATACTGCTACTATGTGCGCGCAAATTTTTGGGCACTCTAGTGTTCAATCATCTTCCACCTTCAGATTATGAAAGGCACGTCAGCCAATCTGCATCCTCAGGTATAAGAATATTGAACAGGGGCAACTGTTGTACCCCAAAATTTGCCCTCCCATATTCTTCAAGAATTTGCCAAGTCATGCTTCAACATCTCCCCAAGGGTTGCACAGTGTAAGGGCCTCCTAACAGTCAAAATTAGGGTTTTGGTTCTGGCAAAGAAAATGAAGTTTCCAAGGGTCTAATCAAGTCTCACATTCCTATAAATATGGTCAAGCATCCTCATACCAAGTTTCAAGACTTACAGTACAAAATTGCACAGTCAAAAACCCTAATTGCACTACAGTCAACTGTAGGGGCAAAATGGTCATTTGACAGTCAAAAGTTCAAATTTTTGGTCAACATCTCATTTTGAAGCCACAAACATAATTTGATCAATGCTTGATCATGATTCTCAAAGCTTGGCTCAAAAATCATCAAGATGCAAAAGTTTCCTTATTTGGACAGTTGAAAAAGTCAACTGTAAATTGACCAGGGCATAACTTTCACATGGATTATCAGAAAAATTCCATCCAAATCTCATTTTGAAGATAAAGACATTTCCTACAACTCCTCTTCATACTTCAAGTCCAAGAAATGCTCTCACAAAAAGTTATCAATTTCAACATTATAGGTCATTTTCAAAAGTCAACAAAAAGGGACTTTAAGTCAAAGGCCATAACTTGAGATTGGTAAATCAAAATGACATGGGACCAAAGACATTGGTTATAGGACTCAAAGACCTTTCCAAAATGTCCAAGAACATGAGCAAAGCTTAAAAATTGAGCAAGTTATGACTTGTGGAAGTTGGGAAATTTTTGGATATTTTGAAAAGTCAACATTGATTCAAATGACCTAAAAATGCTAATGGGCCTCTTGTTCTTCCACAATTCATCACCCAAGGCATGTGCACGACCATGTGGCCCAAAGGGAAGTTTTTATCTTTTTTATTTTATTTATTTGGATTTTTAATTATCAATAATTCATTTAATTAAAATAAATACATGAAAAATACTAAACCTAGGTTTTTAAATCTTTTTATGCATAATATATACTCAATATTTCGTGCATAGCTAGATTTGGAAAGAATCAATATGATTTGTCATGATTTGGTAGAAGTTTGCATGAAAAAGATTTGAAAGCTAATGCCATAAAAATCAAATATTTGTTTCATCAATTCATGGATTTCTTTTGATCAAATTCTTAACCTAATCACTCATATACATATACACATGCTAACCCTCGTGCCCAAGGACTGAAAGCTGCGCCATAGACCAAAAAGAACACTTGAGTTTTTTGCTTGAAAATTGAAAACTGAAAACAGGGATACAAGGTGATTCAAGCCACGATACTTATTCCATTGGCTTGCTAAGGCTTCAGGGAAGGAATTTGGATCAAAACCACAAGCTTCCACCCCCAGAAACGTGAGAACGATCTCACCCTGTACAGAAAATATTTGACCTTCTTGCATCTCGATTCATGCATTTTTCATAATTTTTGATGCTTGATTTGTGTTCATTATATGATTCTGATGCTAACTATATAGTTTAATTGTGTTTTTGTGCACCACACGCGATTTCACCATGAAAGGGACCTAGGGTTTTCAAAATTGGGAATTGGGGGTTTCCAGTTAAGGGAAAATTGGGACACAAGACTGGCATCATGAGAACCACAAGCTTCCAACAAATTCATTGATGGGGTCGCGCCCAATTTCTGATTAGAAACAAGCTATTCGCTATATTCTCAAATGGCACATTTTGGAACGGTGCAAAACCGTTGCTGATTCTCTTTTTATTTCAGAAAAAAAACAAAGGCGAGGAAGATGATGAAGTGGAAGGCAACGATTGGTCCGTTTAAATTTTCGCGCTAACTTTCCCACTAACCATTGTTTTTATGTTATATTATTTATTAGGTATTACATAATCAGAAGCGTGTGAATGGCCTAGTGGTGGAGAACGTTACTGGTAATCCCTGGGACCTGGGTTCGAGCCCCAGGTCCCCCACCCTTTCCAATATTATTTTTTCAATTGTCATTCTGTGCAGGTTCAGCGCTAAGGAATACCATACACCCACAATTTCCAACGTGCCACGCACACACCAAGATCCATCAAAGGGTCACAATTGAAGGAACATGGTGAACGTGAGTCAACGCCTGGGCACGCTAGTGAAAAAGTCAAAGAGGCCAAAGGGTAAATGGGCCTGAATTACTGACTAAAGCCTCCAATTTGGGGACAGACACCCCCCTAGGTTTGCAATATTCTTTCCATTATTTTTTTATTATTTATTTTGATTTAATTAATTAGTTTTTTTAATTTAAATATTTTCACAATAATATAAAAAACACAAAAAAATAAGAAAAGACAAAAAAATAAGTTTTTTTTTAAATTTAAATATCATTTTTGTAAATAAATAACTTTAATTGATTTTAGTTCTAATTTAGGTTTAAATCTTAACATTTTCTTAAATAATTTAAAATTGGTAGAATTAGTTTTAATTAATTTTTATCCTTTTTCTTTTCTTTTCACTAATAATTAACTATTTATTTTTATGAATCAAATCGCATTAATTAATTAGGGTTAATTTTAGGTTAAACTTTAATATGTTTTCATAATAAAATAAAAATTGTAGAATTAGGTTTTAATTGCATTAAATTCTCCTAAATACCAAAAACCAAAAATAATTTCTTTTTCTTTAATTTAATAATTTAATCTAATCTCATTAAAAAGGGTCCAACACCCTCGTTTCCAATCTTAATTCAAATCGCCCATTTATTTTCTTTTCGTATAATTTTTATGTACCTCTCCCAAAGCCGTGTAATTTCATACTTTCTCGCACTCTTTAATTCTTTATTTTCTGTCAAATCGGGTTCTGGAAATTTTGGCGATGTGGACCCGCGCCTTTGTAATAATTTAGAACTTTATCTTTCTCGCAATTTTTAACTGTTAACAAATGCATGCAAGAATTAATGGACAAAAAAATAAAAACAAACGCATAGATCACTTTGACATGACAAGACAAAATTATCTGAATCTGACACACAAATCACACACCACCCCTAGGGTACGCCTCACTGTTGCCTTGCCTCGAAAGGTGATCGTCGAGTAGAGGATGTCTTAGTAAGTCCTCATGATCCGGGAACCTGGCATGAGGGTAGCTTCTAAGGTGTCTTCCCATTGCTCTGGTGATCACCATGTCCCGAACCTCGAATTGACCCGAACACCTCCAACGGTGGTTCTACCTACCTCTCAATGGTGGGATGGCACTACTTTAAAGGACATTTACACAGACGAATTCCTTAGGGTAGGTAGACGACTCTAGATACTTGCTCTAAATTTCAAAATAAATCAAAAATACTTTTCACACCGACACATTTTCAAAAAGCTTTCGAAAGCTATTTTTCAAACACTCTTGAGGACTGATACAAGAGTCGAACTGGAATTTTCAAAGAAACTTTTTAAAACCCACAGTTGAAAAGCAAACAAACCATTTTTGAAAACACAATGAGCAAGTATCTAAGAGCCCATGGATAACCATGGATAGAAAGGGTGCTAACACCTTCCCTTTTTATAATCTACCTCCCGAACCGAGAGCAATCTCTATAAGGAATTTTTCTGTGCTTTTGTCCTTTCCATTTGGAGAAAATAAAAGATGGTGGCGACTCTTGCTTCCGCGACATTTCGCGAACCAGCGCTAAACAGTCAGTTCTAGATCCACCGATCATAGAAAGCTTTGAATCTTCCTCTAGGGTAGAGATCAGATCACCACTTTTCTACCAAAAATTGAGTTTTTTTTCTTGGCTATGCACGACTCTTAACCCTTATTCTTGCTTTAGAAACGTTCAATATATATTATAGAATGCATTAGGGTTGTAAAACTGATCACATCTTTGGAAGTTTTTCAAGATTTGATTTTGTTTTCATGGCATATGTAATCTTTCCAAATTTGGCCTAATCATGCTCTTTTTGTTCCAATTATCATTGATTCGAATTGGTCTTGCAAGCTCATCAAATCTTGGTTGCTAACCTGTCAAAAAAACCAATCAAATCAAATCTTTGATAATTTTCATCATTTATTTGATTTAATTCAATTTTTAATTAATGAAAAATCAAAATAAATTGAAAAATGAAGCAAACAATTAGTGGATAAGAATTTGAGTCATGGACCACATTATCATTGAGGTGCAAGCATGAAAAGTTGGGCCCATTTAGCAAAAAATGCAAATTTGAGCACATTTGACTTTTGGCAATTTTGCAAAAAAGGTCAACTTGTCCAATGCATAACTCTCTCAATTTTGACCCTAGAGAGGTGTTCTTGGACTTTTTATAAAGATTAGGATGTCCTCTAAGAAACCATTTTTGTCTCATTTTAATTGAGTCTTCCATGTTCATGTATGAATCTTTGACCCAAAAGGTGTTTTTGTTGACTTTCCAAAATGACCTATAATGTCAAAATTCATATCTTCTTGTGAGTGCATATTTTGAACTTGTGAGCTGAATATGAATTGTAGGTAATTGCATCCTCTTCAAAATGAGCTTTGGATGGGTCATTTTTGATAAAGTATGAGATAGTTATGCTTGGTCAAAGTTGACTTGACTTTTCCTACAAAACCCTAATTTAGCAACTTTTGGGTTTTGATGAATTGTGAGTAATCCTTGAGGAATCATGATCAACCCTTGATCAAATGATGAATAATACTTAAAAATGAGGATTCTGACCAAAAAACGTGAAGTTTGACTGAATGTGGGCCACAGTTAACTTTTGCCCTAGCATAGTTGATTTTCAGGCCTTTGAGCAATTGACTGAGCAAACTTCTTCTGCAAGGCTTGAAACTTGACATGGATGATCTTGAGAACATATTAGGACAATTGTGAGCACTTGAGTCCTTTGTGGTTCACACACCTTGATGAAAATAGAAACCCTAATTTGAGGTAGACTGCCTTAGGAGAGACTTTGTCTGGTCAACTCTTGAACTTCCTTGAGCAATTTGGGGACCTCACTTGCCATGTGTTGAGAAATATGGGAGGGAAAATTTTGGGGTACAACAACTTGGAATATAATTAAACAAAGTAATGATGAAGATGGACAGGAAGTCAAGATCAAATGCTAAGAACAAATCATTCGACATTAACAAAAATTAGGACTTTGGAAGAAGATCTAGAGTTGAAGACAAGTATAAAAAAGGGAAGGGAATACAATGTCATGGATGTGAAGGCTTTAGACACATAAGATCTGAGTTTCCCACTTACCTCAAGAAGTAGAAGAAAGGCCTGTCTGCCTCATGGTCAGAGGAGGATTCTGAAAGTGATCCGGAAGATGAATCTGGTAAACAGGTGACTTCTTTAACTGGAGTTTGTGATTCTGAGGAAGAATCAGATTATGGAAAACTTACCTTTTAGGAACTTTCTACTTCCTACAAAGAGTTATGCCTTAGAAGTGAAGAAGTTTGTCAAGTAGGAGAAGAACAAAAGAAAACCATTGCCCAACTTCAGGCTGAAAAAGTGGAGCATCTCTCCATCATCTCTGGTTTGAAGAATGAAGTTATATTGCTCAAATGTCAGCTTAACAATATGACTAAGTCTATGAGAATGCTTAACAAAAATTCTGATGTGCTGGATGAGATTATTCAAACTAGAAAGAATGCTGGAAATGCCAGAGGAATTGGATATGATAATCAAGCTATGAATAACAAAAGAAAATTTCCTGAAGTAAAGTTTGTCAAGGAAAAGGGAAGCAAGAACAAAAGATGACAAATCAAGTGTTCCAACATCAATAAAGAAATCAAAGAAACTACTTAGGATCCAAGACTCAAAGATGGAGATGTTATTACTGTGGAAGGTTTGTTCATATAAAACCCTATTGTTACAGACTGTATTGATATCCTAAACCTATTATACAATCCAAAAGAAAACATGTTACTGTTAAAGCAGAAAAACAATGGATTCCCAAGAATAGTACCATTGGATTCATAGCTCACACATCCCTCAGAACCTACTCTAGGAAAGATTTGTATTTTGATAGTGGTTGTCCCAGACACATGACTGGTGTCAATAAATTCTTGATGGACATTAGACCATATTCTACTAGTTATGTAACTTTTGAAGATGGATCAAAAGGTGAAATAAAGGGTGTTGGAAAGTTGTATTATACAGAACAACCTAGTCTTGATGATGTACTATTTGTTAAAGGGATAACTGAAAATTTGATAAGTATTAGTCAACTATGTGACCAAAGTTTCAAAATTAAATTTACTAAATCTGAATGCCTAGTAAAAAATGAGAAGAATGAAGTTATCATGAAGGGAACCAGATCAAAAGATAACTGCTATCTATGGAGCCCTCAAGAGACATACTATCTCTCCACATGTTTAATGTCTCAAGAATATGAAGCTAAGTTATGGCATCAAAAACCTGGTCACTTGCATTTGAAAGGTATGAATAAAATCTTATCAAAGGAAGCTGTTAGAGGTATTCCCAATCTGAAGATTGATGAAGGAAGAATCTGTGGTGAATGTCAAATTGAGAAGCAAACAAGGATGTTTCATAAGAAGCTCCAACATCTGACCACATCAAAAGTGATGGAGTTGCTTCATATGGACTTGATGGGACCTATACAGGTTGAAATTCTAGGAGGAAAGAGGTATGCATACATTGTTTTTTATAACTTCTTGAGATTCACCTGGGTGAGTTTCATCAAAGAGAAGTCTGAAGTGTTTGAGGTCTTCAAAGAATTATGTCAAAGGATTCAAAGAGAGAAGGATTGTTGTATTATCAGAATTAGAAGTGACCATGGGAATGGATTTGAAAATAGAAAGTTTGATGAATTCTACACCTCTGAAGGAATTAGTCATGAGTTCTCTTCTCCCATCACTCCTCAACAGAATGGTGTGGTGGAGCGCAAGAATATGACTATTCAAGAATGTTCCAGGGTCATGCTTCATGCTAAGAAACTTCCATATCATTTTTGGGCTGAAGCCATAAAAACTGCCTGCTATATCCATAATAGAGTAACTATCAGATCTGGTACATATCTTACCTTTATGAACTGTGGAAAGGAATAAATCCAACTATGAAATATTTCCATGTCTTTGGAAGTAACTGTTACATTTTGGCAGATCGTGAGCAGAGGAGGAAGATGGATCCTAAAAGTGATAAGGGAACCTTTCTGGGACACTCTACAAATATTAGATCCTATAGAGTATCCAATTCCAGAACTAAGGTGATGATGAAGTCCATAAATGTTGTGGTTGATGACTCAACCAAAGAAGCCAATAACACGGATGATGTTGAAACATCTGTTCCCACGAATGATGATGTTCCTGAAAATGTTTCAAACTCAAGTGCCAATGCTGAACTTGAAGAGACTGATACAACTGACAAAGGACTTTCTATTAGGGTTCAGAAATATCACCCTAATGATCTTATAATAGGAAATCTAAATGAAGGAGTAAAACCCAAATCAAGGAAGGTTGTGTCAAATGCTTGCTTTATTTCAAAATTTGAACCAAATAATGTCAAAGAGGCCTTGAATGGTGAGTTTTGGATTCATGATATGCAAGATGAGCTTGGTTAATTCAAGAGAAATGAGGTCTAGGACTTGGTACCAAGACCTGAAGGGGTAAATGTTATTGATAATAAATGGGTGTATAAGAACAAGTAGGATGAATAAGGCGTTGTCACCAAAAACAAGGCCAGCCTTATTGCTCATGGGTACACTCAAATTGAAGGAGTGGACTTTGATGAAACATTTGCTCATGTAGCTCGTTTGGAATCTATCAGACTATTACTTGGAGTGGCATGTCACTTAAAGTTCAAGTTGTTCCAAATATATGTTAAGAGTGCCTTCTTAAATGGTTATCTTAATGAAGAAGTATATGTTAAACGACCAAAAGGATTTGTTTATATTTCTTTTCCAAATTATGTGTTCAAACTAAATAAGGAATTGTATGGTTTAAAGCAGGCTCCAAGAACTTGTTATGAGAGGTTGACTGAGTTTCACATTAACCATGGATATAGAAAGGGTGGAATTGGCAAGACTCTTTTTGTCAAAGAAAAATGTGGAAAACTTATGATAGCTCATATCTATATGGATGATATTGTTTTTGGAGGGATGTCAAATGAGATGGTCTAAATTTTTTCAAGCAGTTGCAATATGAGTTTGAGATGAGTTTGGTAGGTGAATTAACATTCTTTCTTGGGCTGTAAGTTAAGCAGATGGAAGACTCCATTTTTATTTGTCAAAGTAAATATGCAAAGAATATTGTGAATAAGTTTAGATTGGAGAATTCAAGTGACAAAAGAACTCTTTCTCCTACACATTTGAAGTTATCCAAAGATGAGAAATAGTGTTGATCAAAGTTTATATAAAAGCATGATTGGTAGCTGTGATCGTTGGATCTGGAACTGACTGTTTAACGTTGGTTCGCGAAATGTCGCGGAAGCAAGAGTCGCCACCGTCTTTTATTTTCTCCAAACATGGACAGGACAAAAGCACATCAAAATTCCTTATGAGATTAGCTCTCGGTTCGGGAGGTAGATTTATAGAAAGGGAAGGTGTTAGCACCCTTTCTATCCATGGTTATCCATGGGCTCTTAGATACTTGCTCATTGTGTTTTCAAAATGTTTGTTTGCTTTTCAATTTGTGAGTGGGTTTGAAAAAGTTTCTTTGAAAGTTTCAGATCGACTCTTGTATCAATCCTCAAGAGTGTTTGAAAAGTTGTTTTTGAAAGCTTTTTGCAAAGTGTCGGTGTGAAAAGAAGTTTTTGATTTGTTTTGAATTAGAGCAAGTATCTACGAGTCATCTACCTACCCTAAGGAATTTGGCTGTGTAAATGTCCTTAAGGTAGTGCCATCCCACCATTGAGAGGTAGGTAGCACCACCGTAGGAGGTGTTCGGGTCAATTCGAGTTTAGGGACAGTGTGGTCACCGAGCAACAGTAAGACACCTTAGAAGCTACCCTTATGCCATTGATCTTTTTATTCCGAGGCAACTATTCCGAGGAAACTTGTTTGAGGCAACCGTTTCGAGTTAACTAGATCAATGGAACATAAGGACTCACTAAGACGTCCTATACTCGACGACCACGTTTCGAGGGGCAAGGCAACAGTGAGACGTACCCTAGGAGTGGTGTGTGAATTGTGTGTCATTTTCAGTTATTATTTGTCTTGTCATGCATTGGGTGATCTACGCTTTGATTTTATTTGGGCATACATTCTTTCATATGATTAACAGTTTAAAGGTGCGGAATTTAAAGTGCGGAAAATAAAGGTCCTACGCTATTACAAGGCGCGGGTCTATACATCGCCAAATTAACAAAGACCCGATTTTGAATAAAAGATGCGGAAAGTAAATGTCCTAATTACTATTACAAAGCTTTGGGGCAACTACATAATATTTAAAATGAAAAATAGAAACAAACGCGTGAAAAGAAATTCGAAACGAATATGCGAGGGCGTTGGACCCTTTGAAGAGATTAATTTGAAATTAAGAGGCAATTAATTATTTAATGAGAAAAGAAGTTATTTTTTTGGTTTTTTGGTATTTAATGAAAATAAAGAGAATTAATTAAATTTTGAAATTAAATAAAACTCTAGTTCTAAATTGTTTTTAATTATTAAAGAAAAAAAATATCTAAGTTTTAACCTAATTTACCCTAATTAATTAAATGTCATATTTATTTACAAAATTAATTAAATGTTAATAATAATAAGAAGAAAATTTTAATTATTGAGAAAAAAAATTAAAATGCTAAAAAACCTATTTTTTATGTATTTTAGTTATTTAAGAAAAAAAGATTAAAATAAAACCTAAAATTAAACTAAATTGATTATTGGAATTTATTTACAAAAAAATATTAATGCATTAAATAATAAATGAATATATTTTATTTTTGACTTTTCTGATTTTTTTGTATTTTTGTGTTATAAAAATTATTTTGTGAATAAAACAAAAGCAAAACAATTAAAATAAATAATAGAGAAAAAATGAGAGAAAGAAAATACAAACAAGGAGGGGGTTTCTGCCCCATTTGGAGGTGTTTAGAAAGCAGTTTGGCCCACTGATCCCAAGCCCATGTTGACTTTCAGCGCTTGCGTATGGCATGGTTGACTAGTGTACATGATGGACCTCACATCCTGACCTTTGGATTGATCTCCTGGGACATTTGGCAGGCAAGCACGTATGCGTGTATGGTGGACTTTAGATGAGGCGCTGCATGGAAAGGTGTTAAGAAAAATAATATTGAAGAAGTGGGGGACCTGGGAATCGAACCCAGGTCCCTGCGTTTACCATGTTAATGCTTTGCCAGTTGTGCTGTTTGCGTGCTTTGATAATATAATGGGACACAAATATTATAATGAGAAAATAAAAGCTAATGATATAAAACAATAAAAACGCGCCAGATTCAAATACTCCAGTCACATGATGACACGCCAGCTTCGTCTTCTTCTTTCTGCAAAAATATCAAACAAGTAGCGGGGGTTTTAAACCCCCACTAAATAGCACAGTGAATAATAGCGATTAGCTCCTGGGCATATATTAAAAAGGCGCGAGGTGATGATTGTGTTCGTATGACGGTCACGAGTCCATTGGCATAGGTTTTATGATCTGATTTTTCCATATGCGTAAACCCCCAAATTTGGAGCTCTGAAACCCTAAAAAGCTCTCATGGTAACTTTGCATACAGGCGCCTATAATTAAATTGGATGGTACCAATAGCTTCAGAGAGATCATATTAGTATAAATCAATCATTAAAATGCATGGAAAATGTCTAGAAATCAAAACACGATTAAGAATAATTTTGAAAGAAAAGTGAATCTGTTCTACCAATTCCTTGTGCGCGGAGACTTGATTTCAGTTGGAATAGCTTCCTAGTAATGCCAGGAGTGTAATGGAATGGTTTTGAAGTCTTGAATTATGCTCTAGCTAGGTTTTCAGTTTTGATATTTTTAGGAAAAAAGTGCAAAGTTGTTCTTGTGGTTTATGCGCAACTTCTGTGTTCTTAGGATTAGGTTTATGTTCTTGCTTATATGTGGAGTGAATTAGGTTAACAATCCAAGCCCAAAATCCTTACATTCATGTTTTGGAGATTTGATTTTTCCATATCTTTTTCAATCCTTTTTCCATTGAAATCTTGCCAAATTTAGATGATTTTGTCCCCTTGAGAAGGTGCACGAAATCTCTATCACATGTGGAAGGTATTTGCTGTATAAAAAGATTTGAAAGGCATGATTTAGTATTTTTTCATATTTAATTTTAATTAAGTGAATTAATAATAATAAAAATTCAAATAATTAATAAAATATGATGAAATAACTCCCTTGGATGTCAATGGGTCGTGCATAGCTTTTGGGTGATGATTCATGGAAGAAAATGAGGCCCATTAGCAATTTTGAGGCATTTGAAGCAAAGTTGACTTTTCAAATTTCCCAAAAATTTCCCAACTTCCACAAGGCATATCTTGCTCAATGTTTAAGCTTTGATCATGTTCTTGGACATTTTGGAAAGGTCTTGAAGTCCTCTAACCAATGTCTTTGGTACCATGTCATTTTGATTTACCAATCTCAAGTTATGGTCTTTGACTTAAAGTGCCTTTTTGTTGACTTTTGAAAATGACCTATAATGTTGAGATTGATAACTTTTTGTGAGAGCATTTATTGGACTTGAAGTGTGAAGATGAGTTGTAGGAAATGTCATTCTCTTCAAAATGAGCTTTGGATGGAATTTTTCTGATAAACCATGTGGAAGTTATGCCCTGGTCAATTTGCAGTTGACTTTTTCAGCTGTCCAAAAATAGAAACTTTTGCATCTTGAGACTTTTTGAGCCATGCCTTGAGAATCATGATCAAGAATTGATCAAATGATGTTTGTGGCTTCAAAATAAGATGTTGACCAAAATTTTTGACTTTTGACTGTCAAATTACCATTTTGCCCCTATAGTTGACTGTGAAGTAATTAGGGTTTTTGACTGTGCAATCTGGTGTTGTGAGTCCTGAAACTTGGCATATGGATGCTTGACAATGTATGTAGGCATGTGGGACTTGTTTGGACCCTTGGAAGCTTCAATTTCTTTGCCAGAACCAAAACCCTAATTTTTGACTGTTAGGAGGCCATTGGACTGTGCAACTCTTGAGAGATTTTGAAGCATGATCTTGGCAAACCTTGAAGAAAATGGGAGGGCAAATTTTGGGGTACAACAGTTGCCCCTGTTCAATCTTCTTAAACCTGAGGATGCAGATTGGCTGACATACCTTTCGTAATCCGAAGGTGGGAGATGATTGAACACTAGAGTGCCCAGAAATTTGCGCTCACATGTTAGCAATATGATGGTGGGAATGGGCTTATAGATGCCATTTGGAGACTGATGGATAGGAAGATGGGCTTACAGATGCCAAGTTGAGAGGTGATGGATAGGTGGATGGGCTTATAGATGCCATCTGGGTGTCGATCGCGTAAGAGATTCCTTAGCGAGAACTTGCGTACCTGAAAAAAGAAAGATAATTACCTGGCCCGTTACAGGAGTTGGTCTTCAAACTCTTTGTGTAGATGTGCCCTGGCTGGTTACAGGAATTGAATCCTTAAACCTCTTCAGACGTGCCCTGGCGTGATACAGGAATCGAGTCTGGAGCTTCAAAAGGTTATGAATGAATCAGGTATGGTTACTACCTCAACGGGACGATGAGAGAACCTTGGACGATTACTACCTCAACAGTAACGATGAGAGAACCTTGGGCGATTACTACCTCAATAGTAACGATGAGATAACCTTGGGCGATTACTACCTCAACAGTAACGATGAGAGAACCTTGGGCGATTACTACCTCAACAGTAACGATGAGAGAATCTTGGATGTCTTCTACTGAGTCTTCATCAGGAAAATCTTTAGGAATCGATTTAACTGGACCAGAGAAGGCCTTTGACTGGATCGACATCAGAAAAATCTTTAGGAGTCGATTTAACTGAACCAGGCAAGGTCTTGGAATCTTCAACTGGAATAAGAATCAGGGAGATCTTAGGGTCGATCTGACTGAACCAGAGAAGGCCTTTGACTGGATCGGCATCAGAAAAATCTTTAGGAGTCGATTTAACTGAACCAGGCAAGGTCTTGGAATCTTCAACTGGAATAAGAATCAGGGAGATCTTAGGGTCGATCTGACTGAACCAGAGAAGGTCTTGGATTAACTTTGACTGGATAAGAATCAGAAAAATCTTAGAATCGATTTAATTGAACCAGACTAAAGTCTTGGAACAACCTTGACTGGATAAGAATCAGAAAAAATCTTAGGGTCGATTTAACTGAACCAGACTAAAGTCTTGGAATATCTTCAACTGGAATAAGAATCAGGGAGATCTTAGGGTCGATCTGACTGAACCAGAGAAGGTCTTGGATTAACTTTGACTGGATAAGAATCAGAGAAATCTTAGGGTCGATTTAACTGAACCAGACGAAAGTCTTGGAATATCTTTGACTGGATAAGAATCAGAAAAATCTTAGGGTCGATTTAACTAAACCAGAGTAAAGTCTTGGAATATCTGAGAACTTAACTGGATCTTTCCTGAAAGGTAAAGGTCAGTCATATGCAATGCATGGTATGGATCAAGCAATGATGTTCTCGACATAAATGAGATTGTAAGATATGATGCGTTTATGCATGTATCATGATGTATGTGATGCGATGTTTATGAATGTATGTTTTCGTCTTAGGAAAATAAATCCTTGACGGATGCCGGGAAGTTAAATCCTAGGCTGATGTAGAGCTTTTGTTTCCCCTGGGGAGTGATTGCAAGAATGAACGGGTAGGAGAAGATGACTCTGTTGGGGACGAAACTTGATGGAGAGATTACTCTGCGGGGAATAACTACTCCAACTACCTTGCTGGGGAACAATACTCTGTGGGAGGAGAGGTACTCTGTTGAGGTGTTGATGATAACTCCGCTGGGGATACCGTTGTTATGTTGGAAGTTTTGATAGACTCCGCTGGGGATAAGAAGACTCTGTCGAGGAAGATCTTTCCGTGGCTTTTGGCCGAGGATAACCCAGTTATATCCTGGTAGGGAAATAACCTTTGAATAAAGCTGGGGGACGCGTTCGTGCTCTGCAGGGAGAAAGCTTCCAGAATCTACTGGGGATGAGCTTCCTGCTGGGGAGATGGATTCAAACTTTCCTGGGGAAATATTGAACTATGCTGGACTCTCCTGGGGAAATTTTGAGATGTACTGGAAGTGACTCCATTGAATGCCTGGTATACCGCCGGGAAACAATCTTAGATCATGACTGCCGGGGATGCTTGTTAGGAATGTTGAGATCTACTGGAGGATACCCAACTTCCTTAAGGCTGATAGTATAGCTTTGCTTGGGGAGAGTACATTGACTTGCTGACTCACTCTCTGGGGAATTAAGGTATATTGGTTATGTTCTTCGGCTGAACTTACCTTGGTACCTTGGTGGACAGAACAATTAGATCGCTTAGCCCATTCATTATTGCCCCTGTTTCTAATGTTACCTGTAATTAATCCTTTGTTTCGTATGCAAACATTCATGAGTTAGCAATTAGTGTCAAATTCATATATCACAAATTGAACCTTGGACGTTCTTCGCAAAACAAAACAGAAAAAGGAAAAAACAATTGGCAATTTTAACTGAAAAGTGAATTTATATTGATTTTTGAATTTTCCTGTAAATAGGCGTTTATATACAAGAGGCTGACGTCCTAGTAAGAGAGCGCCGCCGAACAAAAGAGTTTATACAAATTTGTACAAAGGGAAAGCAACAGCTATGTGAAAAGAATAATCCCACTGGGTTCCAACTCTGCTATCGCCTTTATATCTTCGAGCGTCTCATCACTTGATGACCTTGCTGAAGATGAAGCTGATTGATTGATGCCGTCTGAATTTGATGTTGATACCGGATTCTGGATGCAAGGTGATCCAATGAGACATAATATTACGCTTTATCCCTAACTTTTGCCTGGACCGCCCTTTCGGGTTTTCAGTCCACCGGGATACCCATTTTTTCCCAAGCCGCCTTTTCAGGTTTTCGACTTGTCGGGTGTATAGATTTTTCATTTCATCCCTCATTTTGCCCGAACCCTTTTGGTTCGCCGGGAAGCCCTAATTTTTTCCTAGGTATGTCAACCTAGCGGGTCTTTTATCATGCGTAGTATCTTTTTACTATGTCTGCATTGGCGGGGTGAGGAAGGTCGTCACCATCCATGGTGGTTAGAATCATGGCTCCTCCTGAGAACACATGTTTAACCACAAATGGCCCTTCGTACGTAGGGGTCCATTTGCCCCTTGGATCACTCTGAGGAAGGATGATGCGTTTAATTACCAGATCCCCAACTTGATACTCTTGTGGTCTGACCTTTTTGTTAAATGCCCTGATCATCCGCTTTTGATACGTCTGACCATGACAAATAGCAGCAAGTCTCTTTTCGTCAATTAGATTTAGCTGATCAAGTTGTTTCTGGATCCAATCATCTTTGCTCAGATCTGCATCCTTCATTATCCGGAGAGAGGGTATTTGCACTTCGATCGGTAAGACTGCCTCCATACCGTAAACTAAAGAGAAGGGAGTTGCCCCGGTTGACGTCCTTGCTGAGGTACGGTACCCATGAAGAGCGAACGGTAACATATCGTGCCAATCTTTATAGGTCACTGTCATCTTCTGCACAATTTTCTTGATATTCTTATTCGCTGCTTCTACAGCCCCATTCATCTTCGGCCGGTAAGGAGAAGAGTTGTGGTGCTGTATCTTGAATTGCTCGCAGAGCTCAGTGATCATCTTGTTATTAAGATTGGTACCGTTGTCTGTAATGATCCTTTCAGGGACGCCGTATCGACAGATCAAGTTATGCCGAATGAACCGTGCCACAACATTCTTGGTTACAGTGGCGTAAGAAGCTGCTTCAACCCACTTTGTAAAGTAATCGATCGCTACCAGGATGAAGCGATGCCCATTGGATGTCGTAGGTTTAATCTCACCGATCATGTCTATGCCCCACATTGCAAAAGGCCAAGGTGCAGTCAGGACGTTCAGAGGGACTGGAGGAACATGCACCTTATCTGCATAAATCTGGCATTTATGACATGTCCGGGAATGTTGGTAACAGTCGGCTTCCATTGTGGACCAGTAATATCCTTCCCGAAGGATCTTCTTTACCATAGTGTGTCCACTGGAATGTGTTCTGAAGGTACCTTCATGTAGCTCCGCCATGATCCTTTCTGCTTCAGTCTTATCCACACAACGCAGTAATGTCGAATCATGGTTTCGCTTGTACAGGATGTCGTTGCTAAGGAAGAACTTCGCTGCGAACCTTCTTAGAAACTTCTTATCATTGACAGATGCACCTTCAGGGTATTCCTGAGCTTCCAAGTATCTCTTCACCTCATGGTACCAAGGTTTCTCAATTACTTCCCCAGCCTCAAGATCATAACAGTATGCCGGTTCGTCCAGTTTCCAGATGATGATTCGGGGAGCCTCATTGTCCCACTTGACTTTGAACATGGAAGACATCGTAGCTAACGCGTCCGCCAACTGATTCTCCTCTCTTGGGAAATGTTCAAAAGTTATCTCTGTAAAGTGGGGGATCAATGTCAACACACATTCTCTATAAGGAATAAGATTCAGATGTTTCGTATCCCACTCGCCTTTGATCTGATTGATCACGAGAGCGGAATCTCCGAAGACACTCAGAAACTTGATCCTTAAGTCGATCGCAGCTTGAAGACCCATGATGCATGCCTCATACTCCGCCATGTTGTTGGTGCAGTTGAAACATAGTCGGGCAGTAAGTGGAGTATGAGTGCCTTGAGGGGATATGATCACAGCACCAATACCGTTACCCAAAGCGTTGGAGGCTCCGTCAAAGTGCATAGACCATCGGGATCCTTCCTCAGGTCCTTCATCCGGTCCAGGTACTTCACAATCAGTCACTATCATGATGCTCTCGTCCGGAAACTCGAAATTCATTGACTGATAGTCGTCTACTGCCTGATGTGCCAAGTGGTCTGCCAATACACTTCCTTTGATAGCTTTCTGAGTCGTGTACTGGATGTCGTATTCTGTCAAGATCATTTGCCATCTTGCTATTCTCCCAGACAGAGCAGGCTTTTCAAATATGTACTTTATCGGATCCATCTTTGAGATCAACAAGGTAGTGTGAGTCAGCATATACTGTCTCAGCCGGCGAGCAGCCCATACCAAAGCGCAACAAGTTTTCTCGAGCAGTGAGTATCGGGTCTCACAGTCGGTAAACTTTTTGCTAAGGTAATAAATGGCATGCTCTTTTCGGCCAGACTCGTCATGCTGCCCCAGCACACACCCCATTGAGTTGTCAAGTACTGTCAGGTATAGTATTAGAGGTCTCCCTTCAACCGGTGGCATAAGGATGGGTGGTTCTTGGAGATACTCTTTGATTCTGTCAAAAGCGGCCTGACATTCATCGTTCCAACGTACTACCTGATCTTTCTTCAGCAGCTTGAAGATTGGTTCACAGGTAGCGGTTAGGTGCGAGATGAATCGAGCAATGTAATTCAGGCGTCCTAAAAAGCCTCTGACCTCTTTCTCTGTCTTAGGAACTGGCATCTCTTGAATGGCTTTAACCTTGGCAGGGTCCACTTAAATACCCTTATCACTTACGACGAAGCCTAGCAACTTTCCATATCTAACCCCGAAGGTGCACTTGTTCGGGTTCAACCTCAGCTTGTACAACTTCAGCCGGTCAAACAAATTCTACAGATGGTCAAGGTGTTCCTCCTCAGTTTGGGACCTTGCAATCATGTCGTCAACATACACTTCAATCTCATGATGGATCATGTCATGAAATAAAGCAACCATGGCACGTTGGTAGGTTGCCCCAGCATTTTTCAACCCGAATGGCATGACCTTGTAGCAGAAGGTGCCCTATTGAGTAACAAAGGTAGTCTTTTCCATGTCTTCAGGAGCCATCTTGATCTGATTATAACCTGAAAAGCCATCCATGAAAGAGAACATCTTGTGCTGAGCAGTATTGTCAACCAGGACGTCAATGTGAGGTAAGGGAAAGTCATCCTTGGGGCTGGCCCTGTTCAGATCCCTGTAATCGACGCACATTCTGACCTTACCATCTTTCTTCGGTACCGGCACCACATTAGCCACCCACTGAGGGTAAGAAGTCACTGCAAGAAACCCGACATCAAACTGTTTCATAACCTCAGCTTTGATCTTCTCAGACATCTCTGGACGCATACGGCGGACCTTTTGCTTAACCGGAGGGCAGTCTTCCTTGGTAGGCAAATGATGGACCACAATGTCGGTGTCCAACCCAGGCATGTCTTCATAGGACCAGGCAAAGATCTCCACATAATCATGTAACATCTGAGTCAACCGTTGTTTTACGCTGAGCTCCAGATTGGTACCAATCTTAACCTCCTTTCTATCTGCCTCAGTACCCAGATTTATCGTTTCCACTGGCTCATCGTGTGGTTGAATTGCCCTCTCTTCCTGGAGTAACAGTCTTGCAAGCTCGCCAGGAACTTCGCAATCATCTTCACCTTCGTCTTCGGCTAAGTTGATCGGATTTTCGAAGTCATAACTGGCAGTAGCAGAGTCGTTACCAGTGAGATCCAGAGTGGATTGAAACCTGCGTAGGTGAGTGTGTGTAAATACAGCTGTTTTGCAATACATAAAGAAAGAAAGAAAGAAAGGGAGCACAAGATTTGAAATGCGGAAAACGTCCAAGGTCTTTATTCATGATATATGGAAATGACAGTTATAAGCCCTCACAAATGAAGCCAACGGTGCCCCGGGTAAGACACCGGGCCATAAAGTTTCAATTCATTGTTTATTACAAAAAACAAAAACAAAGGAATTCATTACTGCGTAACAAAAGTAACAGGTGTATGATATTTTGCGGTCCAATTGTTCAATCCACCGTCAGTCGTTGGGTAGATCCAGCTGTCGAACTCTGATTCTTCCACTTCGTCATCCTCAATGGCATTCACTCCTGGATTGGTGATGAGCACAGGAGGTCTTCCGATCCTAGCTTTGCGCACAGCCCTCTGAGCCTCTGCAGTAAAACCCAGCCCGAACTTGTCAGTTTTAGGAGTGAAATCAGGGAGCCTGACCCAGTTAGCACATTCACCTTTCTCGATTACAGCCCGGGCGTCCTTCAAGGAAGCCATCTTCAAAGGAAAGTCCTCTTCAACCACTGTTTCCGCTGCTGCCAATGTTGGAGGTACCTCTTCAAAATGCTGAAAGGGGGTTTCAATAAACTTCCCGTCCATCTCAATATACCGAAAGGAATTCAAGTGACTAACCATATATTCTTCCTCCCCCTGCACAGTGACGATCTTCCCTCTGACAGGGTACTTGAGCTTTTGGTGTAGGGTGGAGGTCACTGCCCCAGCTTTGTGAATCCAAGGTCGACCCAGTAAACAGGAATAAGATGGACGAATATCCATCACATAGAAAGTTGAGTCGAAAACTTGAGAACTCACACGGATAGGAATGTCTACCTCTCCATGAACCATCCTCTTCGATCCGTCAAAAGCTCGAACAATGATGTTGCTAGGTTTCAACTCCAGGCCCTCACAATCCAACCGGTCTAAGGCCTTTTTGGGTAGCACATTCAGGGAAGAACCGGTATCCACCAACACGTGCGCAAGAGTAGTGCCCCTGCATTCAATAGAGACATGCAGGGCATCATTGTGGTTCTTTCCCTTAGCAGTAAGGTAAGCATCCGAGAAACCCAAACCATTGTCAGCTGTCAAATTGGCTACGCAATCAGTAAACTGGTCTGCAGATGTCTCCTGTGGCACATGGGTCGTCTTTAGAAATGAAATCAGGGCCTTAGCATAGGCCTCTGAGCACAGCAGCAATGAGAGCATAGAGATCTTGGAGGGTGTATGTCCCAGCTGTTCAACGACATTGAAGTCGCTCTTCTTGATTATCTTAAGAATTTCCTCCATCTCTTGCTGGGAGGCTTCAACATTCACAGACTTTGGTGCCTCCATCCGAGCAGGCTCATCATCAATCCCTTTGCCCCGAGCATTAGATGACTCGGCAGCAGGGGAAACAACTTGATCAGAAGTGGAAACAGGCGCACTTGCAGGCGTTATTATGAGAGGTCTTCGAATAGCTGGTGGTGCAATGTCAGGTGAGAAGAGCCTGCCACTGCAGGTAACTTTAGCTGGACCGGTAATATTGCTGATGCTGGTACCGATGTTGAACTCTTGCTTTATTCCAAGTACATATACATCTGCCCCATAGTGCCATGGGACAACCTTATCAGATTCATAGGGGAGAGGCCCCGGAACAGTAATAACAATGGGTGCGACAGTCATGATTTTAACTGGCTTCCTCGGGGGAGCCTTGATTGGATTGTTGAAAATTGTAACGACGGATACTTCTTCCACAGGAACAAAAGGAACAACGGTCTTCTTGAACATAATTTCCTTGCTATCCATCAGGCCTTGGATGCCTAACTTCAGCAACGGACAACCAGTAAGGGAAACAACACACAAAAGGCAACCCTCGCTACAACCCGGAAATAAACCGGCCAGCAGCAAGTTCCTCTTAACAGTCAACAGAGGGGTAGCTACATCATTCACAGAAACGGCATACAAGTCTTCATCAACGGCATTTACTCCATGCTGGGGCATAGGAGCAGTCACCATATTTGGCCTCTCAGGCGCCTCAAATTATATCTCCTTCGCATCAATAAGGTCTTGCACCTTATTCCTCAGGGCCCAGCAGTCATCAGTAGAATGCCCCGGGCTATCGGAGTGATAAGCACAGCGGGCATTTGGATTATACTTGGGGGATGCAGTATTCACAACCTTTGGAGCCTCTCTGACGGTCACCAAGTTGGTTGATAACAGTTGCGGCAAGATTTGTGACAAGGTCATACTCAACCGGGTAAACTCTCTTCTGGGTCTTTCGGCCCTTTGTTGATTGGTTTGCCGAGGAGCGGCAGCAGGTTTAGCAATCACCACCGTGTTGACAGTTTGGCGGCGCTCTGGTTTATCTTGCCTTCTAGGCCCATACACAACACTGGCCTCCTTCTTAAAAGGTTTCTTCTCAGAACTTGAAGATGCACCCTTCTGAATTTTTCCGGACTTCATGCCAGCCTCTATCCTTTCCCCAGTCAAAATGAGGTCAGTAAACCCTGCAGACGAATTGCTGATAAGATGATTGAAAAATGGCCCGGATAGGGTCCCCAAGAACATATCCACTAGCTCACGGTCTGTTAACGGAGGCTGCACCCTGCCAGCCAGGTCCCTCCACTTCTGCGCATACTCTTTAAAACCTTCGCCTGATCCTAGCGACATACCCTGGAGTTGGGTACGGGTAGGAGCAAGGTCGGCATTATATTGATACTGCTTGTAAAAAGCAGTAGCCAACTCCTCCCAGTTACAAACCTTGGTCCCATCCAGCTAATAGAACCATTCGAGATGAGTCCCTAAAAGACTCTCCTGGAAGAAGTGGATCCACAAGTTCTTGTCCACTGTATACGGCTGAATCTTCCGCACATAGGATTTGAGGTGTAGCTTAGGGCAGGACGCCCCGTCATACTTGATGAAAGATGGTGCCTTAAACTTGTGAGGGATGATCACACCAGTAGATAAACCCAAGTCTCCGGAATCCAAACCAGGCACCTGTTGGATCTCCATGGCGTTCAGACGGTCTTCCAACTGCTTATATCGGTCTTCAGCTGGAGGATACTGTTCCTCATTAAAATCAGTCTCGTTGTCTGAGACCACCGTACTTGGAGCCCTTCCCCCCTGGGGACTGTCTTTGCCTACAGAAGAACCAGCTTCCTCATTCTGCAGAGTGTTACCAAACCTCCGGCCCGAGTTGAATAGAACGGTTCTCTTCTTCTTCTTCTTCTCCTTCTTCAGGAGCAAAGCCTTCACCTCTTCTTGACCTTGAGCCAAACCCATGATCAGCTCCTGAAATTGTGTGTTCTGCGCCTGAAGGGCCTTGATAGACATCTCGGTAGATGATTCAGGGTTCATGATGCTGAAATAAACAGCGAAGAACAGTAAGCAACCTGAAAAGAAGAGTACCTGTGATGCACATGATGAATGATATGTGTTTATGCAATGCATTCAAGGGTTCGAAAGTTCAAATTTGTTGTAGACAAAAAGGAACACACGTTATCATTAAGGAAATAATTGTTTGGTACATCAAAGCCTCATGAGCAAACATTACAAAACAAATCAATCCCAAAAGACACTACGCATCCTCTTCGGAGCAATGTAGGTGTTGAGATTCCTTTCCTCATGCAGCAGACGGGTGAGCTCCAAGACCTTCTTTTCACTAGCATGTAGACTGGTCTCGAGAGAATTCCGTTCTTCCTTAAGCTGGATCCAGCTCTTCTGCATCTCTTCCCAGGATGTGGGCATGTCAGGATGTTGAATGGTGTAGGACACCTCTCCTTCCAGTACTGGCTCTTTGATCACAGGGAGAACATGAGGATATGGCATCACTAACTTCTGGGAGCGGGCTCGTACCCACTTGAGATAAGGCTCCAACGGGTTGGAATTCCCGTGCCCCAGGGTTTTTCTGTCTATCCTACTTGGCATCCTCCAAGCTCTGATAAATCTCTGGCGAAGTCCTTGTGGATCGTTGTCGAAGTCAAAAACTATGTCAAGAATTAACATGTCATGAGGGTCGTCCCTCCGAGCATAACCAAACTGTCTCCAAGCCAGGCACGGGTTGTAAGTAATACCTCCTCTGATTATAAGTAAAGGAACATTAGGGTACTCCCCGCAACGATCAATGATAGTGACATCCTCTCCGGACCGGGAGCACCAATGTATATCAGCATGTGTAAGAGTCATCAATCGTTGTGACCATCTCAAACCCCGCTCATTCTTCAAGACTGATTGTGGAAGGTGCGAAATAAACCACCTTCCCAGGAGAGGAGTGCAGCACATAAGAACACCTCTTTTTCTCATGGTTCGAGTGTAACATGAGTGAAGGATGTCCCCCAGCAACATAGGTATAGGATTCCTGGACATGAAGATCTGGACAACACTGATATCTATAAGCTGATCTGGATTAGGGAACAACACCAAACCATAGACAAGGAGGGCCACAACTTCTTCAAAAGCTTGTAGGTCAAGGGAGTTCCAACATTCTTGAGCCTTCTCAAACAGAAACCTGGCTAAGAACCCTTTGATACCACTTCTAACTTCCCAATGTCCCTTGAGGTCAGATGGTTGTAGGTGTAAGGCTTTAGCAATCTCTTCAAGCTTGGGTTCCTTTTCCGTACCGTTGTAGGGTAGTTGATCAAGGATAGGGATCTTCAGAAGCCGGGAGAACTCTTCCAATGTAGGCACCAGTTGATAATCCAGGAAAGTGAAACAGTGATGCAGGGGGTCAAAGAACTGGAACAGGACCTTTATCATATCCTCCTCAATGTTGGTGTTGACCAAGCTGATGAGTCTTCCATGTTTTTCACTGAATGAAGAGCTCTCGGGAATCCTGGATATAAGCTCCTTAAGCTGAGGAGGGATCCTTACAAGGCTGATCTGAATTGTCTTTCTGCGAGCAGTTTCCATGTCCTACAAAACAAGAACAAAGATGAAGATTTGAACCCCTGAAATGATTAGCCAATGCATATAATGTTGTGTGATGTCAGGATGCTATGATTAAACACACCACAAATATTTACAAGAAGCAAACATGGTAAGGCACACAAGTCACACAAGATAAGCCCTTAGGGTTTAGGCCAGCATGGGGTCTGGGTATTACCCTCTTGAAGTTGGTGGGCCCAACCTGTCCTATTAGAAGTAACCGGGTTCTAAGGGCCCCAATATCACTGGATTGCTTTCATTGTTCATCGTTTCGATTTAGCCACTGAACTGGCGACCGAAATATTCCAGGAAAGCAACCCTCAATTGAGTGTAGTATCGAGTATCAACCAACCTCGGACTGCACCAAAGTCATTTATCTCACTACCCTAAAGAGGCCAAGATAGTTCAATTAAGGTTCCTAAGGTCAGTTGATGCTTCACGACACCACGCGGCGGCCCCGTACTCTCCTTGACTGAACTCAAGGGTTACCGGTACACACCAAAGTGCCACATCAACGTAGCAGACTGCTTCAACCATGTCGGTATACCCCGCACAGTTCCCTCACAGTCTTGTTGCTACTTTCTAAGAAGGTATCCCCCAGATCCGGGTTAGGATCTATAGAACTCCCAAGACAGTACCCACAATAATAAAGCAAACAATTCAGACAATTGAAAACACAAATGATCTTAGTCCTAAGGTACACCTCACTTTAAGTATCCCCAGCAGAGACGCCAGTTCTGTGATCGGTGGATCTGGAACTGACTGTTTAACGCTGGTTCGCGAAATATCGCGGAAGCAAGAGTCGCCACCGTCTTTTATTTTCTCCAAACATGGACGGGACAAAAGCACAGCAAAATTCCTTATGAGATTAGCTCTCGGTTCGGGAGGTAGATTTATAGAAAGGGAAGGTGTTAGCACCCTTTCTATCCATGGTTATCCATGGGCTCTTAGATACTTGCTCATTGTGTTTTCAAAATGTTTGTTTGCTTTTCAATTTGTGAGTGGGTTTGAAAAAGTTTCTTTGAAAGTTTCAGATCGACTCTTGTATCAGTCCTCAAGAGTGTTTGAAAAGTTGTTTTTGAAAGCTTTTTGCAAAGTGTAGGTGTGAAAAGAAGTTTTTGATTTGTTTTGAATTAGAGCAAGTATCTACGAGTCATCTACCTACCCTAAGGAATTTGGCTGTGTAAATGTCCTTAAGGTAGTGCCATCCCACCATTGAGAGGTAGGTAGCACCACCGTAGGAGGTGTTCGGGTCAATTCGAGTTTAGGGACAGTGTGGTCACCGAGCAACAGTAAGACACCTTAGAAGCTACCCTTATGCCATTGATCTTTTTATTCCGAGGCAACTATTCTGAGGCAACTTGTTTGAGGCAACCGTTTCGAGTTAACTAGATCAATGGAACATAAGGACTCACTAAGACGTCCTATACTCGACGACCACGTTTCGAGGGGCAAGGCAACAGTGAGACGTACCCTAGGAGTGGTGTGTGAATTGTGTGTCATTTTCAGTTATTATTTGTCTTGTCATGCATTGGGTGATCTACGCTTTGATTTTATTTGGGCATACATTCTTTCATGTGATTAACAGTTTAAAGGTGCGGAATTTAAAGTGCGGAAAATAAAGGTCCTACGCTATTACAAGGCGCGGGTCTATACATCGCCAAATTAACAAAGACCCGATTTTGAATAAAAGATGCGGAAAGTAAATGTCCTAATTACTATTACAAAGCTTTGGGGCAATTACATAATATTTAAAAGGAAAAATAGAAACAACCGCGCGAAAAGAAATTTGAAACGAATATGCGAGGGCGTTGGACCCTTTGAAGAGATTAAATTGAAATTAAGAGGCAATTAATTATTTAATGAGAAAAGAAGTTATTTTTTTGGTTTTTTGGTATTTAATGAAAATAAAGAGAATTAATTAAAATTTGAAATTAAATAAAACTCTAGTTCTAAATTGTTTTTAATTATTAAAGAAAAAAAATATCTAAGTTTTAACCTAATTTACCCTAATTAATTAAATGTCATATTTATTTACAAAATTAATTAAAGGTTAATAATAATAAGAAGAAAATTTAATTATTGAGAAAAAAAAGTAAAATGCTAAAAACCCTAATTTTTATGTATTTTAGTTATTTAAGAAAAAAAGATTAAAATAAAACCTAAAATTAAACTAAATTGATTATTGGAATTTATTTACAAAAAAATATTAATGCATTAAATAATAAATGAATATATTTTATTTTTGACTTTTCTGATTTTTTTGTATTTTTGTGTTATAAAAATTATTTTGTGAATAAAACAAAAGCAAAACAATTAAAATAAATAATAGAGAAAAAATGAGAGAAAGAAAATACAAACAAGGAGGGGGTTTCTGCCCCATTTGGAGGTGTTTAGAAAGCAGTTTGGCCCACTGATCCCAAGCCCATGTTGACTTTCAGCGCTTGCGTATGGCATGATTGACTAGTGTACATGATGGACCTCACATCCTGACCTTTGGATTGATCTCCTGGGACATTTGGCAGGCAAGCACGTATGCGTGTATGGTGGACTTTAGATGAGGCGCTGCATGGAAAGGTGTTAAGAAAAATAATATTGAAGAAGTGGGGGACCTAGGAATCGAACCCAGGTCCCTACGTTTACCATGTTAATGCTTTGCCAGTTGTGCTGTTTGCGTGCTTTGATAATATAATGGGACACAAATATTATAATGAGAAAATAAAAGCTAATGATATAAAACAATAAAAACGCGCCAGATTCAAATACTCCAGTCACATGATGACACGCCAGCTTTGTCTTCTTCTTTCTGCAAAAATATCAAACAAGTAGCGGGGGTTTTAAACCCCCATTAAATAACACAGTGAATAATAACGATTAGCTCCTGGGCATATATAAAAAAGGCGCGAGGTGATGATTGTGTTCGTATGAAGGTCACGAGTCCATTGGCATAGGTTTTATGGTCTGATTTTTCCATATGCGTAAACCCCCAAATTTGGAGCTCTGAAACCCTAAAAAGCTCTCATGGTAACTTTGCATACAGGCGCCTATAATTCAATTGGATGGTACCAATAGCTTCAGAGAGATCATATTAGTATAAATCAATCATTAAAATGCATGGAAAATGTCTAGAAATCAAAACACGATTAAGAATAATTTTGAAAGAAAAGTGAATTTGTTCTACCAATTCCTTGTGCGTGGAGACTTGATTTCAGTTGGAATAGCTTCCTAGTAATGCCAGGAGTGTAATGGAATGGTTTTGCAGTCTTGAATTATGCTCTAGCTAGGTTTTCAGTTTTGATATTTTTAGGAAAAAAGTGCAAAGTTGTTCTTGTGGTTTATGCGCAGCTTCTGTGTTCTTAGGATTAGGTTTATGTTCTTGCTTATATGTGGAGTGAATTAGGTTAACAATCCAAGCCCAAAATCCTTGCATTCATGTTTTGGAGATTTGATTTTTCCATATCTTTTTCAATCCTTTTTCCATTGAAATCTTGCAAAATTTAGATGATTTTGTCCCCTTGAGAAGGTGCACAAAATCTCTATCACATGTGGAAGGTATTTGCTGTATAAAAAGATTTGAAAGGCATGATTTAATATTTTTTCATATTTAATTTTAATTAAGTGAATTAATAATAATAAAAATTCAAATAATTAATAAAATATGATGAAATAACTCCCTTGGATGTCAATGGGTCGTGCATAGCTTTTGGGTGATGATTCATGGAAGAAAATGAGGCCCATTAGCAATTTTGAGGCATTTGAAGCAAAGTTGACTTTTCAAATTTCCCAAAAATTTCCCAACTTCCACAAGGCATATCTTGCTCAATTTTTAAGCTTTGATCATGTTCTTGGACATTTTGGAAAGGTCTTGAAGTCCTCTAACCAATGTCTTTGGTACCATGTCATTTTGATTTACCAATCTCAAGTTATGGTATTTGACTTAAAGTGCCTTTTTGTTGACTTTTGAAAATGACCTATAATGTTGAGATTGATAACTTTTTGTGAGAGCATTTCTTGGACTTGAAGTGTGAATATGAGTTGTAGTAAATGTCATTCTCTTCAAAATGAGCTTTGGATGGAATTTTTCTGATAAACCATGTGGAAGTTATGCCCTAGTCAATTTGCAGTTGACTTTTTCAACTGTCCAAAAATAGAAACTTTTGCATCTTGAGACTTTTTGAGCCATGCCTTGAGAATCATGATCAAGAATTGATCAAATGATGTTTGTGGCTTCAAAATAAGATGTTGACCAAAAATTTTGACTTTTGACTGTCAAATGACCATTTTGCCCCTACAGTTGACTGTGAAGCAATTAGGGTTTTTGACTGTGCAATCTGGTGCTGTGAGTCCTGAAACTTGGCATATGGATGCTTGAAAATGTATGTAGGCATGTGGGACTTTTTTGGACCCTTGGAAGCTTCAATTTCTTTGCCAGAACCAAAACCCTAATTTTTTACTGTTAGGAGGCCATTGGACTGTGCAACTCTTGAGAGATTTTGAAGCATGATCTTGGCAAACCTTGAAGAAAATGGGAGGGCAAATTTTGGGGTACAACAGTAGCCTTCAATATGTTACAACAAGCATGCCAGATATAGCTTTTGTTGTTGGAGTTTATGCTAGATATCAAGCAGAACCCAAAGTGAGTCACATAAATCAAGTCAAAAGAATTTTTAAGTATGTGAATGGTACATATGAGTATGGCATGTTGTACTCTCATGATTCAAATTCAATGTTGGTAGGGTATTGTGATGCTGATTGGGATGGTAGTGCTGATGATAGGAATAATACCTCTAGTGGATGTTTCTTCTTGGGAAATAATTTGATTCATGGTTTAGCAAGAAACAAAATTGTGTATCCCTATCTACAGTTGAACCTGAGTACATTGTTACATGTAGTAGTTATTCTTAACTAGTTTGGATGAAACAAATGTTGTCTGAACATAATGTCACACAAGATGTCATGACTTTATTCTATGACAACTTGTGTGCTACTAATATTTCCAAAAATCCTATTCAGCATAGTAAGACTAAGCACATTGATATCATACACCATTTCATTAGAGAACTTGTTGAAGACAAAGTCATAACTCTTGAGCATGTCAACACTGAAAATCATCTTGCTGATATTTTTACTAAGTCCTTGGATGTTGTTCAATTTGAGAAAGTAAGAGGGAAGCTTAATATTTGTATTTATGAGAATTTGTAGAAATTACTGCCATTTATGTGGGTTAAGAAAAATCTCAAAATTTATCTTTCCCACGCTTGCCCAAGCCCACTAATTCGAAGTATCACTTGTTGGATTAAAACACACTACTTTTACCAAACCCATTGTTCCAACATCTCTTCATCTTCCATCTCAAAAACTTGTGGTAACGTTTCCTCACTTGTTCTCCAACATTTTATAAACTCAAAACAAGGTCAAAGATGTATCAACATTCATCATTCAACCTCATGCATGCATCATCTGAGGACCAACAATCATCTTCGTCAAATGCTAGGGCTGATGAATCTTTCCAAATAATCAATCTCTCTGATCTTGTGTTAGATGTTGCACCCTTATCCACTGTTCCTCTATCGTCTCATAATGAAGGAAGGTCTTTTCTACTGAGAATGTCAAGACTTCTGGTAGTCATCTTTTTCTCCCATTTAGTTTGATAGGGAGTCTAGGTTAAATAATCCTGAGAGGATGAATCCATCTGGATCCTCTACTGTTGATGAGAATATGTCAGAACCTAGAGGGAATATTACTGATAAGAACCTTAGGAAGTTTGTTGCAACCGCGTTGAAGGAAGTTGGCTCAGATGTTGGGCCTGATGTTCGAACATCTTTTTCAAAAGATGCTAGCCATAATGGAAATACTAGAGGAAAAACTGTTGATGGTGGTTTTGAGCATGTTGCTCGTGAGAGAGGGAGCAAAAAAAGGCAGATGTGGTTATCAATGTTGATGAACTAGCATCTGATGAGGAACCCGTTACCGAACACATGGCTCCTAGAATAGCCAAGAGACTTCAGAGAAGAAGAGGAAAGGTTGTGATCTTTGAAGATTCTCCTTCTAATGAGATCAAAGGAATATCTAGTGTTGTGAAAAACACTCCCTCTAGAAGTGTCAAAGGAAGATCTCATGTTGGTCCTACTAAACCATGGAGTAAAGTTGTTGTTACTTCTAGAAAGAGAAAAGCTGTGAGTTCAAGTGATTCCGAATTTAATATTGAAGAGGATGTCCAGTTCTAATAAAGAGGTATTCTTCTAAGAAGGCTTGTGTTGGTGCTCATAACATTTCTATGGACTAGGTGATTTTTCATATTAAGGAGAATGCTGATAAATGGAAGTTTGTTGTGAAAAGGAGGTTGGCCTTGGAATGGGAATTAGGAAAGGATTTTCAAAAATGTAAGGATGTTGTGAAACTTTTAAAGGTGGTTGGTCTGATGAAAACAGTCATAAAATTTGGTCCTTGCTATGAAAGATTAGTCAAGGAATTTGTGGTGAATGTACCGAATGAATGTGATGATCTGAATAGTAAAGACTTCATGAAAGTGTATGTCAGGGAAAATGTTGTGACTTTCTCTCCTACTGTGATTAATAATTTTCTAGGCAGATCTAAAGAACCTCAAGCTGAATTAAAGGTTACAGATGATGAAGTCTGCAAGGAGATAACTGGTGGGAAAGTGAAGCACTGGCCAAATAAAGGCAAGTTGTATGCTTGAAAACTCAGTGTGAAGTATGTTATTCTTCAGAGTGGATATTATTAATTAGGTTCCCATAAACCATACCTCTACTATCTCTACTGGTCTTGGGAAATTCATCTTTGCTATTGGAAAGGAAATGGTTTTTGACTTTAGAAAATACATTTTTGATCAAGTTCTGAAGCAAGCATCCTCATATGATGTGAAGTTGCCTATCTGTTTCCCTTCCCTCATCTGTGGAATAGTTCTGAAGCAGTAACCTAGTATTTTATTAGCTATTGATAGTGTGAAGAAAAGGGAATCTCCTTTGACTATACACTATAAACTTTTTGGTGGTGAATATGTCCCATACATTGTTGTGACATCTTCTCAGGTATTTGGTCCTGTAACTTCCAAGACAAGAATTATTGCTCATCTGAAGGAGACATGCAAGGAGCTAGATGAAACCATCAGAGCTAGCACTGCTAGGAAAATTAAGCTTAAGCAATTGATGGAGGCTTTCATGGAGGAAGAAGAAAATCAGGATGGGTCTGCTATTTCTGCTAACAATGATGCATCAGATGGTGAGGAAACTGAAGATGACAATGTTGTTAAGAAGATTGCATCTGATGGTGATAATAATGATAATAATCAGAGTGCATCTGAGAGTGATGAGACTGATGATGAGAAAGTGCATCTGGTGGTGATAATGCTGATGGAGAGGGAGAGGATTGTGAGACTATTGATGATGGTGATGTTGTTGCAGATAATTGGCTATGTCTTTTTGTTTCTTTTATGTATTTTAGTTATTTGGTTTTGTAAGGGTTAAATTTCCAGACATATTTTAGCACCTTGTGTGCATGTTTGTGCTACTTTTGTTTATGTGCTACCGTGGTTCTTTTGGGTGATACTTACCTTTGTCATATTCTGGCTAAAAAGGGGGAGTAGTATAACCACTAACCATTAACTGGCTAACTATGCTTTTGAGTGGGAGAATTTTGATTCTCTATTGATTTTGTGTTGGCTGCTTTGAGGGGGAGAATTCTGATTCTCTATTGATTCTGTGTTAGCTTCCTTGAGGGGGGGAATTTTGATTCTCTTTACTATGTCTTAGTAGGTTTGGGCTGTTGTGAAGAGATATGAGAGATCAAGTCCTGACATCAATCTGTCTAACTACGAATTTATTTTTCTCAATGTTGTTGTTTGCAGATTCCATTGACTAATAATCTGATATGTTCTGCTGCTAATACCTCTGATATTTCTGATGTTAGTTGTTTTATGTTGTTTTGCTTCTCTGTGTGTGTTTAATTTATTTTTAAACCTATGTTCTTGTTAGAATCTGAATTGTGGATTGTAAATTTGTTTTAGCTAAAATTTTCCAAAGGAGGAGATTGTTAATGCTCTATTTTTATGATTGGCATTAATTTTGGTAAAACTAATTTGGCAGCAACATGTTAAATAGGAATTTATAATCTTGCTGAGTGAACATGTTGGACACAATGTCCTATCTAGTTTATCAAACATCTTGTTTGTTACAACTGTACACTTGGATTTATTATGTTTTAACAAATCCTGAATATTCTGGGAGTATTAGGATATTCTATGTGTCATACAAGACCGGGGAATTAGGGATTCCATCTATATTTAGAAGATTAATTTCTTTCATTAAATGTTGAGACATTTTAGGAAAATTTGATTAAAGTTCTATCTTTACGCAGAAGTTTATGCAGATTTTTAACAGCTGACTTTTTGAGTTTTTGAAGCCCAAATCCATTCCATTCAAGGATATAAAAAGAAGCCTACAACCCTAATACAAGTGTGGAACACATTGTGCTGTTATAGTATTATTTTAGGGTTTTTGTACTTGTGAATTGTGAGCCTCTCTAATATCATCTTGATATAAAAGTAGGACAGTCTCTTTTGAGTTGTAAGTTTTGTTGATCATTCATAAGCTTTTAAGCATTAAATGATTATGTGTCATTGAAGTGTGTCTTCTGAAACTTTATAAGTATTAGTGTTTTCATCACTGTTATGATTGAAAGGGATTTGAGAAGGGTCTCATACCTAGGTGATTCTTAGGTAGAAGTTAAGTACGAGTAGTGATTAGGTGAGTATATTGTAAATTGGAGATAGTTTATTGTGGGTCTACAAACTGATACCATTTAGTGAATTTTATCCCTGGCTTAGTAGCCCCCAAAGTAGGTGTTGTTGTAAACTGAACTGGGTTAACAACTTTGTGTGTCGTTTACTTTATTCACTTTCAATGGTGGCTTAATCTGTTCATTGTGTTTTGATCAGATATCAGTGTCTCGACATCTCTTAGGACATCTGATATCTGCATCCTAAAATTTGAATTGGTATCAGAGCAGGCATCCTGCTCTGTATGTTTTGTTGATCATTCATAAGCTTTCATTGGATGATTATGTGTCATTGAAATGTGTCTTCTGAAACTTTCTGAGTATTAGTGTTTTTCATCACTGTTGTGATTAAAAGGAATTTGAGAAGGGTCTCATACCTAGGTGAGTCTTAGGTAGAAGTTAAGCATGAATAGTGATTAGGAGAGTAGATTGTAAACATGATATGGTTTTTTGTGATTATACAAACTAATACTATTTAGTGAATTTCATCCTTGGCTTGATAGCCCATAGAGTAGGTATTATTATACACCGAATTGGGTTAACAACTATGCGTGTTTTTTACTTTCTGCACTATTAACTGTGGCTTAATCTGGTGTGTATTTATAACAGAAGTGGATGGGATCAAGAGGAGGGGTGAATGTTGTAATTTGAGTCAAATTTGTGCACATCTGTGTTCATGAGCAAAGTATGCTCACATGTGCATCAAAACTCATCCAAATGATGCGTTTTGACACTCTAAATGCTTGAGACATCTTTGCTAAACATGTTTAAGTGGAAAATGCATGGTAATTTGGTGATTAGAAGCCATATTTCACAAACTTGCTTCTGACTTCAAGTGATTTTTCAGTTTTAAAGCATTAACTTTACAACCATGGAGCAAACAACTCAGGGACCTTTATACTACAATCTTGGATTCTTTAGAAAGCTGAAAAATAAAGCTTGAAAATGTGCTTTGAAAGTTTCAATTAGGATGCTTGAGCTAAAAGTTATGTCCATCTTGAAATTGTGAAAAACAAACTGGTGTTTGTACTTAGGAATATTTCTAAGTTTGGGACCTCAAAATGACCTATAATATTCTTCAAAATTACATGACCTCCCACTCAAAATTTGGTCTTAATATATGAAGATGAGATGAAGTAGACCTCTTGAATTAAATTATGGAATTGATATCACTCAAAAATCATAAAAATTGAAAGAGTTATGGTCTTTGGAAGATGATGATCAATTTTGGGGAAATTCACAAAAGACCTATAATCTTTTCAATTCTTCAACCACTTTCCAAGCATCTTCAAGTCTTGCACATTGAAACAAAGTTATAGTAGACATCCGAAATATTATTAAGGAAAAATAATGGGCTCAAGGAGATAAAAATTAACCAAGTTATGATCATTTGAAGTCATACCCTAAAATTCAAAGGCTTTTCAAGGAGACTTGTAATCTTTCTCAATCATTAGTGATCTTCCATTCAAAATTAGCCTTAGATTCCTGAAGAGAGATTGTTAAGGACCCTTTAAAGAAAATCATGGTTTTGGAGTCAATAAACAATCTCAAAAAATTAACAAGATATGGTCGTTAGAAGTCAACAAGCCCTAGTTTAGAGAGTGCCAAACAAACTTGAAACCCCTTTCAACTATTGATGATTTTTATTGCACAATTGGATCTTGTCATGTGAAGAGAGGTTGTTGTAGGTGATGAGAAGAATCCATTTCAAAAATAACCAACTCAAAATGTTGAAAATTGAGAGAGTTATTCACTTGTGATCACTGGATCAAGCACTTGCTTAATTAGGTCACTATTGTTGAACCAACCTTGAATCTTTTGAAATTTCTTGGAAAAACAAAGAATGTTGAATCACCATATGCCTTGAATTGAGGTTGTCTTGAAGCACACTCAAAGATGGAGCTAAAGTCTCAAAGAAAATTGTTTAAGAAGGCATGGAAATAAACACATGAACCTATGAATTTTCTTGATGAATTCCACCACCAAGTTTGAGGAGAACATGACCTTAATAAAGTTAGGGAGTCCTTTTAACCACAAATATTTGGTGTCATAGACATAGCCTTGAATCTTGAACTCTTGAAATCCATTGAAAAACCATTTGACTGAGGACCATCCCTCAAACTCTAGGTTAGACGGTGAGATGAATGCAATTGTGTCATCACCTACAATATGAACATTCAAAGTGACATATATACATATTTTGATGTTAGTATAAGCAAAAACATGTACAAAATACACAATTCAAGGTGCTTGGTGATCCCCCAAGAGAAAACTTAAAGATAGTATTAAAGAGAAAGAGAGAACCAACACTAATGTGTGATTCTGATGTATTGATTATATGAGATGATGAAAGATCTTTGGGGGGAAAATTGGGGTATAATAATGGTTGGCTTACATTTTGGTAAAACCATTTTAGCATCAATATGTTGAACAAGATGTTCCAACATTCTATCTTCAACATGTCGAATAAGATGTCTCAACAAGGAGATAGGACATCACGTCTGCAACAAGCTGATAGTTGTGGGTCAACTGATTTTTATCTATTGGATATTCAGAGAATATTCCGTTAGCTTATGTGGCATCCAATATTGATAGAACATAATATTCTTTGTTGGTTTTAGAATATTTGATTGGTTTCTAAATATGGAGACATTTAAGGAAACTAACGATTGAAGACCTATTTTCTTGGAGGAGTTTTTGCAGACTTTGTGCAGCCTTATTGCTACGGTTTTTAAGCCCAAACCAGTCCAAAATAAAGTTATAAATAGATTGGTGTATACCTAGTTTTAGGTGGAACTTACATATGTATTTGTGTTAGGGTTTTTATAATTCTTATTTGTGGGTGTAAGTTCTCTATTAGATGTTCATAAAATTTTAAGCATTTAACATATTGTGTCAATTCTCATAAGCTTTGAAGCATTGAGTCTTGCGTGTTTTGGAAGTTTAGCTTCTGGATTTTTATTCTCTACTTGTGTTTAGAGTTTCTCCAATTGCTGAGTGTAATTGAAGATGGATTTGAGGAGGGCCTCATACCTAGGTGTGTCTTAGGTAGAAGTTAAACAAAGGGTAGTGATTAAGTGTGTAGGCTGTAAACTAGAGGTTTGTTGTAAGGTCTACAAATTGATAATATCTAGTTAATTTCGTCCCTGGTTTGGTAGCCCCAAGAGTAGGAAGGTTGTTCCAAACTGGGTAAACATATCCTGTGTTATTTACTTTCAGCACTATTATATTTTGTGTATACATCTTGCTATTGTGTATGAAGTCAGATCCGATTTCTGGACATCTCTTAGGACATTCGGGATCTGATAGCCAGAATTTCAATTGGTATCAGAGCTGGCATCCTACTATGACTCTGGGTGAGATTTGAGGAAGTTACTTTCTGGCACTATGGACAAGGATGGTGGAATCACGGTGAAAATACATATTCTTGATGGTACCAACTATGACAGTTGGAAACCCTGTATGGAAATTTCATAAAATATCTAAGCAACAAGGCTTGGAAAAATGTTGTCAAAGGATGGGAACCACCAAAGATTATTGATGTAGAAGGAAAGATTACTGATGTGCTGAAGCCTGAAAAGGAATGGAATGATGTTGAGGAACTATCAATTCAAGGGAAATCCAAAGCACTGAATTCCATATTCAACGGTGTTGATAAAAATATCTTTAAATTGATAAAGAACTGTAAACATGAAAAGTTGCATGGGAGACCTTAAGGAAGGTTTACGAAGGAAATTCTAAGGTGAAGATGTCAAAACTTTAACTTCTCTCTACTAAATTTGAGAACTTGGAAATGAAGGAGGATGAGAATATTCAAGACTTTCACATGGCAGTTCTAGACACTGCTAATGACTCAGAAGACCTGGGGGAGAAGATATTAGAGGATAAATTGATCAGAAAGATGCTCAGATCTCTTCCAAAGAGGTTTGACATGAAGATGATTGCCATTGAAGAATCCCATGACATAAGTATCATAACTATGGATGAACTTGTCAGCTCCCTTAAGACCTTTGAATCTACTATTAATGAAAGGTCTTAGAAGAAGAAAAGTATATCCTTTACGTCTAGTACTGAAGACTCAAAGGACTATGATGAGTTGAACTTAGAAGGGGTATCTAAAGAAATTGTGCTACTAGGAAGACATTTCAACAAGTTGTTGAGGAAGTCCAAGTCAAGTTCCAAGAACATGTCCTTCAACATCAACAGAGACCAGTACAATGGAGGAAGGTCCAGGCTCGAGATAAAAAAATTCGGTGCTATGAATGCGAAGGATTCAGACACATAAAATTTGAGTGTGCTACCTTCCTCAAGAAATAGAAGAAATTCCTATCTGTGTCATGGTCAGAAGAAGGCTCTGAAAGAAATCATGAAGAATAAGTGAATGCTTTGACTAGAATTTATGGTTCTGATGAAGAATCAGATGAAGAGCTTAATTTTGAAGAACTAGTTACCCCTTACAAGGAGTTGTGTATCAAAATTGAAGAGGTATTTCAACAAGGAGAAGTACAAAAGATAAACATCGCTCAACTACAAGATGAGAAAGTGAAACATGTCTCCATCATCTCTGATCTTGAAGAAAAGGTTGTATTGCTCAATTCAAAATTGGGCAATATGACTAAAACTATAAGAATGTTAAATAGTGGTTCTGATGCTCTGGATGAGATTCTTGAATCTAAAAGGAATGTTGGGAATGTTAGAGGTATGGGCTATGAGAGTCAAAGTGTGAAGAACAAAGAAGGAAAGCATGTTGTAAAGTTTGTACCTCCACAAGGGAAACTAGAACAAAATATGTCTGAGCACATGTCCCAACATCAACATAGACATCAAGTCAAACATAAAGGAGGCAAAAATGAGAGATAAAGATGCTATTATTATGGTAGAATTGGTCATAAAAAATCCCATTGCTACAAATTACATGGTTATCCCAAATCGAACTCACAACTTGGTAAAAGATAGACTATAGATAACACAAAGAAAATTTGGAATCCTAAAAGGATTACATCTGGAGAACCAACTCACACAAATTCAGCTAGAGAAGCTTGGTACTTTGACAGTGGCCGTTCAAGACACATGACAAGTATCAAGAAGTTTTTGGTGGATATCAAACCATCTTCCACTAAAACTGTGACTTATGGAGAAAAATCTAAAGGAAGAGTAATAGATGTTGGGAAACTGAATTATGAAGGCCAACCTAGTCTTGATGATGTGTTGTTTGTTGAAGGATTAGCTACTAACCTGATTAGTATAAGTCAATTGTGTGATCAGGGTCTCAAATTCAATTTTACAAACTCTTAATTCTTAGTAACAAATGAGAAGAATAAGGTCATCATGAAGGGTAAAAGATCAAAAGACAGTTGCTACTTGTGGAGTTCAGAAGAAACATAATGGTTTGTAACGTGCATGAGGGCCAAGATAGATGTTGAAAGGAGTATGAAGTCAAAATGCATGTTGTGTGCTTACAAAGTTACATAAGATGTTAGGACATTATCCTACGACATCTTAGGAGAAACAAAAATTGATGAACATGGTACTTAACAAAGTATGACTAGACTTGTGAGAATCAGGTTACATGATGCTAAGAATCAAGTAAAAAATAAAGAGGTAACTTTTAGATGTGGAAACATTAAATTAAAAGTTACTAGGCAGAGGAAAGTATTGCAATTAGTAATATTTTTCTGGGTCAGTCGGATTTTCAAAATTTATGATTCCAACAGCTATATAAGCCCACTCCTTCAAGGATTAACCAATTGGGCACATTACTTATACCGAATATATTGTTCGCTCAAATCTGTTTCATCCATTCAAAAGAATATGTTGTGTGTTTTTACCTCTTTGTCTCAATTACTAATCTGTCTCAACAAAGGTCAACAATATCTCAACATCAGTCATCTGATCCCATGCATGCTTCATCTAAAGAATATGGACAATCTCAATCAAACCTTAGGGTCCAAGGCACAAATGAGGAGGTCAATCCTTCTGACATAGTATTGGATGTCGTTCCCTTATCAATCTTCCGACTTTCATCAGAGATGGAGAAAAACCACATGCTTCTAAAGATGTTAGAAGTAATGGTAAGTCTTCTATCTCAAATACAGAGGTAGATAGGATCGATGATGACATAGAAAAGAAATCTAAGAAGAAAAAACTTATTGGACCTGTTACTGTTGATGAAAACCTATTTGAAGATGAGAGTTATAATCTTGATATGGGACATAGGAAATTTGTGACAAGAGTGTTGAAAGAAGATGGTGTAGATGTCGAGTCAGATGCTATAACATCTAAAGAAATGGGTACTACTGAGACATTTAAGGGGACGACTGAAGAAGTTACCCCTGAGCAATTTGTGCGTGAGAGACACAATAAGAAAAAGGCTGATGTTATGGTTCGAGATATGATTAAGGTTGACAACTTAACATCTGATGAGGAACCTATTATCAAAAGGTTGTCTCCAAGAATAGCCAACAGACTCAAAAACAGGAAAGGATGTGGTGATGGATTACTCTCCTTCTATAAAGGATCAAGGAGAGGCAAATAGGAAAAAGAACAGTTCTCCAAAGATTTTCAAGAGAAAGGCTCATATTGGTCCCCCAAAGCCATGGAGTAAAGGTGTTGTACCGATCAAGAAAATGAAGGCGTTTCCTTCTAGTGATTATGAGTATGATATTGAAGAATATGTCCAGGACATCATCTCTCACAAGAAATCTACTCACAAGAAGACATGTTATACTTCTCAGAAGAGCCCATCAGTGAAGAAAGCTTCCTTTAAGTATGAAGAACATGCTGAAAAACTTAAATATGTTGATCAGAGAAGGGTAGCATTGGAGAGAGAACTTGGAAAGGATTTTGATAAATTTCCTGACATTGTGAAGTTGATAAAGGTTGTTGGCCTAATAAAAACAGTCACAAATATTGGTTTGTGTTATGAGAAGTTGTTCAAAGAATTTATTGTAAGCATCCATGATAAGTGCAATGATGAAGAGAGTAGAGACTATGGAAAGATAGTAGTCAGAGGGAAATATGGGAATTTTTCCCCAAGTATGATTAATATATATCTAGGAAGAGAAGAAGAACCTCAAGCAGAACTTGAGGTAACATATGATCAAATTTGCAGTGAAATTACAGGAGGACAAGTGCAACACTGAGGTGAGAGTGGAAAATTGTCATCAGGTAGACTCACTATGAAGTATGCCATTCTTCATAGGATTGCTACTGTTAATTGGGCGCCCACTCAGCATACCTCCACCATTTCCACTGGTCTTGGAAAATTTATCTTTGTTGTTGGTACTGAAAGGGTGTTTGATTATGGAAGATACATTTTTGATCAAGTCATGAAACAGGATGCATCTACTATCGTGAAGCTGCCCATTTATTTTCCTTCTCTTATATGTGAAATAATGCTGAATCAACATCTTAGGATCTTATTACTCATTGATAGGGTAAAGAAAAGAGCATCCCCTCTGTCATTGCATCATAATTTGTTTGGTGGAACCCATGATCCAGACATTGTTGTTGCAACTTTAGAAGCTCCCTAAAACATCAATTGGGGAAATAATCTCCCTATTGAAGGAAACTTGCAGAAAGCTGGAGGACACTATCAGAACTGATACAACAAGAAAGGATAAGCTTGAGGATATCATTAAAGCCTTAATGGAGGGATCAAAAAAGGAAGTTGAGGCTACTAATGGTGAAGGCAACAATGTATGTGATGCATCTGATAAGAATGAATTTGATGATGATGCCACTATAACTGATGAAGAGAGTGAAGGATCTAGCTCTGAGGAGGATGGTGATACTGATGTTGCTGGCGCATGAAGACTGCAGTAATTTATTTTGTTTGTTTTTTTGCAATGTTTATTTTGGTTTATGATTATGTAAGGGTTAAATACCCAGAATATTTTTAAATTTTTTCACACTGCTACTATAACTTTAGGTGCTTAAATTTTTTTGCTAATATTGTGTACTTACATTTGTCACATTATGGCTATAAAGGGGGAGGAGTATGATATTGAGGGTGCTGGAGCTGGCACTTACTAAGGGGGAGAATTCTATGATTCTCTGTTTTATGATAACAGGTATTGAGGGGGAGTTCCTGCTGTTTTGAAGAGATGTCAAACATGATGTCTTGATATTATGGTGTGAGAACTTAGGTGTTCTATATTTTTTTTGCAGTTGTTAGTAGATCAACTGACTACTAACTATTTTATGTGTGTGTTGCTAATTTATGTGATGCTAAACTTGCATATGTTCCTTTTCCACTGATGTACCTCTGATGTGTATGTTTGATTTATTTTCAAGCATGATTTATTATGCAAGGGTTGTTTAAGTGTTTTAACAAAAATGTGTCAAAGGGAGAGATTGTTATTTCTCTGAAATTATGGTTGGATAACATTAGGTAAAACCAATTCAGCAGCAACATATTGAACAAGATGTTCTAACATTTTCTCTTCAACATGTCGAGTAAGATGTCTCAATAAGGAAATAGGACATCACGTCTGCAGGAAGCTGACAGTTGTGGGTCAGCTGATTTTTAGCTATTGGATATTTAAGGAATATTCAGTTAGCTTATGTGCCATCCAATATTGACAGAACAAAATATTCTTTGTTGGTTTTCGAAGATTTGATTAGTTTCTAAATATGGAGACATTTTAGGAAACTAATGATTGAAGACCTATTTTCTTGAAGGAGTTTTTGCAGACTTTGTGCAGCCTCATTGCTGCGATTTTGAAGCCCAAACCAGTCCAGAATAAATTTATAAATAGACCAGTGTATACCTAGTTATAGGTGGAACTTACAGATTTATTTGTGTTAGGGTTTTTAGAATCCTAATTTGTGGGTGAAAGTTCTCTGTTATATGTTAATAAGCTTTTAAGCATTGACCATATTGTGTCAATTATCATAAGCTTTTAAGCATTGAGTCTCGCGTGTTTTGTAAGTTTAGCTTCTGGGTTTTTGTTCTCTACTTGTGTTTAGAGTTGCTCCAATTGCTGAGTGTAATTGAAGAGGGATTTGAGGAAAGCCTCATATCTAGTTGTGTCTTAGGTAGAAGTTAAAAAAAGAATAGGGATTAAGTGTGTAGGTTGTAAACTGGAGGTTTGTTATAAGATCTACAAATTGATACTATCTAGTTGATTTCGTCCTTGACTTGGTAGACCCTAGAGTAGGAAGGTTGTTCTTAACTGGGTAAACATATCCTGTGTTATTTACTTTCAGCACTGTTATATTTTGTGTAAACATATCCAATGTATCGACATCTCTTAGGACATCTGGGATCTGATAGACAGAATTTCAATTTTTTAATAAAAGAACAAAACAAGAGAGAATTGAGAGGGAGAAATACCAAGGTAAGTGTTGTAGATCTAAGGTGCAGGCGTCGTTTGTTTGAGAAATTGCCATTAATGCTAATCTATCTCTTTCTTTTTTATCATCATTGTAAAACTTTTATGAGTTATTAAACATGTGACTTCCTACACAATAGAGAAGAGGGGTAAAACGTGGAGGTTTGAAAATTGTTTATTTAAAAAAAATCATTTTCGGAACGAAGTTTGAAAAAATTTTATCAAAAAATATTTGAATAAGTATTTAGTGAAAATTCAAAGGAAAAAATTAAGTAGAAAATAAAAGAGATAAGAGAAGAAAGAATGACATTAGATATTATAAAGGTTCAATATAATGAAATAACCTACTCCTCTCTCCCAAGAATTGATCTGGGAAGTATGCACTATTGCTTGAGATCTTTTAGAAGGTTAAGCTCATGAATCCCATTATACAAGAAAATGAAGTTTCATACTTACTTCTGACCAAACAATGAACAAGAGATGAAGCAAGTAGTCTTTACAAAAAACAATGAACACATCTTGAGGCGGTTAGTCTTCACACAAAACATAGATTTTTAACAATATGGTCTCTAACCAATACACAATTTTAAGTTGGCTATCCTCTGAGCAGAACAGAGATTTTATTCGGGCTGACCACAACCCTAACTGAGATTTTAACCGGGCTGATCTCAAATGTATTGAGATTTCAACTAGGATGAACTTAGAAACCGAGTGGGATTTTATACCAGTTTGATCTAAAACCAATAGAGATTTTAATCTAGTTAAGCTCAAGATCTATTGTGAAGATTTTTTAGTGGTTGATCTTCGCGAACCCAAAAAAGAGATATTTTATTCAACGTCGGAGCTCACGAACCAAACCGAGACTTATGACTAACCACCTAAATTATAAGCAAGAGCTTTTTCAATGGGATAATTCTCAACCAAAAGAAATAATTATTTTACACAAGATAAAAATATACTCTTGGAAAATTTACAAGTAAGCCCTCACCTGGAACAAATTTCTCATAAACTCTAGAACATTGTCAAACACTATGACTAAAATATGTTAAAAAAATATGAATGATTTAGAGAGATTATGAGAGAATTAAAAAGTGAGGTTTTTCACGTTTCTATATGATTTGAAATGATAGAGAAACTCTCTATTTATAGAGCAAGAAATAGTGTAAATTTGAAAATGATCCATTGGCCAATTAAATGACCTAATATATTAGGCTAAGAAACTAATTGATTAGGCAGTGCAAATAATAATTTTTTATTGCCCAAAATTGAAGATTTAGATAGAGAATCGTTATCAAACATTAAGAGAATGTCATAATCCATCATAAAACCAGTTATGCATCATCTAATCAATTAGGCTAAAAAATAATCCATTAGATAACTTAGAAAAAATTCTTAATTAAGTAGATTGTCTCTTAATTAACTGACTAGGCTCCAAAAGCAACATTTTGGTTGTTTGAATAAAAAATGAGAGATTTCTCAATATTTTAAATTTGTGTGTGATTTAGCTATAATACTTCTAGAAATGTCCTCGTGTCTTTACAATACACTATTCACTCATACATGCATGATCATGCTAGCTTTTACACTTTCTCTCTTTCACACTCTGAAACTCCAAGTCTTGTTATTATCTTTGACTTTATCATCACACGAGAGCCTTGAATCCTCTTGACGAGGCTTGAGATATTCCCATGTTAGTTACTATCATCTGAGATGTTGAAAGTTTAAACTAACGATAATCATAAACCCTAAGTCTATACTTGAGTCGTTAAACTACAATGTCGACTTTAAAATGTATTTAGATTGATTAAACATGATAACTTTAGCTAATTTTAGCAATTTTAGCTACAATCCTCTTCGACTGCTTGAGCTAATTTTAGCAAATTTTTTACTACAAATGTTGTCATTGTTAAAACCATACATCATCAAAGCTAAGTATTTCCTTATTGACTTGAATCTTGCTATCCATGTGTTTCACCATCTCGAATAACTTTTTGATTATACCTTCAAGCACATAGATCCACATGAGTAAGAGTAACTAAGTTCTCTTTTGTTGGGGTTAAATATAATTGTCCAAATTCTCATGTATTCATTTTGATCATGACGTATATATGTTACAATTATTCATTAGTATTGATTATTATTCTTGTTATGAATTAATCACTTATAACTAGTTATAATAATTTTTAATTGATATTTAAAAATATTTTTCTTAACTATATCAAATATTTTCATGCGTTAGATTCCAAAACTCTTGATACAGATTTAGGTCTAACATTCACATATACTATTGAAATTTAATGCTATCATATTGGTTAAGCGGTTGAGAAATCATCAGTTAAGCAATATGACTGATTTAACGTCGATACACATAATTATAAGTGATAATATTAATTGATGGCTAGGAATATATATAACTGATCATAATGATGCATTAGAATATATAAGATAATGAAATATAACCCCAACAATCTCAATTTCATTTTTTAAACCTTATTTTCATTTACTATCACTTTAACTTAGTTATCAAACAAACAATTTTCCAAATATATTCTCTCAGAAGCATAAAGGTTATTGAATGACTTTTTAATAACACATCAGTTTCTATGAAGACGATATACAAAAATACTTACTTTTTGTTATACTCAATGGATACTAAGGTAATGCACACACACAAAATTGTTTCAACCTTCTATTCACTTTTGATAAAATCTCTTACAACCTTTATGAGCATGTGTTTAATTGGTTAAAAACTTGGTTAAATCAATTAAGAATGTATCTTACACTGATTAATTGAATAAGGGAATCCTCTAATTGATTAAGTCTATTTGTAATATCTCTTAATTGATAAATAAGTTGTTAATTGATTAGGTGATGTCAAAACTTAAACTTTTTTTATTTGAGTTGGCTAATCGATTATCTCCAAGGGTTAATCAATTATCTCCTAGGGTTAATTGATTAAAACTTCAAAGATACCCATGAATCATTTTCTTTTTTAGCTAGACTTTTTCCTATATAAAAATTGATTTTTCTCATTTTATTTTACACCAATTTTCTAAATGTAAATCTTTCTACTATTCTTTCTACTCTTTTTCCTTCTAAAAATCTTTTTTCACTAGAGTTGTCTTAGTGTTAAAAGAGTGAAAAATTCCTTCTAAGAGTTGTGTTATGCTCATTATGTGCTTAATTATTTTATTCAAGAACATAGTTCTCTTGTGTAATATCTTTGTAAAAGACTTGAATGCTACACGCTAAACCTGGAAAATGATTGGGTGATGATTCATGAGATAAACACATGTAAAAAAGCTCTTGTTGTTATTAGAAGGTTTCTATGCTTATCCTATACAAAAACTCAAGTTGTATTTGAAGGTTGTTTGAGCTAATTTTGTAAAAACTCAAAGTAGATTTTAGTGAAAATCTCAATGAAAAAATCTTGAGGACAGAAGTAGTCCAAATAGTTAGATTGTATAAATTTTTGGTGTTATTTTTTTATCCCTTATCTCCTTTAAGTTTATTTTCTTTTAGATGTGTTTTTCTTTTTTCATTTTTTCAAAACTATTTCTTTATATGTTTATTTATACTAACATAAACATTTTAAAATCAATTTTTTTTTCTATAAATCGTTTTCCAAGTTTTAAATTTTAAATATCACAACGGATATCCCATTTACATTTGGAGTCATTCCAACAAAATATATACATTAGTTACAATGTTTTTTTTAGTATACATAAAATACATCATGAGACTATTTTAATTTGTTGAATTAAAATATGTATTAAACTAATAAAAGTACTCGTTGAGGTTGCTTTAGATGAAGGAGTCAAATGACTAATTTCATCGAAGAATGAAGAGCATACAAAAGTTTTTTTAAGGTAACCATTTAACTATATTTTTCTCTTTAAAGGAAAAAAAAAACATAATAATCAAAATGTACTTAAATATTCACCTTATATTATTCTAGTTAATTTCATTCAAATTTCTGACACAATATAGAGGCGATTAATACATCATTCAATAACATATGTTGTATGATTGATCTACGAAACAAAAGCCACCATAACTACTCCAGTTATAGTGAATACAATTTAATACTTAAATATGCATCTATAATAAATAGAAAAGTGAAGAAAAAGCTTCTAACTAGTCATGAATATCAAGACCTTGATAAAAGAAAAGTGATATGCCAAAGGATTGGAGTTGCCCTGAGATGTGTAGGGTGAGAATTAATAACTACTATTACCACCACTTTCATCACCAATATCACTTATCATAATAATCTTCAGCCATGAAGTAGCAAACTTGGGTGGTGTGGAAAGCATTGTTTGGTGGTGATAAGAGAGAATTGATTACTCTATCGAGCTTTTAAGAACTCTTGGAATAAAAGGATCTAAGTTGTTGTTGGAGTATAGAAGCATAGCAACGAGGAAGGGTTTATAAAGGAGAAAGGAAAAGAGAAAAGGGTTTAATTGTAAGTGAGATAGGAGCATCTTCCAAGGGATATGCGTGGAATCGACCAACTTCAATGCTCCACATACTTTCATATATTCACCTTTTCGAAAAACTTCTTTTAAAAAAGAAAAAAGGTAATACTAACGAGTGTGATTATAACATGTCCAATATAAAGTATATTGTGTAAGGTGAACTTTGTATCATAGTTTTTCTTATTATATTGGGGAAATTTGATGCGTCAATGCAAATTTAATAGACTTTGACGATAAATCATAAATTAAGTTACAATTGTAAGTATGTGTTTGGAATGACGGTGAATATAATTGATTTTGATATAATTGAGTTGGATAGAATTGAATATTAACAAAATTGAATTTATTAGAATTGATTTATGTTTGAGTATATTTATGTAAAAATGAGTTGAACAATAAATTTCAGTGAAAAATCACGTTTAAACTCATAAACTACAAAATCTAGTTTTAAAGTAGAATCAATTCAACTTTAGAAGAACCAAACACCTCAAAATTTCTCCAGAATCAATTCTACACCTCTAAAATTACTCTTGCCTCTTCCAAATGGCAAACCAAATATGCTATAAATATTAGGTTTTTCGTCGTTCGCAGACCCACAATAGAAAGTCCAATAACAAGCATTATACGGAAAGATATGCAGAATAGGCGAGACTCACTGCAACCAATGACACATGATTTCAGCCTCAAACACAGTTTTCTTCGTTAGATCTAATCAATCAACAACCCGTTTAAGGTGTCGCATCTCACAGGAACAATTTTAACCGCTCGCACTATATAAAATCCAACACAAGCTATTTCAAGTATTCCCTAATTCTTACACTCATACTAATTTCCCACACATTCATTGACTTGGACATTGAAGTGTTAACCTTTCAGGTCCGCCCTCGCTTTGTTGTATCAGAAGTTAACTCGACCGCATAAGAACTCCATTTCATTCGCCATGCCACAATCTACGTCAAATACACCATACTCTGGCTCATGGTTATGGATGAAGAGGCGGGGGCCACACACTGTTGAATTTTTCGTCGTCATCACCAATCAACAACACATTAATCTCAGAGGGAAGATGATAAGTGGTAAATACATAATATTTTCTAGCTTGTTTTCTCATATATTAATGTGTGTTTTCGTAATTCAAGTTCTTTTTTATGCGCTTTTGTTTCGTTTACTTGTTTTTAATTAATAAGAAGTCAATGAAACGAACTGGGGTGAAAAAGGTCGAAGATCACACGAAAAGAACACTTCCAATGAAAAACTTCCGAGGATAACACAGTTTGGCCATATCCCATGACACGGGTCGTGTTTCCCCTTCAAACTCCCTCCATATAAGACACCAAAGGCTGACACGACCGGCCTGTGTCAGCCCTCAAGGAATTACGAACTTTTGGTTTTTGACAGTTTTACGACTTTTTGGCTTTTGTAAATACATAATATTTTCTAGCTTGTTTTCTCATCTGTTTCATGTGTGTATTCATAATTCAAGTTCGTTTTTATGCGCTTTTGTGTTGTTTACTTATTTTCTATCAATAAGAAGTCAATGAAACGAATCGGGACGAAAAGGTCGAAGATCACACAAAAATGAGCACTGGCCGTTTCCCATGACACGGGCTGTGTCTCCCCTTCAAATCCCTCTCCATATAAGACACCAAAGGCTGACACGACCAGCTCGTGTCAGCACTCAAGAAATTATAAACGTTTGGTTTTTGGCAATTTTGTGACTTTTTGGCTTTTGTAACTCCCATTGTATTTATGAATAGTGCATGTGATGAGTATCCTAGCCTTTGAGTTAGTATAAGTAGGGCCTTAGGATTCTCCATTTTCATCACTTTCCACTAGAATTCCTTGAAAAACATTGTTATTTCTTTTTAGTTCTTTAGCTTAAGCTTTGTAATTTTCAGCATTCTATTATAATCTCGTTTTCTTATTTAATTTATTTTGTTATTTACTTTACTTGTTTATTATTCTTTACTTTCTTTGCAATGTTCTTACTTTTGATTATTGTTGTTGCCCATGTTGGAACAAAATATGTTCTCACTCTATGATCTCATACTCCTTGAGTTTCGATGATAACAAAAATACTTAAAGAACAATAGGGTATACTAATGTTTGGTTAAGTGTGCAGGATCATTAAGATTATAATTAACTAGGTTCTGACCTAGTTAATAACTTGTAAATAAGAAGCAAGTAAATACAGATTCTAATGGACCAGAATCTGAATTTCATATAAGACCTAAACGCCATATTATTTCAGGCTCTGATGTTCAAATGGAACTTCGGTGCTACATTGAATTTGCTTCTGATGATTCAAACGAAACTTCAAATGCTCTGCTGGAAACATAGTACAAGCTCTTCTGTTTGTACTATAGTGGTAGAAATGTTCAAGACTAAGCCATTGGACTGACTAGACTTTATACAAATCAAAATAAAAATCGCCACCGCGCTTTATTGTTTTCAAAGGAATGGGAAAATAGTGAATAACCCAAAAGAGGGGGAAAGATTCAAGGTAAAGGGGTTGGTTATGAAAAGGGAAGGTATTAGCACCCTAAATATCTACGGTACTCCGCATGAACCTCTTTGAAAAATCTGTATATTTTGGCTATAAAAATGTGTAGTATAGGAAATAGATGGTAGAGGTGAGAAAAGAAATATATTTTTTTATGATTTTTGCACCTGTCGCGGTTGCGAACCTTTAGTGCCTATATACCACCTTTCGTGCAATAGAGGATCAAGGTACACGTAGTTCCTCTTTTAAAAATTTGAAACACAAGTGTGTTGGTTAATTTTATAAGATAAAACATCATCATCATTGTCCGTGTGGAAAAATATACTTACTACCCACAATCATGAGAAAGGATAATTTGCATCATCTTAAAGTGGAGGATATGGCTTGGATTTTAAAATCAACAATGCCTCACTCAACACCCAAGTGGAAAATATCTCACTTCACTACATATTGTAGAAGTATAGTTGTTTGCATCACTACAAGGATTGACAAGAGTCTAACCTTTTGAGAAAAGTTTAATGATAAAAGCCAAAGTGGCAAAATGGTTTGAAATGAGATTGATTGACTTTTAGTCTTCTCACAAAAAATGTCAAGGTATTATTAAATTTATTGAAGTTTATTTATGAAAATATTTTGAAAATGCATGGACATAAGTCCAAGTTTATTATGAAAGTGTTTCAAGTTTAGAAATGAGAAGAATTTTCAAAAGGAGGGAGAAGATTTTTGAAATTAAAGAAGATGTGGGGAGAAGAAGAGACTATCCTAAAGCATAAGGTAAAAGCTAAGGAGAAGAATCATCTACCCAACAAGAAGCCAATACTTGACATTATGTGTCAAGATAGAATTCCCATTCTTTGGATTGAAACCAAGCAAGCAAAGATACTAGACCTCTCGAGAGAACCAAACATCAAGTGTATTAAGTCTTCACAAAAATTGGGCAGAGTAACGGCTGTATACGAGTGAATTTCAGATTACAAACAAAGAGTGTAATCACAAAAACCTGCACACAAAAACAAACAAGCAACCCAATGTCTTGAGGAAAACCTCAAGAACTCCAGACAAAATAATCAGATAAGATCACAAGGTCTCCAAGATAGGCCAAGGTTTCTAATCCTAAGTCCAAGGAAAAGTTCCATGCTCCATAATGCCAAGGATAGTAACCAAATAGTCCAAGTACCATTAAGAGTTTTTTAGGGTTTATGTCGATTATTAAGTATCTTAAGAAAAGAAAATAAAAGCTCAAGTGAGCAAAGTAAAAATGGAAAGAAAATAAATGCTCAAATGAGCAAAGATGAAAATGGCATGAAATGAAAATGCTAAAAATAAATAGTACATAAAGCATAAAAAAGAATAAAAGCATAAGATAAAACAAGTCAATAATTAGTGGTTAGTTGGATGAACATCTTGAAACTTGCATTTGGAACTCATTAGAGGATTGGTAGAACCAAAGCCTCCACACAACAAGTTGCATTTGCTTTTTGTCAAGTATATCATCCATTTGGAATTCCCACAAGTACCATTTAATGATCAATGATGTTTAAGTGATCCGCGTTGACCAAAGGTGTTGTAGATCCATTAGAGGATTGGTAGAACCAAAGCCTCCACACAATGAATCTCATGGTTATTGGATCAAAGAGATCAAATTAACATACTTGTACTTGAAATCATAAGTTTTGGCCACGAATGATCATTTATTCGAATCGGGATAAAACTTAGCGCTATGTTAAGCAATCGTAAGTGGACTTATATAGAAGTCGCACCTATTTTGAGGCTGATCAATAGTAATCTATGCACCATTTGTTTTGAGACATAATATAGAGATCATGCTACAACAATATTTAGTGCAATAAGAAGGGGATGAGATGAAGAGGATTAGGGTAAAAAAAGAATATACAAACCACATTTGAATTAAATTTTAATTAAACTATTATTAAAATCATTCATCCATTTTTTTGTGGAGTTAAACTCAATACCATGGATCCAATGATGTTAATAAAGTTCATGATCTAAAACCTAACCCAAGATTAGCCAGAAAATAATCCCAAAATAATATCACATTTAATATATACATTAAAAGGGTAAAAAACAAAGTTTAAAAATAGAAAATAATGAGAAATATATCAACTTTGTTCAAAATATTCAAGAAGTGAAAAATAAGGCCATAGAAAAATCAGAAATGGATCCAAATATTTTTATAAAAATTTTGGTAATTTTTAAAAGTCAAACTATTTTTAAACTATTTAAAATTGCTAAAACAAACATAAAATAGATCAAAAATAGTAAAACTCAACATAAAATTCCATAAAATATTTAGAAAGTAAAAAATATGCAAAATAATATTTATGAATTTTCCAGAATTAAAAAATGTTAGAAAGTATTTTTTAAGTAATTAAAAGAAAGCAAATAATACAAAAAATATAAAAAATACCAAATGTTAAAATAAAAATGTGAAAAAATAGTCATGAGATCAGAAGTAATTCAAAGTATTTTTGTGAATTTTTTCATAATTTTTGGATAAAAAAATAAAAGAGTTATACATTTTTGAAAATTTAATCAATAAAAATATAAAATCAGAAAATAAAATAAAACCAAAAAGATGTGGACCATCAGATCATAGTCAAAACGCGTTAGTAAGCTAATCCAATGGACCAGACGCGCTGTGTTTGATATGGACCTTAGTGAAACACATATGTGATCAGAAAAAGGGCAACCAATGAAATTAAAACGTTTGATACACTATCATTGGCTGAGACGAGGCATGTCATCGTCTTCAACCTCCAGACACCCTGCAATGGGGATTTTGTGAGATCCTTCAAATGGAAAAATTAGGATCCCAGGCTAGCATCATTGAACTCGTCTCTTCAAGACGATTCTAACACAACCATCACGCCAAATTTATATAAGGTATGGAGAGATATGAATCTAAAACCCAGAAAATAGCGAGCACCTTCAATTTGAGATTTCTCTCTCAATTCTCAATGGATTTAAAAATTGTAAGCAACATTAGCATCAGAAGAAGGAGTAGAATAAATTAGTGCTTGATTTGGATCCAAATGATGGAGAATTCTACCTTTTCAAAGTTCAAGTAAGAAGCTCTGAAACTGGACTTTTGTAGCTTGAATTATGGCTCGTTTTGATTGGTTTAAGTGCTGGAGAGTTTGTATGATACGCAAGGATGATGAATGCGCAAAGAATTCTAGAAAAGGAAGCTTAAATCTCAGAAACTGAATTAAAAAAAAGTGGGTTCGTGTGAAGTTTTGGCAGGGTGTTCTTGGCTCTCTAAGATTGGAAAAATGGATGGAGGATGACCCTCTATTTATAGGGAAGTGAATGGGAATGAAAATTTGAAGAAACAAGGAAGTTTGGAGGGAAATTCAGTAAGGGTCGAGCACGAGTGAAGTGTGACTTCATTTCCATCAAAACTCAGCCAAACCTTGCATTTTGGGGTGCTAATCACTTCTGACAAGTTTTCTAATCAAGTTTAAATAAAAAATGCGCATAAATCTTGTGTTTAGAAGTCACATCATGGATTTCAAAATTCTGACTTTGTGAAAAATTCAGTTTCAAGTTACCAAATTCAAATCCATGGCATTTCCAACTCAATGGGTCTTAGGGCATAATTCTTGATGCTTTGGAAATATGAGGTTACAAGCTTTGCAATGGAAAAAGAATGGAATCAAATGGATGCTTGAGCAGAAAGTTACATGGAGTCAAAGTTGAAGAAAAAGATTTGACTTTCCATACTTAGAAATATTTCAAATTCTTCTTCAAAAATGACCTATAATCTTTTGTATCCAAACACGGCCTTCCACTTAGAATTTTCTCTTGACCAAAAAAGATGGAATGAAATAGTCTCTTGATTGACATTTTGAAATTTGAACCACTCAAAATCTCCAAAAAATGAGCAAGTTATGACTTGTTGAAGTTGGCCAAAAATCATGTAATGACCTATAATATTTTGCATATTCAAGGAAACTTCCATCCACTTTCTCACTTTTCACATAAAAGAAGGCATAAAGTACACATATTTAAGATCATCATGGAAAAATAATGGACTCAAGGTGATAAAAGTTGACCAAGTTATGACCATTTGAAGTCACATATGGCAAATTGTGGATTCATCTAGATGACTTGTAATCTTTCTTCTTCACCAAGTTCCTTCCACATGAAAACTCCTTGGAACTTTTAAAGTGATTTATTGGTAACTCTTTGAAGAGAAAGATGTCTTTGGAATCACTGAAAATTACCAAAAAGTGAGCAAGATATGCTCCTTTGAAGTTCAAAACCCCAGTCTCTAGGTCAAGAGAATGCTTTGAGGAACTTTGAAAGGTTTGAACAAACTTCTTGTGTCAATATTCTTTCTTTTTGAATATAAGTTGTTGAGGATGATGATGAGGACTCATAGCCACCAAAACCATTTCCATATCTTGAAATTTGAGAGAAATGTGCTCTTGTGACCCATAGGAACAAGACCTTGTCCATCTATGACAACTTCTTCCCTCAACCCCTTGTACTTTTGAATCAATTTTGATAACTTTGAAATATGTTGGACCAAAATAAGCATTGTCATGACATTTATTCTAAAACAACTTCAATGGTGAGGCTTGAATTTCTCAAGATTTATTGACTAGGGCATGGAAATAAACTCATGAACCCATGAAGCAACTTGCTAAACCTCATTGCCTTTACCTACATTATTAACAAGTAAGACAAACCAACATTGCATTTTATTAATTAGAAATAAAATCAAAGCAAAATACTCATGATCACAAAAGAAAACAAGTCAAGGTGCTTTGGGATTCCTCAAAGAGCAAAGCTAAAGATAGGAAGAAGAACCAAAAGCCCTAATGTGATATTATTGTGATTGAATTAACATGGTATGATGAAGGGATCTTAGGGGAAAAAATTAGGGTACACCAGCTTCCCTTATTTAAGTTTCTTCTATCCAGAGATACGAAGGTTGAAAATATTCGTGTTGACGTGATCAAAGATACTTAAATATAAAACAAACCCTATTTTTGGCCTTAAGATGCCATGCAAATGCTTATGCATATGAATTTATATGAACAGTACCAAAGAGACGCAAAGTATCACTGGGGATGCAACAAAAATAAAGAAAAAAAGGAGCAACCCCACCAGGAAAATAAATCATTGGTGGACCAAAAGAAATGAATCAGAGAGGAAGATAACAAGCATCGATGTCCATTGCCGATGGTCTACCAACTTTCACTGAAGGTAGAAAGAGAATATCATATCACTGCCATTCACTGACGATGAACTATCAACGTTCACTGAAGATAGCAAAAAGATAATAAACACCAACGTTCATTGCCGATGTCCTACCAACATTCACTGAAGGTAGAAAGAGAAAATATATCACATCACCGCCGTTCACTGACGATGAACTATCAACGTTCACTGAAGATAGCAAAAAGATAATAAACACCGACGTTCACTACCGATGTCCTACCAACGGTCATTGAAGGTAGAAAGAGAAAATATGTCATATCACTGCCATTCACTGACGGTGAACTATCAATGTTCACTGAAGATAGCAAAAAGATAATAAACACCGACGTTCACTGCCGATGTCCTACCAACGTTCACTGAAGGTAGAAAGAGAATATCATATCACCTCCATTCACTGACAATGAACTATCAACGTTCTCTGAAGATAGCAAAAAGATAATAAACACTGACGCTCACCGCCGATGTCCTACCAACGTTCACTGAAGGTAGAAAGAGAATATATATATCAAGTTTTCCCCAAAATTCTGGTGTTTCACCTAGAAAGGGTCTTAAATTCTTCTTTAACCAAGGAAATCTGCCTGGAAAAGATCAAACATAAGCTGTCTCAAATAAAGAGACTTGTTACTCGTTGTCATGGAGAATTGCAAACAGAAATGACTTTCCGGGGATAGAAATATGACTTCCCGGGGAAATGCCACGATATTCCTGCCGAGGAGATAAAGTATTCTCGTGCAAAATAAATGCACAAACTAAAACTCAAAGTTTTCAGAAATCCAAAGTAAATAATATTGTCACGCAACCACATATCCAAATCAGAAATAAACTAGAGCAAGACAGCCAATGAAGATACATCCTTTGAGAAATAAACTCAAGAGGGAAAACCAAATCCTTCTAAGCAATGAGCGCTGCAGGAAGGTCAGAACACAGTGTCAATGAACAATGATTTGTCAATTTTAGCCATGTATGTATGAATGTATGAGTGCTATCGTGCATATGCTGGTAAAACAGATACACAATCAGTAGGAACAAACAAAACCGCCTCAGGTACTAACAACACTTGGCTAAACTTCAACCAGAAAGATAATTTCAAGAAAGGTAAAGGCTAACTGTGGAAACCAAACCTGTTGCCTGCCTTTAACTTTACTAAAGAGAAACATAATTCGGAGGTAGACAAATTAAACAGATACCGGGATAGAACATCCTTCTTCCGGCTTCATCGGAGAAACCTAATTTTTCCAAAAGCAACATGCCTACTGGAGATTGCAAGACCAGCCTCAAATAAAGTAGACTGACGCTGAAACAATCAAACCTCAGTGGGGAATTCAAGCCTACCTCCCTGGAGAAATATGCGGATTGAAACTTTACATCATGAAAACTTATTCCAACAAAAGATGCCCTGGGATAACCTTCCCGGGGAATCAAGAAGTCAACATTATAGAAAGAGGTCAAACTCATGGGTATTTTAAATCAAATCCAACACTTGGCGGGTGAAAACCCAAAGGTTAATAATCATTTCAACACTTCTCAGAAAAGATGTTTCCCCGGTCTAGTTGCCTGGGAAATAAATACCAACAATAATGCCAATACTGCAGAAAGAGCGACATCTCAACACACAAAGGGAATAAAACCTTTCATCATATGAGGGAAGACTTTGCTGGGGAACCTGGGACAGAGGCTTCTGACCGTGAAAAACTAAAATCAAACCTGAACCAAGACCTGACAGGGGACAATGGGATCAATAACCCAATACTTCACCTTACACCGATTGGTATCGTCTTTAACTATTTGAGAAACATACAAAGATCGTGCACATACCAGCAAAATGACCTGAGAGAACCTTCATGAAGGAAATAAATCTTCTCCAAACAACCAGAGTTTGTTCATTCCTGGGATCACCATTTTTTGTTGTCATTGTATCATCACAAATCTCAAAGTAAATTGCATTGTAAAGATCTCTCTTTTTTAGAAAAGTCAAATTTTCTTTTTAATCTTTTTGCTTTGAAAGTTATCATCAGTAATAAATGGAGTCTTTGCAAGCTAAATAAAATAAGAACACCAAGAATTGGGTAAAAGTTCGAATTTCATTAATAGAATGGTAGTCCGCGAATGGCGAGACTCCATGGATGATTACAAAGTTTGAGAAATGGTAATACATAATGGAAAAGATACATTGAGATACAATGACCACTATTCCCCCTAACAACTTTTGAAATCCTGAGCAGTAGCTTTTGTTGAAGTATGGTGAGGATCCGAGAAAATTGTTGCTTCAACGATCAAGTCTTGTCTGACGTAGTTACTTGCCAAGAAAAATCCCTAACTTTTTCCTAAGCTGCCCTTGCGGGTTTTCAATTTAGCGGGAAATTTATTCTGTTTATGTCTCTAATTTTTGCCTAGATCTCCATTTCGGGTATTCGGCCTACCGAGACGCTCCTTTTTGCCTAAGCCGCCATTTCGGGTTTTCAACTTAGCGAGCCGTTCTTTTATTTCTTTAGGCGAAGTATTTCTTGACTGCGTAAGCATTCATGGGACGTGGGAACTCCTCTCCATCCATAGTTTCAAGAATTAATGCACCACCAGAGAAGGCTTTCTTGACAATATACAGGCCTTCAAAATTGGGAGTCCACATGCCCCTAGAATCAGTGTTGAAAGACATGATCTTCCTGAGCACGAGGTCGCCTTCTCTGAATTCATGAGGTTTGAAATTTTTATCAAATGCTTTCTTCATTCTTCTCTGATATAACTTCCCATGACATAAAGTTGTCATTCTCTTTTCCTCAATAAAATTCAATTGGTCAAACCTGTTCTGGACCCATTCAGCCTCTGTCAACTTGGTTTCCATTATCACATGCAATGAGGGAATATCTACCTCGACAGGGAGTAGAGCTTCCATTCCATACACCAGGGAGAACGGGGTTGCTCCTGTTGAAGTGCGAACAGATGTTCGATATCCATGCAGAGCAAAAGGGAGCATTTCATGCCAATCCTTATAAGTAACAACCATTTTCTGGATAATTCTCTTGATATTCCTATTAGCAGCTTCAACAACCCCATTCATCTTTGGCCAGTATGGAGATGAATTGTGATGGATAATCTTGGATTCTTCACATAGTTTTGTCATCATCTTGTTGTTCAAATTCGAGCCATTGTCGGTGATGATTCTGCTCGGTACACCATACCGACATATAAAATTATTTTTGATGAAACGCACAACCACCTGTTTGGTAACATTGGCATATGAAGCAGCCTCTACCCATTTGGTGAAGTAGTCAATTGCTACCAAGATAAAACGGTGCCCATTCGAAGCTTTGGGTTCTATCATCCCGATCATGTCTATACCCCACATAGAGAAAGGCCATGGGGAGGAAATCACATTGAGAAGTGTAGGAGGCACATGAACCTTATCTTCATAAACCTGACATTTATGGCACTTCTTTGCAAATTTGTGACAGTCAGATTCCATTATCAACCAATAATAACCTGCCCTTAGTATCTTTTTAGCCATCGAATGTCCATTAGCATGAGTGCCAAAGAACCTTCATGAATCTCATGCATCAACATGTCATCTTCGTGTCTATCCATACATCTGAGCAAGACCATGTCATAATTTCTCTTGTATATCACATTTTCACTGAGGAAGAAACTGCCTGCCAATCTTCTCAGTGTCTTTCTATCTTTCCTCGATGCACCAATCGGGTATTCCTGAGTCTGAAGAAAATGCTTGATAACATAATACCAAGGTTTTTCATCTGCTACCTCCTCTGTCCTAAACACATGAGCGGGCCTATCTAGCCGTCGAACTGTAATTCGGGGCATATCATTCTAAGTATTCACTTGGTACATGGAAGCCAGAGTTGCCATAGCATCCGCCATTTGATTTTCATCTCTAGGGATGTGACGGAATTCAACTTTATTGAAGAAAGGTAATAATCTTCTAGCGTAATCTTTGTAAGGGATCAAGCCAGGGTGACGAGTGTCCCATTCTCCTTTAATCTGATTTATTACCAAAGTTGAATCATCATACACATCTAGAATTTTTATTCTGAGATCAATAGCTTCCTCAAGACCCATGATGCAAGCCTCATATTCTGCCATATTATTAGTGCAATCGAATGTTAACCTTGCAGTAAAAGGAATGTGCGATCCATGAGGAGTGACAATCACATCACCAATTCCTTTACCATAAGAATTCACCGCTCCATCAAAAATCATACTCCAACGAGATTCAGGGTCAGGGCCTTCCTCAGGCAATGGTTCATCACAATCTTTCACTTTCAGGAACATCACATCCTCATCGGGGAATTCATATTATGCAGACTGATGATCTTCCACCGGTTGGTGAGCAAGGTAATCTGCCAACACACTACTTTTAATAGCCTTTTGAGTGCAATACTCGATATCGTATTTAGATAACAACATCTGCCAGCAGGAAATTCTCCAAGTAAGAGCAGGCTTTTCAAAAATATACTTGATTGGATCCATTTTGGAGATCAACCAAGTGGTATGATTCAACATATACTGCCGCAAACGCTTTGCCGCCCAGGTCAAAGCACAACATGCCATTTCTAGCATGGAATACCGCGACTCACAATCAGTGAACTTTTTTCTGAGATAATAAATGGCAAACTCCTTCTTCGCTGTTTCATCCCGTTGTCCCAGAATATAACCCATGGATTTATCTAACACTGTTAGATACATAATCAACGGTCTTCCTTCTACGGGAGGGAGCAAGATAGGAGGTTCAAGAAGATATTCTTTAATACTCTCAAATTCCCTTTGGCAGTCATCCATCCATACACAACCTTGATCTTTCTTTAACAACTTAAAGATCGGTTCACATGTTGCAGTCATGTGGGAAATAAATCTGGAAATATAATTCAAACGCCCGAGGAAACCTCTGACTTGCTTTTCAATTCTTGGTGCTGGCATTTCTTGAATTGCTTTGACTTTATTAGGGTCAACTTCAATTCCTTTCTGACTAACAATGAAACCCAACAATTTCCCTGATCAAACACCGAAGGTGCATTTATTTGGATTCAAGCGGAGACGATACTTCCTCAAAGGCTTAAACAACTTCAACAAATCTTCTATATGCCCTTCTTCAGTTTGGGATTTGGCAATCATATCATCAATATATACTTCAATTTCTTTGTGCATCAGATTATGGAATAGGGTTGTCATAGCCCTCTGGTACATTGCACCAGCGTTCTTCAACCCAAAGGGCATCACTTTGTAACAGAATGTTCCCCAGGGTGTGATAAATGTTGTTTTTTCCACGTTCTCTGGAGCCATTCTTATTTGATTATACCTGGAAAATCCGTCCATGAACGAGAATACTTTGAATTTTGCTGTGCTGTCCACTAACATGTCGATGTGAGGCAATGGAAAATCATCTTTTAGACTAGCTTTATTTAGATCTCTGTAATCTACGCACATGCGGACTTTTCCGTCTTTTTTAGGTACTGGGACAATATTGGCAATCCATTGAGGATACATTGACGTCACAAGAAAACCAGCATTAATCTGCTTTAGGACCTCCTCTTTGATCTTTACTGCCATATCTTGGTGGGTTCTTCTCAACTTTTGTTTAACTGGCGGACACTCTGGCTTCAATGGCAAGCGATGCTCGACAATATCTGTATCTAGACCAGGCATATCTTGATAATACCAAGCAAAAATATCCACATACTCTTTCAACAACTCAATCAACCCGCTCTTTACATCGGGATGCAACGATGCTCCAATCTTGACTTCCTTTGGATCTTCTTCTGAACCCAAATTTATCACTTCCAAAGGCTCCTTATATAGTTGAATGGCATTTTCCTCATGCTCAAGCAACCATGAGACCTCTTCTGGAATCTCATCATAATCTTCTTCTCCAGCCCCAAACACAGGACATTCAAACTTGGGAGAGGGTGCAGGATCATTGTATTCAACGGGTTTTTTAATTAATTTGCACATATGATTTATGATTGCTTTTAGAAACTGACACATATAATAAGTGATCATGCAGATTGATTTTCAGTTATTATTTATTTTGAAAGGTTTTTTTTTTCTGATTACCATTTTCCAAGAAAAAGCAGAAGACAAAGACATGATTTGGGAAGCAAAGATAACTTTTATTAATGATCTTAAAAGTCACAACAAACAGATAAGCCCTACAACACTAATACTTCCACCTTGGGCAGAGTGAAAGCTTTTCAAAAGAAAGAAACAGATTAACAAAAAAAATTACTTTGAAACATGTATGCAAGAACAAACATCAATGGTGACCCAGTTCTGAACTTTGACTCCATGTGTCACATAATTCGGTACTTCTTGCTCTACTTCATCCTCTTCGACAACATTAATTTTACAATCAATTGGATGGAGGTAGCCTCCGCTGTGGAAAATATCATGATAATTGTTCACAGTAGACTTTGAATTCAAACTTTCTCCTTTTCCATTCTTAGAAGAGAAACCCAAACCAGTTCTATTTTTGTTCACGGGTGGATCCACAATTTGTCCCCAAACTGTATTATGACCATTGCGCACAACCTGCTGCGCGTCCTTCAGCGAAACCATAAAATCTTCATTTCTCCTTATGTTGTCAATGGATAGATCTTGGAACTGGGTTCCAACAGCATCCTCATCCGCTTCTACAATACTGAAAGAGGATAAATGGGATATCAACGGCGCCTGCTCCCCATTTATGATCACTACCTTCCCATTAACTCACAAACTTTAGCTTCTGATGTAGAGTTGAAGTGACAGCCCCTACTTCGTGTATCCAAGGCCGTCCTAGAAAACAACTATATGCGGGAATAATGTCCATAACCTGGAAGGTTATCTGGAACAAATGTGGTCCTATATGGATGGGTAAGTCCACTTCACCGATGATAGATTTCCTCGACCCATCAAATGCTTTCACAATGATGCCACTCGGGCGCATAGGTGCTCCTTGATACTTTAACTTCATGAGAGTACTCCTCCGTATAACATTCAACGCGGATCCATTATCAATTAGCACATTGGATAGCGAATCATTCTTCCAGTTCATAGATATGTGGAGGGCCAAGATGTGATTCCTCCCTTCATCTGGTAATTCATCATCGCATAAACTCAATTTATTACATGACGCGATGTTTCCAATTACGCTGCTGAATTGATCTAATGGCATGTCGCTCTCCACAAAAGCTTTATCTAGTACTCTCATCAATGATTCTCTATGAGCAGAGGAGTTCATCAATAAAGCTAGGATAGATATTTTTGAAGGAGTCTGTAGTAGCTGATTTACAATTCTATAGTCTCTTATCTTAATTATCTTCAAAATATCATCCACTTCTTTCTCTAATGTAGCTCCACTAGTCTCTCCTGTAGCCTTCTTAGGCTCATCATTCTCAGCAATTTTCTTCCCAGCAACAACATCTCTTCGAACAACTGGCGCAAACACACAACTGCTACGGGTCACCCTGCTATTTTTAGCTATATTTCCAACATCAGACATTGGCTGGATGGGAACTTCCGCCCCATCTTCTAAGATTGTAGCGTTGTATTTATAAGGCACAACCTTATCTGATTTGTAAGAAATAGGACCTGGCAAACTAATTACCAATGGGGTAACAACTGGTTTGCTATGGTACTCCACTTCAAGATGAGCAGGTGCACCAAAACAAGGCACAATGACGTTTACCCCTTCTTCAACATAATCAGTCATCAAAAAGTCATTTATGGAAAACAAATCTTCGTCTGAAGAGAAATACTCATCCGCAGAAGCATACTATTCCTCTGACTCTTCTTCCATTAAATAGACTTCAACCATATCAATCCCATGATAATCATCCCTCTAACCTGTGATCTTGATAGTTCCATTGTCTAACAGCAACTGAACACCCTCTCTCATAATAGAACATCCTCGGGGGTCTCGACAACAAACTATGCAAGACCCATATTGGTGTTCCACCTGACCAGCCGTATGGCAGAAGGTAGCATGCAATTGCACAAGATCCTCATTCAAATACTCCACATCAAAAATCATGAATTCACCAGGACATCTAGAAACCATATTCACTTCCTCTTCATACTCTGCCCTAGGCCTGATTGTATGGATTAAACCCTCATCCACCATCTCCTGTAAATCAACCTTTATCTTCTCGCAACCCTGTATGTTTGTACTGTAAACAACACAACCAGCATGGTCATGCGTATAGTATCTGAATTCACAGAGGTATGCATGCATTTTAACCAAATATCCTCTAACCAGATTAATGTCAAAAATCTGGAAATCGCCTGGACAATCGGCCACCATATTTACAGCATTTAATTCCCTGTGCTTGGGTAGAGGATTATCTTTCACATTAGGTCCCATGTCCTTGAAAGATAGAATTCTAGACTTCACCAACCTTTGCACTTCACTCCTTAAAGGATAACAATTCTCAACACTATGCCCTGGTGCTCCCTGATGAAAAGCACAGGTTTGGTCTGCCTTGTAATACCAAGGAAATGGTGATGGTATAGTAGGAGGTGGTTGTGTCTGGACCAACTTCTTCTGAATCAATATCGGTAGTAGCTTTACATAGCTCATGGGAATAGGGCCATAGTTCTCCCTTCTCTGATTATTCCCCTGGTTCCCCTGCTGGGACGATCTTTGATAAGCAACGGTAGTCAGATCGACATTCATAATAGGAGTAACCGAGGCGACTTGCTGGTGACGCTGATAATTCCTTCTAGGAGCATTTACCCTCCTCTCTTGTATAACATCATTGGTATCCCCTTCTTTCTTCTTGGTAAACCCATAAGATGGCTTCTTTACTCCTCCAGATCCTTCACTCTTCGTTAAATGACCTTCTCTTACCGCCTCTTCTAAGTGGATACCCATTCCTACCATCTCTGAAAAATCACCTGGCGCACTTGCTACCATCCTCTCGTATTAGAAATCACCCAGCGTCTTCAGAAAAATCTTAGTCATTTCTTTCTCTTCCATGGGGGGAATCACTTGGGCAGCTACTTTACGCCATCTCTGTGCATACTCTTTGAACGATTCCATGTCTTTATGAACCATGGCCCTAAGTTGGTCACGATCGGGCGCCATGTCCACATTGTACTTGTATTGTTTGATGAATGCTTCTCCCAAATCATTAAAAGTATGTATGTTAGCGATGTCTAAACTCATATACCACTTCAATGCTGCACCGGTCAAACTATCCTGAAAAAAGTGAATCAGCAGATGCTGTTCATCAGTGTGGGTAGACGTTCTCCTTATGTACATCACCAAGTGAGCACGAGGACAAGTGTTGCCCTTATACTTCTCAAATTCCGGGACCTTGAACTTAGCAGGTATTTTAACATTCGGGACCAAACATAACTCATTCACATTCTGCCCAAATAGCTCTTTTCCCCTAAGAGCCTTCATCTCTCTTTGCATTCTATCAAACTGCTCTTGAAAATCATCCATTCTGTCATAAAGACCCAAGTCTTCACTCAGCGGAGGGAAAGGACGACACACATCTTCATTAACAAATGAAACCAAATTCACCGAAGGAGGTGCAGCAGGAACATTATGCACTATAGGAGGTGCCAGAGTAACAATAGTCTGAACCACTGGAGTATCTTGAGGACCAAGATTGAAACCTTCAAGTGCAAAATTCTCTGGCATTCCCCATGGATAACCTTGAGGCATACGCTTTTAAACAACAGCCGGAGTAGCAGATACAGGAACAGTCGAAACTTCAGTATTTGCCCTTGTTGGTTGAGGTTGAACACTTGGTGGATGATTCTGAGCAACCACCAGAGCTTCCATCAGAGTAGTCAAATTGGCCAAGTCGGCCTTCAAAGTAGAAACTTCTTCGCGCAGCTCGCGATTCTCCTGTTCTAAGTTGTCCATCTTCTTTTGGAAATTAGCCCGAGTATTGTAGTGATGAGTCAGCTTGCTGAATGAAGTAAAAAGCTGGGTAAGGCACCTGGATATGCATAATAAATGCAAGAAATATGTGCAATATGATGCATGACATGCAATTCACATGATTATTTTTACTTCATTATTTAATATTTCAAGGGATTTAAGATTTATAGGCATATTGCAAACATCAAAGTAATAAAGCTTTTGAAATACTGAAATTTTTTATTATAATAACTTCAAAATGGATTACAAGTTTCAATGATCCCAAGTACAAGATGAAAATACAATCTAAAATCCTGAGAAAAAGAACTGATGAAGATCAATTTGTACACTGGCATTTTCCTGTGAGCCTGACAATCTGAGCCCTCAACCTCTGGTTTTCTTCCACATGTCTGATGGCAACCTCCTTCCAATCATCTGGATCAGGAAGTGAGTAACCAGCATCTGTTTGAGGCTTAGGGGAAAACAAATCCCCTTGTCTCTCCATATACTCTACCGCTCGACTCTCAAGGATCTCAATCAAATGTCTTTCTCCTTCAGGTCTGCTCTGTAGGAACTCTCTAAAGTCTGGAACTTGTTCTTTCAAGCATCCCTTTCTTGTTGCATCCTAACCAAAGCGAGTTGCAGCTCTTCTAGATCATCTAATAAGGGAGGAGTGGTCTTCACAAATAGATCAGGCATCGGTGTCTCCCGAGTATACGACATCTTCAACTAAATGGCTCTCGATCGGACCCACTGAAGATATGGCTCCAAAGAAACAGCACCCCTAGGTCCCAAATCCTTCCTACTCTTCTTATGAATGTGACGCCATGCCTTCGCAATCTTCTCCCTAGCTTCCCTATGGTCTTCTCCTTCCTTCAGAAAGAAACTACTCAAATGAATGCTATTCGGTTTATCCCTTATCGGGTAACCAAGTTATCGCCATGCAAGAACATGGTTATAGTTAACTCCTCCCTTTGTACCAAGAAGAGGTACATTGGGGAAACTACCACAACTATCAATAATCTCCACATCCTGATAAGCTCGATGATACCAATCAATATCCGAGTGAGTAAGTGTCATGATCTTAGGAGCCCAACAGGGTTCCTTCTTGACATTCCAAAAAGCATCAGACTGAGGCAAATGAGAGATGAACCACCGGTACAATAAAGGCGTGCAATAGATAATCATTCCCCCATGATTAGAACTCCGAAGATGAACAGAGTAATAAGCATCAACCAACAGTGTAGGAACTGGGTTTCCAATCATGAAAATCCTGATAGCGTTAATGTCGACAAACTTGTCCACATTAGGAAATAAGAACAATCCGTAAGCAAGTAAAGCAAAGACGGCTTCAAAAGCAACCGTACTCTTCATTCTAGCAAAGTAACGAGCTTTCTCCAATAAGAACTGAGCTGGTAATCCTCTAATCCCTCCTTTAGTAGTCGTATGGGCTTCCACCTCAGACTTCCCCAAATGAATTAAAGCAGCAATCTCATGTAGTTTTGGCTCACCCTCTAAACCAGTAAAAGGAACACGATCAGTAACGGGTAAATCCAATAGATAAGAATACTCCTCCAGTGTAGACATCAACTGATAATCGGGAAAATTAAAGCAATGGTACATCGGATCATAGAACTGGACCAAGGTCGAGAGAATACCCTCCTTCATCTTCAGCTTCGTGAGGGGAATAATGAATCCATACTTCTTCCAAAAGTCTGCAGAGCACTCGATCTCTAGAATTAGACTGACCAACTCATCTATCTTAGGATCCTTGAAACTGTATTTCCCTATCTTTCTCTTTCCAGAATCCATGGTTAAAAGTACCTGAGATATTCACAATTACTCAACCTTTAAATCCCTTAAAATATTGTTTTCTTCAAAAGATTCTTATGAGTGCATGGATGCATGATGCAACAATCACACACAAGATCACACATATAGGGTTCATAGGTTCAACGTCACGAGCATGGGAAGTTGTAAATAGGGGAGTCTTAGATAAAAATCTAGGAAGAGTAATGATTAAGTGAGAAGTTGTAAATATAGGAGTTTAGCTTCGAATTGATACTATCATAGTGGATTTGTCCTTGGCTTGGTATGCCCCTAGAGTAGGAGAGTTTCTCCAAACTAGGTTAACAATTCTGGTGTGTTGTTTATGCTTTTCTGTACCATTTTCATTGTTTATACCTTGCCTATTTATATATGTTAGATCAGATGTCCCAACATGTCATAGGACATCTGAGTTCTGTCATATACCAGAATTTCAATTGGTATCAAAGCAGGCATCATGTCTGTTTCTAGATGATATCCAAGGGGGATACTTTTTGGTTTTTATGCAAGGTAGAAGGTTCTACTAAAAATCTGTTTGAACTTGGAGAGTTCATATTGTTGTTTGAATGGTCCCTAGAAGTGGAGGTTGGACTGTTCATGATAGGGTATGTATTGGACCTGTCTGTGTTGTTTTCAGGCTTGTAGCTTTAGTGGTAAGCTACTGTGTTGAGGGTTTGATTTATTTTCAAACCTAGGTTAGCCTGTTGCATTGGGAGTTTAGTGTGTTTGTTCAAGGGTTACTATGTTATGCCTGAAGGTTGTTGAGGAGTTTTTTGGTTTGTATTCCGCTGCATATATATCTGACGGAAAACTCCTGGTGGTTTTATATGTTAAGTCTGCAACACTCTATTCTCCTTTAAAGGTATATCACATTATGGGGTGATACTTGAGGAGAAGTCCAACTAGCTTACTGATTTTGCCAAAGATACTTGAGGTCTATTCCAAGTCCACTCATAAAGGCATATTTATATGATTTTGTTGAAGAGAGATCTGAAGAAAAGTTAGAAGCAATTTATTTTTTCTTCCAACCCTAAAAGGACATTCTCCAGGCTTTGATAGAGGATCTCTTGGTGTATTCCCTGTGAAGGGAACTGATGTCCTACCAGATGTTGGAACATCAAGCCAACATATTATGCATAATCTTGTTGGATAATGGTAAGGCATAAAAGATGCTTAGGGGATAAATAAACATGTGTTGATACATATGTTTAGAACCTACTCCTGATCTGGAAGAGGAGGCATCTGTGTCTAGGAAGTTTCTTTGATAGAAACATATCTTAGACAAAGTGTGTTGGTCAAGACACGATCAACATATTGGATAATCATTAGATTAGTTTATGTCTGATCTAAGTGAGTTAGAGTGTTGTGGTTGTTCTCTAGTTTCCCATGGAGGCTTGATAAAGGTATCTCATATGAATCCTTTATACGTGGAGGACAAGCAAAAGTATCAAGAATTTTCTCTCTAACATATGGTAGATCCTTCTGATAAAAGGAGACAAGTTAATGGAGTCTTGTTTATAGATATGGAACATATTTTGGTTAAGGTAAGCAATATACTTTGTACAATTATTGTATGATACTCGAGGAATTCTTAGAAGTTAATAAGGGGAGTCATTAATCTAAAGCTATAAGAACTTGAAGGAGTATTAGACATAATGTCTTGACATCCTTGAATTGAGGATTTATTTTTCTCAATATGTCTGGTGGTACTTTTCATAAATAGGATGGAGTTTGTTTACTCTAACTTGGTATTCTTATCAAGTCTATGAGAGCATGAAACTCTTGTTCTGTTGATGTGAAAAGGTGTTTCAAGGTTTGGCTGCATTGGAGTTGTGTCAACCAAAATTATGTGTTTGATTGGTGTCTGCACTGTTGAAATGTCATCTAATTTACCTAGGATGAGCATTTTAGTTGTCTGAAGCAAGGAGGAGTTATTAGTTTGGGACCAAAGGAATATGGTTCCCTTGTATTTATGGTAAATTTATCTATCTACTAGTGTTCAATTATGTGATGTCCTCACATGATGGAACATATGTTTTTTTTCAAGGACTGAAGGGAATTATTGTGTGATAAAGAAGCAGACATATTCTGAATAGTCTATTTATGATGACCAGTAAATGTCATTTTTGTTGAAGTCTTCTCTAGATACCTGTTAGAGGTAAACTCCTCTTTAGTTGCAGAAGGTTAGCATCTATCACCTCAAAGTCAGACAGGAGGTATGAGCATTGTTCTTATAAGAATAAATCTTCTTGAGGTGTGCATGCTCTGCATGTTGAGTTTGAAGGTTGATTAGCTACTGATGGTTGATCCTCTTGTATCCCTTGCAAGAGTTATGGATTATTATGGTGTCTCCAGACCATAGTTAACAGTAAAATCCATGTGTTGAGACTGATGTCGGGTTTTATGTTGGAACATCATCTCAAGGTGTATCTTATTCCTTCAGCCAAGGAAGTTGTTTTTATCCAGAGTGGAGTTTTAAGGTCAAGCCACTGACCTAATTTGGAACTGTGTGAATTCATGTCAGCTAGTGCCAGACGTATGGAGAAGAAGGATGTCATACCAAATGTCATACCTTGTGTGAGAAGGTAATCTTATTTGACTTATGATAAATACTTTGACGGGAGATGAGTATTTGTCTATACTCTAAAGAGGTTGTGCATGATACTGATGGTGAATGCTTTGATATGATACTAAGTATTTGTTTGAGAAGTTATGTAATTCTGCATTCTGAACATTATGGTTCAGAGAATATGTGAGAGTTTATTTCTCTCCATGGCATTCAGATGTTTTGAAAAGCCTGAGTAAGCTACACCAGATGTATGTTCTATTGGGAGCTTCTTAATGGATTTTTGTGCATAATGAGTCCTTTGAATGATACATCCAGAAATAGCTTGATTGGGTTCTATATTATGGAGCTGATGTCCCACATGATGTCTTAACATCATGATTGTTGATGGTTGTTTTGTTTTTAATGCTTGGGGTTGTGCATGTGAAGTTGGATGCTCAAGCACTATTGTCAGAAGTGGCCTTTCTGACCATATGGATTAGAATGTTGAGAGTCTAATCTCGTCTACATTAGTATTGTTAGTGAATGCACGACTACTTTGTTGAAGACTCCACTAGTATCAGCAACTACTAGTGGATGTATGGGCAGAAGACTGCTGACATATACTGAGGTCTGAAGCAGAGTGTTTAGAGGAGATGTTTTTCTTCTATTGCAAGTCACTTCATATGAGTGTTGATAATTTGGATCTTAGTCAAGCTTTTAAGCAAACTAAGAGTTTTTGGAGTTTGTGAGTGACTTCACACCTAAAATGCATGACATCTTGCCTATTCAAAAGGTCATGATACAAAGTGTGGTTATGAAAGGACTATGATCATATGTGTCCTTGTGTTGTGAAGGAGTCATATGGTGGATGTATTCTTAAAGAGTGAGAGTATCTAAATCAGGATTGACTATATTGAGGGAGTCAAGGTTTAGAATATGTGGGAAGTGTTGTTCTTCAACATGAAAGAATGAAGTCTTTCATGTGGTTTCATATAGTGCTCAAGTTTTCATCTTCTGTTGGAGCATTGGTTTTTAATGACAGGGGGAGTCATGTATTTGTCTGTAGATTTTTTCTTCAATGGTACATATATTGTTTAGCTAGAGGGTTGTTCAAACTTATGGAGATATTATGCTTCTTATGAGGATGTGATTTCAGAAAACATGTTATGACATTATGAAATTTTTGGTTATCTTGACAAGGCATGGTTGGTTTTTTCCATGTGAAGATGGGTGATTAAATCAGAAGTTCAAATATCTCTTGTGTGTTTAATGGTTGATGTTGTACCCCAAAATTTTCCCTCTCACTTATCAAGAATTTCCTCACAAGATCTCTCTGATTTAAGACTACATTAGGGTTTGACCAGCTCAAGACATCTCCTCATGCACTGATTGCCAAAATTAGGGATTGAGTTTGCACAAGGATTTTTGGACTATCAATGCTTCATATGACTTTCAAGGATCATTATAGACCCCCAAGATTACTCATGTCAAATTTCAAGCCTTGAATCACACTTTTGATCAGTCAATTAGACAGTTGACCTAAAAATCAGTTGTATTGGGGAAAAAGTCAACCATAGCCAATTTAAAGTCAAACTTCATAATTTTTTATCCACATCAACATCTTAGACTCATATGTATCATTTGATCAAGTTTGGACCACAATTCCTTAAGAAATTTGACCAAATCATCAAAAGGGCAAAATGACCAAAATTAGGGTTTTTACTGAGAAGGGGAAATTTTTGATTTTTGACCTAGCAAATGATCAATTGGTTTGAAGAATGATTTCAAGAGTTAAATTGCAACATATTGGCCTAATTACATGGTTCAAAACATTACAAATCCATTGGATTGACAGATGAATTTTTCAGTCAACTGATCAAAAGTCAATTGTATACTGAAAAGTCAAACTTTGACTTTTTGGTCAAAATAAAATGCCAAAGATCACAATTCATCAAAACATGTCAAAATGAGAAACTTGTTCATCAATAAATCAAGGGTTTAAGTTTTTGTTTTGAAAAGTTGAAAATTTTAACTTAGAAAATTTTTGAAGTATAGAAAATTTCTTATTTTTCCTCAACTTTGAGCCAAATTTTCACCATGATGCAAGATGATTCAAAGGAAACTTCCAACATGAAAGTTGTAGATATACATGAAATCTACTACTTTACTTCACACACTTTCTCCTAAAAATGCTTGGATCTCAAGATATAATTTTGTGAATACATGCTCATGAACTAAAATAACTTAGTGAAATTTTGCCCTAGTTAGGCAGATTTTTGACCTAACTTCATGCCAATTTTTCACATGGTTCCAAGAGGAATTTTCAAAATCAATTCATGTATGAGTTGTAGATAACATTGCAAGCTTTCTAAAATGTCCAAGAACTCCTTGAGGTCATTTTTGAGTAGGGAGAATCGAAGAGATGAAGTTGGTGATTTATCACTTTGATTTCAAGCCATTTCATGATGAACAAAAATTCAAATCCAAGCCTAGGCTGCATAATCTTTCCTTTTCATGCCTCAAACTTGTTTCTCACTCCATAATTAAATGTTTTCACAGACGTTGGAAGCTTTAAGCCAAGCATTGAATGCATTGTACAAGAACAATTCCATTTTTGGCACAAAGGTGCCATTTCCATTTTGATAAAGCACTATTTTTGCAATTTTCCACTTCTTGAGCCTTGCACTTGTTTTATCTGCACACAAGAAAAGCCAAAACCAAAAGAAACTTGCCTGAAGCCTCTACCAAACCAGACCATGCTTGTACAAACTTAGAGACTTGTCTCCTCACTTTTCTTCAAAAGCAAGTTATAAAACCAAAAGGCTATAACTCAAAAATCTGGAGTGAAGTTGATCTCTAACCTTTTCCATACATATACACAAGTGTATTGCAACATAACACACGAAGGCTAAGACTCAAAAACACTCCCAAACACTTTTCCATTGAAAATATTCCATAGCTTGACAATTTTGAACCTTACTTAGCCATCTCCAAATCCACTCGTGCGTTTTGAGTTTTAACCACCTAAACACTTAATATATTTCATATCTAAGTGATCCAGACCCATGTTCCCTCACTGTAACTCCTCCTCCTCCAATCACCATTTTCAAATATCAAGCTTGCAGGTTGACTTGAGTAGGGAGATTCAGGGACTTTCAAGACAAAGTAAAGATTGGAATACACTTAGGGAGGTCCAGGCAAGCTAAACAGATCCTCAGGCCTTCTCAAAACTTGCCCAAACTCCATTCACGATCTCAACTGAAAGAGGTAAAAACCCAAACTTTTATCTCTTCATTCAAGTATCATTTAGTCCTGATTTGTGAAAGAAAAATGTAGATATCCTTGCCCTAAAGCTAACCATGTTCATAGTTTTCATTTATATTAACTGTGTATAGAGAATTTTTGATATGAAATTTCTGTAAAAATTAGGTTTCAAATTAGGGAAAGTAAAATTAGCTTTGATCTTTGACTTTTAGTTTACATAAATTATATGGTTGAAATCGTGGGAAGAAACACCATAACTTTCATGTTTGGACTTTCCATTTTTATGGAGAAATGAGAGAGATGCAGGTGGTCCGGCCATGGCTCAAGGTTGAAGATGAAGTTGCCTTCAGGGGGTATTTTCTAATATATATTTATGCCATTTTTATGGAGAAATGAGAGAGATGCAGGTGGTCCGGCCATGGCTCAAGGTTGAAAATGAAGTTGCCTTCAGGGGCCATGGCTATAGGTCACGGGTTCGAGCCTTAGCGCCTGCCTTTTGCATTTTCTCACTTTTTTTGCCATTTTTTGTCCCTTTGCAACGCTGGGCTTTTTGTTTCATTGGGCCTATGATTTTTTCTAACTCTGCATCCTGTTTACTCATGATACCCCTGGCCCAATATATTTTTTATTATTCATTTTATTTTCATTTTTATTTTATTAAATATATTTTTATTAATATTAAAAATCATAAAAAAATATAAAAATGATAGATTTATATTTTAGCTTATTTTATTTTATTTTTCTCACAAAAAATATTTTATTCAGTTATATATATTATCCATTTTTTATTATTTAAATTTGTAAATTAAATTAGAACTAGTTTAATATTTATTTTTTCTTTATACCCATTAAATATTTATTTTAATATAAAAGGACCAAAATACCTCATAATGCCATATATCATTTTCAAGACAAAAAATACAAAAATACTTACTTTTTCTTAAAGAAATTCATTTTCTTTAAATTAAATAGAATTAGGGTTTATTCAAAAATCTTTTCTAAAAAAGTAATTCTTTTTCTTAATTGATTTAAGTTAATCTTGATTTATTTATTAGGTTTAGGTTAAAACTTTTTCACATAAAAAACCAAACAAAAATCTTCTTTGCATTTACATATCTTTGCATATTTAATTTTTCTTGCACATTTATTCAATTTTTGTACATATTCAATTTGGTTGTAATAGCTTAATTAGGTTTATATTATTGCAATCCCCATTCATAAATTGTATACCCCCCTCCCACAAATGTTGTAATAGCGTAGTAACTTTAAATTTCGCAAATTTATCTCTTTTACAAATCATGCTAGTAATTAGGGGTTGTATGGCAAGATAAAAGAAATCAAATAAAAAACCCTAATCCAAGACAAAATCAAGCATGAAAATGACACACTTGCACACAAAACATCCCTAGGTTGATCCCACTTGGTTTCCTTATACAAAAATGGCCATATTACGCATGTAAGGTGTCTTAGCAAAAACAAACAAATACAAGATCATAGTCCTTCGATGACGCTATCCAAAGTTGCCTTACAAAATGATCTTAGTCCCTAAAAATGCTAAGATGTCATACAACATTGCTAATCATGGTTATACGATGACCCGCGCCCGTCCCGTTTACATCCAAAGATAAGGTTGCTTACTGTGATACGGTGGGAGAACTGACTTGAGGTTTTGCGTTTGTGTTCGCAAATGTTTCGGTTTAGCAAGATTCGCCACCGACTTTTTATTTTATCCAAAGGAAAGGTCAAAAAGCACAGGAAAGACCTTTGAGATGTTTTCTTGGGTTAAGGGGGTAGATTATGAAAAGGGAAGGTGCTAGCACCCTTTTCATCCATGGTTTTCCATGGGCTCTTAGTTACTTGTTTAGATCACTTGCTTTTGCTTTTCAATTGTTCGAAATGGTGCTTTGTGTGGTTTTGAAAATATTTTAAAAATAGGCCTTTGTCTAGGCAACCTTTGTAATAATTCTTGTTTGAATGTATACAAAGGTGTTTGTCTTTTGAAAAAATGTTTGAATGTTTGAAATTTATTTTTGGGAAATGTTTTGAAATTGTGTATGTTTTGAAATTAGCAAGGATGTTTGCAAGTTTGATCAAGTAACTAGGAGTTGTCTACCCTACTCAAAGATCTTTCCTACACATTTTTAACCCTTTGACAATGTTGTTTTACCATTGTATTTGGTAAACAACCTTGTATTTGGATGTTAAACGGGACAGGCGTGGGTCATCGTATGGCCATGATAACAATATTGCCAAGTATCTTAGCAAGTTTTTAAGGGACTAGATCATTTTTGTATAGGCAACCAAGATAGCGTCATCGAGGGACTATGATCTTTTGTTTTGTTTTGTTTTTCCAAGATACCTAACATGCATACCATGGCCATTTTTAAGGCAACAAGTGGATGAAACCCTAGGGGTGCTTGTGTGCACTGTGTTGTTAATTTTCATGCATTTTTATCTTGTATTAGGTCAAGCTATTTGTTTTGTTTTGGTTGTCATACAAACCCTAATCTTACTATCATGCATATTTGAAAGCAATAAAATGCGTAAAAGGTAAATCTACGACTATTACAACATTGATATGGGGAGGGGGATACAAGTTTGAATAGGGGGGATATTGCATAAAATAAAACCCTATGATTATTACAACCATATTAAATTATTTTGTACAAATAAATAAATGGGCAATTATTTAAATATGCAATTAAATATAAATATGCAAAAATGTTTTTTGTATTATTTTTATGTAAAATAAATTATTTAATATCCTAAAAAAAATAAGAAAATAAATGATTATTTTTATTAAGGGTGGAAACCCTAGTTTTTGTTTTAAGAATATATATATATATATATATATATATATATATATATATATATATATATATATATATATATATATATATATATATATATATATTATTATTTATTCATTTATGTACAAAGAAAATAAATAAATATATTCACAAAAATATTGAAAAATAAAATATGTGAGAAAAATATTATTTAAGTGTATAAATAATAAAAAAATAAAAATAAATAATATTTTTATAATGTTTACAAGTTTTTATTTAAGAAAATAAAAGTATATTATTATAGTAATTATTTCTATGTCCAAAAAATAATAAAAATAATAAAATAAAATGTGAAAATTTAAGAAAATATTTTTAGTGATTTTTTTATATTTATAAAAAATAATAAAAGTCAAATGAAAATAGAAATGAAAATATGAAAAAATAAAAACAATGGGCCAAGGGGGTGCAAAGAGCAAGTAGGGGGTGCAAAAAGCAGCCAAAACCAAGCCCAACCCAGATTCCTTCATCCATGTCCTTGAGACAGCAAGAAAACGCGTGCCCTTGTTCAATATTCGTATCTCCGGCATTTGTGCTTAAAAACAAAAACTTGCAACATGAAAGTTATAGCTCTTGATCACAAGATTCTAACCATATAAAAAACTTAATCTAACTCTCAAAGACCAGAGAGAATTTCTCTGGCCCTAAATCTTGACCTGGTTTTTTCAGAAAGTTCAACTATCAAATACTCCTAGCTCAGTTAACATAAATGAATTCTATGCATATGTACAGCTCAAGGACAATGAGGACTACATTTTTTATTCATAAACCTAAGCCTAATGGTTCCTAAATAGAGAGATAGAAGTTTGAAATTTACCTGTTTCAGTCAAGCTCGAGTATGGCAATGTAGGGGTTGTGAGTGAGGCCTGAGATACTTATGAGCTTGCTTGAAGTTCCTTTGAACTTTCCCAATGCTTAGCCTTCTTTGAAATAACTTGAATATACTTGTAGAACTCAACCTGCAAACTCAGAATTTGAAAATGGTGAAGTGTGTAAATGGAGTTACAGTGACTTGGGAATGGTTGGGATAACTTAGGTATGTTATATGGAGCGTGTTGGAAGAGGTTTGGGGAAAAATGCACGAGGCAATGTGAAGATGGAAGTGAAACTGCAGAACTTGCCCTGTTTTTGCAAGAACTTGGGTTTTTGTGTTTTGGAGGATTTGAGGACTTGCTAGCTTGTGTTTCTGGCTTAGTGTAATGTGAGAAACTTGTTTCAAATGTTTACAAACTTTGGTTTTAACAGATACAAGAGTTGTTGACCTTTTGCAAGGTTTCTTGTTTTTGAAGCAAAAGTTGGAATTGACAATGCAAAGGCTTGTACCATCTAGCTTAGGGTCTACACATAGTTGGTACCAAATGCCTGATATTAGTGAACTTTGTTTTCATAAAGAAATCGGGTCCATGGCTTAAGATACACAATTTGACACAAAGTATGCTTTATGTAAATGGCATTCTTAACTTTTTGCCAAAAATGAATTAATCTTTTGTATAATGCTTCATAGATCAGAACAATACCTCTAACCAATGTGTTTGCATTTAATTTATGAGTGTGGAAGGGTTTAAGGACCTGTAAACCAAGTACAAGCATGGTTGGACAGAATTTTCAATTTGTAGCATGGTGTATAATGCGTTGGCCAAAAGTGATGATTTCCCATTTTCAAACTTTCGATTCTCCCTAACCAAAAATTATTTTGGAGAGTTCTTGGACATTTTTGAAATATTTTAACATGCTCTACAATCCATCTTTGAAATGAATTTTGATATTCCAATTGGAACTATGTGAAAAATTGCCATGAAGATAGGTCAAAATCCTTCCTAAACTAGGGCAAAATTTCACTAAGTTAAAAGTTTCATGGACCCTTGTTCACAAAATCATAACTTGAGATACAAGAATATTTTTGGAAAACTTTGTGAATAAAAGTTGTATATTTTGTGTAGGACTACAACTTTCATGTTGGAAGTTTTCTTTGAATCCAATTGCATCATGGTGAAAAAGTTGGGAAAAGTTGGGAAAAAATAAGAAATTTTCATAACTTAGAAAATTTCTAAGTTATGAAAATTTTCCATTTTAAACCCTAAATTTCAAAATTAGGTTTCTTGGTGAACAAGTTTCATTTTTTGACACATCTTGATGAAAAATGACCCTTGGAACTTGATTTTGACCAAAAGTCAAAGTTTGACTTTTCAGTGTACAGTTGATTTTTGATCAGTTGACTGGAAAATTCATCTGTCAATCCAATGCTTTTGAGATCTTTTGAACCTTGTGATTAGGTCAAGATGATTCCATTGAGTCCTTGAATCCATGCTTGAACCCTATTTTCCATTGGCTAGGTGAAAAATCAGAAATTTCCCTTCTGCAGTCAAAACCCTAAAAATGACCATTTTGCCCTTTTGATGATCTGATCAAATTTCTTGAGGAGTTGTGGTACAAACTTGATCAAATGGTTCACATGAGCCTATAATGTTGATGTGGGTAAAAAATTATGAGGTTTGACTGTAAATTGACCACAGTTGACTTTTTCCCCAATACAGTTGATTTCTAGGTCAACTGTCCAATTGACTGGGAAAAAATTTGATTCAAGGCTTGAAACTTGGTATGAGCAATCTTAGAGGTCCAACATGAAGTATGAAAGTCACATTGAGCATTAAAAGTCCAAAAATCCTTGTGCAAACTCAAACCCTAATTTCAGGTCAACAGTGCAAGGAGATGTCTTGAGCAGAGCAAACCCTAGCTTGGTCTTGAGTTCAAAGAGTCTTGTAAGGGGAATTCTTGATAAAATGAGAGGAAAATTTTGGGGTACAACAGCTTCCCCTGTTCAATCTTCTTGAACCTGAAGAGTTAGATTGGCGAGTTTGCCTTTCGTGACTCGAAGGTAAAAGAGGATTGGACACTAGAGTGCCCGTAAATTTGCACTCGTCAAAATATAGTTGAGAGAATGGGCTTAAAGATGCCATTTGGAAGTGTGAATCTTGTTATAGATGGGCTTAAATATGCCATCCAAGAATTTTTGTTGAAAATCAGGAGAATGAGCGCCATAATGGTATCCGTGTCCGTAGCATCTCTGAGCTGGGGATCTGAATAAGCAATAGAATATCATCCGTGTCTGGAGCGTCTCTAAGTTGTTTTCTGAACTTTGAGTCTAAATAAGCAATAGAATAACATCCATGTCTGGAGCATCTCTAAGCTGTTTTCTGAGCTTTACATCTGAATAAGCGATAGAATAGCATTCGTGTCTGGAGAATCTCTAAGCTATTTTCTGAGCTTTACATCTGAATAAGCGATAGAATAGAATCCGTGTCTGGAGCATCTCTAAGCTATTTTATGAGCTTTACATCTGAATAAGCGATAGAATAGCATCCGTGTCTGGAGCATCTCTAAGCTGTTTTCTGAGCTTTACATCTGAATAACCGATAGAATAGCATCCGTGTCTGGAGCATATCTAAGCTGTTTTCTGAGCTTTACATCTGAATAAGCGATAGAATAGCATTCGTGTATGGAGCATCTCTAAGCTGTTTTCATGATTGTATATTTGTAGCTTGTTAATCTTATCCTGAAAAGGGTAAAATGTTAGCTGAAACACAAAGTTATGTTGCATGAAATGTATGATGCAATATATGTGTTTTATCAATGTTTATGACATATGATTGTAATGTATGCGCATGTAAGCTGATTAGCTGTCTTGATGAGGAAAATAAATCCTTGATAGTTGGAGATAATAAAATCTTTGACTGCTGACGGGGAAAATAAATCCATGACCACTGCTAGAGATTCAAAATCTTTGATTGCTGAAGATAAGAAATCCTTGCAGACTGCTTGGGGATAGAGAATCCTTGGCAACTCGCGGGGATTATCAAAAACTTTGACAACCTTTATGGGGATGTGAGAATCCTTCACGACTTTCCTGGGGATTACACGATGAGAATCCTTACTCGGCTTGGGAATAAGGAAAACTCTGGAGGTCTCTACTGGGAATCAAATAAAGGAAAACCTTGATCTGCTGGAGAATAAGGAAGACTCGGATGGCTTCTGCGGAGAATTGAGAATGAGAATCTTCAATCTGCTAGGGGAATTTGAATCCTTGGGGACTTCAAGCTGAGGAATCAAGAATGAGAATATTTGATCTGCAGAGGATTAAAAATTCTGATAAATTCATGCTGGGGAGTGATGAAGACTATGGCAACTTCACTAGGGAATCAAGAATAAGAATCTTCAATCTGTTGGGGAGTGAAAAACTCTGTGGGGAGTAGCTATAATTCTGGAAAGTAAGCTATCATGCTGGAGGGTAAGTTCAAGACTCTGGGGGAAAAGCTTATTCCTGTTTGGAAAAAATTCAGAAGTTTGGGTTGTATGCCAATCTACTAGGGAATTATCCTAGGTTTGGGATAATACAAAAGTTAACTGTTATCTGGTTGATTCTCAGACTTTAAGATAACTTGCTGGGGAATCTGGAGAAATTGAATGGTTTCCTCTGTAGATTGATAGTTGGAAATTGACTCCGTTGGGGAAGAAGGTTTCCTCTTCGCTGAGGGTCTGTAGTTCAAAGTTTTGCTCCGCTGGGGACTGGGAGTTTGAAAACTTAACTCTGGTGTGGATTTTGAAATTTGACTCCGCTGGGGATATGTATTTCAAGGTTTTAGCTCTACTGGGGATATGTATTTCAAGGTTTTAGCTCCACTAGGGATCCAGATGATATGCCGCAGGGGATTTCTCCTGGAATAGCCTAAAGACGTCTTCATATACTTTCAACCTATCAGTAATTATTCTTTCCCATTTCGTTTATTTGTAAACATGTGATTATTTTCAAATGCATATGCTCATTAAATAAATCATTGGACGTTTTCAAATAAAACACAAGTGTAAAAAGAAAGAAAAGGCAACTAGTCTTCTGCACTTTGAAGTATCTTTGTATTAACTTTGTGTAAGTATTTTGTACAAAGGAGACATACATCCTAGTAAGAGAATGTTGTCAATGAGAAAAATTTATACAAAGAAAGATGGCTATGTGTAAAAAACTCCATGGGGTTCCCATTCTACTATAGCCTTCGTAACTCTGAATATCTTATCCATTCGTTGCTTTGTCCGAAGATGGTTGAATCGATCAGAAGCCTGGAGCTTGTCTGTGAAGAGATTATCCTTAAAGTGATCCGACGAGACATAGTCATACGCTTTAATTCCCTAAATTTTTCCTGGACCTCCCTTTCGGGTTTTTGATCCATCGGGAAACCCTTTTTTGCCCAAGTCGCCCTTTCGGGTTTTCAACTTGCCGGGTGTACAATTTTTTTTATTTATCCCTAACTTTTGCCTGAACCGCCCTTTCGGGTTTTCGATTCACCGGGATGCCCTTTTTTGCCCAAGTCGCCCTTTCGGGTTTTCAACTTGCCGGGTCGTTTATGCATAGTATCTTTTGACTATGTCTGCGTTCGCAGGGTGCGGTAGGTCGTCGCCGTCCATAGTGGTCAGGATCATTGCCCCACCAGAAAAGATGTTTTTGATTACAAATGGTCCTTCATAGGTAGGAGTCCATTTTCCCCTGGGATCACTTTGCGGCAAGATGATCCGCTTGATTACAAGATCCCCGACTTGATATACCTGGCGCCTGAATTTCTTGTTGAAATCCTTAATCATCTGTTTTTGATACGTCTGACGATGGCAAATAGCAGTAAGTATCTTTTCGTAAATCAAGTTGAGTTGATCAAGCCGAGTTTAAATCCAATCGTCTTCACTCAAACCATCATCTTTCATGATTCTCAAGGAGGGAATCTGAACCTCGATAGGCAAAACAACTTCCATGCCGTATACCAAAGAATAGGGTGTTTCCCCAGTTGATGTACGTGCCGTGGTACGGTACCCGTGCAGAGCAAACGGTAATATCTCATGCCAGTCCTTGTAGGTGACTGTCATCTTTTGAATGATCTTCTTGATATTTTTGTTCGCAGCTTCGATAGCACCGTTCATCTTTGGCCGATAGGGAGATGAATTGTGATGTTGAATCTGGAACTGCTCGCACAGAGCGGTGATCATAGTGTTGTTCAGGTTTGTACCATTGTCGGTGATGATCCTATCGGGGATACCGTACCGGCAAATGAGGTTCTGCTTGATGAACTGGGCAACCACACTCTTTGTGACGAATGTGAAGGAAGCTGCTTCGACCCACTTGGTGAAGTAATCAATAGCCACCAGAATGAAGCGGTGTCCATTGGATGCTGTAGGTTTGATCTCTCCAATCATGTCGATTCCCCACATAGCGAATGTCCAAGGAGCTGTTAAGACATTGAGAGGAACTGGAGGTATATGTACCTTGTCCGCATAGATTTGACATTTGTGACAAGTACGAGAATGTTAATGGCAGTCAGCTTCTATGGTAGACCAATAATAGTCTGCCTGGAGAATCTTCTTAGCCATCGTATGACCGCTCGAATGGGTGCCAAATGTACCATTATGTAGTTCAGCCATGATTTGCTCCGCTTCAACCTTGTCCACACAACGAAGCAGAATGCAATCATGATTGCACTTGTAAAGGATACCATTGCTCAGGAAGAACTTAGCTGAAAATCTCCTTAAGAACTTTTTATCGTTGACTGAAGCTCCTTCAGGGTATTCTTGCGTCTCGAGATACCTTTTGACTTCGTGAAACCAAGGTCGGTCCACTACTTCTTCGGTATTAATCTCATGACAATGTGCAGGTTCGTCCATCCGCTCGACGGTGATTTGGGGAGCCTCATTGTCACAGTTAAGTTTAAACATGGATGACATTGTAGCTAGAGCATCTGCTAGCTGGTTCTCTTCTCACGGGAAGTGCTCGAAGGTAATCTGCTCGAAATGAGGTAGCAACGTCAGGACATGTTCTTTTTATGGGATGAGGTTGGGATGTTTAGTATCCCACTCTCCTTTGATCTGACTGATGACCAAAGATGAGTCTCCAAACACAACCAAAGATTTGATACCCAGGTCTATTGCAACCTTGAGTCCAAAGATGCAAGCTTCATACTCGGCCATGTTACTGGTGCAGTTAAAGCAGAGTCTGGCGGTGAAAGGTGTATGGCAACCTTCTGGTGAGATGAGCACAACACCAATATCGTTACCAAGTGTGTTGGAGGCACCATCAAAGTACAGAGTCCATCGGGATCCTTGTTCAGGTCCGTCATACAATCCGTTATCTTCAATGTTGTTCAATGTCATAATGTCTTTGTCAGGGAAGTCAAACTTCATGGATTGGTAATCTTCGACAGCCTGATGAGCCAGATGGTCAGCTAGTACACTCCCCTTTATGGCTTTTTGGGTCGTGTACTGTATATCGTACTCAGTCAGGATCATTTTCCATCTAGCTATTCTTCCAGATAAAACAGGCTTCTCGAAGATGTATTTGATCGGATCCATCTTATAAATCAGTAGAGTGGTGTGATTCAACATATACTGCCTTAGCCGGCGAGCAGTCCATACCAAAGCGCAGCAAGTTTTCTCGAGCAGTGAGTAGCGGGTCTCACAGTCGGTAAAATTTTTGCTAAGGTAATAAATGGCATGCTCTTTTCAGCCAGACTCGTCATGTTGGCCCAGTACGCACCCCATTGAATTATCTAAAGCAGTCAGATACATGATTAGCGGTCTTCCTTCGACGGGTGGCATCAAGATAGGAGGTTCTAGCAAATACTCCTTGATTTTATCGAAAGCAACTTGATAGTCATCATTCCATTTAACCACCTTATCTTTCTTCAACAGCTTGAAGATTGGCTCACAGGTAGATGTTAGGTCAGAAATGAACCTTGCAATGTAGTTTAGGCGTCCCAAGAAACCTCTAACCTCCTTCTCAGTGCAAGGGGAAGGAATTTCTTGTATAGCTTTAACTTTGGCAGGATCAACCTCGATGCCTTTGTTACTGACTATGAAACCCAAGAGTTTACCGGACCTGACTCTGAAAGTGCACTTGTTAGGGTTTAATCTGAGCTTGTACTCTTTCAACCTGACAAACAGCTTTTGCAGATGGTCGAGGTGTTCTTCTTCTGTTTGTGAACGGGCTATCATGTCATCTACGTATACCTCTTTCTCATGATGTATCATATCATGAAACAAAGCCACCATGGCACGCTGATAGGTTGCCCCGGCATTCTTCAGTCCGAATGACATCACTTTATAGAAGAAGGTACCCCACTGTGTAACAAAAGTAGTTTTCTCCATGTCTTCAGGGGCCATTTTGATCTGGTTGTACCCTGAAAATCCATCCATGAAAGGAAATACCTTGTGCTGAGCTGTATTGTCAACCAAGATGTCAATGTGCGGAAGTGGAAAGTCATCTTTAGGGCTAGCCCTGTTTAAGTCTCTGTAATCCACGCACATTCTCACTTTTTTGTCCTTCTTAGTCACAGGCACAATGTTAGCAACCCATTATGGATAGGAAGTAACAGCAAGAAATCCAGCATTGAACTGCTTCATAACTTCTGCTTTGATCTTTTCTGACATGTCGGGCCTCATGCGGCGGACTTTCTGTTTAATTGGTGGACAATCTTCTCTTGTAGGGAGACGGTGAACCACAATATATGTATCGAGTCCCGGCATGTCTTCGTAGGACCAGGCAAAGATCTCAACATATTCATTCAATAGCTGAATTAAGCGCTCTTTGACACTTGGCTCTAGGTTGGCACCCACTCTGACTTCTTTTCTGTCTTCAATAGTACCCAAGTTGATTGTCTCTAACAGCTTCTCATGGGGTAGAATAGCCCTTTCTTCCTGTTGTAGAAGTCTAGCCAATTCTCCCGGCACCTCACAGTCTTCATCACCTTCGTATTCGGCATGGTAGACCAGATCTTCAGAGTCACTGAAGGCCATAGCAGAATTGTTACCCATGGAATCCAGAATGGAAGGGTACCTGCATTTTGTGAGTGTGGGTGTGTGTAAGGGATAGCCACCTTTAAACAAATAAAATGTAAAAAGAAAGAAAATAAACACAAAAGTTTATATGTGAAAACGTCCATGATTCATTAAAATGGCATATGAAGATAAAAAATCAAACCCTTACAAATGGACCTATATGCCTCGGGTAAGGCACATGGAATAAAGTGTACGAATTGTTTAATAATTATTACAGACCAACAGAAATGTTTGAAAGATAAATTACTGATTTATGAAAGTAATAGGAACAAAGTCCTTTGCTTCCCAGTTATTCAGTCCTCCGTCAACCGTAGGGAAAATCCAGTCTTCCAGATTGCTCTCCTCTTCACCATCCTCTAAAGCATTGATTCCATGATGGGTGATCTTCAATGGTGGCCCTCCAGCCCGGGAGCGGCGTACAACCTTTTGAGCAGAAGTAGTGAAACCCAAACCCAATTTATCTGTCTTGAAATGAAAGTCTGGTAGCTGACCCCATATTGTGCTTCATCCTTCTTCAATCACAGCCTTTGCATCTTTGAGGGATGACATCTGAGGCACAGGTTTGGTAATCATGGGTATAGAAGACACCGTCTTGGTTGCTGCAACTTCAAGAGAAACCTCTTCAAAGTGCTGAAAGGGGGTCTCGATGAATTCACCATCCAATTCCACATAGCAGAATGAATTTAGATGGCTTATCATATACTCCTCTTCGCCATGAACTGTTATAATTTTCCCCTGGACTGGGTATTTGAGCATTTTGTGCAGAGAAGAAGTGACGGCCCCAACATTGTGGATCCAGGGTCTTCCCAACAAGCAAGAATAGGAGGGACAGATGTCCATCACATAAAATATGGAGTTGAAAGTTTCAGTTCCCATTTTAATCGGGATGTCCACCTCCCCGTGGACCATCCTTTTAGAACCATCAAAGGATCTGACAATGATATTGTTGGGCTTCAGGGTTAAAACTTCACAGTCTAATCTGTGCAATGCTTTCTTCGACAAGACATTTAAAGACGACCCAGTATCAACCAGAACGTGAGCTAGAGTAGTCCCTCTTCATTCCACCGAAACATGTAAGGCGTCATTATGCTTTCTCCCTTTAGATGTTAAATCAACATCGGAGAACCCAAGACCATTGTCTGCTGTTAGACTAGCCACACATTCCTGGAACTGGTCCGCAGAGGTTTCTTGACGCACGTGAGCTGTCTCCAAGAATCTGATCAAAGCTTTGGCATGAGCTTCGAAACAAAGCAACGGGGCCAACATAGAGATTTTTCAGGGGGTTTTCCCCAGTTGTTCCACAACATCATAGTCGCTTTTCTTAATTATTTTCAAAATCTCCTCCATTTCTTTTTGGGAGGTCTCAAGGATGAACAAAGGTTGAGCCCTCGTCCTGACGGACGCTTCTTGGATCCCTTTCCCTCTATCATCAGCAACAACAAAGGGTACAACCACAGGAGTCACAACTTCTTCAATAACTGGAGTTCTCACAGATATGTTGATCGGCACAGGGGTAACCTTAGGAGAAACTAAGGGTCCGAAGATTTCCCTTGGAGGAGCAATCTCCGGAGAGAAAATTCTTCCGCCGCGGGTGATTTTACTCGTTCCAGCAATATTTCCAACGTCAGGAGTCTCTTCATCAGAACTTTCTTCAGCAGATTCAATCTGTTTAATACCGTGGTAGAAGATCTCTCCCCCATAGTTCCACGGTATTAATTTGTTGGACTTGTATGGGATGGGCCCCGACATAGTTATCTTTAGAGATACAGTCTTTGGATCAGATGTAATCTTAACAGGTCTTTTGGAGACCTTGGAAAGATTGGCGGATAAGGTATTTATAGCGACATCATTGACAGGAGTACGTGTAACAGGAGTCTTTTCAAAAAGGATTTCTTGATTATCCATTAGGCGTTGGATGCCTAACTTCAACAACAGATAGTCGGTTGGTAAGGATGAACAAAGGCAACAATCTTTTTCACATCCTGGGAAAATCCCAGCCTTCAAAAAATTTAGCTTGATTATCGGTAACAGAGTCATCAAATCATCAACAGTAGCAACAAAAAGATCTTTTTCAACAATATGGGCATTGTGGTCATACTTTGGCATTGGGGCAGAGATCATATTCGGCTTTTCAGGGGCGTCGAATTCCACTTCCTTAGCGTCTATTAAATCCTGAATCTTATTTTTGAGGGCCCAACAATTGTTGGTGTCGTGCCCCACGCTATATGAATGATAAGCACACTTGGCGTTGGGATGGTAGTATGAAGAAGAAGTAATCGGATTCTTCGGGGCCTCTCTCAAGGTTGTAAGGTTTAATTTCAAGAGATGGGGTAGAACCTGAGCAGGCGTCATGTTTATCCGGGTGAATTTCTGTGCAGGCCTTTCCACTCTTTGTTGGTTGGTTCTGGGTTGATTGTTTCTCGATTGACTGTTTTTGGACTGATCAGCCGCAGACTTCTGAATCATTACGGCCCCCACCGTTGGCCGGCGCTTAACTCTTCCTTGACATCTTTGGGAATAGACAGCTGAGACTTCTTTCTTTGCTGGAAAAGTCTTTTTGATGGCAGCGGAAGCGGATGCATCTTTTTTAATTTTACCACTCTTAATTCCGGCTTCAACTCTCTCACCAGTTAGAATTAACTCGGTGAACCCCGCAGACGAACTTCCTATCAGGTGATTAAAGAATGGACCTGACAGAGTCCCCAAAAACATATCAACAAGCTCTCTTTCAGATAATGGTGGTTGCACCCTTCCCGCCAAGTCTCTCCATTTCTAGGCATACTCCTTAAAGCCTTCATTGGAGACCATACCCATACTCTGTAATTGAGTACGGGTAGGTGCTAAGTCCGTATTATACTGATACTGCTTGTAGAAGGCAGCAGCCAAATCCTCCCAATTGTGCACATCAGACCTCTCTAGCTGGTAGAACCAATCCAATTGCGTCCCCGATAAACTATCCTGAAAAAGTGGACCCACAGGTCCTTGTCAGAAGAATAAGGTTGAATTTTTCTGACGTAAGACCGTAGGTGCATCTTTGGGCAATACAACCCATCGTACATAGAAAAAAGAGGCACTTTGAACTTGGGGGGAATGATAATCCTAGAAACCAACCCTAACTCTTCGAAATCCAACCCAGGCACCCTCTGTACCTCCATGGCTGCCAGACGCTCTTCCAAATTCTTGTACTTGTCATCTGCATGAGGGTACTGTTGTTCAGAATAGTCTTCATCCTCCTCCTCTTCTTCTTCCTCATACTCAGATGGCACTGTAGCTCCTTTTCCTTTTCCTACCCCTTCTTCAGATGTTGAGGGGAAATCCAGGACCCTTCTAGCTTGACCTTCAAATCTTCTACCCAAAGTAGCCACACCAACTCTCTTCTTTTTCTTCTTCTCTTTTTCCCTTTCCTTCTCTAACAGAACTTTAAGATCCTCCTGACCCTTAGCCAAGGTCATGAGTAGTTATTGGAACTGTGAATTCTGCGCTTGCAAATCTTTGACCGTCTGCTCTATATCCATCTTGCTGAAATAAACAGCAGAGAGATAAGGAAACCTGGTGTGAAGACCTGTTTATGCATATGATGAATGAAGTGTATTCATGTAATGCATTCAAGGATTCAGAACTTCAAATTTGTTTTAAACAAAAGGAACACATGTCATATTAATCAGATAGAATTGTTAGTACACAAATGCCCTATGGGCAAAATAATACAAAATTCTAATGTAAAAAGATGTTGCGCATCCTTTTTGGTGCAATGTAGGTGTTGAGAGTCTGCTCTTCATGAAGTTGATGAGTAAGTTCCAAAACCTTCTTCTCACTGGCGTAGAATTGGGCTTCAAACGTATCGCGTTCTCCCTTGAGCTGTATCCAACTCCTTTGCAAATCTTCTACTGATGTTGGCATGTCAGGGTGTAGGAGGGTGTACGGAACCTCTCCTTCTATAACAGGCTCTTTGATCAACAGGGAGAATGTAGGGGTAAGGCATCATAAGACTCTGGGCGCGGGTTCGTACCCACTTGAGGTAAGGCTCAAGGGGGATGGAATTCTTGTGTCCCAATGTCTTACTGTCTACCTTGTTGGGCATCCTCCAAGCTCGGATAAACCTTTATCGAAGTCCTTAAGCGTCATTGTCGAAGTCAAAAACCAAGTCTGGAATCAGCATGTCATGTGGGCCATCCCTTCGGGCATACCCAAACTATCTCAGAGCCAAACAAGGGTTTTAGGTAATGCCTCCCCTAATGCCAAGTAGTGGGACACTAGGGAATTCCCCACAATGATCAATGATGATAACATTTTCTCTGGATCGAGAACACTAATGAACATCTGAATATGTAAGAGTCATCAATTGTTGTGACCACCTCAAGCCTTGCTTATTCTTCAAGACTGATTGGGGAAGATGAGAAATAAACCATCTTGCCAAAAGAGGAGTACAACACATGAGAACACCTCTTTTCCTCATTGTTCGTGTGTGAAATGAGTGGAGGATGTCCCCAAGCAATGTAGGCACAGGATTCCGAGATATGAAAATCTTGACAACATTCACATCTATAAGTTGGTCAGGGTTTGGGAACAAGACCAACCCATAGATGAGAAGAGCTACAATCTCCTCAAAAGCTTGCTGATCTAGAGAATTCCAGCAGTCTTGTGCCTTCTCAAACAGAAACTTTGCCAAGAAACCCTTGACACCACTTCCGGTTTCCCAATGACCTATGATATCAGATGGTTGCAAGTGTAAGGCTTGAGAAACATCTTCAGGCTTTAAATCTCTTTCTGTACCGTTGTAGGGTAGTTGATGGAGAATAGGAATCCTCTGGAGTTGAGAAAATTCCTCCAAAGTAGGCACTAACTGGTAATCAGGAAATGTGAAGCAGTGGTGTAGGGGGTCAAAGAACTGGAAGAGAACTTTCACCATGTCTTCTTCAATGTTGGAGTTGACCAAGTTGAGAAGTCGACCATGTCTTTCAGTAAATGGAGAATACTCTGGAATCTTGGAAGTAAGCTCCTTGAGTTGAGGAGGAATTCTCACAAGGTTGACCTGGATTGTTTTCCTGCGGAGTGATTCCATAACCTACAAAACAGGAACAAAGATGAAGATTCAAACCCTTGAAATGGTTAGTGGATGCACATGATGCTTCATGATGTTCATGATGTATGCACAAGTATATGTACAAGAAAGTTACACAAGTTCCTAGTTTCAGGCTTGCATGGGGTTTCATAGGTAAGTACCCTCTTGAAGTTTAGTTGGCTCAACCTGTCCTATAAATAGTAACCGGGTTCTAAGGAGCTCAATATCACTGGACTATTTTCTGTGTTCATTGTTTCAGTTTAGCCACTTTACTGGCGACCAAAATATTCCAAGAAAATAACCCTCAATGAGTGTAGTATCGAGTATCTACCAACTTCGGACTGCACCAAAGTCGGTCATCTCACTACCCCTAATAAGGCCAAGATGGTCAAGTAAAGGTTCTAAAAGTCCATTAGTGCTTCATGACATCACTCAGCGGCCCCGTATTCTCTTTGATTGACTCAAAGGCTACTGGTACCCACAAATATGTCGCACTAATATAGTTATTGCTTCAACCATGTCGGTATACCCCGCACAGTTTCCATAATGTATTGCTATTTACCTATGAATATTTCCCAAATCCGGGTAGAGGATTCAAACCCAAACAATAGAACCAAATATAAAGCAATCAAAGCAACAAGGTAAGCATGTAAAGGTGATCTAAACCCTAAGGTAACCCCACTTTTAGAATTATCCCCACCAGAGTCGCCAGTTATGTGATACGGTGGGAGAACTGACTTGAGGTTTTGCGTTTGTGTTTGCAAATGTTTCGGTTTAGCAAGAGTCGCCACCGACTTTTTATTTTATCCAAAGGAAAGGTCAAAAAGCATAGGAAAGACCTTTGAGATGTTTTCTTGGGTTCGGGGGGTAGATTATGAAAAGGGAAGGTGCTAGCACCCTTTTCATCCATGGTTTTCCATGGGCTCTTAGTTACTTGTTTAAATCACTTGCTTTTTCTTTTCAATTGTTTGAAATTGTGCTTTGTGTGGTTTTGAAAATATTTTGAAAAGAGGCCTTTGTCTAGGAAACCTTTGTAATAATTCTTGTTTGAATGTATACAAAGGTGTTTGTCTTTTGAAAAAATGTTTCAATGTTTGAAAGTTGTTTTTGGGAAATGTTTTTAAATTGTGTGTGTTTTGAAATTAGCAAGGATTGTTGCAAGTTTGATCAAGTAACTAGGAGTTGTCTACCCTACTCAAAGATATTTCCTACACATTTTTAACCCTTTGACAATGTTGTTTTACCATTGTATTTGGTAAAAAACCTTGTATTTGGATGTTAAACGGGACAGGCGTAGGTCATCGTATGGCCATGATAACAATATTGCCAATTATCTTAGCAAGTTCTTGAGGGACTTGATCATTTTTGTATAGGCAACCAAGATAGCGTCATCGAGGGAATATGATCTTTTGTTTTGTTTTGTTTTGTTTTGCCAAGATAACTAACATGCATACCATGGCCATTTTTAAGGCAACGAGTGGATGAAACCCTAGGGTGCTTGTGTGCATTGTGTTGTTAATTTTCAAGCATTTTTTTCTTGTATTAGGTCAAGCTATTTATTTTGATTTTGGTTGTCATACAAACCCTAATCTTACTATCATGCATATTTGAAAGCAATAAAATGCGTAAAAGGTAAATCTACGACTATTACAATATTGATATGGGGAGGGGGATACAAGTTTGAATTGGGGGATATTGCATAAAATAAAAACCTAAAATTATTATAACCATATTTAATAATTTTGTACAAATAAATAAATGGGCAATTATTTAAATATGCAATTAAATATAAATATGCAAAAATGTTTTTTGTATTATTTTTATGTAAAATAAATTATTTAATGTCCTAAAAAATAAGAAAATAAATGATTATTTTTATTAAGGGTGGAAACCCTAGTTTTTATTTTAAGAAAAAAAAATATATATATATATTATTTATTCATTTATGTACAAAGAAAATAAATAAATATATTCACAAAAATATTGAAAAATAAAATATGTGAGTAAAATATTATTTAAGTGTATAAATAATAAAAAAATATAATATTTTTATAATATTTACAAGTTTTTATTTAAGAAAATAAAAGTATATTATTATAGTAATTATTTCTATGTCCAAAAAATAATAAAAATAATAAAATAAAATGTGGAAATTTAAGAAAATATTTTTAGTGATTTTTTTATATTTAGAAAAAATAATAAAAGTCAAAAAGGAAAATAGAAATGAAAATATGAAAAAATAAAAACAATGGGCCAAGGGGGTGCAAAGAGCAAGCAGGGGGTGCAAAGAGCAAGCAGGGGGGTGCAAAAAGTAGCCAAAACCAAGCCCAGCCCAGATTCCTTCATCCCTGTCCTTGAGACAGCAAGAAAACGCGCGCCCTTGTTCAATATTCGTATCTCCTGCATTTGTGCTTAAAAATAAAAACTTGCAACATGAAAGTTATAGCTCTTGATCACACGATTCTAACCATATAAAAAACTTAATCTAACTCTCAAAGACCAGAGAGAATTTCTCTGGCCCTAAATCTTGACCTAGTTTTTTCAGAAAGTTCAAGTATCAAATACTCCTAGCTCAGTTAACATAAATGAATTCTATGCATATGTACAGCTCAAGGACAATGAGGACTATATTTTTTATTCACAAACCTAAGCCTTATGATTCCTAAATAGAGAGATAGAAGTTTTAAATTTACCTGTTTCAGTCAAGCTCGATTATGGCAATGTAGGGGTTGTGAGTGAGGCCTGAGATACTTATGAGCTTGCTTGAAGTTCCTTTGAGCTTTCCCAATGCTTAGCCTGCTTTGAAATAGCTTGAATATGCTTGTAGAACTCAACCTGCAAAGTCAGAATTTGAAAATGGTGAAGTGTATAAATGGAGTTACAGTGACTTGGGAATGATTGGGATAGCTTAGGTATGTTGTATGGAGTGTGTTGGAAGAGGTTTGGGGCAAAACGCACGAGGCAATATGAAGATGGAAGTGAAACTGCAGAACTTGCCCTGTTTTTGCAAGAACTTGGGTTTTGGTGTTTTGGAGGGTTTGAGGACTTGCTAGCTCGTGTTTCTGGCTTAGTGTAATGTGAGAAACTTGTTTCAAATGTTTACAAACTTTGGTTTTAACAGATACAAGAGTTGTTGACCTTTTGCAAGGTTTCTTGTTTTTGAAGCAAAAGTTGGAATTGACAATGCAAAGGCTTGTACCATCTAGCTTAGGGTCTGCACATAGTTGGTACCAAATGCCTGATATTATTGAACTTTGTTTTCATAAAGAAATCAGGTCCATGGCTCAAGATACACAATTTGACATAAAGCATGCTTTATGTAAATGGCATTGTTAACTTTTTGCCAAAAATGGATTAATCTTTTATATAATGCTTCATAGATCACAACAATGCCTCTAACCAATGTGTTTTCATTTAATTTATGAGTGTGGAAGGGTTTAAGGACCTGTAAACCAAGTACAAGCATGGTTTGACAGAATTTGCAACTTGTAGCATGGTGTAAAATGCCTTGGCCAAAAGTGATGATTTTCCATTTTCAAACTTTCGATTCTCCCTAACCACAAATGATTTTGGAGATTTCTTCGACATTTTGGAAATCTTGTAACATGATCTACAATCCATATTTGAAATGAATTTTGATATTCCTCTTGGAACTATTTGAAAAGTTGCCATGAAGATAGGTCAAAATCCTGCCTAAACTAGGGCAAAATTTCATTAAGTTAAAAGTTTCATGGACCCTTGTTCACAAAATCATAACTTGAGATCCAAGCATATTTTTGGAAAACTTTGTGTATCAAAGTTGTAGATTTTGTGGAGGACTACAACTTTCATGTTGGAAGTTTTCTTTGACTCCAATTGCATCATGGTGAAAACGTTGCGAAAAGTTGGGAAAAAATAAGAAATTTTCATAACTTAGAAAATTTCTAAGTTATGAAAATTTTCCATTTTAAACCCTAAATTTCAAAATTAGGTTTCTTGGTGAACAAGTTTCATGTTTTGACACATCTTGATGAAAAATGACCCTTGGCACTTGATTTTGACCAAAAAGTCAAAGTTTGACTTTTCAGTGTACAGTTGATTTTTGATCAGTTGACTGGAAAATTCATCTGTCAATCCAATGCTTTTGAGATATTTTGAACCTTGTGATTAGGTCAAGATGATTCCGTTGAGTCCTTGAATCCATGCTTGAACCCAATTTTCCATTGGCTAGATGAAAAATCAGAAGTTGCCATTCTGCAGTCAAAACCCTAAAAATAACCATTTTCCCTTTTGATGATCTGATCAAATTTCTTGAGGAGTTGTGGTCCAAAATTGATCAAATGGTTCACATGAGCCTATAATGTTGATGTGGGTAAAAAGTTATGAGGTTTGACTGTAAATTGACCACAGTTGACTTTTTCCCCAATACAGTTGATTTCTAGGTCAACTGTCCAATTGACTGGGCAAAAATTTGATTCAAGGCTTGAAACTTGGTATGAGTAATCTTAGAGGTCCAACATGAAGTATGAAAGTCACATTGAGCATTGAAAGTCCAAAAATCCTTGTGCAAACTCAAACCCTAATTTCAGGTCAACAGTGCAAGGAGATGTCTTGAGCAGAGCAAACCCTAGCTTGGTCTTGAGTTTAAAGAGTCTTGTGAGGGGAAATCTTGATAAAATGAGAGGGAAAATTTTGGGGTACAACACTTACCAAATCAATGGTAAGACAACAATATCAAAGGAAAATAAAATGAACAAGAAAGACAATTGAGTAGGTAGATTACTTTTAGTTAATTGCTCCCTGTCAAAACAAATATCCTTGCTATTTTCAAAACAAACACACACATTTCCAAAAATATTACAACATTGAAAACATTTTCAAAAAGATCAACATTTTTGTATACATTCTTACGAACGAGAATCATTACAAAGATTGCCCAAACAATGGCCTCTTTTACAAAATACTTTCAAAACCACACAAAGCACAATTTCAAACAAAAGTAAGTGATCTAGCAAGTAACTAAGAGCCCATGGAACACCATGGATAAAAAGGGTGCTAATACCTTCCCTTTTCATAATCTACCCCCCAAACTCAAGAAATAATCTCAAAGGTATTTCCTGTGCTTTTTCACCTTTCCTTTTGGATAAAAGAAAAGTCAATGGCGACTCTTGCTAATCGCAACATTTGCGATAAAACACAAAATAATCAAGTCAGTTCTCCCACCGCATCACAGTTGAGTCTGAGAGAATTTATTTTTCTCTACAGATTTTTTGAAGGACTCTCTAAGGGTCTTTATTATTGGGAGATGTCACAAATGTGATATTTTGATGTCTTGGTGTGTGTCACTAAGTCTAAGTTAAAGGAGAACACTTAGAATCCAGCAGAAGACTGTGGATGAAGATGTGTTGGTCAATATTTGTGCTTGCAATGTCTGACTAGATGTCATAACATTATTCAGGACATGTTTCCTATAAGACCAACAAGGGAGTGATATGAACATTTTGATCAAACACATGTCATAAGGTGTGTTTGACTATGCATATGCATGTATTGGGACTAGTTCGTTTCATAAGAAACAGTCCAATGCTATTAAAGACGTTTAAAGTTGTTCTTGAGTGGTGTTGTAATACCCCAAATTTATCCTACCCCTTTATAAGGATCATCTGGCTTATGCATCTCGCATCCTTCATGTGCATACCCTCCATTAGGTCGTCTATTACACCATGCTTTCATTAATAAGAAAACATGGCATGGGATCAAAAATATTGAGGAATTATGGTTTCTATATGCTTTAAGCTCTTATCTTCACTTGAGTTCGAATCAACTGGATTTTCTTTAATTATGGTTTGTGAAGCTAGGGTTTTGTGTTCATATTCATTGAGGACTTCTTATTTCATTAAACTTCTTCATCAAGATACCTCAAAAGCAAGTGGATTAAGGTTATGATAATGACATGGTTTCTTGTGGCACTTCAAAGGAGGATATTGTGAGCTAGAGTTATGTTTCAACAAGTACTCTCATTAATCAGGGATAAAGATTCACTTCTTTATGAAAAGTGGTTATAATAAGGATCTTAAGGGTTTGGTTTCATGGCTTTCATGTGATGCATTTCTCACATATAGGGTTTCTTTTGTTTATAATCATTGAAAGTTTGGTTCACTTGGTTATTTGCGTTGCAAGACAATATTGTGGACTTGATGCAAGGATTAAAATTCATTTGATGTCTTATGAATTATTTCAAGTTTGAAGGCATTGGATAAGTTCAAAGTCCATTTTTGAACTCTTATGCTTTTCATATGGGATTTGTTCAAAAATGTGCAAGATTGAATATATTCTCATTTAATTCGAAAGTTAACTCTTGAAGGATGACTGTAGGCCAAGTCATGTGGACTTTTGTACGATTTCACTGCCATTACCGTAATTCCATGCATTCATTTGGATTTGTATTTGGCATTTGGAAGTATTTAAGTATGAAGAACATTGAAGTGCAAAAGGAAGTGAAAAGACTTTCAAATTTCCTTTGAAGGAAAAATAGCATTACTATCTACATTTCATGATTAATTCCATTACACATTTCCATCTCCTTTACACGAGCTACATAGAAACAGCAAAAGTTACAAATTATACCCTACGCTAAACCTATTATCCTAAATCTTCAAGCCTTGATTCATCTTATAAGCTTCCATGACTCCATTTTTTGGGTCATTCTTCAAATTCCAATTGTGCCTCATGTTCCAAGATATTGTGTCCAAGCATACAATGAGATAACCAAAACCTTCATAAACAAGAGATACATCATAAACAATTTGTCATAACATACAAAAAGTTCAAACATTGGCGTACACATAAAAGAAAGATGTACATACCACATACAAATCAGAGCATGTCAAGACATGTCATGATCGCAATCAAAGTTCAACATGACGCAATGTAATCCAAACCAGACAAGAGGGACATTTGAAGGCCAATTCTAAAGGGAACTCGACCAAGCTAATTCACCTATTCTGTTCAGCTTCAATACATGCCTTTCAAATAGAAAATGACCAAGGGAAAAGCATCAGTTTCCAAATGATCATTCAAAATAAAAAATTCTAGACCATAAAAACCTGTATTCTAGTTAGCAAAGAAAAAAATTCATCATGTATTACACCAAGTAGTCCTAACTGCCAACAAACAAAAAAAACTAAAACAACTTCACAAAAGCTGATGCAAACTTGTTACCAACATGACAGTACCAATTGTGCCCTGAAAAACCTAGTCCATTTTAAACCATAATATCACTAATAGAAAATCAGCAAAATCAAAATAACTACCTTCACTGAACAAATAACTTATAACTGATGCCAGCTCAGTAATAACTTGAAGTAACATAATTTGACAACTCACTAACAAATTCTTAACTGAATTTATCTCTGGCCTCCATCTCATAACCAACTGTCACAGATCAAAGGGCTCATTTTTCTTAATCTCTAATAAAATTTGGGTAGTTATATAACATAAATTTGTTCACAGTAAAAGAGAACGATTTAGTATTCATTATTTAACACATAAAAAAACTCGAGAGGAAAATCAGTTATACGAAACTCACCAGAAAATCATCTCAAAAATCACTTTCTAAATCTCTGCTTCCCTTCTTCAATCTTCATCCTTTATTGATCTTCATCAATAACCAATCCTTCAACTATCATTCAATCGACACCTTCACCCTCTCTATCTCCGCACAACAATTTCGATCTTCAAATACCGTCATCATCAAAACTCCATAACAATCTTTCATCACATCACGTCATTAAAACAAAATCACCTTCAATCCCTCGACACTCTCTTAATTATTTCGACTTCCTTTCTTAGTCTTCATCTTCAACCATTTTTCCCCAATCTTCACTCTCCTCCACCACCAGAATCATTATCTCTATCACCGATGCTCCAACAAGATATTCAATCCTCAAAGCACGTCATCAACAACACCACTGAGTTCAATAATCCACAACATTATCATCATAGAAATTGAAACATCAAGAGGATCGAACAACAACACAGGAACTTAGAAGCCGGAATCGCGTCATGAAGAAGTTGATGATGTTAGCCGAAACAGAAAGCGAAGAAGATGAGATGTAGTTTGTATCATTTCTGCTTAAGAGATGGCGAAAGGTTAGGACGAAACTGAGGGAGTCGAATCTAGAACGGGTGGAGTCAAATCGGTGTTGCGATCCAAAGAAGTTGAATCTGCGGTATGAACCTGTAGTGGTAGAAATGTTTAAGACTAAGTCATTGGATAGGCTAGACTTATACAGATCATAATAAAAATCGCCACAACGCTTTATTGTTTCCAAAGGAATGGGAAAAGAGTGAGTAACCCAAAAAAGAGGGGGATTCAAGGTAAGGGGGTTGATTATGCAAATGGAAGGTATTATCACCATAAACATCTACGGTACTCCACATGAACCTCTTTCTAAAATCTGTATATTTTGGCTATAAAATATTGTATAAAAATGGATGGTGGAGGTGATAAAAGAAATTTATTTTTATAGTTTTTGCACCCGCCGCGGTTGCGAACCTTTAGTGTCTACGTACCACCTTTCGTGCAATAGGAGATCAGGGTACTCGTAGTTCCTCTTTTAAAAATTTAAAACACAATTGTGTTGGTTAATTTTATAAGATATGACATCATCATCATTATCCGTGTGGAAAACTTACTTACTACCCACAATCATGAGAAAGGAGAATTTGCATCATCTCAAAGTGGAGGATATGGCTTGGATTTTGAAATCAACAATGCCTCACTCAACACTCAAGTGGAAAATATCTCTCTTCACTACACATTGTAGAAGTATAGTTGTTTGCATCACTACAAGGATTGACAAGATTCTAATCTTTTGAGAAAAGTTTTAAAGTAGAAGCCAAAGTGGAAAAGTAGTTTGAAATGAGATTGATTGACTTTTAGTCTTCTCACAAAAAAAATGTCAAGGTATTATTAAATTGATTGAAGTTTATTTATGAAAAGGTTTTGAAAATGCATGGACCTAGGTCCAAGTTTATTATGAAAGTGGTTCAAGTTTAAAAACAAGAAGGGTTTTCCAAAGGAGGAAGAATATTTTTGAAATTAAAGAAAATGGGAGGAGAAGAAGAGACTATCCTAAAGCATAAGGTAAAAGATAGGGATAAGAATCATCAAACCAACAAGAAGCCAATACTTGACATTATGAGTCAAGATAGAATTCTCATTCTTTGGATTGAAACCAAGCAAGCAAAGATACTTAGGCCTCTTGAGAGAACCAAAATTTAAGTGTATTAAGTCTTCACAAAAATTGGGCAGAGTAACGGCTGTATACGGGTGAATTCCATATTACAAACAAAGAATGTAATCACAATAACCTACACACAAAACAAACAAACAACCCAATGTCTTAAGGTAAACCTCAAGAACTCCAGACAAAATATCAATTAAGGTCACAAGGTCTCCAACATAGGCCAAGGTCTCTAATCCTAAGTCCAAGAAGTCTAAAACTCCATAATGCCAAGGATAGTAATCAAATAATCCAAGTATTATTAAAGGTTTTTATGGTTCATGTTGATTATTAGGTGTCTCAGAAGAGAAAAGAAAAGGATCAAGTGAGAAAAATAAAAATGACATGAAATGTAATGTGTGATACGGTGGCCAGAACCGGGACGTGTTTCCCTATTTCATTAAGGAATTTGCTGGTTTGCATTTTGCGTTTGTGTTCGCAAAATGTCGCGGTAAGCAAGAGTCGCCACCGACTTTTATTTTATCCAACAAGGAAAAGAAAAAAGCACAGAAAAATTCCTTTTTCGAGATATTTCAGAGTACGGGGGGTAGATTATAGAAAGGGAGGGTATTAACACTCTTTCTATCCGTAGTTATCTACGGGCTCTTAGGTGCTTGCTCATCATTTTCAAATTTTTTTTCTTTGTGTTTGTGTGCTTTGAAAAGTTTTTGTTTTGACTTCGATTTAACTCTTGCTTCTGTCTTCACGAGTGTAATGAAGTGTTTCTTTGAAAACTTTGTTTGTAAAGGAGTGTAAGTGTGAAAAAAAAGTTTGTTTTGATTGAGCAAGTACTTAATAACTAATCTACCTACTCGAAAAAAGAATCGGTCTATGTTTGTTTCCTTTAGAAAACGTTATCCTACTATTAGTGAGTAGGTAGCATCATCGTTGGAGTTTTGAGGGTCAATTGAGAGGGACGTACGGTCACTAAAGCAATGTTAGGACGTCTTAGTAATAACCCTAATGTCTTAGATCATTTATCCGAGGCAACAATATCTGAGGCAACCCTTCCGAGGAAACTATGATATTTAGACAAAAGGACGACCACTAAAGCATCCTATACTCAATGACCGTTTACCGAAGGCAACCAAATGGGAGTGTACCCTAGGAGTGCACATGTGCGAGTGATTCAATTTCAGATTATTTATCTTTGCACATTTAGGGTGATCTAACTGTTTTAAGATTAGTCATACATTCTTGTCATGCCTCCTATTATCATACATCTAACAGTTAATAATTTGCGAAATTTAAAATGCGGAAATTAAACTACGCTATTACAAAGCTTCGGGTATTTACATAGCCAAAAACAAACCCTTATAAAGTAAAGCGATAAAAGTAAAAGGTCCTAATTAACTATTACAAACTGTGAGCAGATACAATAATATGGATAAAAATAAAGCGCGCGAGAAAATTAGATCAACGAGAAATTAGGGTTTTGACCCCTCTAACCTAATTAAAAGACAAAATTGTTTTTTGTTGTTTTTAATAAAAGAAATAAGTTTTCTAAATCAAATACAAAAATTAATTAGTAATTAATTAATAAAAATAATGGCCTATTTTTGTTTTTTTGTTATTTTAGGAAAAAATAAAATATAATTAAGTTAGTAATAAAACCTATTTATTCTAATTATTTTTAAGTTATTTTACAAAATAAATTAAATTTATCTAATTTAATAAAACCTAATTAAATTAATTAATTTATTTGATGAAAAAATAAAACCTAAATCTAATTGGTGAAAAATAATATTTTTGGTGATTTTTTGATAAAAAGAAAATTAATTTTTGGTTAGTAAATAGATTAAATAAGTTAAATGAAATAATAAACAAAAATAGAAAAGAAAATATAAAGATAGAATGAGCCTGAATAAAGGGGGTGCAAATAGTCAGATCTGGGCCCAAAATGGTGAGGTCCACGTTTGACCTTGAGGATCTAGTGTATTGTGTTAATTGAGGCTTCATGGTGGTCCTTCCTGGATGGCCATCAGATTTGGCCATCTAACACTTGGCATGATTGATGATGAGGGCGTTTGGTGGATCTCTGGTGGGTAAGTACGCTGAATAACCTGAAAGAAAATTAGAAAAATACCAAATGTTGGAGGCAGGGGTCGAACCCCTGACCTCCAGCTTCCCACGCCTTAAGTGCTCGCATGGCTACCACTGCACCATTTGTTTTTGTTGTACATAGGATAAATAATAAAAATAATATATGAAACAAGCGCAGTAAATGAAATTTTGCGCGAAAATTCAAACAAGTCAATGGAGGGGTGCCACATGGGTCATCTTCTTCCTGACACCGTGGGTAAAAGTGGAACACGTTTACCTACGGACGTTCGTCCGTAGCCATAGGCAGTGCTTGTTCCAAAATCCTCCATGGACCATATAAATGAAACCTAACACCATGGTTGAGTTCGTCTCGTCCTCCTGAACATGATGGTACCACTTACGAAGGCGAATTTTTCCTGTAAACAAAAACTCTAAAACAGTCTCCAAAACCCTAACAATGGCAGTTTATGATCCAGTCCATGAAAATGCAATTGGATATTATAGAAAGCTTTCAAACATGATGGTGATCAAGAATGTACAATTATTTTATGCTATAAGTGCAAGAATAATGCTAATCAAATTCAAGAATATAGCAATACCGTGACAGACTTACAATGCATTGTAGGGCTTGAAAACACTTGCTTTCGATTGCTTTAGCTTGCTGATACTCCCAGGAATCGATTGGGATTGCTAGAAGGCCTTGAGGATGCCTGGAATACTGAATTCGATCTCACACTTTTTCTTGATTTTTTCAGATTTTGTTCTTGCTCATGTGCCTGTTTTCAACCTCTTTTTTTGAGTCTGCACGCCCTCTATATGTATCAATGAAGGGATTGGGGTTGATAATTGCTCTCAATCTTCCCCCATCAATGATTTGGATATTTGATTTGATTCACTTTGAAAACTTTCCAAATTTGGCCTATTTCTAATCTTTTTGTGCACACATGCCTTGATACGAGTTTGATTTGATGCTAGCTGTATAATAAGACCTGAAACAATCACAAAATCTTTGGTTTTCAATATTTTGGATTTTATATGATTTGTTTTGATTAAAATTGAATTAATTCAAATAAAAATCAAAATAAATAATAAAAATAATATATGGACAAGTGGCAAAGGCTAGAGCTCGTGGACCCTGTTGCCAACTCAAAACAAGTGAAGACGATTGGGCCCATTTGGCAAAATTTGAAGTTTTGGACATAGTTGACTTTTGGCAATTTTGCAAAAGAGGTCAACTTCACCGATGCATAACTTCTTCAATTTTGAATCTTTGGAGGTGTTCTTGGACTTTTTAGAAATCTTGAGATGTCCTCTAATCAACCCTTTTTGTATCATCTCAATTTGATATTCCATGCTCAAGTATGAAGCTTTGACAAAAAAGGTGTTTTTGTTGAGTTTTCAAAATGACCTATAATGTCCAAATTCATAACTTCTTGTGAGTGCATATTTTGAACTTGGGAGCTGAATTTTAATTGTAGGGAATTTCGTCCTCTTCAAAATGAGCTTTGGATGGGTCATTTCTCATAAAGTATGAGAAAGTTATGCTTGGTCAAATTTGAGTTGACTTTTCTTGCAAAACCCTAATTTAGCAACGTTTGAGTCTTGATGAATTATGATAAATCCTTGATGAATCATGATCAACCCTTGATCAAATGATGAAATATCCTCCAAAATGATAATGTTGACCAAAAATCTTGAAGTTTGACTGCATGTGGGCCACAATTGACTTTTGCCCTAGCAGAATCAATTTTCAGGCCTTTGAGCAATTGACTGAGCAAACTTTCTCTACAAGGCTTGAAACTTGACATGGATGATCTTGGGAATATATTAGGACATTGGTGAGCATTTGGGATCACTTGTACTCAAGTATCTTGATGCAACATGAAACCCTAATTTGAGGTAGACTGCCTTAGGAGGGGGTTTGTCGGGCCAACCCTTGGACTTCCTTGAGCAATTTGAGGATCTTTCTTGAAATGTTTTGAGAAATATGGGAGGGAAAATTTTAGGGTACAACAGCTGTCCCTGTTCAATCTTCTTAAACCTGAGGATGTAGATTGACTTTTGTGCCTTTCGCGATCCGAAGGTGTAAGATGATTGAACACTAGAGTGCCCAGAAATTTGCACTCGCATGAAGTGGTAATTTTATTGCGATATCGGGAATGGGCTTACAGATTCCATTTGGAAACTGCTGACGAGGGGATGGGCTTAAAGATGCCATATGAAGGAGTGTCGATCGCATAAGAGATTCCTTAGCAAGAGTTTGTATACTTGTTGTTGAGGAAGATTCCGCTGGGGAAGGCTGATCTCTGTTGAGAGAAGTAGAATTTTAGGAGCTTCGGTCGTTCGTATTCTGCCTGTGAGTCATCTATGTTTGAATTTTAGGAACTTCGATTATCCGTATTCTATTGAGGAAACATCCCTGTCGAATTTTAGAAACTTCGACCGTCTGTATTCTACTGAGGAAAACATCTCTTGTTGACATTTAGGAACTTCAGTCATCCGTTACCCAACTGAGGAATCATCTCTGCTGACATTTAGGAACTTCATTCATCCGTTGTTCAACTGAGGAAAACATCTCTTGTTGACATTTAGGAACTTCAGTCATCCGTTATCCAACTGAGGAATCATCTCTGTTGACATTTAGGAACTTCGATCATCTGTTATTCAATTGAGGAAAACATCTCTGCTGACATTTTAGGAACTTCAGTCATCCGTTATTCAACTGAGGAAAACATCTCTGCTGACATTTAGGAACTTCAGTCATCCGTTATTCAACTGAGGAAAACATCTCTGCTGACATTTAGGTTCAGTCATCCGTTATTCAACTGAGGAATCATCTCTGCTGACATTTAGGAACTTCAGTCATCCGTTATTCAACTGAGGAAAACATCTCTGCTGACATTTAGGAACTTCAGTCATCCGTTATTCAACTGAGGAAAACATCTCTGCTGACATTTAGGAACTTCATTCATCCATTATTCAACTGAGGAAAACATCTTTGCTGACATTTAGGAACTTCAGTCATCCGTTATTCAACTGAGGAATCATCTCTACTGACATTTAGGAACTTCAGTCATCCATTATCCAACTGAGGAAAACATATCTGCTGACATTTAGGAACTTCAGTCATCCGTTATTCAACTGAGGAATCATCTCTTCTGACATTTAGGAACTTCAGTCATCCGTTATCCAACTGAGGAATCATCTCTGTTGACATTTAGGAAATTCAGTCATCCATTATTCAACTGAGGAATCATCTCTGCTGACATTTAGGAACTTCAGTCATCCGTTATTCAACTGAGGAATCATCTCTACTGATATTTAGGAACTTCAGTCATCCGTTATTCAATTGAGGAAAACATCTCTGTTGACATTTAGGAACTTCAGTCATCCGTTATTCAACTGAGGAATCATCTCTGCTGACATTTAGGAAATTCAGTCATCTGTTGTTCAACTGAGGTAAAAGCTTCATAGTTTGAATTTTGTGAGAATTTAATTGTATCCTTCCTGAAAGGTAAATGTTAGCTGTATGTAATGCATGATATGAATCAGGAAATGATGTTCTCAAAATAAATGAGATTGTGTTGTGTGATGTGTATATGCATGCGTCGTGATGTATGGAAATGTGATGTTTTTAGCTGGGGAAGATAAATCCTAGATTGCTGCTGGATAAAAGAGTTGAATTCTTCGTTTCCGCTGGGGATAGTGAATGAAGATGATTGTGAGAATAAACCTACAGGAGAAGATAACTTCGTTGGGGAATAAACTGACGAGGAAATGACTCTGTGGGGAAGAGATGCTCTGTTGAGGATTCCGCTGATAAATTCAGTTGGGGATGAATTACCGTTGTTGGCGATGATGAACTCTGTCGGGGATTGAATTTCTGTTTGTGAAAGGAATGAACTCCGCTAGGGATGATTTTCTAGTTACAACTTTACGGGGAATAACCTTAGACTCTACTGGGGACAATCTTCCAAAGTCTACTGGGGACAATTCTTCAAACTCCACTGGGGATAATTTTTCAAACTCCACTAGGGATATTTTTTCAAATTGACGGTAGATAAACTCTGCTTGGGGAGAATATTACCGATTCATTTGCGGTTGCGAGCCTCAATTGGGGAGAGTTGTCCTTCTCTTACTCTGCGGGGAGTGAATGTACTTCTAATCGTTTTCTCAAACTAGGTTTATCCCTATACCTGGTGGATAGAGTAACTGTATGGTTCGGGCATTTCTTATTTTCTCTTGTTTCTAATATTACGAGTAATCGTCTTTTGTTTCGCATGTAAATATTCATGAGCAGCAATTAATGTTAGATGCATATATCAAAAACGAACATTGAACGTTCTTGCAAAACAAAACAGAAAAAGAAAACAATTTGAAATTTCTTTGTGAAAAAGGAACTGTATTGATTTTGAAATTAGCCTGTAACTAGGCGTTTTTTGTACAAGAGGCTGACGTCCTAGTAAGAGAACGCCGCCGAACAATAGAGTTTATACAATTTGTGAAAAACAAAGAAAAATAGCTATGTGAATAATCCCACTGGGTTCCAACTCTGCTACCGCCTTTATGTCTTAAAGCATCTCATCACTTTGCTACTTGGTTGAAGGTAGATCAGATTGATTAGTTCCGTCTGAGCTTGATAGTCGATACCGAAGTCTGGTTGCAATGTGATCCAATGAGACATAGTGTTACGCTTTGATCCCTAATTTTTACCTGGACCGCCCTTTCGGGTTTTCAGTCCACCGGTATACCCTTTTTTGCCCAAGCCGCCTTTTCAGGTTTTCGACTTGCCAAGTGTACAGTTTTTTTTTTCATCCCTTATTTTTTCCCGAACCCTTTTGGTTCACCGGGAAGCCCTTATTTTTGCCTACGCCAGTCGACCTAGCGGGTCTTTGATTATGCGTAGTATTTTTTCAATATGTCTGCATTGATAGGGTGAGGAAGGTCGTCACCATCCATGGTGGTTAGAATCATAGCTCCTCCTTAGAAAATGTTCTTAACCACAAATGGCCCTTCATAAGTAGGGGTCCATTTTCCCATGGGATCACCTTGTGGTAGGATGATGCGCTTGATCACTAGATCCCCAACTTGATACTCTTGTCATTTAACTTTCTTATTAAATGCCTTGATCATCCGCTTTTGATATGTTTGACCATGACAAATAGCAGTAAGTCTTTTTTCATCGATTAAGTTCAACTGATCAAGTCGGGTCTGGATCCAGTCATCTTCGCTCAAACCTGCATCCTTCATAATCCGAAGAGAGGGTATCTGAACTTCAATGGGCAAGACGGCCTCCATGACATATACCAAGGAATAGGGTGTTGCCCCTGTTGACGTCCGCACTGAGGTACGGTACCCATGAAGAGCAAATGGTAACATCTCGTACCAGTCTTTGTATGTCACCGTCATCTTCTGCACAATCTTCTTGATGTTCTTATTAGCCGCTTCAACAACCCCATTCATCTTCGGCCGGTAAGGAGAAGAGTTGTGATGCTGTATCTTGAACTGCTTGCAGAGCTCAGTGATCATCTTATTATTGAGATTTGTACCATTGTCCGTAATGATCCTCTCTGGTACACCATATCGACAGATCAGATTATGCCGAATAAACTGTGCCACGATGTTCTTGGTTACTGTAGAAAAGGAAGATGCTTCAACCCACTTTTTAAAGTAATCAATAGCCACCAGAATGAAACGATGCCCGTTGGATACAGTATGTCTGATCTCACCAATCATGTCGATGCCCCAACATTGCAAAAGGCCATGGAGCTGTCAAAATCTTCAGAGGAACTGGAGGTATATGCACCTTATCAGCATAGACTTGGCACTTGTGATAGGTTCGAGAATGCTGATAACAGTCGGCTTCCATGGTGGACCAATAATATCCTACCCGAAGGATTTTCTTTGCCATGGTGTGTCCACTGGAATGAGTTCCAAAAGTACCTTCATGTAATTCCAACATGATCCTTTCTTCCTCGTTCTTATCCATACACCGCAGTAAGGTCGAATCATGGTTACGCTTGTAAAGAATACCATTACTGATAAAGAACTTCGCCGCGAACCTCCTCAAAAACTTCTTATCATTAACAGATGCACCCTCAGGGTATTCTTGAGCCTCAAGATACCTCTTTACCTCATGAAACCATGGTTTATTCGCTACCTCTCTGTGATACGGTGGGAGAACTGACTTGAGGTTTTGCGTTTGTTTTCGCAAATGTTTCGGTTGAGCAAGAGTCGCCACCGACTTTTTATTTTATCCTAAGGAAAGGTTTAAAAAGCACAGCAAAAACCTTTGAGATTTTTCTTGGGTTCGGGGAGTAGATTATAGAAAGGGAAGGTATTAGCACCCTTTCTATCCATGGTTATCCATGGGCTCTTAGTTACTTGCTTAGATCACTTGCCTTTTGTTTTCAATTATTTGAAATGGTGCTCTTGTGTGTGTGGGTTTGAAAAATGTTTTGAAAAGAAGCCAATGTGGTGGCAACCTTTGTAATGATCCATGTTGGGATGTATACAAAGGTGTATGTCTTTTGAAAAGGTTTTCATTTGTTTTTGAAAGTTGTTTTGAAAGTGTTGTGAGGTGTGGTTTTAGAAAATAGGCAAGTGTTTTGTTTTGCAAATTTGATTCAAGTAACTAAGAGGTTATCTACTCCTAAATTTCTCAAAGTTTATTGCTATGTTTTAACCCTTTTAATAAGTTTGTTCCACCATTGTATTTGGTGGACAATCTCATGTTAGGATGTGAAAGGGACGGGCGCGGGTCATCGTTTAGACCATAATTGCAACGGTGCCAAGTATCTTTGGGCATTTTCTTTAAGGGACTTGATCATTTGTTTAGGCAACATTTTGAAAGCGTCATCGAGGGACTATGATCATTTGATTTGTTTGTTTTGCCCCAAAGAGACCTAACATGCAATATGGCCCATTTATTTGAAGGCAACAAGTGGAATACCCTAGGGGTGCAAGTGTGATTTGTGTGTTCATTTTCATGCTTGTTTGTCTTGAGATTAGGTCATAACTATTTTGTCGTTTTTAGCATACAAACCCTAATTCTAACATGGTATAATTAGAAAGCAATAGAGTGCGAAAATAAATTTACTAGGCTATTACAAAACCAAATATGGGAAGGGGGGTACAAATGTTCAAATGGGGATTTTGACAAGGAATTTAAATCTAAACTATTACATCAATTTGGAATTATTTGCAAGATAATTAATTTGCACAAATTAAATAAACTAAGAATAAATATGCAAGATGCAAAAATGGTTTTTGTATGTATGAAAAAAAGTATTTTTATGTGTCAAAATAAACAAAAGAAAAGTATTATTTTTTTTGAGAATTTTTCATGTAAGGTAAAACCCTAATTCTATTAAATAAAATGTATTATTATTTAATTTAATGCAAGTATTTATTTATTATGTACAAAAATAAAATAAAGTGAAGTATTTGTCAAAAATGTATTTTTATATTAAATATTAATAATAATAATAAAAAAAGAACAAAAGTGTATATATTTTGTATTTACCCTAAATATATTAATAAATATATGTATATATATATTATTTTAAATATGTGTTATATATATAAATAATAATAATTTTTAATATTTGTAAAAAAAGATATTTTTTATATATAATATTTTCAGAAGGTAAAATAAAATAAAAATGAAAATAAAAGTATTTTTACATATTTCTCAATATTTTAATGAAATGTAATATATCCATTTATTTATGTATTAATCAAAAGAAAATAACATAAATACCTAATAAATTAAAAAATGGTGAGAAAAAGATTTTTATATTTTTAATAACATGAGAAAAAATAAATAAGTCAATCCAAAAAAAGAAAATGTCAAAAAATCAAAGAAATAAGCAAATGGGCCTTGGGGGTGTAAAAGCAGTAAAAGGGTGCAAATAGGAAAGTCAACTCAGGCCCAGCCCAAGAAGACTTTGTCTTCAACCTCTGAACAACATCACTCAAGCAAGCACGCGTTTTCTATCTCTTGATTCCTGGACTTTCAAGCAAAACTCATAACATGAAAAGTGTAGAGCGTGAGAAGACGAATTCAACCATGTAAAGAACTTGACTTAACTCTCTAAGATGAGGGAGAATTTCTTCTCCCCCAATTTCTGACCTAACTTTTATGCCATGTTCAGACTCAAAATTCTTGCAGCACACATAATATAAATGAAATCTAACTATATGGGCATGTTCAGGGCTATGATTGTGACATATTTTCTTCACAAACCTAAAGCTAACAATGCCTAATAAGAGAGATAGAACTTCATGAAGATACCTGTTCAGTTGGAATCGTGCTATGCAATGGAGGAGTTTTCAGAGTAAGATGATGATTTGTATAGCTTCCTTGAAGTGTAAGGATGCTATTCCAAGTTCTACTTTGTCTTGAAACTCCCTGAATCGTGCTAGAGAACTTCAACTGCAAAACAGAAAAATAAAAATGGTGAAGTGGCTTGGAGATGTTACAGATCGTGTTTTAGCTTTTGGATAGCTTGCATATATGGTAGGGAAGGTGTGTGAGCTGGTTTGGGCAAGAATGCTTGAGAGGATTGAGAGTTGGAACTCAATCTGCAAAGGCAACTCTGTTTTTGCAGTTTGATGGTGTTTTTTGGTTTGATCAGGTTTGGAAGGTGTTTAGCTCGTGTTTTAGGGCAAGGTGATTGTTTGGAATGTGTTTGACAAGTTTCCCTAAGCTGGTTTTTGCTGAGATGAGAGTTGGTATGTGTTATGGCACTTTTCTTCTTTTTTAAGCAACAAAAGCAAACTTTGTGTTTCTAGGCATGTAGAGGACCCCCTAATGTGCTGCATAATCCCTCCTTGATCAGTCTGTTATGCTCATAATCTTGTGCCAATCAGATTTGCAATGTACTTGTTGGATTTTCAATTTGACATAAAGCTATCTTTTACAAAAATGGCCAATTTGCTTTATCTACTTTGGGATTAAACCTTTAGACAATGCTTGAACTCAAAGAACATGGTCTTGGCACAAATAATATGCATTAAATTTATGAGTGTTGGATGGTTTAAGGACCTGTAATCTAGCTTAAGGCATGCTGAGTTCAAATTGCAAGGTTATGGACATGTAACTTGGTCATGAACAAAGTGAGTTTTTGCCATATTGTGAAATTCGATTCTCCCTAACCATGAGGTTATTTGAGAAGTTCTTGGACATTTTGGAAAGCTTGGAATGTGTACTACAATCCATCTTTGAAGTGAAAATTGAAATTCCAAGTGGAAGTGTATGGAAAATGGTCTTGAAGTTAGGTAAAAGCTTGTCCAAAATAGGTCAAATTTTCACTAAGTTAAGAATGGTTTAGTGCCCTTATTCAAAACTTTGTAACTTGAGATACAAGCTTCAAATGGGAAAACTTTGTGAATCAAAGTTGTAGATTATGCAAAAAGCTACAACTTTCATGTTTTGACTTTTGTTTGAATCCAAATGAATCTTGGTGAAAAAGTGGGGCAAAGTTGGGAAACAATTAGGGTTTTCCATAACTTAGAAAAATTCTAAGTTATGAAAAATTCCATTTCAAACCCTAATTTGCATTTCTTGGTTTCTTGGTGAACAAGTTTCATGATTTGGCATGTTTTGATGAAAAATGAATCTTGACTCTTGATTTTGACCAAAAAGTCAAAGTTTGACTTTTCAGTATACAGTCAAAATTGATCAATTGATTGGGAAATTCAACTGTCAATCTTGTGTACTTGGGATCTTTTGAGCTTGTTGAGAATGTCAAGACAATTCCATGGGGTCCTTGAGTCCATATGTGATCTTGGTTTTCCATTGGCTAGGTCAAACAGTCAAAAATTGCCTTTGTGCAGTCAAAACCCTAAAAATGACCATTTTGCCCTTTTGGTGACCTGATCAAATTTCTTGTGAAATTGTGATCCAAACTTGATCAAATGGTCCATATGAGTTCATAATGTTGATGTGGGTCAATTTTCATGAGATTTGACTGTCAATTGGCCACAGTTGACTTTTTCCCCAATACAACTGATTTCTGGGTCAACTGTCCAATTGACTGGGTAAAACTTGGAATCAAGACTTGAAACTTGGTATGGATAAACTTGGGAGTCCAACATGAAGCATGAAAGTCATCTTAGGCTTTTTAGGTCAAAACATCTTTGTGCAAACACAAACCCTAATTTGGGTCAACAGTGCAAGGAGAAGTCTTGAGCAGAGGAAACCCTAACTGGATCTTGATCTTCAAAGGTCTGGTGATGAGAAATTGTTGAGGAAATGGGAGGGAAAATTTTGGGGTACAACAGTTGCCCCTGTTCAATCTTCTTGGACCTGAAGAGTTAGATTGGCAAGTTTGCCTTTCGTGACTCGAGGGTAAAAGGAGATTGGACACTAGAGTGCCCGGAAATTTGCACTCGCATGTTGGAGTCTCAACAACGTGATGTCGGGGATGGGCTTACAGATGCCATTTAGAGAGATGGTGGATAAGGAGATGGGCTTATAGATGCCATCTGGAGATGTGACAGAAACTTGTCGGGAATGGGCTTATAGATGCCATTTGGAAGTGTTGATCGCATAAGAGCTTCCTTAGCGAGAACTTGTGTATTTGAGAAAGACAGGTGTTTTCCTGGCTTGTTACAGGTGTTTGATCTTCAATCTCTTTATGCAGATATGCCCTGGCTAGATACAGGAATCGAATCCGGAAATAGTTGTCAGCAGATATGCCCTGGCTGGATACAGGAATCGAGTCTGGAAATGTTATAGTTGATAGATGTGCCCTGGCTGGATACAAGAATCGAATCTTTGAACTCTTCAAACGTGCCCTGGCTAGATACAGGAATCGAGTCTGGAAATGTGGTCAACAGATATGCCCTGGCTAGATACAGGAGTCGAATCTAGAAATGTTGTAGTTGATAGATGTGCCCTGGCTGGATACAGGAGTCGAATCTTCGAACTCTTCAAACGTGCCCTGGCTAGATACAGGAATCGAGTCTGGAAATGTGGTCAACAGATATGCCCTGGCTAGATACAGGAGTCGAATCTGGAAATGTTGTAGTTGATAGATGTGCCCTGGCTGGATACAGGAGTCGAATCTTCGAACTCTTCAAACGTGCCCTGGCTAGATACAGGAATCGAGTCTGGAAACTGATCACTCTCAGATGTGCCCTGGCTAGATACAGGTATCGAATCTGGAATTTGTGACAGTTGAAGGTAATTGTCTTTAGGATTGTCTTTTTTCCCTGAAAAGGCCAAAAACATAAGTTGTATGCAATGTCATGATGTATGATATGCATGATGCCATGCTGTTCAACATGAGATAGTGTGAGCATGCACTTTATCATGTATGTAAGCAGGATGTATGAAATGTGAAATGTTTATGAGTGTAACTTCGTCTTAGGAAAATAAATCTTTGACGACTGGCCGGGGAATTGCTCTGTGGCAGAGATACTTTGCCGAAGTTTGACGAGAGGCCTGCTGAGGACTTCAATGATGGATTTCGCTGGGGATAATGATGATAAACTCCGCTGGGGAATACCAAAGACAAACTCCTGCCGGGGACTGAAAGAACCTTGCCGAGGGCGATCTTCCATGGCAATTAGCTTAGGATAACCCAATTATAAGCCCTTGTGAGGAATAACTATGAATAAAGCTCGGGAGAGACGTCAGTATTCTGCAGGGAACAAGCTTCCAGAATCTACTGGGGATAAGCTTTTAGACCTGCCGGGGAAAGTTGGCGACTTCACTGGGGGAAGTATTGTTGAATCTTGCCTTACTCTACGGGGAGCTGAGATCATTTGGTTACATTCTTCAGTCGAATCTACCTTGGTACCTTGGCAGACAAAGCAAACAGACTGCATCAGGCAACTTCACATTGCCCCTGTTTCTGATGTCACCTGTAATTAATCTTTCGTTTCATATGCAAATATTTATGAATCAGCAATTTAATGTCAAATGCATATATCAAAACGAACATTGGACGTTATTCGCAAGACAAAACAGAAAAAGGAAAAACAATGGCAATTTGTATAAGAGGGTGGATTTGTATTGATTTTGAATTTTGCCTGTGAATAGGCGTTTTTTGTACAAGAGGCTGACATCCTAGTAAGAGGGTGCCGCCGAATAACACAGAATTTACAATTTTAAAAAAGAAAACAAAACAGCTATGTGAACAATCCCACTGGGTTCCAACTCTGCTATCGCCTTTATGTCTCCAAGCGTCCCATCACTTTGCTGCCTAGTTGAAGATGAAGCTGATTGGTCGATGCCGAAATCTGAGCCAGATAGTTGATGCCGAATTCCAGATGCGAAGTGATCCAATGAGACATAGTGTTACGCTTTATCCCTAACTTTTGCCTGGACCGTCCTTTCGGGTTTTCAGTCCACCGGGATACCCATTTTTGCCCAAGCCGCCTTTTCAGGTTTTCGACTTGCCGGGTGTACAGATTTTTATTCATTTCATCCCTTATTTTTGCCCGAACCCTTTTGGTTCGCCGGGAAGCCCTAATTTTTGCCTAGGTATGTCAACCTAGCGGGTCTTTTATTTATGCATAGTATTTTTTCACTATGTCTGCATTGGCGGGGTGAGGAAGGTCGTCACCATCCATGGTGGTTAGGATCATGGCTCCTCCTGAGAACACATGTTTAACCACAAATGGCCCTTCGTATGTAGGGGTCCATTTGCCCCGGGGATCACTTTGAGGAAGGATGATGCGTTTGATTACCAGGTCCCCAACTTGATACCCTTGTGGTCTGACTTTCTTGTTAAATGCCCTGATCATCCGTTTTTGATACGTCTGACCATGACAGATAGCGGTGAGTCTCTTTTCGTCAATCAGATTTAATTGGTCGAGTCGAGTCTGGATCCAGTCATCTTCACTCAGATCTGCATCTTTCATTATTCGGAGAGAGGGTATCTGGACTTCAATTGGCAAGACTGCCTCCATGCCATAGACCAAAGAGAAAGGAGTTGCCCCGGTTGACGTCCTTGCTGAGGTACGGTACCCATGAAGAGTGAACGGTAACATCTCGTGCCAATCTTTATAGGTCACTGTCATCTTCTGCACAATTTTCTTGATATTCTTATTGGCTGCCTCTACAGCCCCATTCATCTTCGGCCGGTAGGGAGAAGAATTGTGGTGCTGTATCTTGAATTGTTCACAGAGTTCAGTGATCATCTTGTTGTTGAGATTGGTACCATTGTCCGTAATGATTCTCTCCGGGACGCCATACCGACAGATCAGATTATGCCGGATGAAACGTGCCACAACACTCTTGGTTACCGTTGCGTAGGAAGCTACCTCAACCCACTTCGTGAAGTAATCGATCGCCACTAAGATGAAGCGATGCCCATTGGATGCTGTCAGTCGGATCTCACCGATCATATCAATCCCCCACATTGCGAAAGGCCAAGGTGCCGTCAGGACGTTCAGAGGAACTGGAGGAATATGCACCTTGTCAGCATAGATCTGGCATTTGTGACAAGTTCGAGAGTGTTGGTAACAATCGGCTTCCATTGTGGACCAGAAATATCCTGCCCGAAGGATTTTCTTAACCATGGTGTATCCACTGGAATGTGTTCCGAATGTACCTTCATGCAGTTCCAACATGATCTTCTCTGCTTCAGCCTTATCCACACAACGCAGTAGAGTTGAATCATGATTCCGTTTGTAGAGAATGTCGTTCCTGAGGAAGAATTTTGCTGCAAACCTCCTCATGAACTTCTTGTCATTGACAGATGCACCTTCAGGGTATTCCTGAGCTTCCAAGTACCTCTTTATCTCATGATACCAGGGTTTTTCAGTCACCTTTTCAGCCTCAAGCTCGCAGCAGTATGCCGGTTCATCCAACTTCCAGATAATGATCCGGGGAGCCTCATTGTCCCATTTAACTTTGAACATTGAAGACATCGTAGCCAGTGCATCCGCTAGCTGATTCTCCTCTCTTGGGAAGTGCTCAAAAGTTATTTCTTCAAAGTGGGGAAGCAAGGTCAACAGATACTCCTTGTAAGGAATAAGATTTGGGTGTTTCGTATCCCACTCGCCCTTGATCTGATTGATCACGAGAGCGGAATCTCCAAAGACACTCAGAAACTTGATCCTTAAGTCGATTGCAGCTTGTAAACCCATGATACATGCTTCATATTCTGCCATGTTGTTGGTGCAGTTGAAACACAATCGGGCGGTGAGTGGAGTATGAGTTCCTTTGGGAGATATGATTACAGCGCCGACGCCGTTACCCAAAGCATTGGAGGCTCCATCAAAATGCATAGACCATCGGGATCCTTCCTCAGGTCCTTCATCTGGTCCAGGTACTTCACAGTCAGTTACCACCATGATGTCTTCGTTCGGAAAATCAAAGTTCAATGATTGGTAATCGTCCACAGGTTGGTGTGCCAAATGATCCGCCAGTACACTTCCCTTAATAGCTTTCTGAGTTGTATACTGGATGTCATATTCTGTCAAGATCATTTGCCATCTCGCTATCCTTCCAGACAGAGCAGGCTTTTCAAATATGTACTTGATGGGATCCATCTTTGAAATTAATAGAGTAGTGTGAGTCAGCATATACTGTCTCAGCCGGCGAGCAGCCCATACTAGAGCGCAGCAAGTTTTCTCAAGCAGTGAGTAACGAGACTCACAGTCGGTAAACTTTTTGCTCAAGTAATAAATAGCGTGCTCTTTTCGGCCAGACTCGTCATGCTGCCCCAGCACACACCCCATTGAATTATCAAGTACTGTCAAGTATAATATTAGAGGTCTTCCTTCCACTGGTGGCATAAGAATGGGGGGCTCTTGGAGATATTCCTTTATCCTTTCAAAGGCAGCCTGACATTCATCGTTCCAGCGTACTACTTGATCTTTCTTCAGTAATTTGAAGATTGGCTCACAAGTAGCAGTCAGATGTGAGATGAATCGGGCAATGTAATTTAGTCGTCCCAGGAAGCCTCTGACTTCTTTCTCTGTCTTTGGAGTCGGCATCTCTTGAATGGCTTTAACCTTGGCAGGGTCCACTTGAATACCCTTATCACTTACAATGAAGCCTAGTAGTTTTCCGGACCTTACCCCAAAGGTGCATTTGTTGGGATTCAATCTCAGCTTGTATAACTTGAGTCGGTCAAACAGCTTCCTCAGATGGTCAAGATGTTCCTCCTCAGTTTGAGACCTTGCTATCATGTCATCAACATATACCTCAATCTCATGATGGATCATATCATGAAATAAAGCAACCATGGCGCGTTGGTAGGTTGCCCCAGCATTTTTCAACCCGAATGGCATGACCTTGTAGCAGAAAGTGCCCCACTGAGTCACAAAGGTAGTCTTTTCCATATCTTCTGGAGCCATCTTGATCTGATTATACCCTGAAAAACCATCCATGAAGGAGAAAACCTTGTGTTGAGCGGTATTGTCAACAAGGACGTCGATGTGAGGTAAGGGGAAGTCATCCTTGGGGCTGGCCCTGTTCAAATCTCTGTAGTCGACACACATTCTGACTTTACCGTCCTTCTTCGGCACTGGCACCACATTGGCGACCCACCGAGGGTAAGAAGTTACTGCTAGAAACCCGGCATCGAATTGCTTCATAACCTTAGCCTTGATCTTTTCATACATCTCTGGGCGCATACGGCGGACCTTTTGCTTTACCGGAGGGCAGTCTTCCTTGGTTGGCAGGTGATGAACTACAATGTCGGCATCCAAACCAGGCATATCTTCATAGGACCAAGCAAATATCTCCATGTAATCCTGTAGCATCTGGATCAATCGTTGCTTCACGCTGAGCTCTAGATTGGCACCAATCTTGACTTCTTTCCTATCTGTCTCAGTACCCAGGTTAATCGTTTCTACCGGCTCTTCATGTGGTTGAATAGCCCTCTCTTCCTGGAGTAGCAGTCTTGCGAGCTCACCAGGCACTTCACAATCATCTTCACCTTCGTCTTCGGCCAAGTTGATCGGATTCTCGAAGTCATAACTGGCGGTAGCAGAGCTGTTACCAGTGAGATCCAGAGTGGATTGAAACCTGTATAAGTGAGTGTGTGTAAATATAGCTGTTTTGCAATATATAACATAGAAAGAAAAAGAGCACAAGATTTGAAATGCAACAAACGTCCAATGTTTTGATTGATGATATATGGAAATGTCATACAAAAAGCCCTCACAAATGGAGCCACGATGCCCCGGGTAGGACACCGAGCCAACAAAGTTTTAACATATTGTTTGTTACAAATTGGAAATCAAAAGAAATTAATTACTGCGTGACAAATGTGATAGGCGTAAAATCCTTTGTCGTCCAGTTGCTCGGTCCATTGCTGGTAGTCGGATAGATCCAACTGTCAAACTCTGCTTCCTCTACATCCTCCTCGATAGCATTCACCCTCGGGTTGGAGATAAACACCGGAGCCTTTCTGATCTTTTCCTTGCGCACAGCCCTCTGAGCCTCTGCAGTAAAGCCCAACCCAAACTTGTCATTGTTTTGAGTGAAGTCAGGAAGCTGACCCCAGTTTGCACAATTGCCTTTCTCGATTACAGCCCGGGCATCCCTCAAGGACGCCATCTTCAACGGAAAGTCTTCTTCAACTACTGCCTCAGCCGATGCCAACACTGGAGGTACTTCCTCAAAATGCTGAAAGGGGGTTTCAATAAACTCCCCGTCCATCTCGATATATCGGAATGAATTCAAGTGACTCACCATGTATTCCTCCTCACCTTGCACAGTAACAATCTTCCCTTTGACAGGGTATTTGAGCTTTTGGTGTAGAGTGGAAGTTACTGCCCCAGCTTTGTGAATCCAGGGTCGACCCAACAAGCAGGAATAAGATGGACGAATATCCATTACATAGAACGTTGAGTCGAAGACTTGGGAACCCACACGAATAGGAATGTCTACCTCACCGTGCACCATCCTCTTAGAACCGTCGAAGGCTCTAACAATGATGTTGCTAGGTTTCAACTCCAGACCCTCACAATCCAAGCGATCCAATGCCTTCTTAGGCAAAACATTTAGGGAAGAGCCGGTATCTACTAACACGTGTGCGAGAGTAGTGCCCCTGCATTCTATAGAGACGTGCAGGGCATCATTGTGATTTTTTCCTTTGGCGGTAAGGTCAGCATCTGAGAACCCCAAGCCATTGTTAGCCGTCAAATTAGCCACTCAGTCGGTGAATTGATCCGCGGAGGTCTCTTGCGGCACATGGGCCGTTTTCAGAAATGAAATCAGGGCTTTTGCATGAGCCTCTGAGCATAGCAGTAGTGATAGCATAGAGATTTTGGAGGGAGTATGCCCCAACTGTTCAACAACATTAAAGTCACTCTTTTTGATAATTTTAAGAATTTCCTCCATTTCTTGTTGGGAGGCTTCCACAACAGTCTTCTTTGGTGCCTCTGTCCTGGCAGGCGAATCGGTAGCAACTTCTTTGCCCCGAGTATCAGAGGACTCGGCGGCAGTAGTAGACACAGGAACTTGAATTGGAACATGCACACTTGCGGGTGTGATGGTGAGAGGTTTTCGGATAACTGGCGGTGCAATGTCAGGCGAGAAGAGCCTGCCACTGCGGGTAATCTTGGCGGGACCAGTGATGTTACTGATACTGGTATTGGTGTTGAACTCCTGCTTCAACCCAAGCACATACACGTCGGCTCCATAATGCCATGGAACAACTTTATTAGACTCATACGGGAGAGGCCCCGGGACAGTAATAGTGATGGGTGCAACAGACATAATTTGGACTGGTTTCTTCACGGGAGCTTTGGCAGGATTGTAAATTGTGACAACAGATATTTCTTCAATGGAAACAGACGGAACAGCAGTTTTCTTGAACAAAATTTCCTTGCTATCCATCAGGCTTTGGATGCCTGAATTCAGCAGTGGACAACCGGTAGGGATAAGAGCACATAGGAGGCAACCCTTACTACAACCCGGAAATAAACCGGCTAGTAGTAAGTTCCTCTTAACAGTCAAAAGAGGGGTAACAACTTCATTCACCGAAACAGCATACAAACTTTCCTCAATGGCATTTACTCTATGCTGGGGCATAGGAGCAGTTACAACATTCGGTCTCTCAGGCGCTTCAAACTGAATTTCCTTTGCGTCGATAAGATCTTGCACTTTGTTTCTCAAGGCCCAGCAGTCATCAGTAGTGTGCCCGGGGCTATCAGAATGATACGCACAACGGGCATTCGGGTTATACTTTGGAGATGCAGTATTAACGACCTTAGGAGCTTCTTTGGTGGTCACCAAATTGGTTGATAGCAGTTGAGGTAAAATTTGAGATAAGGTCATACTCAGCCGAGTATACTGCCTCTTGGGCCTTTCACTTCTTTGTTGATTGTACTGCTGAGGAGCAGCAACAGGTTTTGAAATGACCAGAGCATTGACGGCTTGGCGACTTTCTGGCTTGACTTGTCTTCTAGGACCATAGACGGCACTTGCTTCTTTCTTAAAAGGCCTCTTCTCAGTACTTGCAGCAACACCCTTCTGAATCTTTCCTGACTTGATGCCAGCTTCTATTCTTTCGCCTGTTAAGATCAAATCGGTAAACCCCGCTGAAGAGTTACCAATCAGATGATTGAAAAATGGCCCAGATAGGGTCCCTAGAAACATATCAACAAGCTCACGATCGGTTAAAGGAGGCTGCACCCTGCCAGCCAAATCCCTCCATTTTTGTGCGTATTCTTTGAATCCTTCGCCTGTTCCTATCGACATACCCTGAAGTTGGGTACGAGTAGGGGCAAGGTCAGAATTGTATTGGTATTGTTTGTAGAAAGCGGTGGCCAAATCTTCCCAATTTCGGACACTGGTTCCCTCTAGCTGGTAAAACCACTCCAACTGAGCTCCAGAAAGGCTGTCTTGAAAGAAATGAATCCAGAGGTTTTTATCTGCCGTATAGGGCTGGATCTTTCTCACGTAGGACCTAAGATGCATTTTTGGACAGGACAGCCCATCATACCTTACAAACACTGGCACTTTGAATTTTGGGGGAATCACAATCCCGGCAACCAAACCTAAGTCTTCAAAATCCAAACCCGGTACTCTTTGTAGCTCCATGGAAGCCAATCTGTCTTCTAAACCCTTGTATTTATCATCAGCTGGAGGGTATTGCTGGTCAGAATAATCTTCATCCTCTTCAACCTCTTCTTCTTCCGCATCAGATTCGGAAGGCACCGCAACTCCATCTCTCTTACTGGTCCCTTCATCAGAAGTAGGAGGAAATTCAAGCACTCTTCGAGCTTCTCCGTCAAATCTTCTCCCCAAAGTAGCCACCCCGAGTCTCTTTTTCTTCTTTTTCACTGGGTCTTTGTTCCCCAATTGAGTCTTGATATCCTCCTGACCCTTAGCCAAGGTCATCAGGAGTTGCTGGAACTGTGCATTCTGAGCCTGTAGGTCTTTGATTGTTTGCTCGAGATCCATCCTACTGAAATAAACAGCAGACAGATAAGGAAACCTGGAATGAGACCTGCTTATGCACATGATGAATGGTATGCTTATGTATGCAATGCATTCAAGGATTTAGGACATTCAAAATTGTTTTAGACAAAGAAGAACGCACGTCATATTAATAAGAAGAAATTTGTCAGTACATAAATGCCCCATGGGCCAAATATTACAAAATAAACTTCTTAAGGCAAAAAGACATTGCGCATCCTTTTGGGTGCGATGTAGGTATTGAGGGCCTCTTGCTCGTGGAGTCGGCGGGTAAGCTCTAGAACCTTCTTTTCACTGGCGTAGTAGCTAGCTTCAAAAGTATTCCGTTCCTCCTTGAGCTGAATCCAGCTTTTCTGCATTTCCTCCCACGATGTAGGCATGTCTGGATGTAGGATGGTGTAGGGAACCTCTCCTTCATTGACGGGCTCTTTAATCACTGGGAGTACATGGGGATAAGGCATCATTAGACTTTGGGCTCGGGCTCGTACCCACTTGAGATAGGGCTCAAGAGGGATGGAGTTCTTGTGTCCCAGAGTCTTGCTATCAACCTTGTTGAGTTTTCCCCAAGCTCTGATGAATCTTTGGCGAAGTCCTTGCGCATTGTTGTCGAAGTCAAAAACTAGGTCAGGAATCAACATATCATGAGGGCCATCCCTCCGTGCATATCCAAATTGCCTCAACGCCAGGCAAGGGTTGTAGGTGATACCTCCTCTGATTCCAAGTAAAGGAACATTAGGAAACTCTCCACAACGATCGATGATGATGACATTTTCTCTGAACCTAGAACACCAATGTACATCAGAGTGAGTAAGAGTCATCAACCGTTGGGACCACCTTGAGCCTTGGTCATTCTTCAAGACAGATTGTGGAAGGTGCGAAATAAACCACCTTGCAAGGAGAGGAGTACAGCACATGAGAACACCCCTCTGTCTCATTGTTCGTGTGTAAAATGAGTGAAGGATGTCCCCAAGCAATGTTGGTATTGGATTCCTGGACAAGAAGATTTTGACGGCGTTGACATCTATCAATTGGTAAGAATTTGGGAATAAGACCAACCCATAGATAAGGAGTGCCACAATTTCTTCAAAGGCTTGAAGGTCCAATGAATTCCAACATTCTTGTGCCTTCTCAAACAAGAATTTTGCTAAGAATCCTTTGACGCCGCTTCTGGTTTCCCAATGCCCCTTGATGTCGGATGGTTGTAGATGTAATGCTCGAGCAACATCTTCCGGCTTTGGTTCCTTTTCCGTACCGTTGAAGGGTAGTTGATTAAGGATAGGGATTCTTAGGAGTTGAGAAAACTCCTCCAAAGTGGGTACCAACTGGTAATCGGGGAAAGTGAAACAGTGGTGAAGAGGGTCAAAGAACTGGAATAGCACTTTCATCATGTCTTCTTCAATGTTGGTGTTGACTAAGCTGAGCAGTCTACCATGTCTTTCACTGAAGGATGAGCTTTCCGGAATTCTTGAGGTGAGCTCCTTGAGTTGAGGAGAGATTCTCACAAGGTTGACTTGGATGGTTTTTCTGCGAGGAATTTCCATGACCTACAAAACAAGAACAAAGATGAAGATCCAAACCCTTGAAATGGTTAGTGAATGCATATGATGCTTTATGATGTTTATGATGTATGCACAAACATATGTACAAGCAAATCACACAAAACCCTAGTTTCAGGCTTGCATGGGGTTTCATAGGTAAGTACCCTCTTGAGTGTAGTTGGCTTAAAAACCTGTCCTATAAATAGTAATCGGGTTCTAAGGAGCTCAATATCACTGGATTGTTTTCATTGTTCATTGTTTTGGTTTAGCCACTTAACTAGCAACCAAAATATTCCAAGAACACAACCCTCAATGAGTGTAGTATCGAGTATCTACCAACTTCGGACTGCACCAAAGCCGGTCATCTCACTACCCCTAATAAAAGGCCAAGATGGTCAAGTAAGGTTCTAGGTCATTAGTGCTTAGTGACATCACTCAGCGGCCCCGTACTCTCCTTGATTGAACTCAAGGGTTACCGGTACTCACAAATATGTCGCACTAATATAGCTATTGCTTCGACCGTGTCGGTATACCCCGCACAGTTTCCACAACGTATTGCTATCTATGAATGTTTCCCAAAATCCGGGTGTAGGATTGCAAACCCAAACAATAGAGCCAAAGTATAAAGCAAACAATTCAAACAATTTGTCATGCAAAGGGGGTGATCTAAGCCCTAAGGTTACTCCACTTTTAAAATTATCCCCAGCAGAGTCGCCAGTTCTGTGATACGGTGGGAGAACTGACTTGAGGTTTTGCGTTTGTTTTCGCAAATGTTTCGGTTGAGCAAGAGTCGCCACCGACTTTTTATTTTATCCTAAGGAAAGGTTTAAAAAGCACAGCAAAAACCTTTGAGATTTTTCTTGGGTTCGGGGAGTAGATTATAGAAAGGGAAGGTATTAGAACCCTTTCTATCCATGGTTATCCATGGGCTCTTAGTTACTTGCTTAGATCACTTGCCTTTTGTTTTCAATTATTTGAAATGGTGCTCTTGTGTGTGTGGGTTTGAAAAATGTTTTGAAAAGAAGCCAATGTGGTGGCAACCTTTGTAATGATCCATGTTGGGATGTATACAAAGGTGTATGTCTTTTGAAAAGGTTTTCATTTGTTTTTGAAAGTTGTTTTGAAAGTGTTGTGAGGTGTGGTTTTAGAAAATAGGCAAGTGTTTTGTTTTGCAAATTTGATTCAAGTAACTAAGAGGTTATCTACTCCTAAATTTCTCAAAGTTTATTGCTATGTTTTAACCCTTTTAATAAGTTTGTTCCACCATTGTATTTGGTGGACAATCTCATGTTAGGATGTGAAAGGGACGGGTGCGGGTCATCGTTTAGAACATAATTGCAACGGTGCCAAGTATCTTTGGGAATTTTCTTTAAGTGACTTGATCATTTGTTTAGGCAACATTTTGAAAGCGTCATCGAGGGACTATGATCATTTGATTTGTTTGTTTTGCCCCAAAGAGACCTAACATGCAATATGGCCCATTTATTTGAAGGCAATAAGTGGAATACCCTAGGGGTGCAAGTGTGATTTGTGTGTTCATTTTCATGCTTGTTTGTCTTGAGATTAGGTCATAACTATTTTGTCGTTTTTAGCATACAAACCCTAATTCTAACATGGTATAATTAGAAAGCAATAGAGTGCGAAAATAAATTTACTAGGCTATTACAAAATCAAATATGGGAAGGGGGGTACAAATGTTCAAATGGGGATTTTGACAAGGAATTTAAATCTAAACTATTACATCAATTTGGAATTATTTGCAAGATAATTAATTTGCACAAATTAAATAAACTAAGAATAAATATGCAAGATGCAAAAATGGTTTTTGTATGTATGAAAAAAAAGTATTTTTATGTGTCAAAATAAACAAAAGAAAAGTATTATTTTTTTTGAGAATTTTTCATGTAAGGTAAAACCCTAATTCTATTAAATAAAATGTATTATTATTTAATTTAATGCAAGTATTTATTTATTATGTACAAAAATAAAATAAAGTGAAGTATTTGTCAAAAATGTATTTTTATATTAAATATTAATAATAATAATAAAAAAAGAACAAAAGTGTATATATTTTGTATTTACCCTAAATATATTAATAAATATATGTATATATATATTATTTTAAATATGTGTTATATATATAAATAATAATAATTTTTAATATTTGTAAAAAAAGATATTTTTTATATATAATATTTTCAGAAGGTAAAATAAAATAAAAATGAAAATAAAAGTATTTTTACATATTTCTCAATATTTTAATGAAATGTAATATATCCATTTATTTATGTATTAATCAAAAGAAAATAACATAAATACCTAATAAATTAAAAAATGGTGAGAAAAAGATTTTTATATTTTTAATAACATGAGAAAAAATAAATCAGTCAATCCAAAAAAAGAAAATGTCAAAAAATCAAAGAAATAAGCAAATGGGCCTTGGGGGTGTAAAAGCAGTAAAATGGTGCAAATAGGAAAGTCAACTCAGGCCCAGCCCAAGAAGACTTTGTCTTCAACCTCTGAACAACATCACTCAAGCAAGCACGCGTTTTCTATCTCTTGATTCCTGGACTTTCAAGCAAAACTCATAACATGAAAAGTGTAGAGCATGAGAAGACGAATTCAACCATGTAAAGAACTTGACTTAACTCTCTAAGATGAGGGAGAATTTCTTCTCCCCCAATTTCTGACCTAACTTTTATGCCATGTTCAGACTCAAAATTCTTGCAGCACACATAATATAAATGAAATCTAACTATATGGGCATGTTCAGGGCTATGATTGTGACATATTTTCTTCACAAACCTAAAGCTAACAATGCCTAATAAGAGAGATAGAACTTCATGAAGATACCTGTTCAGTTGGAATCGTGCTATGCAATGGAGGAGTTTTCAGAGCAAGATGATGATTTGTATAGCTTCCTTGAAGTGTAAGGATGCTATTCCAAGTTCTACTTTGTCTTAAAACTCCCTGAATCGTGCTAGAGAACTTCAACTGCAAAACAGAAAAATAAAAATGGTGAAGTGGCTTGGAGATGTTACATATCGTGTTTTAGCTTTTGGATAGCTTGCATAGATGGTAGGGAAGGTGTGTGAGCTGGTTTGGCAAAGAATGCTTGAGAGGATTGAGAGTTGGAACTCAATCTGCAAAGGCAACTCTGTTTTTGCAGTTTGATGGTGTTTTTTGGTTTGATCAGGTTTGGAAGGTGTTTAGCTCGTGTTTTAGGGCAAGGTGATTGTTTGGAATGTGTTTGACAAGTTTCCCTAAGCTGGTTTTTGCTGAGATGAGAGTTGGTATGTGTTATGGCACTTTTCTTCTTTTTTAAGCAACAAAAGCCAACTTTGTGTTTCTAGGCATGTAGAGGACCCCCTAATGTGCTGCATAATCCCTCCTTGATCAGTGTGTTATGCTCATAATCTTGTGCCAATCAGATTTGCAATGTACTTGTTGGATTTTCAATTTGACATAAAGCTACCTTTTACAAAAATGGCCAATTTGCTTTATCTACTTTGGGATTAAACCTTTAGACAATGCTTGAACTCAAAGAACATGGTCTTGGCACAAAGAATATGCATTAAATTTATGAGTGTTGGATGGTTTAAGGACCTGTAATCTAGCTTAAGGCATGCTGAGTTCAAATTGCAAGGTTATGGACATGTAACTTGGTCATGAACAAAGTGAGTTTTTGCCATATTGTGAAATTCGATTCTCCCTAACCATGAGGTTGTTTGAGAAGTTCTTGGACATTTTGGAAAGCTTGGAATGTGTAATACAATCCATCTTTGAAGTGAAAATTGAAATTCCAAGTGGAAGTATATGGAAAATGGTCTTGAAGTTAGGTAAAAACTTGTCCAAAATAGGTCAAATTTTCACTAAGTTAAGAATGGTTTAGTGCCCTTATTCAAAAATTTGTAACTTGAGGTACAAGCTTCAAATGGGAAAACTTTGTGAATCAAAGTTGTAGATTATGCAACAAGCTACAACTTTCATGTTTTGACTTTTGTTTGAATCCAAATGAATCTTGGTGAAAAAGTGGGGCAAAGTTGGGGAAAAATTAGGGTTTTCCATAACTTAGAAAAATTCTAAGTTATGAAAAATTCCATTTCAAACCCTAATTTGCATTTCTTGGTTTCTTGGTGAACAAGTTTCATGATTTGGCATGTTTTGATGAAAAATGAATCTTGACTCTTGATTTTGACCAAAAAGTCAAAGTTTGACTTTTCAGTATACAGTCAAAATTGATCAATTGACTGGGAAATTCAACTGTCAATCTTGTGTACTTGGGATCTTTTGAGCTTGTTGAGAATGTCAAGACAATTCCATGGGGTCCTTGAGTCCATATGTGATCTTGGTTTGCCATTGGCTAGGTCAAACAGTCAAAAATTGCCTTTGTGCAGTCAAAACCCTAAAAATGACCATTTTGCCCTTTTGGTGATCTGATCAAATTTCTTGTGAAATTGTGATCCAAACTTGATCAAATGGTCCATATGAGTTCATAATGTTGATGTGGGTCAATTTTCATGAGATTTGACTGTCAATTGGCCACAATTGACTTTTTCTCCAATACAGCTGATTTCTGGGTCAACTGTCCAATTGACTGGGTAAAACTTGGAATCAAGACTTGAAACTTGGTATGGATAAACTTGGGAGTCCAACATGAAGCATGAAAGTTATCTTAGGCTTTTTAGGTCAAAACATCTTTGTGCAAACACAAACCCTAATTTGGGTCAACAATGCAAGGAGAAGTCTTGAGCAGAGGAAACCCTAACTGGATCTTGATCTTCAAAGGTCTGGTGATGAGAAAATGTTGAGGAAATGGGAAGGCAAATTTTGGGGTACAACACTCTCCAGTATCAATATCACAGCAATGTGCGGGTTCGTCCAACCTCTCAATGGTAATCTGGGGAGCCTCGTTGTCCCATCTGACCTTGAACATAGAAGACATCGTAGCTAGCGCGTCCGCCAACTGATTCTCCTCTCTTGGGAAATGTTCAAAGGTTATCTCCTAAAAATGTGGAAGCAACGTTAATACATACTCCTTTTAAGGAATAAGATTCGGGTGTTTCGTATCCCACTCGCCTTTGATCTGACTGATCACGAGAGAGGAATCTCTGAATACACTCAAGAACTTAATCCTTAGGTCAATAGATGCTCGAAGGCCCATGATGCACGCTTCATACTCTGCCACGTTGTTGGTGCAGTTAAAACATAGTCGGGCGGTGAACAGAGTATGAGAGCCTTCAGGAGATATGATCATGGCGCCAATGCCATTACCCAAAGAGTTTGAAGCTCCATCAAAGTACATAGACCATCGGGATCCCTCATCAATTCCTTCATCTAGTCCAGGTGTCTCACAGTCAGTCACCAACATGATGTTCTCATCCGGAAACTCAAAGTTCATAGACTGGTAATTGTCCACTGCCTGATGTGCCAAATGATCTGCCATCACACTTCCCTTGATTGCTTTTTAGGTCGTGTATTGGATGTCATACTCAGTCAAGATCATCTTCCATCTCGTTATTCTTCCGGACAAGGCAGGATTTTCGAAGATATACTTGATTGGATCCATCTTTGATATCAATAGAGTAGTGTGAGTCAGCATATATTGTCTCAGCCGGTGAGCAGTCCATGCCAAAGCGCAACAAGTTTTCTCAAGAAGTGAGTATCGGGTCTCACAGTCGGTAAACTTTTTGCTAAGGTAATAAATAGCATGCTCTTTTCGGCCAGACTCGTCATGCTGCCCCAACACACACCCCATTGAATTGTCGATTACTGTCAAGTATAGGATCAGAGGTCTCCCTTCAACTGGAGGCATCAGAATAGGTGGCTCTTGGAGATATTCTTTGATCCTTTCTAAAGTGGCCTGACATTCATCGTTCCATCTTACCACTTGATCTTTCTTCAGTAGCTTGAAGATTGGCTCACAAGTAGCAGTCAGGTGTGAGATGAACCGGGCAATGTAGTTCAGACGTCCCAGAAAGCCTCTGACTTCTTTTTCAGTTCGGGGAGCTGGCATTTCCTGTATAGCCTTCACCTTTTCAGGATCCACTTGAATACCTTTATCACTTACAACAAAACCCAGTAGCTTACCAGACCTCACCCTGAAGGTGCACTTGTTTGGGTTTAACCTCAGCCTGTACAACTTCAACCTGTCAAATAACTTCTGAAGATGGTCAAGATGTTATTCTTCGGTATGGGACCTTGCAATCATGTCATCAACGTATACCTCAATCTCATGATGAATCATGTCATGGAACAAAGCGACCATGGCGCACTGATACGTTGCCCCAGCATTCTTCAATCCGAAAGGCATGACTTTGTAGCAAAAGGTACCCCACTATGTAAAAAATTTTGTCTTCTCCATGTCCTCGGGAGCCATCTTAATCTGATTGTAACCGGAGAAACCATCCATAAAGGAGAAGACCTTATGCTGAGCGGTGTTGTTAACCAGAACGTCGATATGAGGCAGAGGGAAATCATCCTTGGGGCTCGCCCTGTTCAGATCGCTATAGTCAACACACATTCGAACCTTACCGTCTTTCTTCGGCACCGGAACCACGTTGGCAACCCACTGCGGGTAAGAAGTAACTGCTAGAAAACCGACATCAAATTGTTTCATAACCCCATCCTTGATTTTCTCAAACATCTCTGGGCGCATTCGGCGAACTTTCTGTTTCACTAGAGGACAGTCTTCCTTGGTGGGCAGGCGGTGAACCACAATATCGGTATCCAACCCAGGCATATCTTCATAAGACCAGGCAAAGATCTCAACATAGTCACACAACATCTAAATCAACCGTTGCTTAACGTTAGACTCCAGACTTGCACCGATCTTGACCTCTTTCTTGTCTTCTTCTGTACCCAGATTTACTGTTTCCACTGGCTCTTCATGCGGCTGTATATCCCTTTCTTCCTGAAGTAACAGTCTAGCAAGTTCACCAGGCACTTCGCAATCCTCCTCACCTTCGTCCTCGGCTTGGTTTATCGGACTTTCGAAGTCATAATTGGGAGTAGCAGAGTTGTTATCAGTGGGATCCAGAGTGGATGTAGACCTGTATATGTGAGTGTGTGTAAGACGAATAGCTGTTTTTGCAAGATATAAAAGAGAAACAAGGAGCGCAAAATTCTTAATGCAAGAAAACATCCAATGCTTTTATTGATGATATATGGAAATGACACATAATAAGCCCTCAAACAAATCCACGGTGCCTCGGGTAAGACACCCGACCATAAAGTTTTAAATTGTCTGTTACACATTTAAAACAAAAGTCTATTACTGTGTAATAAAAGAAACGTGCACGAAGTCCTTTTCCATCCAACTGCTTAATCCACCATCGGTAGTCGGGTAAATCCAGCTGTCAAACTCGGACTCTTCATCATCATCTTCAATCGCATTCACTTTCGGATTACTGATACGTAGGGGAGGTCTTCCAATCCGCGCATGCCGAACAACCCTTTGAGCTTCTGCAGTAAAACACAAACCAAACTTGTCAGTTTTGTGTGCAAAGTCAGGGAGTTGGCCCCAATTCGCAAACCCACCTTTTTCAATAACAGCTCAGGCATCCTTGAGGGAAGCCATCTTCATTGGAGGATCTTCAGAAACAATTTCAGTTGATGCCAGCATCTGGGGGACTTCTTCGAAGTTCTGGCACGGGGTTTCAATGAACTCCCCGTCGATTTCCACATACCGAAAAGAGTTAAGGTGACGCACCATGTACTCCTCTTCTCCCCGTACTATAACAATTTTCCTCTTCACTGGGTATTTCAACATCTGGTGTTGCGTAGAAGTTACTGCCCCAGCTTTGTGGATCCACGGGCGACCCAGAAAACAAGAATAAGATGGTCTAATGTCCATCACATAGAATGTAGACGCGAAAGTCTGGGAACCAACCATAACAGGAACATCCACCTCTCCATGCACCATCCTTTTGGACCCGTCAAAGGCCCTGACCACAATATTACTTGGCTTCAGCACCAACCCTTTACAGTCCAACCGGTCTAACGCTTTCTTGGGTAAAACATTTAACGAGGACCCAATATCCACTAGCACGTGAGCCAGAGTAGTTCCCATGCACTCGATCGAAACATGTAAAGCTTCATTGTGATTCTTTCCTTTGGCAGTCAAGTCTGCGTCGGAGAAACCCAACCCGTTGTCAGCTGTCAAACTAGCCACACAGTCTTTGAACTGGTCAGCAGATGTTTCCTGGGGCACGTGTGCAGTTTTCAGGAAAGCAATCAGAGCCTTAGCATAGGCTTCTGAGCATAGTAATAAAGACAACATAGAGATCTTTGACAGGGTTTGCCCCAGTTGTTCGACTACGTTGTAGTCGCTTTTCTTGATGATCATTAAAATTTCCTCTATCTCCTATCTAGAGGCTTCAACAATAATCTTTTTCGGTGCCTCCATCTGGGCAGGCTCACCGGTGATCCCTTTGCCCCGAGATTCAGATGACTCGGCGACAGGGGTAATGATTAGAACATGAACAGGGACAGTAGCAGATGTACTGGTAGGTGTAATAGCAACAGGCTTCCGAACAGTTGGTGGGGAAATTTCAGGAGAGAAAAGCCTTCCGCTTCGGGTGACTTTGCTAGATCCAACAACATTGCTGACGTCAGTATCAGCCTCTTCATCCTTCAAGTCTTGTTTAATCCCATGATAATACACATCGGCCCCATAATTCCATGGGACAGCCTTATCCGACGTGTAAGGGATAGGTCCAGGAATAGTAATGATCAATGGAGCAACTCTCGGAACAGATGTAATTCTAATAGGCTTTCTCGAGGAAGCCTTGGAAGAATTAGCGGAAATGGTGATTATGGAAACATCTTCAACAGGAATCAACGGAACCAAAGTTTTCTCGAACAAGATTTCTTTGTTATCCAACAGGCGTTGGACACCTGACTTCAATAGATGGCAACCAGTAGGTAGGATGGAACACATGTGGCAACCTTCGCCACAACCCAGAAATAAACCGGCCAATAATAAGTTCTTCTTCACTGTCATCAATGGAGTAGAAATGTCTTTCACGGAAGTCACGAACGAGTCATCATCCACAGCATTCACTTCATGCTTGGGCATAGGAGAAGTCATGACATTAGGCTTTTCCGGCGCTTCAAACTCGATCTCCTTAGCATCAATCAGATCCTGCACTTTATTCTTCAAAGCCCAGAGTTATTGGTATCATGCCCTGGGCTATCAGAGTGATAAGCACAGCGGGTGTTCGGATTGTACAGCGGTGATGTGGTGTTGGGATTCTTTGGAGCCTCCTTCGGAATCACCAAGTTGGTCTTCAACAATTGCGGCAGAATTTGAGATAGTCATACTGAGCCGAGTATACTGCCTTTGCGGTCTCTCTACTCTTTGCTGATTGTTGCATTGTGGGGCAATAGTTGGTCTTAATATAATTACCACATGAACTGCTTGGCGGTGTTCGGGTCGATTTTGGCTCCTTGAGCTGTAAACTGCACTAGATACCTTCTTGAAAGGCTTCTTCTCTGTACTTGAAGAAGCACCTTTCTGTATCTTGCCACTTTTGATACCGGCTTCAACTCTCTCCCCAGTCATAATCAATTCAGTGAACCCGGACGATGTACTACCGATCAAGTGATTGAAATATGGACCAGACAAAGTCCCCAAAAACATATCCACCAGCTCCCTATCAGCCAGAGGGGGTTGTACTCTTCCAGCAAGATCTCTCCACTTCTGAGCGTAGTTCTTAAAACTTTCGATCGCACCCATAGACATACCCTGTAGTTGGGTACGTGTGGGAGCAAGGTCGGTGTTATACTGGTATTGCTTGTAAAAAGCAGCTGCGGGGTCCTCCCAGTTGCGGACATTAGCTCCTTCTAGTTGATAGAACCATTCAAGTTGAGTCCCTGACAGACTATCTTGAAAGAAATGAACCCAAAGGTTCCTATCAGCAGTATATGGGTGAATCTTTCTAACATACGAGCGGAGGTGTAACTTTGGACAGGATACCCCGTCGTATTTAGCAAAGGCAGGAGCCTTAAACTTGTGTGGGATCACCACCCCAGATGCCAGACCCAAATCTCCAAAGTCCAACCCAGGTATCTTCTGGAGCTCCATTGCACTTAACTAGTCTTCAAGTTATTTATACCTATCATCGGCAGGAGGATACTGGTCTTCATCAAAGTCAGTGTCATTTTCAGAAACCACCGGGCTAGGACCCTTCCTTTCCTCTTGATTTTCTCCTTCTCCAGATGAGTGGGATAGATCAACTTCTTCTCGCAACTGGTTCCCAAATCTGTGACCCATATTCAGGAGGACCATTTTCTTCTTCTTCTTCTTCTTGTCCTTTAAGATAAGAGTCTTCAAATCTTTCTTCCCCTTGGCCAGGTTCAAGAACATTTCCTGGAACTGAGCATTCCGAGCTTGCAGAGCCTTGATGGCTTGATCAGTGGATGTTTCATAAGACATGACGTGCTGAAATAAACAGCGAAGAAGATGAGAAACCTGTAAGGGTACCTGTAATGAGGTGCATGGGAATGGAATGTGTATGAAATGATTTCAAAGACTTAGGGAGATTCAAATTTGTAAACCAAAATGAAACACACTTTATTAGATTAAAACTTGAAACAATGTTTAACAAATGCCTTTAAGGCGTTACAAAAGAAATACTGAAAAGCAAAACTAAACTAGAAATAACAAAAGACATCAGCGCTCCCATGGTCGTTTTCCTTTCGTGCTGACATAATCGTTGATCGTCTTCTCAGTTTACACATGCCTTGTAAGCTTCAGGATCTTTCATTCCTGCTCATGATACTTCTCTCTGTAAGTATCCCTTTCTTCCCTCAGCTGGATCCAAGACCTCTTCAATGCCCCAATATCAGTAGGCATGTATGGATGGAGGACTGTAGGAGGAACCCCTTCTTCATCAGTACGATCCACAATCACCGGTAAAACGACTTCGTATGGCATCCCCAGCTTTTGAGCACGGGCTCGAACCCACTGAAGATACGGTTGCATCGGGAGAGAAGTCTTCATTCCTAGCTCATGTGGATCAGACATGTGCACCCTGTTCCAAGCTCGTATCAATCTGCGGCGATGTCCCTCAACATCCCCCATGAAGTCAAAGACAATGTCCAGAAGCAGTAACTCATGAGGACCGTCCCTTCGAGCTCGTCCAAATTGTCGTAAGGTCAAACAAGGATTATATGTTATTCCTCCTCTAATTCCAAGCAATGGAACATTGGGGTATTCTTCACATCGATCAATGACAGCTACCTCTTCCATATCTTTAGAACTCCAAAGGATGTCCGTATGAGCAAGGGACATGATCCTGTAAACCCAACCCATACCTTCCTCATTCTTCAATACAGATTTGGGGAGGTGAGAAATAAACCACCTCGCCAGCAGTGGTGCACAATACATAAGGGTTCCCCTTTTCCGAGTTGTACGGGCATAAAGAGCATGTAGAATGTCACCTAAGAGAGTGGGAACTAGATTACAGGACATGAATATCTTAATTGTGTTCACGTCGATAAAAGAATCTGAATTAGGGAACAGAACCAAGCCATAGATGAGAAGAGCCAGGATGTCTTCAAAATCTTGAAAGTCTAAGCTGTCCCAGAACTGTTGAGCTTGATCGATCAAGAACTTAGCCAAGAAACCTTTAACCCCACTCCGAATATCCTAGTTAGATATTACATCAGCCTTTGTCAGATGTAGGGCTGTAGAAATATCCTCTGGCCTAAGAGCTATCTCCAAACCTATAAAGGGTGTCTGCTCTAGAATAGATATGCCAAGTAAATTAGAGAACTCCTCCAATGTAGGGACCAACTGATAGTCCAGGAAGGTGAAATAGTGATGCAACGGGTCAAAGAACTGGAACAAGACGCTCATCATTTGCTCATCCAACTTGGAAGTGACCAGGCTGAGGAGATGACCATGTATTCTGACAAAGGAAGAAGTATCAGGAACTTTTGAAACCAACTCTCTAAGCTGAGCAGGTTTCTGCACGAAGCTGATCTGAATGGTATTTCTGTGCATAGATGCCATGATCTGCAAAACAGAACAAAGATGAATCCCCTCGGTCTTTGAAATGGTTAGTCTAATGAAATATGCATGCAATGTCATGATGCATGATATCATGATAAAAACACACAATAAGTATCACAGATAGCAAACATGGTAAGGGAAAACAAGTCACACGATAGCCCTCAAATTTCAGGGTGGCATGGAGTTTACGTAATACCCTCTTTCAGTTTAGTTGGTTCAACCTGTCCTAGTAATAGTAATCGGGTTCTAGAGGATCTCAATATCACTGACCATCCTCGATCGGTCATAATTCCAGTTTAGCAACCTTTTCTTGCGGCCGGAATCATCGCGAGAGTATGGTCTCAATGAGTGTAGCATACTGCTACTTTTCTATGGCCAAGTTGGTTAATTATAGGTTCTAAGGTCAGTTGATGCTTAATGACCCCTTAGCAGCCCCATACTCTCCTTGTTCCTCCACAAGGGATATCGGTACCAACTAAAGTATCACACCAACGTAGCTACTACTTCAAATGTATCGGTCTACACCGTACAGTTCCCTCACAGTCTATTGCTACTTACCTAAAAGGTATCCCCAGATCCGAGTTAGGATCTATAGTAACTCCGATACAAAGCCCACAAAGATAAAGCAAACAGATCAAACAATTGAAAACAATATGATGAACTAATCCTAAGGTACACCCCACTTATTAATTATCCCCAGCAGAGTCGCCAATTATGTGATACTGTGGCCAGAACCGGGACATGTTTCCCTATTTCGTTAAGGAATTTGTTGGTTTGCATTTTGCGTTTGTGTTCACAAAATGTCGCGGTAAGCAAGAGTCGCCACCGACTTTTATTTTATCCAACAAGGAAAGGAAAAAAGCAAAAAAAAAATCCTTTTTCGAGATATTTCTGAGTACGGGGGGTAGATTATAGAAAGGGAAGGTATTAGCACCCTTTCTATTCGTAGTTATCTATGGCTCTTAGGTACTTGCTCATCATTTTCAAAATTGTTTTCTTTGTGTTTGTGTGCTTTGAAAAGTTTTTGTTTTGACTTCGATTTAACTCTTGCTTCTGTCTTCAAGAGTGTAATGAAGTGTTTTTTTGAAAACATTGTTATTAAAGGAGTGTAAGTGTGAAAAAAAGTTTGTTTTGATTGAGCAAGTACTTAAGAACTAATCTACCTACTCGAAAAAAGAATCGGTCTATGTTTGTTTCCTTTAGAAAACGCTATCCTACTATTAGTGAGTAGGTAGCATCGTCGTTGGAGTTTTGAGGGTCAATTCGAGAGGGACGTACGGTCACTAAAGCAATGTTAGGACATCTTAGTAATAACCCTAATGTCTTAGATCATTTATCCGAGGCAACAATATCTGAGGCAACCCTTCTGAGGCAACTATGATCTTTAGACAAAAGGACGACCACTAAAGCATCCTATACTCAATGACCGTTTACCGAAGGCAATCAAGTGGGAGTGTACCCTAGGAGTGCGCATGTGCGAGTGATTCAATTTCAGATTATTTATCTTTGCACATTTAGGGTGATCTAACTGTTTTAAGATTACTCATACATTTTTGTCATGCCTCCTATTATCATACATCTAACAGTTAATAATTTGCGGAATTTAAAATGCGGAAATTAAACTACGCTATTACAAGGCTTCGGGTATTTACATAGCCAAAAACAAACCCTTTGAAAAGTAAAGCGATAAAAGTAAAAGGTCCTAATTAACTATTACAAACTGTGAGCAGATACAATAATATGGATAAAAATAAAGCGCGCGAGAAAATTAGATCGACGAGAAATTAGGATTTTGACCCCTCTAACCTAATTAAAAGAAAAAATTGTTTTTTGTTGTTTTAATAAAAGAAATAAGTTTTCTAAATCAAATACAAAAATTAATTAGTGATTAATTAATAAAAATAATGGCCTATTTTTGTTTTTTTGTTATTTTAGGAAAAAATAAAATATAATTAAGTTAGTAATAAAACCTATTTATTCTAATTATTTTTAAGTTATTTTACAAAATAAATTAAAGTTATCTAATTTAATCAAACCTAATTAAATTAATAAATTTATTTGATGAAAAAATAAAACCTAAATCTAATTGGTGAAAAATAATATTTTTGGTGATTTTTTATAAAAAGAAAATTAATTTTTGGTTATTAAATAGATTAAATAAGTTAAATGAAATAATAAACAAAAATAGAAAAGAAAATATAAAGATAGAATGGGCCTGAATAAAGGGGGAGCAAATAGTCAGATATGGGCCCAAAATGGTGAGGTCCACGTTTGACCTTGAGGATCTAGTGTATTGTGTTGACTGAGGCTTCATGGTGGTCCCTCCTTGATGGCCATCAGATTTGGCCATCTGACACTTGGCATGATTGATGATGAGGGCGTATGGTAGATCTCTGGTGGGTAAGCACGCTGGATAACCTGAAAGAAAATTAGAAAAATACCAAATGTTGGAGGCAGGGGTCGAACCCCTGACCTCCAGCTTCCCACGCCTTAAGCGCTCGCCTGGCTACCACTGCACCACTTGTTTTTGTTATACATAGGATAAATAATAAAAATAATATATGAAACAAGCGCAGTAAATGAAATTTTGCGCGAAAATTCAAACAAGCCAATGGAGGGGTGCCACATGGGTCATCTTCTTCCTTGCACCGTGGGTAAAAGTGGAACACTTTTACCTACGGACGTTCTGCCGTAGCTATAGGCAGTGCTCGTTCCAAAATCCTCCATGGGCCATATAAATGAAACCTAACACCATGGTTGAGTTCGTCTCGTCCTCCTGAACATGATGATACCACTTACCAAGGCGAATTTTTCCTGTAAACAAAAACCCTAAAATAGACTCCAAAACCCTAACAATGGCAGTTTACGATTCAGTCCATGAAAATGAAATTGGGTATTATATAAAGCTTGCAGACATGATCGTGATCAAGAATGTACAATTATTTTATGCTATAAGTGCAAGAATAATGCTAATCGAGTTTAAGAATATAGCAATACCGTGACAGACATACAATGCGTTGTAGGGCTTGAAAACACTTGCTTTCGATTGCTTTAGCTTGCTGATACTCCCAGGAATTGATTGGGATTGCTAGAAGGCCTTGAGGATGCCTGGAATACTGAATTCGATCTCACACTTTTTCTTGATTTTTTCAGATTTTGTTGTTGCTCATGCGCCTATTTTCAACCTCTTTTTTTTAGTCTGCACGCCCTCTATATGTATCAATGAAGGGATTAGGGTTGATAATTACTCTCAATCTCCCCCCATCAATGATTTGCATATTTGATTTGATTCACTTTGAAAACTTTCCAAATTTGGCATATTTCCAATCTTTTTGTGCACACATGCCTTGATACGAGTTTGATTTGATGCTAGCTGTGTAATAAAACCTGAAACAATCACAAAATCTTTGGTTTTCAATATTTTGGATTTTATATGATTTGTTTTGATTAAAATTGAATTAATTCAAATAAAAATCAAAATAAATAATAAAAATAATATATGGACAAGTGGAAAAGGCTAGATCTCGTGGACCCTGTTTCCAACTCAAAACAAGTGAAAAAGATTGGGCCCATTTGGCAAAATTTGAAGTTTTGGGCATAGTTGACTTTTGGCAATTTTGCAAAAAAGGTCAACTTCACCAATGCATAACTTCCTCAATTTTGACTATTTGGAGGTGTTCTTGGACTTTTTAGAAAGCTTGAGATGTCCTATAATCAACCATTTTTGTCTAATCTCAATTTTATATTCCATGCTCAAGTATGAAGCTTTGACAAAAAAGGTGTTTTTGTTGACTTTTCAAAATGACCTATAATGTCCAAATTCATAACTTCTTATGAGTGCATATTTTGAACTTTGGAGCTGAAGATGAATTGTAGGGAATTGCATCCTCTTAAAAATGAGCTTTGGATGGGTCATTTCTCATAAAGTATGAGAAAGTTATGCTTGGTCAAAGTTGAGTTGACTTTTCCTACAAAACCCTAATTTAGCAACATTTGAGTCTTGATGAATTATGAGCAATCCTTGATGAATCATGATAAACCCTTGATAAAATGATAAAATATCCTCCAAAATGAGAATGTTGACCAAAAATATTGAAGTTTGACTGTATGTGGGCCACAATTGACTTTTGCCCTAGCATAGTCGATTTTCAGGCCTTTGAGCAATTGACTGAGCAAACTTTCTCTGCAAGGCTTGAAACTTGACATGGATGATCTTGGGAATATATTAGGACATTGGTAAGAATTTGGGATCACTTGGACTCAAGTATCTTGATGCAACATGAAACCCCAATTTGAGGTAGACTACCTTAGGAGGGGGTTTGTCTGACAACCCTTGGACTTCCTTGAGCAATTTGAGGATCTTTCTTGAAATGTTTTGAGACTTATGGGAGGGAAAATTTAAGGGTATAACATAATGCTTAAAGTAAATGGTACATAAAGCATAAAAAATAAAAAGTATAAAGTAAAAACAATTTAATAATTAGTGGTTAGTTGGATGACCATCTTGAAACTTGCATTTGCAACTCATTAGATGATTGGTAGAACCAAAGCCTCCACACAACAAGTTGCATTTTCTTTTTGTCAAGTATATCATCCATTTGGAATCCTCAAAATTACCATTTAATGATCAACAATGTTTAAGTGATCCGCATTGACCAAAAGTGTTGTAGATCCATTAGAGGATTGGTATAACCAAAGCCTCCACACAATGAATCTCAAGATTATTGGATCAAAGAAATCAAATCAACATACTTGGGCTTGCAAACATAGGTTTGGGCCACGAATGATCATTTATTTGAATCGGGACAAAATTTAGCGCTATGTTAAGCAATCGTAAGTGGACTTATATAGAAGTCACACCTATTTTGAGGCCGGTCAATAGCAATCTATGCACCATTTGTTTTGAGACATGATACAAGGATCATGCTCCAATAACACTTAGTGCAATAAGAAAGGGATACGATGAAGAAGGGTGGGGAAGAATATACAAACCACATTTGAATTAAAATTTAATCAAACTATTATTTAAAGCATTCATCCATTTTTGTGGAGTTAGACTCAACACCATGGATCCAATGATGTTAATAAAGTTCATGATCAAAAATTCAACACAAGATTACCCAGAAAATAATCACAAAAAAATATTGCATTTAATATATACATTAAAAGAGTTTTAAAATGTTTTAAAATAGAAATAAAAGAGAAAAATATCAACTATGTTCAATTTAATCAAGAAATAAAAAGTAAGACCATAGAAAACTCAGAAATGAGCTAAAATAATTTTATAAAAATTTTGGTAATTTTTTAAAGTCAGAAACTATTTTTTTAAATTGAAAGAAATGAGTAAAATAAACCAAAAATCATAAAAAATAACAAAGTGAGAAATAAAAAATGAATGAGGTCATCAATATTTGTTACAATATCATTGAATCATTCAATAATTTTTTTTGAATTTAAAAATGCATAAAAGTATTTTTAAACATTTAAAACAAATCAAATAAAGTTAAAACTTATAAAAAATATCAAAACACAAAATAAAATTGTGAAAAAATAAATATCAGAAAGAGAATAATCAAAAATATTTTTCATAATTTTTTCAGATTTTTTGGACTAAAAATGAAATTTCTATGATTTTTTGGAAATTTAAAACAATTAAATATAAAAATCAGAAAAGAAAAATAAAGTCAAAAATATGTGGACCATTGGATGAGAGTCAAAACGTGTTACTAATCAAATCTAAGGGATCTGGCGCACTGTGCATATCATGGTCATTAGTGAATAAAGCACAGAATCAAATGTAAATCAGAAATTCAAAAAATACAAATGGCGTTATTTCATTGGTTGAAGGATGACACATTGGTCATCTTCAACCTCCAGCCAGTCCCAAAACCAGGTTGCTCAATCTATAAAATTAGAGCACGAGACCTATGCCATTCGCTTCGTCTCTTCAAGACGAAGACAGTCACACCTTCGCGATAAATTTATATAAATTGTAGCTCAAGCAATTTGGAAGGAAATTTTTGAAAAGGGATTTGAAATTTCAAGGGCAAAACATGTTTCCAGATAAAAGTAAGTGTTGCGATTAGAACCATAGAAATGAGAGCATCACAATGATATCAAAGTTTTGAAGAATTGATGAAGAAATATACCTATTGAAGTTGAGTTGCAGAGCTCTGAAACTGGACTTATATGGAGCAATATAGGGCACGATTCTTAAAGGTAATTATATGGTTAGCTTCAGGGAAGATCAAGGGAGGTAAATTGATTGAAAAATTGGATTGAAAAAGGATTGAACACAGATTTTGAAGTTGCAGAAATTTGGGTTATGGAACAACTTTGGCAGGGTGATTCTGGCTATCCAAGCTTAAGAAAATGAATTAGGGATGACCCTCTTTTTATATAGAATCAAATGGAATGTCCAAGCGTGTGAAATGATGAAGTTTGGAGGGAAATCGTGTGAAGTTGCAAATAAGAAAAGTGTGACTTCTAATTTGATCAAAACTCATCCAAAACACGCGTTTTGTTGTGCTAATCACTTCTTGAAGTTCACTAAACATGTTTAGAGGCAAAAATGCACAGAAATAAAGTGTTTAGGAGCTAAATCAATGATTTCAAATTCTGACTTTTGAAGAAACTTCAGTTCAAAGTTACCAAGTTCAAATCAATGGCATTCTCAGCTCAAGGGGTCTTAGGGTATGATTCTTGATGGTTTAGAAAGATGGGGTTACAAGCTTTTCAATGGGAAAAGAATGGGGGTAAAATTGATGTTTGAGCTGAAAGTTGCATTGAGTCAAAGTTGGAGAAAAAGGGTTGACTTTCCATACTTAGAAATATTTCAAATTTTTCTTCAAAAGTGACCAACAATGTTTTGCATCCAAACATGGACCTCCACTTGGAATTTGCTCTTGACCAAAAAAGGTGGCATGAAATAGACCTCTTAAATGACACTTTGAAACTTGAACCATTCAAAATATACAAAAATTGGGGGGGGGGGGGGGGGGGTTATGAATTGTTGAAGTTGGCAAAAAATCATGAAATAACCTATAATATTTTGTAGCCTTAGGGCATCTTCCATCCATTTTCTCACTTTGCATATAAAAGAAGGGATAAAGTTCACATCTACAAGATCATTATGGAAAAATATTGGACCCAAGGTGATAAAAATTGACCAAGTTAAGATCATTTGAATTCACACATGAGAAATTGGGGGTTCATCTGGAGGACTTGTAATCTTCCTTCATCATCAAGTTTCTTCCTCGTGAAAACTCCTTGATACTTTTGAAGTGATTTGTTAATAAGCCTTTGAAGAGAAGGATGTATTTGGATTCATTCAAAAATACCAAAAGATGAGCAAGATATACTTCTTTGAAGTTCAAAACCCTAGCTCCTAGATCAAGAAAATGCTCTGAGGAACTTTGACAATTTTGAACAACCTTCTTGTACCAAAACTCTTGCTTTGTAAATAGAAGTTGTTGAGGATGATAATGAGAACTCATAGCCACCAAACCCACTTCCATATCTTGAGAATTGAGATAAATATACACTTGTGATCAATGGGAACAAGACTTTGTCCAACCATGACAACTTCTTCAATCAATCCCTTGCACTTTTGAATCAATCTTGATATCTTGGAAATGTAGTGAACCAAAATAGCCTTGCCATGCCATCCCTTCCAAAGAAACTTCAATGGTGAGGTTTGTACTTCTCAAGCTTTATTGCCTAGGGCATGGAAATAAACTCATGAACCCATGGAGCAACTTGCTAAGCCATATTGCCTTTACCTACATTATTAACAAGTAAGACAAACCAAAATTGTATTTTGTTAATTAGAAAGAAAGTCAAAAGAAAACATGCATAATCACAAAAGAAAAACAAGTCAATGTGCTTGGTGATTCCTCAAAGAGAAAAGCTGAAGATAGAGAGGAGAACCAAAATAACCTAATGTGGTCTTGTTGTGATTGAATCAACATGTTATGATGAGGGGATCTTAGGGGCAAAAATTGGGGTACAACATCTGCTCTTATTTAAGTTTCTTCTATCCGTAGATACGAAGGTCAAAAATCTTCGTGTCGACACGATCGAAGATACTTAAATATTAAACAAACCCTATTTTTTGCCTTAACATGCCATGCAATGCTTATGAGCATGAATGCACATGAACAAAATCAAAGAGACACAAAACACCGATGGGGATGTAACAAAGGAAATAAAGAAACAAAAGAGAAATCCGACCAGGAAAATAAATCACTGGTGGATCAAAAGACCTGACTTATAGAGGATGATAAAAATTCAAAGGATACACCAACTTTTATTGAAAGCGAAACTGCCAACATTCAATGAAGGTAAAAAGAGGAAAGAAATAACAACACCGATGTTTACTGACGGTGAGCTACCAACGTTCACCGAAGGTAGAGAAAAGAAAAATCATTGACGTTTACTGACGATGAACCACCAACTTTCACTGAAGGTAGAGAGAAAATATCATAGCACCGCCGTTCACTGACGATGAACTACCAATGTTCACTGAAGGTAAAAAGAGGAAAGAAATAAAAACACTAACGTTTACTGACAGTGAGCTACCAACATTCATCGAAGGTATAGAAAAGAAAAATCGTCGGTGTTCACTGATGATGAACCACAAACTTTCACTGAAGGTAGAGAGAGAATATCATAGCACCGTCGTTCACTGATGATGAACTACCAACGTTCACTGAAGGTAGAGAGAGAATATATCATTGCATCACTGTTCACTGACGATGAACTACCAACATTCACTGAAGGTAGAGAAAAGATAACAAGCACCAATTTTCACTGAAGGTGACCTACCAACTTTCACTGAAGGTAGAAAGAGAATATATCATAGCATCGCCGTTCACTGACGATGAACTACCAAAGTTCACTGAAGGTAGCAAAAAGATAACAAGCAACAACTTTCACTGAAGGTGGCCTACCAACTTTCACTGAAGGTAGAAAGAGAATATATCATAGCATCACCGTTCACTGACAATGAACTACCAACATTCACTGAAGGTAGCAAAAAGATAAAAAGCACCAACTTTCACTGAAGGTGACCTACCAACTTTCACTTAAGGTAGAAAGAGAATATATCATAGCATCGTCGTTCACTAACGATGAACTATAAACATTCACTGAAGGTAGAGAAAAGATAACAAGCAGCAACTTTCACTGAAGGTGACCTACCAACTTTCACTAAAGGTAGAAAGAGAATATATCATAGCATCGCCGTTCACTGACGATGAACTACCAACGTTCACTGAAGTTAGCAAAAAGATAACAAGCACCAACTTTCACTGAAGGTAACCTACCAACTTTCACTGAAGGTAGAAAGAGAATATATCATAGCATCGTCGTTCACTGATGATGAACTACCAACATTCACCGAAGGTAGCAAAAAGATAACAAGCACCAACTTTCATTGAAGGTGACCTACCAACTTTCACTGAAGGTAGAAAGAGAATATATCATAGCATCGCCGTTCACTGACGATGAACTACCAACGTTCACTGAAGGTAGCAAAAAGATAACAATCACAAACTTTCACTGAATGTGACCTATAAACTTTCACTGAAGGTAGAAAGAGAATATATCATAGCATCGTCGCTCACTGACGATGAACTACCAACGTTCACTGAAGGTAGCAAAAAGATAAAAAGCACCAACTTTCACTGAAGGTGACCTACCAATGTTCACTGAAGGTAGAAAGAGAATATATCATAGCATCACTTTTCACTGACGATGAACTACCAACGTTCACTGAAGGTAGCAAAAAGATAACAAGTTTTTTTCCAAAATTCCGGCGTCTCACCTAGAACGGGTCTCAACTTCTTCTTTAACCAACCCATTTTTCATGGAAAGGGTAATTTTTGCACCCCAAAATTTGCCCTCTCATTTTACTCAACACATCCCCATTGAGATCCTCAATTTGCTAAAGGTTTCCCAAGAGTGGACCAGACAAACTCTCTCCTAAGACAATGTGTCTCAAATTAGGGTTTCCATTTTCATCAGGATGGGTGTACTCCAAAGGCGTAAAATGATTTATGTGGTCCTAATATGCTCTCAAGATCATCCATGTCAAGTTTGATGCCTTGCACAAGAATTTTGCTCAGTCAACTGCTCAGATGCCTTGAAATCAACTATACTAGGTCAATAGTCAACTGTGGCCCACATACAGTCAAACTTCAAGATTTTTGGTCAACATCAACATTTTGAAGTGACTTTCATCATTTTATCAAGGGTTGATCATGATACCTCAAGGAATTCTCCTAATTCATCAAAACTCAAAAGTTGCTAAATTAAGGTTTCTCAGGAAAAGTCAACCAAACTTTGACCAAGCATAACTTCCTCAGAAATTTTCCATCCAAGGCTCATTTTGAAGAGGACTAAATTCCATATAATTCATATTCATCCCTCAAGTTCAAAATATGCACTCATCAAAAGATATGAATTTCTACATTATAGGTCCTTTTGAAAAGTCAACAAAAACACCTTTTGGGTCAAAGCTTCTTACATGAACATGGAAGATCCAATTGAAATGAAACAAAAAGGGTTGTTTGTGGGACATCCTAAGCTTTCTAAAAAGTCTAATAACACCTCTCTAGGGTTAAAATTGGAAGAGATATGCCTTGTCAAAGTTGACCTTTTTTGCAAAATTTTCAAAAGTCAAATGTGCTCAAAAATGCATTTTTGCCAAAATGGGCCTAACTTTTTATGCTTGCACCTCACTCATAACATGGTCCACAACCCAAATATTCACCCACACATTGTTTTCTTCATTTTTAATTTTATTTTGATTTTTTATTAATTACAAATTTAATTAAATCAAATAAATCACAACTAATAGCAAAGATTTGTTTTGATCTGATTTTTGGACAGGATCACAAGCTAATTATGTTGATATATCAAGATCAAATTGAATCAAGGTGGATTGGCACAAGAATGGCATGATTAGGCCTAATTTTGAAACAAATCATACAAGGAAGGAATGAGATTAAATCTTCAAAATTTTCAAAGATACATGTAGTTTTTATAACCCTAATTCATTCAGGGATATATAGTGAGCAAGGCCAGGCACGAAACAAAGGGGTAGCAGTCGTGGAAGGCACAAAGAAAAACTAAAAAATTTGCAAGAAAGTGAGAGATCATTCTTGGACTTAGAGGTTGATTCAGGCCATTATGAGACCATCAATAGATTCTGGACCTTCCCAGAAGCTAACACAATCAGTAGCAAGCACTCTCAGGCCCAGAATCACTCCCTAGACCTCATACGATTTGCCCTCTTTTTCAAAATCAATTACAGTAATTCTTGCATCATTAACACATTTGAATGTTATATTTGTGATTGTTGATGTGTTTGCAACCTGACTGAATAGTTTAATTGAATTTTTTATGCTTACATACGTGTTTGCCATTACTAGGGTTTTTGAGTTCATTTTAGGGCTTCTCCATACAGGTTAAATTGGCCAACAAAAAGGATACTATGATGTTTGTGGGTTCAAGACAAATTGAACCATGTAATTATAATGTATTTATCATGAGTTTTGATTATTTTTGAAGTTTGCAGGGCTATGGCTACAAACATTTGTCCATAGGTAAAAGTGCAGGGATCTAATACGACAGATGAGGAGGAAAACGACAACATGTCTAGCCACCACTAGCTGATTTGAATTTTCGTGCGTGTTTTGATGAAATACTTTGTTTCATATATTATATTTTATTGTTATTATGTTAGCAAATAAGAACAATAGCCCAGATGGCTAGGTGTGTTGGTGTTGATTGTGAGGAACTGGGTTCGATCCCAGGTCCTAGCAATTTTCTTCATTTTAATTCTTCTTTGCATATCATGTGCACCATCCTCTAGAACGCCTATCACGCACCCCACTGATCCAGCCAATGGACCACAGCCTATTCAGATCCAACACCTCCAACAATGAAGGATCATGGTGTACTCTCAGATTAGCACAACATGGGATCAAGTGTTGATTGGGCCTTAGCTTCTTGGGCCTAGCAAGTTTCACAATACACCCCTCAATTCAGCAAGCAGACCCATTCTTCTCTCTTTTGATTTTAATTCTTTTTAATTATTTTTCTAACTATTTTCTTTTTTAAAATAACATCAAAATTATTTCCTTTTATAATTAAATCAAAAATCACAAAAAACACCAAAAATCTTTTTTTTCAGAAAAAATATTTTATTTCCTTGAATTAATTAATTTAATTTAATTAGGGCAATTAAATCTTATTTTTGTAATTAAAATCAATTAGAAATTAGGGTTCAATTTTGTATATAATTAATTTTTCTTTAAAAAATAACTTAAATATTTTCTCAAATTAGATTTTTTAGGTTTTCTAATCGTCCTCGCATTTAATTCGTCGCGCGCATTTTAATTACCTTTTATTATTATTGTAATTGCTCCGAGGTTGTAATAGACTTAATTAGGTTTTAATACCGCATTTTATTTTACAGTAAAAAATAATTATGTATCTGCGAAAGCCATGTAATAGCTAGAACTTTAAACTTTCCGCATTTTAAATTCCTGCAATTTTTAACTATCTAGATGCATGACTAATAGAATTGTATGGAAAGAATACTTGAAAATTAATACGGTAGATAACCCTAATTGTTCAAATACTAAATTAACTGAAACATAAACACATGCACATGTTCACTCCTTGGGTTTGCCTCACTTCGGTTGCCTTCGGTAAACAGTCACTAAGCATAGGGAATTTTAGTGGTTGCCCTCCAGTCTAAAAGATAAAAAATGACCCATTCGAATGTTGCATCAGAAAGATATTTAGGACTTTAGGGTAATTACTAAGGTTTCCTAGTCATTGCTTTAGTGACTGTATTTGTCCCTTTCGAACGTATCTTAAAAACTCCAACGACGGTGCTACCTATTCCTTAATAATGGGATATAACGCTGTCAAAAGGAAAATGAACATACTTTTTTCGAGTAGGTAGATTAACTCTTAAGTACTTGCTCAATCAATCAAACAAAACTTTTCACCCAAACACTTTTTTAAAAACCACTTCGTCACACCCTTGAGGATTGATACAAGGGTTATCACGAAGTAAAACTTTTTTCAAAACAAGCGCACACACAAGCAATTTAAAAAATAAGCAAGTACCTAAGAGCCCGTGGAAAACCACAGATAGAAATGGTGCTAACACCTTCCCTTTCTATAATCTACCCCCGTACTCAAAAATATTCTCGAAAAAAGGTTTTTCTGTTATTTTTCCTTTTCCTTTGTTGGATGAAATAAAAGTCGGTGGTGACTCTTGCTTACCGCGACATTTGCGAACAAAAAAACACAAACCAGTATTAACAGTCGGTTCTGCCACCGTATCACAGTAATATATAAGTTGTCTCAAATAAAGAGACTACCACTTGTAAATATTTCACAATGAACTATCTCCGCGATATTGAAAGTCCTGTCATCCACTGGTGTAATTTGACAACGGACTGCAAACTATCCACTCATAGAGAAGATAGCAAAAAAAGTTACGTAGGCTTTTACAGGGAAGTACAAGTTGCTCAAATAAAGAGACCTGCTACTTGTTGTTATGGAGATTTGTAAAAAATGACTTCCTGGGGAAAACAATATGCCTTCCTGGGGAAAATAATATGGCTTCCTGGGGAAAAAGATATGACTTCCTGGGGAAATACCAACATATTCTTGCTGGGGAGATAAAGTCTTCTCGTGCAAAATAAATGCACATTCCTAAACCAAAACTCGAAGCTTTTAGAAATCCAAAGTAATAATATTGCTGGGAAACAAAGATTTGATCCAGAAATAAACTGGAGTAAAATGGTCTACCAAAATATGTTCTCTGAGAAATAAACTCAAGAGGGAAACCCAAATCATCCAGTTAAGGAGCTGTGTGGGAAGGCTAAAGCAAATAAATCTTCCACAAGGGATAACTCAGTGGAGAAATTGAAAGAATATACACTTTCTGCTTATGAATAACACTCTATTTTAGAGAGGACAACACAACTCTACAAAACAGGGTAATACATCCACACAAAAAAATAACAAATGTGAATGAGCAATGATTTGCCAAATTTTAACTATGCATGATGTATGTATGAGTACTATCGTGAATATGCTAACAAAATAGACATATAACACTGGGAGTAACCGGGAAAAACTAACTCGGGCACAAACAACCATCGGCTAAATCACATCTAAGATGAACATTCCATAAGAAAAAGTAAGCTCTAACTAAGGAAACAAAATCCTACTGCATGGCTTAACTTCACTAGGGAGAAACATAATTCGGAAGTAAGTAAAACATAGCAAAAAAACAGTACAGATACAGAGATATGACATCCTTCTCCCGGATTTACCAGGGAATAGCACTCGGACTTCAACGGGGAAACAAATGTTTTCAAATGTAACTCTTTTACTGGGGATTGAAAAATCAATTTCAAGTAACGCAAATGGACACCAAATCATCAAAACATTCACTAGGGAATTCAGGCCCATTTTGAAGGAGGCAAAAAATACAAACTTCGATAAGGCGTATAATGCCCCCATCGTCGAGACATTAACTGGGGATTTCGTGTTGACTTCATTGGGGAGGTAAACACCACATTCTCAAAGGGAAAACCAATATACGTTCTTCACTGGAGAAACCTGGGACATGCATTTTTCAAGAGTAACTATGGTACCAACTTCTCTGGGAAGAAAGAACTTATATCAAACAAGTGAAACCTTCACTGGAGAAATCTTGGATTGAGTCTTCATATCATGCAATCTCAGAAAAGAATAAAAATGAACCAAGACTTGACTGGGGACACTGGAGTCACAAACCCAATACAGCGAAAACATCCTGAGAAAATCTTCCCCGGGAAACAAAACTTCTCAAAATAACCGGAGTTCGTCCATTCCTGGGATCACCACTTTTGTTTTTCTCTTGCATCACAAATTCTAAAGTAAAAGCAAATTGTAAATTCTTTTTGAAAATCAATTTTGTTATTTAATATTTTCGCTTTGAAAATTATTATCAATAATAAATGGAGTGTTTGCAAGCTAAATAAAATAAGAAATACAAAGAATTGGGAAAAAGCTCAAATTTCATTAATATAATGGTAGTCTGCGAATGGCGAGACTCCATAGATGATTACAAAGTTCGGAAAATGGTAATATATAATGGAAAAGATACATTGAGATACAATGACCACTATCCCTTACAACTTTTGAAATCCTGAGCAGCAGCTTTCATTGAAGTATGATGAGGATTCGAGAAAACTGTTGCTTCAACAATCAAGTCTTGTCTGATGTAGTTACTTGCCAAGAAAGTCCCTAATTTTTTCCTAAGCTGCCCTTGCGGGTTTTCAACTTAGCGGGAAATTTTATTCTGTTTATGTCTCTAATTTTTGCCTAGACCACCCTTTCGGGTTTTCGGCCTACCGATATGCTCTTTTTTGCCTAAGCCGCCCTTTCGGGTTTTCAACTTAGTGAGTTGTTCTTTTATTTCTTTAGGCGAAGTATTTCTTGACTGCATCAGCATTCATGGGACATGGGAACTCCTCGCCATCCATAGTTTTAAGAATTAATGCACCGCCAAAGAAGGCTTTCTTGACAACATATGGGCCTTCAAAATTGGGAGTCCACTTGCCCCTAGAATTAGCATTAAAAGACATGATATTCCTGAGCACGAGGTCCCCTTCTCTGAATTCACGAGGTTTGACCTTCTTATCAAAAGCTTTCTTCATTCTCTTCTGATATAATTGCCCATGACACAAAGTCGGCATTCTCTTCTCTTCAATCAAATTCAATTGGTCAAACCTGTTTTGGTTCAACCTCTGACAACTTGGCTTCCATTATCACATGCAAAGAGGGAATCTCAACCTCAATTGGGAGTACCGCTTCCATTCCATACACAAGGGAGAATGGGGTTGCTCCTGTTGAAGTGCGGACAGATGTCCGATAGCCATGCAAAGCAAAAGGGAGCATTTCATGCCAATCCTTATAAGTAACAACCATCTTCTGGATAATCTTCTTGATATTCTTATTAGCAGCTTCAACAGCCCCATTCATCTTTGGCCTGTACGGAGATGAATTATGATGCACAATCTTGAATTCTTCACAAAGTTCTATCATCATCTTATTGTTCATATTTGAGCCATTGTCAGTGATAATTCTGCTCGGCACACCATACCGACATATAAGATTATTCTTAATGAAGCGCACAACCACCTGCTTGGTAACGTTAGCATATGAAGCAACTTCCACCAATTTGGTGAAGTAACCAATTGCTACCAAGATGAACAGGTCTCCATTTGAAGCTTTGGGTTCTATCATCCCAATCATGTCAATACCCCACATAGAGAAAGGCCATGGGAAAGAGATCACATTGAGGAGTGTCCGAGGCACATGAACCTTGTGCACATAAATCTGGCATTTATGACACTTCTTTGCAAATTTGTAACAGTCAAATTCCATTGTCATCCAATAGTAACCTGCCCTTAGCATCTTTTTAGCCATCGAATGTCCATTAGCATGTGTGCCAAATGAGCCTTCATGAACCTCATGCATCAACATGTCTGCTTTGTGTCTATCTACGTATCTGAGCAAGACCATGTCATAATTTCTCTTGTACAACACATTTTCATTGAGGAAGAAGCTGCCAGCCAATCTTCTCAATGTCTTTCTATCTTTATTCTATGCACCAATTGGATATTCCTAAGTTTGGAGAAAATGCTTGATATCATAATACCAAGGTTTCTCATATGCTACCTCTTCTGTTGTAAACACATGAGCGGGCCTATCCAGTCGCCGAACCATAATTCGAGGTATATCATTCCAAGTATTCACTTGATACATAGAAGCCAGAGTTTCCAGAGCATCCGCCATTTGATTTTCATCTCTGGGGATGTGATGGAATTCAACTTTATTAAAGAAGGGTAACAATCTTCTAGCATAATCTTTGTAAGGGATCAAGTCGGGGTGACAAGTATCCCACTCTCCTTTAATCTGATTTATTACCAAAGTTGAATCACCATAAATATCTAGAATCTTAATTCTGAGATCAATAGCTTCCTCGAGACCCATGACACAAGCCTCATATTCTGCCATATTATTAGTACAATCAAATGTCAACCTTGCAGTAAAAGGAATGTGTGATCCATGTGGAGTGACAATCACAACACCATTTCCTTTACCATAAGCATTAACAACTCCATCAAATATCATACTCCAACGAGATTCAGGATCAGGACCTTCCTCAGGAAATGGTTCATCACAACCTTTCACTTTCAGAAACATCACATCCTCATCGGGAAAATCATACTTCACATACTGATGATCATCAACTGGTTGGTGCGCAAGATAATCTGCCAACACGCTGCTCTTAATAGCTTTTTGAGTGCGATATTTGATGTCATATTCAGATAACAGCATCTGCCAGCGGGAAATTCTCCCAGTAAGAGCAGTCTTTTCAAAAATGTACTTGATTGGATCCATTTTGGAGATCAACCAAGTAGTGTGATTCAACATATACTGCCGCAAACGTTTTTCTGCCCAGGCTAGTGCACAACATGTCTTTTTCCAGCATGGAATACCGTGACTCATAATCAGTAAACTTTTTACTGAGATAATAAATGGCATACTCTTTCTTCCATGTTTCGTCTTGTTGTCCCAGAATACAACCCATGGAATTATCTAACACTGTCAGATACATAATCAACGGTCTTCCTTCAACAGGGGGAGCAAGATAGGAGGTTCAAGCATATATTCTTTAATACTTTCAAATTCCCTTTGGCATTCCTCTATCCATACACAACCTTGATATTTCTTTAACAACTTAAATATCGGTTCACACGTTGCTGTCGTGTGAGAAATGAATCTGGAAATATAATTCAAACACCTGAGGAACCCTCTGACTTTCTTTTCAGTTCTCGGTGCTGGAATTTCTTGAATTGCTTTGACTTTGTCAAGGTCAAATTCAATTCCTTTCTGGCTGACAATGAAACCCAACAATTTCCCTGATCGAACACCGAGGGTACATTTATTTGGATTCAACCAGAGACGATACTTCCTCAAATGCTGAAACAACTTTAACAAGTCTTTGACATGCCCTTCTTCAGTTGGGATTTAGCAATCATATCATCAACATATACCTCAATTTCCTTGTGCATCAGATCATGAAATAGGGTTGTCATAGCCCTCTGGTACGTTGCACCAGCGTTCTTCAACCTGGAGGGCATCACTCTGTAACAGAATGTTCCCCAGGGTGTGATAAACATTATTTTTTCCATGTCCTCTAGAGCCATTCTTATTTGATTATACCCAGAAAATCCGTCCATGAACGAGAATACTTTGAATTTTGTTGTGCTATCCACTAACATGTCAATGTGTGGCAATGGAAAATCATCTTTTGGACTAGCTTTATTTAGATATCTGTAATATATGCACATGCAAACTTTTCTGTCTTTCTTCGGTACTGGGACAATATTGGCAATCCATTGAGGGTACATTGATGTCCCAAGAAAACCGACACTAATCTGCTTTAGAACTTCTTCTTTGATCTTCACTGTCATATCCGGGTGAGTTCTTTGCAATTTCTGTTTGATTGGCGGACACTTTGGCTTCAACAGTAAATGGTGTTCTACAATATTTGTATCTAGACCAGGCATACTCTTTCAACAACTCAATCAACCTGCTCTTCATATTAGGATGCATCAATGCTCCAATCTTGACTTCTTTAGGATCTTCTTCTGAACCCAAATTGATAACTTCCAATGGCTCTTTATATGGCTGAGTGGCATTTTGCTCGTGCTCAAGCAACCATGATACCTCTTTTGGAATCTTATCATAGTCTTCTTCTTCAGCCCTATACACAGGACATTCAAATTTGGGAGAGGGTGCAGGGTCATTATATTCAACGGGTTTTTTAATTAATATGCACATATGATTTATGATTGTTTTTAGAAACTAACACATATAACAAGCGATCATGCAGATTGAATTTCAGTTATTATTTATTTTGAAAGGTTTTTTTTCTGATTACCATTTTCCAAGAAAAAGCAGAAAATAAAGACACAATTTGAGAAACAAAGACAACTTTTATAATTTATTTTAAAAGTCACTGCGAACAGATAGGCCCATACAATATTAATAGTTCCACCTTGGGCAGAGTGAAAGCTTTTCAAAAATATTAACAAGACAAATTACTTTGAAACATGTATGAAGGAGGGAACATCAATGGTGGTCCAGTTCTGAACCCTAACTTCGTGCGTCACATAATTTGGAATTTCTGGCTTTGCTTCATCTTCTACAATGGCATTACTTCCGGAAACAGTTGGATGAAGATATCCCCCGCTACGGAATATGTCTTGATACTTGCCTATAACAGACTTCGGCTTCATGCTCTTATCTTTGTCATTCTTCATAAAGAACCCTAAGCCGGCTTTGTTCTTGTTTACAGGTGGATCAACAATTTGTCCCCATACTTCACTATGGCCCTTACACAAAACCTGTTGTGCATCCTTAAGCGAAACCATAGAATTCTCATTTCCTCTTATGCTGTCAATGGATAAATCTTGGAACTGGGTTCAAACAACAGCTTCATCCGCCTCCACAATGCTGAAAAAGGACAAATGAGATATCAATAATTCATGCTCTCCATTTATAATTACCACTTTTCCTTCACGTACAAACTTCGGCTTCTGGTGTAAAGTCGAGGTGACAGCGCCTGCCTCATGTATCCACGGCCTTCCTAGAAAACAGCTATAAGCGGGTATAATATACATGACCTGGAAAGTAATTTGAAACAAATATGGGCCTATATGAATAAGCAAGTCCACTTCACCAATAACAGATTTCCTTGATCCATCAAACGCTTTCACAATAATGCCACTTGGGCGCATGGGCGTTCCTTGATATTTCAACTTCATAAGCGTGCTCCTTGGTATAACGTTCAAAATGGATCCATTATCAATTAGCACATTGGATAGTGAGTCATTCTTGAAGTTCATAGAGATCTAGAGGGCCAGGTTGTGATCCCTTCCTTCATCTGGCAATTCATCGTCACAGAAACTCAGGTTATTACATGACATAATGTTCCCTACTACACTGCTGAATTAGTCTACATGCATGCCACTTTCCACAAAAGCTTGGTCCAATACCCTCATCAGAGACTCTCTGTGACCAGAGGAGTTCATCAATAAAGCTAAGATAGATATTTTTGAAGGAGTCTGCAGTAGCTGATCTACAATTTTGTAGTCGCTCATCTTGATTATCCTCAAAATATAATCCACTTCTTTCTCTAACGTAGCTCCACTAGATTCATCTGTAACCTTCTTGGGTTCAACATTCTCAGCAGTTTTCTTTCCAGCACTAACATCTCCACGAACAACTGGTGCAAATATACGACCACTGCGGGTCACTCTGCTAGTCTCAGCAATATTTCCAACATCAGGCATTGGCTGGTTGGGAACTTCCACACCATCCTCTAAGATTGTAGCATTATATTTGTAGGGTACAACCTTATTTGACTGGTAGGGGACAAGACCCGGCAAACTAATCACCAATGGAGTAATAGATGGCTTGCTATGATACTCGACTTCAAAATGGGCGGGTGCACCAAAACAAGGCACAATTACGTTTACCCCTTCTTCAACACAATTAGTCATTATGGAGTCATCTCAGGAAAATAAACCTTCATCCGAGGAGAAGAACTCATCTGCAGAGGCATACTCATCATCCGACTGTTCTTCAGCCAAACAAACCTCAATCATATCAAATTCATGGTAATCATCCCTTTGACTTGTAACCTTGATAGTTCCATTATCCAACAACAACTGAACACCTTTCCTCACGATTGAACATCCTCGGGACTCCAAGCAGCAAATTCGGCAAGATCCATACTGATGTTCCACCTGACCAGCCATGTGGCAGAAAGTAGCATGCAATTGTACAAGATCCTCATTCATGTGCTCCAAATAAAAAATTATGAACTCTCCAAGACATCCAGAAACCATGTTCACCTCCTCTTCATACTCTTCCCTGGGCCTGATTATGTGGATGAGGCCCTCATCCATCATCTCCTGCAAATCAGCCTTTATCTTATCGTAACCCTGCATGTCTGTACTGCAAATAGAACAACCAGAATGGCCATGTGTATAATAGCTAAATCCACAGAGGTCTGCATGCATTTTCACCAAATCTCCTCTAACCAGATGAATATCAAAAATTCGGAAGTCGCCTGGACAACCAGCCACCACGTTCACAGCATTCGCTCCTCCATGCTTGGGTAGAGGATTTTCTTTCACATTAGGGCCCACATCCTTGAAAGATAGAATACCAAACTTCACCAATTTCTGCACCTCAGTCTTCAAAGGATAGAAATTCTCAATATTATGCCCTGGTGCTCCCTGATGAAAAACATATGTTTGGTCTGCTTTGTAATACCAAGGCAATGGTGATGGTACAGCGGGAGGTGGTCGGGTCTGAAGAAACTTCTTCTGAATCAATTCCGGTAGTAACTATGTATAACTTATAGGAATAGGGTCATAACCCTCCCTTATCTGATTATACCCTTGATTCCGCTGCTGGGATGGTCTCTGATAAGAAATGGTGGTTGGAGCTACACCAACAACTGGAGTAATTGAGGCGACTTGCTGATGACGCTGATAATTTCTTCTAGGACGATTAACCCTCCTCTCTTGCATAACAACATTTTTATCTCCTTCCTTCTCCTTGGTAAACCCATAAGATGGCTTCTTTGCACCTTCAGATCCTTCACTTTTCATTAAACGGCCCTCTCTTATAGCCTCTTCTAAACGGATACCCATGCCTACCATTTCAGTAAAGTCACTTGGCACACTTGCTACCATCCTTTAATAGTAGAAAGCACCCAGAGTTTTCAAGAAAATCTTAGTCATCTCCTTCTCTTCCATGGGAGGAATCACTTGGGCGGCTACCTCACGCCATCTCTGTGCATATTCTTTGAATGATTCCCTATCTTTCTGAACCATGGCCCTGAGTTGATCATGGTCAGGCGCCATGTCTACATTGTATTGTATTTTCTGATAAATGCTTCTCCCAAGTCATTAAAAGTATGGATATTGATGCTGTCCAAACTCATATACCACTTCAGCGTCGCACCGGTCAAACTATCCTGAAAAAAGTGAATCAGCAGACGCTGATCATCAGTATGGGTAAACATTCTCCTTATATACATCACCAGATGAGCGCGAGGGCAAGTGTTGCCATTGTACTTTTAAAACTCCAGGACCTTAAAATTTGCAGGTATCTTAACATTCGGGACCAAGCATAATTCATTCACATTCTACCCGAACAATTCCTTTCCCCTGAGGGCCTTCATCTCCTTCTGCATCTTGTCAAACTGCTCTTGAAAATCATCCATTCTGTCATAAAGACCCAAGTATTCACTTGGTGGAGGAAAAGGACGACACACATCATCGTTAACAAATGGAACCAAATTCACCGAAGGAGGTGCAGCAGGAGCAGCATGCACCACAGAAGGTGCAGGAGTAACAGTAGTCTAAATAACTGGAACTTCTTGAGGACCAAGATTGAAACCTTCAGGTGCAAAATTCTCTGGCATTTCCCATGGATGACCTTGAGGCTTGCAATTCTGAACAACAGCTGGGGTAGCAGACACAGGAACAGTCAGAGCTTCAGCAGTAGCCCTTGTCGGTTAAGGTTGAACACTCGATGGATGATTCTGAGCAGCCACCAGAGATTCCATCGGAGCAGTAAGATTGGCCATGTCGGCCTTCAAAGCAGAAACCTCCTTGCACAGCTCGCGATTATCTTGTTCTAATTTTTTCATCTTCCTTATGAAATTAGCCCGAGTGTTGTAGTGGTGAGTCAGTTTGCTGAACGAAGTAAAGAAGCTTGGTAAGACACCTGGATATGCGTAACGAATGCAAGAAATGTGTGCAATATGATGCATGATATGCAATGAAGGTGATTAATTCTTAATAATAATATTTCAAGGAACTTAAAGATTTATAGACATATTGCAAATATCAAAGTAACAACACATTTGAAATACTGAAAAGTTTATTATAATAACTTTGAAATGGATTACAAGTTTCAACAATCCCAAGTACAAGATGAAAATAAAGTTTAAAACCCTGAGAAGTAAAGCTATAGGAGATTTCTCTATACATTGGCGTTTTCCTGTAAGCCTGGAAATCTGAGCCTTCAACCTCTGGTTTTCTTCCGCATACCTGTTGGCAACCTCCTTCCATTCTCCTGAATCAGAAAGTGAGAAACTAGCATCTGACTGAGGCTTAGGAGAGAAAAATCCCCTTGCCTCTCCATCATCTCTACAGCCTGACTCTCAAGAACTCAATCAAGTCGTCCTTCTCCTTCAAGTCTGATCTATAGGAAATCTCTAAAGTTTGGAACTTATTCTTCCAAGCATCATTTTCCTGCCGCATCCCGACCAAATCAAGTTGTAGCTCTTCCACATCATCCAATAAAGGAGGAGTGGTCTTCACAAACAAATCAGGAATAGGTGTTTCCCAGGAATACGACATCTTCAACTGAATAGCTCTCGTTTGGACCCACTGAAGATAATGCTCCAAAGAAACAACCCCCCTAGGTCCCAAGTCTTTCCTACTCTTCCTATGAATGTGAACCTAAGCCTTCGGAATCTGCTCCCTTGCTTCCCTGTGATCTTCTTCCTCCTTCAGAAAGAAGCTGCTCAAATGAATACTATTTGGTTTATCCCTCATCGGATAACCAAGTTGTCGTCGTGCAAGAACATGGTTGTAGTTAATTCCTTCCTTTGTACCAAGTTGAGGTGCATTGGGGAAACTACCACAACTGTCAATAAACTCTATATCCTGGTAAGCTCGATGGTACCAATCAATATCCGAGTGAGTAAGTGCCATGATCTTAGGAGCCCAACGGGGTTCCTTCCTGACAACCCAGAAAGCATCAGACTGAGGCATATGAGAGATAAACCACTGGTACAACAAAGGCGTGCAACAAATAATCATCCCCCCGTGATAAGAATTCCAAAGATGAATAGAGTAATAAGCATCACCCAACAATGTAGGAACTGGGTTTCCAATCATGAAGATCCTGATAACATTAACGTTAACAAACTTATCCATATTAGGAAATAAAAACAACTCGTAAGCAAGTAGAGCAAAGATGGCCTCAAAAGTGACTGTACTCTTCATCCTTGAAAAGTGACGAGCTTTCTCGAATAAGAACTGGGCTGGTAATCCTCTAATCCCTCCTTTAGTAGTCATATGGGCTTCCACCTTAGACTTCCCCAGATGGATCAAAACAACAATCTCATGTGGTTTTGGCTCACCCTCTAAACCAGTAAAAGGAACACGATCGGTAACAGGTAAATTCAGCAGATAAGAATACTCCTCTAGTGTAGGCATCAACTAATAGTCGGGGAAAGTAAAGCAATGATACATCGGATCATAGAACTAGACCAAGGTCGAGAGAATACCCTCCTTCATCCTGAGCTTCATGAGAGGAATGATTGGTCAATACTTCTTCCGAAAATCTACAAAACACTCAATCTCGGGAATTAGACTGATCAACTCATCTAACTTGGGATCCTTGAAACTGTATTTTTCAGTCCTTCTTTTTCCAGAATCCATGTCAAAAAGTACCTGAGATGTTCACAAATGGTCAACTTTTAAGTCCCTCAAAATAAAATTTCTTCAAAATATGCTTATGAGTGCATGGATGCATGATGCAACAATCACACACAAGATCACACATATAGGGTTCATAGGTTCAACGTCACGAACATGAGGTCGAAGGTACTACCCATAAAGTGTTGGTCTAAAAGTTATCACCTGCCGAACAAGGTTCTAGAGGTTCCCAGAGTCTACATCCTTCCTTCAGATATTACCAACTTCCTGATTAACTCGGTAATTAGTAATATTCTCAAGAAAAACTCGTCTGAGCGTAGTATCGCGTGACAACTATTTCTGGATTACCCCATCATAACTTCCGCAGTACACCTAATAGGCCAAGATGGGTTAGGTATTCTACAGTCCTCAACTTCAGCAGACTCCCAGGTCGAAAGTAACACATCTTCCCGATTACTCGGTAAATGACACTATAGTTAAAGGGGCCTCCACTGAGTTGGGGATCTCATGCCTCTTTTTTTGGGATTACACCCTCAAATTTAATATGACTATACTGCCCGTCCTATCTGAAAGTTTGCCCAAGTCCGAGTATAGGACTTATAAGTAATCACCAAGCACCCTGAAAACCAGGAAAATCCAGACAAACATATATACAACATATAACACATAGACAACAATAGCACATATACATATAAAAACAAAGATAGGCTCAACCCACTTAGGGATGGACCAACAAGAGGTCAATCTTTCCCCAATGAAGTCTCCGTTTTTTCTGTAGCGGTAGAAATGTTTAAGACTAAGCCATTGGATTGGCTAGACTTATACAGATCAAAATAAAAATCGCCACCGCGCTTTATTGTTTCCAAAGGAATGGGAAAAGAGAGAGTAACCCAAAAGAGAGGGGGAAAGATTCAAGGTAAGGGGGTTGGTTATGCAAAGGGAAGGTATTAGCACCCTAAACATCTACGGTACTCCGCAGAAACCTCTTTGTAAAATCTGTATATTTTGGCTATAAAAAATTGTATAAAAATGGATGGTGGAGGTGAGAAAAGAAATATATTTTTATGGTTTTTGCAACCGACGCGGTTGCGAACCTTTAGTGCCTATTACCACCTTTCCTGCAATAGGGGATTAGGGTACTCGTAGTTCCTCTTTTAAAAATTTAAAACACAAGTGTGTTGGTTAATTTTATAAGATAAGACATCATCGTCATTGTCCGTGTGGAAAACATACTTACTACCCACAATCATGAGAAAGGAGAATTTGCATCATCTCAAAGTGGAGGATATGGATTGGATATTAAAATTAACAATGCCTCACTCAATATTCAAGTGGAAAATATCTCTCTTCACTACATATTGTAGAAGTATAGTTGTTTGCATCACTACAAGGATTGACAAGAGTCCAATCTTTTGAGAAAATTTTTAAAGTAGAAGCCAAAGGAGGGAGATGATTTTTGAAATTAAAGAAGACGGGAGGAGAAGAAGAGACTATCCTAAAGCATAAGGTAAAAGCTAGGGATAAGAACCATCTAACCAACAAGAAGCTAACACTTGACATTATGAGTCAAGATAGAATTTCCATTCTTTGGATTGAAACCAAGCAAGCAAAGATACTTAGACCTCTTGAGAGAACAAAACTTTAAGTGTATTAAGTCTTCACAAAAATTGGACAGAGTAACGGCTGTATACGGGTGAATTCCAGATTACAAACAAAGAATGTAATCACAATAACCTGCACACAAAACAAACAAACAACCCAATGTCTTGAGGTAAACCTCAAGAACTCCAGACAAAATATCAATTAAGGTCACAAGGTCTCCCACATAGGCCAACGTCTCTAATCCTAAGTCCAAGAAGTCCAAAACTCCATAATGGCAAGAATAGTAATCAAATAGTACAAGTATTATTAATGGTTTTTATGGTTCATGTTGATTATTAGGTTTCTTAAAAGAGAAAAGAAAAGGCTCAAGTGAGCAAAATAAAAATAACATGAAATGTAATGCTTAAAGTAAATGGTACATAAAGCATAAAAAACTAAAAAGCATAAAGTAAAAACAATTTAATAATTAGTGGTTAGTTAGATGACCATCTTGAAACTTGCATTTGGAACACATTAGAGGATTGGTAGAATCAAAGCCTCCACACAACAAGCTGCATTTGCTTTTTGTCAAGTATATTATCCATTTGGAATCCTCAAAAGTACCATTTAATGATCAACAATGTTTAAGTGATCTGCGTTGACTAAAAGTGTTGTAGATCCATTAGAGGATTGGTAGAACCAAAGCCTCCATACAATAAATCTCAAGGTTATTGGATCAAAGAGATCAAATCAATATACTTGGGCTTGCAAACATAAGTTTGGGCCACGAATGATCATTTATTCGAATCGGGACAAAATTTAGCACTGCGTTAAGCAATCGTAAGTGGACTCATATAGAAGTCGCACCTATTTTGAGGTCGGTCAATAGAAATTTATGCACCATTTGTTTTGAGACATGATATAGGGATCATGCTCCAATAACACTTAGTACAATAAGAAAGAGATAAGATGAAGAAGGGTGAGGAAGAATATACAAACCACATTTAAATTAAAATTTAATCAAACTATTATTTAAATCATTCATCCATTTTTGTGGAGTTAGACTCAACACCATGGATCCAATGATGTTAATAAAGTTCATGATCAAAAATTCAACCCAAGATTATCCAGAAAATAATCACAAAATAATATTGCATTTAATATATACATTAAAAGGGTTTTAAAATGTTTTAAAATAGAAATAAAAGAGAAAAATATCAACTATGTTCAAATTAATCAAGAAATAAAAAGTAAGATCATAGAAAAATAAGAAATGAGCTAAAATAATTTTATAAAAATTTTGGTAATTTTTTAAAGTCAGAAACTATTTTTTTAAATTGAAAGAAATGAGTAAAATGAACCAAAAATAATAAAAAAATACCAAAGTTAGAAATAAAATATGAATGTGGTCACCAATATTTGTCAAAATATCATTGGATCATTCCATAATTTTTTTAGAATTTTAAAATGCATAAAAGAATTTTTAAAAATATAAAACAAATTAAATAAAATTAAAATTAATAAAAAATATCAAAATACAAAATAAAATTGTGAAAAAATGAAAATCAGAAAAAGAAAAATTAAATATATTTTTCATAATTTTTTCAGATTTTTTGGACTAAAAATGAATTTTCTATGATGTTTTTGAAATTTAAAACAATTAAATATAAAAATCAGAAAATAAAAATAAAGTAAAAAATATGTGGATCATTGGATGAGAGTCAAAACGCGTTAGTAATCAAATCTAAGGGATCTGGCACGCTGTGCATATCATGGTCATTAGTGAATAAAGCACATAATCAAATGTAAATCAGAAATTCAAAAAATACAAATGGCGTTGTTTCATTGGTTGAAGGATGACATGTTGGTCATCTTCAACCTCCAGCCAGTCCCAAAACCTGGTTGCTCAATCTGTAAAGGTAGAGCACGAGACCTATGACATTCGCTTCGTCTCTTCAAGACGAAGACAACCACACCTTCGCGGTAAATTTATATGAACTGTAGCTCAATCAATTTGGAAGGAAAGTTTTGAAAAGGGATTTGAAATTTCTTGGTCAAAACATGTTTCCAGCTAAAAGTAAGTGTTGCAACTAGAACCAGGGCAATGAGAACATCACAATGATATCAAAGTTTTGAAGAATTGATGAAGAAATCTACCTATTGAAGTTGAGTTGCATAGCTCTGAAACTGGACTTCTATGGAGCAATATAGGGCACAATTCTTGAAGGTAATTATATGGTTAGCTTCAGGGAAGGTCAAGGGAGGTAAATTGATTGAAAATTTGGATTGAAAAAGGCTTGAACATAGATTTTGTAGTTGCAGAAATTTGGGTTATGGAACAAGTTTGGCAGGGTGATTCTGGCTATCCAAGCTTAAGAAAATTAATGAGGGATGACCCTCTATTTATAGGGAATCAAATGGAATGTCCAAGCGTGTGAAATGATGAAGTTTGGAGGGAAATCGTGTGAAGTTGCAAACAAGAAAAGTGTGACTTCTAATTTGATCAAAATTCATCCAAAACGCGCGTTTTGTTGTGCTAATCACTTCTGGAAGTTCACTAAACATGTTTAGAGGCAAAAATGTGCAGAAACAAAGTGTTTAGGAGATAAATCAATGATTTCAAATTCTGACTTTTGAAGAAACTTCAGTTCCAAGTTACCAAGTTCAAATCAATGGCATTCTCATCTCAAGGGGTCTTAGGGCATGATTCTTGATGCTTTAGAAAGATGAGGTTACAAGCTTTGCAATGGAAAAATAATGAAGTCAAATGGATGTTTGAGTTGAAAGTTGCATTGAGTCAAAGTTGGAGAAAAAGGGTTGACTTTCCATACTTAGAAATATTTCAAAGTTTTCTTCAAAAGTGACCTATAATGTTTTGCATCCAAACATGGCCCTCCACTTGGAATTTGCTCTTGACCAAAAAAGATGGCATGAAATGGACCTCTCAAATTACACTTTGAAACTTGAACCATTCAAAATCTACAAAAATTGATGGAGTTATGAATTGTTGAAGATGGCAAAAAATCATGAAATGACCTATAATATTTTGTATCCTTAGGGAATATTCCATCCATTTTATCACTTTGCATATAAAATAAGGGATAAATTTCACATCCTCAAGATCATTATAGAAAAATAGTGGTCCCAAGGTGATAAAAATTGACCAAGTTATGATCATTTGAAGTCACACATGAGAAATTGGGGGCTCATCTAGAGGACTTCTAATCATTCTTCATCATCAAGTTTCTTCCTCATGAAAACTCCTTGAAACTTTTAAAGTGATTTGTTAATAACCCTTTAAAGAGAAGGATGTATTTGGAATCACTCAAAAATACCAAAATATGAGCAAGATATACTTCTTTGAAGTTCAAAACCCTAGCTCCTAGATCAAGAAAATGCTTTGAGGAACTTTGACAATTTTGAACAACCTTCTTGTACCAACACTATTTCTTTGTAAATAGAAGTTGTTGAGTATGATAATGAGAACTCATATCCATAATACCACTTCCATATCTTGAGAATTGATAGAAATATGCACTTGTGATCAATGGGAACAAGACTTTGTCCAACCATGACAACTTCTTCAATCAATCCCTTGCACTTTTGAATCAATCTTGATATCTTGGAAATGTAGTGAACTAAAATTGCCTTGCCATGCCATACATTCCAAAGCAACTTCAATGGTGAGGTTTGGAATTCTCAAGCTTTATTGCCTAGGGCATGGAAATAAACTCATGAACCCATGGAGCAACTTGCTAACCCACATTGCCTTTACCTACCTTATTAACAAATAAAGACAAACCAAAATTGTATTTTGTTAATTAGAAATAAAGTAAAAATAAAACATGCATAATCAAAAAAGAAAAACAAGTAAAGGTGCTTGGTGATTCCTCAAAGAGCAAAGCTGAAGATAGAGAGGAGAACCAAAATAACCTAATGTGGTCTTGTTATGATTGAATCAACATGGTATGATGAGGGGATCTTATGGGCAAAAATTGGGGTACAACAGAACCAAGAACGAAGTAGAAGCTTGATCAAAAGTCAAAGGAGAAACGAGTTTAGGAGAGGGAGGAGCACCGTGAAACTAACACCTAGTGCAAAGAGAGTGGAAGATAGAGCCTCCGTTGAGAGGACCTTGAGAAAGAGGGAGTATCTTTGTTCACGGTTGAATTCCAAATGTCATATTTCATTTCAACCCTAGCTACTGAGCTAAACGTTGCGTTTACAATCTTTCTCTTTCTTTTTTTCTTTATTTTATTCATTATTCTTTGTTGTTGTTAAATGAACAAATCTGAATAAAGCTTGGTACTAATTGAATGTTATTTGTGATTTAGGAGTTAGGCCAGATTATACACTCTAGGTCTGTTTTAGTTTTTTTGGTGGATAACAAAAACTGCTCGTAGACCAAAAACTGGTTGGGCTTAACTGCAGTTTTCTGAACCAACACCCTATCTCAACTCAACACCCCCTGAAGCTCCATTTCTGTATTCATTTCAATTCTATTTTTAATTAATGGTGATTTATTTTTCCATGATATTTGATAAAAGAGATTTTGATGGAAGAATTTCAAGAGGTTTTAAAGCTAGCTAAGAGCATAATTTTCATCAAGGGAATTTAAGGAGGATTCCTGTAGAGTTTTCTTATTTCTTCTGTGGTTTTGAAGAGGCAATAGACCTTCTCCATTAGGTATCATCTGATGTCTCTTTACTATCTCATTCTCGCATTATATTTCAATTTCTGACGCCATGAGAAGTAGGAATAGAGATGTATTACGGGGACATCCATTGCATATATATGTCAGGAGTCCCTCTAGTTTATTTAAGGAAATTCCGCATTATGTGACATGTGTGCTATTTATGCTTGTTTAAAATCCTACATTTGAAGTAGGTATTCCGCACGATTGTTTACATTTGTGCCTGCTTATATTCCTCATCCCCCATGGAAGTCCTCAAAAGGAGGCGAGCAAAAAGGGTTAGCAATCAACTCCGCAATTTCGTCGGTGTCATCCGTAGCTAGTGACGCACCATGACGCTTCAGAATTATGAAAATATTGTGTATCGAGTCGTCAGGTGGAAAATGGTTTTGCAACCAATCCCCCACGCTTTGTCAGGAGTTCGCATTGGCCAACGCAGCCACTCCGTGATTGTTCATATTACCTTCTATCTCCTATCTCGATCTTCTATATCTTGGTTAGGTGTTTAGTCATTTTGGACATCACATTTTTGTTTTACATTCTATTCCAGCTTGTTTTCTTTAGGTGATCCGCTCCCCTTAGCTTAAAGAATTTCTCTTCTTTTATATTTCACTCCCGCTTGTTTGTCTCGGGTGATCCTCTCCCCTTGACTAAAGCATTTTGCTTATTTTCTTTACCATATTATGTTTGTTCTCTTTCGAGTTTGCTTGCTCACTCGCTTTCTATACCATGTTCCCTTAGGATGTGCTTGTTCCTTTCGGGTGCAAGTTAGACCTTAAGTTGCAAACCATGCATGCTAACATTGGATAAAAATTTCCCTTTTGTTAATCCAAACCTTAGGACCACAATTATTAGAAATAGGCTAGTCTCTTGTAGACTCTTTTCTTCCCCTTTTTCATATTCATTAAAACTAAAACCTTTTTTTTTGGCGAACCATAAAACATCTTAATCATACTTAAACCTTTTTTCAAGGTAACAAAACACAAACCAATCAAACGTGGCATCTTGCCTTGATGGTGTAACTCAAAAACGTTTTCACGAGGGTTCGTCACCCATAAAAAACAAAAAACAAACAAAAATATGTGATCTGAACTATGGTGCTCTAATTCCTCGAAAGGGATACGTAGGAAACATGTCGCGGGGCCTAACCGAGTAAAATTCGTAAATACTTCCTTCTTTTCTCCGTATTTCCTTTTCATGCATTATTCCTCATTAGTAAGAATTAGACATATATTAGAGACACTCATAAGATAGATAACAAGAGTGGATACCATAGAGTACTACCAGCGTGCGGGGTGCTAATACCTTCCCTTCGCGTAACAGACTCTCTTACCCAATCTCTCGGTTTCAAGATCGTGACTTCTCCCTTCTCAGGTTTTCTCGATGTTCACCTTTCCCTTCATATGGGATAAAATACGTTCAATGGCGACTTCATTGTTCGATGATTTTCAACCGGTTGCTTCAGCTGGAGACTTCAGTGGGGATAGTAGCAGGTCCATTGCTGGTCCATCCCGGAGTCACTCCTAGCTCTTGTTTTCTTTTCTTTGGTTGTTTATCTTTATGCTTGATAGATTATTAATTTGTATATATTTGAGCATATGTATGCATTGCATTTTATCGGTCTCCATATTAGTTATCTACTGTGTTGGCTTTTGGTTTTCCATGTTGGGTGGGTGTTACTATGAGGTAAAAGGCCCAGTACCCAGGCCCGAGTGCACTAGTACACTATTAATAGAGTGGAACATGATGGCTGTTGGACTTAGGTCCTCACTAGCATATTCATGTGGTATGCGTTTGGTTGAGGTTCAAATGAATTACTATCGACACCCATGTTTGTGGGTAAGGCGATAGTATTTTCAGGCGGACCCGTGATTCCGAGTCACCTTTGCCTTACCCTGGCCTAGTCTTTACCCATGAGTGGGGAGGGGATAATCTTTACAGGTATAGATGGTGACTATGTTTTGATGGTGACCGTTTTGTTCTGTTGGTGACTATGAATTTCTCAGATTTATTTTATGAGTTTCTGATATGATGTTCATGAGGTTCTTTTGGGTTATGTTTCAGACCCTTGATCCTGAGATATGTGGCACGTTCAGAAACAGTACAATGGTTACCTGGATTATGTGGAACCTTAATCCCATGTCATTGCATACCATAACATCATATCATTATGTATACACTTCCTATTTCTAGGGAATTCGAAAGATGAGTCTCTTTCTCCGAGATTTTCAAAAGATGAATATTATTATCAAAAGGATACTTATGGATAGACAAGTATTTGAGTTCTTTGGAAATGAAGGATGACACGTGCACTCATAACATCATGCATTTCATTATTCATATCATATGCTTATCGGGCCCTTTCTTTTCATGCACAGTTCAGAATCAACGACAACGACCTCTCTACATTTGTACAGCACTCACATCGACCAACGAAGACTTATAGATCTCTTTGAATAGAATCAGAATGTTCTCCGTCAGGACATGGATAATATGAGTGACAGAATGCATCAACTTCTCGAGACTCTCCAAGTTGTTATTCAGGGAAAGGAAGAGCTTCGTCAGAACGTCACTAAGATTACAAAAGTCTCTCCTTCCACTTTTAATGGGTTCCCCAATCCTCCTAATGGAATTCTCAAGGCTACTACTGTTGTGATTACTCCTAAAACTCATAAGAAGTTGGTTGACGACCATTAAAATGTCATTGATCTTGACGATTCCCAAGGTGATCTCACTACTGACCTTGCTGAAACTAGTAAGATGTATTGTGCTCTTGAGGAGCGTCTCAAAGCTATTGAAGTTTCTAATAAATTTGAATTCAATGCCACTACATTGTGTCTTGTTCTTGGGATTGTTATTCCTATGAAGTTCAAAGTTCCCGAATTTGATAAATACTCAGGCACCACTTGCCCAGAGACTTATCTCCATTCTTATTTCCGCAAGATGGCCGCTCATGTTGAGAATGAAACGTTACTCATGCACTTATTTCAAGACAGTCTTACAGGGGAACCATTGGAATAATATATGTGGTTAGGGAGGTCTCATGTTAGTATTTAGGGAGAGCTCGAAGATGCTTTCTTGAAACATTATCACTACAACACTGTTATGGCTCCTTGTTGTGCCCATCTATGTAACAGAAGTCTGAAGAATACTTCAAAGCGTACAACCAGAGGTGGAGATGATTATCTGCAAGGGTTCAACCTCCTCTCTTGGATCATGAGTTGACTGATTTGTTCATGGGCACTCTGCGAGGTCCTTACCTTCTGCATATTATTAGCAGTATTTTCGCCTCCTTCTCTGATATTGTTATTATTGGGGAATGTGTCGAGACATCTATCAAGGATGGTAAGATCCAAGGTACCCCTAGCACTAACGATAACAACATTGGCGAGGGCAAGAAACCTTATTCTGACTTTATCAAGAAAGAATAAGGTGAAACTAGTGCTACTATTGTTGATAAGGATTCTTAACCCTGGGTGGCACAACAACAATCTTTCTTGCCACAATAGTAGTATGCTCCACAATAGCAAAATCATCAGAACCAGAATCCGCGCAGACCTCTAAATAATTTGGAAAGAAGGAATGTTCCTTTGGATCTAATTCCTATGACCTACAGTCAAATTTTGCCATGTTTGATTCAAAACTCCTTGGTAGTTCCCAAATTTCTGTAGCCTCCACCACAGCCCTTTCCACTTGAGTATAATCCAAACATACAATGCGGGTACCACACCGGGTCAGCAGGACACTCGATTGAGGATTGAAATGCTTACAAAGCTAAAGTACAACAGTTGATCGATAATAAGCACTTAGCCTTTCAAGGAGGAAACATGTTGGTAACCAGAAACCCTCCACCTGAATAGATGTCAAGACTACAAAGAGCGTCCCCTCAAATAAGTCAAGTCTGAAGAATCCTCCTCAACACGACAATTTCTACTTTCATTTGTAATCTCTCTTATTTTGTTCAGTACTTTCTTGTATGCGAAAATGTTTGTTTTTGAATATTAAATCACAATACATTGAATATGATTGTCTTGAATTAATCCATTTGTTATCACTCTTATTTATTTTACTATTATTTTGATACTTAACTCTTGTTAATAAATCAAAACAACTCTGGAGGGAGGATAATGAAAAATATACCAAAAATCTCAAACGGTATGCTTTTGAGTAAAACCCTACTGACGATGTACAAGCATTGTTTCAAATCCCTAAACATCGGAGATATAAGGGAGTGAAACCCTTGTTAACCCCTTTGAGCCTTAAAGTGGGAGTTTCTTTTCTGTTCAGAAAAAACCCTTACATTCAACACGAGGTAGGATAGTGTTCAGTTAATCTGATCGGGCATTTAGAATGCATCAAGAGTGTGAATCTAAGGATGCAACAATGGTTATCCTTCAAAAGGGTTGAGGAAATTCAAAATCGCAATGGCTAACCCTCATCTATCACCAGTGTGCATCTAAAGAGAACGATATTCCAATGAGTATCTCTCGCACGCCAAGAGGTCAAAGATGACGATACAACAATGGTTATCCTTCATCTATAAAGGACTCAGGCAGTCACAATCACTTCCAACAAATCAAAGACGAAGTAAAGATCAACAACTTGTTCAAAAGGGAAAGTATGAATAAGAAATAAACAAAATCCCCACTAAGTCGAAACTTGAAAACAAGTCGCTTAGGCAAAAGTTAGGGCATCCCGCTGGACTTCCAACTCGAAATTCAAAAGAATTCATCTAGGAAAAAGCTAGGGAAAATGAGAATGAAATTGAAAATCCTAAAAGGAGAGAAAAGGATTACCAATAAAAATCCTCATTGAAAGAACAAGGTTGTGTGATCAGACACTAAAATCAAAAGTTAGTGACTGTTGTGTCCAAGAAACCATTATGATTCCTCAACCATCATAAACTCCTCTTTTGAGAGATGAATGATTGTATCGGGTTAACTGAACTTGGGACTAGTGGAGAACATCATGGAGAACGGGTGGGCACCAAAATTGTTGAGCCTTAAATCCTTTTATTTCTAAAACCTGTGAATCAAGCCACGTTACAACCTTTAAAAGTCCTAACTGAAGCATGGGTCAATTCAAAAGCGTGCTACGATGAGATAGCGTTTAACTGACTCCTAAGAGTTTTGTTTAAATATCTGTGTTGGTATCATATGCTTGCATTATCTTTCAAGAAAAATAATTTGCAAATGTTTCTCTCTAGCTAGTGATTCGCTCACAACAGAGTTTTGACATCATTTTATTCAAAGGTTTTTTTAAAACTTTAAGACTTACATACGTGTTACATTAGAATTATCATTCTCATAATAAACATTCTTCTGCATACAAAACAACTGATTGACATCAAGTAAGTTTACACATGAACATCAGCAAAAAGCTTAATCTTGTCAGAGAAGAGAGGCTTGAATACTCTGTTGAAGCAAAAATCATTTATCACAAAAGAAATGACATATCCAAGGGAATGTTAACCAGAGATTCTTTTAAGCGAAAGCATCTTCGTGTTGTACAATCTGAGTACCCTTTAAGGGTGAAGTTAGTAGATTCCACCGATCTGGTGCAATCAAGTCGAGATTCGATCTCTCCGAACTCAACCAAATCGGGGGCATTCCTTCAAAGCTATCAACCCATGGGAAATCACGTAGATAAATATCTTTAAGCTAATATCAATCAGAAGCTATCATGTCGAGAAATATCTTAAGAATTCTGCCAACTTGAGGCAATCATGTCAAGATTCGACAAATCTCTTCAAGAAAGTTGTAATCAAGAGAAGTTTATTTCGTAACTCAAGAGATTGGGGCATGCCACCTCATATCATATTGTGGCACAGATATTCAGGTCTTCTATTCAGCACAGATTCTTTCATAAATTCCACATAAATGGGCATTCCTCATCTACTCGCGAAGCTACTCAAGCAAGATATGTCCTGTAAGACAACCGTCGAAGAAATCAAGCTGAAAGAATCGTGAGGGTCACCTTGACCCATCCTACATTGCAAGAGTCATCCTCATCCCCAGTAGACATTCCAGGAATAATCCCCAGCGGTCGAGTAAATCGAGGCACTCGGAGGTGTCGTGTTAATTAGTGTACATATTCAGCATGATTCCCCAGCAAAAATGTAATATGGGGAACTCTGAGGCTTCATGAAATTCATCACTTACAAGTGCACATCCCCCGAGATCTAAACCGGGGAATTCGCAGAGCTAAACCGGGGCATTCGCGGGTGTCCATGTCCATATTTTTATCCCCAAGTGATTTAAGAGGTAATTATCCAGTGTGGCGTAAACTTGGGGCATGTATTCAAAGAGATACACATGGTGTTTAGTATTCGTTCCTCAACATATTCAATCCTACCATCCTCTCAATGATTAAGGGTGTAGGGAAGTCAAACTAGATTATCTCTTCCCCGACAATACAACTCAGAATTTAATGGTGTACCTGAAAACTCACTTTATCAGCAATTCAATCTGTAGAAGAGACATTAATAATCTTCAGTATCATAAGCTCCCTTATGAAAATCCTTATTGGTATCCCCAGTGATCCTTGGTACCGCAGGTTTCTAGCGCTGATATGTATTGGCAATCCCAGTGATGAGCAACAGTTCCCAACGAGCCTTCATTTATCCCCATGAAGTTTATTTCTTTGTATTTCATATAGTTATCACTACATAGCATTGCATCTTCAAAAGTGTGTAGCTGATCCATTAGAAAGGATCTTTGCGTCAAAATAAATTAAAACATGCATTCGAAGTATATGATAGATCGGGTACCTTACACGAAAGACCTGAATCATTCAAAGACAGCAATACATCCCCATAAGAGGATATCACTCCAAAATCCCCAACTAATGTCCTTCGTTAGATCACGATACTCAGCTAACGATGTCAGTACCTTATACTCCCAAACACTCGTCCGTGTTACCTTTCCAAACACTCGTCTGTGTCAACCTGCATCGTTCTAAACACTCGTCCGTGTTATCCTTTTCTTGGATACTCATTTGTTTCTTCTTTTGATACTCGTTCGTATTGATTCCAACACTCGTCCGTGTTTAACCTTTATTTGACACTCGTTCATATCTTCTTTAGATACTCGTCCATATTGACTCAAACACTCATCTGTGTTAAACCTTTCTTGGATACTAGTTCGTATCTTCTTTCGATACTCGTCTGTATTGATTCAAACACTCGTCCGTGTAATCATTTCATTGATACTTGTTTGTATCTTATTTCGATACTCATCCGTACTGATTCAAACACTCGTTCGTGTTTAACCTTTCTTTGATACTCGTTCGTATCTTATTCCAATACTCGTCTGTATTAATACAAACACTCATCCGTGTAATCATTTCCTTGATACTCGTTCGTATCTTCTTTTGATACTCGTCCGTATTGATTCAACACTCGTCTGTGTTAAACCTTTCTTGGATACTCGTTCGTATCTTCTTTTGATACTCGTTCGTATTGATTCAAACACTCGTCTGTGTTATCCTTTCCTTGATACTCGTACGTATCTTCTTTCGATACTCGTTTGTATTGATTCAAGCAGTCGTCTGTGTTGTTCCTTTCTTTAATACTTGTCTGTATCTCCTTTGATACTCGTCTGTTTCCTCTTCTGGTACTCTTCACTATTGTTTTGAACATGCGTGTGTGTTAATCTGTCACGGATCCCCGATGAAGTCCTTCCTTCAACACTCATCGGGTTATCTTCAAACGCTCGTCATGTCATCTTCTAACACTCATCGTGTCAATTTCAAAACACTCGTCGTGTCAACTTCTAAACACTCGTCGTGTCATTTTTCAAGCATTCATCATCAACTTCTAAATACTCGTCTTGTCGGTTTTAAATCACTCTTCGTGTCGTTCTCTAAACCCTGTTTCGGCACCATTGCCACGTTACGAGCAATCACCTTCCAGGTTCATCCATGAATCCTCTTACCAAGAAAAAGCAGGAAATTTCATCCCCAATGGGTATCACAAAGTAATAAATAACCATCATTTTTAGATAAAATTTTTGGCATTGGTATTTAATCATCTTCTAACTCGAACGTCTGAAAGGCACGCGCCAATCGTACTTTCAAGTTTAAGACGATTAAATAGGGGCAACTATAATACCCCAAATTTGTCCTACCCCTTTATAAGGATCATCTAGCTTATGAATCTCGCATCCTTCATGTACATACCCTCCATTAGGTCATCTAACACATCATGCATTCATTAATCAATAAAACATGGCATGGGATCAAAGATATTGAGAAATTAGGGTTTCTATATGCTTTAAGCTCTTATCTTCAATCAGGTTCGAATCAATTGATTTTTTATTTGATTATGGTTTATGAAGCTAAAGTATTATGTTCATATTCATTGAGGACTTCTTCTTTCGTTAAACTTCTTCATCAAGATGCCTCAAAAGCGAGTGGATTAGGGTTATGATAATGACATGGTTTCTTGCGACACTTCAAAGGAAGATATTATGAGCTAGGGTTCTGTTTTAACAAGTACTCTCATTAATCAGGGATAGAGATTCACTTCTTTATGCCAAGTGGTTATCATAAGGATATTAAGGGTTTGGTTTCATGGCTTTCATGTGACACATTTCTCACATCTAGGGTTTCTTTTGTTTATCATCATCGAATGTTTGGTTCACTTGGTTATTTGCGTTGCAACACAATATTGTGGACTTGATGCCAGGATTGAAATGCATTTTCTATCTTGTGAATTATTTCAATTTTGAAAGCATTGGATAATTTCAAAGTCCATTTTGGACTCTTAGGCTTTTTATATGTGATTTGTTCAAAAAGGTGAAAGAATGAATATGTTCTTATTTAGTTATAAAGTTAACTCTTGAAGGATGACTGTAGGCAAAATCATATGGAATTTTGTACGAGTCATTTTCCACTACCGCAATTCCATGCATTGTATTTTGGAAGTATTTAAGTATGAAGAACATTGAAGTGCAAAAGGAAGGGAAAAGACTTTCAAATTTCCTTTGAAGGAAAAATAGCATTACTATGTACATTTCCTGATCAATGCCATTACACATTTCCATCTCCTTTACACGAGCTACATAGAAACTACCAAAACTTACAAATTATACCCTATGCTAAACCTATTGTCCTAAATCTTCAAGCCTTGCTTCATCTTATAAGCTTCCATGACTCCATTTTTAGGTCATTCTTCAAATTCCCATTGTGCCTCATATTCCAAGCTACGGTGTCCAAGCTTATAATGAGATAACCAAAACCTTCATAAATGAGAGAAACATTATAAAAAAATCTATCATAACATACAAACAGTTCACACATTGGCGTACACATACAAGAAAGTTGTACATACCACATACAAATCAGAGCATGTCAAGACAGGTCATGATCGCAATCAAATTTCAACATGACACAATGTAATCCAAACCAGACAAGAGGGACATTTGAAGGCCAATCCTAAAGGTAACTCGACCAAGCTAATTCACCTATTTTGTTCAGCTTCAATACATGCCTTTCAAATAGAAAATGACCAAAGAAAAAGCATCAGTTTCCAAATGATCATTCAATACATGCCTTTTCAATTTTATCCCTGATTTTTGCCCGAACCCTTTTGGTTCGCCGGGATGCCCTTATTTTTTCCTAGGTATGTCAACCTAGCGGGTCTTTATTATGCGTAGTATTTTTTCACTATGTTCGCATTAACAGCATGTAGAAGGTCGTCACCATCCATGGTGGTCAAAATCATGGCCCCACCAGAAAATATGTTCTTTACTACAAATGGTCCCTCATAGGTGGGAGTCCATTTTCACCTGGGATCACCCTGCGGCAGTATGATGCGCTTGATTACCAGATCCCCTACTTGATACACTTGTTGTTTGACTTTCTTGTTGAAGGCCTTGATCATCCGTTTCTGATACATTTGACCATGGCAGACAGCAGTAAGTCTTTTTTCGTCGATTAAGTTCAATTGATCAAGTCGAGTATGGATCCAATCATCTTCGCTCAAACCCGCATCCTTCATAATCCGTAGAGAAGGGATCTGGACCTCTATGGGTAGAACAACCTCCATGCCATACACCATAGAATAGGGTGTTGCCCCTGTCGATGTACGTGCTGAAGTACGGAACTCGTGAAGAGCAAACGGTAACATCTCGTGCCAGTCTTTATATGTCATCATCATCTTCTGTATGATCTTTTTGATATTCTTGTTAGCAGCTTCAACAGCCCCATTCATCTTTGGCCGGTAAGGAGAAGAGTTGTGATGTTGAATCTTGAACTGTTTATAGAGTTCAGTGATCATCGAGTTGTTGAGATTGGTACCGTTGTCCGTGATGATTCTCTCAGGGATACCATAACGACAAACCAGGTTATGCTTGATGAACCGTGCCACCACATTCTTAGTAATCGTAGAAAAGGAGGCAGCCTCAACCCACTTTGTAAAGTAATAAATGGCCACTAGGATGAAACGATGCCCGTTGGACGCGGTAGGTCTGATCTCGCCAATCATGTCAATGCCCCACATTGCGAAGGGCCAGAAAGCCGTCAAAACATTCAAGGAAACTGGAGGTACATGCACCTTATCAGCATAGATTTGGCACTTGTGACACGTTCGAGAATGCTGATAACAGTCGGCTTCCATAGTGGACCAATAGTATCCTGCCCGTAGGATTTTCTTTGCCATGGTATTTCCACTAGAATGAGTGCCGAAGGTACCTTCGTGTAGGTCTGTCATAATCCTTTCTGCTTCGCTCTTGTCTACACACCACAGTAAGGTAGAGTCATGATTGCGCTTATAGAGGATTCCATTGTTGAGGAAGAACTTTGTAGCAAACCTTCTCAAAAATTTCTTGTCATTGACAGATGCCCCCTCGGGGTATTCTTGATCCTCGAGATACCTTTTCACCTCATGAAACCAAGGTTTTTCGGCTACCTCCTCAGTATCGATCTCACAGCAGTATGCCGGTTCATCCAACCTCTTAATAGTGATTTGGGGAGCTTCATTATCCCACCTGAGCTTGAAAATTGACGACATAGTAGCTAGCGCGTTCGCTAACTGATTCTCTTCTCGTGGGAAATGTTCAAATGTGATCTCTTCAAAATGCGGTAGCAGTGTCACTACATACTCTTTGTAAGGAATAAGGTTTGGGTTCTTCGTATCCCACTCGCCTTTGATCTGACTTATCACCAAAGTGGAATCCCCGAATACACTCAAGAACTTGATCCTTAAGTCAATAGCAGCTCTAAGACCCATAATACATGCTTCATACTCTGCCATGTTGTTGGTACAGTTGAAACATAATCGGGAAGTGAACGGAGTATGACAGCCCTCGGGAGATATGATCACGGCGCCAATACCATTACCCAGTGCGTTTGAGGCTCCATCAAAATACATAGACCATCGGGATCCTTCCTCAGGTCCTTCATCCGGTCCAGGTTCTTCACAGTCGGTTACTAACATGATGTTCTCATCCTGGAACTCAAAATTCATGGACTGGTAGTCGTCCACGGCCTAATGCGCCAAATGATCAACTAACACACTTCCCTTGATTGCCTTTTGGGTTGTGTATTGGATGTCGTACTCGGTTAAGATCATTTGCCACCTTGCTATCCTTTCGGAAAGAGCGGGCTTCTCGAAAATGTACTTGATTAGATCCATCTTAGATATCAACAGAGTAGTGTGGGTCAACATATATTGTCTCAGTCGGCAAGCAGCCCATGCCAAAGCACAACAAGTTTTCTCGAGCAGTGAGTATTGTGTTTCACAGTCGGTAAACTTTTTGCTAAGATAGTATATTGTGGGCTCTTTTCGACCAGACTCGTCATGCTGCCCCATCACACACCCCATTGAATTGTCTAGCACTGTTAAGCACATTATCAAAGGTCTTTCTTCAGTTGGAGGCATCAGAATAGGAGGATCTTGGAGATATTTTTTGATTCTGTCAAAGGCTACTTGGCGTTCGTCATTCCACTTTACCACTTGATCTTTCTTCAAAAGCTTGAAGATTGGCTCACAAGTAGCAGTCAGATGTGAAATGAATCGGGAAATGTAATTTAGGCGTCCCAAGAAACCTCTAACCTCCTTGTCAGTACGAGGAGCCGGCATCTCTTGTATGGCCTTCCCTTTGCAGGGTCTACTTGAATACTTGTCACTGACGATGAATCCCAGAAGCTTACCAGACCTTACCCCGAAGGTGCATTTGTTCGAATTTAACCTCAGCTTGTACGTCTTCAACCTATCAAACAGATTTTGTAGATGATCAAGATGTTCTTCCTCAGTTTAAGACCTGGATATCATGTCATCGACGTAAAACTCTATCTCATGGTGAATCATGTCATGGAACAGAGCTACCATAGCTTGCTGATAAGTTGCCCCGGCATTCTTCAACCCGAACGGCATCACCTTGTAGCAGAAAGTGCCCCACTGTGTAACAAAGGTTGTCTTCAGGTGCCATCTTGATCTGATTGTAGCCCGAAAAACCATCCATGAAGAAAAAGACTTTGTGTTGTGCGGTGTTGTCAACCAGAACATCGATGTGGGTATGCGTGAAGTCATCCTTGGGGCTTGCCCTGTTCAGGTCTCTGTAATCCATACACATTCATACTTTACCATCCTTCTTAGGTACTGGAACCACATTAGCAACCCACTGTGGATAGGAGGTGACAACTAAGAACCCAGCGTTGAACTTCTTCATAACCTCTGCTTTAATCTTCTCCGACATCTCAGGGCACATACGATGGACCTTTTGCTTTACCGGAGGGAAATCTTCTTTAGTCGGAAGACGATGAACCACTATATTCGTGTCTAGTCCCGGCATGTCTTCCTAAGACCAGGCGAAGATTTCAACAAACTCATGCAACATCTGTACCAACCGCTATTTGACACTAAGCTCTAGATTTGCACATATCTTAACTTCTTTTCTGTCTTCCTATGTACACAAGTTCACTGTCTCAACCGGCTCTTCATGAGGATGTATGGCCCTTTCTTCCTGCTGTAATAGTCTTGCAAGTTCTCCGGGTACCTCACAATCTTCCTCACCTTCGTCCACGGCTTGGTTGATCGGATTTTCAAAGTCATAATGAGCAGTAGCAGAACTGTTATCAATGGGATCCAGAGTGGATATGGATCTACATTGGGATACGTGAGTGTGTGTAAGAGCATAGCTGTATAGACAGAATAAAAGAAAAGAAATACAAAGAGCGCAAAACTTGTATGCAAACGTCCAATGCTTTATTAATGTCATATGAAAATGAAACATGATAACCCTCACAAATGGAAACATTGTGCCCCGGGTAAGACACATGGCTATAGAGTTTATATTATTTTAAAATTACATATCCGAAAAAATCAAAAAGACAATTACTCATGAACAAAAGTAATCGGTACAAAGTCCTTGGTAGTCCAGTTACTGAGTCCACCGTCGGTAGTCGAGAAGGTCCAGTTGTCAATGTCGGAATCACCATCACCGTCTTCAAGTTCATTGACCTCAGGATTATTGATGCGTAGGGGAGGTCCTCTAGCCCGAGCACTATGAACAACCCTTTGAGCACCTGTAGTAAAGCCCAAACTAGATTTGTCAGACTTGTAATGAATAACCGGGAGCTGACCCCAAATGGTAGACCCACCTTCTTTAACCACTGCTCGTGCATCCTTGAGAGAAGCCATCTTCAAGGGAGGTTTGGTGACCTTCATAGGGTTGTTGGTAGTTTCAGTTGTAGCCATAATCTGAGGTACCTCTTCAAAGTTCTGGAAAGGAGTCTTGATGAACTCGCCATCCATCTCTACGTACCTGAAGGAGTTCAAGTGACTGATCATGTACTCCTCTTCACCACGCACAATGACAATCTTTCCTCTTACTGGGTACTTCAACATTTGGTGGAGGGTAGAAGTAACAGCCCCAACCCCATGTATCCAAGGGCGTCCCAACAAGCAAGAATATGATGGTTTGATATCCATTGCGTAGAAAGTGGAGTCGAAGGTCTGGGTGTTAGAACATAGTTTGATTCTACAACCCTTAATTAGAGTTTTGATGATAAAAAAATACAAAGAATAATTAAATACAAAGAATATATATATAGAACAAATATGCTTCTTAAAATTATGTCTTGTATATGCAGAAGTTCTGATGGGATCAGCATCAGAAGATAGGCAATAAAGTATTACACGCTGAAAGCAAAACAGGCTTTACGCTGAAGTTTGATGACCAGAATCTGCGCCTAAACAAGTACACTCTGACTCTGAACTAAGACATCTCAACCAAGTCATCAACACTCTGAAGCGTTATCAGCAGTTAAAGCAAAGAAGACTCTGAAGCGTTATTAATTATTTAAGACAGAATTAAATGCTAACGGCTTTCTTCAGCTAAGATCTTCTTCAAAAGGAAAGTGTGTTATTAACATTAAACTTGCTTTATGGACAACGTCTTTGCCTTGCCTATATAAACAAGTCTGCTTGTGAAAGAAGCACGTACATACGCACACATCAATTTGCAGAGAATTCCAAATCACGCATATTCAAGCTCTAGCAAATTTATTCTATTCCAAGCTTAATTTGTGTAATTATCACAGTTGTGATATACTGTTTTGTTAGAAAACAACAACACACTCTTGTTCAATTATTTGTAAAAGATTTCCTTGAGATTAACCGGTTTGTGGTTATACTCAAGAAGAATTTAACAATTGTTAAAGTAGTTATTATAATCCTTTGAAGATTAGTGGATTAAGACCTCGTTGGAGAGAGGCGAAATCACCTTGACGGGTGGACTGGAGTAGTTTGAGATCAAACAAACCAGGATAAAAATACTGTGTCATTAAGTTGTTTTTGATCTAATTTTTTCAATTCAACCCCCCCCCCCCCCCCCCCCCTTCTTGTGTTTTTCACATCTTCAATTGGCATCAGAGCGTCTGGTTCTAAGCTTAAACACTTAACCGTGTCAGTACAAGATCCAGCGTCAGAAAAACACAATGGCAGGACCAAGTCAAAACATCAGCAATGACAACAATGAAGAAAGGGACAGATTCAGTGGCAAACCTCCAGTCTTTGATGGAGAGAACTTTGACTAATGGAAAGACAGAATTGAGAGTTTCTTTCTGTCCCATGATGCTGATCTGTGGGACATGGTGACTGATGGATACATGCACCCAGTGGATGGACGTGGTCAGAAGATTGACAGGAAAATGATTTCTGATCAGCAAAAGCGTGAGTTCAGAAATCATCACAAGGCCAGAACAATTCTTCTCAGCGCCATCTCATATTCAGAATACGAGAAAATATCAAACAGAGAAACTACCAAGAATATGTTTGATTCTCTGAGAATGACGCATGAAGGCAACATTAAAGTCAAAGAAACCAAATCCCTTGCGCTCATTCAGAAGTATGAGGCATTCAAGATGGAAGATAGTGAATCAATAGAAACTATGTTTTCAAGATTCCAAATTCTTGTTGCTGGTCTAAAAGTTCTTGACAAAGGGTATTCCACTACTGATCACGTTAAAAAGGTCATCAGAAGCTTGCCAAAACAGTGGAGGCCAATGGTCACAGCGCTTAAGCTAGCCAAGGATCTCAAAAAAATCTCTCTGGAGGAACTTGTCAGCTCCCTCAGAAGTCATGAGATAGAGCTAGAAGCAGATGAACCTCAAAAGCAAGGTAAGCCATTAGCTTTAAAATTTAACAGAAAATCTGACTCCAAAGTTTGGCAGGCTGTGGAAGAAACCTCTGATGGATCTTCATCAGAAGAAGATGAACTGTCTCTCCTCTCCAGAAGGGTGAACCAACTGTGGAAGCAGAGGCAAAGGAAGTTCAAGAATCCCAGAAGATCAAAAAATCAGAATGAATCTTCCTCCAGATATAAAAGGTCAGAATCCTCCTCTGGACACAGAAGATCTGAAGGTTCTTCAGGATACAGAAAGCCAAACAACAAAGACATCATATGCTATGAATGTAACGAGCAAGGGCACTACAAAAGTGATTGCCCAAAGCTTCAGAAGGAGAAGCCCAAAAAGAAGTTTGGCAAGGAAAAGAAGAAAAGTCTCATGGCTACATGGGATGATTCTGACACATCTGAAGCTGACTCAGAATCAGATGATGAAAGAGCAAACATAGCTCTCATGGAAAACGTATCTGAAGACAGTGAAGCTTCTGGTTCAGACTCTGAATCAGATACAATAGAGGTATTCCCTGACTTTACAATAAACTTTACTAAGGTTAAACTAGCTGAAAGCGTTAATGAAATTCTAGAAAGGTATTAGCAGATCAGAGTCAAATTCAGAAACCTGAAAAGGAATCTTGCTTCTGACTCTGATAAGACTGAGAGTCTCAGATTGGAGAATTCTGAGTTAAAAGAAAAAATTTCAAAATTAGAAAACCAGTTGCAAAACTCTCAGAAAGAAACAATCTCTGAAACTCCCAGCAATGCTGATGAGATCATCAAAGAGTATGATCACAGCTTTCAGAAGTTTCTTACTAAAAACATAGACAGAAGCAAGATGGCTTCAATGATCTATGGAGTTAGTAGAAATGGAAAAAAAGGGATAGGATATCAAGGTAAAGTACCTACACCAAAAAATGCCATGGACTTAGTTATAAAACACACTCCACTTGATCCACACTTTATATATGGGCACACACATGACATAAAATATACAAGTAGTGATTACTCTATCAAACCAAAATTCAACCAGAGTTTTGGTAAATCTAACAAATCAGGACCCAAGAAAATGTGGGTACCTAAGGATAAAATAATACATGTGGCAGATATCTTTAGCAGCAAAGCAAAGACACCAATCATGGTACCTGGACTCTGGCTGCTCACGACACATGACGAGAAGAAGGCATATGTTCCAAAGCCTGGAACTTAAGCCTGGAGGCCACGTAGGCTTTGGAGGCAATCAGAGAGGAAAGATCATTGGCTCTGGAACAGTAGGTAATGGAAATCTTCCCTCTATAAGTAATGTTTTATTAGTTGATGGATTAATGCATAACCTGTTATCCATAAGTCAATTAAGTGATAACGGTTATGATATAATCTTCAATCAAAATTCATGCAAAGTTGTTAGTCAGAAAGATGGGACCTATCCTATTTAATGGAAAGAGGAAAAAAACATTTATAAAATCAAACTTTCTGAACTGAAAAGTCAGAATGTAAAATGTATTCTGTCTGTTAACAACGAGCAATGGATCTGGCACAGAAGATTGGGACATGTTAGTATGAGAAGAATATCTCAGATTAACAAACTCAATCTGGTCAGAGGACTTCCTAACTTGAAGTTCAATTCAGATGCTCTGTGTGAAGCATGTCAGAAAGGCAAGTTTGCAAAACCTTCTTTCAAATCCAAAAATGTTGTTTCCACCTCTAAGCCATTAGAACTTCTGCACATTGACTTATTTGGACCAGTAAAAACTACTTCAGTCAGTGGCAAGAAGTATGGGTTAGTAATCATAGATGACTATAGCAGATGGACATGGGTAAAGTTCTTAAGGCACAAGGACGAGTCACACTCTGTGTTTGTTATCTTCTGCAACCAAGTTCAGAATGAAAAGGATCTTAGAATCGTCAAAGTCAGAAGTGATCATGGTGGAGAATTTGAAAATAAATTTTTTGAAATATTCTTTAATGAAAAAGGCATTCTGCATGATTTCTCTTATCCTAGAACTCCCCAGCAAAATGGAGTTGTAGAATGAAAGAGCAGAACATTGCAAGAAATGGCCAGAACCATGATCAACGAGACTAACTTTGTTAAGATCTTCTGGGCAGAGGCAATAAACACAACGTGTTATATTCAGAATAGAATCTCCATAAGACCTATTCTGGAAAAGATTCCATATGAACTGTGGAAGAACAGAAAGCCCAACATTTCTTATTTTCACCCATTTGGATGTACATGTTTTATTTTGAATACAAAAAATTATCTGAACAAGTTTGACTCTAAAGCACGAAAGTGTATTATGTTAGGATACTTTAAACGCTCAAGAGGGTACAGAGTATACAATACAGAAACACGGATTGTTGAAGAGTCAATCAGTGTTCGGTTTGATGATAAGCTTGACTCTCAAAAGTCAAAGCAGAATGAATTCCTTGCAGGTATGGAAGTTGAACTCACAGGTACTGAAGATAACTCATCAGAGGCTCTCAATAGAGACACTCCCTCAACATCAGAAAGAGTCACTACAAGCAATCAAGCACCTTCTGTTGATCAACTCTAGAAAAGACCATCCAGAAGCAGCATTGATCACCCAAAAGAAAAAATTTAGGAAGGAAGGAAGATCCAATCAGAACAAGATTTACCTTCAGAAACTCTGAAGAACCCCTCATGGGACTGGTTTCTCTGATTGAACCAACAACAATTGATGAAGCACTTCTGGACAATGACTGGATTCTGGAAATGCAAGAGGAGCTAAATCAATTCACAAGAAATGACGTATGAGATCTGGTACCCAAACTAAAAGGATTCAACGTTATTGGTACAAAATGGGTGTTCAGAAACAAACTGAACGAACAAGGTGAAGTCATCAGAAACAAAGAACGACTGGTAGCACAAGGTTATAGTTAGCAAGAGGGGATAGACTATACAGAAACCTTTGATCCAGTCGCCAGGTTAGAATCTATCAGACTTTTAATATCATTTGCTGTTAATAAAGGCATCACTCTGTATCAAATCGATGTCAAGAGTGCATTCTTAAATGGATATATAGAAGAAGAGTTATATGTGCACCAACCCCCTGGTTTTGAAAGTTCCAAAAATCCAGAATATGTTTTCAAACTAAAGAAGTCACTTTATGGTCTGAAACAAGCTCCCAGAGCTTGGTATGAAAGACTAAGTAACTTCCTGTTGGAAAAGGAATTCACCAGAGGGAAAGTGGACACAACCTTGTTCTGTAAGACAGTTAAGAATGACATTTTAGTATGTCAGATTTATGTTGATGACATCATATTTGGATCCACTAACCCTCTTTGGGAAGAGAGTTTGCTAAATGTATGCAGGAAGAGTTTGAGATGAGCCTAATGGGGAAACTAAAATTTTTTCTAGGCATTCAGATTAATCAAACTTCAGAAGGAACTTACATTCATCAGAGCAAATATGTCAGAGAACTTCTGAAGAAATTTAATCTCTCAGAATGTAAGCCATCAAGGATTCCAATGCATCCCACGTGCATTCTGGAAAAAGAAGAGGTAAGTAAAAAGGTAGAACATAAGGTATATAGAGGTATGATTGGTTCTCTTCTCTATCTGACAGCTTCAAGGCCTGACATTCTATTCAGTGTTTGCATTTGTGCTAGATTCCAATCAGATCCTAGAGAATCTCACTTAAAAGCAGTTAAGCGAATTTTCAAGTATCTGAAAGGTACTGCTAATCGGGGTTTGTTTTATAGAAAATCAAATAATTACAGTTTAGTAGGATACTGTGATGCTGATTTTGCTGGAGACAGAGTAGAACGTAAAAGCACTACTGGAAGCTTCCAGTTTCTGGGAGAAAATATGATCTCATGGTCCAGCAAAAGACAATCCACAATAGCTCTATCAACAGCAAAAGCTGAATACATAGCGGCAGCTGGATACAGCACGCAAATGCTCTGGATGAAAAGTCAACTTGAGGACTTCAATATATTTGAGAGTAACATCCCTATCCTCTGTGACAATACTTCTTCTATTTGTCTCAGTAAAAATCCTATTTTGCATTCTAGGGCTAAGCATATAGAAATAAAACATCATTTTATTAGGGACTATATTCAGAAAGGGATTCTCAATTTAAAATTCATTGACACAGACCATTAATGAGATGATGTCTTTACAAAACCTCTTTCTGAAGATAGCTTTAACTTCATTCTGAAACATCTCAGCATGAAGCTTTTCCCAGAATAAACTGTTTTATTTACATATCTTAACCTTCAGAATTTTGGTTATTTTCTGTGAACTGCTGATCAACCTGCGCTCAGATTTTTAGAAGTACAAATTGTATCAGAATCTATCCATGAAGATCTGAGCGTTTCATTTCAAGGATAAAAGTGTGTTGTTCACGTAAGCAAACAGTTGTCATCCATTCATCAGCTACCTTCTGAGGCTGAACACACGTTCACTTTTCTGAAAGGTCAAAAGCACTGATTAGGTGCATTGAGACACATGTCATGAGTAACCGTTCCAATATCTTTCTGAATCCCCTAAAATCAGTTGTCATTAATGCTTATAATCATTACTAATTATTTCTCTCTCTTGCAGTTTATGTTTTCAAAATCTATTTAAATGCAATTTTCTCTCTTTACACTCTTTCACTTTCACTTTCTCTACAATCTAATTGTTTTCAGTTTGCATTTTTCAAAAACCCTTTCATCTCTCAAATTTTCTGTGTGAACATGGCTTCCTCAAGCATCCCAAATACCAGTACTCAGAGAATAGAATCCATGGAACAATATGAAGAACCATTCAGAACTCTCCTCACGCCCATTGACAACCTAGAAGTGCTTTCAGAACTGATTGTAGATTTTGAAAGTCTTCAAGAAAATGGATTCAATATTTCTGAAGAAGTAAAGGCTCAAGGATGGAACAGGTATTTTGACCGTCTTCTAGGTCCAATGTTTCCAATCCTTGTGAAGGAATTCTGGATTCATGCTTCATCCTCCAACCATCAAGTTACATCATATGTAATGGGGAAGAATATAGTCATAATTGAAGACCTTATTGCAAGATTGATAGGTTACAGTGGTGGTGGCGTAAGGTGTATACACATGGCTGAAAGATGTGTTGATGTCGCTTCAATTGCAAGAGAAATTTTCACTCTGGGTCTTCCCTCCAGTAAGATAAGGGATCTGAAGGATCATCACAGAATATGGGCTAAGATAATTATGGGATGCATAAACCACAGGAAGCCAACCAGCTCTCCTGACTACATAAACATTGATCAGCAGTTTCTGATCTATTTTATCTCCCAGAAGACTAAGGTGAATCTGACTCACTTACTATTCAATCATCTGAGGACCAGTGTTAAGGAGACTAGAGAAGATGACCGCACCAAAAGGGACTGGATACCCCTTGGAAGGCTCATGTCAGATATTCTGACAGAGAATAGGCGGATAGAGCATCTAACAGAAGCACAAGAAATCAGCTCTCTAGAGGCAACTGCTGGGAAGCCTTTGAATGCAAAGAATCTGAAAAAAGATGAAGATTATTGAGAACATCAAGAAGGAACCCAGTGTTACTTCTTTTGCAACCATCACCTCCAGAAGAATTCCTCTGGATGATTTTCCTATGTTCTCAGAAATTGATTCCAAGCCTGAGATTATCGTTAGATATTTGGATGCATGCAAGGCAGATGGCAATGCACCGGGGTTAAATATTCAGGACTTGCAACAGGAGGCTCCAGAAGTTGTGCTGAAGAAGAACAAGAAAAGAAAGGCAGCAGCAGAAGGGTCATCCTAGAGGACTCCTAAAGCTGCTAAAAAGAAAGGTAATCCTTCTTCTGTAACTATTTTAGAATCAATTACTATATCAAAATCTGAACCAATACCTACCCATTCAGAAATACCTACCCCACAAACATTTGAGGATTTTGACATAGGGTTTGACCCGTCAGAAACTCTAAGTCTTAGAGAAACTCACTCCCGACCTATCAATCCAAACACTGAAACAACTCAACCAGAACTTGCAAAAGGTCTATCAGATATTGAAACTTTTGACCAAAATATTTCTGCTCCCACACCAAAAAATCCAAACTCCAAAACCACTACAGAAGCACCACAACCAGATATTCCCCTCTCTCCTCAACCAGAAATACCACTACCTCCATCTCCTCAACCAGACATTCATCCACCTTCTCCACAATCTGAACAATTACAACCAGAAGTTCAAACTTCTGAGGTCCAACCTTCTGAATCCTGTGAAACAGAACCTCACCATCTTACATCCAACCAATCTGAAGCACCCATTTCAAATTCTGATACAATTCCTATTCCAGGAATCACTGAACCTCTGGCCATCCGTATGCCCCTAACCATTCTGGACATTCCCCAAATTCCCTCCTCACTAGAATCAACTCCACCAAATTCCCCAACTATTCCAATAATTATACCAGACTCTCCCACTCCCTCACCAAAGAGAAATCCAGATGACAACGCTAAACTTGTCATTGATCTAACTGTTTTTGAATGCCTTGCTGCCATAACTCACAAAACTGCCATTCCAAAACCAAAACCATCTGAACCCGCACCAGATGTTGGTACTAGTTTATTGATGTTGGAAACAGAAATGCAGAAATGGATAACCTCCCTGAAGAAAGCTAGTCTTGAGATGATTAATCCTACTGCTTCAGATTATCTTTGGACAAGTTTCAGAAAATGGCTATGCTCTGAAACTCATAAGCTCCAAGAACAGAGTTATGATCAAGTTCAACAGAATTTCAGTAATCTGTTAAAGGTAATTGAAGACCAAGTTCTGAGCCAACTGCTCAAGGAAGAGATTCTCCCTCTAGACAATGCTCCCTGGTCAGAACATCGTCCATCAGACAAAGTTCAACTAGAGTCAGAAGGTCTCATTCTGACTGCTGCTCTAGATAAGATGATTCTTGCAGAGGAACTGGTTCAAAAAGATCACGTTGCAGAATTCTCTGAGAAGCATGCAGTTACTGAAGATTCTCCAGCTTCCTCCTATGAAAGGTAGACTCTAGAAGAACTTAAGAGTGGATATTTTTATGCAGGAAAGGATGGATAAACAGGATGATACAATTCAGGAAATCAAGAGCATGTTATGCAAACAAGAGGAAACCAACACCCAGATCAAGGGCTTGTTGGAAGCTTTGTTCATACGCCTTCCTCCTCCCTCTTAGATTTCTCTTTTAAAATTTGTTTATCTGTAATATTTATTCTACACTGCTGCTGTTCTGAACTTCTTATCATTGCTTCCTAGTTTTAATATAAATCCTTTTTAGCTCTGATTATATGTTCTTTTTGATAACTGACAAAAAGGGGGAGAAAGAATAAGATATTTTCAATAACGGATTACTGAGACATAAGTCTCAAATATTCTTATCTACTTAATTTCTTTCTTCTAAAAAGCTTGAACAGGTACAAAACTCTGATGAAAGACGTAGTCAAATTCTGATGCTCAAGGACTCAAAGAATTTAAGGGAAGTAATCAACTCAGGGGGAATTTTTCTTCTTAATTCTATACTTTTTATTCTTTATTTTTAATTGAAAAATCTGGTTTTTGTCATCATCAAAAAGGGGGAGATTGTAAGAACATAGTTTGATTCTACAACCCTTAATTAGAGTTTTGATGATAACAAAATACAAAGAATAATTAAATACAAAGAATATATATATATATATATATATATATATATATATATATATATATATATATATATATATATATATATATATATATATATATATATATATATATATATATATATATATATATATATATATATATATATATATATATATATATATATATATATATATATATATATATATATATATATATATATATATATATATATATATATATATATATATATATATATATATATATATATATATATATATAGAACAAATATGCTTCTTAAAATTATGTCTTGTATATGCAGAAGTTCTGATGGGATCAGCATCAGAAGATAGGCAATAAAGTATTACACGCTGAAAGCAAAACAGGCTTTACGCTGAAGTTTGATGACCAGAATATGCGCCTAAACAAGTACACTCTGACTCTGAACTAAGACATCTTAACCAAGTCATCAACACTCTGAAGCATTATCAGCAGTTAAAGCAAAGAAGACTCTGAAGCGTTATTAATTATTTAAGACAAAATTAAATGCTAACAACTTTCTTCGGACAAGATCTTCTTCAAAAGGAAAGTCTGTTATTAAAATTAAACTTGCTTTATGGACAACTTCTTTTCCTTGCCTATATAAACAAGTATGCTTGTGAAAGAAGCACGTACGTACGCACACATCAATTTGCAGAGAATTCCAAATCACGCATATCCAAGCTCTAGCAAATTTATTCTATTCCAAGCTTAATTTGTGTAATTATCACAGTTGTGATATACTGTTTTGTTAGAAAACAACAACACACTCTTGTTCAATTATTTGTAAAATATTTCCTTGAGATAAACCGGTTTGTGGTTATACTCAAGAAGACTTTAATAGTTGTTAAAGTAGCTGTTGTAATCCTTTGAAGATTAGTGGATTAAGACCTCGTTGGAGAGAGGCGAAATCACCTTGACGGGTGGACTGGAGTAGTTTGAGATCAAACGAACCAGGATAAAAATACTGTGTCATTAAGTTGTTTTTTATCTAATTTTTTCAATTCAACCCCCCTTTCTTGTGTTTTTCACATCTTCACTGGGAACCAACTTTGATAGGAACATCCACTTCCCCGTGTACCATCCTCTTCGAACCATCGAAAGCTCTCACTACTATATTGCTAGGCTTCAAGGTCAAGCCTTCGCAGTCTAATTTGTCCAGAGCTTTTTAAGGTAGCACATTCAATGAGGAGCCAGTATCTACCAAAACATGGGCCAGAGTCATACCCCTGCATTCAACGGAAACATGAAGAGCATCATTATGCTTCCTCCTTTTTGGTGTCAGATCTGTGTCAGAAAAACCCAAACCATTATCGGTAGTCAGACTAGCCACACAATCTTCAAACTGATCAGCAGATGTCTCTTGTGGCACGTGAGCCGTCTTCAAAAACTTAACCAAAGCCTTCGCATAGGCCTCAGAACACAATAACAAAGCCAGGATAGAAATTTTGGATGGGGTCTGCCCCAGCTGCTCGACCACATTGTAGACGCTCTTCTTTATTATCTTCAAAATTTCTTCCATTTCTTTCTTGGAAGCTTCTGGTATGGTTACTGAATTAGCCTTTGTCAGGACAGGCTCAATCAGTATGTCTTTGCCTCGAGTCTCGACCGACTCGGTGATGGGAAGGTCAACAGGAGTGATTACTGGAATTGCAGTAGTAGTCTTAGGTGGAACCATAACAGGAATTATCACAGGTCTGGTAGTAGTCTTTGGAGGAGAAATCTCAGGGGAGAACACTCTTCCACTTCTTGTTATTTTACTGGATCTGGCAATATTGACAACGTCGGAATCAACATTTTCAATAATCTTGTCTTCAATGGCTAGCATGTCCTGCTTTATGCCGTAGTAATAGACGTCGGCCCCATAGTTCCAAGGGACAGCTTTGTTCGAGGAGTATGGGATTGGCCCAGGCATGGTTATGATCAACGGAGTCACCATCAGAATTGATGTAATCCTGACGGGTCTCTTAGCGGAGGCCCTGGGAGGATTGGCGGAAATGGTTATGATAGCAATGTCTTCACAGGAAATAGTCAGAACATGAGTCTTCTCAAACAGAATCTCTTTGTCATCCATCAGGCGCTGAACACCTGCCTTTAACAAAGGGCAACCAGTCGGTAGGAATGAACAAAAGTGGCAACCTTAACCACAGCCCGAAAATAAACCGGCCTTCAACAAACTCTCTTTGATAGTCATGAGTGGGGTCACCAATTCTTCCACAGAGGTCACAAACATATCTTTTTCAACGACATTAACACCCCGACCATGTTTTCGCATAGGAGCAATGATAACATTGGGAGCCTCCGGGGGATCAAATTCAATCTCCTTAGCATTAATCAGATCTTGTACTTTGTTCTTCAAAGCCCAGCAGTCATTGGTATCATGGCCTGGACTTTCCGAATGGTAAGAACAACGAGCATTCAGTTTATAGTAGGGATATGTGGTGTTCGGATTCTTCGGAGCTTCCCTCAGAGTAACCAGATTGGTCTTCAGCAACTGAGGTAAAATCTGAGACAATGTCATGTTGATTCGAGTGAACTGTCTAGCTGGCCTTTCTGCTCTCGGCTAATTATTTCTTTGTTGAGCAGGTGTAAGGTTAGGAATCATAACGGCCCCTACCACCGGATGGCGCTCGGTTGGATTCTGATTCTTTTGGTCGTAGACAACACTGACTTCCTTTTTACCTGTAAACGGCTTCCTTGCAGCACTAGAAGAGGCACCCTTCTAAATTTTTCCACTTCGGATTCCAGATTCCACTCTTTCTCCCATTAAGATCAGTTCAGTAAATACCGCCTATGAACATCCAATCAGATGGTTGAAGAATGGCCCAATCAAAGTTCCCAGAAACATATCCACGAGTTCCCTATCAGACAAGGGAGGTTGAACTCTTCCAGCCAAATCTCTCCACTTCTAAGCATAATCCTTGAAACCCTCGTTCGAACCCATAGACAGATTTTGGAGTTGTGTACGGTGGGAGAGAGGTCCGCATTATACTGATATTTCTTGTAAAATGAAGAAGCAAGGTCTTCCCAATTATGAACATTGGCCCTTTCTAGCTGATAGAACCAATCCAGTTGTGTTCCAGACAGACTGTCTTAGAAGAAGTGAATCCATAAGTCTTTGTCAGCAGTATGAGGTTGTATCTTCCTCACATAAGAACGGAGATGCATTTTGGGACAAGAGACCCCATCATACTTAGAAAATACCGGTGCCTTGAACTTTGGGGGGATGAGAACCCCGGAGACCAGATCCAATTCTTCAAAATCCAGCCCAGGAACCTACTGGATTTCCATAGCGCTCAGACGCTCTTCTAACTGCTTATAGCTTTCATCAGTCGGAGGGTACTAGTCCTCATTATAATCAGTTTCATTATCAGACTCTTTAGGACTAGGGTCTTCTTCTCTGGCTTCAACCTCTTGGTTCTCTCCCTCTTTAGATGAAGAAGCTAACTCAATAGCCCGTCTTGGCAGCCCTCTGAACCTTCTGCTCATATGTGACGCACCAGCTGCCCTCTTGGTTTTCTTGTTCTTCTTAGTAATCAAAGCCTTCAGTTCTTCCCGTCCTTTGGCCAGAGCCACAATCATCTGTTGGAACTGCGTGTTCTGAGTCTGAAGATCTTTCACTGTTTGTTCAAGAGCCATTGCTGAATAAACAGCGGAGGTGATGAGAAATCTGTTATGAATCCTGTTATGCAATGATATGTATGATATATATGCAATAATTTCAAAGACTTTAGGAAATTTAACTTTGCAAACCAAAATGAAGCAAAACTTTTATTAATAGAATTCAAAGTTTAAATGACTTTTAGGCATTACAATTAAAACAAATCTAAAAACTAGAAAAAATCAAAATTCCCATGGATGCTTCCTCTTTGAGCTGAGATAGCCATTAAGTCTTCTTTCCTCCTGGAGCTACTTTGTGAGCTCTAAAACCTTCCTCTCCTGAGCATAGAACTGGTCCCTGTAAGTATCCCGCTCTTTCTTCAACTGGATCCAAGACCCCTGTAATTCTCCAAGATCAGAGGGCATATCAGGATAGAGAACCGTGTAAGGAATACCCCCTTCAGTAGTGGGTTCCATAATCACTGGTAGAACGGCCATATAGGGCATCATAAGTTTTTGGGCGCGAGCTCGTACCCATTGGAGATATAATTCCATAGGAATGGAAGCCTTTGACCCCAAAGCCTTGGCGCCAGATCTGTTTACCATGCCCCAAGCTCGTATGAACCTCTAGAGGTACTCTTGAACATCATCCTCATAGTTGAATACAATGCCCTCGATAAGTAACTCATGGGGACCATCCCTTCGAGCGTAACCAAATTGTCGCAGAGCTAAACATGGATTGTAGGTTATACCCCCTCTGATGCCTAGTAACGGGACATTAGGTTACTCCCCGCAGGGGTCAATAATAGCAATGTTTTCCATAGCTCGGGAACACTAGAGAATATCCGTGAGAGCGAGTTACATTATCCTTTATGACCAACCCAAACCTTCTTCGTTCTTCAGTACAGACTTAGGGAGGTGAAAAATAAACCACCTCGACAGCAATGGCATGCGGCATATAAGAACCCCTCTTCTCTTCATGGTACTGTTGTACCCCAATTTTTGCCCCTAAGATTCCATCATCATACCATATTGTTTCAATCACAACAAGATCACATTAGGGTTTTTGGTTCTTCTCCCTATCTTTAGCCTTGCTCTTTTGAGGAGTTACCAAGCACTTTGAATTGTTTTCTTTTGTGGTCATGGATATTTTTCTTTGATTTTCTCTCTAATTAAAAAAATACAATATTGGTTTGTCTTGTTAATAATGTAGGTAAAGGCAATGAGGTTTAGCAAGTTGCTTCATGGGTTCATGAGTTTATTTCCATGCCCTAGTCAATAGCTTGAGAAATTCAAAACTCACCATTGAAGTTGTTTTGAAAGAATTGGTATGGAAGTGGTTTTGGTGGCCATGAGTCCTCATCATCATCCTCAACAATTTCTATTCATAAAGGAAGAATATTGGCACAAAAAGTTTGTTCAAACTTGGCAAAGTTCCTCAAAGCATTCTCTTGATCTAGAGGCTAGGGTTTTGGACTTCAGAGGAGCATATCTTGCTCATATTTTGGTATTTTTGAGTGATTCCAAAGACATCCTTCTCTTCAAAGATTTAACAACAAATCAATTCAAAAGTTCCAAAGAGTTTTCATGTGGAAGGAACTTGGTGAAGAAGAAAGATTACAAGTCATCCAGATGAATCCCCAATTTTCCATATGTGACTTCAAGTGGTCATAACTTGGTCAATTTTTATCACCTTGAGCCCATCCTTTTTTCATGATGATCTTATGGATGTGTACTTCATTCCTTCTTTTATGTTCAAAGTGAGAAAATAGATGGAAGTTTCCTTAAGAATGCAAAGGATTATAGGTCATTTCATGATTTTTGGCCAACTTCAACAAGCCATAACTTGCTCAATTTTTGGATATTTTTAGTGGTTCAAATTGAAAAATTTCATTCAAGAGGTCTACTTCATTCCATATTTTTTGGTCAAGAGAAAATTATAAGTGGAAGGCCATGTTTGGTTGCAAAGGATTATAGGTCATTTTTAAAGAAGAATTTGAAATATTTCTAAGTATGGAAAGTCAACTCTTTTTCTTCAACTTTGACTCCATGTAACTTTCAGCTCAAGCATCCATTTGATTCCATTCCTTTTCCATTGCAAAGCTTGTAACCTCATCTTTCCAAAGCATCAAGAATTATTCCCTAAGACCCCTTGAGGTGGAAATGCCATGGATTTGAGTTTGGTAGTTAGAAACTGAATTTTGCATAAAATCAAAATTTTGAAATCCTTATTTTGGCTTCTAATCACAAGATTTCCACGCGTTTTTGTTTCTAATCATGTTTAGCAACTTACCAGAAGTGATTAGCATCATGAAACGCACGATTTGGATGAGTTTTGATCAAGTTTGAGTCACACTTTCTTCATGATGAAAACCCACACGAATTCCCTCCAAAACGCATCATTTGCTATTCCTTTTGATCCCATTTGCTTCCCTATAAATAGAGGGTCATCCCTCATTCAATTTTCCAAGCTTAGATAGCCAGAATCACCCTTCCAAACTTGTTTCACAACCCAGAATTCAGCAACTTCTAATTCTATTCTCAAGCTTTTTCCAATCCATTTTTCCCTCAATTCACCTTCCTTGATCTTCCCTGAAGCTAACCATATAATTACATTCAAGAATCGTGCCCTATATTGCTCCATAGAAGTCCAGTTTCAGAGCTCTGCAACTCAACTTCAATAGGTAAATTCCTTCATCAATTCTTCAAAACTTTGATATCACTGTGATGCTCTCATTGCCCTGGTTCTAGTCGTAAGACTTACTTTCATCTGGAAACTCATTTTGACCATGAATTTTCAAATCCCTTTTCAAAACTTTCTTTCCAAATTGCTTGAGCTACAGTTTATATAAATTGGGCGCGAGGATGTGGTTGTCTTCGTCTTGAAGAGACGAAGCGAATGGCATAGGTCTGAGCTTCTGATTTTACAGTTTGAGAGACCTGCAATTCGTGATGGCTGGAGGTTAAAGATGACCAATGTGTCATCTTCTAACCAATGAAGGCGCGCCATCTGTATTTTTCAAATTCTGATTTTATTATTGATTTTGTACATTATTCATTAAAGACCATGATATGCACAGCGCGCCAGATCCCTTGGATTTGATTACTAATGCGTTTTGACTCTCATCCAATGGTCCACATATTTTACTTTTATTTTCTTTTTCTGATTTTTATATTTTAATTGTTTTAAATTTCAAAAAATCATAGAAAATTCATTTTTAGTCCAAAAAATCTAAAAAAATTATGAAAAATATTTTTGATTATTCTCTTTCTGATTTTAATTTTTCACAATTTAATTTTGTGTTTTGGTATTTTTTATGAATTTTACACTTATTTCATTTGTTTAAAATGTTTAAAAATACTTTTATACATTTTTAAATTCTGAAAAAAATTATGGAATGATCCAATGATATTGTGACAAATATTGGTGACCTTATTTTATTTTTGTTTCTGACTTTACTATTTTTTACTATTTTTGTTTATTTTACCCATTTATTTTAATTTTTAAAAATAGTTTCTAACTTTTAAAAATTCCCAAAAATTTTGTAAAATTATTTGGCCTCTTTTCTGATTTTTCTATGGTCTTATTTTTCATTTCTTGATTAATTTGAACATAATTGATATTTTCCTCATCATTTTCCATTTTTTTAAAACATTTTTAAACCTTTTAATGTATATATTAATTACATTATTATTTTGTGATTATTTTCTGGCTGTCTTGGGTTGATTTTAATTATCATGACTTTATTAACAGCATTGAATCGATAGTGTTGAGTTTAACTCCACAAAAATGGATGAATGATTTTAATAATAATTTGATTAAATTTTTAATTCAAAAGTGGTTTATCTTTTGCCCTAATCCTCTTCATCTCATCCCCTTCTCATTGCACTAAATATTGTTGGAGCATGATCTCTATATCATGTCTCAAAACAAATGGTGCATAGATTTTTATTGAACGACCTCAAAATAGTTGTGACTTCTATATAAGTCCACTTACGATTGCTTAACATAGCGCTAAATTTTGTCCCGATTCGAATAAATGATCATTCATGGCCCAAACTTATGATTGCAAGCCCAAGTATGTTAATTTGATCTCTTTGATCCAATAACCTTGAGATTCATTGTGTGGAGGCTTTGGTTCTACCAATCCTCTAATGGATCTACAACACCTTTGGTCAACGCGGATCACTTAAACATCGTTGATCATTAAATGGTACTTATGAGAATTCCAAATGGATGATATACTTGACAAAAAGCAAATGCAACTTGTTGTGTGGAGGCTTTGGTTCTACCAATCCTCTAATGATTCCAAATGCAAGTTTCAAGATGGTCATCCAACTAACCACTAATTATTGACTTGTTTATTCTATGCTTTTATTCTTTTATGCTTTATGTACTATTTATTTTTTAGCATTTTCCATTTCATGCTATTTTCATCTTTGCTCATTTGAGCATTTATCTTCTTGCCATTTTTATTTTGCTCACTTGAGATTTTCTTTTTCTTTTCCTAAGATACTTAATAACCAACATAAACCCTAAAAAACTCTTAATGGTACTTGGACTATTTGGTTACTATCCTTGGCATTATGGAGCATGGGACTTTTTCTTGGACTTAGGATTAGAAACCTTGGCTTATCTTGGAGACCTTGTGATCTTATCTGATTACTTTGTCTGGAGCTCTTGAGGTTTACCTCAAGACATTAGGTTGTTTGTTTGTTTTTGTGTGCAGGTTTTTGTGATTACACTCTTTGTTTGTAATCTGGAATTCACCCGTATACAGCCGTTACTCTGCCTAATTTTTGTGAAGACTTGATGCATTTGAAGAGGTTTAGTATCTTTGCTTGCTTGGTTTTAATCCAAAGAATGGGAATTTTATCTTGGCTCATAAAGTCAAGTTTTTGGCTTCTTGTTGGTTAGATGGTCCTTATCCTTAACTTTTACCTTATGCTTTAGGATAGCCTCTTCTACTCCTCCCATCTTCTTTAATTTCAAAAATCTTCTCCCTCCTTTTGAAAACTCATCTTGTTTTGAAACTTGAAACACTTTCATAATAAACTTGGACTTAGGTCCATGCATTTTCAAAACATTTTCATCAATAAACTTCAATCAATTTAATAATACTTTGACACTTTTTGTGAGAAGACTAAAAGTCAATCAATCTCATTTCAGACCATTTTGCCACTTTGGCTTTTTTATCTTTAAACTTTTCTCAAAAGATTAGACTCTTGTCAATCCTTGTAGTGACGCAAACAACTATACTTCTACAATATGTAGTAAAGAGATATATTTTCCACTTGGGTGTTGAGTGACGTGTTGTTGATTTTAAAATACAAGCCATATCCTCCACTTTAAAATGATGCAAATTCTTCTTTCTCATGATTATGGGTAGTAATAATGTTTTCCACACGGACAATGACGATGATGTCTTATCTCATAAAATTAACCAACACACTTGTGTTTCAAATTTTTAAAAGAGGAACTACGTGTACCCTGATCCCCTATTGCATGAAAGGTGGTATGTAGGCACTAAAGGTTCGCAACTGCGGCGGGTGCAAAAATCATAAAAAAATATATTTCTTTTCTCACATCCACCATCCATTTTATATACAACACATTTTATATAGCCAAAATATACAGATTTTTTCAAAGAGGTTCCTGCAGAGTACCATAGATGTTTAGGGTGCTAATACCTTCCCTTTGCATAACCAACCCCCTTACCTTGAATCTTTCCACCTTTTTTTGGGTTATTCGCTCTTTTCCCATTCCTTTGGAAACAATAAAGCACGGTGGCGATTTTTTATTTTTGATTTGTATAAAGTCTAGTCAATCTAATGGCTTAGTCTTGAACATTCCTACCGCTACAGAAAAATGGAGACTTCACTGGGGAAAGGTTGACCTCTTGCTGGTCCATCCCTAAGTGGGTTAAGCAAATCTTTGTTTATATCTGTATATGTGCTATTGTTGTTTATGTGTTATAATTTGTATATATGTTTGTCTGGATTTTCCTGGTTTTCAGGGTGCTTGGTGATTACTCATAAGTCTTATACCCCGACTTGGGAAAACTTTAAGATATGACGGGCGGTATAGTCATGTTAAATTTGAGGGAGTAATCCCAAAAAAGGAGGCATGAGATCCCCCACTCAGTGGAGGCCCCTTTGATTGTAGTGTCGTTTACCGAGTAATCGGGAAGACGTACTGCTTTAGACCTGGGAGCCTGCTGAAACTGAGGACCGTAGAATACCAAACCCATCTTGGCCTTTTAGGTGTAGTGCGGAAGCTATGACGGAGTAATCCGGAAATATTTGTCACGCGATACTATGCTTGGACGAGTCTTTATTGAGAATATTACTAATTATCGAATTAATCGGGAAGTTGGTAATATCTGAAGGAAGGATGTAGACTCTGGGAACCTCTAGAACCTTGTTTGGCAGGTGATAACTCTTAGACCAACACCTTATGGGTAGTACCTTCGACCTCATGCTCGTGACGTTGAACCTATGAACCATATATGTGTGATCTTATATGTGATTGTAACATCGTGCATCCATGCATTCATAAAGCATCTTTTGAAGAAAACAATATTTCAAGGGATTTAAAGGTTGACTATTTGTGAATATCTGAAGTACTGTTAACCATGGATTCTGGAAAGAGAATGATCGGGAAATATAGTTTCAAGGATCCCACGATAGATGAGTTGGTCAGTCTAATTCTAGAGATCGAGTGTTCTGCAGACTTTCAGAGGAAGTATGGATCCATTGTTCCTCTTATAAAGCTGAAGATGAAGGAGGGTATTCTCTCGACCTTGATCCAGTTCTATGGTCCGATGTATCACTGCTTTACTTTTCCCGATTATCAATTGATGCCTACACTGGAGGAGTATTCCTATCTATTGGATTTACCTGTTACCAATCGTGTTTCTTTTACTGGTTTGAAGGGTGAGCCAAAACCACATGAGATTGCTGCTTTGATGCATCTGGGGAAGTCTGAGGTGGAAGCCCATATGACTACCAAAGGAGGGATTAGAGGATTACCAGCTCAGTTCTTATTGGAGAAAGCTCGTTACTTTGCCATGATGAATAGTATGGTTGCTTTCGAGGCCATCTTTGCTTTACTTGCTTATGGATTATTCTTATTTCCTAATGTGGACAAGTTTGTCGACATTAACGCCATCAGGATTTTCATGATTGGAAACCCGGTTCCTACACTATTGGGTGATGCTTATTACTCTGTTCATCTTTGGAGTTCCTATCATGGGGGAATGATTATCTGTTGCACGCCTCTGTTGTACCGGTGGTTCATTTCTCATATGCCTCAGTTTGATGCTTTTTGGGATGTCAAGAAGGAACCTCGTTGGGCTCCTAAGATCATGGCACTTACTCACTCAGATATTGATTGGTATCATCGAGCTTACCAGGATATAGAGATTGTTGACAGTTGTGGTAGTTTCCCCAATGTACCTCTTCTTGGTACAAAAGGAGGAATTAACTATAACTCTGTTCTTGCACTGTGACAGCTTGGTTATCCGATGAGGGATAAACCAAACAGTATTCATTTGAGTAGTTTCTTTCTAAAGGAGTGAGAAGACCACAGGGAAGCTAGGGAGCAGATTGTGAAGGTCTGGCGTCACATTCATAAGAAGAATAAGAAGGATTTGGGGCCTAGGGGTGTTGTTTCTTTGGAGCCATATCTTCAGTGGGTCCGATCGAGAGTCATTCAGTTGAAGATATCGTATACTCGGGAGATTCCCATGCCTGATCTATTTGTGAAGACCACTCCTCCTTTGTTAGATGATCTAGAAGAGTTGCAGCTTGCTTTGGTTAGGATGCAACAGGAAAGGGATGTTTGGAAGAACAAGTTCCAGACTTCAGAGAGTTCCTACAAAGCAGACCTGAAGGAGAAAGACGATTTGATCAAGATCCTTGAGAGTCGAGCGGTGGAGTCTATGGAGAGGCAAGGGGATTTATTTTGCCCTACACCTCAAACAGGTGTTGATTACTCACTTCCTGCTTCAGATGATTGGAAGGAAGTTGCCATCAGGCATATGGAATAAAACCAGAGGTTGAGGGCTCATATCGCCAAGCTTACAGGGAAGCGCCAGCATACAAATTGATCTCTATCAGTTCTTTTTCTTAGGATTTTAGATTGTATTATCATCTTGTACTTGGGATCATTGAAAGTTGTAATCCATTTTGAAGTTATTATAATAAAAAATTTCAGTACTTCAAATGCGTTATTATTTTGATGTTTGCAATATGTCTATAAGCGTTAAATCCCTTGAAATATTAAATGATAAAGTAAAAAATAATCATATGCATTGCATATCATGCATCATATTGCACATATTTATTGCATTTATTATGCATATCCAGGTGCCTTACCCAGCTTTTTACTACGTTCAGCAAGTTGACTCATCACTACAACACTCGGGCTAACTTCAAAAAGGAGATGGACAACTTGGAACAGGAGAATCGCGAGTTACGTGAAGAAGTTTCTGCCTTGAAGGCTGGCTTGGCCAACTTGACTACTCTGATGGAAGCTCTGGTGGTTGCTCAGAATCAACCACCGAGTGTTCAACCTCAACCAACAAGGGCAAATGTTGAAGTTCCAACTGCTCCTGTATCCGCTACTCCGGTTGTTGTTCAAAACCGTATGCCTCGGGGTTACCCGTGGGGAATGCCAGAGAATTTTTCACCTGAAGGTTTCAATTTGGGCCCCCAAGATGCTCCAGTGGTTTAAAATGTTGTTACTCCAGCACCTCCTATGGTGCATACTGTTTCTGCTGCACCTCCTTCAGTGAATTTGGTTTCGTTTGTTAATGAAGATGTGTGTCGTCCTTTCCCTCCGCCGAGTGAAGACTTGGGTCTTTATGACAGAATGGATGATTTCCAAGAGCAGTTTGATAGAATGCAAAGAGAGATGAAGGCTCTTAGGGGAAAAGAGTAATTTGGGCAGAATGTGAATGAGTTGTGTTTGGTCACGAATGTTAAAGTGCCTGCTAAGTTTAAGGTCTCGGAGTTTGAGAAGTACAAGGGAAACACTTTCCCTCGTGCTCACTTGGTGATGTACGTGAGGAGAATGTCTACCCACACCGATGATCAGCGTCTGCTGATTCACTTTTTTCAGGATAGTCTGACTGGCGCAGCGTTGAAATGGTACATGAGTTTAGACAGCGCCAACATCCATACTTTTAATGATTTGAGAGAAGCTTTCATTAAACAATACAAGTACAATGAGGATATGGCGCCCGACCGTGACCAGCTTAGGGCCATGGTTCAGAAAGACATAGAATTGTTCAAAGAGTATGCGCAGAGATGGCGCGAAGTGGCTGCACAAGTGATTCCTCCCATGGAGGAGAAGGAAATGACTAAAAAATTTCTGAAGACGCTAGGCGCTTTCTACTACGAAAGAATCGTAGCAAGTTCCCCAAGTGATTTTACAGAGATGGTAGGAATGGGTGTCCACCTAGAAGAGGCAGTAAGAGAAGGTCGTTTTGACAAAGGGTGAAGGATCTGGAGGAGTGAAAAGCCAGCTTATGGGTTTACAAAGAAGAAAGAAGGGGATAAAAATGTTGTCATACAAGATAGGAGAGTAAATGCTCCTAGAAGGAATCACCAGCGTCACCAGCAAGTTGCCTCAGTTACTCCTGTTATGAATGTCGCTCCGACTACCGTTGCTTATCAAAGACCGTCCCAGCAGGGGAACCAAGGAAATAATCAGAGAAGGGAGAACTATGACCCTATTCCCATGAGTTATGCAGAGCTACTACCAGCATTGATTCAGAAGAAGTTGGTCCGGACACGACACCTCCAGCCGTACCATCACCATTGCCTTGGTATTACAAAGCAGACCATACGTATGCCTTTCATCAGGGAGCACCAAGGCATAGTATTGAGAATTGTTATCCTTTGAAGACTGGAGTGCAAAGGTTGGTGAAGTCTGGAATTCTATCTTTCAAAGACATGGGACCTAATGTGAAAGACAATCCTCCACCCAAGCACGGTGGGGTGAATGCTGTAAATATGGTGGCCGATTGTCCAGGCGACTTCCGGATTTTTGACATTAATCTGGTTAGAGGGGATTTGGTGAAGATGCACGCAGACCTCTGTGAATTCAGTTATTATACGCATGACCATGCCGGTTGTGCTATTTTTAGTATAGACATACAGGGTTGCGAGAAGATAAAGGTTAATTTACAGGAGATGACGGATGAAGGTTTAATCCATATAATCAGGCCTAGGGCAGAATATGAAGAGGAAGTGAATATAGTTTCTGGATGTCCGGGTGAATTCAGAATTTTTGATGTGGATCATTTGAATGAGGATCTCGTGCAGTTGCATGCTACCTTCTCCCGTACTGCTGGTCAGGTGGAACAGCAATATGGATCCTGCATAGTTTGTTTTCAAGACCCCCGAGGATGTTCTCTTGTGAGAGAGGGTGTTCAATTGTTGTTAGACAATGGAACTATCAAGATCACAGGTCAGAGAGATGATTATCACGAGATTGATATGGTTGAAGTTTGTTTTATGGAAGAAGAATCAGGGGAAGAGTATGCCTCCGCGGATGAGTATTTCTCTTCATACGAAGATTTGTTTGTCGGAAATGATCTTTTGAGGGCTGATTGTGTTGAGGAAGGGGTAAACGTCATTGTACCTTGTTTTGGTGCACCCGCTCATCTTGAGGTGGAGTACCATAGCAAACCAGTTGTTACCCCATTGGTAATTAGTCTGCCAGGTCTTGTTCCCTATAAATCAGATAAAGTTGTGCCTTACAAATACAACGCTACAATCTTAGAAGATGGGGTGGAAATTCCCATCCAGCCAATGACAGATGTTAGAAATATAGATGATAATAGCAGGGTGACCCGTAGTGGTCGTGTGTTTGCGCCGGTTGTACGAAGAGATGTTGTTGCTGGAAAGAAAATTGTTGAGAACGATGAGCCTAAGAAGGCTGCAGGAGAGACTAGTGGAGCTACATTAGAGAAATAAGTGGATGATATCTTGAAGATAATTAAGATGAGCGACTACAGAATTATAGATTATCTATTGCAGACTCCTTCAAAGATATCCATCCTAGCTTTATTAATGAATTCCTCTGCTCATAGAGAATCACTGATGAGAGTACTAGACAAGCTTTTGTGGAGAGTGACATAACGTTAGATCAATTCAGCAGCGTAATTGGAAATATTATGTCATGTAACAACTTGAGTTTCTACGATGATGAGTTACCAGATGAAGGGACGAATCACAACCTGGCCCTCCACATATCCATGAACTACAAGAATGATTCGCTGTCCAATGTGCTAATTGATAACGGGTCCGCGTTGAATGTTATATCGAGGAGTACCCTCATGAAGTTAAAGTATCAGGGAACACCTATGCGCCCGAGTGGCATCATTGTGAAGGCTTTTGATCGGTTGAGGAAATCGGTCATCGGTGAAGTGGACTTGCCCATCCATATAGGACCACATTTGTTCCTGATAACCTTCCAGGTCATGGACATTATTCCCGCATATAGATGTTTGATAGGACGACCATGGATACACGAAGCAAGGGCTGTCACTTCAACTCTGCATCAGAAGCTAAAATTTGTGCGTGAAGGGAAAGTAGTGATCATAAATGGGGAGCAGGCGTTGTTGATATCCCATATATCCTCTTTCAGTATTGTAGAAGCGGATGAGGCTACTGTTGGAACCCAGTTCCAAGCCCTATCCATTGACAACATAAGAAGGAATGAGAATTCTGTGGTTTCCCTGAAGGACGCATAACAGGTTGTGCGCAATGGTCATAATGCAGTTTGGGGACGACTTGTGGATCCACCCGTGAACAAAAACAGAGTTGGTTTGGGTTTCTCTTTGAGGAATGGAAAAGGCGAAAGTTTGAAGTCAAAGTCTCCTGTGAACAGTTATCATAATGTTTTCCGTAGCGGAAGCTACCTCCATCCAATTTGTTATGGAATTAATGCTGTTGAAGAGGATGAAGTAGAGCAGGAAGTACCGAATTATGTGATGCATGGAGTCCGAGTTCAGAACTGGGTCATCATTGATGTTCCTTCTTGCATACATGTTTCAAAGTAATTTGTTTTGTTAATCTGTTTCTTTCTTTTGAAAAGCTTTCACTCTGCCCATGGTGGAAGTATTAATGTTGTAGGGCTTATCTGTTTTCTATAACTTTTAAGATCGTTAATAAAAGTTGTCTTTGCTTCCAAAATTATGTCTTTTATTTTCTTATTTTTTTCTTGGGAAATGGTAATAATAATAAAAATTTAAAAAAAAACTTTTCAAAAAATAATAACTGAAAATTAATCTGCATGATCACTTGTTATATGTGTCAGTTTCTAAAAGCAATCATAAATCACATGTGCAGATTAATTAAAAAACCCGTTGAATACAATGACCCTGCATCCTCCCCCAACTTTGATTGTCCTGTGTTTGGGGCTGAAGAAGAAGATTATGGTGAGATTCCAGAAGAGGCCTCACGGTTGCTTGAGCACGAGGAAAATACCATTCAGCCATATAAGGAGCCTTTGGAAGTGATTAATTTGGGTTCAAAAGAAGATTCGAAGGAAGTTAAGATTGGAGCATCATTGCATCCTGATGTAAAGAGCGGGTTGATAGAGTTGTTGAAAGAGTATGTGGATATTTTTGCTTGGTCTTATCAAGATATGCCCTGTCTAGATACAGACATTGTCGAACATCGGTTTCCATTGAAGCCAGAGTGTCTGCCAGTTAAACAAAAGTTGAGAAGAACCCACCCGGATATGGCAGTAAAGATCAAAGAGGAGGTCCTAAAGAAGATTAATGCTGGTTTTCTTGTGACGTCAGTGTATCCTCAATGTATTTCCAATATTGTCCCAGTACCGAAAAAAGACGGAAAAGTCCACATGTGCGTAGATTACAGAGATCTAAATAAAGCTAGTCCAAAAGATTATTTTCTATTGCCTCACATTGACATGTTAGTGGATAGCACAGCAAAATTCAAAGTATTCTTGTTCATGGATGGATTTTCCGGGTATAATCAAATAATAATGGCTCCAGAGAACATGAAAAAAATAACGTTTATCACACCCTGGGGAACATTCTGTTATAGAGTGATGCCCTTCGGGTTGAAGAACGATGGTGCAATGTACCAGAGGGCTATGACAACCCTATTCCATGATCTGATGCACAAAGAAATCAAAGTATATGTTAATGATATGATCGCCAAATCCCAAACTGAAGAAGGGCATATAGAAGACTTGTTGAAGTTGTTTCAGCGTTTGAGGAAATATCGTCTCCGCTTGAATCCAAATAAATGCACCTTCGGAGTTATATCAGTGAAATTGTTGGGTTTTATTGTTAGCCAGAAAGGAATTGAAGTCGACCCTGATAAAGTCAAAGCAATTCAAGAAATGCCAGCACCAAGAACTGAAAAATAAGTCAGGGGTTTCCTCGGGCGTTTCAATTATATCTCCAGATTTATTTCCCACATGACTGCAACGTGTGAACCGATCTTTAAGTTGTTAAAGAAAGATCAAGGTTGTGTGTGGAAGGATGACTGCCAAAGGGCATTTGAGAGTATTAAAGAATATCTGCTTGAACCTCCTATCTTGCTCCCTCCTATAGAAGGAAGACAGTTGATTATGTATCTAACAGTGTTAGATAAGTCCATGGGTTGTATTCTGGGACAACAGGATGAAACAGGAAAGAAAGAGTTCGCCATTTATTATCTCAGCAAAAAGCTCACTGATTGTGAGTCGCGGTATTCCACTCTATAAAAAACATGTTGTGCTTTGTCCTGGGCGGCAAAGCGGTTGCGGCAGTATATGTTGAATCATACCACTTGGTTGATCTCCAAAATGGATCCAATCAAGTATATTTTTGAGAAACCTGCTCTTACTGGAAGAATTTCCTGTTGGCAGATGTTATTATCTGAATATGATATCGAATACCTCACTCAAAAGGCTATTAAAAGTATTGTGTTGGCAGATTACCTTGCTCACCAGCCGGTGGAAGATCATCAGTCTGCAGAATATGAATTCCCCGATGAGGATGTGATGTTCTTAAAAGTGAAAGATTGTGATGAACCATTGCCTGAGGAAGGCCCTGACCCTGAATCTCGTTGGAGTATAATATTTGATGGAGCTGTGAATGCTTATGGTAAAGGAATTTGTGTTGTGATTGTCTTTCCTCATGGATCGCACATTCCTTTTACTGCAAGGTTAACATTTGATTGCACTAAAAATATGGCATAATATGAGGCTTGCATCATGGGTCTTGAGGAAGCTATTGATCTCAGAATCAAGATTCTTGATGTGTATGGTGATTCAGCTTTGGTAATAAATCAGATTAAAGGAGAATAGGAAACTCGTCACCCTGGCTTGATCCCTTACAAAGATTATGCTAGAAGATTATTACCCTTCTTCAATAAAGTTGAATTCCATCATATTCCTAGAGATGAAAATCAAATGGCGGATGCTCTGGCAACCCTAGCTTCCATGTATCAAGTGAATACTTGGAAGGATATACCCCGAATTACAGTTTGACGGCTAGATAGGCCCGTTCATCTATTTACAACAGAGGAGGTAGCAGATGAAAAACCTTGGTATTATGACATCAAGCATTTTCTTCAGACTCAGGAATACCCGATTGGTGCATCGAAGAAAGATAGAAAGACAGTGAGAAGATTGGCAGGCAGTTTCTTCCTCAGTGAGAATGTGTTATACAAGAGAAATTGTGACATGGTCTTTATCAGATGCGTGGATAGACACGAAGCAGGCATGTTGATGCATGAGATTCATGAAGGTTCATTTGGCACTCATGCTAATGGACATTCGATGGATAAAAAGATGCTAAGGGAAGGCTATTATTTGTTGACAATGGAATATATCTGTTACAAATTTGCAAAGAAGTGCCATAAATGCCAGATTTATGCAGATAAGATCCATGTGCCTCTGAAACTTCTCAATGTGATTTCCTCCCCATGGCCTTTTTATATGTGGGGTATTGACATGATCATGATGATATAACCCAAAGCTCCAAATGGACACCGTTTCATCTTGGTAGCAATTGACTACTTTACCAAATGGGTAGAGGTTGCTTCATATGCCAATGTTACCAAACAGGTGGTTGTGCGTTTCATCAAAAACAATCTTATATGCTGGTATGGTGTGCCGAGCAGAATCATCACTAACAATGGCTCGAATTTGAACAACAAGATGATGACAGAACTGTGCAAAGAATTCAAGATTGTCCATCACAATTCATCTCCATACAGGCCAAAGATGAATGGGGTTGCTGAAGCTGCTAATAAGAATATCAAGAGAATTATCCAGAAAATGGTTGTCACTTATAAGGATTGGCATGAAATGCTCCCTTTTGCTCTGCTTGGATATCGAACATCCGTTCGCACTTCAACAGGAGCAACCAAGTTCTCCCTAGTGTATGGAATGGAAGTTGTACTCCCTGTCGAGGTGGAGATTCCTTCGTTTCATGTGATAATGGAAACCAAGTTGACAGAGGCTGAATGGGTCCAGAGCAGGTTTGACCAATTGAATTTGATTGAAGAGAAGAGGATGAGGGCTTTATGTCATGGGCAGTTATATCAGAAAAGAATGAAGAAAGCATTTGATAAAAAGGGTCAAACCTCGTGAATTCAGAGAAGGCGACCTCGTGCTCAGGAATATCATGTCTTTCAACATTGATTCTAGGGGAAAGTGGACTCCCAATTTTGAAGGCCCGTATGTTGTCAAGAAAGCCTTCTCTGGTGGTGCATTAATTCTTGAAACTATGGATGGCGAGGAGTTCCCACGTCCCATGAATGCTGACGCAGTCAAGAAATACTTCGCCTAAAGAAATAAAAGAACAGCTCGCTAAGTTGAAAACCCGAAAGGGAGGCTTAGGAAAAAAGGAGCGTCTCGGTAGGCTGAAAACCCGAAAGGGCGGTCTAGGCAAAAATTAGATACATAAATAGAATAAATTTCCCGCTAAGTTAAAAACCCGCAAGGTAAGCTTAGGAAAAAGTTAGGGATTTTCTTGGCAAGTAACTACGTCAGACAAGACTTGATCGTTGAAGCAACAATCTTCTCGGATCCTCACCATACTTCAACCAAAAGCTGCTGCTCAGGATTTCAAAAGTTGTTAGGGGGAATAGTGGTCATTGTGTCTCAATGTATATTTTCCATTATGAATTACCATTTCCCAAACTTTGTAATCATCCATGGAGTCTCGCCATTCGCAGACTACCATTCTATGAATGAAATTCGAGCTTTTACCCAATTCTTTGTGTTCTTATTTTTATTTAGCTTGCAAAGACTCCATTTATTACTGATAATAACTGTTAAAGCAAAAAGATTTAAAAAGCAAAATTGACTTTTCAAAAAAAAAGAGATCTTTACAATTTAATTTAATTTGGGATTTGTGATGAAACAATGACCAAAAGAATGGTGATCCCAAGAATGAATAAACTCTGTTTGCTCTAAGAAGATTTACTCCCTTCATGAAGGTTCTCTCGGGTCATTTTGCTGGTATGTGCACAATCTTTGTGTGTTTCTCAGATAATTAAAAATGATATCAGTGGGTGCAAGGTACAGTATTGGTTTTATGATCCCATTATTCCCAGCCAAGTCTTGGTTCGCCTTTGATTTTGGGTTTGCATGGTCAGAAGCTTCTGTCCCAGATTCCCCAGCGAAGTCTTCCCTCATGTGAAGAAAGGTTTTATTCCCTTGGTGTGCTAGGATGTCGCTCTTTTTGCAATTTTGGCACTAGTATTGACTTCTTGATTTCTCGGGAAGATTATCCCAGGGCATCTCTTGTTGGAATGGGTGTTCGTGATGAAAATTTTCAATCCGCTGTTTTTTCTCCAGGGAGGTAGACTTGAATCCCCCAATGAGGTTTGGTTGTGTCGGTGTCAGTCTGCTTTATTTGAGGCTGGTCTTGCAATCTCCAGTAGGCATGTTGCTTTTGGAAAACTGCTTCTCCGATGAAACCAGAAGAAGGATGTTCTATCCCGGTATCTGTTTGTTTTGGCTACATCCGGATTATGTTTCTCCTCAGTGAAGTTAAGGCAGGCAATAGGTTTGGTTTCTGTAGTTGCTTTTACCTTTCTTGGATTGATCTTTCTGGTCAAACTTTAGCGAAGTATTGTTAGTACCTGAGGAGGTTTTGTTTGTTTATGTTGATTGTGTATCCTTTTTACCATCATATGCACGATATCACTCATACATTTATACATACATCATGCATAGCTAAAAACCATCATTCATTGACATTGTGTTCTGATCTTCCTGCAGCGCTCTTTGCTTTGTTGAATTTGGTTTTCCCTCTTGAATTTATTTCTCAAAGGATATATCTTCATTGGCCGTCTTGCTTCAGTTTATTTCTGAATTGGATCTGTGATTGCATGACAATGTTATTTACTTTGGATTTCTAAAAACTTTGAATTTTGGTTTGTGCATTTATTTTGCACGGGAAGACTTTATCTCCTCGGCAGGAATATCGTGGCATTTCCCCGGGAAGTCATATTTCTATCCCCGGAAAGTCATTTCTCTTTACAATTCCCCTTTGACAATGAGTAACAAGTCTCTTTATTTGAGACAGCTTATGTTTGATCCTTTCCATGCAGATTTCCTTGGTTAAAGAAGAAGTTGAGACCCGTTCTAGGTGAAACACCAGAAGTTTGGGGAAAACTTGATGATATTTTTCTCTTTCTACCTTCAGTGAACGTTGGTAGTACACCTTCAGTGAACGTCGGTGTTTGTTATCTTTTTGCTATCTTCAGTGAATGTTGATAGTACATTGTCAGTGAACGGCGGTGATATGATATATTTTCTCTCTCTACCTTCAGTGAACGTTGGTAGTATACCTTCAGTGAATGTTTGTGTTTGTTATCTTTTTGATATCTTCAGTGAACGTTGATAGTTCATAGTCAGTGAACGGCGGTGATATGATATATTTTCTCTTTCTACCTTCAGTGAATGTTGGTAGTACATCGGCAGTTAACGTTAGTGTTTGTTATCTTTTTGCTATCTTCAGTGAACGTTGATAGTTCATCATCAGTGAACGGCGATGATATGATATATTTTCTCTCTCTAACTTCAGTGAACGTTGGTAGTACACCTTCAGTGAACGTCGGTGTTTGTTATCTTTTTTCTATCTTCAGTGAATGTTGATAGTTCATCGTTAGTGAACGGTGGTGATATGATATATTTTCTCGTTCTACCTTCAGTGAACGTTGGTAGTACACCTTCAGTGAACGTTGGTGTTTGTTATCTTTTTGCTATCTTTAGTGAACGTTGATAGTTCATCGTCAATGAACGGAGGTGATATGATATATTTTCTCTTTCTACCTTCAGTGAATGTTGGTAGTACACCTTCAGTGAACGTCGGTGTTTGTTATCTTTTTGCTATCTTCAGTGAACGTTGATAGTTCATCGTCAGTGAACGGCGATGATATGATATTTTCTCTCTCTACCTTCAGTGGATGTTGGTAGTACATCGGCAGTGAACGTCGATGCTTGATATCTTCCTCTCTGATTCAGTTTTTGTTGTTCACCAGTGATTTATTTTCCCGGTGGGGTTTCTCCTTTGTTTCTTTATCATTGTTGCATCCCAAGTGTTACTTTGCGCCTCTTTGGTTTTGTTTATATGCCTTCATATGCATAAGCATTTGCATGGCATCTTAGGGCCAAAAATAGGGTTTGTTTTATATTTAAGTATCTTCGATCACGTCGACACGAAGATTTTTAACCTTCGTATCTACGGATAGAAGAAACTTAAATAAGGGCAACTATTGTACCCAAATTTTGCCCCTAAGATTCCTTCATCATACCATATTGTTTCAATCACAACAAGATCATATTAGGGTTTTGGTTCTTCTCCCTATCTTTAGCCTTGCTCTTTTGAGGAGTTACCAAGCACTTTGACTTGTTTTCTTTTGTGGTCATGGATATTTTTCTTTGATTTTCTCTCTAATTAAAAAAATACAATATTGGTTGGTCTTACTTGTTAATAATGTAGGTGAAGGCAATTAGGTTTAGCAAGTTGCTTCATGGGTTCATGAGTTTATTTCCATGCCCTAGTCAATAGCTTGAGAAATTCAAAACTCACCATTGAAGTTGTTTTGAAAGAATTGGTATGGAAGTGGTTTTGGTGGCCATGAGTCCACATCATCATCCTCAACAATTTCTATTCATAAAGGAAGAATATTGGCACAAAAAGTTTGTTCAAACTTGGCAAAGTTCCTCAAAGCATTCTCTTGATCTAGAGGCTAGGGTTTTGGACTTCAGAGGAGCATATCTTGCTCATCTTTTGGTATTTTTGAGTGATTCCAAAGACATCCTTCTCTTTAAAGAGTTACCAACAAATCACTTCAAAATTTCCAAAGATTTTTCATGTGGAAGGAAATTGGTGAAGAAGAAAGATTACAAGTCATCCAGATGAATCCCCAATTTTCATATGTGACTTCAAGTGGTCATAACATGGTCAATTTTTATCACCTTGAGCCCATCCTTTTTTCATGATGATCTTTAGGATGTTTACTTCATGCCTTATTTTATGTGTAAAGTGAGAAAATAGATGGAAGTTTCCTTAAGAATGCAAAGGATTATAGGTCATTTCATGATTTTTGGCCAACTTCAACAAGTCATAACTTGCTCAATATTTGGAGATTTTGAGTGGTTCAAATTTAAAAATGCCATTCGAGAGGTCTAATTCATTCCATCTTTTTTGGTCAAGAGAAAATTCTAAGTGGAAGGCCATGTTTGGATGCAAAGGATTATAGGTCATTTTTAAAGAAGAATTTGAAATATTTCTAAGTATGGAAAGTCAACTCTTTTTCTTCAACTTTGACTCCATGTAACTTTCAACTCAAGCATCCATTTGATTCCATTCCTTTTCCATTGCAAAGCTTGTAACCTCATCTTTCCAAAGCATCAGGAATTATGCCCTAAGACCCCTTGAGGTGGAAATGCCATGGATTTGAATTTGGTAGTTTGAAACTGAATTTTACACAAAATTAGAATTTTGAAATCCTTGTTTTGGCTTCTAATCACAAGATTTCCACGCGTTTTTGTTTCTAATCATGTTTAGCAACTTACCAGAAGTGATTAGCATCATGAAACGCACGATTTGGATGAGTTTTGATCAAGTTTGAGTCACACTTTTTTCATGATGCAAACCCACACGAATTCCCTCCAAAACGCATCATTTGCTATTCCTTTTGATCCCATTTGCTTCTGTATAAATAGAGGGTCATCCCCCATTCAATTTTCCAAGTTGAGATAGCCAGAATCACCCTGCCAAACTTGCTTCACAACCCTGAATTCAGCAACTTCGAATTCTATTCTCAAGCTTTTTTCAATTCGTTTTTCCCTCAATTCACCTTCCTTGATCTTCCCTGAAGCTAACCATATAATTATATTCAAGAATCGTGCCCTATATTGCTCCATAGAAGTCCAGTTTCAGAGCTCTGCAACTCAACTTCAATAGGTAGATTCCTTCATCAATTCTTCAAAACTTTGTTGTCACTGTGATGCTTTCATTGCCCTGGTTCTAGTCGCAACACTTACTTTCATCTGGAAACTCGTTTTGACCATGAATTTTCAAATCCCTTTTCAAAACTTTCTTTCCAAATTGCTTGAGCTACAGTTTATATAAATTGGGCGCGAGGGTGTGGGTGTCTTCGTCTGGAAGAGACGAAGCGAATGGCATAGGTCTGAGCTTCTGATTTTACAGTTTGAGAGACCTGCAATTCGTGATGGCTGGAGGTTGAAGATGACTAACGTGTCATCTTCTAACCAATAAAGGCGCGCCATCTGTATTTTTCAAATTTTGATTTTATTATCGATTCTGTACATTATTCATTAAAGACCATGATATGCACAGTGCGCCAGATCCCTTAGATTTGATTACTAACGCGTTTTGACTCTCATCCAATGGTCCACATCTTTTACTTTTATTTTCTTTTTCTGATTTTTATATTTTAATTGTTTTAAATTTCAAAAAATCATAGAAAATTCATTTTTAGTCCGAAAAATCTAAAAAAATAACGAAAAATATTTTTGATTATTCTCTTTCTGACTTTTATTTTTTCACAATTTAATTTTTTGTTTTGGTATTTTTTATGAATTATACACTTATTTCATTTGTTTAAAATGTTTAAAAATACTTTTATACAATTTTAAATTTTGAAAAAATTATGGAATGATCCAATGATATTGTGACAAATATTGGTGACCTTATTTTATTTTTGTTTCTGACTTTACTATTTTTTACTATTTTTGTTTATTTTACCCATTTATTTTAATTTTTAAAAATAGTTTCTGACTTTTAAAAATTTCCAAAAATTTTGTAAAATTATTTGGCCTCTTTTCTGATTTTTCTATGGTCTTATTTTTCATTTCTTGATTAATTTGAACATAATTGGTATTTTCCTCATCATTTTCCATTTTTTTAAAACATTTTTAAACCTTTTAATGTATATATTAATTACATTATTATTTTGTGATTATTTTCTGGCTGTCTTGGGTTGATTTTTTGATCATGACTTTATTAACATCATTGGATCCATAGTGTTGAATTTAACTCCACAAAAATTGATGAATGATTTTAATAATAGTTTGATTAGATTTTTAATTCAAAAGTGGTTTATCTTTTGCCCTAATCCTCTTCATCTCATCCCCTTCTCATTGCACTAAATGTTGTTGGAGCATGATCTCTATATCATGTCTCAAAACAAATAGTGCATAGATTGCTATTGACCGGCCTCAAAATAGGTGCGACTTCTATATAAGTCCACTTACGATTGCTTAACATAGCGCTAAATTTTGTCTTGATTCGAATAAATGATCATTCGTGGCCCAAACTTATGATTACAAGCCCAAGTATGTTAATTTAATCTCTTTGATCCAATAACCTTGAGATTCATTGTGTGGAGGCTTTGGTTCTACCAATCCTCTAATGGATCTACAATACCTTTGGTCAACGTGGATCACTTAAACATCGCTGATCATTAAACGGTACTTATGAGAATTCCAAATGGATGATATACTTGACAAAAAGCAAATGCAACTTGTTGTCTGGAGGCTTTGGTTCTACCAATCCTCTAATGAGTTCCAAATGCAAGTTTCAAGATGGTCATCCAACTAACCACTAATTATTGACTTGTTTATTCTATGCTTTTATTCTTTTATGCTTTATGTACTATTTATTTTTTAGCATTTTCCATTTCATGCTATTTTCATCTTTGCTCATTTGAGCATTTATCTTCTGGACATTTTTATTTTGCTCGCTTGAGCTTTTCTTTTTCTTTTTCTAAGATACTTAATAACCAACATAAACCCTAAAAAACTCTTAATGGTACTTGGACTATTTGGTTACTATCCTTGGAATTATGGAGCATGGGACTTTTTCTTGGACTTAGGATTAGAAACCTTGGCCTATCTTGGAGACCTTGTGATCTTATCTAATTATTTTGTCTGAAGCTCTTGAGGTTTACCTCAAGACATTGGGTTGTTTGTTTGTTTTTGTGTGCAGGTTTTTGTGATTACACTCTTTGTTTGTAATCTGGAATTCACCTGTATACAGCCGTTACTCTGCCCAATTTTTGTGAAGACTTAATGCATTTGAAGAGGTTTAGTATATTTGCTTGCTTGGTTTCAATCCAAAGAATGGGAATTTTATCTTGGCTCATAAAGTCAAGTTTTTGGCTTCTTGTTGGTTAGATGGTCCTTATCCTTAACTTTTACCTTATGCTTTAGGATAGACTCTTCTACTCCTCCCATCTTCTTTAATTTCAAAAATCTTTTCCCTCCTTTTCAAAACTCTTCTTGTTTTGAAACTTGAAACACTTTCATAATAAACTTGGACTTAGGTCCATGCATTTTCAAAACATTTTCATCTATAAACTTCAATCAATTTAATAATACTTTGACACTTTTTGTGAGAAGACTAAAAGTCAATCAATCTCATTTCAAACCATTTTGCCACTTTGGCTTTTTATCTTTAAACTTTTCTCAAAAGATTAGACTCTTATCAATCCTTATAGTGACGCAAACAACTATACTTCTACAATATGTAGTGAAGAGATATATTTTCCACTTGGGTGTTGAGTGAGGCATTGTTGATTTTAAAATCCAAGCCATATCCTCCACTTTGAGATGATGCAAATTCTTCTTTCTCCATGATTGTGGGTAGTAAGAATGTTTTCCACACGGACAATGAAGATGATGTCTTATCTCATAAAATTAACCAGTACACTTGTGTTTCAAATTTTTAAAAGAGGAACTACGTGTACCCTGATCCCCTATTGCACGAATTGTGGTACGTAGGCACTAAAGGTTCGCAACCACGGCGGGTGCAAAAATCATAAAAAATATATTTATTTCTTCACCTTCACCATCCATTTTATATACAACACATTTTATATAGCCAAAATATACATATTTTTTCAAAGAGGTTCCTGCGGAGTACCGTAGATGTGTAGGGTGCTAATACCTTCCCTTTGCATAACCAACCCCCTTACCTTGAATCTTTCCCCCTTTTTTTGGGTTATTCTCTCTTTTCCCATTCCTTTGGAAACAATAAAGCGCGGTGGCGATTTTTTATTTTTGATTTGTATAAAGTCTAGTCAATCTAATGGCTTAGTCTTGAACATTTCTACCGCTACATATACGAGTATGGAGAGCGTGCAAAATATCTCCGAGCAAGGTAGGCATTGGGTTGCGAGAGAGGAAGATCTTGATAGCATTCACATCTATGAATGAGTCTTGATTAGGGAATAGTACTAACCCATAGATTAGAAGGGCCAAGACCTCCTCAAAAGCCTGAAAAACCATATCATCCCAAAACAGCTGGGCCTTGTCCATCAGGAACTTGGCTAGAAAACCCTGGACTCCGCTTCTTGTTTCCCAATTGGATACCATGTCGGCTCGTTTCAGATGCAAGGCTGAGGCAATAACTTCTGGCTTAGGAACTTCTTCCAGACCTATGAAAGGCAATTGTTCAAGAATGGGTATATCCAACAGCTGAGAGAATTCCTCCATGGTAGGCACCAACTGATAGTCTGGAAAGGTGAAGCAGTGGTGCTTGGGATCAAAGAACTGAAAGAGTACACTCATCATCTTTTCATCAAAGTTTGAAGTAACCAGGTTGAGAAGTCGACCATGTCTCTTAGTGAACACAGAAGTTTCGGAAACCTTTGATACTATCTCCTTGAGTAGGGAAGGTACTTTCACAAAGCTGATTCGGATAGTGTTTCTACGGGCGGAAGCCGTGATCTGCAAAACAGGACAAAGATAAATTCCCATGGTCCTTGAAGTGGTTAGTGCAATAATAATGGATGCTATGTTATGATGCATGATGTCATGATAAATCACAGGTATAGCAAACACAGATAAATCACACCAAGTCCCTAGGTTTAAAGGCTTGCATGAGGTTAAAGGTAAGTACCCTCTTGAAGTTTAGTTGGTTTCAACCAGTCTTAGAAAATTAATCGGGTTCTAAAGATTCTCAATATCACTGACCATCCTTTATCGGGCATTGTTTCAGCTCAAGCAATCTTTTCTTGCGGCCGAAATATCCCGAAAGTTTGATCTCAATGAGTGTAGCATCGAGTATCAACCAATCCTCAGCTTTATACTGAGGCCAGCTATCTCACTACTTTCTAATGGCCAAGTTGGTTCAACTAAGGTTTTAAGTTCCATTAGTGCTTCACGACATCACACGGAAGCCCTGTATTCTCCTCGTTTCCCCATGAAGGATATCGGTACCAACCAAAGTGTCCCACCAATATAGCCATCGCTTAAACCATATCGGTCTATGCCGTACAGTCTCCACGATCTATTGTTGTTTACCTAAAGAGTGTCCCCAGATCTGGGGGTAGGATCTTTAATAATGCCCAAGCAAAACCCTTTAAGAATAAAGCATACAAAACAAATAAGAAAGCAATTAAAAAAAAGACCTAGATCCTAAGGTATACCCCACTTATTCATTCCCCAGCAGAGTCGCCAGTTCTGTGATACGGTGGCAGAACCGACTGTTAATATTGGTTTGTGTTTTTTGTATTTGCAAATGTCGCGGTAAGCAAGAGTCGCCACCGACTTTTATTTTATCCAATCAGGAAAAGGAAAAAGGACATAAAAAACCTTTTTCGAGAATGTTTCTGAGTACGGGGGGTAGATTATAGAAAGGGAAGGTGTTAGCACCCTTTATATCCATGGTTTTCCATGGGCTCTTAGGTACTTGCTCATTTTGAAATTGCTTGTGTGTGCTTTTTTTGAAAAGTTTTGTTTTACTTTGTTTTAACCCTTGTTTCTGTCCTCAATAGCGTTACGAAGTTGTTTTTGAAAACTGTTTGAAAAGTGTTTGGTGAAAAAAGTTTTTTCATTTGAGCAAGTACTTAAGAACTAACCTACTTACTCGAAAAAGACTGTTCGTTTTCCTTTAGACAGTGCTATCCTATTATTAAGGAATAGGTAGCACCGTCGTTGGAATTTTAAAGGGACGTCGGAAGGGATGAAATAGTCACTGAAGGCAACAAGTAAGGATACCTTAGCATTTCGAAGGGAGTATCGTCATAAGATCAATTTGTAGGCAACTCGAGGGAGAAGTAGGAACTGTGATCTTTATGACGACTTTGAATCACGGGTCATTGTTAAGCTATCCCTACGTTCGAGGGCACGACCATTATTTCCGAGGCAACCAAGTGAGGCAAACCCTAGGAGTGAGCATGTGCATATGTTTGATTTCAGTTATTTAATCTTTGCACAATTAAGATGATCTATTGTTTTAATTTTCAGTTAGTCTTTCCATACAATCCTATTACCATTCATCTAAGCAGTTTATAATTTGCGGAAATTAAAAGTGCGGAAAGTTAAAAGTCCTAGCTATTACAGGGCTTTCGCAGATACATAATTATTTTGGACTGAAAATAAAAATGCGGAATTGAAAAACCTAATTAAATCTATTACAACCCGAAGCAGATAAAATAATAGAAAAAAGAATTAAAATGTGTGCGGCAAATTAAATGCGAGAATTAAAGAACCCTAAAAATCTAATTGAAAAACATTTAGGTTATTATTATTTTTTGAGAAAAAATTAATTAGGTTATTTTTTTGAGAAAAAATTGAATTATGTTATGTACAAACTAAAACCTTAATTTCTAATTGATTTAAATTATATAGAAAAAAGAAATTAAATTGCCCTAGATTAAATTAATCTAATTAATTAAGGAAATAAAATATTCTATGAAAAAAATAATTTTTGATGTTTTTTGTGATTTTTTTATTTAATAAAAAAAACTGATTTTTGTGTTATTTTTGTAATAAGAAAATAATTAACAAAATTAAAAAGAGAATTAAAATAAAAGATTTAGAGATGGGCATGTATTGCTGAAGAAGGGGGTGTATGGCTGAATTTTTGTTCAGGCCCACTTTTCTGAGCCCAACATGCGCCAGATCTAGTGTGTCGATCTCCTGATGATCCATGGTATGTCTGCGCATATGGGACGTTGGATCTGGATGTGATGAGATCTGATGATGATGGTGTGAAGTTGTAGGGTGTACCTCCATAGCCTGCAAGCATTGAATCCACAAGAATTCGTTTGGAAAATAGAAAAACATTGGACCTGGGATTCGAACCCAGGTCCTCTCCTTTACCAACGCGCATCTCCATCAACTGAGCTGCCAAGTCATTCATGTATATACCAATAATAATATATTATCTGTAAAAGCAAGCCAGACACCTTCATCTTCCTCTGCTGGATGTCGTCTTAGCCTAGGGACTTTTACCTACGGTCTCATGCCTGTAACTACAACCCTGCGTTATTCAAGAATTTAGCACAATCAATATAAATTTCATTGAAGACCATGAATCAATTGGGCTTGAAGCCCTGAACATCATAGTGTCCATGCCTAGTCCTAATTTTTCCTATGGAAGGAAGCCCTAAAACGAACTCAGAAACCCTAAGAATGGAAAACTGTGATTCCTGCACTTAAAACTCAATTAAATGATCCAACAAGCATCGAGACATTGTAATAAACAAGAATATATGATTGAATTCCATCAAAAGAGCATGTATGCATGTAGTCAGAAATCAAAAATAATTGAATAACAGGGTTGCAGGTTTTACGATTCAAGGCGCTTTGGTGCGTGCAAAAGGTGCAGTTCGCTTCAGGATATTGCCAGGAACGTGTTGTAACCCTTAAATCTCCTTGAGGATGGATGTGATATGGAATTTGGTCTGAGATTTTTTTGACAAAGATGCACTATGTTCTTGTCCGTTTCACACGATTTTTCTGCCTCCTTGTGTCTTGCATTTGTTGTGTATATGTATTAGACTACATTAGGTTAGCAAAAAACATGCACATCTTTGCCAATTATCAAGATTTGATTTGATTCCATATTTGAATTATTTCTTTCTATATCAAGCCAAATCATACCATTTTCATCCCAATCATCCTTGGAACGATTTGATTTGGTTTGACAGCATATTTGCATTATGATTCCATTCAAAATCAGATCAAAAACAAATCTTCCATATTTTATATCATTTATTTGATTTAATTTGACTTTTAAATGATAAAAAATCTAAATAAATTAAATAAATAAATTCAATAATATATGGTAGAGTGTTTGGGTCGTGGATCATGTTGGAAGCATAATGCAAGCTTAAAAAGTTGGGCCTTTTGGCAAAAAATGCATTTGTGAGCACATTTGACCTTTGACAATTTTCCAAAAATGGTCAACTTTGACAACGCATAACTCTTCCAATTTTGACCCTAAAGAGATGTTATTTGAATTTTTAGAAATCTTAGGATGTCTCCTAAACAACCCTTTTGCTCTCATCTTAATTGGGTCTTCCATGTTCATGTAAGAAGCTTTGACCAAAAAGGTGTTTTTGTTGACTTTTCAAAAGGACCTATAATGTAGAAATTCATATCTTTTTATGAGTGCACTTATTGAACTTGAGGGCTGAAGATGAGTTGTGGGAAATTGAATTCCCTTCAAAATGATCTTTGGATGAGAAATTTCTGATAAAGTATGAGAAAGTTATGCTTGGTCAAAGTTTAGTTGACTTTTCCTAAGAAACCCTAATTTAGCAACTTTTGAGTTTTGATGAATTAGGAGCATTCATTGAGGAATCATGATCAACCCTTGATAAAATGATGAATATCACTTAAAAATGTTGGTGTTGACCAAAAATCTTGAAGTTTGACTGTATGTGGGCCACAGTTGACTTTTGACCTAATACAGTCGATTCTCAAGCATCTGAGCAATTGAATGAGCAAACTTCTTGTGCAAGGCTTGAAATTTGATAAGGATGATCTTGAGAACATATTGGTACCATGGAAGGAATTTGGGACCTTTGTAGTTCACACATCTTGATAAAAATGGAAATCCTAGTTTGAGGTACATTGTCTTAGGAGGGAGTTTGTCTGATTAACTCTTGGGCATCCTTGAGCAAGTTGAGGACCTCAATGGGCATGTGTTGAGTAAAATGAGAGGGAAATTTTTGGGGTACAACAGACCTATTGTCCCAATCACTCAACCATGTTCCCTTATTTATTAATTAAATCTTTATAATAAACGAATAGTAATCTAGTACAACTGGAAAAGCACATTACCCATAACCTTAAAGACCTGAGCTCGACCCCTGTTGGGGCATTTTTTCTGTTCTTTTGCTCTTTTTTAAGCCTTTTCTTTCAATTCCATTAAAATTTTATTATATATATAGTTTAGTTTATTATATAATTATTATTTCATTATAAAACATAAAAAAACATGTTATTATAAACCAATCTTTTATTTAATTTTTTGTTAACATGCTATTAATCCTTTATTATTTATTTATTCAAACAAAATAGATATTTCATAATTTAGTTTTTTGTTTAATTTTTGTTATTTGTTTAATTGTTAAAAATACATGCTATTGTAATTTAGTTTTTTATTTAATTTTGGTTATTTATTTAATCGTTCACAATGCACACTTATAAATTAATCTCTTATTGAATTCTGTTATTATTCAATTATCGCTCTAATTAATTTCATTCTCGAGCCTTAAATCATTGTATCTTTCGTTCGTCTCAAATCCAAGGGAAATGTTTTGTTAACTTCATAAGTAATATGATCGTGCGAATACCCTCGTTCATTTTTTTTGTTTGTTTACTATTTTGCTAAACTTAAGATGATTTTCCTAAAAACTCAATTTTCAAACTAACACCTTTTTAAGCCAAAACTTCAACACTAGGTCGTCGTATCTTTAAAGTCTCATCCACACCCATTTTGACCGAACAAACCATTTTGACCAAACAAACCTTTTTAACCAAACAAACAAATTTTAATAAAAAAAACAGATATTACAAAAGGTTCCTGTGGAGTACCATAGATGAATTGGGTGCAAATATCTTCCTATTGCATAATCAACCCCTGAACTCTAGATCTCTATAAAAAATGCATTGTATTTTCATTACTTTTAAGTATTATTTTACATTGCACAGTTTATGGTTTTATTTTGCTCTTTTCCCTTTTCCCTTGGAAATAATAAATCATGGTGGCGACTCTTGCTTTTGCGAGACGAGTTAATTAGTAGCTCGATATCTGATTTACCTTGCTATATTTTTTATCGCTACAATTTGTGCCTGCAAATATTTCCCATCCCCCATGGAAGTTATCAAAAGGAGGCGAGCGGAAAGGGTTAGCAATCAACCCCCGAAATTTCTTATCTGTCATCCTTAGCTCGTCTATCGAGTCATCAAATAGAAAAGGGTTTTGTAATCAATCCCCCATGATTTGTCAGGAGCTTGCATTGGCCACTTCAGACACTTCGTGATTGTTCATATTGCCTTCTATCTCCTACATCAATCTTCTATATCTTGGTTAGGTGTTTAGTCATTTTGGACATCAAATTTTTGTTTTACATTCTATTCCCGCTTGTTTGCTTCTGGTGATCCGCTTCCCTTAGCTAAAGAATTTCTATTCTTTTATATTTCACTTCCGCTTGTTTGTCTCAGGTGATCTGCTCCCCTTTACTAAAGTATTTCTATTATTTTCTTTACCATTTTATGTGTGTGCTCTTTCGAGTTTTCTTGCTCACTGGCTTTCTATACCATGTTCCCTTAGGATGTGCTTGTTCCTTTCGGGTTCAAGTTAGACCTTAGGTTGCAAACCATACATGCAAACATTGGATAGACGTTTCCCTTTTGTTAATCCAAACCTTAGGACCACCATTATTAGAAATAGGCTAGTCTCTCATAGACTCTTTTATTCCCCTTTTGCATATGCATTAAAACTAAAACCTTCTTTTTTTGGCAAACCATAAAACATCTTAATCATACTTAAACCCCTTTTCAAGGTAACAAAACACAAACTAATCAAACGTGGCTTCTTGCCTTGAGGGTGTAACTCAAAACTGTTTTCACGAGGGTTCGTCACCCATAAAAAACACAAAACAAACAAAAACATATGAGTTGAACTACGATTCTCTGATTCCTCAAAAGCGATATGTATGCAACGTATCGTGGGGCCTAACCGAGAAAAATTCATAAATATTTCCTTCTTTTCACCGCATTTATTTTGCATGCATTCTTCCTCAGTAGTAAGTAGTAGACATAGATTAGACACACCCATAAGATAGATAACAAGAGTGGATACTGTAGAGTACTACGAACATGCAGGGTGCTAAAACCTTTCCCTCGTGTAACAGACTCCCTTACCCGGTCTTCCAGTTGCAAGACTGTGACTTTTTTCTTCTTAGTTTTTCTCGATGTTCACATTTCCCTTCATATGGGATAAAAGACGTTCGATGGCAACTTCATTATTCGATGATTTTCAGCCAGTTGCTTCAGGTGCACATTGTTGTTTGGTGGCAGTTTCTCCTCAAATAAAATTTCCTTTTACCAAGATTATTGCTACAATCAAGGACCATTATTTCCCTAGAAAATAACTAGCTATTTATAGAGGGTTCTTCTGTCCTCTTTCACTGTATGATTGTTCATCATCATAATGGATTTTATTCGGATTTGGGCAAGCTGTGTTTGGGTCTGGTATTTTGAAGGCTTCCTTTGCCAAGTTTTGGCTATAAAGGGGGATAAATATGGTGATCAAGGTGCTCAATGTGCTCGGATGATTAATCTAGAGGCTGCTTTTACAGATCTTTCATAAAGATGTCAGATAAGAAGTTCTATATCATATGTCTTCATTCCTTTGTGACTTGTGATCTGAGTTATAAACACAATTGTGACTTGCGTTCTGATTTATCCAGGGTGGTGTTTGGATACTTCTTAAGTTTCCTCTTATTCCACAAATTTACTGGTGGTTTCTTCATTGTTCTCTTTTTCCACCAGTTGAAAGGAAGATCTATTCATTCGTGATAAGAATAGGTTCTTGGGTCGAGGGGGAGTGTAGACCTATCATCTTCCTCGTCTGGATTGATTGCATCAAATATCTTCAGGACTTTCCTTCCTTTTATCCTAATGTTTTTGTTCTTTGATGTTGTAGTTTGTAATATAATGGAGCTCATTCAAAATGCTGGAAAGAAGAGGTTAGACAAAGATGTCCCAACATCTTTACTAAAGACTGACTCTATGTTGATGTGATGCTGTGATCAGTAGTTTCTGAGGACTATTGTTGGTGGATGTTTTTGTTTATTGTTGTATTTTGAATTGTAATGTTTATTATTTATTTTATCCAAAATTTTCCAAAGAGGGAGATTGTAAGTTCCTTAGTTTTAAGGATTGGCGTTAATTTTTGTAAAAAAAATATAGAAATAATATGTTAGATAGAATGTGTTAACTTGTTAACAGGAACAGGTTGAGCAACAAGTCTTATCTTATGTTAGGACATTTTGAGTTGAAGTGTTTCAACATCTGAAACACTATGTCGGATAAGAATCCCTATGAAGGAGCATACGACATTGTACCTGAGCTGAAGTGGACATTTAGATTCTATTATGATTTAACCGATGCAGAATATTTTGGGAATATCATGCAATCATATGTGGCGCTGATTTAAATGGAAATAAGAATCAAATTATAATATTAAAGATTATGCAATTTCTAAATATGGAGATATTGTAGAAAACTAATTGTGATACGGTGGGAGAACTAACTTGAAGGTTTTACGATTGATCGCAAATGTTACGGTTTAGCAAGAGTCGCCACCGACTTTTCTTTTATCCAAAAGGAAAGGTGAAAAAGCACAGGAAAGACCTATGAGATTGTTTCTTGGGTTCGGGGGGTAGATTATAAAAAGGGAAGGTATTATCACCCTTTCTATCCATGGTTTTCCATGGGCTCTTAGTTACTTGCTAGATCACATGCTTTTGTTTGAAATTGTGCTTTGTGTGGTTTTTGAAATTATTTTGTAAAGAGGTCATTGTTTAGGAATCCTTTGTAATGATTCTTGTTCGTAAGAATGTATACAAAGATGTTGATCTTTTGAAAAAAATTTCAAGTTTTGTAAGATGTTTTGAAATGTGTAGGTGTTTGTTTTTAAAATAGCAAGGATGTTTGTTTGAAATTGAGCAAGTAATTAGGAGCAATCTACCTACTCAAATGTCTTTCTTGTTCATTTTCTTTTCCTTTGACATTGTTGTCTTACCATTTATTTGGCAAGCAACCCTATCTTTGGATGTAAACGGGACGGGCTTGGGTCATCGTATAACCATGATTAGCAATATTTCAAGGTATCTTAGCATTCTTTTTTGAGGGACTAAGATCATTTGTAAGGCAACTTAGATAGCGTCATCGAGGGACTATGATCTTGTATTTGTTTGTTTTTGCTAAGATATCTTACATGCGCAATATGGACATTTTGTATAAGGAAACCAAGTGGGATAACCCTAGGGGTGCTTGTGTGCAAGTGTATTATTTTCATGCTTGATTTTGTCTTGAATTAGGGTTTTCTATTTGGTTGGTTTTAATCTTTCCATACAAAACCTAATTACTAGCATTGTATATATGAAAGCGATAAATTGAGAAATTTAAAATTACTACGCTATTACAATACTTGTGGGAGGGGGTATATAATTTATGAATGGAGATTGCAATAATATAAACCTAATTAATCTATTACAACTAAATTGAATATGTACAAATGAAGAAATATATAAAGTACAAATGCAAATGGAAAGAAATGATTTTTTGTTTGGATTTTTATATGAAAGAGGTTTTAACCTAAACCTAATTAGAGAAAAATAATTTAATAAAAATCAAATTAACTTAAATTAGTTAAGAAAAGAAATTAATTAAGAAAAGATGTTTGAATAAATCTCTAATTCTATTTAGTTGATTAAAAGAAAATAAGTTTAAATAAAAAGTATTCTTGTATTTTTGTCTTGAAAATAATATATGGTATTGTAAAATATTTTTGGCCTTTTTATATTAAAATAAATATATTTAAATAAGTATAAAAGAAAATAAATAATAACCTAATTTTAATTTAACTTACAAGATAATTAGTAAACATAAATAAAGTATAATGAATAAAAATGATTTTTTGTGTGAGAAAAATATTTAAATTATGCCAAAACATAAATCTACTATTTTTATATTTTTGATGATTTTTTATTATTTTAGAAAATATATTTAAAAGGAAAAATGAAATAAATAAGTAAATAAAAATAAATGGGCCAGAGGGTGTCAAAAGTAAGCAGGGAGGTGAGCTAGCAAATAAAAAAAACAATGTCAGGCCCAAAGGGCTCAGCGTCTGCAAAAAAAACAATGTTAGAAAGTCAGAAAATATGCAAAATGTAAAAATGTTAACGCTGGGGCTTGAACCCAGGATCAAGGGGTGAACATGCGCGCGATTTACCACTAGGGTGGCTATACATCCGTTTACTTATGTCAAACCATAAATATATATTAGAAATTGCTTCCTGAAGACAACTTCATCTTCAACCTCGCATCTAGCCAGACCACCTGTATCTTCTTCATCTCTCCACAAAAATGGAAAGTTCAAACATGAAAGTTGTGGTGTTTCTTCCCACGAAACCAACCATATAACTTATGTAAGCTAAAATTTAAAGATGAAAACTAATTTTGCTGGCCCTAAATTGAAACCTAATTTTCTCAAAAATTTCAAATCCAAAATTCTCTATACACAGTCAATATAAATGGGAACTATGAACATGGTCAGCTTTAGAGCAAAGATATTTACATTTTGTCTTCACAAATCAGGATCAAATGATGCTTGTATAAAGAGATAGAAGTTTGAAAACTTACCGCTTGCAGCTGGAGTCGTGAATGGAGTTTGAGCAACTTTTGAGATGGCCTGAGGATCTGTTTAGCTTGCTGGACCTCCTTGAGTGTATTCCAACTCTTACTTTGCCTTGAAAGTTCCTGAACCTCTTTACTCAAGTCAACCTACAAGCTTGATGTTTGAAAATGGTGGATAGTGATGGAGGAGTTACAATCTTGAAACAGGGGCCTGGATTGCTTTGGGATGATGTATATAAGGTGTTTGAATGATTGGTTTTCAAAATGCACTAGTGGAAATGAAGATGATGAGTTTTGCCTCAAAACTGTCAAGTTAGGCAGTTTTGTGCAGCAATGGTGTTTTTGAGAGTTTTAAGGTCTTCCAGCTCGTGTGTCATCTTGAAAATAGTCTATGTACTTTTAGGCAAGAGGTTTTGAGGCTTGAAATAACTCGGAAATTGAAATCACATGTTATGGCTTTTTTACTTGATTTTGAAGCAAAGTTGACATACATTGTTTCAATGTGAAGTACAAGGATTTGTAGGGTGGTAAGAAGGATATAGATATGTTGCTTCTTGCTTTTAAATGTTTTGGAGTCAGAAACAATAATGTATGGGCTCAAGAAGAGTTTACATTGTGATTAAAGTCACTTTTCCAAAATAGAAGTGGTGACTTTCTTCCCAAAATGGAAATGCAACTTGGATAATGACTCAAATGCTTGGACCATGGCTCTATCAGTTGTGTAAACATTAAATTATTGAGTGATTAGAAAGTTTGAAACCTGAAAGTCAAGATTTGTACAACATGCTTGAAGATTGGATCAAGTGTTCTTCACAAAATGGCTTGTAATTCAAGTTTGAAAACCCTAACTTCTTGCCTTCGATTCTCCTTTCTCAAGAATGATCTCAAGGAGTTCTTGTATATTTTAGAAAGCTTGAAATATGCTATATAACCCATATTTGAATTGCTTTTGAATATTCCCCTTGGAACTATGTGAAAATTTTCCATGAAGTTAGGTCAAAAATCTATCTAACTAGGGCAAAATTTTACTAAGTCTTTTTTAGTTCATGAGCATGTATTCGCAAAATTATAACTTGAGATACAAGCATTTTTAGGAGAAGTTGTGTGAAGAAAAGTTGTATATTTCATGAAGATATACAACTTTCATGTTGGAAGTTTCCTTTGAATCATCTTGCATCATAATGAAAAAATTGCTCAAAGTTATGAAAAAATAAGAAATTTTCAACACTTAGAAAAATTTCTAAGTTTAAAAATTTTGACTTTTCAAAATGAAATCTTGAATTCATGATTTATTGATGAATAAGTTTTCCTATTTTGACATGTTTTGATGAATTGTGATTTTTGGCACTTGAATTTGACCAAAAAGTCAAAGTTTGACTTTTCAGTATACAGTTGACTTTTGATCAGTTGACTGCAAAATTCATCTGTCAATCCAATGGAATTGCAATGTTTTGAATCATGTCGTTAGGTCAAAATGATGTAATTGAACTCTTGAAATCATGCTTCAAACCAATTGATCATTTGCTAGGTCAAAAATCAAAAATTACCCTTTCTCAGCCAAAACCCTAATTTTAACCATTTTGCCCTTTTGATGTTTTGATCAAATTTCTTGAGGAATTATGGTCCAAACTTGATCAAATTATACATATGAGTCTAAAATGTTCATGTGGATAAAAAATTATGAATTTTGACTATAAATTGACCATGGTTGACTTTTTCCCCAATACAGCTGATTTTTAGGTCAACTGTTCAATTGACTGATCAAAAGTGTGATCCAAGGCTTGAAACTTGACATGAGTAATCTTGGGGGTCCATAATGATCCATGAAAGTCATATGGATAATTGATAGTTCAAAAATCCTTGTGCAAACTCAAACCCTAATTTTGGTCATTAGTGCATAAGGAGGTGCCTTGAGCTGATCAAACTCTAGTGCAGTCTTGAGCCCAATGAGATCTTGTGAGAAAATTCTTCATAATTGAGAGGGAAAATTTTGGGATACAACAGCTGCCCCTGTTCAATCTTCTTAAGCCTGAAGAGTTAGATTGGTGTGTTTTTCCAGTCGTGACTTGAAGGTTGAAGATGATTGGACACTAAAGTGCTCATAAATTTGCACTCGGCGATGCGATGGTTGAGGGAATGGGCTTAAAGATGCCATTTGGAGAGGTGATAGAAATATGTAGGAAATGAGCTTAAAGATTCCATCCAAAAGTGATTGTTTGTATTGTAATTTGTAAGCTGAAAAAATGAGCATCAGAATGGCGTCCAGGTCTGGAGCGTATCTGAACTATATCTGGGAGCTAATTTTGACTGATTATCAGAATGACATCCGTGTCTGGAGAGTATCTGAATTGTATTTGAGAGTTCAATCTGAATGAGTATCAGAATGGCATTCGTGTCTGGAGCGTATCTGAACTGTATCTGAGAGGTGAATCTGAATGAGTATCAGAATGGCATCCGTGTCTGGAGCGTATCTGAACTATATCTGAGAGTTGAATCTGAATGAGTATCAGAATGGCATCCGTGTCTGGAGTGTATCTGAACTGTATCTGAGAAGTTGAATCTGAATGAGTATCAGAATGGCATCCGTGTCTGGAGTGTATATGAACTGTATCTGAGAGCTGAATCTGAATGAGTATCAGAATGGCATCCGTGTCTGGAGCATATCTGAACTGTATCTAAGAGCTGAATCTAAATGAGTATCAGAATGGCATCTGTATCTGGAGCGTATCTGAACTGTATCTGAGAAGTTGAATCTGAATGAGTATCAGAATGGCATCTGTGTCTAGAGTGTATCTGAACTGTATCTGAGAAGTTGAATCTCAATGAGTATCAGAATGGCATCCGTATCTAGAGCGTATCTGAATTGTATCTGAAGACTTTGAACATTGTTAATGGTAGATGTTTGATCAATCTTATCCTGAAAAAGATAAAATGTTAGCTAATATGAAATGTTATGTTGTATGAAATGCGTAGTATAATGCATTAGTGTTATCAATGTTTATGATATATGGATGCAATGTATGTGTATGTGAGCTAGTTTGCTGCAATGTTGTTGGACTGGGGAAAATAAATCCCTGACCACTGCTGAGGATATGGAGTGTAAGTCTTCATGTTGTGAAGTTGAAGTGTTTATGAATTTTCGCTTAGAGAAACAAACTCTGTTGTAAGTGAAATGTCGTGTACTGCTTGTAAAATCCTGTTGTGAAATCCTGAGAAATTGAACGACTTCTACTAGAGATCGATAATTAGAAGTTTGTTCCACTGGGAATTAAACTGCAAATTGTGGGGGTTTTATGGAAATAGCTTAGAGATATTTCCCTACCTCTTAAAGCCATTAGTAATTGTCTTTTATTTGTTTATTTGTAAATAGTAATTATGTTCAAATGCATATGTTCAACAATGAATCATGGGCGTTTTTGTAAATAAAACACAAGAGTAAAGAAATAAAGATAGTTTTGCACTTTCAAAGGAATATCTTTGTATTGAATTTGAGTAAGTATTTTTGTACAGTGAGACAAACATTCTAGTAGGAGAACGCCGTCGTAAGAAAAAATGAAAATTTTAATACAAAGAAAAGATAGCTATGTGTATTAATCCCATGTGGTTCCCATTTTGCTATAGCCTTTGTATCTATGAGCATCTTTTCTACTTGTTGCCTCATCCGAAGATGATTGAATTGATCAGAACCTCTGAGTTTGTCAGTTGAAGCCAAAGGTTTTCCGTAAGGTGATCCAACGGGACATAGTCATAGGCTTTAATTCCCTAACTTTTTCCTGGACCGCCCTTTTGGGTTTTCAGTCCACCGGGAAACCATTTTTTGCCCAAGCCGCCCTTTCGGGTTTTCAGCTTGCCGGGTGTACAGATTTTTTTGTTTTATCCCTAATTTTTGCCCGAACCTTTTGGTTCTCCGGGATGCCCTTGTTTTTCCTAGGTATGTCAACCTAGCGGGTCTCTTATGCGTAGTATCTTTTGACTATGTCCGCGTTCACAGGGTGTGGCAGATCGTTTCCATCCATGGTGGTTAGGATCAATGCCCACCAGAGAATATGCTTTTGATTACAAATGGTCCTTCGCAGGTAGGAGTCCATTTTCCCCTTGGATCACCTTGCGGCAGTATGATGCGCTTGATCACTAGATCCCTGACTTGGTACACTTGGCGTCTGACTTTCTTATTGAAAGCCTTGATCATCCGTTTTTGGTACATTTGACCATGGCAAACAGTATTAAGCCTTTTCTCATCAATCAAGTTCAATTGATCAATTCGAGTCTGGATCCAATCTTCTTCGTTCAACCCTGCATCCTTCATAATTCTTAGAGAGGGGATCTGGACCTCAATAGGCAAGACAGCCTCCATTCTGTAAACCAGAGAATAGGGTGTTGCCCTGGTTGACGTGCGAGCTATGGAATGATACCCGTGGAGAGCGAATGGTAACATCTCATTCCAATCTTTGTATGTGACTTTCATTTTCTGTATGATCTTTTTAATGTTTTTATTTGCAGCTTCGACAGCACCATTCATCTTTGGCCGGTAAAAGGAAGAATTATGATGTTGGATCTTGAATTGCTCGCACAAAGCGGTGATCATAGTGTTTTTGAGATTCGTACCATTATCAGTGATGATCCTTTCCGGGATACCGTACCGGCAAATGAGATTTTGCTTGATGAAACGGGCAACAACATTCTTGGTAACGGAAGCGAAGGAAGCTGCATCCACCCACTTTATAAAATAATCAACGGCCACTAAGATGAAGCGGTGTCCATTGGAGGTCGTCGGCTTGATTTCCCCAATCATATCAATGCCCCCACAAAGCAAAAGGCCAAGGATCCGTCAAGATATTCAGAGGAACCAGAGGTGCGCGCACCTTGTCTGCATAAATCTGACACTTATGGCAAGTTCGAGAGTGTTGATAGCAATCTGCTTCCATGGTAGACCAGTAATAGCCTGCCCATAGGATTTTCTTTGCCATCGTATGCCTACTAGAATGGGTGCCAAAAGTGCTTTCATGCAAATCAGCCATGATCTTTTCAGCTTCAACCTTATCTATGCACCGAAGTAACACAGAGTCATGATTGTGTTTGTACAAAATGCCATTACTAAGGAAGAACTTAGCATAGAATCTACTTAAGAACTTCTTATCATTGATTGAAGCTCCTTCTGGATATTCTTGAGCCTCGAGATACTTCTTGACTTCGTGAAACCAAGGCTGGTCCACTACTTCTTCAGTATTAATCTCGTGACAGTGCGTTGGTTCCTCCATTCGCTCGATGGTGATCTGGGGAGACTCGTTATCTCGATTAAGTTTAAACATAGATGACATTGTGGCTAGAGCGTCTGCTAGCTGATTTTCTTCTCGCGGGAAATGCTCGAAGGTAACCTTCTCAAAATGTGGTAGCAATGTCAAAACATGTTCTTTATAAGGGATAAGGTTAGGGTGTTTAGTGTCCCATTCCCCTTTGATCTGGCTGATAACCAAAGTTGAATCTCCGAATACATCCAAGGATTTGATCCCCAAGTCTATGGCAGCTTTGAGACCAAAGATGTATGCTTCGTATTCCGCCATGTTGTTTGTACAATTGAAGCAAAATATGGCAGTAAAGGGAGTATGACACCCTTCCGAAGATATGAGTACAGCACCGATACCATTGCCAAGTGCGTTAGATGCCCCATCAAAGAACAGGGTCCATCGGGATCCTTGTTCAGTTTCGTCTTATGGCCTGAATTCTTCACAGTTGTTTACCGTCATGATGTCTTCATCTGGAAATTCGAACTTCATGGATTGGTATTCTTCTACAGCTTGGTGAACAAGGTGATCAGCTAGTACACTGCCTTTTATAGCTTTCTGGGTAGTATATTGTATGTCATATTCCGTCAGGATCATCTGCCATCTCGCTATTCTCCCAGAAAGAGCAGGCTTCTCGAAGATGTATTTTATCGGATCCATCTTAGATATCAACAAAGTAGTATGAGTCAGCATATAATGTCTTAGCCGGCGAGCAGCCCATGCCAAAGCACAACAAGTTTTCTCGAGCAGTGAATATCTTGTTTCACAGTCGGTAAACTTTTTTTTCAGGTAGTAAATAGCATGCTCTTTTTGGCCAGACTCGTCATGCTGCCCAAGTACACACCCCATTGATTTTTCTAAAATAGTCAGATACATGATCAACGGTCTTCCCTCGACTGGTGGCATCAACACAAGAGGCTCTTGTAAGTATTCTTTTATTTTGTCGAAAGCAACTTGGCACTCGTCATTCCATTTGACTACTTGATCTTTCTTCAATAATTTGAAGATTGGTTCACAAGCAGCTGTCAGGTGAGAGATGAATCTGGAAATGTAGTTCAAACGTCCCAAGAACCCTCTGACTTCCTTCTCGGTACGAGGAGCCGGCATCTCTTGTATTGCTTTTACCTTGGCAGGATCTACTTTAATACCTTTGTTGCTGACGATAAAGTCTAGGAGTTTACCAGACCGTGCCCCAAATGTGCACTTGTTTGGATTCAACCTCAGTTTATACTTCTTCAGTCTCTCAAATAGTTTTTGTAAGTGGTCAAGATGCTCTTCTTCTGTTTGAGATCTGGCTATCATGTCGTCCATATAGACCTCTATTTCGTGATGTATCATGTCGTGAAATAGAGCTACCATGGCACGCTGATAGGTTTCCCCATCATTCTTTAGTCTGAATGGCATCACCTTATAGCATAAAGTTCCCCACTACGTGACAAACATAGTTTTCTCCAAGTCCTCAGGTGCCATTTTGATTTGGTTGTAACCTGAGAATCCGTCCATAAAGGAAAACACTTTGTGTTGTGCCGTATTGTCAACTAGCATATCAATGTGGGGGAGTGGAAAATCATCCTTAGGGCTTGCCCTATTCAAATCTATAGTCCATACACATTCGTACTTTGCCGTCCTTTTTGGGCACTGGAACAACATTGGCAACCCATTGGGGATAAGAGGTGACAGCCAAGAATCCATTGTTGAATTGCTTCATGACTTCTGCTTTAATCTTTTCTGACATATTCGGCCTCATGCGGTAAACCTTTTGCTTTACTGGCGGACAATCCTCTCTTGTAGGCAGACGATGTACCACAATATCTGCATCAAGTCCTGGAATGTATTCATACGACCAGGAAAAGACTTCAACATAATCGTGTAACAACTGAATCAAATGCTCCTTGATACTGGGTTCCAGATTGGCACCTACCTTGACCTCTTTTTTGTCTTCTTCGGTACCTAGATTGATTGTATCCACGGGTTCCTCATGAGGTTGAATGGTTCTCTCTTCTTGTTGTAGTAGTCTAGAAAGTTCTCCTGGAACTTCACAATCTTCCTCACCTTCGTCTTCGGCTTGGTAGATTAGATTCTCAGAGTCACAAAAGGCCATAGCAGTATCGTTACCCATGGGATCCCAAATGGATGTATACCTGCATTGTGAGTGTGAGTGTGTGTAAGGGTATAGCTATCCTTGAAAGAAATAAAAATGTAAGAAGAAAAACAATGAGCACAAAAGTTTGTATGCGAAAACGTCCATGATTCATTGATTTCATATGAAAATGAGATAATAACCCCTACAAATGGACCATTGTGCCTCGGGTAAGACACAAGGTTTTAAGAGTGCGAATTGTTTTAATATTACAGATCCAATAAAGTGTAAAGAAAAATTACTGTGGGATAAAAGTGATCGGGACAAAATCTCTAGCCTTCTAGTTGTTGAGCCCTCCACTGACAGTCGGGAATATCCAATCCTCCAAGTCACAGCTATCTTCATCATCTTCTATGGTGGTGACCTCACGGTTGCTGATCTTCAGGGAAGGTCCTTCGACGCGAGCGCGGTGTACATCCTTCTGAGCACTTAAAGTAAAACCTAGGCCAAACTTGTCAGACTTATATGGGATATCTAGGAGTTGTCCCAAGATAGTGCACCCACCTTCTTCTACCATTTCTTTGGCATCCTTCAGAGATGACATCCAGAGTGGAGGACTTGTAATCTTGGGAACAACCTTGGTTACCGCCACATCTTGCGGGACCTCTTCAAAGTGTTGGAATGGAGTTTCAATAAATTCACCATCTAATTCCACATATCTTAAGGAGTTGAGATGGTTGATCATATACTCTTCTTCTCCATGAACTGTGATAATCTTCCCTTGAATCGGATATTTCAGCATTTGGTGCAACGTAGAAGTGACAACGCCAGCATTGTGAATCCATGGTCGGCCTAGCAAGCAAGAATATGAGGTACGGTTATCCATTACGTAAAAAGTTGAATCAAATGTTTGTGTTCCAACTTTTATGGGAATGTCTACCTCCCCATGTACCATCCTTTTCGAGCCGTCAAAAGCCCTTACTACTATGTTACTTGGCTTCAATATCAATCCCTCACAGTCAAGCCTATCAAGATCTTTTTTAGGCAATACATTCAGATATGAGTCGGTGTCCACCAAAACATGGGCCAAGGTTTTCCCCCTACATTCAACTGAGACATGCAATGCCTCATTATGCTTCCTTCCTCTCGGTATTAAATCAACATCCAAAAACCTAGACCATTATCTGCAGTCAAGCTGGCTACGCAGTCTTGGAATTGATCGGTAGATGTCTCTTGGGGTACATGGGCTGTTTTCAGGAATTTTACCAAGGCTTTTCCATGCGCCTCAGAACATAGTAGTAATGCCAGCATGGAAATTTTAGAGGGAGTTTTCCCCAGTTGTTCAACTACATCGTAGTCGCTTCTTTTTATGATTTTCAGAATTTCCTCCATCTATTTTCGGGAGGTCTTAGGGATAGCCAATGATTGTGTCTTCATCTTGACAGACTCAGCCAGATCTCCTTTTCCTCGAGTCTCGGTTAATTTGGCAGCAGGAGTGTTGGTAGGAATGATAACAGGGGTTGTAACAGCTTTGTTAGTTGGAGTATTATTGGAGATGATTGTAGGATTGAGAACAACTTTTGGGCGAGCAACAGCAGGAAAACTTACGGGTCCAAAAACTGCTTTTGGGGGAGCAATTTCTTGAGAGAAGATCCGACCACTTTAGGTAATCTTACCAGTCCCTGCAATATTACTGACGTAGGAATCCAATTTCTCAGAACTTGAATCTTTGGCGGCTGGCCACTCCTGCTTGATACCATGGTAGTAGACATCCCCTCCATAATTCCATGGTACGGTCTTGTCTGACGAATATGGGACTGGTCCAAGAATTATAATTCTTAAAGGAGTTGCTTTCGGAACTGATGTAATTCTAACGTGTCTTTTTATGGAGACCCTGGAAGAATTGGCAGAAATGGTAATGATAGAAACATCTTCAAAAGGAATAGGTGGAACATAAGTCTTTTCAAACAAAATTTCTTTGTTATCTATTAGGCACTGAATGCCTTCTTTCAACAAAGGATAATCGGTTGGTGAGGACAAACAGAAATGGAAAACTTCATCACATCCCAGGAACACACCGACATTCAACAAGTTCATTTTAATAGTCAGAAGCGGGTTCGTAAGTTCATCAACTGAAGTAACAAATAATTCTCCTTCAATGGCATTGGTATTATGGCCATGTCTGGGCATAGGGGCAGAAATGACATTTGGCTTTTCAGGCGCATCGAAATCAATCTCTTTTTCTTTAATGAGATCTTGTATTTTGTTCTTTAGAGCCCAACAATTATTAGTGTCATGGTCAGGACTTTCAGAGTGATATGTGCAACGGGCATTGGGATGATAGTGAGGAGATGTCGTGTTGGGGTTTTTCGGAGCTTCTTTTAAGGTCACCAAATTGGATCTTAGTAGATGCGGTAATACTTGAGACGGGGTCATGTTAATTCTGGTGAACTGCCTGACTGGTCTTTCCATCCTTGGTTGATTATTTCTTTGTTGATCAGGTGCAGGCTTAGGAATCATAACAGCCCCCACCATTGGACGGTGTTCGTCCCTTTCTTGATTTCTCTGAGGATAAACGGCAACCGCTTCTTTCTTTCTGATAAATGGCTTCCTTATGGAAGTAGAGGAGGATGTATCTTTCTGAATCTTTCCACTTTTTATACCGGCTTCTACCCTTTCTCCGGTCAATATCAGTTCAATAAAACTTGCAGATGAACTTCCAATTAAATGATTGAAGAAGAGACCATACATGGTGCCCAAGAACATGTCTACTAACTCTCTCTCTCTCTCTCTCATATAGAGGGGGTTAAACTCTTCCAGCCAAGTCTCTCCATTTTTGCGCATAGTCCTTGAAATCTTCATTGGAAACCATGGTCATACTCTGGAGTTGAGTACGGGTAGGCGCAAGATCAACATTGTATTGGTATTATTTGTAGAAGGTTGCAGCAAGATCTTCCCAATTGTGAACGTTGGCTCTTTCTAGTTGGTAAAACCAGTCAAGTTGAGTTCCAGACAGACTGTCTTGGAAGAAATGTATCCATAAGTCTTTGTCAGCGGTATGGGGCTGGATTTTCCTCACATATGACCGGAGATGCATTTTAGGGCATGAAACTCCGTCATGTTTGGCGAACACAGGTTCTTTGAATTTTGGAGGAATGACAATCCCCGACACTAAACCCAATTCCTCAAAGTCCAAGCCAGACACTTTTTGGATTTCCGTCGCACTCAACCGCTCTTAGAGATGTTTATACTTGTCATCAGCTGGAGGGTATTGCTCTTCAGAATAGTCTTCTTCTTCCTCTTCCTCTTCTGATTCTGAAGGGACAACTGTTTCCTTGCCTTTACCATCTTGGTTGTCTCTTTCACCGGATGTCGTTGTAAAGTCTAAGGTCCTTCTTGTCTACCCATGAAATCTTCTTCCCATGTTTAGGACTCCAGTTACCTTTTTTGTTTTCTTTTTCCTCTCCTCAGCTAGCAAAGTCTTCAACTCTTCTTGTCCCTTGGCTAGGGTCAAGAGCAACTGTTGAAACTGTGTATTCTGAGCTTGGAGGTCCTTCGCTGTTTGCTCGAGATCCATCTTACTGAAATAAACAGTAGAGAGATGAGGAGACTTGTTGCAAAAGACCTACTTATGTTATGATGAATGGTATATGCATATGTAATGATTTCAAGGATTTTAAGATTCAAATTTGTTTTAGAAAAAAAGGAAACACACGTTATATTAATAAATTAAAGCTTGAGTACATCAATTCTCCTTGGGAAAAATAATACAAAAACTGAGATAGAAAGGTAGTACGCATCCTCTTTGGTGCAATGTAGGCATTGAGAGTCTACTCTTCATGAAGTAGCCTAGTGAGTTCCAAAACCATCTTCTCGCTTGCGTAGAATTGGGCTTCGAAAGTATCTCGCTCCCCCTTGAGTTATATCCAATCTCTTTGTAGATCTTCAAGAGAGGTGGGCATATCAGGATGTAGGATAGTTTATGGAACATCTCCTTCCATGATAGGCTCAATGATTACCGGGAGAATGGAGGGGTAAGGCATCATAAGACTCTGAGCACGAGTTCGTACCCATTTGAGGTAAGGCTCAAGAGGGATGGAATTTTTATGCCCCAAAGTATTGCTATCCACCTTGTTTAACATCCTCCAAGCTCGGATAAATCTCTGGCAAAGACCTTGATCGTCGTTGTCGTAGTCAAATACCAAACCTTGAATCAGCATCTCGTGCGGGCCATACCTTCGGGCGTAACCAAACTGTCTTAAGGCTAATTATGGGTTGTAGGTGATACCTCCCCTAATTCCAAATAAAGGGACATTGGGGAACTCTCCACAACGGTCGACAATGATAACATTCTCTTTGGATTGGGAGCACCAATGAATGTCTGAATGTTTGAGCATCATCAACCTTTGTGACCACCTTGAACCTTGCTCATTATTTAATATAGATTGGGGAAGATGAGAAATAAACCACCTTGCCAAGAGAGGAGTGAAACACATAAGGATACCTCTTTTCCTCATTGTGCGAGTGTGAAAAGAGTGTAGGATATCTCCTAGCAATGTAGGCATCGGGTTGCGGGATATGAAGATTTTGACGACATTGACATCTATGAGTTGGTCAGGATTTGGAAACAAAAACATCCCATAGATGAGGAGAGCCACAACTTCCTCAAAGGCTTGCAAGTCCAAGGAGTTCCAACAGCTTTGGTCTTTCTCAAACAGGAACTTTGCTAAGAAACCTTTGACACCACTCCTTGTTTCCTAATGAGTTGTGATATCAGATGAGTGGAAGTGTAGAGCTTGAGAAATCTCTTCTGGCTTTGGATCTCTTTCCGTACCGTTGAAAGTTAGTTGATTGAGAATGGGAATCCTCAAGAGTTGGTAGAATTCTTCCAAAGTAGGCACAAGTTGATAGTCGGGAAATATGAAGCAATGGTGTAAAGGATCAAAGAACTGAAAGAGCACCTTCATCATATCTTCATCTGTGTTGGAGGTGACCAAGTTGAGTAGGCGACCATGTCTCTCGGTGAATGGAGAGTTTTCAGGAATCCTTAAAGCTAGCTCTTTAAGTTGTGGAGGGATCCTTACAAGATTGACTTGAATGGTTTTCCTGCGAATAGAATCCATATCCTACAAAACAAGAACAAAGATGAATCCCAAAATCCTTGAAATGGTTAGTGTATGTATATGATGTTCATGATGTTATGTACAAGTATGCATATACAAACAAAACAAACAAATCCTTAGGTTTAGGCGTGCGTGGAGTTTTATAGGTAAGTACCCTCTTGATGTTTAGTTGGCTTAAACATGTCCTAGTAATAGTAACCGGGTTCTAAGGAGCTCAATATCACTGGTTTGTTTCCTTGGTCATTGTTTCAGCACAAGCCTCTTTAATGGCGACCGAAATATCCCAAGAAACCAAACCTCAATGAGTGTAGCATCGAGTATCTACCAACTTCAGACTGCACCAAAGCCGGTCATCTCACTACATCCTAAATGGCCAAGTTGGTCAAGTAAAGGTTCTAAAAGTTAATTAGTGCTTCATGACATCACTCAGCGGCCCCGTATTCTCTTTGATTAACTCAAAGGCTACCGGTACCCACAAATATGTCTCACTAACGTAGCTATTCCTTAGACCATGTCGATATATCCTGCACAGTTTCCACAATGTATTGCTACTTAACTATAATGTATCCCAAATCCGGGTAGAGGATTCAAACCCAAACAAATAACCATAATGTAAAGCATACAAGTCAAACAATGTAAGCAAATAAATGTGATATATCCATAAGGTAACCCCACTTTTAGAATTATCCCCGGCAGAGTCGACAATTATATGATACGGTGGTAGAACTGACTTGAAGGTTTTGCGTTTGATCGCAAATGTTGCGGTTTAGCAAGAGTCGCCACCGACTTTTCTTTTATCCAAAAGGAAAGGTGAAAAAGCATAGGAAAGACCTTTGATATTGTTTCTTGGGTTCGGGGGGGTAGATTATAAAAAGGGAATGTATTAGCACCCTTTTTATCCATGGTTTTCAATGGGCTCTTAGTTACTTGCTAGATCACTTGCTTTTGTTTGAAATTGTGCTTTGTGTGGTTTTTGAAAGTATTTTGTAAAGAGGTCATTGTTTAGGCAGCCTTTATAATTATTCTTGTTTGTAAGAATGTATACAAAGATGTTGATCTTTTGAAAATGTTTTCAAGTTTTGTAAGATGTTTTGAAATGTGTAGGTGTTTGTTTTGAAAATAGCAAGGATGTTTGTTTGAAATTGAGCAAGTAATTAGGAGCAATCTACCTACTCAAATATCTTTCTTGTTCATTTTATTTTCCTTTGACATTGTTGTCTTACCATTGATTTGGAAAGCAACCCTATCTTTGGATGTAAACGTGACGGGCATGGGTCATCGTATAACTGTGATTAGCAATATTGCAAGGTATCTTAGCATTCTTTTTTGAGGGACTAAGATCATTTGTAAGGCAACTTAGATAGCGTCGTCGAGGGACTATGATCTTGTATTTGTTTGTTTTTTCTAAGATACCTTACATGCGTAATATGGCCATCTTGTATAAGGCAACCAAGTGGGATAACCCTAGGGGTGCTTGTGTGCAAGTGTATTATTTGCATGCTTGATTTTGTCTTGAATTAGGGTTTTCTATTTGGTTGGTTTTAGTCTTTCCATACAAAACCAATTACTAGCATTGTATATATGAAAGCGATAAATTGCGAAATTTAAAATTACTATGCTATTACTATACTTGTGGGAGTGGGTATACAATTTATGAATGGGGATTACAATAATATAAACCTAATTAATCTATTACAACCAAATTGAATATGTACAAATAATTGAAGAAATATATAAAGTACAAATGCAAATGGAAAGAAATGATTTTTTTGTTTGGATTTTTATATGAAAGAAGTTTTAACCTAAACCTAATTAGAGAAAAATAATTTAATCAAAATTAAATTAACTTAAATTAATTAAGAAAAGAAATTAATTAAGAAAATATTTTTGAATAAAACCCTAATTCTATTTAGTTGATTAAAAGAAAATAAGTTTAAAGAAAAAGTATTCTTGAATTTTTGTCTTGAAAATAATATATGGTATTGTAAAATATTTTTGGCCTTTTTTATATTAAAATAAATATATTTAAATAAGTATAAAAGAAAATAAATAATAACCTAGTTTTAATTTAATTTACAAGATGATTAGTAAAGATAAATAAAGTATAATGAATAAAAATAACTTTTTGTGTGATAAAAATATTTAAATTATGCCAAAACATAAATCTACTATTTTTATATATTTTATGATTTTTTATTATTTTAGAAAATATATTTAAAAGGAAAAATGAAATAAATAAGTAAATAAAAATAAATGGGCCAGGGGGTGTCAAAAGTAGGCAGGGAGGTGAGCTAGCAAATAAAAAAAACAATGCCATGCCCAAAGCGCCCAGCGCCTGCAAATAAAACAATGTTAGAAAGTCAGAAAATATTCAAAATGTAAAAATGGTCACGCTGGGGCTTGAACCCTGGACCAAGAGGTGAACATGCGCGCGCTTTACCATTGGGGTGGCTATACATCTGTTTACTTATGTCAAACCATAAATATATATTAGAAACTGCTTCCTGAAGACAACTTCATCTTCATCCTCGCGCCTAGCCATACCACTTGTATCTTCTTCATCTCTCTACAAAAATGGAATGTTCAAACATGAAAGTTGTGGTGTTTCTTCCCACGAAACCAACCATATAACTTATGTAAGCTAAAAGTCAAAGATGAAAACTAATTTTGCTGGCCCTAAATTGAAACCTAATTTTCTCAGAAATTTCAAATCCAAAATTCTCTATACACAATCAATATAAACGGGAGCTATTGACATGGTCAGCTTTAAAGCAAAGATATCTGCATTTTGTCTTCACAAATCAGGATCAAATGATGCTTGTATGAAGAGATAGAAGTTTGAAAACTTACCACTTGCAGCTGGAGTCGTGAATGGAGTTTGAGCAACTTTTGAGATGGCCTGAGGATCTGTTTAGCTTTCCTGAACCTCCTTGAGTGTATTCCAACTCTTATTTTCCCTTGAAAGTTCCTGAACCTCTTTACTCAAGTCAACCTGCAAGCTTGATGTTTGAAAATGGTGGATAGTTATGGAGGAATTACAGTCTTGAAACAGGGGTCTGGATTGCTTTGGGATGATGTATAGAAGGTGTTTGAATGATTGGTTTTCAAAATGCACTAGTGGAAATGAAGATGATGAGTTTTGGCTCAAAACTGTCAAGTTAGGCAGTTTTGTGCAGCAATGGTGTTTTTGAGAGTTTTAGGGTCTTCCAGCTCGTGTGTTATCTTGCAAATAGTGTACGTACTTATAGGCAAGAGGTTTTGAGGCTTGAAACATCTCAGAAATTGAAATCACATGTTATGGCTTGGTTACTTGATTTTGAAGCAAAGTTGACAAACATGGTTTCAATGTGAAGTACAAGGATTTGTAGGGTGGTTAGCAGGCTGTAGATATGTTGCTTCTTGCTTCTAAATGTTTTAGAGTCAGAAACAACAATGTATGGGCTCAAGAAGAGTTTACATTGTGATTAAAGTCACTTTTCCAAAATGGAAGTGGTGACTTTCTTCCCAAAATTGAAATGCAACTTGGATAATGGCTCAAATGCTTGGACAATGGCTCTATCAGTTGTGTAAACATTAAATTATTGAGTTATTAGCAAGTTTGAAACCTGCAAAGCAAGATTTGTACAACATGCTTGAAGATTGGATCAAGTGTTCTTCACAAAATGGCTTGTAATTCATGTTTGAAAACCCTAACTTCTTGCCTTCGATTCTCCTTGCTCAAGAATGATCTCAAGGAGTTCTTGGACATTTTGGAAAGCTTGCAATGTGATCTATAACCCATATTTGAATTGCTTTTGAATATTCCCATTTTAAATATGTGAAAAATTGCCATGAAGTTAGGTAAAAAATCTGCCTAACTAGGGCAAAATTTTACCAAGTCTTTTTTAGTTCATGAGCATGTATTCACAAAATTATAACTTGAGATCCAAGAATTTTTAGGAGAAGTTGTGTGAATAAAAGTTGTATATTTCATGGAGATATACAAATTTCATGTTGGAAGTTTCCTTTGAATCATCTTGCATCATAATGAAAAAATTTCTCAAAGTTATGAAAAAATAAGAAATTTTCAACACTTAGAAAAATTTCTAAGTTTAAAATTTTTGACTTTTTAAAATGAAATCTTGATTTCTAGATTTCTTGATGAATAAGTTTTCCTATTTTGACATTTTTTGATGAATTGTGATTTTTGGCACTTGAATTTGACTAAAAAGTCAAAGTTTGACTTTTCAGTATACAGTTGACTTTTGATCAGTTGACTGCAAAATTCATTTGTCAATCCAATGGACTTGCAATGTTTTGAATCATGTCATTAGGTCAAAATGATGCAATTGAACTCTTGAAATCATGCTTCAAACTAATTGATCATTTGCTAGGTCAAAAATCAGAAATTGCCCTTTCTCAGCCAAAACCCTAATTTTGACCATTTTGCCCTTTTGATGTTTTGATCAAATTTCTTGAGGAATTATGGTCCAAACTTGATCAAATGATACATATGAGTCTAAAATGTTGACGTGGATAAAAAATCATGAAGTTTGACTGTAAATTGACCATGGTTGACTTTTTCCCCAATACAGCTGATTTTTAGGTCAACTGTTCAATTGACTGATCAAAAGTGTGATCCAAGGCTTGAAACTTGACATGAGTAATCTTGGGGGTCCATAATGATCCATGGATGTCATATGGAGCATTGATAGTTCAAAAATCCTTGTGCAAACTCAAACCCTAATTTTGGTCATTAGTGCATAAGGAGGTGCCTTGAGCTGATCAAACCCTAGTGCAGTCTTGAGCCCAATGAGATCTTGTGAGAAAATTCTTGATAAGTGAGAGGGAAAATTTTAGGGTACAACACTAATGATTGAAGACCTTGTTTGTAGCAGAAGTTACTTGTGGTTGTTACAGCTGATATGTTGTAATTTGAAAGCCCAAATCCAGTTGGGTATATTTTATAAATAGAAGTCTTTGTAACCTAGGAAAGGCACGGGTTCAAGATGTAGAAGTCTAGGGCTTTATCTTTTTGTTGCTCTCTAGGAGAGTTGGTGTAAGTGAACCACTCGGTTTTTGAGATGGTCACTATGTTCTCACTCAGAAGATGTGAAGTAATGAGTTGAGTATTGTTCTTGGAGGAAATTTTGAAGAAATTCCAAGTTGTGGTCTTAGTCAAGTGTCTTGGTTAGAGATTGTCATGGAAGTGTGTCTTCCTGTTTGTTCAGAATTGTTGTTTTCCAATTGTTGTATGTGATTGAAGAGGGATTGAGGAGGGCCCTATATCTAGGTGATTCTTAGATAGAAATCTTAGAAGGGTAATGATTAAGTGAGAAGTTGTAAATGGTGGAGTTTAGCTTCAAATTGATACTATCATAGTGGATTTGTCCCTAGCTTGGTATGCCCCTGATTAGGAGAGTTACTCTGAAATGGGTTAACAATTCTAGTGTGTTGTTTATGCTTTTCAGTACCATTTTCATTGTTTATACCTTACCTGTTTGTATATGTCGGATCAGATGTCCCAACATGTTATAGGACATCTGAGTTCTGTCATACCAGAATTTCAAGAGTCTTGGCTAGGTATTATAATGGAAGTATGATCTTCTTGTTGAGTTATACTCAATACAATCACTTGGATTGGGACAATTAGATATCACTTAGGTGATTTAGAAAGTGAGGTGGCGATTTCTCATATTTAGGAGGTTCCTAGGTAGAAGTTGCATTGGGTAGTGATTAAGCGAGAAGTTATAAACTGGGACTGTTTAGCTTTGAACTAATACTGCTAATAGTGGACTTCCTTCCTGGCTTAGTAGCCCCCAAATGTAGGTGATGTTACACCAAACTGGGTTAACAACTGTATGTGTTATTTATCATTCTGAAGTTTAAGTTTCAGTATCTGTTGTAACTTGATAAATTTGTTTAGGATGTCAAATCAGATTTTATAACATCTTCCTAGACATTGTTCTGATGTTGGAATATCAATATTACCATGTGTTGCTTGTACTAGAGAAATTTTAATTCAGACCTAAAGTTACAGCTATTCAAGAGGTTAAGACATGAATACTTTAATTCTTAGAAGTCTGATAAGCAATCTTTAGAGCCGTGAAATGGAACTGAATGGAGATGAACATGTGAAGATGACCAAATCATTAGCTTTTAATGTAAATATTTTATTTTATTAAATTAGTTTTATTATTTCTTTTACAAATTGATATTAGTATTAACATTCAAATTATTTTCTAAAAAAAATTTTAGATTTAGGTTTTATTTTCTTCATAATTTCAATGAACTTAGATTTTAGGTCTTGTTAATAATTAATTAACTTATTTTGTAAATAAAATTAATTAGTCTAATTAGGTTAACTATAAAACCTTTTTCTCCATCAAAAACCCTAAAAAACAATTTTTTTTTCCTCTTTGCATTTTGTACATTCTATTATTATTATTATTCATATTCAATGGTTTGTAATAGATAATTAGGGTTTATGGCTTTCTTCCCCCTATTCACAAACTTGTAACCTCATTCCCAAAGCGTTATAATAGCGTAGGATGTTTAAAATCCGCAATTTATCACTTTCCTTATTATTGTTAGTAATTAGGGTTTGCATGACAAGAATAAAAATCAAACCTAGCAAAACCCTAATTTAAAGATAAATATTTAAAATCAAAAAACTTTGCACACATGCACCTCTAGGGTAACGCACACTTGTTGCCTCAGATTTAAACAGTCATGTTCCTCGAACGTTGGATATTTTAGCACAGACCCTCGATTAAAAGATCGTAGTCCCTCGATGACTCTTTAATGTTTCCTTCATTAAACGATATTAGTCCCTTACCAAAATTGATAAAACATCTTACAAGTTTACTTCTATGATTGTACGATGACCCACGCATGTCCCTCACATCTAATGATATGGCTTCCTATTAATTAATGGTAGGCAAGTACTATCTAAAGGAGGAGGAAAAGAACAAAGACTTTTTGAGTAGGTAGATTACTCATAATTTCTTGCTCATAAACAAAAACCATTTTCACACTTCACACTTTTAAAACACTTTACAAACAAACATTTTGTATACATTCTCAACGATACGAGAATCATTACAAAATTTCCTTACATTGGCACTTTCAAAACATCTTTCCAAACACTCCTTTCAAACAAATATTTTCAAAACCACCACTTTTTATACATTCTCAACGATACGAGAATCATTACAAAGTTTGCCGAACTAAGGCGTTTTCAAAATATTTTCAAACTTACACACACACAAAGCATTTCAAAGTGAGCTAACAATTAAGAGTCTGTAGATAACTATAGTTGAAAAGGGTGCTAACACCTTCCCTTTTCATAACCTACCCCCCGAACTCAAGAAAAATTCTCGAAAGGTCTTTCCTGTTCTTTTCACCATTTCCTTTATTGGATAAAAGAAAAGTCGGTGGTGACTCTTGCTATCTGCGACATTTGCGATAAAACACAAAACACCCAGTCAGTTCTTCCACCGTATCACACTAGCCTGATATGAAAAGTTCTAATAGATGCCTAAAGTTCTCTCGCTCTCTTTAGGAATTGATGCCCCGTTCTTACTATGAGGTTCGACCCCCACGCTCTCGGAGTGTTGGCTCGAACCTTAGTTAATTTATCACTCTCGTGACAAAGCTAATTAAATTGAGTTTAAAAAAAAGACCAAAAATTTTTTTCAATTAAATTATCAAGCCAATGTTGTTACCAAGTCCCGTCGGAAATGACGGTTCTCACATATCGGACTCTAAGTAATTTTTCTAGACATGTTACTAATTAATAATGCATAACATATTTTGGTTTCGATAAAGATCAACATAGAAATTAAATACACAAAGAAATAAAAATATAAATCAGTAAATAATAACCTGTAAGAAGAAATTAAAGAAAACTCAAACTTGTAATATAATGTCGGCGGGCTTGTGATCCAAGAGTAAGAAAAACACAAATTTGTTTTGACAAAGCTTCGCTACAGAATCCTAGATATCTATAACTAAGAAAACTATGACTATATATAGTTTTACATGCCAGTGGAACCTCTAAAATCGTGTCAAAGGTGGAGAGAAAATATAGGGAAGTGGCCAAGATTGCATCCCATTTTGTTATGTCTGTTTCTTCCCTCCTAGTGCGTGGAGACCACCATGGGGATCATGGCGACCTCCATGAGTCAACTTCATTAAATTACGTGGCCACAGGCCATGGCGAGCGCCATGGTCCTGGTGGCGAGTGCCACATCAGCAGAAGTGGATTTCTGCATTATTTTGCTTCCTTTTCTTGTCTCTTTCCGATTTCGATGCATTTTATATCAAGAGCAGTAAAGAACCTAAAACACAATATAAAGAAACATAAAAGCATGATAAAAATGAAAAATGAAACTAAATAGCATGTGAATTGAGTCGGAAAATATGATGTGTTTTCAAGTTATCAAAAGGGGGGATGATAAAGATAATGCAATAGAAATCCATGTGGCATCCTTACCCAAGAAGTTAAAAGGTATGTCAACCAAGCCACCAAAAGAAGAGATTGGCATCCCCTACAGGTATGGCATTAATCATTCTAATTTGAGAGGTGTGATGTTGAGTAAATCAAAAGAAGTATATTTATAAAAAAATTGTTAGGAGTAAATTTAAAGGGAGTTATCAACAAAAGAAAAATAACTCGCATAAATGATCCGATAACACATGCTATTATTAAATAAAATATGAACATAGAAATCCTAAAGGATTGAAAACAAAACTAAGAAAGTGATAAATCTACCTAGAAATCGATTAATAAAATAAATGAATAAAAGAGATAAAGCTTCCTCCCCCACACTTAAACTGAGTATTGTCCCAAATGCAATGATATAACGTGAAAAAGGAAGGTAGAACCTAGAGTGTCGGCTATTGGTGGCATCGGCCATGTTCTCTCCCACTCCCATCATTACCAGGCTAGTGATATGGCATACCCACATGCTAGATATATTCTTTCAAATTATCCATACATACTCTCATATCTCCCATTGTAGAAATCAAGCTTGACATGTTATTTTCATTTGTGGCAGCATAGTCGTGCTGGTCTTGCTGAATCTCCTGAATATGTCGCATCATCTCAAGTTGTTGAGTTTGCATGTCATGAATCCTCTAGACACGTTGGGTATCCATCTTTTTACATCCTTTAATATAATCAAGGATCTGGTCAAGAATAGAATTTGTGCGATCACTCCTTCTACGGGGTTGATGTCCGGAGGATTTACCTACAAAAGTGTCAGAAGTACCATGTGTGATGTGTAGGTGTATATCAGTATCGGGAGCACCTTAATCCATATCATCTAACTCAACATCACTACCATGATGCTCATTAACCTGGGCGTTTATGTTAAATCCAAGTTCTGGGGCATCCAAATCAAAGAGCCAATTCTGCTCATTTTGCACATCGATCCTTTCGGGGTTAGGAAGAATGATGCATCTAACCACATTTCTCTTAAATTTCAAAGAATACTTACTGTCTAGCCTATTTATTATCATGCGCAAACTATGGCAAGCATCCTTATCTAGAAAAGTGGTAGGAAAAGGCACTAACGGGGATAACCTATCATTAAGACCAAGCGCAAGGGCTATAAATGTGATTAGCCCTCCGACACAAATAGGGTCATGGCTTCTAGCAGCCACATCTTGCATATGAGCGAGCATGAAAGGTGTGGGGTTAACCCATACCTATATTAGTGCACAATGCAAAAAGTATTGTTCTTTAGAGTTAACTTTCCTGTTATTTTCTCGTCCAAAAAGTGTGTGAGCTAGAATGCAGGGCAAACACCTTATTGATGGGTTATGAATGGAGGTGATTGTGAGACCTTCCCAATCGAGAACAGTCTCACCTATTAATATATGCCAAAAGTTGAATGCCTCGATGACCCATTCTATCTCAAGGGATTCTTTGCAAGTGAAACATTCCCCATGAGGGAAATGCAAAAGATCCGCAATCTGATTTTGGTTCAAGTCATAGGTAACATCAAACATCTGAAACCTAACAGTTCCTTGAAATCATGACCCTCCATTGGGAGTGACGTACTGAAATGAACTTAGGAACTTAGTAATTCATTTTTTGAAGACAAAGTGTAGTAATCGTTGTCCTTGAAGCTAACCTTTTGTTTATCTTCCATTCTTTTCATTATGTGTTGAGAACTAACCCATGTATGCAGCAAAACAATGTTGAAGAAGAAAAAATGACAGTATGAGTCGACACATAGCCTTATGAGTCGATACATACTGCTTTGCAGGCCCAAAACAGAAGGAAAAACAATGTATGAGTCGACACAAAGCACGTATGAGTCAACACATGCAGTGTATGAGTCGACACATACCATTATGTATCGACTCATACTGAGTTGATTTGGCAATACAGGGGCAAGGAAAGTTATGTGACGATGCATGTGAGCTTGTGTCGACACATAATAGTTCAAAATGTATTTTTTTTCCTTCTTTTTACACTGTTTTATGTTTCCTTCATGATTATTTTATATGGTTGTAATATTTAAGTTCCTGCTTCATCCCCATTTGTAAATTGTATCCTCATCCCCTAAATGATGTAATAGCGTAGGACTTTACATTTCTGCAATTTATCGCTTTCAAATATAAATGCTAGTAACTAAGGTTTGTATGAAAAGACATAAAATCAACAAGTAGATAGCCCTAATCAAAGATTAAATGCATGAAAATCAAACACACTATCCACACATGCACCCTTAAGGTTAACTCCACTTGGTTGCCTTATAAATGGCCATATTACGCATGTGAGGAATCTTAGCAAAAACAAATCAAAATACAAGATCATAGTCCCTCGATGACGCTATCTAAGTTGCCTTTCAAAATGATCTTAGTCCCTAAAGAAAAATGCTAAGATACCTTGCAATATTGCCAATCATGGTTATACGATGACCCACGCCCGTCCCGTTTACATCCAAAGATAGGGTTTCTTACCAAATCAATGATAAGACAACAATTTCAAAGGAAAAGAAAATGAACAAGAAAGACTTTTGAGTAGGTAGATTGTTCCTAGTTACTTGCTCCATTTCAAAACAAAAACATCCTTGTTATTTTCAAAACAAACACCAACACTTTCAAAACATCTTTCAAACTTGAAACATTTTCAAAAGATCAACACTTTGTATATGTTCTTACGAACGAGAACTATTACAAAGTTTTCCTAAACGAAGGCGCCTTTTCAAAATACTTTCAAAACCACCATACACATTTCCAAAAAAAGCACATTTTCAAACAAAAGCAAGTGATCTATCAAGTAACTAAGAGCCCATGGAAAACCATGAATGAAAATGATGCTAACACCTTCCCTTTTCATAATCTATCCCCCGAACTCAAGAAACAAGCTCAAAGGTCTTTCATGTGCTTTTTCACCTTTCCTTTTGGATAAAAGAAAAGCCGGTGGCGACTCTTGCTAACCGCAACATTTGCGATCAAACACAAAACAATCAAGTCATTTCTCCCACCATATCATAATAGGTAAGTACCCTCTTGAAGTTTAGTTGGCTCAACCTGTCCTAGTAATAGTAATCGGGTTCTAGGGGATCTCAATATCACTAATCTTTCTTCATCGGGCATTGTTTCAGCGCAAGCCTCTTTAACAGCGACCGAAATATCCCAAAAGTCTGATCTCAATGAGTGTAGTATCGAGTATCAACCAACTTCGGACTGCAACAAAGTCGGCTACCTCACTACTTCCTAATGGCCAAGTTGGTCAAATAAAGGTTCTAAAGTCAGTTAGTGCTTTATGACACCACACAGCATCCCCGTATTCTCCTTGACTACTCAAGGGCTACCGGTACCAACAAATGTGTCACACTAACGTGCCTATTGCTTAGACCATGTCAGTATACCCCGCACAGTTTCCATAACTTATTGCTACTTACCTAAAAGGTGTCCCAGATCCGGGTGGAGGATCAAAACAAAACAAGGAACCAAAATGTAAAGCAAACAAGTCAAACAAAGAAAAGTAAGTAAGTGTGATCTAGCCCTAAGGTAATACCACTTTTAAGAGACTCCCCAGCAGAATCTCCAGTTCTGTAACACGGTGGGAGAACTGACTTGGGATGTTTTGCGTTTGATCACAATTGTTGCGGATATCAAGAGTCTCTATCGACTTTTCTTTTATCCAATAAAGGAAAGGGTGACAAGAACAGGAAAGACCTTTGAGATTATTTTCTTGAGTTTGGTGGGGTAGATTATGAAAAGGGAAGGTGTTAGCACCATTTTCATCCATACTTGTCTATGGGCTCTTAGTTGCTTTCTAGATCACTTGCTTTGTTTGAACATGTGCTTTGTGGTAGTTTTTGAAAGTATTTTTGAAAAACGCCTTTGTTTAGGCAAACTTTGTAATGATTCTCGTCTTTATTAGAATGCATACAAAGTGTTGGACTTTTGAAAATATTTCATGTGTGTTTATAAAGATGTTTGTTTTGAAAATGAGCAACCAACTAAGAACGTTTCTACCTACTCAAAAGTCTTTGTTCTTTTCCTCCTCCTTTAAATGTTGCTATCTTACCATTGATTTGGTAAGAAGCTTTATCTTTGGATGTAAAGGGACAGGCGTGGGTCATCGTATAGTCATGATAGAAATGTTGTGAGATATCTTAGCATTTCTCTTGAGGGACTAAGATCATTTGAAAGGAAACATTTAAAGCGTCATCGAGGGACTATGATCTTGTATTTTTGAATTTTTTGCTAAGATGTCTCACATGCATAATATGACCATTTTTTAGGCAACAAGTGGAGTTAACCATAGGGGTGCTTGTGTGAATAGTGTTTAATTTGCATGAATTTAGTCTTTGATTAGGGGTTATCTACTTGTTTATTTTATTTTCCCATACAAATCCTACTTTACTAGCATTTATATGAAAGCGATAAATTGTGGAAAGTAAACATTCTACGATATTGCAATAATTAGGGGGATGGGGTGTACAAATTTACAAATGGGGATTGCAAGAAATTAAAATTCCTAATTATCTATTACAACCATATTGAAATAATGTACCAGAAATGTAAACTAGGCTTGTTTTGTTTTGGTTAAGAGAAGAAATAAATTTGCTTAAGAAAAATATTTTGGTCTTTTTGTTTTAAAAGAAATAAATCAAAATGCATGAATATAAGGTATTTTTGGTGTTTTTGATTAATGAAAATAAAAGTGATGATAAAAATAATAAGGGAATAAAAGTCAGAATCAGCACGTTGCTGAAATAATAGAGAGCAGAAGTTCTAACTCTGGTGCGTTGCAAGTCAGAAAGCAAACATTAGTAGAAATATGGAAGGTCAGAAGCTCTGGATCCGGACGCATTGAAGTTATGGTGTTACTGGGAACAAAGGAAAGCCTGGAAGTTCTGATTGCTGAGGGAGTCTAGAAGTTTTAGTGCAGCTAGGAATCTAGAAGTTCTAAGGTTACTGGCAGGTCAAAAGTTCTGGTTGTTTGAGACAGCCTAGAAGTTCTAATGCAACTGGAAACCTAGAAGTTATGATAATGGGCAAATGAGGCGTCAATGTTGTTGGATGGGAAAATCTAGAAGTTCTTGGTCCAAGATCATTATTTTGACATACAAATGGGAGGGGGTTTATTTAGAAGTTCTGGTCCAGGGTTATTGTTTGACAAATAATGGAGTAAAAATGTCAGGAAATAAACATAAAAAGGTGTTTCTCGGGCTAGAACTCAGGACCCTTAACACTAATGTCGTACATGTGCGCTCTCTACCATTGGGGTGGCTTTACATCCGGTATTAGAAGCAAAAACATAAACATATATTACAAAGTAACTTCTGATGATGAACTTCATCTCCTTCTCCATGCCAGTCAGAGCATCTGCAACTTAGTCATTTCTCAACAAAAAAATTGGAAAATGCAAACATAGCAGTTATGATAAATTTCATCAAGGTTTCAAAAATACAAGGCATCAAAATTGTAAACCAGCAACAAACATGAATTTTGCTAATCCTAATTTTGAACCTTAATTTCCTCAAGAAGTTCTGATCTGAAATTCTCTCTACCTAGGCCATATACATGTATCTATAAATATGTACAGAATCAGAGCCATGATATCTACATTGTATCTTTGAAAATGCAAGCCTAACAATGCCTAAGTAAATGAGATAAAAGCTAGAAGAAACTTACCTTGCAGCTGGAAATTGTTATGTGAACTAGAGCCTGGTTCTAACTACTGTGATTTTCTGGTCAGCTTCCTCCAGTTCTCAGAGATAGAACAAACCTTAACTTGAACTATGAATGGCTGGAATATTTTAGAGCAACCAATAAGCAAAGTTCGGACTTTTGAAATGGAGATTGGTGAAGATTGTGTTACAGTCTGAAAACAGAAGTTGGGAAGGTTTCTAAATGTTTGTCAGAAATTGTGTGGGTGATTTGGCCAAGAAATGTGTAAGATAAATTAGAGTTTGAATGCAAAAAACAAAAGCTTAGCAGGTTTCGTGTTTGGGCTGTAGTTTCAAGTTCTTGGGAATTTTCAGCTAGGTTTCAGGGCTTTTTCTCAAATCTTCAACCTCCTTAACAGTTGCAATTGAAGTTCAATTTATAGGCAAGGATTTAGGAGTTTGCAGAAGTCAAGAGTACAACCATCATATGTTATGGCGCTGACTTATTCTTGAAGCAAGTTTAGACAAGTATGATTCAAGGTATAAAGTATAGTGGTTAGCAGATTTAGCCGCACCTAATCTGTATTTGTAAGCATGATTTACAGAAAAGTACCCTCAGAAGCAAAAGTAAAGCATTGGCCCGGCATAAACTTTGTTCAAAAGTTTGCTTTTCAAGGACAACAATGGTACTTCTATGCCACACGTGGGGAAATCCTTTGGATAAAGACTCAAAAGTGGGTGTGAGCATTAAATGATAATGAGATTTATCAAAACAGAAAACATGCAATATGAGACTATGCATCATAGCCTGAAGCTGGATCAGAAGTTCAGCATCAACATAACTTAGAACAAATGTCCAACTTCTGATCTTTAAATCTCCCCGTTCCAGCATGATCTGAAGGATTTCTCATACTTTTCAGAAAGCTTGTAACATGTTTTGTAGACCCTCTTTGAATTGCTCTTGCAAACTCTGATTGAACCTACGTGAAAACTTGCCCAGAAGTTCTAAAAAAATTATGTCTTGGAAATGCCCAGAATTTATTGAGTGTTTTAGTTTCATGGACGTGTCTTCAAAGATTTATAACTTGAAATCCCATCATTTCTAGAAGAAGTTCTATTCTGCAATGTTTTAGATCTCATTGATATCTACAACTCTTGTGTCATAAGTTCTTCCTGAATCAGCTTGCATCACGATGAAAATCTGGCCAGAAGTTCTGAACTTATCATACTCTTTTAACACTTAGAAAAATTTCTAAGTGTTTAGAACTTTGACTTTTTCCAAGCAATTTTGACTTTTGACTTTCTTGATGAAACAAACTTCACATTCTAACATGTCTTGATGAAATATGATTCTTGAAACTTGATTTTGATACAAAAGTCAAAGTTTGACTTTTCAGTGTGCATTTTGATCATTTTCCCCTTGTGCCAATTCCAAACCCAAATTGATGTATCAGTGCTGCAAACTTGAGTCATGGAAAAATCTTATGAGAAAATCCTTGAGAAATGAGAGAGAAAATTTTTGGGTACAACATTATCCCTTATGTTTAAATGGATATGCACAACTCATGGTGGTGTCACAAATGCAGTAAGTCTAATCAAAACACCACAACAAAAGTCACATGGATAAAGACCACAAACCATGAAATAAAGTGGTGATCATGTCTCTCCCCCAATTAGAAGCTAAACATCCAATAACACATAGGCAAGACCCTATCACTTCGACCTCGAACCGAGTTTAAATATGGGGGCAAAAAGGGGTACTAACTCTTGGTCGGTAAAGATCCCCATAGACATCCAATAAAATTTCTAAACAGGACTTCAGTCGACAGCAGATTCCTAGAGAAGAAAACTTTAGGAACTAAATAAACACTATGATAGGTAGAAACAATTTTAAGTAAATAAAATAAGGAATATGTCAGAAAGCAACAACTATATAATTTATTTATTCTACAACAAACGTTACACCAAGTAAGAACATTCTAAACAAAAAAAACTACAACTCAGACTCCTCCCTAACATGACCAACTTCCCATCCACAATTTCCTTATCAAGACAAATATATTCTCGATAAATATGCATTATGGGATTAAAAATTTCACCTGTTGCAAGGTGTTTTCAAAAGAAACCCGCAAAATGGAAAAACTATCTTCCATTGACTTCACATACTCTTTGGAAAACTCAAAGTTTTTAAGACGCGTCTCCCAAAGGATGTCCTCAAAAATTTTATAACCTTCCAAAGCCTCACTCAAAGACAAATCCAACTCTTTTACCATCTTGCGATAAAAGTCCAATTCCTAACCCACTTTAATATGAGGGACCTCGATTGTGGATAGTGTCGTCCTAGTGGATGATAGGGCTTTATCATTTTTCTTCATCTCTTTCACAAGTGAGTTCACCCTCTCAACTATTAAAGAGAGGGTATCAAAAGTATGCATGTTAATCCATATCTCTCCCAACATACCAGTCACCTTTGTGAGCACCCCAAATATCGGTTTCGCTCAATAGTAAGAGCGTTAACACACTCCTATAGCACTTATTTCTGTTTTTGAATATTGTCAAGTATAAGAATTTCCCCCTTCCCATTAGAACTAAATATTTGTATGATATTTCCTCCAACTCCTCCTAACGAACAATCTTGATGTTTCTAGAGACATATTCATAATCATATTCATAAAGACAAACTAAAACCCCCTAACTGTCCTAGGACCAAACAAATCCAAAATATTGGAGACGATGTGGTTAGAGTTAACGTTAAACATCCATCAAAATTATGCCTCCCCTAGTCTCACCCAAATATCAAAGGCCTTCTTTCAAATGGTCCCTAATCGGGAGACATTTTAGCAACATAACCCATGGAAGGAATCCCTTCAACCACACGCAAAGACAAACATGAAACACCTCTCACTCTAAGCTGGTCAAAAGAACCATGGACCTGTATTTGAACCAAGATATGAAGGTTGAGTATGGATGGACTGAGAGAGGACCCCTTAGTTTGAACCCGTTTAGTATTCGACATATTGACGCCCCTGCAAGTGAAGCGAAAACCCAATCAGTCCTCTTCATTTGTAATATCATTTAGTGACATTTCATCTAACCTACGAACCAGACAATAAGAAAGTTGAAGAAATAGTCACCAAGAAAGCATCAAAGAACATAAAGTTTTTTTTTTACGTCACTTAGAAAAGGTGACATGCCTTTCCTCTTTAGTACCATCTTCGACTAACAAACATGTTTCTGTGAACCATATTTTTTTTGTTTCTTTGACGCCCTATAAAAGAAGAAACACCATCAACGAAACCCAAACCCTCAAAGAAGGTTATCAATTTCCTCTTTAGGTAAGTCTCTTCCAGGGACAAGTTATCCAGATTGTAGACATAAGATATGGCGTGTGCCAAGAAATGATTCTGAGGTCGGAGCTTAGAAAATTGTTCTGAGCATCAAAAAGGCGGCTCAAGTTATATGTTGCATATGTTAACATGGACCACCTTGATAAGTGAGGTAATCAATTAATATTTGTCCTTGAAGTTCTTCACACTATTTAAATAAACCTCAAACATCTTAGTATTTTATTTGGAGGAAATTAGAAATCGACCCTACTCTGAATTAGAGGAATTACGTTGGGCTTTAAAGAGATAAAAAAAGTGTCAAGGTCGACACAATTCTCTTGTACTCACATTAGTACTGGAAGACTTTGATGGAAGTCCAAATCATCGAGTGTAGTTGAAAATGATCAATGGGCGGATAATTTAAAATGCCCAACTTGAAGTCATTAAAAGGGAGGTATAAACCACTCAAGGAAAATAAGAATTCATTAAGGGAGATGACACACTCATCATACTAGTTGTATATACTTTTATTTACTTTGGAGGAAAGCACCCCTCAATCTGAAAGAAGGACCCACGTCGATGAAGGCAAGACCAAGCCATCTTTATCGATAAAGGCAAAAACGATATCCAATGTCTCTTGATCCACCCATGCAACCAAGTTATCTCTTGGAGCGTTTTGGGCTTCGGGAAAAAATTGTCCATTTTAAAGAGGGTTTCCAACATATAAAAAGAAACTACCATCATTGAAAGCATGTGATCAATATAAATTTAAGCTTCACATCCTGTCGAAAGTCATCTATAGCGAGAGATTTCTCCAAAACACAAGACAAGAAGGACCAAAGCCTTAACATCTTTTGAGAGTAGATATCACCATGCAACGTTCCACCACCGATGATGATTTTCTCTTTCAAACCTTATGTATCTCTATTATCCATAAACCATAGTAACATAAATAAATATAGAAGAAAATAAAGGTTTCAAAGAGTTACCTTCAAGATGAACTTACTGACTCACATGTAGTATGGTTCACTAGAGGAGAGGTCACAAATGTATAACAATGATGGCCTACCAAAAGGATATTGAAATGATGAAAGAAGTCCCAAACACAAAAGAATAACTCCCAAGGCTCATAAAAGATGAAAAAAGGAGATAGTTACTCCAAGATTTCTCATATATCCTCTACCAAAGACAATTGTACGATCTACAATGGTAGATGTTGGGAAGGGAGGACCATCCACAGTTTAGATCTTGCGTCAGACTATTCAGAAAACCAGAATACCCTAAAACTGGTAGATATCCTTTCTATCAAACGTAGGGCCACGCGTTAAGACTCCCTTGCTAAACATTTACTAAACACGAGGGTTATATTTGATGCATATGTTTCCAATGTTATTGATGTCCTATAAAGGCTCTTCCACTTCCTTCCACTAGAAGTCGTTCTAAAGGCATGTGTAACAAGCCATCAATATATGAGTAAAAATAAGAGCTTTGGGATAACTGTTCTGGCCTCCAATGCATTTCCCCTGTTAGATCTGATAGGAAGACAAGTCGCTTCATGCTCCGCATTTCACAGAGACAGTTTTAGCCGCCCGCACTATATTAAGTCCAACACACACCATTTCATATATTTTCTCATTCATACACTCATACTACTTTCTCACTCATTTACTGACTTAAATATTAGAATATTAATTTTATCGGTCCACCATTGTTTATCCGTATGAAAAACTAACTCCAGTGCACCAAAACTCTCTGCTGTATCTTAATTAGTTTCTAATTTTAGTTGAGAAGATTAATTAAGGCCAAACCAATCTTTTATAAAGCATAAAGTAAGAATTCTAAGACCTTTCATATAAAAAGTTGTAAGAAAAAGTTACATTTTATACATACAAATGAAAAATATATTTTATAAAGATATTAAAATTGTATTGATTATTCTTAAGTTTGAAAAGATACAAAAAAATATTTCTTTTTTTAATTATAAAATATAAAAAAAATCTATTTATGTAACAAAAACAAATTTATTTATATAATAATTAACTAATAAGTTTTTTTTTTAATTCTCTTTTTAAATATAGTATAGAGATTTTTTTTATTGAGGTAGATAACAATAATAGAGACATGCATGTTTCATAAGAAAAAAACTAATATAGATAGGCTAGGTTTAATGAACTATACGAATCTTTTACTAATTTGATCAAGTATATCTCTCCATCCACATTTAGATTAAGATCTAAATAGTTATGCAAATTAAGTGAGTAAAATAGTTTTATATTATCATTCAATAAAAATATATTATTCAATTATGCCATGTTAGTAATTTAAAAATGAGTTAAATATATTTAAAATTTCTTTAAAATTATACATTTTCATTTTTTATTCTTCTAAGATTTAGAATTTTAATTTTTGATCTTTCGAGCAATTTAGTAATGATTTTTATAATTTAATAACTGAATTAACGATAATTTATTATTTAATAACTGAATTAGTGACAGTTTTTTTATAATTTAATAACTGAATTAACGATAATTTATTATTTAATAACTGAATTAGTGACAGTTTTAATAGAAAGAAACAAAAGTTAAAATTTCTAACTTTAAAAAAATAAATTTTTAATAAATTTTTTTAAAAAAAATAAAAAAAAAAAAAATATTTAACCCTTTAAAAATTACAATCTGATTTAACAAAATATATATTTTTGATTAATTAACACCAATAAATTAAATTTACATTATTAGTTCATTATCCCTTTTCTCAACGTCAAAAGGTAATTGTCTATGTGTGTTTTCATCAGAGTTTATATACATTTTAATGGGAGAGAGCACCATAACATCATCTCAACCAATTTTTTGAAAAACTTTCAATTAAATCAGGTTCATACTGAACTAAGAAAAAGTTTCTTAGGAAAATTAGATTGATTCATAAAATAGTTAGTCAAAAGTTATTGAACTAAAAAAATTATTTTTGTTATATTAACATTTTATGTGTTGTATTATTATTATTATTATTATTATTATTATTATTATTATTATTATTATTATTATTATTATTATTATTATTATTATTATTATTAATAATAATATTATTATTATTATTATTATTATTATTATTATTATTATTATTATTATTATTTATATAATTCTATTTTCGTTGCTTCCACCAATAATAAACTAAAGCTAACTTTAGCATTTCATACATAAATATAAGAGTTTATTCTTGAAAAGGGTAGTTTAAGTATAAGTTTCGTCCACTTTTCTACCGACTGAATTGTTTATAACAACAATTCTTTATAAAAACAATTCGATAAAGAAAGATCTTTGGGTGTTGGCATGTCACATAATTCCACACTTTCTGATTGTGGAAGGAATATATGGGTGCGGTAGTGGACTGCAAAGAATGAGAACCTTGCATGGTATATGCTTTGCGTGTATGTTGTATGGATTTCATTACCACATACATCATAGTTTTCGAATATACACACTTAGTTACTCTAGGGTTTGAATAATCACTAGTACATAGTTGACCTAATATATGTTAGAGCGTGATGTTTATATGGACATACATCATGGTTATATATTAAAATTATATCAATCAAATTCAATAAGACATCGAGGAGAAACACATCAAAGAAAAAGCGAGCCAATGATTTTGCAAAAAATAATATGCACAAAACTACCTCAATAAGTACAATCTTCTTTGACGTAGAAAATCGTCATAGTTATAATTCATATTTCTAAAAAGAGTTGGTTGCATGTCCTTATCATATGTGGGAGGAGTTGATTATATATAAACTGACAATCTTTTTAATATACATCTCTCTTAGTCTCTCCAATAGATAGTTAAGTCGAATCGGAATGAATACGGACGACCGAAGTTCCTAAAATTCAACAGAGATGTTTCCCCAGTAGAATACGGACGACCGAAGTTCCTAAAATTCAACAGAGATGATTCCCCAGTAGAATACGGACGACCGAAGTTCCTAAAATTCAACAGAGATGGTTCCTCAGTAGAATACGGACGACCAAAGTTCCTAAAATTCAACAGAGATGTTTCCTCGGTAGAAAACAGACGATCGAAGTTCCTAAAATTCAACAGAGATGTTTCCTCCATAGAATACAGATGATCGAAGTTCCTAAAACTCAACAGAGATGTTTCCTCGGTAGAATACGGATGATCGAAGTTCCTAAAATTCAAATTGAGATGTTTCCTCAGTAGAATACGGACGACCGAAGTTCCTAAAATTTAACAGAGATGATTCCTCAGTCGAATACGGAAGACCGAAGTTCCTAAAATTCAACTGAGATGATTCCTCAGTCGAATACGAATGATCGAAGTTCCTAAAATTCCACAGAGATGTTTCCTCGGTAGAATACGGACGACCGAAGTTCCTAAAATTCAACAAAGATGGTTCCTCAGTCGAATACGGAAGATCGAAGTTCCTAAAATTCAACAGAGATGATTCCTCAGTCGAATACGGACGACCGAAGTTCCTAAAATTCAACAGAGATGTTTCTTCGATAGAATACGGACGACCTAAGTTCCTAAAATTCAAATCGAGATGTTTCCTCAGTAGAATACGAACGACCGAAGTTCCTAAAATTCAACAGAGATCTTTCCTCAGTAGAATACGGACGACCGAAGTTCCTAAAATTCAAACAGATACGACTCACCAGCAGAATAACGGACGACCAAAGCTCCTAAAATTCTACTTCTCTCAACAAAGATCAGCCTTCCCCAGTGGAATATTCCTCAACGACAAGTATACAAGCTCTCGCTAAGGAATCTCTTATGCGATCAACACTCCTTCAAATGGCATCTTTAAGCCCATTCCCCGTCGGCAGTTTCCAAATGGCATCTGTAAGCCCATTCCCGACATCACAAGACTAGTACCACATCATATGAGTGCAAATTTCTGGGTACTCTAGTATTCAATCATCTTCCACCTTCGGATCACGAAAGGCAGAAAAGCCAATCTACATCCTCAGGTTTAAGAAGATTGAACAGGGGAAGCTGTTGTACCCAAAAATTTGTCCTCCCATATTTCTCAAAACATTTCAAGAAAGATCCCCAAGTTGCTCAAGGTAGTCCAAGGGTTGGCCAGACAAGCTCTCTCCTAAGGCAGTTTACCTCAAATTAGGGTTTCATGTTGCATAAAGATACTTAAGTCCAAGGGACCCCAAATGCTCAACATTGTCCTAATATGCTCTCAAGATCATCCATGTCAAGTTTCAATCCTTGCAGAGGAAGTTTGCTCAGTCAATTGCTCAAAGGCCTGAAAATCGACTGTGCTAGGGCAAAAGTCAACTGTGGCCTACATACAGTCAAACTTCAAGATTTTTGGTCAACATCCTCATTTTGAAGTATATTTCATCATTTGATCAAGGGTTGATCATGATTCATCATAGATTGCTCATAATTCATCAAGAACCAAAAGTTGCTAAATTAGGGTTTTGTAGGAAAAGTCAACTCAACTTTGACCAAGCATAACTTTCTCATACTTTATGAGAAATGACCCATCCAAAGATCATTTTTAAGAAGATTCCATTCCCTATAATCCATATTCATCTCTCAAGTTCAAAATATGCACTCACAAGAAGTTATGAATTTGGACATTATAGGTCTTTTGAAAAGTCAACAAAAACACCTTTTTTGTCAAAGCTTCATACTTGAGCATGGAATATCAAATTGATATGAGACAAAAAGTGTTGATTATAGGACATCTCAAGCTTTCTAAAAAGTCCAAAAACACCTCCAAAGAGTCAAAATTGAGGAAGTTATGCATTGGTGAAGTTGACCTTTTTTGCAAAATTGTCAAAAGTCAACTATGCCCAAAACTTCAAATTTTGCCAAATGGGCCCAATCTTTTTCACTTGTTTTAAGTTGGAAACATAGTCCACGAGCTCTAGTCCTTTCCACTTGTCATTATCATATTTTTATTATTTATTTTGGTTTTTATTTGAATTAATTCAATTTAAATCAAAACAAATCATATAAAATCCAAAACATTGAAAACACAAGATTTTGTGCTTGTTTCAGGTTTCAACTACAGCTAGCAAGTATTCAAATTCGTATCAAGGCATGGTGTGAACAAAAAGATTGAAATAGGCCAATTTTGGAAAGTTTTCAAAGTGAATCAAATCAAGAATCCAATTCATTGATGGAGGAAGATTGATATCAGTTATCAACCCTAATCCCTTCCTTGATACATATAGAGGGTGTGCAGACTCAAAGGTAGGTTACAAACAGGCGCAACAAGGAGAGCAAAATCTGGAAAAAAATCAAGAAAAAGTGCAAGATTGAATTCAGTGTTCCAGGCATCCTCAAGGCCTTCCAGCTATCTCAATCGATTCCTGGGACTCTCAACAAGCCAAAGCAATCAAGAGCAAGCATTTTCAATCCCCATATTGCACTGTAAGTCAGTCACGATACCTCACTTTTTTGAAATCGAATCCCATGATTTAGGAATTGTTAGGATGAATTAATCATATATTCTTGATCTATAAGACATATGCAAGCTTACTGTATGGTTTAATTGCATTTATATGGCATATACAAGATTTCACCATTGCTAGGGTTGCTAGCTTCATTTTGGGATTTTCATGTACAGGAACAATTGGGCCATGAAAGGGCCATCTTTGAACTCAGCAGATCCATACGAAGCCAGACATGGCTTTAGTTTTGATTTATCTTACCCATGCTTGATTTTGAGAAACAACAGGGTTATAGCTACGGACAAACGTCTGTAGGTAAAAGTGTTTCACTTTTAGCAACGGATCCAAGGAAGGAGACGACTGTGTGGCATCCCTCTGTTGGCTTGTACAAATTCCCGCGCGCTAAAATTGACATATGTGCCCCTTTAATATTTGATTATTGTTTTGCATTATAATTACAACTAACGTGAATGGCCCAGTGGTAGCCAGGTTTGTGTTAAGGCGTTGAGGAAGCTTGAGGTCAGGGGTTCGACCCCTGCCTCCAACATTTGTGTTTTTCCTAATTTCTTTCAGGTTATCCAGCGCGCTCACAAGCCTGAGGACCATCATGTGTCCTCATCATCCAGTCTGCCAGATGGCCAGATGGCCAAATCTGAAGGCCATCAATGAAGGAGCACAATAGACCAGGGTCAACGCATGGCATTGAATTCTGAGGGTCAACGTGGACCTCTTTGTTTTAGGCCCAGGAAATTGCTTTTCACACCCCCATATTCAGGCCCACTCTCTCTTTCTATTTTCTTTTCTATTTTATTTTATTTCTTTTAATTTATTTATTTTATTTTACTAACAAATAAATTATTTTCTTTTTATCAAAAAATCATAAAAAATATTTTTTGCCAATTAGACTTAGGTATTTTTTTATCAATAAATTTATTAATTTAATTAGATTTAATTTTAGGTAAAACTTTAATTATTTTGTAAATAACTTAAAAATAATTAGAATAAATAGGTTTTATTACTAACTTAATTATATTTTCTTTTTTCCTAAAATAATCCAAATAAAAACCAAAATAGGCCATTTTATTATTTTCATTAATTAATTTAATCACTAATTAATTTTGTCATTTAATTTAAGAAACCTAAATCCTTTTCTTTAAAAAATATTTAAAACAACAAAAAAAAAGTTTTCTTTTAATTAGGATAGAAGGGTCAAAACCCTAGTTCGCATTCATACTAATTTTCTTTGCGCGCGCTTTTATTATTATTTTTACCCCAATTATTGTATCTGCTCACAGTTTGTAATAGTTTAATTAGGACGTTTATTTCCATTTATCGCTTTATTTTCAAAGGGTTTGTTTTTGGCTATGTAAATACCCGAAGCCTTGTAATAGCGTAGTTTAAATTCCGCAAAATATTAATTGTTAGATGTATGATTAGGATGCATGACAAGAATCTATGTTTAATTTTAAAAACGGTTAGATAACCCTAAATGTGCAAAGATAAATAATCTGAAGTTGAATCACTCGCACATGCGCACTCCTAGGGTACACTCCCACTTGGTTGCCTTCGGTAAACGGTCATTGAGTATAGGATGCTTTAGTGGTCATCCTTTTGTCCAAAGATCGTAGTTTCCTCGAAATGGTTGCCTCAGATATTGTTGCCTCGTATAATTGATCTAAGACTTTAGGGTTACTACTAAGACGTCATAACGTTACTTTAGTGACCGTACGTCCCTTTCGAATTGACCCTTAAAACTCCAACAACGGTGTTACCTACTCACTAATAATGGGATAGCGGTATCTAAAGGAAACAAGCATAGAACGATTCTTTTTTCGAGTAGGTAGATTAGCTCTTAAGTACTTGCTCAATCCAAACAAACTTTTTCACATTTACACTCCTTTATAAGCAAAGTTTTCAAAAACACTTCATTACACTCTTGAAGACAGAAGCAAGAGTTAAATCGAAGTCAAAACAAAAACTTTTCAAAGCACACAAACACAAAGAAAACAATTTTGAAAATGATGAGCAACTATCTAAGAGCCCGTAGATAACTATGGATTAACTATGGATAGAAAGGGTGCTAATACCTTCCCTTTCTATAATCTACCCCCCGTACTCAGAAATATCTCGAAAAAGGAATTTTTCTGTGCTTTTTTCCTTTCCTTGTTGGATAAAATAAAAGACGGTGGCGACATTTTGCAAACACAAACGCAAACCAGCAATTCCTTAAAAAATAGGGAAACACGTCCCGGTTCTGGCCACCGTATCACACTAAAATTAATGCCAACCCTAAAAATAGAAAACTATCAATCTCCCTCTTTGGAAAATTTTGGCTAAAACAAATAACCTAAATTACAACCCAGATTTTAGCAATAAACAAAAATTACAATCCTTCAGCAGTAGTCTTCAGTAACTACTGAACATAGTAGTATAGCAACATGGAGGGATATCTCTTCACAAGCACAATGATGTTAGGACATCATGTTCAACATCTTCTTCATAATAACTCCATTGCAACACAAAAACTTAACACCAAAAAACAGAAATCTCAAGATAGGAGAACAGAGAGTTCTGAAGTCATTTGGTGTACATGAGGAAGAAGATAAGTAACACTCCCCCTTAACCGAGGAAACTATTCTTGTCACACATGAATATGTCTTCCTTTCAAATGGTGGCATAAGAGAACCATGAAGAAACCATCAGTCAACCTGTGGCATAAAAGGAAACTTAAGAAGTATCCACACACCAGCCTGGATAACTCAAAACACATGTCACAATTGTTTTCATAACTCAGATCACATGTCACAAAACAAAACACAGAAATAAGATCAAACATCTTATATGACATATGTGTGCAACCTCTGTAAAAGAAGATTCATGTGGCATTAGCATCTGAACAAAACCTTTCTCCCCCTTTTTAGCCAAAAATTGGCAAAGAAGGCCTTCATAGAACCATGCCCAAACACAACTTACCCATACCCGAACAAAACCCATAAATATTATGGATACACCAAACACTCACAGGGTTAAAGAGGAAAGGAGTAACCTCTATAAATAGCTGAGCATTTTCTTGGGAAATAAAGATCCTTGAATTCAACACATTTCTTGGTCGAAGAGAGTGTTATTTAAGGAGAAAAACATGCCACCAAAATTAATGTGCATCGTCCAAAACTGCTTTGAATGCCTTTATTATCTCTGGATTGTTTCTTCTGAACATAACAAGTCCCAACACATGCACATTGATGTGTGGTTTCCGCAAGTGTATGAATCGCGTCATATTAATACAAAAGATTATCGTTACCACAAAGATCAAATATCAATCTATCGAATTCTATTGCTACGGTGTTTATCTAAGGCAGATCAAATCAATGTTCGGGAGTCGACAGTAAAAAAAATAATAAAAAGATATGTAAATTCAAAATAAAAAGACAGGCTCGAATGTAATTCATATCAATTAGATAATACTCCAATCGTTTCTAAATAGAAATACTTATGTGGAAATATTTTTTACTTATGAAAATAATCAATTTAACGGGAATTGTCGCTTTCCCGTATTCAAAACCAAGTTTACCCTCTAATTAATGCTTTCTATTGTCACTTATAAAAGGTGAGTATTGCGTTAAAATAGTAAACCTATTTGTAAGAAATTGGACTCTTGACTTAGTTAAAAAGTAATTTTGATTTGGAATATTTAACTTAAAAGGGATCCATGGCTTTTGCTTAAGGAACCATATTTTAACATATAAATGCATCCGAAGATAGTTTCAAAATAGTTTTCTAATTGTGTTTAAAACTCCTAATTAACTGGACAAAGTGCTTTCGCCCTCTTTGGACAGTTAAAACTAACCAAGTTTAACTTTGAGAATTGGACGGGTTTCAATCTTACCCAGCGGAATTTATAACTGAGAACTTATACTAAAAATAAAAACAGCCCTTAAAGTATTTCTACAGATACGATATATAGAATATTGTCATACCGGTGATCCTTACATTTTATCCTTAAAAAACTTAGCCAGACATGGAAAAAGAAACAAACGTGCTGAAATTGATCATGTTAAAATAGATTATAAAACTTAAAAGGTGAGTAAAGTATGCTAGGTCATAAACAAGTAGACAAGGACAAAACAGGAAAGTAAATAAAGTAAGGCAAGTGCGAGAAAATAAACAAAGTAAGGAAAGTGTGAAGTAAATAAAGGTAATGCAAAAACTGAATAAAACCTGCTCCAAACCGGAGACTTGAATCTGGTACAAATTGGAAAGTAAACTTTGACTTGTAAAGAAAAAGGCGGCAAGATTAAATATACAAGTGCTCCAACCTAATCACAACTATAGTGCGATAATCCCCTGATGTGACGAATTATCACTTTTACAAATGGTGAGTTTAGGCTTAGTGTTGTAAACTAAGTTAAATGATTTGAAAAGAAACTAAAAATGCCTTTTTTATAGAAAAAACAAAAACCTTGGAATTATAAAACTACCCCTAACTCCTTTTGGGTGGGACAAAAATAACAAAGACGGCGCCCGTCGTCCCTGCCATGGCGCCCACTGTCAAAACTCATGTAGAAGATCGTGGGATCGTGGCAGTTTCCTGGTGGTTGCAAGAAGACACGTCATGGTGCCTTCTATGGCGGCCACCATGCTGAATGTTATGTGCATATTTTCACCAAAAAACTTGACTTCTTGGGATTTTGGCTTTTTTTCTTCATGAAAGGGCTCTAGCTAAGAAAAGTGTCTGAAAATAAGACAAAAACGAAATAAAACAAAAGAAAATACACTAATATTCTAATAAACATGTGTAATCCGAGTAAAATACATAGTGTGTTTAAATGTTATCAAATCCTCCTGCACTTAAACATTTGCTTGTACTCAAGCATATCTCTTTATAGTTCATGAAAGAAAAACATCACCAAAAAGATTTGGGCGAAAAAGGCTTCTAAGTTCAATTTAGGATGTATTGGTAGGTACTAACTATTTGAACCAAGGATATCTTGGTGACACTTTCCGCGATTGCAGTCATAAATTTCATTCCTATACAAACTAATCCACATCAACCCACTATGCCTAGGCCTGCCTCTCCATCTCTGATAAGTCCTTTTCATTCTGGCGCAATCACATTAAGCATGTTATCCATACATACTCATAGTAAAGTGACCGGTTAGTGATTCTGATTTCAAGTGTGGGGCTTTGGTACATAAATTGGTGTAACCCCTTTATCACCAATTGTAGTTATGGGGGATCAGATCGTAATCCGCTCTACCAAGTCCAACACCAGATACCTCTGAACCAACCAACAATGAGCAAAATTAGTCCTTTTTTTTTGCAAATTTTACAATGGTTTGGGTTAAATGACTGTGTGAGAGTAACCTAGCCCGGAGTCGCATTTTTATGTTTTAAAAGCATAACAGAGAGAATGATTTAGGATCAGTCACTTATTTTCATCGGTCCCCTATGTAGAGCATGCTTAAGCCGGAGCTGACTACTAAGATAAACTACTTAAGGGCTTATTATGAAATGATGATTAAGGCCACAACATAGGGGGTGACGGGATTGGTTCCTATAATCGTGAAGCTTACGATGTTAAAACGATACCAATTTTTCAAAAATATTTCCCAATTCATTTACAGCCTATCTCAAACCTGTCTTATATCCTAAATTTTTAAAGAATACTGTTTAGTTTGGCAAAAAAAATTGGTGAGGCTCAAGAAGTGGGGAAATATCGGTACACTACATAAATGACTCGTCAAACACATGAATTTATTGAAATCTGACAAAACAACTAAAATAAACAAAAAAGCAATAAAAACTAAAATCAAAGAAAAAGAAAAACGATATAAATCTCCTCCCACACTTAAAACGAACATTGTCCCCAATGTTTCGATAAAATATGAGGAAGGAGTAACCTGAATCACGCTACTGGTGAACGTCGGTGTTATGATATTTCTCTTCTCTCTACCTTGAGTGAAAGTTGGTGATTGTTATCTTTTTGCTACCTTCAGTGAACATTGGTAGTTCACCGTCAGTAAACGTCGATGTCGTTATTCTTTTCTCTTTCTACCTTCAGTGAACGTTGGTAGTTTCGCCTTCAGTAAAAGTTGGTATATCCTTTGACTTTTTACCATTCTCTATGAGTCGGGTCTTTTGATTCACCAATGATTTATTTTCCTGGTCGGGTTTCTCTTTTAATCCTTATTTCCTTCGCTACATCTCCAGTGGTATTTTGCGTCCCTTTGAAGTTGTTCATATGAATTCATACTCATAAGCATTGTATGGCATCTTAGGGCCAAAAATAGGGTTTTTTTATATTTAAGTATCTTAGATCGCGTCGACACGAAGATTTTTAACCTTCGTATCTCTGGATAGAAGAAACTTAAATAAGGGCAGCTATTGTACCCCAATTTTTGCCCCTAAGATCCCTTCATCATACCATGTTGATTCAATCACAATAAGATCACATTAGGGCTTTTGGTTCTCCTCCCTATCTTTAGCTTTGCTCTTTGAGGAATCACCAAGCACCCTGACTTGTTTTTCTTTTTGTGATCATACATGTTTTGTTTTAACTTTCCTTTTAATTAATAAAATGCAAAGTTGGTTTGTAGGTAAAGGCAATGGGGCTTAGCAAGTTGATCCATGGGTTCATGAGTTTATTTCCATGCCCTAGTCAATGAAGCTTGAGAAATCCAAACCTCACCATCGAAGTTGTTTTGGAAGAAATGGCATTGCAAGGTTTATTTTGGGTCACTGCATTTCAAAGTTATCAAGATTAATTCAAAAGTACAAGGGGTTGATTGAGGAAGTTGTCATGGTCAGACAAGGCCTTGTTCCCATTGGTCACAAGTGCATATTTCTCTCAATTCTCAAGATATGGAAGTGGTTTTGGTTTATATGAGTTCTCATTATCATCTTCAACAACTCCTATTTAAAAAGAAAAAGTTTTGGTACAAGAAGGTTGTTCAAAATTGACAAAGTTCCTCAAAGCATTTTCTTGATCTAGGAGATAGGGTTGAACTTCAAAGACATATATCTTGCTCATATTTTGGTATTTTTGGGTGATTCCAAAAGCATCCTTCTCTTCAAAGGGTTATTAACAAATCACTTCAAAAGTTTCAAGGAGTTTTCACGTGGAAAAAACTTGATGATGAAGAAAGATTATAAGTCCTCCAGATGAACCCCCTAAATTCCCATATGTGACTTAAAATGATCATAACTTGGTCAATTTTTATCATCTTAAGCCCACTATTTTTCCATGATGATCTTCAGGATGTGAACTTTATTTCTTCTTTTATGTGCAAAGTGAAAAAATGGATGGAAGATACCCTAATGATACAAAAGATTATAGGTTATTTCATGATTATTTGCCAACTTCAACAATTCATAACTCTCTCAATTATTTGGATATTTTTAATGGTCCAAGTCTCAAAATGTCATTCAAGAGGTCTATTTCATACCATCTTTTTTGGTCAAGAGAAAATTCCAAGTGGAAGGCCATGTTTGGATGCAAAACATTATAGGTCACTTTTGAAGAAAAAACTTGAAATATTTCTAAGTATGGAAAGTCAACTTCTTTTTCCCAACTTTGACTCATTGCAACTTTCAGCTCAAACATCCATTTTATCCCATTCTTTTCCCATTGCAAAGCTTGTAATCCCATCTTTCTAAAGCATCAAGAATCAAGCCCTAAGACCCCTTGAGCTGAGAATGTCATTGTTTTGAACTTGGTAACTTGAAACTGAAGTTTCTTCAAAAGTCCGAATTTAAAATCCTTGATTTAGCTTCAAAACACATTATTTCTGCATGTTTTTGCTTCTAAACATGTTTAGTGAACTTCCATAAGTGATTAGCATAGCAAAATGCGCGTTTTGGATGAGTTTTAATCAAGATAGAAGTCACACTTTTCTTGTTTGCAACTTCACACGATTTCCCTCCAAACTTTATTATTTCACACGCTTGAACATTCCATTTGATTCCCCGTAAATAGAGGGTCATGCCTCATTCATTTCCTCAAGCTTGAACAGCCAAAATCACCCTGCCAAACTTGCTCCATAACTCATTTTTCTACAACTTTGAAATCAGTGTTCAAGCCTTTTCCAATCCATTTTTTCTATCAATTCACCTTCCTTGATCTTCCCTGAAGCTAACCATATAGTTATCTTCAATAATCATGACCTATATTGATCCATAGAAGTCCAGTTTCAGAGCTCTGCAGCTCAACTTCAATAGGTAGTTTTCTCCATCAATTCTCTCAAACTTTGATATCATTGTGAAGCTCTCATTGCCCTGGTTATAGTCGCAACACTTGCTTTTAACTGGAAACATGTTTTGGCCATGAATTTTCAAATTCCCTTCAAAACTTTCCTTCCAAAATGCTCGAGCTACAATTTATATAAATTTGTCGTGAAGGTGCGGTTGTCTTCGTCTTGAAGAGACGAAGCGAATGGCATAGGTCTCGTGCTCTAATTTTACAAATTGAGCAACCTGGTTTTGAGACTGGCTGGAGGTTGAAGATAACCAACGTGTCATCTTCCAACCAATGATGGCGTACCACTTGTTTTTTTTATTTCTGATTTAATAAGTGATCCAGTGTTTTATTCACTAAAGTCCATAACATGCACAGCGCGCCAGGTCCACTTGATCTGTTTACTAACGTGTTTTGACAATGATCAGATGGCCCATATTTTTTTGGTTTGATATTTTATTTTCTGATTTTTATTTTAATTGTTTTAAACTTCAAAAAATCATATAAAATTCATTTTAAGTCCAAAAAATCTGAAAAAATTATGAAAAATATTTTTGATTTTTCTCTTTCTGAATTTTATATTTTCACAATTTTATTTTGTGTTTTGATATTTTTTATAAATTTTCACTTTATTTGAATTGTTTTAAATGTTTAAAAATACTTTTATGTATTTTTAAATTTTGAAAAAAAATATGGAATGATCCATTGATATTGTAACAAATATTGGTGACCTTATTTATTTTTTATTTCTGACTTTTCTATTTTTATCATTTTTGGTTTATTTTACTCATTTCTTTTAATTTTTAAAAATAGTTTCTGACTTTAAAAAATTACCAAAAATTTTATAAAAATATTTTAGTTCATTTCTGATTTTTCTATGGTCTTACTTAATATTTCTTAATTAATTTGAACATAGTTGATATTTTTCTCTTTTATTTCTATTTTAAAATATTTTAAAACCCTTTTTAATATACATATTAAATGCAATATTATTTTGTGATTATTTTCTGGCTGATCTTAGGTTGAATTTTTGATCATGAACTTTGTTAACATCATTGGATTCATGGTGTTGAGTCTAACTCCATAAAAATGGATGAATGATTTTAATAATAGTTTGATTAAAATTTAATTCAAATGTGGTTTGTATATTTTTCCCCACCCCTCGTCATCTCATCCCCTTTCTTATTGCACTAAGTGTTATTGGAGAATGATCTCTATATCATGTCTCAAAATAAATGGTGCATAGATTGCTATTGACCGACCTCAAAATAGGTGCAACTTCTATATAAGTCCACTTACGATTGCTTAACATAGCGCTAAATTTTGTCCCGATTCGAATAAATGATCATTCGTGGCCCAAACCTATGTTTGCAAGCCCAAGTATGTTAATTTGACCTCTTTGATCCAATAACCTTGAGATTCATTGTGTGGAGGCTTTGGTTCATCCAATCCTCTAATGGATCTACATCACTTTTGGTCAACGTGTATCACTTAAACATTGTTGATCATTATATGATACTTTTGAGGATTCCAAAATGGATGATATACTTGACAAAAAGCAAATTCAACTTGTTGTGTGGAGGCTTTGGTTCTACCAATCCTCTAATGAGTTCCAAATGCAAGTTTCAAGATGGTCATCTAACTAACCACTAATTATTAACAATTGACTTTACTTTATGCTTTTATTTTTTATGCTTTATGAACCCTTTATTTTAAGCATTACATTTCATCCTATTTTTCATCTTTTCTCACTTGAGCCCTTTTATATTGTTGTCATTTTTTTCTTGCTCACTTTAGATTTTCTTTTCTTTTTTAAGATACCTAATAATTAACATGAACCATAAAAAGCTTTAATGATTCTTGGACTATTTGGTTAATATCCTTGGTATTATGGAGTATTGGAATTCTTAGACTTAGGATTAGAAACCTTGGCCTATGTTGGAGAACCTTGTGACCTTAATTGATGTTTTGTCTGGAGTTCTTGAGGTTTACCTCAAGACATTGGGTTGTTTGTTTTGTGTGCAGGTTATTGTGATTACATTATTTGTTTGTAATATGGAATTCACCCGTATAGAGTCGTTACTCTGCCCATTTTTGTAAAGACTTAATACACTTGAAGTTTGGTTCTCTCAAGAGGTCTAATAAAGAATGAGAATTCTATCTTGACTCATAATGTCAAGTATTGGCTTCTTGTTGGTTAGATGGTTCTTATCCCTAGCTTTTACCTTATGCTTTAGGATAGTATCTTCATCTCCTCTCATCTTCTTTAATTTCAAAAATCTTCTTCCTCATTTTGAAAACTATTCTTGTTTTTATACTCGAACCACTTTCATAATAAACTTGGACTTAGGTCCATGCATTTTCAAAACTTTTTCATAAATAAACTCCAATCAACTTAATAATACCTTGACATTTTTTGTGAAAAGACTAAAAGTCAACTAATCTCATTTCAAACCATTTTGCCACTTTGGCTTTTTATTTTAAAACTTTTATCAAAAGATTGGACTCTTGTCAATCCTTGTAGTGATGCAAACAAATATAATTCTACAATATGTAGTGAAGAGAGATATTTCCACTTGGGTGTTGAGTGAGGCATTGTTGATTTTAAAATCCAAGCCATATCCTCCACTTTGAGATGATGAAAATTCTCCTTTCTCCTGATTGTGTGTAGTAAGTATGTTTTTCCACACGGACAATGATGATGGTGTATTATCTTATAAAATTAACCAACACACTTGTGTTTTAAAATCTTTTAAAAGGTGAAATGTGTGTACCCTGATCCCCTATTGCACGAAAGGTGGTACGTAGGCACTAAAGGTTCGCAACCGCGGCGGGTGCAAAAACCATAAAAAATATATTTCTTTTCTCACCTCCACCATCTATTTTATATACAATATTTTATAGCCAAAATATATAGATTTTTACAAAGAGGTTCATGCGGAGTACCATAAATGTTTAGGGTGCTAATACCTTCCCTTTGCATAACCAACCCCCTTACCTATAATCTTTCCCCCTCTTTTTGGGTTACTCGCTCTTTTCTCATTCCTTTGGAAACAATAAAGCATGGTGGTGATTTTTATTTTGATCTGTGTAAGTCTAGTCAATCTAATGGCTTAGTCTTAAACATTTCTACCGCTATAGGTTGATGATGATAATATGATGATTTGATGAGAATTGATGAAATTAGGGTATTGTTTTGAAATGAATTTATGTAGATGATGTATAATAGAATCTATTGTTATTATATCATGAAACTATGTGAAGTTATGATGAATTGAGACCTGTTAGGTGGTGAAATTACAAGAAATTGGGACTGGTGCAATGTAGGAAACATACAGGGAAGTCCATGTTCGTGTTGCCTCGCTGAGCGAGAAACATGCTTCGTCGAGCGAAGGAGCTTTTCGCAAACTGTGCCAGGTGAGAAAGGGGGTGAAGGGAATGGAGAGAAAACAGAGCCCCTGGGAAAATGTATGGTGGAAGTGGACTCGCCCCAACTTTCTTGGGTGAAATAGAGGCGAGAAAAGTCTCGGCGGGCGAACGAGATGCATCATTGGGCGAAGGAAGTAGAAGAAAACAAGCTCCTGGAATTTTATATGGGGTAGGCTTTTCTCCCCTACCTCGTCGGGCGATCCCAAAGCGAGCGTGAAATTTTGCCGAGGGACCCTCAGGCGAGGGGTGTCTGACAAAAAGTTCGACAGACCATAACTTGAGTTTCTGGACTTTGTTTAACACGTTGTTCGAAGCATTAGAAACCTAACACGATGACCTCTAATTTGGTGAAATAAAAAGAATCATATGATGTAGTTTTCTAGTGATTGTGTTATGATGAGATGATGAAATTTTGTGTTGATATAATAGTATGAGTGTTTTCTATTATGAACTGATGTAACCATATCTTATTGTAACTTGAATTGTATTCTATGATGTATTGAAATTGTTATGAGGATGTGTATATGATGAAGTATGTGATGATATTAAGATAAATTCATGAATGATGATGCGTTTTGACTAGCCATGGTCATGTTTTTGGTGTATTGTTGCACATCATGCATTCATGGTATATGATTAGGACTTCGATTCAGGGATGTTGTTAGGAATTCGGTCCAGTGATGTTGATAGGATGTTGGTCTTGTGATGGCCTCAATCCCATAGTGCGGATTGAGTGTAATTTTGTGATGTGCTCTAGTTCTAAGCAGGGGTCGATCCTATTGGTGGGGATCTTTAGATAAACGATGACTGAGTCATCAGTGATGTTTTGGTACCAAATGAATGAGTCTAATGAAGTTGAATTACATTCTTTGTGCATTGCATAATAATTGATTAAGTGATGCTTTGTGAATATGTGAACTAATGATGTCTCGGTGATGATTGTTGATTGATGATATGAAGATGCTATGAATAAATAATGAAGTGAAGGTGTGAGTATAACATGAAGTTTTGAATGGTGTGTGGTGTCTTGCTATTATGCTATAACTATTATATTTATTCCTTATGTCTTTTATAATGATTCTGATTTCTCACTATTTCTGCTTGGAAATGTTGCCTCTATACGTAGGTAACTTACTGGTGATCAGGATAAATGCGTTGAATCTTAGAGGATTAGCTTCGAAGTGCATCATTTATTTCTATTGAATAATAAGGTCATGCTTTGATATGTAACATCGGGGCGGGGGTTGTTGATAGGAACAATTATGTTCTTTTGTTTACCTTGAGATTATGAATCACTTCTTTTAGGATTTAAATTGTTCTTGAATTAGTAATATTGAACGACAAAGTATGATGGAGTTTCTTTGAAGCATTTTTAATGAAGGTGTTTTGAGACTATGATTCCGCTGCGATAATTTGAATTGTGATATTTGATGATATTAAGGAAATAGTTGTTTTAGATGTTTTGAAAACCCGCGTTACGTAGCAGGATGTTTATATGATGTTTATATAAAGATGTGACACTTTGTGTTTTGTTGATTTATTTTTGTAAAGATTTATGCGAAACACACGTGTGTTAGAAGGGTGGTATCATATCAGGCCGGTCCGTCCGACTAGTTTTTCTTAAGATGTGCATGTCCTGTCGGTAGATTAGTGTAAGTACATTATTGATATGTTGTTTTTTGACGATTAGTTTTCCGTGTGTAGAATGGCTGGAATAAATGATGATGCGATTGCTGCTCCTTTGCAGGATATGGCTCAGGTTGTGCAGCATCAGCCCAATGTTGGTGCGAATGATGGTGTAATACAGTGGGAGAACTAACTTTTTTGTTTTATCGCAAATGTTACGGTTAGCAAGAGTCACCACCGACTTTTCTTGTATCCAATATTTAGGAAAGGTGAAAAGAACAGGAAAGACCTTTGATAGATTTTGAGTTTGAGGGGTGTTGTTCCCCAAAATTTTCCCTCTCATGTTTTCCAAGATCTTCTCTTACATGGGTGGTTACAAACACTTGCTTAAAGAAAATAAAGTTTTTGAAGATGGTCAAGTATCTTTCGACGGGCATCTGAATAAGGTCTTTCGACTGGTATCTTGACAAAGGTCTTTCGATGGGCATCTAAAATCCTTCGAGCGAGATTTTGTTTTGAAGTCTTCGATTGGTCCAAATTAAGGGAAATCGAAGAAAGAAGAAGCTTCGACCAGCCTATAAGGTAAGTCTTTGATTGGTCCAATTTGAGAGAAATCGAAGAAAGAAGAATTAAGCTTCGACCAGCCCATAAGGTAAGTCTTCGATTGGTCCAAATTGAGAGAAATCGAAGAAATAAGATTGAAGCTTCGACCAGCCCATAAGGTAAGTCCTAGATTGGTCCAAATTGAGGGAAATTGAAGAAATAAGAATGAAGCTTTGACCAGCCCATAAGGTAAGTCTTCGATTGGTCCAAATTGAGGGAAATCGAAGAAATAAGAATGAAGCTTCGACCAGCCCATAAGGTAAGTCTTAGATTGGTCCAAATTGAGGGAAATTGAAGAAAGAAGAATGAAGCTTCGACCAGCCCCAAAGTCACTTTGATTGGTCCAAACTGAAGGAAATCGAAGAGAGCCATTCGAATTGAAGGAAAAGCCATCGAAAGGAACATGAGCTTAGTTCGATTAGGCTGTTTGGATGGGAATCAAAGAAGCCATTCGAATTAGAGCTCTAAGCCACCTAAAAGAGGAAAGATTGGGAGCCTGTCGAAAGAATCTGGCAAATCGAAGAGGCCTACTGGGATGAAGTTTGTTGGGTTTGTACTGGTTAGCTTGAGGCCCAAATTCGAGCAAGACACCAAAACCATAACATGTCTAGGTGCATTGTGCTTCGAAGATGGCAAGAAAATGATCAAAATGGAAACTTTTGATACAAATTGAAAGTCCCATATTCAGTCATAAGTGACTAAGATTTTGTACAGGTTTTGGTTAACCTAATTCACACTATATATAAGTGCAAGTAATCAGACCACAAAAAAAAGAATACACACATGCTACCTCAGAAAGCATTCCAAATTCTAAAAATCTCATAGTTCGAAACTAGTTTTGCATGTACCCTCAGTCCAACCGAATACTAGATTCGTGACCTTGAGACATCCGGGAATCCACACCAGCCCTTAAGCAAGTGTTTCCACGCCTGAAGCCACAAAATCCACGAATCTCCGATTGGTAAGGGTGGTAAAATCGAAGCCACATTTTTGTCACATATTGTTGTTTTAATCATTTAACTTGTGTTCAGGACTATCATTAATGCAGGTTTAACGAGCTACATGTAGGTGTAGGCGCAAGGATGACATCGTGCCATTGTTAGGGCACGATCTGAGATTTCCTTCGAAACTCAAAGCCTAGGATGCCCGAGCCAAACAAACCTCAGAGTCGAATTAGGGGGTTCGAGTTAGAGGGGGTAAAGTCCCCCTGGACCTTTAATATTTATTTATTTCGTAGGAAGTGTTTTCTGCTTATTCGAATGGAAGTAAAGTTGTCCCAGCGGAAGAATCGAAAAACTTAAGGAATTGCGTGTGCGCAAGGGTAGGGGTTCAATCCCTGGCTCTTGCATAATTTTTCTGGCTTATTTTTATGCAGATCCGATGTAACCGGGTCATACGCGTGCATCATACGTCAACAGATTTCCACCATCAGGTCTCGTTAAGTCAGATCTGAAGGCCCCAGGCACGCAACTCAACATGCAGCCCATGGTGTACCCTCTGAAGGCCGACAATACTGAAGTCAGGCGCAGCCTGGACTTCTCCTGGATTTGGGCCAAAGAAGTCCCAGGACTCACACCTCCTTTTTTCAGCTTCACACACCAGACCCATTCAATTTCCTTTTTATTTTATTTTATTTTTCTTCTTTTAGTTTAATTTAATAAATCCTTTTTTTATCCCTTTTATCAAAATAAAATCACAAAAAAAACAGGTTTATTTTTTTTTTAATTAAATTAAAATTTTTGTAAATTAATTAATGTAATTAATTTAAATTTTCTTACTTAATTTAAAAATCAATTAGAATCAGGATTAATTAACCTCAATTCTTTTTAATTCTAAAAAAAACAAAAGGATTTTCTTTTACTTAGAATTACTTTAGAGTTCTAATGTCGTTTCCAATTCGCGCGCATTTACTATTCTAGCATTGTTACTTTTATTTTATTATTAATGTATCTGCTCACGGGATGTAATAGAATTAATTAGGACTTTTTATTGTTTTATTTATTTTCCCCCATTTTGGATATGTACATAATCCCCCTTCCCGAAGCCTCGTAATAGCTAGGTTTTTTATATTCCTGCACTTTTAATTCCTGTATATATTAATTGTTTAGATGCATGCTAAATAGGATTGTATGGCAAGAATAAAATAAAATGTTAGCAAACCTAACATCAAAGACAAAAATAACTGAAAACAAACACACTTGCACATATACACCTCTAGAGTACTCCCACTTTGGTTGCCTTCAGAAAATAGTCACAACTCTCGAAATGTGAGAGATTTTAGTGGCTACCCTCTGGTTTAATAAAAGATCATAAGTCCCTCGATGACCCTCTCGACGTTGCCTCGGTAAGACAATGATCTTGAAACCCTAGTGTAGTTACTAAAACTTCTTGCCCAGTTGTCGTTGTGACTATAAAACATCCCTTCGAATGTCCCTCAAACATCCAACGATAGGGCTACCTACTCACTAATAGCAGGATAGCACTATCTAAAGGAAAGGAGGAAAAGAACAAACATTTAGAGTATAAGTAGATAGTTGTTAGATGCTTGCTCAAAAACAAATTTTCACATACACAAAACACTTTCAAAAAAACATTTTCAAAAATGCTTTTTTAACACTCTTGAGGACTAATACAAGAGTTACCATAAAGAAAACTGCCTCACTATGGCATTTCAAAATACTTTTCAAAAACACACAAAAGCACAAGGTATTTCAAAAAAGGAGCTAAGCATCTAAGAGCCCGTAGATAACTACGGATGGAAAGGGTGCTAACACCTCCCCTTTCCATAATTTACCCCCCTTACTCAGAAATAATCTCGAATGGTCTTTTTCTGTTCTTTTCACCCTTTCCTTTATTGGATAAAAGAAAAGTTGGTGGCGAATACAAACGTAAAACCAGTAAAAACAGTCGGTTCTTGCACTGTATCACAGAACTGGCGACTCTGTTGGGGAACAATAATTAAAAGTGGGGTTACCTTAGAGTTTAGTTCATTTTAAATTTCTTTACATTGTGTGTTTTGTATGCTTTACTTTTGTTGGCTTGTTGGAGTTATTTGTTAAAGATCCTACACCCGGATCTGGGGCACCTTTTTAGGTAAGTAGCAATAAATCATGTAGGCTATATGGTGTATACCGATATGGATAAAGTGATAGCTACATTAGCGTGATACTCTGGCTTGTACTAATGTTCCTTGAGTCAGTCAAGGATAACATTAGGCTTCTTTATAGTGTCATTAAGTTCTAACAAACCTTTAGAACCTTTAATTGACTCATCCTAAGCCATTAGAAAGTAGTGAGATTGCCGACTTTGGTTCTGACTGAAGATTGGTTGATACTCGATACTACTCTCATTGAAATTAGACTTTTGGGATATTCCGGTCGCAATACTTCGGTGCTTGAGCTATAACAATGCGTAAAAGAAAGGTCATTGATATGAGACTCTATAGAAACCGGTTACTATTAGTAGGACAGGTTGAGCCAACTGAAACTTCAAGAGGGTACTTACCTTTAAAACTCATGCAAGCCTTTAAACCTAAGGTCTCTGTGTGACTTGTTTGTGTTTAATATACTTTTGATTTCGAAGTATAACATCATAAACATCATAACATGGCATATACACTAACCATTTCAAGAGCTTGTGGGTTTACCTCTTTTCTGTTTTGTAGGTCATGGATTCAGCTCGCAAAAAAACCATCAGAATAAATTTTTGTAGAGATCCCTACCAAACTCAAGTAAATGGTCTTAAAAGTTCCTGAGAGCTCATCATTCAACAAGAGATATGGCCATTTGCTCAGTTTGGTTAGTACCAGTTTTAACGAAGGTTTGATGAGTGTCTTATTCCAGTTCTTCGATCTTAAGCATCATTGCTTCACATTTCCAGACTATCAGTTGGTGCCTACACTGGAAGAATTCTCCAAGATAATTGATTTGTCTATATTGGAGCAGGTACCTTTCACCGGTTTAGAACGAGATCTAGCCTCTGAAGATGTTGTTGTAGCCTTGCATTTGAAACCATCTGACATTGAGTCCAACTGGGAAAAAAGGAGTGGAGTTAAGGGCCTCCTTACAAATTTTCTAATGAAGAAAGCTCAGGTATTCCTAAATGATATGAGTTACCATGCCTTTGAAGATGTCTTAGCTCTCTTGATCTATGGGTTGGTTTTGTTCCCCAATTCAGACCAGTTTATAAATGTCAGTGCCATCAACATCTTTCTTACTCATAATCCAGTGCCTACATTACTCGGGGATATTCTGCATTCACTCCACACTCGTACTATGAAGAAACGATGAACTCTTATGGGTTGTACGCCTTTTCTCTATGGGTGATTTATTTCGTAGCTTCCTCAGTCAGTAATGAAGAATGAGTTAGGCTTAAGGTGGAACCAAAAGTTAATATCTCTCTCATTCTAATGTATATTGGTGCCCTCGCTCTCAAGAAGACATCTCTTTTATTGATCACTGCAGAGAATTTCCTAATGTGCCACTCCTTAGCACTAGAGGAGGCATCACATACAACCCTTCTTTAGCTCTACGTCAGTTCGGTTACACCCGGAGGGATGGTCCTCATGATTATGCTCATCCAAGGTATTGTGTTCAAGTATTCAAATAATCCACAAGGTTATCACTAGAGGTTCATCCGCGCTTGAGGCATGGTTAAGAAGATTGATAGCAAGACTCTAGGGTGCAAGAACTTCATCCCTTTGGAGCCATACCTCAAATGGGTGCGAGCTCGTGGTCAAAATCTTATGATGTTGTATGTTGTTATCCTACAAGTGATTTCAGAGCCTATTATTCAAGGGGTCGAGTCTCGCATCATTCTTCATCCTGATATGCCAACAAACTTCGAAGAATTGCAAAAGTCTTGGATATAGATCAAAGAAGAACGAGATGCCTTTGAGTCTCAATTCTATGCCAGTGAGAAAAAGGTGTTGGAACTGACAAAGCAGCTTCACGAAGAGAATAATCTCAATGCCTACATCAACACTAAAAGGCATCCTTGGGAGACTTAGGAATCTTAGAAGTTTCTTATTTCTTATTCCTTGGTAAACTTTGATTTCATTTGAACTTACTGATAAAAAGCCTTTGTTTCTGTTTTGGGTTAAAAGGGTTTAAATCCTATAAGGCCCTTGAAAAAATTGCATAAGCATATCATGCATATCATCGCATAAACAAGTTTCAAAACAGGTTTCTTATCTTTTCGCTGTTTATTTCAGCAAAAAGAAATGGCTCTTGAACAAACAGTAAAAGACATTCAAGCTCAAAACGCTCAATTCCAACAAATGTTCTTGTCTCTGGCTAAGGGGCAAGAAGATCTGAAAGCTCTTATCGTCAAGGAGAAGACCAAGAAGGCAAAGAAACCAGCTGGTGTATTGAATTTGGGAAGAAGGTTTAGAGGACCGGCTAAGCGAGCTATAGATTTCACAACCCCATCAAATGAGGGGGACAATCAAGAAGAAAAGCCTACAGAAAAAAAAACAACCCTGGGACTGATGAGGAAGAGGTTGACTACTCTGAAGAACAGTATCCTCCTGCTGATGATAATTACAAACAATTGGAGGACATTCACAATGCTATGGAGATTCAGAGGGTACCCGGGCAGGATTTTGAAGAGCTAGGGTTGGTCTCAGGGGTGGTTATCCCGCAGAAATTCAAGGTCCCCCACGTTTGCTAAGTATGTCGGTGTCTCCTATCCTAAGATGCACTTAAGGTCATATGTCAGAAAGATTCAACCCCACACTACTGATAGGAATCTGTGGGTACATTTCTTCCAGGAAAGTTTGGCAGGGACTCAGCTGGAATGGTTTTATCAGCTGGAGGGAACCAATATCCGTAATTGGGAAGATCTGGCTGCTGCTTTCTACAAGCAGTACAAATATAATGCTGACCTCGCTCCAACCCGCACACAATTGCAAAGTATGTTTATGAGTTCCTGCGAGGGTTTCAAAGATTATGCTCAAAAGTGGAGAGACCTTGCGGGAAGAGTCCGGCCTCCTTTGTCTGATAGAGAGCTGGTGGACATGTTCTTGGGCACGTTGTCTAGTCCATTCTTTAACCATCTGATTGGAAGCTCTTCTGTTGGGTTCACTGAACTGATACTGACCGGTGAGCGAGTAGAAGATGGTATTAAAAGTGGTAAAATCTAGAGAGATGCATCCTCCAATTCTATGAAGATTATAGATAGAAGACTTCAACCTGAGTTTTTTCGAACTTACATTGTTATTTGATTAGAAGTTGTGTTCTTATTATGATCCTCTCTGTTATAATATTGATGAACGAGTAGGAATTTTTTAGTGTTGTAAGTTCTGTCAGTCATTCCAAAGCTTTTAACTGTGAATGATTGTGTGTCTTTGAAGTGTGACTTTTGTATTGTTTTTCTAAGTGTTTAGAATTGGTCAATAATTGTGTTGTGATTGTAAAGGATTTGAGAAGGGTCTTATACCTAGGTGGGTCTTACATAGAAGTTAGGCCAGGGTAGTGATTAAGTGAGAAGTTGTAAATGGGGTGTTTAGTTTCGAATTTATACTATTAGTAGTTAACTTGGTGCCTGTCTGGGTAGCTCTTAAAGTAGGTGTTGGTTTGCATGGAACTGGGTTAACAATCTTATGTATTCTTTACTTTTATGCACTTTGATTATTGTTTATCTTGTCATTGCCTATTTGTTCAGAAAAAGGTGTCTCGACATCTTTTAGGACATCTTTGATCTGAATACCAGAATTTTAGAGAAGACTAGTGAAGTCTGGAAGTTCTTCAAAAAGAATCTCCAAGTTCTCCTCATTGTCAATGGAGGTGTTATAAGACATAATAAAATCATGTTTGAGAGAAAGATTTGTGAGGTATATTTGAGAGATAGACACAAAATACGGTGAGACAAAAGATATAAGTAGTGATAGATGACCCGAGATTGATAAAAGAATTGATTTTCTTACTCAAGAAATCAACCTCGAGATACAAAAAGAGGTTAATATTTGAACACAGATTAAGAAGAGTCAGAAAACACGGTCATTAAAATAATGAAAAATGAGTGCATAAAAATATTTTAAAAAAAATTATCTTTAAATGAAAAGACAGGATACATGACTTACTGACTATAAGATACCTAAGCTGAAAACATCGTAAATGAAAACTTATGAGGGAAGATATGTTGACAAGTTTCAAGATAAGAGATGAGAAACAGCTAAATGCTTGTCAAAGAAAGAATACAAAATGACAAACTAAACTTTGGGAAAAGGTAGTCAAAATAAAAGATTCATAAACATAAAAAAAAAATTTTTTTTTTATCTATACCAAAATATAAAAAGGGTAGGAGATAAGCATTTAGATTTCAATCGTATCCTCAAAAGCATCAAATTGCTCTAGATGTCTTAATCAAACGGTGTGATTTGACAGGGGTCACAACCACTTGTTTGAGATAACATACAATTTACTATATACAAAATAAAACAAACAAAAATAAAATTTCTAATTTGATTTTCAATTTCAAGAGATCTTCTAACTGGTAGAAGTATCTAAACATACTCCATCAGAAAATATGTAAATTCTAACCTTGTGAATTTTGTATATGATAAGATCACATTCTTCATCAAACTTGTTTTTGATGACCCACTCAGTTGCAATAACATAAGTTTCCTTTGGTTCAAACTTTTTTCCCAGACCATCATTACTTAAGAACTGGTATTTCCCTTCTTGTACTTCCATAATCCATCCATTATCTTCAAGTGTTTCATTGCATGAAGTTGTTTCTATTAAGGGTACTAACCCCATATGCAATTCTTCAATTTGTTTAAGTGTGAATCTTATTCTGACAAATGGTTGGGCTCTATGTCTCACAAACCACTCTTCATAATGAGTTTGTCTCTGCCTTTTCCTTTTTAGAACTGATGGATAAACATATTCTTCTTTTGTTTCTACATTTTTGACTTGCTTTATATTAGAACCTTTTTCTTTAGAACCTGCACGAGTTATCTCTATATCTGCAAAACTTTCAAACAACTTTAACTTTTGAGTCAAGCTTATCATCAATTCTGAAATTTATTTATTCTTTCACAACATGTGTTTTTGTATCATATACTTTGTAGCCTTTAGAGATTTCAGAGTATCCTGACATACTACACTTTTTCTTTAGAATCAAACTTGTTTAGACTACCTTTTGTACTCAGAATACTGCACGAACATCCAACTGGATGAAATCAGAAGATGTTGGATTTTCTTCCCTTACATGACTTATAAGGAGTCTTTTCAAGAATGGATCTTATAGATATTCTATCCTGAGTGTAATATACTGCATTGGCAACTTTTGCCTAGAAACGCTTGACCACGTTAGTTTTATTCACTATAGTTCTGGCTACTTCTTGCAATATTTTATTCTTTCATTTTACAGTTTTAATACAACTTACATCGAGGACCATGGAGGCTATTTTACTTCTTTCTTCATTGTTGCTTAGAAATTTTTGAAAGATTTTATCATGTTGATACACGACAGTTTCAGAAGATGGAAAAGCTTTAGAAATTGTCGGATTTTGAACAATTTTTACTCAAAAATATATTTTCGGTTTTTAAAATAGAAGAATCATCTTTTTGTTCAAAACTTTGTTTTTCTAGCTTACCATATTCTTCAATTTCATATTCATGAACCTTCTGACGAGTCTTAATTTTCAGTTGAAGCTTCTGATCTAGAGCTGATAAATATAATTCTAATTTAGTTCAAGAGAGTTCAGAAAATACCTCTTCAGACCGACTCTATATTTGACGATCTTTCTTCTGAAATGATGGTTATAAGTGCTACATTGGCATGCTATTCATCAAAATTTGATCCCAATGGTTCTGAGTCATCCCATGTTGCAATGAGGCTTTTCTTTTTTCCTTTGAAGTTGTTGTTCTTGGAACCTTCATTTATGGAGCCATCTTTCTTTAACTTTGGACACTCATTTTTATGATGTCCTGGTTCATTACATCTGTAGCACGTGACTTCTTTATTCCTCTTTGAGAAGGAATCTGAGTGATCTCTTCTGAATCTTCTAGAATTGTTTTTCCTTTTCAATAGTTGTTTCACTCTTCTAGAAAGTAATGACAATTCATCATCGTCATCTGAATCTTCATTTTTGGAGTCTTTTTCCTCTTCAAATTTGAGAGCTTTGAGTCTTCCTGACTTGGACTCTTTTTCTGATTTAGACCTTAGAGCGATAGACTTAACCTTTTTCTCAGGTTCATCTTCCTCTAAATCTATTTTGTGACTTCTTAGATAGTTGATCAACTCTTCAAGGCTGATTTTGTTTAGGTCCTTAGAAAGTTTCAAAGTTGTTACTATAGGTCTTCACTTCTTTGGAAGACTTCTGATGATCTTCTTAACATGGTCTATTGTTGTATATCCTTTGTCCAGAACTTTGAGTACTTCTACTAAGGTTTGAAACCTTGAGAACATGGTCTCAATAGTTTCATCTTCTTCCATCTTAAACGCTTCATATTTCTGAATTATAGTTAACACTTTAGTTTCTTTACTTGAGCATTCCCTTCATGAGTCATCTTTAAACAATAAAAAATCTCCTTAGTTGTTTCTCTTTTGGTTATTTTATCATACTCATTATATGAGATAGCACTGAGAAGAATTGTTCTTGCTTTATAATGAATATTGCTTCGTCATTTCTGATCTTCACTCATTTGACTCCTAGAAATAGGAATACCTTCTTCAGATACAGGTTCCTTATAACGATCTATAATCAGATCCCAAAGGTTGCATCATAACCTAGAAATAAACCTTCTAGTCTGTCTTTCCAGTACTAAAATCTTTCTTCATCAAAAATAGGAGGCTTAGTAAATAGTTATTTTTTTCGTTTGTGTTTGCAGGCACAACCATATGATGTTTTTCTGAATTGGATCTCTCTACACGATTAAGTGTTTGATTTGCAAATCAATGAAGAGCCGAAGCTCCTTATACCAATTGAAGGGTGAGAAAAACACAAGAAAGGAAGGTTAAAATTGGGTTTTCTAAAAAAAAAAATCTCCGACAATAGTTTGCAAATTAACTAAAAATAATAAAGCTAAAGAAGGAATAAAATGACTCTATTGTCCACCTTCCACAAGGCTACTCTTGTCCACCTACCAAGGTGGTTTTTCCTTCAACAAGGACTTAATCCAATAACCTCAATAGATTACAAATGTACGGGCTACCCTTCAGTGACAAAGCATAGTCGTCTAAGATTCCAAACTGACACTGTTGTACCCCAAAATTTGCCCTCCCATATTCTTCAAGGTTTGCTAAGATCATGCTTCAAAATCTCCCAAGAGTTGCACAGTCCAATTGCCTCCTAACAGTCAAAATTAGGGTTTTGGTTCTGGCAAAGAAATTGAGGTTTCCAAGGGTCCAATCAAGTCCCACATGCCTACATACATTGTCAAGCATCCATATGTCAAGTTTCAAGACTCACAGCATCAAATTGCACAGTCAAAAACCCTAAATGCTTCACAGTCAACTGCAGGGGTAAAATGGTCATTTGACAGTCAAAAGTCAAAAATTTTGGTCAACATCTTATTTTGAAGCCACAAACATCATTTGATCAATTCTTGATCATGATTCTCAAGGCATGACTCAAAAAGTCTCAAGATGCAAGAGTTTCTATTTTTAGACAGTTGAAAAAGTCAACTGCAAATTGACCAGGGCATAACTTCCACATGGTTTATCAGAAAAATTCCATCCAAAGCCCATTTTGAAGAGAATGACATTTACTACAACTCATCTTCACACTTCAAGTCCAAGAAATGCTCTCACAAAAAGTTATCAATCTCAACATTATAGGTCATTTCCAAAAGTCAACAAAAAGGCACTTTAAGTCAAAGACCATAACTTGAGATTGGTAAATCAAAATGACATGGGACCAAAGACATTGGTTATAGGACTTCAATAACTTTCCAAAATGTTCAAGAACATGATCAAAGCTTAAAAATTGAGCAAGATATGCCTTGTGGAAGTTGGGAAATTTTTGGGAATTTTGAAAAGTCAACTTTGCACAAAAGGGTTCAAAAATGCTAATGGGCCTCAATTTCTTCCATGAATCATTACCCAAAGGCCATGAACGACCCATTAAGCTAAAGGGGAGTTATTTTCTTATTTTTAATTAATTAATTGAATTTTTAATCCTATTAATTCATTTAATTAAAGTTAAATATGAGAAAAATACTAAATAATGATTTTAAATCTTTTTGATGCAGCAAATCCTTCCATCATGACCTAAATATCTCGTGTACCAATCTCAAGAGGCAAAATCTTCCAAAATAGGCAAGTTTCCATGGCAAAAAGGATTGAAAAAGATATACAAAATCAAATATTCAAAAGCAATGAAACAATGGATCATGGGCTTGTTTTTCTAACCTAATTCATTCACACATATATCACAATCGAAACCTAATGCATAGGACATACAGGCTGCGCAGAAACCTAAAGAACAAACTTGCACTTTTTCACAAAAATCTTGAAAACTATTTTCATACATAGAGGTTGTTTCAAGGCCTAAAAGCCATTCCAATACATTGCTGGACGACCTAGGAAGCTTTTACAATCAAAGACAAGTCTCCATACATCCAGAAGTGGTAGAATGACATCGCCCTGTTCATGAAATTTTTCACATTCGTATTTGAATTTACATGCATTTTCCATACATTTTAATGTTTGATTTACACTAACATGAACCTTCTGAAGCTATTGGTGCCCTCTAATTGAATTAATACTGCCTGTGTCAAAAGTTACCATGAACGTTCCTTAGGGTTTCAGAGTTCCAATTTTGGGGTTTTCCACATATGGTAAAATCAGGCCACGAAACCTGTACCATTGGATTCAGGACATCCAGACGAAGCAAAACCACTATTCGCGCCCTTTTTATGTTTGCATATGCCCTATTTGCTATTATTTGCAGGTGCCATTTAGTGGGGGTTTAAAACCCCCGCTATCTATTTGTTATTTTCAGGCAAAACGAAGAAACAAGGAAGACGAAGCCTATGTGTTGGAACGTGATTGGACCATTCAAAGTTTGGCGCGTTTTTTGGTTAATCCAGCATAATATTTGTTTTTCCATTATATTATTCATATTCCATTTAACTAACAAAGATACGTGTTGGTTGGGTTGGTTGATGCGTTGGCTTGCAGGTATTGGGACCTGGGTTCGATTCCCAGGTCCCCTTGTATATTCCATAATTTTTTCTTTAACGTGCTTCCATGCAGTACACTCTCAAAAGATCACCATGCATCCTCGCCTGCTTGCTTGCCAAGTGTCCAGAAGGCCAATCCCCAGGCCAGAACATGCAGCTCACCATGGACGCTAGTCAACCGTTCTACACACGCACTGGAAAAGTCAAAAAGGCCTCATTCTGATGGGCCAAAATGCTCACAATAAACCTCCAAATTGGGTCCAGACACCCCCAGGGTTTGCTCAATCTTTTCATTTTTTTCTTTCTCTATTTATTTTTTTCTTTTATTCTTTTAATTGTTATTTTGATTAATTGCTTTAATTTAATTCACAAAATAATTTTTATAACACAAAATCAGAAATCATAAAAATAAAAATATGTTTTATTTAATATTTAAGTCATTAATATTTTTTGTAAATAAATTTAATAATCAACTTAATAAAATAAAATTAGGTTAAAATTTTAATGTTTTTTTTCTTAATAACTAAAATACATAGAAATTAGGGTTTTTAACATTTTTACCTTTTCTTTTAATAAATATTTTTTTCTTATTATTATTATTATTGACTATTAATTAATTTTGTAAATAAACATGTCATTAATTAGTTAGGGTAAATTAGGTTAAAACTTAAATATTTTTCTTTAAAAAAATTAAAAACAATTTAGAACTAGGGTTTTATTTAACTCCTAACTTTAATCAATTTTCTTTATTTTCATTAAATACAAAAAACATAAAAAAACAATTTCTTTTCTTATTAAATAATTAATTCCTTTTTAATTTCATTTAATTTCTTTAAAGGGTCCAACGCCCTCGAACACTCGATTCCAATTTCTTTTCGCGCGTTTATCTTTATTTTCTTTTTAATATTATGTAATTGTTCAAAGCCTTGTAATAGTAATTAGGGAATTTATTTATTTTCCGCATTTTATTAAAAAAAACGGGTCTTTGTTAATTTGGCGATGTACAGACCCGCGCCTTGTAATAGCGTAGGACCTTTATTTTCCGCATTTTACTTTCTGCACCTTTAAACTATTAATCACATGAAAGAATGAATGGCTCAAATAAAATCAAAGCGTAGATCACCCAATGCATGACAAGATAAAATATAACTGAAAACAATACACACAATTCACACACCACTCTTAAGGTACGCCTTACTGTTGCCTTGGCCCTCGAACGTGGTCGTCGAGTATAGGACGTCTTAGCGAGTCCTTATGTTCCATTGATCTAGTTGCCTCTAAACGGTTGCCTCGGAACAGTTGCCTCGAAACAGTTGCCTCGAAATAAAAAGATCAATGGCATAAGGGTAGCTTCTAAGGTGTCCTACCGTTACTCTGGTGACCACACTGTCCCTAAACTCGAATTGACCCGAACACCTCCAACGGTGGTGCTACCTACCTCTCAATGGTGGGATGGCACTACCTTAAGGACATTTACACAACCTAATTCCTTAGGGTAGGTGGATGACTCGTAGATGCTTGCTCTAATTCAAAACAAATCAAAAAAAAACTCTTTTCACACTGACACTTTCTAAAAGATTTCAAAACAAATGCTTCACAACACTCTTGAGGACTGATACAAGAGTCGAATTGAAGTTTTCAATGAAACTTTTTCAAACCCACGCACTTTTGAAAAGCAAACAAACATTTTGAAAACACAAATGAGCAAGTATCTAAGAGCCCATGGATAACCATGGATAGAAAGGGTGCTAACACCTTCCCTTTCTATAAATCTACCTCCCGAACCGAGAAACATATCTCATAAGGAATTTTGCTGTACTTTTGTCCTGTCCATGTTTGGAGAAAATAAAAGACGGTGGCAACTCTTGCTTCCGCGAAATTTTGTGAACCAGCGTTAAACAGTCAGTTCCAGATCCACCGATCACAGAACTGGCGACTCTGCTGGGGAATAACTTATAAAGTGAGGTGTACCTTAGGATAGTTCATAACTGTGTTTTCAATTGCTTTGACTTGTTTGCTTTATTATTGTGGGACTGTCTTGGGAGTTCTATAGATCCTAACCCGGATCTGGGGATACCTTCTTAGAAAGTAGCAACAAGGCTGTGAGGGAACTGTGCGGGGTATACCGACATGGTTGAAGCAGTCTGCTACGTTGATGTGGCACTTTTGTGTGTACCGGTAACCCTTGAGTTCAGCCAAGGAGAGTACGGGGCCGCCGCGTGGTGTCGTGAAGCATCAACTGACCTTAGGAACCTTAATTGAACCATCTTGGCCTCTTTAGGGTAGTGAGATAACTGACTTTGGTGCAGTCCGAGGTTGGTTGATACTCGATACTACACTCAATTGAGGGTTGTTTTCTTGGAATATTTCGGTCGCCAATTTAGTGGCTAAATCGAAACGATGAACAATGAAAGCAATCCAGTGATATTGGGACCCTTAGAACCCGGTTACTTCTGATAGGACAGGTTTGAGCCCACCAACTTCAAGAGGGTAGTACCCCAAACTTCATGCTGGCCTAAACTCTAAGGGCTCTCTGTGTGACTTGTGTGCCTTCTAATTTGAATTACTTGCACGTACTTGTTACCTAACACATGAGTTTCTTGCAGGGTTTGTTTACAGTCCTTAATTGGGACTCATAACAGGGTTTACCTACATTAACCCATGCATAACATATCATCATACCATTGCATACATCCTGCATAAAGACTAATCCATTTCAAGGACCTCAAGGGCTTGTGATGCAGGTCATGATGAATCAAACACCCAGCAAGGGGCAAAGAGAATTTATTTTCCTCTAGCCAAGGTCGTCAGAGGATATGACCCACTTGATATGGTGAGCTTTGACACTTGAAGAAAGTTCCTCGAGCCAAGATCGTCAGGGGCTATGACCCACTCGATATGGTGAGCCTTGACTCTTGAAGAGGGACTCTCAACAATATGCAGTTCCTTCAATCAAGCTACAAGATTCAAATGCTAACAATCTTCTTGTTTACCCTACGAGGTCCTTGAAAACATTGCATGCATATCATACATTGCACTACAGGTACCCTTTTGACAGGTCACTTACCTTCTTCGCTGTTTATTTCAGCCGATCGTCATGAATCCTGAAGCATCTACTGAGCAATCCATCCAGGCCCTCCAGGCCCAGAATGCCCAATTCCAGGAGTTGATTAAGAGTCTAGCCCAGGGCCAGCAGGATTTGAAGACTCTGCTCCTGAAGAAGAAGAAGAAGAGGACGGTGCTGTTCAACCCTAGACGCAAATCTGGGCATGGGTCACAAAATGAAGATGAACTGACTACCCCATCTGTTGGGAAAGACAGTCCCCATGAGAGAGAAGTTCCTAGCCCAGTGGTCTCCGACAACGAGACTAATTTTAATGATGAGCAGTACCCTCCAGCTGAGGACCGGTAAAAACAACTAGAGGATCGTCTGAATGCCATGGAAATTCAACAAGTGCCTGGGTTGGACTTCGAAGATCTAGGTTTGTCTTCTGGGGTAGTGATCCCACACAAATTCAAGGCACCTGCCTTTGCAAAGTACGACGGGGTATCCTGTCCAAAGCTGCATCTCAGGTCATACATGCGGAGGATCCAGCCCTACACGGCTGACAAGAACTTATGGATCCACTTCTTCCAGGAGAGTCTTTCAGGGACTCAGCTCGACTGGTTCTATCAACTGAATGGAGCCAACATCCGCAGCTGGGAGGACTTGGCCACTGCTTTCTACAAGCAGTACCAGTACAATGCTGACCTTGCTCCCACGCGCACTCAACTTCAGGGAATGTCTATGGGTGCAGGTGAAGGTTTCAAAGAATATGCTCAAAAATGGAGGGACCTTGCTGGAAGGGTACAACCACCTCTGACTGACCGCGAGCTCGTCGACATGTTCTTGGGGACCCTGTTTGGTCCATTCTTCAACCACCTGATTGGGAATTCTGCTGCTGGGTTTACAGATTTGGTATTGACCGGGGAAAGAATAGAAGTTGGCATCAAGTCAGGGAAAATACAGAATGGTGACTCCTCGAACACTGAGAAGAAACCATCCAAGAGAGAATCTAGTGCTGTCAACGCAGTAGCTATTGCAAAGCCGGCCGGTGCTCAGCGTCACCATCAGCAAAGGGAAGAGAGACCTAAGAGGCAATTTACTCCCCTCGGCATGACCTTGTCACAGATATTGCCACAGCTGCTGGAAACCAAGTTGGTAACTCTCATGGATCCCCCGAAGAATCCTAACAGGACACCTTCAAGGTACAACCCCAATGCTCGCTGCGCCTATCATTCTGACAGCCCGGGGCATGCTACAGATGACTGTTGGACTTTGAGAAACAGGGTTCAAGATCTGATTGACGCAAAGGAAGTCCAGCTCGACTCTCCAGAGACTCCCAATGTGATCACTGCTCCCTTGCCAAGACATGGCTAGGATTGGATTTTTTGTTCATTCGAATGTTCAATTTGTAATTTTCTTTTAATTGTTCAAACATTTTGTTTCATGTCAAACTTGGTTATTTAATTAATGCATTACACTTGTCTGTTTTGAAGTAATTATGTTTATTATGCTTAAAACTGCTTTCATTTTTTGATGTCAACTCTCAATTAATAATTCTGAGCCTCTTGAGGGAGGATGACAAAAACGATACCACGACATCTACAGTATGCTTTTGAACAGACCCCGCTGATGAGGTACAGGCATTGTTTCAATTCCTAAACACTGGAGTTATAAGGATGATAATCCCTCGTCAAACCCCTTTGAGCCAAAGAAGTAGGAGTTTTCTTTTCGAAAATTAAAACCCTTAATCATAACCTGGGGCAGGGTAGTTCTCTCAGTTGATCTAGGTGCACAACGAATGACACCAAAGGAGTCCTTCCAAAAACAAAAGACAGTGATGGTTCAGAATAATCATAAGGACAGGCAGTCATTACCAAAAAAAAGATAAAAGCCCAATAAGTCAAAACCTACGAAGGAGACTTACAAAACTGGGGCATCCCGCTGACTGTAATTCCAAAGGAAACAGTCAGGCAAAAACAGGGATAATAATAATCAAAAAGAAAGAGGTCCAACAAATCCTCAACAAAAAAAGAAATGACTGCCTGGTCAAAATAAATTGCCAATATCCGAACCATCACCGGAGCATCAAAGCAAAGACTCAAACAAGGTCTAACGCACGATTAGCTGAGTTTAGGTTTGAAGAATATCACGAAGAGCGGGTGGGTACAAATAAAATTTGAGCCTTTTCCCTTTGTTTCTTAAACCGTGAACCAGGCCACGTTATAACCCTTAAAAGTCCTAGTTGAAGTATGGGTTAGTTCGAAAGCATACTGTTACAAAAGGTATCCTGACTCTTTAAGGCTCGCTGTAAAATAACGAGTTGACATCACGTTCTACAAAATTCGCTTGTTTTACAAAAAAATGCATTTTCAAAAACTTCAAGACAGACATAAGCTTTGCATTTTTAATATAACATTGTTTGCATATGACTTTTTGTTCGAACAGCAGAGAAGTTCGCACGACGAAGGTCTAATGAACAAAAGCACCTCCAATCAAGGGGCATGGCATGATCATTGTCCATCATCTGGGGCAGTTAGGTCAAGATTCGGAGAATCTCTCAAAAGGCCAACCAGCTTGGGGAAAATCTCCATTCGGATCACTTGGGGCATCGGACGATCAAACGAAGATCTTCTGGTGGTACGACAACACAACACTACTGACAGGGGAACCTCCCTACATCCTGAGAGCGTGGACATGGTCGAAAAAAATACTACGCAAAATCAAAGACCCGCTAGGTTGACACACCTAGGCAAAAATAAGGGCTTCCCGGCGAACCAAAAGGGTTCGGGCAAAAATAAGGGATGAAATGAAAAAATCTGTACACCCGGAAAGTCGAAAACCTGAAAAGGCGGCTTGGGCAAAAATGGGTATCCCGGTGGACTAAAAACCCGAAAGAGCGGTCCAGGCAAAAGTTAGGGATCAAAGCGTACGACTATGTTCCGGCATCTCGTCACTTGCCTACCAGAAGAAGAGTTGTCAATCGGCAGTCATCAAGCACCTCCACAGGTATCTTCTTCCCTCACCTCAGGAACAGGGGCAATAATAAGTTGTCCAGAAGAGTCCAGTCCAAAAGTTTCCCCAGGAAAGTGGAATCAAACTCCCCAGCAGGAAGCTTATCCTCAGTAGATTCTGGAAACTTATCCCCTGCAGAGTACGAACGCTCCCCCGGCTTTATTCAAAGGTTATTTCCCCACCAGGATATAACTGGGTTATCCTCAACCAATTGCCACGGAAAGATCGTCCCCGGCGAAGTCTTCCTATCCCCAGCGGAGTTCATCAAATCTTCCAATAGAGCTTATCAACGGAATCCCCAGCGGAGTTATCATCAAACCTCAGCAAAGTACCTCTCCTTCCCCACAGAGTTCACTCCCCGCAGAGTAATTTATTCGCCAAGTTTATTCCCCAACAGAGTCATCTTCTCCTACCGGTATTCTTGCAACATCAGCCTAGGATTCAACAAGCTCCCGGCATCCGTCAAGGATTTATTTTCCTAGACGAACATACATCACATTTTCATACATCATGATACATGCATATACGCATCATGTCATACAATCTCATTTATGTCGTTGCTTGATCCATATCATGCACTGCATATGACTGACCTTTACCTTTCAGGAAGGATACAGTTAAATGATCAGCTATGTCAGAATAGACAAATACAGTCAGAAAAGACAAATCCAGTCAAAAAGACAAGTGCAGTTAAATCCCAAAGGTTTTCTGATGCTCATCCAGTCAAAGAATACAAATCCAGTTAAATCAATGCCTAAAGATTTCTCTGATACAACCCGTCGTCATAGACACTCGTCGTTATAGACACTCGTCGTTATAGACACTCATCGTTATAGACACTCGTCGTTATAGACACTCGTCGTTATAGACACTCGTCGTCATAGACACCCGTCGTTATAGACACTCGTCGTTATAGACACTCGTCGTTATAGACACTCGTCGTTATAGACACTCGTCGTTATAGACACTCGTCGTTATAGACACTCGTCGTTATAGACACTCGTCGTTATAGACACTCGTCGTTATAGACACTCGTCGTTATAGACACTCGTCGTTATAGACACTCGTCGTTATAGACACTCGTCGTCATAGACACTCGTTGTCATAGACACTCGTCGTCATAGACACTCGTCGACATAGACACTCGTCGTTATAGACACTCGTCTTCATAGACACCTGTCGTTATAGACACCCGTCGTTATAGACACTCGTCGTTATAGACACTCGTCGTTATAGACACCCGTCGTTATAGACACTCGTCGTTATAGACACTCGTCGTTATAGACACTCGTCGTTGTAGACACTCGTCGTCATAGACACTCGTTGTCATAGACACTCATCGTATAGACACTCGTCGTTATAGACACTCGTCGTAAAAGACCACCCGTCCATGGAAATAACCTGTCAGTAGAGACAACTCACCAACCTTTCTGAATTCCATACTCGATTCCTGTATCCTGCCAGGGCACGTCTGAAGAGTTGGAAGATCAATTCCTGTAACAGGCCAGGTAATTATTTTCTTTTCTCAGGTACGCAAGTTCTCGCTAAGGAATCTCTTACGCGAGTGACACCTAGATGGCATCTATAAGCCCATCCACATACCAACGGTCTCCAAATGGCGTCTATAAGCCCATTACCGACAAGGTCCTGCCACACTTCCAAATGGCATCTATAAGCCCATCACCACTCCTATCCATCATCTCTCTAAATGGCATCTGTAAGCCAATTCCCGCTATCATACTGCTGATACTCTACTATGTAAGTGCAAATTTCTGGGCACTCTAGTGTTCAATCATCTTCCACCTTCGGATTACGAAAGGCACGACAGCCAATCCACATCCTCAGGTCTAAGAAGATTGAACAGGGGCAACTGTTGTACCCCAAAATTTGCCCTCCCATATTCTTCAAGGTTTGCTAAGGTCATGCTTCAAAATCTCCCAAGAGTTGCACAGTCCAATTGCCTCCTAACAGTCAAAATTAGGGTTTTGGTTCTGGCAAAGAAATTGAGGTTTCCAAGGGTCCAATCAAGTCCCACATGCCTACATACATTGTCAAGCATCCATATGTCAAGTTTCAAGACTCACAACATCAAATTGCACAGTCAAAAACCCTAAATGCTTCACAGTCAACTGCAGGGGTAAAATGGTCATTTGACAGTCAAAAGTCAAAAATTTTGGTCAACATCTTATTTTGAAGCCACAAACATCATTTGATCAATTCTTGATCATGATTCTCAAGGCATGGCTCAAAAAGTCTCAAGATGCAAGAGTTTCTATTTTTAGACAGTTGAAAAAGTCAACTGCAAATTGACCAGGGCATAACTTCCACATGGTTTATCAGAAAAATTCCATCCAAAGCCCATTTTTAAGATAATGACATTTCCTACAACTCATCTTTACACTTCAAGTCCAAGAAATGCTCTCACAAAAAGTTATCAATCTCAACATTATAGGTCATTTCCAAAAGTCAACAAAAAGGCACTTTAAGTCAAAGACCATAACTTGAGATTGGTAAATCAAAATGACATGGAACCAAAGACATTGGTTAGAGGACTTCAAGACCTTTCCAAAATGTCCAAGAACATGATCAAATCTTAAAAATTGAGCAAGATATGCCTTGTGGAAGTTGGGAAATTTTTGGGAATTTTGAAAAGTCAACTTTGCACAAAAGGGTTCAAAAATGCTAATGGGCCTCAATTTCTTCCATGAATCATTACCCAAAGGCACTGCACGACCCATTAAGCTAAAGGGGAGTTATTTTCTTATTTTTAATTAATTAATTGAATTTTTAATCCTATTAATTCATTTAATTAAAGTTAAATATGAGAAAAATACTAAATAATGATTTTAAATCTTTTTGATGCAGCAAATCCTTCCATCATGACCTAAATATCTCGTGTACCAATCTCAAGAGGCAAAATCTTCCAAAATAGGCAAGTTTCCATGGCAAAAAGGATTGAAAAAGATATACAAAATCAAATATTCAAAAGCATTGAAACAATGGATCATGGGCTTGTTTTTCTAACCTAATTCATTCACATATATATGCACAATCGAAACCTAATGCATAGGACATACAGGTTGTGCAGAAACCTAAAGAACAAACTTGCACTTTTTCACAAAAATCTTGAAAATTGTTTTCATACATAGAGGTTGTTTCAAGGCACATTGTTGGACGACCTAGGAAGCTTTTACAATCAAAGACAAGTCTCCATACATCCAGAAGTGGTAGAATGACATCGCCCTGTTCATGAAATTTTTCACATTCGTATTTGAATTTACATGCATTTTCCATACGTTTTAATGTTTGATTTACACTAACATGAACCTTCTGAAGCTATTGGTGCCCTCTAATTGAATTAATACTGCCTGTGTCAAAAGTTACCATGAACGTTCCTTAGGGTTTCAGAGTTCCAATTTTGGGGTTTTCCACATATGGTAAAATCAGGCCACGAAACCTATACCATTGGATTCAGAACATCCAGACGAAGCAAAACCACTATTCGCGCCCTTTTTATGTTTGCATATGCCCTATTCGCTATTATTTGCAGGTGCCATTTAGTGGGGGTTTAAAACCCCCGCTATCTATTTGTTATTTTCAGGCAAAACGAAGAAACAAGGAAGATGAAGCCTATGTGTTGGAACGTGATTGGACCATTCAAAGTTTGGCGCGTTTTTTGGTTAATCCAGCATAATATTTGTTTTTCCATTATATTATTCATATTCCATTTAACTAACAAAGATACGCGTTGGTTGGGTTGGTTGATGCGTTGGCTTGCAGGTATTGGGACCTGGGTTCGATTCCCAGGTCCCCTTATATATTCCATAATTTTTTCTTTAACGTGCTTCCATGCAGTACACTCTCAAAAGATCACCATTCATCCTCGCCTGCTTGCTTGCCAAGTGTCCAGAAGGCCAATCCCCAGGCCAGAACATGCAGCTCACCATGGACGCTAGTCAACCGTTCTACACACGCACTGGAAAAGTCAAAAAGGCCTCATTCTGATGGGCCAAAATGCTCACAATAAACCTCCAAATTGGGTCCAGACACCCCCAGGGTTTGCTCAATCTTTTCATTTTTTTCTTTCTCTATTTATTTTTTTCTTTTATTCTTTTAATTGTTATTTTGATTAATTGCTTTTATTTAATTCACAAAATAATTTTTATAACACAAAAAATCAGAAATCATAAAAATAAAAATATGTTTTATTTAATATTTAAGTCATTAATATTTTTTGTAAATAAATTTAATAATCAACTTAATAAAATAAAATTAGGTTAAAATTTTAATGTTTTTTTTCTTAATAACTAAAATACATAGAAATTAGGGTTTTTAACATTTTTACCTTTTCTTTTAATAAATAATTTTTTCTTATTATTATTATTATTGACTTTTAATTAATTTTGTAAATAAACATGTCATTAATTAGTTAGGGTAAATTAGGTTAAAACTTAAATATTTTTCTTTAAAAAAATTAAAAACAATTTAGAACTAGGGTTTTAATTAACTCCTAACTTTAATCAATTTTCTTTATTTTCATTAAATACAAAAAACATAAAAAAAAACAATTTCTTTTCTTATTAAATAATTAATTCCTTTTTAATTTCATTTAATTTCTTTAAAGGGTCCAACGCCCTCGAACACTCGATTCCAATTTCTTTTCGCGCGTTTATCTTTATTTTCTTTTTAATATTATGTAATTGTTCAAAGCCTTGTAATAGTAATTAGGGAATTTATTTATTTTCCGCATTTTATTAAAAAAAACGGGTCTATGTTAATTTGGCGATGTACAGACCCGCGCCTTGTAATAGCGTAGGACCTTTATTTTCCGCATTTTACTTTCTGCACCTTTAAACTGTTAATCACATGAAAGAATGAATGGCTCAAATAAAATCAAAGCGTAGATCACCCAATGCATGACAAGATAAAATATAACTGAAAACAATACACACAATTCACACACCACTCTTAGGGTACGCCTTATTGTTGCCTTGCCCCTCGAACGTGGTCGTCGAGTATAGGACGTCTTAGCGAGTCCTTATGTTCCATTGATCTAGTTGCCTCTAAACGGTTGCCTCGGAACAGTTGCCTCGAAACGGTTGCCTCTGAATAGTTGCCTTGGAATAAAAAGATCAATGGCATAAGGGTAGCTTCTAAGGTGTCCTACCGTTACTCTGGTGACCACACTGTCCCTAAACTCGAATTGACCCGAACACCTCCAACGGTGGTGCTACCTACCTCTCAATGGTGGGATGGCACTACCTTAAGGACATTTACACAGCCTAATTCCTTAGGGTAGGTGGATGACTCGTAGATGCTTGCTCTAATTCAAAACAAATAAAAAAAACTCTTTTCACACTGACACTTTCTAAAAGATTTCAAAACAAACGCTTCACAACACTCTTGAGGACTGATACAAGAGTCGAATTGAAGTTTTCAATGAAACTTTTTCAAACCCACGCACTTTTGAAAAGCAAACAAACATTTTGAAAACACAAATGAGCAAGTATCTAAGAGCCCATGGATAACCATGGATAGAAAGGGTGCTAACACCTTCCCTTTCTATAAATCTACCTCCCGAACCGAGAAACATATCTCATAAGGAATTTTGCTGTGCTTTTGTCCTGTCCATGTTTGGAGAAAATAAAAGACGGTGGCGACTCTTGCTTCAGCGACATTTCGCGAACCAGCGTTAAACAGTCAGTTCCAGATCCACCGATCACAGACACCTTAGCCCTCTCAAGTCTCAGAATAACAACCTAGTCAATTAAGGTGATAATCAGTTCTAAACAGAATTACAATCAATTGTGTTTATAATTTTTTCTTCTAAAATGCAAATTAACACAACAAAGAAGAACAAAGTCTATAATACAAATAATGAGCAAAAACTCCTTGTATTGAGAACTCTAAGATAAAACAAAAATAATGAGCAACAAGTTTTTGTGTTTAATCCATAATATCTTAACACAACAACAAGCAACAACTCTTGTGTTCTTGATATTTCTCTAGAAAAATATTTATGGATGTATATGAATAGTGATTCTTTTTTTCTCTTGACGTTTCTGTATTTGAGAAATTTGATTCAAGCTTAATAGTGTGGAATAGTTCGTCAATATTCAAATGCTAATGAGGTATCTTTATATAGGCTTGAGAATAAGACCATTGATAGTACGAAGACGTCGCTTTCACTTTCCAGCTACATTAACGACAACATTTCATCGTGGGAGACAATATAGTACAATACGTAAGCATGTAGTGGAATTTTAAACGTATTGACTGTATTGTATTCTTCGTGGCTAAGTTTCTTAAGATCTTATATTCTGATGATTTAGTTCTGGATTGAAGTAGTAAGCTTGGAAGATGCCTCTTGATCTTATCTTTGTCTTCTTTTCTTCTTACTGGATTGATTCTGATATAATGATGAAAATGATCCAGAATATGCTTCATTGTTGTTGGGTCTGAGTCTTTCAGATAGTTGAATATTGTCTTCAGATATATAAGCAATAGCTTATCTGATGAACAATGTCTTCTTTGAGCAAAATCTTTTCTGATTTAGACTTCTTGAATTTATCCTTGATTCTTGATAATCATCTTTTCTAAGTTGCATATCTGATGTCTAATTTCTGAAAGCAGAAGCTTATATCTGTATATCTGATTTTGATGTTTAGTTCTTATTTTATGATCTCTTAAATTCTGATCTTTGTATTGAGCTGAAAGCAATAACTTATGTCAGCTATATCTTGGTGTTTGATCATGAATTCTTTCTCTTGATATCTGAGATTGAAGCTTTCTTGAGAACATTCTTGATTCCCTTTCTGATGAGCATTCAGTATTCCTTATAACTATTGATGTTTCTTTAAAAATGGTCACAATAGTTCTTCTATTGAGTGGATTAGCTTGAGTGGATGTCTTCCTTTGATCTTGTCTTCTGATGGACTATATGATGTTAATTTGAAGTGAGTCCAGAAGATCTTTCTTTCATTATTCCTTTCTTATGATGGAATACTTATGATGTTGAGTTGAAGTGCATACTCCATAAACTTATCTGAGCCTTTAGAAACTTGACTTTGTCTTCAGAAATGTGAGTAGCAACTCTTTTGGTGAACAAATCTTGTCTTCTGATCCGGAATTAGAAGCTTTCTCTTCATGTGTTCAGAGTCTTAACTTTGTCTTCTGAATTTTAAGCAGCAACTTTTCTGATGAGTGAATCATGACTTCTGATCTCTATATTAGAAGCTTGTTTCTTGAACCATTTTATTTTCTAATCTTGAAGCAACAACTTATAATAAAATATTTCTTCTTATGACTTGTGACTTCAAATGCTGCATCTTGTTGAGAAGTAGATATGTGATCATCTTTCTGACAAATCATTCAGCATTCTTCCGAACTACTGATGTTTCTTAAGAAGTGAACAATTTTTCTGATGTGCTTGGTGTATTTCAGATAATAGTCCTGAATCAATTAGAATTTCTTATTTGCACACTCAAGAAACTTATTAGAACTAAAATTGTTTCTCATCAAATATATGTGTTGTTATCATCAAAACATCAAGATTATATTGTAGACAAAAATCTTATTCTAACAGAGGGAAGAGAAAGTATCATTTGCATGTCTTCATACTTGTAATTGCTATAACTCATCAGCAGTACAAGTTCCCAGTTCACCCCATACCTTCTCAGCCTTACTTACATCCAAAGGTTTAGTGTGTGTGTGTGTGTGTGTGTGTGTGTGTGTGTGTATATATATATATATATATATATGTGTGTGTGTGTGTGTGTGTGTGTGTGTGTGTGTCAGTTGCTTCTCAGTGGTCACATGCCCAAGAGACACAATTTTGTCTTCAACAATGTCCCTAATAAAATGATGACGATTGTCAACATGATTTGTCATGATATGTTGAATAGGATTCTTGGATATGTTGACAACGCTTATATTGTCAAAGTATAATGTCATGACATCTTGCTTGACATTGTAATCTTTTAATATCTGCTTCATTAATATTAGCTGAGAATAATTGGTTTCTGTTGCAATATACTCAGCCTCCGTGGTAGATAATGAAACACAATTTAGCTTCTTGCTGAACCAAGAGATGAGATTATTCCCCAAGAATAAATATCCTCTAGAAGCACCTTTTATATCATAGCATCACATTCCAGTCTTTATCATAATACCCTACAAGCTCAATATTGAACTCAATGTCTTCCTCTTGTTCTGGATCATCAGTTTTCTGAGATGATGTTCAAACATCTTCTTTGACATCAGTTACCTTTTAAACGATAGAATCATTAACCTTAACATTTATATATTCCATTATGGATTTGGTTCTGGAATTAAAGATTCTATAAGCTTTGCTATTTGTACATAAACCCAAAAATATTCCTTCATTACTTTTGGGATCCACCTTTTTCCTTTGTTCTCTTTGAATGCATTTACAAAGGTATTAAGATCTTCAAAGACATCTGATTTTTCTTTGATAAAGTTCACCCAAGTAAATCTTAAAAAATCATCAACAACCACATAGACATACCTCTTTCCACCAGAACTTTCAACCTGCATAGGCCCCATTACATTATTATGATGAAGTTCTAACACTTTGGAAGTAGTCTGATGTTGCAACTTTGGTTCTGACATCTTGGTCTGCTTTTCAATTGACACTCACCACAGACCTTACCTTCCCCAATCTCGAGTTTTGGCATACCTCTAATAGCTTCTTTAGATATGATTTTATTCATACCTTTGAGATGTAGGTGTCCAAGCTTCTTGTGCCTTGGTTTCACCTCATCCTTCTTGGTTATTAAATATGTGGAAGAATAGGTAGTTTCTTGAGGTACCCATAAATAACAATGGTCTTTAGACCTGATCCCCTTCATTAGGACAACATCTTCCTCATTTGTGACCAAACATTCTGATTTTGTAAAGTTGGAAATTAAACCTTGATCGCACAACTGACTAATGATGATAAGATTAGTATTTAGTCATTTCTCAAGAAGAACGTATTCTAGGCTAGGAGATCCAGAACATACTAACTTTCCAACTCCTTTAATTTCTCATATGGATCCATCACCAAATGTGACAAAAACTTTGGAATGAGATCTCATAACCCCCAGAAAATTCTGAACCCCTGTCATATGTCTTGATCATCCACTATCAAAGTACTAAACTTCTATAGATGAAGTTCTCAAAGATGTATGGGCTATAAGATTAATATCCCTATCTTCATATCTTCTCTTTTTACTTAAATTATTAGACATAAAGTGAGCTGGAGGTTTTTGAACCCCATACAGTCTGTAACCAAAATGCTTTATGTGACCATACTCACCATAATAATGACATCTCCAAGGTAAGGACTTAGCTTTAGTTGGATTTTTAAGATGTCTTTCAGGATGTTGTAACATGTGGGTGGACATGGTGATCACTTTCTTCTTTTCAGAAGGAATGAACCTCTCTACAGACACTTTACCTTGTTGATTAGGAGATTGATCATTAACACCTATATTTCCATTCTCTTTCATCATATCAGTTACATTCTTCATCCTTCTCAAGGATTTAGTCATGTTGTCAAGTTTGGAATTTAAGAAAGTTAGCTCATTTTGAAGATCAAACACACTACATAGAAGTTTCTCCTTTTCATTCTTCATTTGAGCTATGATTCTCTTCTGATTTTCTTTTGTCTTATAACTTTATTCATACCTGACACATGGCTCCTTGTAAGACACATCCAGATCTTCATAAAGAACATTCTTATCATAAGATTCTACATCAAATCCCTATCTGCCAGTGAGAGCAGTCACATGCTTAGCAGTCTCAACTTGTCTCATCTTTTGATTCATCATCATCAAACCAAGACACAAAAAAACCCTTCTTTTGTTTATTGCGGATGGTGGAACATTTTTGACCTAATGTGACCAAAGCTTTCACATTAAAAACATCGAATACCTCTATCTTGAATGGACTTCTCTTTAGTTCTAGTTTTTCTCTGAAAACCATAGTTCTTGCTGATGTCAGATGATATGTTCTTGACATTAGGTCTTGCTCTTCTGTCCATTCTCTTCAGCACCTTATTAAATTCCATCCCAAGTAACACAATGGAATTTGATATTCCTTCCTCAGTATCTCGGCCAGATTGACCCTCTCCATCTTCAGTGTTGGAAAGAAAAGCTATAATATTGTTCTTCTTTTCATATTGGTCACTAATAGCCAATTCAAATGTTTGAAGTTACCCAACAAGTTCATCCTCTCTCATGTTGCTGATGTCTTGGGCTACTTCTATAGCTGCCACCTTCATGTCAAATCTATTAGGTACATATCTAATAATTTTTCTAACTAGCTTCTCTTCTGACATTCTTTGCCCCGAGGCACTAGATGAGTTTTCTATTTCAAGAATATTCATGTGAAAATCATGAATGCTCTCATCATCTTTCATCTTCAGATTCTCAAATTTGGTGGTGAGAAGCTGAAGGATAGACATATTGACTTTAGATGTGCCTTCATGAGTGGTTCTGAGAATTTCCAAAGCATCTTTATCCACAATACAAGTGTTTATTAACCTTAATATGTTTTTGTCAACTCCAATGAATAGGGCATTCAAAGCTTTGGAATTTCGAAGAGCATGTTCATCCTCATCTTTATACTAGTCCTCTTCTAGTTTCAAAGTCTCTTTTCCATCTTTGTCCTTCACCACAGGATAGTCCCATCCCTTTATGACAACTTTCCATGTTTTGTTATCCAAATATTTTTAAAAATCCACCATACGAGCCTTCCAATAGTTATAGTTAATGCCATCTAAGAGTGGTGATCTATTATTTAATCCTTCTTCCTTTTCCATGGTACCAAAAAGTATATTATCGGGAGCTCACCCAAAACAGAATAGGGTGCCTGCTCTAATGCCAATTGAAATTCAAGAACAAATATACTAGATGTCAAACTAGATATTACGACACTAATATCAGATCAGTCACAACAAGAAAGAAAAATTATGCAAAAAATATGAATTGATGGAAGTAAATAACACCAGTAATTGTTAACCCATTATTGTACCCCAAAATTTGCCCTCCCTTTTTCACAAGAAATCATAACCCTAGGGTTTTCTCAAATTTACAAAGATTGGCTCAAGAATCGATCAAACAGACTTTTCTTTGGCAGTAAATCAAGAATTAGGGTTTTCTCTCGCATTTCTCAGAAGAAACATAATTCTCAGAAATTCAATTAACTGTCACATGTTTTCACACTTTTTCAAGTTTGTTGAAAGGTTACTGATGGTTCTCAAGGTTTGTTTATCTGAAATAAGAACTGAGATGGTCATGTGGAATATTCAGGTTTTGTCTGATCCAGGTTAACCAGATGATGTGCGTCTGTTAAGACGTTTGCTTATTAATGGAATTCATGTTTGCTTGTTTATTGGAATGCACAATGCATATTTTGATTGGAATGCTGCTGCAAGGTTACGAGATTGCAGAGTTATTATATTACTTAAAGTTTAAGTTATCTGTATTAAAATTATTGGAATGCAGTTTCAGTTATTTTAAATCAGGAATCTTAAATAATAAATGAAGACTTGAAGGAAGAATTGCAAGATATTTGACAGTAGAAGAGTTTTATTGGATAAAGACTTTTTCATTTATTTCAAATGTTGTTACAAAAAATAATTTATTATTTCATGTGCTTTAAGTTTTACAGCTTATAGTACTTGAAGAATAAATTATTACAATTAAATGCAAAATCTCTCAAAGAAAAATCTAAGTCTAATCCATTGCTCTCATGCTCAAAGTCTCCTGCTTCCTCTGCTTCCTCTATCACCCAATTTGTGCTCACATGAAAAAGACAAAGAAAAGGGATTAGTGCAGTCAGTTGAATATGAAAAGAATTTTCAAATAAAAAGAAAAGGAAATTGTTCATCATTAAAATTTGTCGTCTGGAATCAGAAGTGCTATTGTTCATCACGTTTTTATTTTCCTCTTTGCAAATCACAAGAAGATTGCTCTTCTTGGTTCACAAAGAGAAAAATAAAAATGCAAATTGAAGAATGCAAACAAAGCAATTTATTCAAAAAAGCATTAAGGCGCCAAAACTGTACTAAAGCACAAGGACAAACAAAGTCAGCAAACTGAACCATTGCAACTCAACCAAAGCACAAGGTAAACTGTTATGCAAACATAAGCATAGCAACTAAAGCAAACTGAATGCAAAAAGGAAGCAAACTGGATGCAGCAAGTACAATGCAGAAAGTACATGGAAAATCAAACAGCAGGTAGTGCAGGAGGTGAATCAAATCACAAGCCAAAAAGCTTGTCATAGCTATCATCATTTTCCAGCAGACATAGGCAAACTTTTCATAATAATAAGAAAAAGCAAATATGCTTTGTCATAGAGAGAGAAAGAGAGAAAGATATCACCTTTGGTGAGAGTTTACAGTTTGGGAAAAAAGGCTGTCACAAGTTGCAAAAGGCAAAAGAATATAACAGTACAAAGTCAGAACAGAAGGGAGAGAACATTTAGCCAAGCCAGAAATTTCACAACCCTCCAACCTGCTTTCAAATATCACCAAACTCCAAAACCCAGTTATAAAAAATCCTCAACCTGTTGTAAAACTAAAACAATAGCCAAACTGTTAACAATTTCAAAGAGAAATCAACCTGCTAACAGATCATCAAACCTGCACAAGCTAGCAACAAACAAACAAATTGTAACCAGCCAGCCAAAATTGCAAACAAAACTATATAGCAGTTCAAACTAAACTAAACAGCACAACAGTTTCACAGAGCCAAGCCTGCTAACCACAAAACTAAAACTCTCCCAAAATCACCAAAAGCCTGTAACAGCAAAACTATGTAAACCACCAAAGCTAAAACCCCAAAACCTGCACAAGCTAGCAACAAACTTTAACAAACTTGCAGTTCTCAAAGCTGCATAACAGCTTCCAAGAACCAATCACAAAAAAAAACTGTAAACCCTCAACAAAACCATAACTGCATAACAATTGCAGAACACAGTCAAAACTAGCATACCACAAACTGCAACAAAACTCAGAAACTGCATATCAGTTCAAACAACAACCACAACCTGTGAAGCCTACCAACTCAGAATCATCAAAAACAATCCAAACCAACAGATCCAGTTCAACAATCATCATCATCATTGTAAATCATTCACCAAACCAACAAATTTTCAGAACATTGAATCATCATAAACCATTATTCAAATTCAAAGAGAGAGGAAAAGAGTTGCAACAAAAACCATCAACCAAATCTGTTTCAGAACAAATCATCATCAACAAAAAAAGCCAATAAAATCCTACCAAACTCAGTTTCAACAAAATCAAAAAACCAAAACAAAATTTCAAAAACTTACAACAAACACCATCAACAACAAGTTTCAGATTATCAAAACATCATCAACAATCATCAAAAGATTTTCAGAAGCAACATCAACAACAAGTTTCAGAAACATTGAATCATCATCAACATTCAAAGGCAATAGAGAGGAAAGAAGTTACCAAAAAGCGTGCTTGGCCGTCATCATCCCTCTGCCTCTAAGCCACCAAGGAAGCACCTCCATCTCCCCATCTCACCTTTCCTCTCCTCTTCACAGAGAAAACCCCACAGGTATGCCTCTCAAACCTCTTACTGCGTTTTAGGCATAAGCACAATAGATTAAAAAAATGAAACTGTAAAGTCAAGCATGCGAATCAAACTACGAAACTGTAAAATGCTAATCAAGAAATGAACCATACCGTTTACAAACAGAACCACTGATCATTGAGGGGAGGTGAGAGGTGAGGGTGCTCTGGCGGCTAGGGCTTAGGAGGAGAATCGAGTGTTTGAAGCACTGAGAAAGATGAAGAGAAGAAGCGAGAGAGAGAGAGAGAGAGCGGCGCTGCTGTGAAACAAGACTCACACAAACCCTAATAATTCTGAGACCCCAACCAAAATTGTACAAATTCGCCTTTGGGCCTTTGCCATCCCAAACCTCATCAAGCCCATAACGAAATGCTGGCTTACCCCCTTACTCCATTCTGACCCCCTTTTTTTACCTCACTTCTTTTATTTTCATTTGGGCCTCACCACTTCAAATCCTAAGCCCATCCTTTTTTTTAAAATGCTAACTATTGTTTTTTTTAATTAATTCATTAAAATTAATTTGTTTTCTTTTCTTTTATTAATAATAACACTAATAATATTTAAAATAATTTTGATTTTTTCTTAATTAGTTTTAGTCTTTTTTTTCCTTTTATTATTTTCCTTACATTTAACAAGAAAACACCAAAAATAATAAAGATTTTCATTTTAATTAATTTTGTTTTCTTTAGACTTTTATTTACATAATTAATAAAACACAAAGGGAAATAATAATAATACTTAATCTTTCTTTTTTTAGAGTAGATTTTATTTATTTATTTATTTTTAAGTAAATACATGCATTCCATAATTTATCGATTTTCTTTACTTCATAATTTGTTATAGCTTTATATTGAATTGTGACAATTCGATTTGGTTGTAATACTTAACATTTGGACATTACTATTCTTATGAGACTCATCCCTATTTGTAAATAATTATACCCCCATCCCCGGATACTTTTGTAATAACTTAGACTTTTAATTTCCGCAATTTATTACTTTCAATATACTGTGTAGTAATTAGGCGTGTATGGCAAGATTCAAAATCAACCGCTAGATGACCTAATCCAAGAATAAACAACTTGAAATCAATACACTCCTCACACTTGCACCCCTAGGGTTTCATCCACTTGTTACCTTTAAAATTGGCCATGTTATGCATGTTGAGTACTTTGGCAAAACAAAAACGAAACAAAAGATCATAGTCCCTCGATGACGCTATCTTGGTTGCCTACAAAAAATGATCTAGTCCCTTGGGAAATTTGCTAAAAATACTTAACACAATTGCTATCATGGTCTATACGATGACCCGCGCCTGTCCCGTTTAACATCCTAATACAAGGTTGTTTACCAAATGCAATGGTAAAGCAACACTGTCAAAAGGGTTAAAAACGTATAGGAAAGATCTTTGAATAAATTAGGGTAGACAACTCTTAGTTACTTGATCAAAACTTGCAAAACATCCTTGCTATTTTCAAACACACTTCACAACACAACTTCAAAACATTTCCCAAAAACAAACTTTCAAACATTGAAATATATTTTCAAAAAGACAAACACCTTTGTATATATTCAAACAAGAATCATTACAAAGGTTTCCACAACGATGGCCTCTTTTTTCAAAGCATTTTCAAAACCACACACACAAAGCACCATTTCAAACAATTGAAAAGCAAAAGCAAGTGATCTAAACAAGTAACTAAGAGCCCATGGATAACCATGGATGAAAAGGGTGCTAGCACCTTCCCTTTTCATAATCTACCCCCCGAACCCAAGAAAACATCTCAAAGTTCTTTCCTGTGCTTTTTGACCTTTCCTTTGGATAAAATAAAAAGTCGATGGCGACTCTTGCTAAACCGCACATTTGCAAACACAAACGCAAAACCTCAAGTCAGTTCTCCCACAGTATCACAGAACTGGCGACTCTGCTGGGGAACATTTCTAAAAGTGGGGTTACCTTAGGGTTTAGATCATCTTTACATGCTTACCTTGTTTGCTTTGATTGCTTTACTTTTTGGTTCCTTGTTTGGGTTTGTTTTAAATCCTACACCCGAATTTGGGGGCACCTTTTAGGTAAGTAGCAATAAACTGTGAGGGAACTGTGTGGGGTATACCGACATGGTTGAAGCAGTGGCTACGTTACTGCGACATATTTGTGGGTACCGGTAGCCTTTGAGTCAATCAAAGAGAATACAGGGCCGTTAAGTGATGTCATGAAGCACTAATGAACTCTTAGAACCTTACTTGACCATCTTGGCCTTATTAGGGGTAGTGAGATGACCGGATTTGGTGCAGTCCGAAGTTGGTAGATCCTCGATACTACACTCATTGAGGGTTGTTTTCTTGGAATATTTTGGTCGCCAGTAAAGTGGCTAAATTGAAACAATGAACACAGAAAATAATCCGGTGATATTGAGCTCCTTAGAACCCGGTTACTATTTATAGGACAGGTTGAGCCAACTAACTTCAAGAGGGTACTTACCTATAGACTCCATGCAAGCCTAAACTTAAGGACTTTTCTGCTTTGTGTGAATGTTATTATTTGTATATACATTTGCTTACTTTCGTATATCTGTACATAACATCATAACATCATACCATAACATTTTCAATAACCATTTCAAGGATCTCGAGGGTCTTTGATACAGGGTCACGTTGAACCAGACGTCTACCAAAGGGCAAGGGGATTCATTTTCCTCTAAACAAACGCCGTTAAAAGATCAAGTACAACAACTTGAATCGAGGGTTATGACCCACTTGACATGGTGAGCTTGATTCTCGTGGAAAGACATCTACCGATACAAAGTTCTCCAATCAAAGATGTTGATTGAAGTTCAACCTCTAACATTTTCTTGTGTTTACCCTGCGAGATCCTTGAAAACATGCATCCCATATCATGCATCGTATCATGACAGGTTTTCCCCTTTCAGGTCTCCTTATTCTCCTACTGTTTATTTCAGTAGAGATGGCTCTAGAGAGGACTGTCAAAGATATCTAGGCTCAAAATGCTCAACTTCAAGAGATGTTCTTGAACATGTCCAAGGGGCAGGAAGAAGTGAAAGCTCTCCTCACAAGGGGCATGGTCCTAGGGAATCCAGGCGGCGTCAGGAATGATCAGTTAGAAGGACTACAGATTGAGTTGGCAATAATGAAAATTCAGATGATGGGACAACTGGTGGGCCAGATGACTCTCATCCAAAACTTGGCTCAAGGACAAGAGGAGCTAAAGGTCCTCATCAACAAACTACATCAAGATGGATGTAACCCATTGGGGAAAACAACTAGGGTTGAGGATCAAGTCACCATTCAGCCTCCCTTGAGACAAGAAGCCAAGGGAAAGTCTCCCCAGTTTGCTTCAGGGTCACAAGCCCAACAACAATCTCACCAGCATCAACAGGGTAATCGGCGTAAGCAAAATACATCTGGAAGGCGCTTCACTGAGATTAACATTCCATTATCTCAAGTACTGCAACACTTGTTGGAGGTCAATCTGACTGTATTAAGGGATCCTCTTCGGAATCCCAATACCTCTGCTCCTGGCTATCACCCCAATGCATTTTGTGCATACCACTCCTATAGTCCTGGACATGACACCGACGACTGTTGGGCTTTGAAAAACAAGAACCAAGACTTGATTGACAGAGGAGTGCTGGAATTCACACAGAATGGCCAGATGAAAATCTTTCGCTGAGGGTTCTCCACCTGAAATGACAAGTTCGAACTAAGAGGCTTTTGTTTCATTTGAATTTTCAAGTTGTAATTTCTTTTGTTGTTCAAAAAATTATTCGTTGATGTCAAACTCTGTTTCATTAATACATTGCATATGTTTGTCTTGAATTAATCCATTCGTTTTCACTATATTTGAACTATGATTTCTTCTTTCTTTATGACATTTAACTCTTGCTAAAAGTTACAAGCCTTTAGAGGGAGGATGACGAAAACAATGCCATAATCTCATACAGTATGCTTTTGGACAGACCTTGCTGACGATGTACAGGCGTTTCTTTCAAATCCTAAACATTGGAGTTATAAGGAAGATAATCCCTAGTCAACCCCTTCGATCCAAAGAAGTAGAAGTTTTCTGTTTTAACACAAATTGAAACCTTTAATTAAACCTGGGGCATGGTAGTCCCTCAGTTAATTCAAGTGCGTGTTAATGTCGCAAACACTCATCCTGTAATATGATGAACGACATCAAAAAACATTCCTTTGGAACCAAAAGACAGTGATGGTTCCTTATCCCATAGGCAGTCATTATCTCTCAAAAAATAAAAGCCCACTAAGCCAAAACCTACAAAGGAAGCTTAAGAAAGCTAGGGCATCCCGCTGACTGTAATCTCAAAAACAAGAACAGTCAGGCAAAAATTAGGGATAAAAAAAAGAAGAAGAAAGAGGTCACTACAAATCCTCAACAACATGAAAAATTTTGCAAAAAATGACTGCCTTCCAACAAAATTCAACTTGTGTGAACCATCACCAAAAACGTCGTTCCAAATTCGAATAGAGTTCGGCACACAATTAACTGAGTTTAGGATTGAAGAACATCACGAAGAGCGGGTGGGTACAAATATACTTTGAGCCTTTATCCTTTGTTTCTTAAAACCGTGAACCAAGCCACGTTACAACCCTTCAAAAGTCCTAATTGAAGCATGGGTTAATTCAAAAGCATACTGTTACAAAGGGTATCCTGACTCCTATAAGGCTTTGCTCTAAATCTTGTGTTGAATTTGTCTTATAAAAGTTTTCTACTAAAAAACGCATTTTTCAAAATTTCAAGACAAGCATAAACTTTGCATTGTTTGAATATCATCATTTGCATATGGCTATTTGTTTGACAGTAAAGAAATTCACACAGTGAATGTTCCGATGAACGAAAGCTCTCTCAGTGAACAAAATCGTTTCAAGTGGGATGACACTTCCGTTTCAAAAATCTCCTATCAACAAAAGGGGACTTGGCATGGCTTTATCCAATAAACCTGGGGAAGTACAGTCAAGATTTCAAGAAATCTCTCAATTGTAGAGTAACCAGGGGCAAGTCTCTGTCACCATCACTTGGGGCATTAAACGTCAATCCAAACAAAGGGTTACATACAGTCCAAATTTCCTGGCAGTGTCACAAACATTTGATACTAGGGGCAATGACGAATCTCTCTAAAATCCTTCTGAAAAGAAATTCAAGAATCCTCGAGAAGTTCATCACCTCTCTAGAAGACCAGCGGTCATGGGTTTATTTCCCTAACACTTGTCAAGGATTTATTCTCCAAAACAAAATTACATTTCAACAACATTCATAACATATGCAGATTGATCGGCAAGTAAAGGTTATCATTACCTTTTGGAGTAATCGTCCAAGATTCCTTCATCACCTTTTGGGAGTAGCAGTCGTCAAAGATTCCTTCATCACCTTTTGGAGTTGCAGTCGTCAAAGATTCCTTCATTACCTTTTGGAGTAGTAATCGTCCAAGATTCCTTCATCACCTTTTGGAGTTGTAGTCGTCAAAGATTCCTTCATTACCTTTTGGAGTTGCAGTCGTCAAAGATTCCTTCATCATCCGGTTAAGTCAAAGTTAATCCAAGACCTTCTCTATTTCAGTCAGATCGACACTAAGATCTCCCTGATTCTTATTCCAGTGGAAGATATTCCGGGTTTTGCTGTTTCAGATAAATATCTCAATGATTTATTCTGATTCACTTCCAGATTTTTCCCTATCAGAGACGAAGAATCCAACTCTTTTCTCCATCACCAACTCAGGATTTATTTTCCCCAGTGAAAGGTCGTCTTGAAAAAACATTACACATCCGTACATCAGGACATCATGCAATGCAATCTCATTTATTTTGAGAACGTCATTGTTTGATATATGACATGCCACTAACCTTTATCTTTCAGGAAAGAAGCAATCAATTTCTCACAAAATTCGTATCGTGAAGCCTGGACGTTGACCAGACAGCAATACGACATTGTGAAACCTGGACGTTGACCAGATAATAGTTTAACCGTTAACAGAATGAAGATTCTCATCCTTAAAACCTCAGAAGATTGGTATACTCCCAAGCTCCTGATACCGTTAACAGAATGAAGATTCTCATCCTTAAAACCTCAGAAGATTGGTATACTCCCAAGCTCCTGATACGGTTAACAGAATGAAGATTCTCATCCTTAAAGCCTCAGAAGATTGGCATACTCCCAACCTCTTGACCCAAACGCCTGAATGAAGATTCTCATTCTCGCTTCCCTAGTAGATTGGCATACACCCAAGCTCTTGATATTCCCGACAGAATGAAGATTCTCATTCTCAAAGTGGCATATAACCTGAATTCCTGATATTCCCGACATAATGAAGATTCTCATTCTCAAAGTGGTATATAACATGAATTCCTGATATTCCCGACAGAATGAAGATTCTCATTCTCAAAGTGGCATATAACCTGAATTCCTGATATTCCCGACAGAATGAAGATTCTCATTCTCAAAGTGGCATACAGCTTAAAATCCTGAACTTCTTCCGAACAGGAATAAGCTTATCCCAGAGCCCTGAGCTTACTCTCCAGCAGGATAGCTACTCCCCAACAGTATAGCTATTCCCTACAGAGTTTTTACTCCCCAACAAAATCAAGATTCTCATCTTTGATTCTCCAGTGAAGTTGACTAGAACCTTCTTTACTCTCAGCATGAATTTGTCAGAGTTTTTAATCCCCTGCAGATCGAAGATTCTCGTTCTTGACTCCTCAACACAAATTCCCCTGGCAGAATGAAGATTCTCCTTCTCAATTCTCCACAGAGTTTTCAAATATTCCCCAGCGGAGTTCTCCTCAAACGACAAAACAGGAATCGCCAGTAGATTGGCATACAACCCCAAACTCCTAATTTCCCCAGCAGTATAGCTTATCTCCACAGAGGTTGTCAAAAAGCTTGAAGACACACATACTCTTCAACAATGGTCCAGGATTTATCTTCCCCGACAGCAGTCAAAGATTTTATTATCTCCAAGCAGTCCAGGATTTATTTTCCTCAGCAAGACGACTAATCAGCATACATGCGCATACATTGCATTCATATATCATAAACATTGATAAAACACATATATTGCATCATACATTTCATGCAACATAACTTTGTGTTTCAGCTAATATTTTACCCTTTTCAGGATAAAATTAGCAAGCTTCGACTTCAAGGATCATGAAAACAGTTTACGGGTGCTTCCAAACATGGATGTCAATCTATTGCTTGTTCAGATTCAACTTCTGAAAACAGTTTACGGGTTCTTCCAAACATGGATGTTAATTCATCGCTTGTTCAGATTCAACTTTTGAAAACAGTTTACGGATGCTTCCACACACGGATGTTAATCTATCGCTTGTTCAAACTTCAGGATCATGAAAATAGTTTACGGGTGCTTCCAAACATGGATGTCAATCTATCGCTTGTTCAGATTCAGCTCATTAAAAACAGTTTACGGGTGCTTCCAAACATGGATGTTAATCTATTGCTTATTCAACTTCAAGGATCATGAAAACAGTTTACGGGTGCTTCCAAACATGGATGTCAATCTATCGCTTGTTCAGATTCAGCTCATTGAAAACAGTTTACAGATGCTTCCAAACATGGATGTTAACCTATTTCTTATTCAACTTCAAGGATCATGAAAACAGTTTACGGGTGCTTCTAAACATGGATGTCAATCTATCGCTTGTTCAGATTCAGCTCATTGAAAACAGTTTACGGGTGCTTCCAAACATGGATGTTAATCTATTGCTTATTCAACTTCAAGGATCATGAAAACAGTTTATGGGCTTCCAAACATGGATGTCAATCTATCGCTTGTTCAAATTCAGCTCATTGAAAACAGTTTACGGGTGCTTCCAAACATGGATGTTAATCTATTGCTTATTAAACTTCAAGGATCATGAAAACAGTTTACGGGTGCTTCCAAACATGGATGTCAATCTATCGCTTGTTCAGATTCAGCTCATTGAAAACAGTTTACAGATGCTTCTAAACATGGATGTTAATCTATTGCTTATTCAACTTCAAGGATCATGAAAACAGTTTACGGGTGCTTCCAAACATGGATGTCAATTTATCGCTTGTTCAGATTCAGATCATGAAAACAGTTTATGGGTGCTTCCAAACATGGATGTCAATCTATCGCTTTTTCAGATTCAGCTCATTGAAAACAGTTTACGGGTGCTTCCAAACATGGATGTTAATCTATTGCTTATTCAACTTCAAGGATCATGAAAACAGTTTACGGGTGCTTCCAAACATGGATGTCAATCTATCGCTTGTTCAGATTCAGTTCATTGAAAACAGTTTACGGGTTCTTCCAAACATGGATGTTAATCTATTGCTTATTCAACTTCAAGGATCATGAAAAAAGTTTACGGGTGCTTCCAAACATGGATGTCAATCTATCGCTTGTTCAGATTCAGCTCATAGAAAACAGTTTACAGATGCTTCCAAACATGGATGTTAATCTATTGCTTATTCAACTTCAAGGATCATGAAAACAGTTTACGGGTGCTTCCAAACATGGATGTTAATCTATTGCTTATTCAGACCCCCAGCTCAGAGACGTTCCAGATACGGATACCTTTCTGATACTCATTCTTTCACCTACGACATACATTTCAACAAACATTCTTGGATGGCATCTTTAAGCCCATCTCCGACAAGATTCTGTCACATCTCCAAATGGCATCTTTAAGCCCATTCCCTCAAACTGTGCTTTGACGAGTGCAAATTTATGGGCACTCTAGTGTCCAATCATCTTTTACCTTCGAGTCGCGAACGGCGAACTCGCCGATCTAACTCTTCAGGTTCAAGAAGATTGAACAGGGGCAGCTGTTGTACCCCAAAATTTGCCCTCCCTTTTTCACAAGAAATCACAACCCTAGGGTTTTCTCATATTTTCAAAGATTGGCTCAAGAATCGATCAAACAGACTTTTCTTTGGCAGTAAATCAAGAATTAGGGTTTTCTCTCGCATTTCTCAGAAGAAACATAATTCTCAGAAATTCAATTAATTGTCACATGTTTTCACACTTTTTCAAGTTTGTTGAAAGGTTACTGATGGTTCTCAAGGTTTGTTTATCTGAAATAAGAACTGAGATGGTCATGTGGAATATTCAGGTTTTGTCTGATCCAGGTTAACCAGATGATGTGCGTCTATTAAGACGTTTGCTTATTAATGGAATTCATGTTTGCTTGTTTGTTGGAATGCACAATGCATATTTTGATTGGAATGCTGCTGTAAGGTTACGAGATTGCAGAGTTATTGGATTACTTAAAGTTTAAGTTATCTGTATTAAAATTATTGGAATGCAGTTTCAGTTATTTTAAATCAGGAATCTTAAATAATAAATGAAGACTTGAAGGAAGAATTGCAAGATATTTGACAGTAGAAGAGTTTTATTGGATAAAGACTTTTTCATTTATTTCAAATGTTGTTACAAAAAATAATTTATTATTTCATGTGCTTTAAGTTTTACAGCTTATAGTACTTGAAGAATAAATTATTACAATTAAATGCAAAATCTCTCAAAGAAAAATCTAAGTCTAATCCATTGCTCCCATGCTCAAAGTCTCCTGCTTCCTCTATCACCCAATTTGTGCTCACATGAAAAAGACAAAGAAAAGGGATTAGTGCAGTCAGTTGAATATGAAAAGAATTTTCAAATAAAAAGAAAAGGAAATTGTTCATCATTAAAATTTGCCGTATGGAATCAGAAGTGCTATTGTTCATCACGTTTTTATTTTCCTCTTTGCAAATCACAAGAAGATTGCTCTTCTTGGTTCACAAAGAGAAAAATAAGAATGCAAATTGAAGAATGCAAACAAAGCAATTTATTCAAAAAAGCATTAGGGCGCCAAAACTGTACTAAAGCACAAGGCCAAACAAAGTCAGCAAACTGAACCATTGCAACTCAACCAAAGCACAAGGCAAACTGTTATGCAAACATAAGCATAGCATCTAAAGCAAACTGAATGCAAAAAGGAAGCAAACTGGATGCAGCAAGTACAATGCAGAAAGTACATGGCAAATCAAACAGGAGGCAATGCAGGAGGTGAACCAAATCACAAGCCAAAAAGCTTGTCATAGCTATCATCATTTTCCAGCAGACATAGGCAAACTTTTCAGAATAATAAGAAAAAGCAAATCTGCTTTGTCATAGAGAGAGAAAGAGAGAAAGATATCACCTTTGGTGAGAGTTTACAGTTTGGCAAAAAAGGTTGTCACAAGTTGCAAAAGGCAAAAGGATATAATAGTACAAAGTCATAACAGAAGGGAGAGAACATTTAGCCAAGCTAGAAATTTCACAACCCTCCAACCTGCTTTCAAATATCACCAAACTCTAAAACCCATTTATCAAAAATCCTCAACCTGTTGTAAAACTAAAACAACAGCCAAACTGTTAACAATGTCAAAGAGAAATCAACCTGCTAACAGATCATCAAACCTGCACAAGCTAGCAACAAACAAACAAAATGTAACCAGCCAGCCAAAACTGCAAACAAAACTATATAGCAGTTCAAACTAAACAAAACAGCACAACAGTTTCACAGAGCCAAGCCTGCTAACCACAAAACTATAACTCTCCCAAAATCACCAAAAGCCTGTAACAGCAAAATTGTGTAAACCACCAAAGCTAAAACCCCAAAACCTGCACAAGCTAGTAACAAACTTCAACAAACTTGCAGTTCTCAAAGTTGCATAACAACTTCCAAGAACCAATCACAGAAAAAAACTGTAAACCCTCAACAAAACCATAATTGCATAACAATTGCAGAACACAATCAAAACTAGCATACCACAAACTGCAACAAAACTCAGAAACTGCATATCAGTTCAAACAACAACCACAACCTGTGAAGCCTACCAACTCAGAATCATCAAAAACAATCCAAACCAACAGATCCAGTTCAACAATCATCATCATCATTGTAAATCATTCACCAAACCAACAAAGTTTCAGAATATTGAATCATCATAAACCATTATTCAAATTCAAAGAGAGAGGAAAAGAGTTGCAACAAAAACCATCAACCAAATCTGTTTCAGAACAAATCATCATTAACAAAAAAAAGCCAATAAAAGCCTACCAAACTCAGTTTCAACAAAATCAACAAACCAAAACAAAGTTTCAAAAACTTGCAACAAACACCATCAACAACAAGTTTCAGATTATCAAAACATCATCAACAATCATCAAAAGAGTTTCAGAAGCAACATCAATAACAAGTTTCAGAAACATTGAATCATCATCAACATTCAAGACGAGAGGAAAGAAGTTACCAAAAAGCGTGCTTGGCCGTCATCATCCCTCCGCCTCTAAGCCACCAAGGAAGCACCTCCATCTCCCCGTCTCACCTTTCCTCTCCTCTTCACAGAGAAAACCCCACATGTATGCCTCTCAAACCTCTTACTGTGTTTTAGGCATAAGCACAATAGATTAAAAAAACGAAACTGTAAAGTCAAGCATGCAAATCAAACAATGAAACTGTAAAATGCTAATCAAGAAATGAACCATACCGTTTACAAACAGAACCACTGATCATTGAGGGGAGGTGAAAGGTGAGGGTGCTCCGGCGGCTAGGGCTTAGGAGGAGAATCAAGCGTTTGAAGCACTGTGAAAGATGAAGAGAAGAAGCGAGAGAGAGAGAGAGAGAGGCGCTGCTGTGAAACAAGACTCACACAAACCCTAATAATTCTGAGACCCCAACCAAAATCGTACAAATTCTCCTTTGGGCCTTTGCCATCCCAAACTTCATCAAGCCCATAACGAAATGCTGGCTTACCCCCTTACTCCATTCTGACCCCCTTCTTTTACCTCACTTCTTTTATTTTCATTTGGGCCTCACCACTTCAAATCCTAAGCCCATCCTTTTTTTTAAAATGCTAACTAATGTTTTTTTTAATTAATTCATTTAAAATCAATTTGTTTTCTTTTCTTTTATTAATAATAACACTAATAATATTTAAAATAATTTTGATTTTTTCTTAATTAGTTTTAGTCTTTTTTTCCTTTTATTATTTTCCTTACATTTAACAAGAAAACACCAAAAATAATAAAGATTTTCATTTTAATTAATTTTGTTTTCTTTAGACTTTTATTTACATAATTAATAAAACACAAAGGGAAATAATAATAATAATACTTAATCTTTCTTTTTTTAGAGTAGATTTTATTTATTTATTTATTTTTAAGTAAATACATGCATTCCATAATTTATTGATTTTCTTTACTTCATAATTTGTTATAGCTTTATATTGAATTGCGACAATTCGATTTGGTTGTAATACTTAACATTTGGACGTTACTATTCTTATGAGACTCATCCCCATTTGTAAATAATTATACCCCCATCCCCGGATACTTTTGTAATAACTTAGACTTTTAATTTCCGCAATTTATTGCTTTCAATATACTGTGTAGTAATTAGGCGTGTATGGCAAGATTCAAAATCAACCGCTAGATGACCTAATCCAAGAATAAACAACTTGAAATCAATACACTCCTCACACTTGCACCCCTAGGGTTTCATCCACTTGTTGCCTTTAAAATTGGCCATGTTATGCATGTTGAGTACTTTGGCAAAACAAAAACGAAACAAAAGATCATAGTCCCTCGATGATGCTATCTTGGTTGCCTACACAAAATGATCTAGTCCCTTGGGAAATTTGCTAAAAATACTTAACACAATTGCTATCCTGGTCTATACGATGACCGGCACCTGTCCCGTTTAACATCCTAATATAAGGTTGTTTACCAAATGCAATGGTAAAGCAACACTGTCAAAAGGGTTAAAAACGTATAGGAAAGATCTTTGAGTAAATTAGAGTAGACAACTCTTAGTTACTTGATCAAAACTTGTAAAACATCCTTGCTATTTTCAAACACACTTCACAACACAACTTCAAAACATTTCCCAAAAACAAACTTTCAAACATTGAAATATCTTTTCAAAAAGACAAACACCTTTGTATATATTCAAACAAGAATCATTACAAAGGTTGCCACAATGATGGCCTCTTTTTTCAAAGCATTTTCAAAACCACACACACAAAGTACTATTTCAAACAATTGAAAAGCAAAAGCAAGTGATCTAAACAAGTAACTAAGAGCCCATGGATAACCATGGATGAAAAGGGTGCTAGCACCTTCCCTTTTCATAATCTACCCCCCGAACCCAAGAAAACATCTCAAAGGTCTTTCCTGTGCTTTTTGACCTTTCCTTTGGATAAAATAAAAAGTCGTTGGCGAGTCTTGCTAAACCGCACATTTGCGAACACAAACGCAAAACCTTAAGTCAGTTCTCCCACGGTATCACACCCATCTTGGTGCAACATCACCTACATCTAGGGACTTCCAAGCCAGGGAGGAAATCCATTATAATAGTATTAGTTTGACGCTTTAAACAATCCCTGTTTTACAAACTTATCACCTAATTACTACCCATGCAATTTCTATCTAAGACACTCGTAGATATGAGACCCTTCTCACTTCCCTTTAGTTACAAACCAGTGACAAACTAACAATGATTGACAAAAGATAGAAGACACTCTTCAAAGACAAACAATTAGTTCTGCTTAAAAGCTTATGACTAATGAAAAAAGATAACTTGACACACAATCCACTCTTGTTTCAAATACTATGAGTGATTGACAAATAACAACTAAAACTCAATCCAACTCTAATATCAAAGTGATAAGAGAGTGGATCACAATGAAAAAGAACAATCTAAAAACCCTAAACTCTTATCTCATGCACACGTCTTCTCCAAGTGTTTTTGGTTTAGAAAGTCCTTATAACAATACTCTTGAAAGCATGGGCTTGGACTCTTCACGCATATCCAATATTCTAGCTACAAATCTTCTCCAAAAACTTCTCCACAAAAATAGGAACAAAAATATAAAGTTTCCTAAAAAGTCTCCAAGATCCTTTTTATGAAAAAAAGCAATTATGTTATAGAACCAATGTTCCTAAAATATCCTTCCTTGGTTGCGACTGTATGAGAACTAAAACCATACAAAATCTCATATTTTAAAAACAAATCTTCCAATAAGTAAAACCTAAACTACACTGATGTTCTGGCATAACATGTTATGAAAATTGTCACAACATCTGTCTTCAATGATGTCTGACCAACATGTCAAGATATATGTCACAATATCTTGCTGATAGACATGTTTTAACAAATTGCTGCCAATCATAAAACCACATGCCTAACAAAATTGAATGCATGCATGCAATTTTATGCAAAGGAATACAATGTAATGAAATGTCATCAATGCAAGGTCAACCAATGCTAGATCAAAATAATGTAATGCATTGTTTCATACCAGGAAAGATTCAAAGTTATTGACTTCAATCAGCACACGAGAAAGTTCTCAGGGTGGCAAGATTTTAAGTAACATCTGACCCATATTCCCCTCACACGTAGGCTCTAGGGTTTTGGATAAAACAATTCCTAGAGTCACAGATCCCATTTGAAAATAGTATCAATGTAGCAAATACTTGTCGACCAATAATACCATCAAGGGGTTCTACTCCCGGTTAGGTATTTATGCCAACCAAGCAAGACATACATCCTGAAGGTCAACACTACACAACTATTGACTCAGGTTATATGAAAGAGGTCATACCAATAGGTTGAGGATTATAAAAAAGGTCCCTAAATTTATCGAACCATGATGAAAATGTTATCAATGTAGCAAATACTTGTCGGGCATTAAAACTCCCAAAAGGATCTACTATAGGCGGGGTCTTTGTGCCAACCAAGCAAGACATACGTCCCAAAGGTCAAACACTACATAACCACCATCTTAGCTTATGTGTTTTCTCAAACTCGAGTAGAGAGTTTCTCTCATAGTACCAATGATCACTTAGAGAATTCCTAGCACAACTTAATATATCAATAACATAGAAACATAATAGGGAAGTAAACATGTAGCAAATAAGAGATAAAAACACAAAGAAGAAAGCGAATAAACAAACAAACACTCAAACTCAAAAACAACTAAGCTAGGGTGGACTTTCTTTAAAGAAAACTAAAGACTCTAGGTATATTCCCAGCAGAGTCGCAAGCTATCGCAGTGCGAAAAATACCCGAGCATAAGGAACTCCTGAAATACAACAGAGTCGCCGCCGAACTTTATTTATTACAAAAGGAAAGGGAAAATATCAATAAAACCCACGAAGGAAAAGAAAATGGTCATCATAATAAAGAGCGGGTTTGAGAGTAGGTTATGCAAGGGGAATATATTAGCACTCCTCACATCTGTTGTACTCAACGGGACCCATTTAGTTAATTTTACGAATGAGTGTTAGCATATGTTATTTGCGATCTTCTACTTATTATGCGAGAAAAAAGAAAGACAATGTTTTTGGATTTTTTTTATTGTGCCTAACAAGACATTGGGCCTCGCTTCTACATATCTCTAGGTGCGATGGAGAACTTAAGGTTACGTAGTTCTGGGTAGAAAATATTTTTGGATTAGAAGATTTTAGCGAAAGATTCTCAAGTCACATTTGAATGGAAAACATTTTTGCCCAAAACATGGATAATTGAACATTTGCATCACTTCAAGATTGGATGACTTAATATGGATCAACACATATTTTTCCATCATCACATTTGAGTGAAAACATTTGACATTCATATGTGGAAGCATTGTTTGTATTGTCTCGGAATGGATGAAGCGTCTTTCGTTTTATGAAGAGGTTCTGAATTGAAAAGCCAAAAGGTTTGAATCTGTTGAAATTGATTTAAAGGGATATGAGTGTCAAATGACCAAGCTATACAAATTGTAATCAAACACTTAGTAAAAGGTAAGACATACGTCCAAATCGTCCATTTAATACGTTTATTGAAAAAGAGTGAGAAAATTTTAATCGTAACTCTCTAATAGTGGATGAGTATCAAATGCCCAAGCTATACGACTTGTATTCACACACTCGTGAGAAAGGTTGGACATACGTCCAACTTGCTCATTTACTCTTTATTGAGTTGAACTAAACTCGCTTAATTAAAGGTATTTTAATTGGATCAAGGCTATTCCAATAATCTAAGATGTTAAATGTAATTTGTTTTAATATTGAATTAGTCATATGTTGTATTGTTATTAATATTCATTTTCTTAATTTTTTCTATTTTAATTGTTACTGTATATATTATTTTCTATTTCAAAAATATGTCTTGGTTAAGATGTTAATTAGGAAACAATTAAATTATGGTCCTCTCTCATCTTCACATTTATTTCTCGTTATTCTTGATCAAATTAAGATTTTCCATCATACCCATTTTCCAACACATGGCAAAATCTCTCTTTTCGATCAGGTTTTTGATCAACAAGCTATCTGAAATCTTATCTTTAATCATACAATCATTTTGTGTCCACCTTTCAAATGTTCATCAAAGATTTCATCATATCACTTCACTTTATCTGATAACCAAAAGATGATTTCTTCTTTCACTTATTCTTTTTTCTCTCTATATCTTTAACCTATATTTATTCACTATCATCCCACGATCATCACAACCTTTATCTTTTTCACTTCCTCCTCAACTTCAAACCCTAATTTCACCATCATACATCCTTCATCTTTTTCTCTACATTTCTGCATATTATTTTATGTTTAAATATTAAAATAGATTAGATTTGATTTTATTAGATTTAATATTTAAATATAATCCAAGTTGTGTTAGCCCAAGCCTAATTAGGGTTGTATATAAATAGTCATAGTATGTATCCTTATTTTGTACAATTCATTAACTGAATAATATAATCTTTATTTCCTTTATTATTCTCTCTTTCTCTCATCAGTAAAAGTGTCTGACGCATTAACAAATTGGTATCCAGAGCTTCCGGTTATTGTTCTTGATCGAGTTTTCAAGAACTTCACGCCAGACATCACATTTATAGGGCAAGTGAATCAACAGTTGCGAAGATGGCTAGTGATAAGGGCATTCTGAATTCTCTTCCAATGCTTGGCGAAAAAATTTGGATCCGATGGAAAAACAGATGCAATCCTTATTTGGATTCCATGAAACCCTAGAAGTGGTTATCCAGGCGTTCCTACGTTGGCTGAAAATGCAATCGATGAACAGAAAAAAAAGCCCACAACAAAGTAAAGAAGAAAGATTACAAGGCTGCTTATTACATTCAGACGGCAGTCGACGCTGCTAACTTCAACCGGATTTCTCATGCTGAAACGGTGAAGGAGGCATGTGATATTCTGGTGAAGCATTATGAAGGAGGTGAAAAGGTCAAGGTTGTCAAGTTACAAACCTTGCGTCGACAATATGAGTTGTTGTCAATGGGAGAAGGTGAAAGAGTTGTAGAATATATGTCGAAGGTTCAGAAACACATCCATCTCATGAAGGGTTGTGGTGAAACCATAACTAATAAGATGATAGTAGAGAAGGTAATGGGAATGTTAACCTATCACTTTGATCACATTATCATATTTATTCAAGAATCCAACAAACTTGAAACCCTAAAAATGGAAGATTTGGTTGGTTCGTTTGAGGCGCATGAGATAAAGATTATCGAAAGAAAAAGAGTTCAAGACTCGATACAGGAAATGTAAGCTCAGTCATGGAAAACAAATGGTGGTTCCTACAAGTTCAAATGCAATATCGACAAGACTCAGGGAAAGGATTCTTGGTCAAACCCTCACAAGCATCAGGTCAAAGACAAAGCTTATGAATCCTTGAAAAGAGGAGGAGGAAATTATCGAAAGGACAAATAATATAAAAAGGGTGTGCAGTGCTATAACTGTGAAAAGTGGGGTCACATAGCCAAGAATTGTTGATACAGAAAAGACAAGGGATTGATAGGTAAGGACGAAGGAGCGGACCTTGCACTCTAAGATTTAGATGATTCTGAAGGTGGTATGATAGTTATGGTTGCAATTGCAGATAACCATGTCAAACCCAAGATCTGGTTTCTCGACTCAGGCTGATCGAACCACATGACTTGTTAAAAAGAGTGGTTAGCAGATTTTGACGAGTCAAAGAAGAGCAAGGTAAAACTTGTTGATAATAGTTCATTGCAAGCTGAAGGTACTGGCAACATAGTCTTTCAAATGAGTAATAAAGGGAAAGCTATGATCAAAGATGTGCTCTATGTATCTGGAATAAAGTGAAACTTGCTAAGTGTTGGACAACTAGTCAAAAAAGGTTTCTCAGTTGTCATGAAAGATGGAGTTTTAAAATTGTTCGACACCAAGAATAATTTGGTCTTAAAATCTCCTTTGTCGAAGAACAGGACGTTTAAGACCATGATCAGTTCGACTGAAGTACAATGTCTAAAAATTGTTGTTGACCATAAGGATAGTTGGTTGTGGCATTTAAGGTTTGGACATTTGAATTTTCGATCACTCGATCAACTGATTACTCAAAAAATGGTATCTGGTATTCCAAGTCTCGAGATACCCGAAAAAATTTGTGAAGGTTGTTTAGTCGGAAAGCAATCCAGAAACTCTTTTGTTTTGACTATGCTAATGAGATCATCATGCATACTCAAAGTGGTACATTCAAATGTATGTGGTCCGTTCAAAGAACATACCATTGGTGGAAACAAATATTTTGTTTCGTTTGTCTATGAGTTTAGTCGAAAGTTATAGATCTACATGATTAAGAGAAAAGACAAAGTATTTGAAATCTTTAAGAGTTTCAAGATGCTTGTCAAAAACCAGAGTGAGAAGAAGATCAAAGTTCTGCTAACAGATGGAGGTGGCGAATACACTTCTACGATGTTTGAAAAATTATGTGCAGAGTATGGTGTTTATCATGATGTAACTACTCCTTATACTCCTCAACATAATGGAATTGCTGAAAAAGAAACAAAACCATATTGGATATGGCGAGATGCATGCTAAAGCAGAAGAATTTGCCAAAATCATTATGGGGTGAAGTTATTTCGTCTACAGTTTATATCTTGAATAGGTGGCCTACCAAGAAGTCGAAGAATTAGGTTCCTGAAGAAGTATGGAGTGGAAAACGACCATCAGTAAGTCATTTGAAGGTGTTTGGCTCTATGTGTTACAAGCATGTTCCTGATGCAAGAAGAAGAAAGCTTGATGACAAGAGTGAACCTATGATTCTGGTAGGATATCATAAGACTGGTGCATACAGGCTATTTAATCCAGTTAATGAGAAGATTGTGTTGAGTTGAGATATTGTGATTGATGAAAATTCTGTCTGAGATTGGAATTCTAGTAATTCAATTAACAAGCCATTGATGAGCTCTGATTTCGAAGAAGAAACTAATGAAGTCGAAGTTGAAGGAATTGTTGAGAATCCAGTTGAAGTCGAAGTAGAAGTAGTTGCTAACATTCCTGAAACAGTCAAAATCAAAGAGTTTATGGCTGAAACAATCCAAAGACCTCAAATAAATAGAGTTCTTCCAACAAGACTTCATGATTATGAAGTAGTAGGTGATGATGAAGTCACACCATGTGGAGAATTAGTTCATTTTGCTTTACTTGCAGGTGCTAAACCAATCAACCATAGCGAAGCTTTGAAGATTAAATAGTGGAAGTTAGCTATGGTCGAAGAGTTACAAGAAATCGAAAGAAACAATACATGGGAGTTAGTCTAATTTCCAGCACACACAAAAGTTATCAAAGTGAAGTGGGTGTTCAAGTTGAAACATAATACTGATGGTTCGATAGCAAGACATAAAGAAAGATTAGTAGCTCGAGGGTTTCCTCAACGAGAAGGACTTGACTACTCTGAAGTTTTTGCTCCAGTAGCAAGACTGGAGATTGATCGACTAGTGGTAGAATTGGCATGCAACCAAGGTTGGTCGACATTTCATTTAGATGTGAAATCAGCATTTCTGAACGGCCCTTTAGACGAAGAGGTCTATGTCACACAACCTCCAGGATTTATGATTCAGAAGGAAGCGAGTAAAGTATATAAGTTGCACAAAGCACTCTATGGCCTCAAGCACGCACCTAGGGCATTGAACAAGAAGATCGACTCATACTTAGTCGAATTGAGATTTGTCAAATGAAAATCTGAGTATGGTGTCTATGTTTAGGTTGTAGCACAAGATATAACAATCATCTGCTTATATGTTGATGACTTGCTAGTAACTGGAGACAGTTTGGAGAACTTGTCGAAATTCAAAGAGCTGACGATTAAGGAATTTGAAATGTCAGATCTGGGAAAATTGTCTTATTTCCTAGGCATGGAGTTTCAAATGTCGAAGCAAGGTATGGTTCTACATCAAAGAAAGTATGTCAAAGAGATACTCAAGAGATTCATAATAGATGATTTGAATCTCGCATCCTCACCTGTCAAACCAAATGTGAAGTTGGAGAAGAATGGAGAGGAAGACAAAGTCAATGTAACTTTGTTCAAGCAAATTGTGGGATCTCTGAGATATGTGTGCAACAGTCGATCTGATATAGGTTTCGCTGCCAGATTAGTAAGTAGATATATGAGTGAACCAAGATTGTCACGTATGAAGGCTGCAAGAAGAATATAATTTTGCATGGAAGAAGTAAACATATCGAAGCTAGGTTTCACTTCTTGAGGGAAAAGGTAAATCGAGGTGAACCTGAAGTTAGGCATAACTCAAGTGAAACACAGTTGACCGACATTTTCACCAAAGGATTGAAGATCGACAGATTCCTGAATTTGAGAAAGAAATTAGGAATAGTTCAGATCGACTGTAACTAGCGTTGGTTCGACAACCTTGAATTATGATGGTGTGTTGAAATATTAAAATAGATTAAATTATATTTGATTAGATTTAATATTTAAATATAATATAAGTTGTTTTAGTCCAAACCCAAATAAGATTGTATATAAATAGTCATAATATGTATCCTTATTTTATACAAATTATTAAGTGAATAATAGAATACTTATTTTTTCTTTATTATTCTTTCTTTCTCTCCTCACTAAAAGTGTCTCATGCCCTAGTATTTTGGAGGAAAAATTTGTTACAGTTGAAATGAAGACAAGGAAAATTTTAGGATTGCTATTGTGCTAAGGCTTCCCTAGTAACCATAAATAGGTCAGCTCAAGCGCTTGAAACCAAATACAAAATTTACTTAGGTGAACAAAAAGAAGATAGAATAAAAAGAAAAACCGGATATAAAAAGGGAAAGCTATTCACCATTGAAAAAACTGTTAGTTTTTTTAGGGGTTGTTTTTCACCTTGATGGAGTTGTTGTCCATTGAAACTCATGTAGCAACCTTAAACAATAGATAAATTGTCAATTTTAATAGTTATAAAGTAAATTTTGATTAAAAATAAAAATCAGCTTTAAGTGATCATTGTTGTTGTATAGCAAATACCATTTGTGGTAGACTTTCAAAGCAACTTTTCAAAATTCCTTCCTATGTTTTTTATAAGGAGGAGAATCACATTAACTCCGAAACGAAAAAATTACACTTGGTTGATGCATGGAATTAGGGGGGAAAAAAACATTGGATAGTGGAAAAAAACCAGATTCAATTTTTTTTTATAAAAAAAGTTATGAAACTAAAAACGGTATAATCGAAACAGATCAAACAAATCACATGGTGGATGAGAAAAACAAACTTTGTGGGTTAGTAGAAATTCAATATGTTTGAAATCTATAGCAATTTAATATAGATTGAAACATACATTTTGTAGATTTGAATCTGTTTTTTCATCTTTGTAGATCCAGATTTATTTTCTTTATGTTTGTTCTATGTTATTATAATAACATAGGTGTGAATAATTTATTAAAATACATTTATAACATACTAGTATTATTTCATTTAATGTATGTTTTATCTACTTTAGAAGTTATGTATCGGTTATTGACTATTATGTTTATATCTTTAAAAATTGTGTATCAGTTAAATTTTTATAAATAAAAATAATATTATACAGTATAGTTATTTTTACAGTTACTATAAAAAAAATACTTTTATATATTATTTTTTAATATAAATTTTGAAGTTACAAAAATTATTAACAATATTAGTTGGTCGTTACAAAAATTATAAATAATAGTAGTTGGAAGTAATAAAAATTAATAAAGCATTTGAAAGGTAAGATTCAGAATTATGAGTTCAGAAAAAAAAATGATAAATGCATTTTAGTAATATATTTATTCAACTATTTTATTTTATTTTTTAAAATATTCAAATTTAAAAATAAATTAATAAAATTGTGGCCAAAATTTTCTATATATAATAATTTGTTAGAAATGTAAAACAAATTATATTAAAATTTTATTTTATGAAGGAACAATTTAATACAACAATGTACTTTCTATGAAATCAATTTAAATAATTATTTATAGTTGTTAATTAAATTATCTACTACTTATATGTCATACCGATGTATATTTAGTGTTATTTATATTATTAATATTTATTAATATATATTTAAGAAAATTTTGTTCTTGTATCAATTCAATTAAAAATACATATATATTTTTATGTTTTAATTTAGATATAAAATTAAATTTATAATTCTTTTATTAATAATTTAATAGACTGTAACAAAACATTAATTTGAAAGATTGGTATGCTTGTTTTTCTTCTATAAATTTAAAAAAATGAAAATATTTTAATAAATATATTTGTACAATAAATTGAATTTTAGTAATGACTACTAAATTGAAAAGTTTTTTAAACTGCGGTAAGATAGAAAATAAAGAGATATAATAAAGAATGACTACTAAATAATTTAAAATAAAAAAAATAATTAATTAAAAAAATAATTATATTTTAGAGTTGTTACTTAAGTTTAATTGTTTCTTGAAAGTTATCCTATCAATATGGAAGTTATCCTATCAATATATATGTAGATTCTTTTACTATACATGTAAATGTAAATTTTTATTCTTATTTAATTGTACTATTAAACCGATCAATTATAATTCAAGACATTTGATATATATATCACACAATGTCTAGATTTCAACTTTGATATATCATATATTTTGATAAGAAAAACAATAATATGATAATCATAAGTGAAATTATTAAAAGTTCAATTCACTTTTATATGATAGAATCAAATATTGAATGCAATACCTATAAAATAAACTAATAATTATTATTATTATTATTATTATCATTATTATTATTATAATAATAATAATAATAATAATAATAATAATAATAATAATAATAATAATAATAATAATAATAATAAAATATATCTATAAGATCGTGAACCAAGACATATGAAAATATTTATACACTAATATTAATTACACTGCTCATGTAAAAAATTATATAAGAAAATATTTGAAAAATATATAATATATTTTATGTTTAACATAATTTGTTAGGTGATAGATAATTATTGAATTTTAGTTAATATTATATTCTACATTAAAAGTTATGTCCAAATATAATATATGTTTATTCAATACCCTTTATATGATATGATATGTAAGATGAGGAACAAAAAAAAACATATAATGATATCACAAAAATTTGAGAATTCATTACGCTTCTTCTACAATAATTTCATCTTTGTCAAATTAAAACATAACATCCATAAAACAACAAATTAACAAAAACTATATCAATAAAAAATAGAGTTTTTATTGATGCATATATTAGAGTTAAAAACATTTATTTATGTGACTACATAAACGGTTATTTTATGAAACTTTCAAGCAAGCAACGATGATTTAATACAAATTTAGCATTTTCTCCTAATTCAAATCATCTAATAAATGATGATTAGAAAGTTAGATTAGATAGAAATTTAGAATAATGGACAAATAAAAGTTATATCAATATAAAAGATATTTTAAATATTTATAATATAATAATTTGAGTCTTTATTTTACCATAAAAATCAACGTCAAGGAATATAGGTGAAGAGAAACTAAAATTTTCATTATACAAAATTGAAGAACTCCAACAAATATTTTATGTAAAACATCATGATAATGTAATATCACATATTTATATACACAGTGATTGTTAAAAAAAAAACAATAACAAATATCAAATTATTAAGGTAAATTCTTGGCTATCATTTGCAAATTTAGAGTTAATTTATCCCTTATAACGTGTATCAATCAAATCTTGTCATATAAAGTAAAATTTTAAAATCACATATTAATATAAAACCTTAAAGAATCAAAATGAAATCAAGAAAATAATATATAACTTGATTTTTGAGTAATAAGAGGTTGGTATGTCAAATGTGAGTAATAATTCTCACATTAGATGAAAAAGAGGATAATAAACTTTTTTTTAAGTGAGAAAATACATAAATTCAATATCTTAAAATTTTAAATTAATATGTGATTTTAAAAAATTAACTTTACGAGATAAAATTTCATTCAAATAGATCATTAATAATAAATTACTCCTAATTTTACAAGAGATAGCCTAAATCTCACCAATTATTAATTAAAATTTATATTAGTACAATAAATAAGTGAACCATAACAATGAAATAATATGAGTTATAGAATATAAAATAAATATATAGTTTAAAGGTTAAGAATATAAGTTACGCAATATATTATTTATTATGTCAAATAATCTAATAAATTACAACAAAAAAATGATAATGACTTTTGTTTTTTTCTCTATAAATTTTGAAATTAAAAATATTTTAATAAATACATTCTTACTATAATAAATTTTGAAATGAGTTTTAAATAGTAATAGTAATAATAAATTATAAAATTAAATGTATCAAATATTAAAATATTTAAATAGATAATTGAAATTAATAAAACTTTACATTAATAATTTAACAAACCCAAAAAATATAATTGTAAATTTTAATAAAATATTATACTAGTAATCTATAAATTGTAATAAAAAATAATTTAATAAGTTGGCATGGGTGATTTTTCTCTATAAATTATAAAATTGAAAATGTTTTAATAAATGCATTTACTATAATAAACCATGAATTGAATTTTTTAAAGAAATATTAAACTTTAAATTTTAGGCATATATATATATATATATATATATATATATATATATATATATATATATATATGTATATATATATATATATATATATATATATATATATATATATATATATATATATATATATATATATATATATATATATATATATTATATATATATATATATATATATATATATATATATATATATATATATATTATATATATATATATATATATATATATATATATATATATATATATATATATATATATATATATATATATATATATATATATACACACGTAGACCCACTTATTTTTATGGAGGTCTATTTTAGTAAGTTTAACAAAAAAAAAAAGTTAAATACTCCTTAAGATGCATGTTGATAAAACACAACTTCATAAAAATAAGTGAGTGTATTATAGAAAACTCATGTGAGATTTACTACAATAGACCTACTTATTTTCATGAAGGTGTGTTTTATCATATTTTAACTAAAAAGTGGTTAAAAGGAAGACACTTCTTGACATAAGGGTAGTACTCTACATTTGATCTTCTTTGTATTGAACACCTTTTATTTAATGAAATGAGTTGAATTTGTTTGTATAAAAAAAAACTAAAAAATAGTTAAATGCACTCTAAGGTGCATGTTGCTAACATAGACCTTCATAAAAATAAGTGTATTTATTGTAGCAAATCATATATATATATATATATATATATATATATATATATATATATATATATATATATATATATATATATATATATATATATATATATATATATATATATATATATATATATATATATATATATATATATATATATATATATATTATATATATATATATATATATATATATATTATATATATATATATATATATATAATATATATATATATATATATATATATATATATATATATATATATATATATATATATATATATATATATATATATATATATATATATATATATATATATATATATATTGCATTTACTATAATAAAATATGAATTGAGTTTTTTAAATAAATACAAAACTATAAAATTTTAGTCATATATATTGATCCTACCTGATCAAAAGGGATTGTCGATGGCCCACAATCTTGCACTAAACGGTGGTTGAAAGTGAAGTGGGGGTACCTGCAAGGTGCTCTGACGCTAAAGTAAATATCTGAATAATAATGCAAGCATAGAGTTTAAGTGAGTAGTAATGAATTTACCTGATCCTCTCGTATGAGAGGGTATTTATAGCCCTCAACGCTGAGCCAAGATCTACGCACTAGGCAGGATAGTTAGGCCCAATAACGAAGATTGCCTGGGTTACATGAGTAATAGAAACCAGCATGTAGCCTCCTCCCTAGTCAACTGCTCCGAGATAGTAGGGAAGTTATGGACCCGTTATTCTCGATGGGCATCATGATGATAACTCCGAATGACTGTTGGCCACGTCTCCTTGGTGGACACGTGGGAACCCCCCAACGGTTGCAGACTTGAGCCATATGTTATTGGGCTATAATAAAGGCGTTGGAGTGGGCCTGCTCGGCGGTGGGGTAAGCGCAAGCCCAGTCTAGAATAGGAGTCCCCCAAGTTATTGCTCTTAGGCGAAAGAGTGATGATTTAATATCAGCTTAATTGTCGAGGAGAGGTTGTCCAACAAAGGGACTGTTAACTTTCGACGGGGTCGCTACTGTTTACCGTGGTTATTGGTAAACAACCGCTGATCCTCCAAATGGTTACTTATTTGGTTACTCGCAGGATCGATCAGATTGATCCTAAGACATAGGTTGATTTTGAGGTTTTGATTAAATTGGATAATGGTTAAATGACAATAAAATAAAGAGGCTTTAAGTAAATTGCATGAAGAAATAGGCTTGGTAAAATAAATGAAGGCTTGAAGTAAAGGATTTCGACAGGGAAAGTAAAGAAGAAAGCAAGTAAAGTTTCTGGAAAAGTAAATGACTTTGATTAATAAAAGTGGTGTTTCACACATACATTCTCAACAATTCTTTCTCACACGCTGGGTACTCGAATCTATATGAGTGACTTTGTATATAATTGTGAACACACGCGAGAAACTGCGTGAACTACTACTATTTATACTAAAACATCCCAAGTAACCGTCGGGCAGTTACACTGCTTCGAGATGATTCCACTTGGCACGTTCTCAACGTTCGACGCTCCAGATCTTTGCACGTTGCACTTGGTAACCGCTGGAAACCGTTTTCCCTCCAAACGCTTGAATTTCAAACCGTTCCACTCTGAACCATCGAACATCTTCGTCGAGAAGCATCTTCGACAAGAAACACCTTCGACGTCGAAGGCAACCAACTTCTCCCTTGGAAGAAATCTTCTAAGTACATTGTCATCTTTCGATGGTCATTTCGACAGACCCAGCTGATCGAAAACATCTTTCAGCTTTAATGGCTGATATTAATGAACCAAGGGTGTCGAATTTAAGAGCCAACAAATTGCCCCCCAAGAATGCCTTATTTCGACTCTGAAAGAAAAAGGCATTCTTTGAAATGCCATTCGACACCTGTCTTTTCATTCTTAGTCACAAATTAAATTGTGCACTTTTTGTTGTCTTCTACCAACCACTGACAATCCCGAGGAAAAGCCATCATTCATCCGTACCTAAGACGTCACTTCAGTACGGCGTGCAGTGTGCCAAACGTCTTTTCACAAATTGTCATCATGACAATTCCCAAAAACGAGGGCGCACGCTGCACCCTTCCATTTCTGCAGAACGGCTACAACAACAGGGAGACGCCATGTGTCCCACTACCTTCTGCAACATTAAATGGCATTTAATGTCCTCGAATTTGGGGATTTCCCCCACTACTATAAATAGCGGTAAGTACCCATTGTGGGACTTTTTACGCTACCTTGCTTTCAGAATTCCTCATCTGCATACAAACTCTTGTCAACTTTTGCAAACCTCTTGTTCTCCACTTCGTCTTCAACCTCGTTACCAACAATGGCATCTGGTTCTTCCAACGCTCCTAGCGCCAACACTCCCTCTGGAAATGTCAAACCTAGGGTTTTCTCCACCGCTCCAGTAGTGACTCCTACGGGCCAACGAAGGGTCCCTGAGCCTTTGGACATTGCTGTACGTGATGCTTATTCACGCCACCTCATGATTCCGGTTGGATATTCCAACCAAATCTTTGCTATGTCTGGCCCATTGTACCCAAGCATTGCTGAGGCCATGAAGATCAAAAGTTATTTTCCGGTACTTGAGAGACTCAAACCGGTTGGATGCTCTAAGAAAGATGCAGAGGATAATGAAGATCCTGCTAAAGAGAAAATCGACCTCCGTTTCTTCAACAAAGGTGTTAGGGCTTTCAGGCCTGGTCCTAGCCTCACTCCTGATTATAGTGCTTGGCTGGAAAAAATGGAGAAACGCCAGGCTTCGATCTGGAAAGACATGGGGATATTCGACCTGGTTATGCTGTCGAAGACATGTCTTAACTATTCCCCAGAGATGTTGATAGCTTCTTTACTCTTCTGGGATTACACCCATTTCACCTTCCATCTTCCCTGTGGAATGCTGACTCCCACGCTCTTCGACGTGGCCGCCATCACTGGCCTTCGACCCACTGGGGACTACTTCGACCCGGAGGAAATGTCAGAGGATCAGATTGGATTCTCTGCCACAAAACCAACCTACACCACCTTCATCAATCACTACCACGATAGGTCGACAGATGCTGTGTTGGATGTCGAACATATTGCGTTTCTAGCCTTATGGCTGACACGCTTTGTGTTTTGCTCCAAGTCTTTACAGGTGACCAAGAAGATGGTCACTCTCGCCACTCAACTCCACCATGGCCAAAATATCTGTTTGGCAGAATTGATTTTGGCGAGTCTGTATGAGTCGATTAGCAACGGAGCGACTCTTCTGAAGATCATCGAGAACAGAGCCAGCCTGCTGCTTGCTGGACCTTTTTGGCTGCTTCAGTTGTGGCTCAATGCCACCTTCGAATCTTTCTTGCCTAAGAATATTCAAATAAATGAGCAGGCTCCAGAAATAGCAAACAGACGCGTCGAAGGAACCAGATTGGCTCTGTTGACTCCAACGGAAGATGGGCTGGAGCTTCAACAAACTTTCACAAACTTCGTTTTGATGTTTGCTAAAAGGAAAGAGTTTGCTTCGACCATGGCTCCATTTGCTCGACGGAAGGTTGGCCCAGAGTGGTTCACAAGGCCACATCCTAGGACGTCGAGTGGTCCTCAGGTTGACGAACATACAACAGTGTGGGAGGCATTTCTCACACCAAGAATAATGCCCCTTCGATTCAAGAGCTCTAAGACTCACTTGAGTCTGATCGCATATCAACCAAACCTGGTGTCTCGCCAGTTTGGTATTATTCAAACACTACCTTCTCCAATTTTTCCCAGGGAGAAGTCTATGTTATACTTCTGCAACGACTACACCGAAGAAGCTGCCACTAAGCATATCGGCAGATATGCTGGTCGAACAGTTCTTTCGTTGTTTGACTACCAGCTTAACTTTCTCTGCTCACCATCCTTCGAGGAGTGGTGGAAAAGTTACTACGCTGAGGAGTTTTTCGACGAGAAGGACTTCGTGGATGAGCTTCAGAAATATTTTGTCCTTGTCTTGGACAAAATAAAGAAATGTAAGTTCATCCTTCCAAATCACTTTGTCTTTCTCTTTCGACTGCTAGCCTGTTAATTATTTTATCTACTTTCAGTTGTTCGAAAGCCTGCAGCCAAGAAGGCTGCAGAAGGCCAACAGGGAGGAGGCCCCTTAACAAAACCTCTACCACCGGCGAAGACTATAGCGCCAGCGAAGACCACAACAAACCAACAGGGGGAAGGCCCTTCGAAAAAGCCTTCTGCATCGGTAACCAGACTTTCATTATTTTTCTTCTGGCTTTAATTTTTTGACTTTCGATGCAACTGCTAAATCGAAATCCAATTGGTTTTTTTTAGGCACCTTCGCCCAAGAAACGGCCAGCACTGACGGTCGAATCCGGGAGTGACGAAGAAGATGATTCTCCCCCTGCTCCTCTAAAAAGGCGAAAGCTGAAGAAGGACGTTCCTCTTCCTGAGGCTCGAACAATTAGAATAAAGGTTGCTGGGAGAAAGCCCAGGCCACCTCCAGTAATCATTGAGGAGCCAACGGAGGAGGAATTAAACGTTCTCCTCAATAAACCTGTCGAAAGCGACAATTCCAGCCCTGGGGCTGAAGCTACTTTACAGGTAATCTTTTTGATCCCTTTGCAACTCAGGTGTCGATACCTACATTCGACTATGTCTCTTTTGAATTTAGAGGATTCTTCTTCTTCTCTTTTCAGGACACCACTGAAAGCTCAGCGCCAAGGACTTCTGAAACATTGGATTCTGCTGAACTCAGCAGGCCTCAGGAAAAAAACTTGGCGAACGATGAAGCCAATACTGAAAATGAAGCCAATGCTGAGACAGCAGAAAAACCAGCAGAAGATCCACAAACAGAAGAGCAACAACCAAAAGATATTCAGGTGGTAGATCTGTCGGAAGAAAATCGTGACGAAGGGGACCGCGGTGACGCTGGCGAAAAGGATCAAGGTGACGCTGGCGAAGGGAACCATGATGACGCTGGTACTGCTACAGTCCGAGTCGAAGAGAGTTAAGTCGAGGCAAATGCTACTCAACAGCCTCAAACCCAAGACAATGATGTTGCAAAGGCTGTTACCTCAACAAAGCATAGGTCGAAAGAGGACTTAGAACTCTTGAAGCAAACTGATCCTGTTAGCTATCTGAACGCCATCATCGAGAGCAAAAGTTCGTCTGATGCTAGTCAGGAGGTTCCTACTCTGTCGAGGAAGTCCACTGAAACTTCTCCTCTCGATGAGGCTTTGACGAAGGTTAAGGCTCAGTTTTTCAAGAAGGACTTGATGAAAGCTTTGGAGGGGGACCCTACTGCTCCATCATACTTGAGGGATGCTTTGAATGCCGTAGACTTGTTAGCTGTGCCTCCAGAAGTTTCAGGCTTTATCATGGAGTTACACTCCATTATTGATCAAGTCTCAGCAGATTATCAGCGACAAAGGGGCTTTAATAGCCAGCTTGAAGTGTTATATGGCAAAAGCTCTTCTGCATGGACTGCTGTAGCAGAGACAACTTCTCGAATTGCGGAGTTGTCGAAGCAAAAAGCATCTAAACAAGAAGAAGTTGATGCCATCGATCGAGAGAATGCTTCCCTCCAGGCGCAAATCGAAGAAATAGAGGCTAAGATAAATGCCAATACTAAGCGCAAGGAGGAACTTCTCTCGACTGTTCCAGACACCGAAAGTCAAGCTGAAATCACACAAGGCCTAGAATTTGCTGAGAAAGCTCAATCCTTCGACGATCAAATTGCCAAGCTTGCGCAGGCGAATGCTTTGTGCAACAAAAGATTGGAGCTGCAGCAAACAAAATACCTTCGACTCAAGGACTCCATCCCCTTCTGATTGATTCAGCCTTTTAACCATATTTTGTAATATGTATTCGACAACATTGCCATTTTGGCTAATTTATAAAAAATTTCCATTTTGGCTTATTTATGGTTAATTTAGTCGTTACTTGCTATTTTATCTTTATCTCTTGGAGTGTAGGTTTGTACTTTTTCAAATATTTACCATTTACTCTCAAGAGCCTTTTATCTTCACCTAGCTCTTCGACTTCATAGGCTCCACCAGAAAAAGTCTGGATAACTCTGAATGGTCCTTCCCATTTGGGTGACCATTTTCCCATGCTTCGATCCCTTCGATCCATGGGAAGAATCACCTTCCAAACTAGTTCTTCAGGCGAAAATACCTTAGGTTTCACCTTTTTATTATAAGAGTCTTCTACTCTTTTCTTCTGAAGCCTGAGTAGGTCAAGAGCGCGCAATCTTTCTTCGTCTAAATCCACTAGTTCGTCTAGCATCATATCCCAATAAATTTCAGAGGGAATATCATAATGTCTCTGAACCCTTGCAGATTGAAGACAAATTTCTGCTGGCAACACTGCGTCATGGCCAAAAGTTAGCCTATATGGTGTTGTACCTATGGCCTCTTTTGGGGACGTTCGACAAGCCCACAAAATCGGGTCTAACGTTTTATGCCAATTTTTTGGCTTCTTTCCAACATGCTTTTTTATCAAGCCAATCACTACTTTGTTCGCTGCTTCGACTTGACCATTTGCCTGTGCATAATAAGGCGTTGATGTTAGGAGTTTGAAACCTGTTTCCTGAGCGAATTCCTGCATCTTTCGACCGGTGAAAACTGATCCTTGATCAGTAGTTATAGTCTCAGGGATTCCATATCTAAAGATAATGTTCTTTTGAATAAATTCAATGACATTTTCTTGGTCTACATTGACTAAAGGGATAGCTTCGATCCACTTAGTAAAATAATCAATGCCTACCAATATATACTTCTGACTCTTTGATGATGCTGGTCGAATCTCTCCAATGAGGTCCAACGCCCATCCTCTAAAGGGCCAAGGTTTCACTATCGAGTGAAGTTCGCTTGCTGGTACATGTTGGATGCCTGTATGGACTTGACATTCTTGGCAACCTTTAGCGAACTCGACACAATCTTTCAGCATAGTGGGCCAGTATAGTCCTTGTCAAAACAACAACCATTTCGTCTTATGGCCTACTTGGTGAGCCCCACATGCTCCAGCGTGCGTAGTCGAAAGGGCTATGTATGCCTCAGTTTCACTTAAACATTTTAGCAATACCCCTTCAGGCGTCTTTTTAAATAACTCATTACCCATGAGTACATAACTCAACGCCCTGTACTTTGTTTTTCGTTCTGTCGAAGCTCCTGGATTTTGAAGATAATCCATAATGGGCTTCTTCCAATCTTGCTCTGACAAATTATCTATGAACGAAATTTCGAAGTTACTTTGATCAGCATATCCTAGTCTTGTCGATTCCAAGTCTGTTGGTGATAGACAAGTTGCTTTTATCTTTTCTCGAACTTCGGTTGCTCTTTGTAATCTTGTTTTTGAAATCTTGTACCCAGATGCCATTTGTGCCAAGTCGTTGACTATTTGATTTTCCAATCTGGGTATGTGTCGAATATTGACCGTTTCAAATTTTTTCAATAAACGATTTGCTATCACAAAGTACATAATGAGATTTTCTCTTATGCATTTATATTCTTTTGTGACTTGCTTAATGACTAACTCTGAGTCTCCCATTATTTCGACTCGAGTTGCCCCCAATTCCAACAATATTTCAAGGCCAGTAATTAGAGCTTCATACTCAGCCTCATTGTTCGAACAAGAACCTGATATCTTGTACTTGAATGTTGTTGGAATTTTTTCTGGAGAAATGATCAAGACTCCTACTCTTGTTCCATCTTTATGGCTGGAACCATCGAAGTAGAATTTCCAAGGTTCTATCTCCACATAATTAATATCCTCAACTTGAATTGAGTGGTCGACTATAAAGTCTGCAACCACTTGTCCTTTCACTGCCTTAAGAGGCATAAAGGTCAAGGAGTATTCAGTTAATGCTAGTGCCCACTTGCCAATTCGACTGTGCAAGATAGGTTTCGACAACATGTACTTGAAAACATCAAAATGAGACGAAACATACACATCAACTGGTTTTATATATTGCTTGAGTTTTGTACAAGAGAAATACAGACATAGACACAATTTTTCAACTTCACTATATCTAGTTTCTGCATCGTTCAAAAGTCTACTAAGATAGTAAATGGGTCTTTCGACTCCATTCTCATCTTCTTGGGCTAACATGCTTCCCAAAGTTTTATCGGATGCAGCTATGTACAATCTCATACTCCTATTGCTACAAGGAGGCACCAAAATAGGTGGCTTAGTAAGGTACCCTTTGATTTTGTCGAAGGCTTCTTGTTGCTCTTGCCCCCATTCGAACCCCTCTTTATTCAGTCGAAGTAAGGGTGAAAAGGCTTGAGCTTTCCCACTTAGGTTAGATATGAATCTCCTTAAGAAATTTATCTTGCCTAACAGAGATTGCAGTTCCTTCTTATTCGATGGCGCTTTCGCTTCCAGAATAGCCTTCGTCTTGTTCTGGTTGATTTCGATTCCTTTCTTGTGGACAACGAAGCCCAAGAAATCTCCAGCTTTCACACAGAATGCACACTTCAAAGGGTTCATCTTCAGACCATGTTCTCTCATTCTTTCGAATGATTGTCGAAGGTGGTCAATATGATTCTTCCTGGAAACAGATTTTATAACAATGTCATCAATATATACTTGCATAAAAGTGTTAATAAAATCATGGAAGATAGAATTCATTGCTCGCTGGTATGTTGCCCCAGCGTTCTTTAGGCCAAAAGGCATCACTACCCATTCGTAAGTGCCTAGGGCCCCAGGGCATCGAAAAGCCGTTTTCAACACATCCTCTTCAGTAATGAATATTTGATTATATCCTGAATAACCATCGAGCATACTCAGGTATTCATAGCCAGCGGCAGAATCGACTAGCATTTCCGCCACAGGCATAGGATATTCATCTTTGGGTGTAGCAGCATTTAAATCTCTGAAATCTATGCACACCCTCAATGTACCATTTTTCTTAATTACTGGCACAATATTTGCAATCCATTCGACATACCTTGTAACGCGTATGAATTTGCACTTCAGCAGTCTTTCGACTTCCGTTTTGATCTTCGACAGTATTTCTGGAGCGAAGCGTCTTGGACTTTGCTTAATTGGCTTCTTCCCAGGTTTGATTGGCAACTGAAGTTCTACCAATCCTCTGTCGAGACCAGGCATTTCGTCGTAATCCCATGCAAAATAGTCCTTGAACTCTTTCAACAATTGGATTATTTCCAACCTAAGTTCTGGGTCAATTTTGGCGCTGATGTAAGTTGGCTTTTTCTCTGACCCTTCGCCTAAGTTGATTTCTTCTAAAGGGTCTTGCGCTAACATTTTGATGTTGTTCGCCAAGGGGTCCTTTTCGAAGCCCAAAGGCTCATCGTCATAGATGGCGTCGAGCCTCTGTTCCTGCATTCCTTCTGGCATGATGTCAGGAGGTTCTGGATCGAAATCCTTTCCTGGACCTGCAGCAGATAACTGTTGATCATTGGCTTGTGTGGCCATGTACTTTACTTCGGCTTCGAGAGCCGTTATCATCTTTGTTTCGGCTACATAAGCCGAAATTCGCTTCAATGATTGTGACTCAGTCATTATCACTGAATTCACTTCCCCAACCAGTTGGTTGGATATCAGTTAACCCACTGAAGTCTATGTGGGACAAGTCTTCTCTGTCCCATTGGAAACCATGCTCAGGATGCAGGTATAGGGAACAAAAAGTATTTGGCGCTGGCGCCAAGTCGAAGTCAGGTGTTGGACATGGCCCTATGTGAGCCAAGTTCTTGTCGAAATCTGCCAGCCCTAGGTGATTCACTTCGCCCAGGTAATAGCTTTGATTTGCCTCTATGTTTTCGACCATCCCATCTGGACGCCATAGCAGCAGCCTCTGGTGCATTGATGATGGCACGGCTCCAACACCATGAATCCATTCACGGCCCAACAAAAGATTGTAGTTAGGTTTGGCCGATATGACCATAAACATTGTTGGTCGAAGGATAGATCCCACCTTGATATCTAGTTGGATCACTCCCATAGTGGTCCCTATGCCGCCCTCATAGTTCGACAGGACCATGTTGTGAGGCTTGATGTCCTCATCCCTTTTGCCAACTTTCCTTAGCATAGAGTAAGGAATAATGTTGATGGTTGCCCCACAATCCACCAAGATTTTATTCACTGTAGTTTCTTCGAGTTTAGCCCTTATAAATAAAGGCTTGAGGTGATTTTTCATCGCCTCTGTAGGTGGTTCGAAGAACCCATTTTGTTCCTCAGTAGTGCCATTGTCCATGACGAAATAGCACACTGGCCTATGTTTGGCCATTTCTTGCTCCACTTCCCAATCACTTGTTTCGACTTCAACCTGTCGGTTGAACTCTCTGGGCAGCACTGAGACTATATTCACCATTATGTCCAAAGTATCATCAGACTCAGAGCCATCTTCGTCCTCGATTTCACCTTGGTTAGGCCAAACTAGCCTGTTGGTTACTGGCTCTCTTTCCAGAGGTTTCCTTTGCTTCCTTAGAGGAACATTTGAACTGGTTTCTGCCTTTGGTTCATTGGCAGCCTCCCTCTCAGCTTTTCGTCTCCTTTGGTATCTCCTCCATTGAGATCGAGACATGGGATTTTTCCCTTTGTAGTTGCTTGACACTTGTGCAACTTTAGGTGCAGCAACTTGAGGCTCTTTCTTTTGTGTTAAAGATGAACCCCTTGGCACGTCGAAAGAGTTCCATCTCTCCTCGCTTGGCCTCTTTCGACCAGATGTTTTGTACCAGGTATCTACTGGCACATTAGTTGGAGGCCTGAAAGTCAATGGCCTCTTTTCTTGGTTTGAACCTCTTTGGGAGGCTCTTCTGGGGTCATGTCGAAGATCAACATTTTCCCTTCTCTTATTTGCTGCTCTTACGCCTTGAATATGTTCAGCAGCTTTTTTGTCAAAGATCGAACTGCATCTTGGACACAGCATCACCTCTGACTTCTTTTTTTGGCATCTTTGCAGAAAATCTGCCAGATTTTCATTTTCCCGAGGGAAAGCAGTATTGTTAGCTTGTTCTTGCCTCATGGCCTCCTCTGATGCTTTTGGGTCAGAGACTTCAACCATGTTGACATTCATTGTATCTTTGTTGGCAAGAGTCAACTGCTTCATTTGAATCTCCAAATTCTCCGTCTGGCCTTGAACTGTGGCCAAGTGAGAACTGGGTTTTGGTCCAGTTTTTTGGGCTTCAACGGTCTCTAGCTTTGGGCTTTCGACCGCTTTCTGAACCGCTTCAATGGTCTTTCTGGATAAATTCCCAGAAAAACTGCCAAAGATTGGCATGTTGATATGGTCCTTTGAGACTTCGACCATTGTGATTCCTGGCCTCTTCGACTGGCTCTTGGATGCCTCGATCATGTTTACCTCAGAAGGCTCAGCATATTGGGCTTCAGCCTGCAACGGATTTGAGTCGACAGCCATGGGGGTTTTGTCAGCAAACTTCAACCTCCCTTCTTCGATAGCGTCTTGCACAAGATTCCTGAAAAGAAAACATTGAGAAGTTTTATGGCCCAAAAAATTATGATATTTGCAAAAGCCTCTCTTCTTTCTTTGATCAAGAGGAGGCACTTTTACCCCTGGGGGTACTATCATTTGGCCATCTTTTACAAGCAAGTCAAAGATCTCATCACATTTTGTAATGTCAAAACTATAAGTCTTTTTGGGGAACCTATCGTTGGTCCTTTCTGGACCAATGGGATTTTTCCCACTTGAGGGAACTAACAGTTTGCAAGAGTATGGTGGCCCTTGTTTTAGTTCCGCTAAATCGACTTCTCCTTCTTCGACAGTTATAGTATCGTCGAAGGATTCTAGATCTTCGTCATCCATCTCAACATACGCTATCCTCTCTCTCTTATGAGTTTTCGTTGCCTTTGCCTTTTCAGCTTTGAGGCGTTCTACCCGTCGAACTCTATCGGCCAGTTGGGCCATGTCTCTCAGGTATTGAGTGTCTAACTTCTTCCTAATGGAATAATCTAAACCGCCTACGGCTATTTCGACTAACTCATGTTCCGGCACTTGTGTAAAACATCTCGCTTTGAGCAACCTAAACCTATTTAGATATTCGTCTATAGGTTCAGTGAAACGTCTCTTTACACTGGCCAATTCTTTCAGGCTTATCTTGGTTTACCCCATGTAGAATTGTTCATGGAACAATCTTTCTAACTGGGTCCAATGATGGATCGAATTGGGGGGGAGAGTTGTAAACCAAGTAAAAGCGTTCTTTGTTAAAGAACTTGGGAAGTACTTAATCCTCAGGTTTTCGTTATTCGAAATATCTCCTGCTTCGATCAAGTATCTCGCCACATGTTCGACAGTAGATTCTGTCGTGTCCCCAGAGAACTTAGTGAATTTGGGGACTTTACATCTAGGAGGTAAGTCTGTTTGTAACACGTATTCTGACAACGGGGATGTGAAGTTGGGCCTTCGAAAGCCCATGTTCATCCCATTTTGAGTCATGATCCTTTCGATCATGGTTGCCAGATTATTTTCCAAACCCATGTTTTGGTATTGGATATGCTGAACCACTTCGTCAGCATTTTGGTTTCTGTTAACTAACCTTACCTCTGGGGTTATTACCCTAGGTTCCTCTACAGGTTGCTCCAATCGTGCCCTAAGGTTTTCTTCGACAGGCTGTTGGACTTGGTTGATGGTGGTTTCTTCCTCTAAGAATACACCCTGGTTTCCCCTTATTTGCGCCCTTTGGGGCTGTCGAATAGGTTGGGGTACTCCAAAGAAATCAGCCAAACGCGTCATTTGTGCTGTCATCTGCTGATTCGATTGAGTAGTGTTTTGTATTAGAGGGTTCAGCACTGTACTTAAAGTTTGTGCCAACATTTGAACCATATCATGGTTGCTTTCGTCCATTTGTTGCCTCAAGACTGCTGTCGAGGCATTTGTAAGGCCATGTGCTACTTGGGACGTTCCTCCTAAGAGTTGGGTCCTATTTCTATTCGCCATACCTACTCCAGAACCTTGGAGTGGCGAAGAGGCACTCACTAAAGGGTCTGAAAAAGTGGACGCAACATTCGTCAGGCTAGCCAAGTCAGAAGTTGGCATGCCATAGAGTGGTTCTCGATTATGACCGCCTGTCATAAATCCTGGGGGAACAAAAGGCCTTGTGCCTAAATTTCCCCTTGGTGGGGGAGTTCCCAAAGGCACTCTGGGGCCTGTGAACGGAGGTAATGGCCCCGTTGCTGTGACTGTTACTGCTGGTGTTGAACCAGCGGTTATCGCTTCACTTACGGTCGGGATAACCGTTGCTCCCACATTCGTTTGTGGGATTTCGTTATTGTTTGGCGGATTCGCCATCTCTTCCCTTCTTCTGGCAGTATTGGTATCGTTAGTGTATACTCTACCACTTCTCAATAACATGCAACACTCCTCGAAAAAGATGAGATTATTTTCAAAAATCAACACACAGTCCCACCGGGTGTGCCAATTTGTTTACCGTGGTTATTGGTAAACAACCGCTGATCCTCTAAATGGTTACTTATTTGGTTACTCGCAGGATCGATCAGATTGATCCTAAGACATAGGTTGATTTTGAGGTTTTGATTAAATTGGATAATGGTTAAATGACAATAAAATAAAGAGGCTTTAAGTAAATTGCATGAAGAAATAGGCTTGGTAAAATAAATGAAGGCTTGAAGTAAAGGATATCGACAGGGAAAGTAAAGAAGAAAGCAAGTAAAGTTTCTGGAAAAGTAAATGACTTTGATTAATAAAAGTGGTGTTTCACACATACATTCTCAACAATTCTTTCTCACACGCTGGGTACTCGAATCTATATGAGTGACTTTGTATATAATTGTGAACACACGCGAGAAACTGCGTGAACTACTACTATTTATACTAAAACATCCCAAGTAACCGTCGGGCAGTTACACTGCTTCGAGATGATTCCACTTGGCACGTTCTCAACGTTCGACGCTCCAGATCTTTGCACGTTGCACTTGGTAACCGCTGGAAACCGTTTTCCCTCCAAACGCTTGAATTTCAAACCGTTCCACTCTGAACCATCGAACATCTTCGTCGAGAAGCATCTTCGACAAGAAACACCTTCGACGTCGAAGGCAACCAACTTCTCCCTTGGAAGAAATCTTCTAAGTACATTGTCATCTTTCGATGGTCATTTCGACAGACCCAGCTGATCGAAAACATCCTTCAGCTTTAATGGCTGATATTAATGAACCAAGGGTGTCGAATTTAAGAGCCAACAGCTACCGACACTCAAGGTTTAAAACCTAATCAGAATAATCATCGTGCTTCGGTCGGGGACGATGTGGTCATTCAGATTATCGATTTCCCCGTCCACTTTTTGTGATCGTGCATTTGTGTCCGGCTATTAAGGTATGCGCGTACACGGACGATTTATTCTAAAGGAATTTCCTTGGTCGATTTGTTAGCTGCCCCACTTAATGCAGTTTTGTTTGAGATTCGTATTTGCGGGGGAAACACAGAGTTTTCCCCGGGTTTATATTCAGGATGTACCCGTAAAAAAGGTGCCATGATGAGGTCGAGCATGTATTCGTCAATGAAGACTTGAGATGGCGTCAACGTGTGGTTTCACGCGTGATATTTTTAAAGTCAAGACGGAACATCACATCGTGTGTCACACGTGGTGGCTATTTAAAGCATCATCATTGCCTAAGGCAATCCAGGAGCCTTAGCATTGATGACCCCTCGCATGCTACCCTGTGTAGTGGGGAATAACTATAAAAAGGAGGCGACAAAATTTACTTAGACATTTTCGACTTTGCTCTCCCATCGTCCCTTCTCTATTCGCTAGATGCTCTTCCGTTGCCGCTGTCATCATAGAATTTTCCAGCGTTCTTCCTTTTTCAAGTAAGTGATCCTTTTAAACGTATGTTAATTTATCTTAGGATTTTAGATTGAACGTATGAAGATTCCGGTGGATATGAAATTTCTGACGAATCTCTTGACAAACAGATGAATTTTTCAATGAAGTTCATGAGTTTTATATGAAGATTAATGGAATTCATCTGGGTTTAGGAGTTTTGGATGAAGATCCATGAACTTCGGATGAACTTCATCTGGGTTCATGTCGGGGGCGTTCTCCCCGTGAACTGGAGAGATCTGAGTAAGCCACTTTATTGGGGAGAACGTCTTTGTGATTTTAGGCTTATACGAGGATGTCGCTTCCTTTCGTATTTTCCATCAAGGGTTTGAGTCGAGGACCTACCCTCGAGGCATTCCTCGCCCTTTCATTTGACTTGCGGTGGAAGGATGGATTTGATGATGTCGAATTTGAAGGTGTGAAGAAAATGCAAGAAAGGGGGTTTGAATTGGGTTTTCCTTTCTTGAATAACTTTCACTTTTAAGCATTATTCGTTGAACAATGCTTTTGATGTTACTTCTAAGTAATTCTTCTAATTAAGTTAAGAAAACATAAACTCTAAAGCATAAGCAAAAGTAAAGGACACGCGATATATCCTGGTTCACTTGAGAAATCCCAAAGCTAGTCCAGTCCATCCTACCAAGGTGATTTCGCCTTGAACTCAAGGACGTAATCCATTATAACTAATATGATTACAATTGCATGGGTAACTGCCAATGGCTAACATCAGATGACGTGTTCAGGGATCCAAACCGGATATAACATTCATTGACCCAACATAATCTGATTCTCCAGAATCTCTTATCAAGATTTCCTTCCAATGATATCCATAGTGACCTCAGAAGGCTAACCTTCACTCAGTCCCCTTTGAGATATGACTACCATTGACCCAATAGAATCCACTATTAGGATTTCATATATGATGACTACATCCAAAGTCTTCTCAAGTCTTCTAATCTTCACTCGATCACTTGAGGAACCAACCAATTCTAAACAGAATTGTTTTTATAGAGATTACATGAGTGCTTCTTATCAAGCAAATTACTCCTAATTTAAGTACATATTGTTAGACACAATTATAAGCAACAACTCTTGTGTACAGACAATTTACATGAAGATCTTAATAAATAACACAGACTAAGCAACAAATCTTATAATTTACATATTTCTACAAAGATGAATATAGTCTAAGTTAAGTGCAACACCTTGTAGTCTTCTTGTCTTCATCTTCATCATTGAGAAAGCTATGAACAACAACTCTTTGCTTCTTCATAATTCTGTCAAGATGTATATGATTAATAGTTTGAACGACATCTTGTAGACTTATTTATCTTCACCTTCTTTCTTCATTAAGCAAGAAATGAGAAACAACTCCTTGCTTTTCATAATTTTGCCAAGATGTATATTATTGGCAGTGTGATTAACATCTTCTAGAATTCTTCTTCTTCATCTTGTTAAGTTAGCTTCAACATGTTCAGTATAACTGTTGTTCTTGTTTTTGTTATAGTGGTTGATAACTTTTTGGTTGTGTACTGTAATACGGTGGGAGAACTGACTTGTTTTTGCATTTTATCGCAAATGTTGCGGATAGCAAGAGTCGCCGCTGAATTTTCTTTTATCCAATAAGGAAAATGGTGAAAAGAATAGGAAAGACCTTCAAGAATTTTCTGAGTTCGGGGGGTAGGTTATGAAAAGGGAAGGTGTTAGCACCCTTTTCATCCGTAGTTATCTACGGGCTCTTAATCACTTATCTCACTTTGCTTGAAAATGCTTTGTGTAGGTGTTTGAAAATATTTTGAAAAAATGCCTGAGTACGACAAACTTTGTAATGATTCTCGTATCTTTTCTCGAGAATGCGTACAAAGTATTTGTTCGAAAATATTTATTGAAAAGTGTTATTGTGTAAAATGTTTTGTTTTGAAGAGCTTTGTGAATAAACGATTAACAACAATCTACCTACTTAAGGTCTTTATTTTACTTTTCCTTCTCTTTAGATAGTACTATCCTACCATTAGAGTAGAAAGCCCTATCATTGGATGTGAAAGGACATACGTGGGTCATCGTATAGTCATAAAGGAAACTTGTAGGGGAGCTTTAGAAATTTATCATAAGGGACTAAGACCGTTTACCGAAGGCAGCATCGTAAGGGTCATCGAGGAACTACGATCTTTTTAACCGAGGGTCTTTGCTAAAGCGTCCCCATGTTCGAGGGACATGATTGTTTTTTTCGAAGGCAACAAGTTGGATTACCCTATAGGTGGGTGTTTGAAAAGAGATTCAATTCAATTATTTAATCTTGATTAGGGTTATCTAACTGTTGGTTTTAGATCTTGCCATACATTCCCTAATTACTAGCAGTTATAAGGAAAATAGTAAAGGCAAAAATTAAAAGTCCTACACTATTACAAAGCTTCGGAGAAGGGGGTACAAACCATAAAACTGGGGGAAATAGAAATCAAATAAAACCCTAGATAAACTATTATATTTTGTAGTAATTACATAATGGGAAAAACTAATGCGAAAATAATGAAGCGCGTGAAGCGGTAAAAAGGAAAAGAAATGAAGAAATTGTTTGATGAAAAATAATTGATGATTTAACCTAAAACCTAATTGATTAAAAAAGGTTAAGTGATTAAATTGAGAAAACCCTGAAGTGTAGGCTGATTTTAATTTAATTGAGAAAACCTAAAAAATCAAATTAGGGTTTGTTAATAAAAACCTTAAAAAAATTAAATTTAAACAAACCTAAGATTAAATCAACCTAAAAATTATTAGGGTTCGTGTGCTTATTGTGAGCCTCTCGATTATCATATTGATAAAAGAGTAGAAATATTTTATTGAGTTGTAAGTTCTGTCAATCATTCCAAAGCTTTGAAGCAGTGAATGATTGTGTGTCTTTGAAGTGTGACTTTAGTGTTTGTTCTACGTGTTTAGAATTGGTTGATCACTGTGAATGTGATTAGAAGAGATTTGAGAAGGGTCTCATACTTAAGTGAGTATTAGGTTGAAGATAAGAATGGGTAGTGATTATGTGAGTAGATTGTAAACTAGGTGAAAGTTTGTTGTGGGGGTCTACGAATTAATACTATTAGATTAACTTGGTCCCTGACTTGGTAGCCCCCAGAGTAGGTGTGAGTCACCGAACTGGGTTAACAATTTTGTTTGTTCTTTACTTTTCTGCATTATGTTTATCATTCATATTGTTCATTGTGTGCAAGTTCAATAGAAGGTGTCTCAACATCTTTTAAGACATATTTGATTTGAATACCAGAATTTCAGTTTAGACTTGCCATCATTTTCGTTGGTATGCCATAAATTTGTTCACAGTCATCCACTGACATTGTGAATCCATACGCAAAGTGTCTGAAATTGTTCGTTATAAGTATTTATCGATATTCCTATCGTACATGCTCGAAAATCTATCGATTCGATTACAAAAACTACAACCGTATTTTCCCCTGTCGAAGGGGTGGTTGTTCTCCATTATTGCTTGATAGAGGATTTACCATTCTTATATTATATTTTTGTTTGGGTAATACTTCGTTAGTTCTGGCTATTCTACCACTTCTTAATCTCATGCAACAATATCAAAGAACAGACTTTTGTATGAAAAAATAGTGACAAGTTTTCAATAGATTTTTTAAAAGATAGACACTGAGTCTCACTATGTATACCAATTTGTTTACCATGAAATTTGGAAAACAAGCATTCGTCTTCTGAATCCTAGAGATTCTGGTTACTTACAAGATCAACTAGATTGGTCATAGGACTATAGTGTATATTTGGTTTTCTAAGTTTTCTGGGTGCCAATCTCTTCGATAGAGATTGTTATTTCGAAAGTAGTAATAAATAACTTTAAAATTAAAACTGGAACATAAAGCAATTTCGACTTAAACTTGAATGGAATGTAAAAGACCTTAATTGAAAATGATTGACATTGAATGTAAGATTGGTGTTTCATACGTACATTCTCAGCAAATAGTTTCTCGAACACTTGGTACTTTATGTTTATTTGAGTAATTTGTACAAAAGTGAACACGTTCTTATGAGAGGTTGACAGGGTCTTGCTTTGCATGTCTCTAGCATTTCACAAGCTTCCACGTATCTTTTTTCAAAGATCATACGAGCGCTAAATCTTATTTTTGAATATCTGTCAAACCCGCTTCAAAATATCTTCAGAAAAGTTACTATGTCATTTTCCTTGTATTACTCCAACCATGTAGACTCGGTCAAAATGCATCTTCTATTAACCTCTGTCAAAATTAGCTTCTATTATCCAACACAATTATCTTGAATTCACCTCGAATTCTTTATTTGTTGAAATAACAAAATTACAGCTAACATTGACATGGTTTGCAAGGTATCATTGTTTTTTATAGTGTCAGATTCATTGTTTTCTATAATATCAAGTTCAGGATCAATAATGACATGTGCATGTTTAAGAATAGAAGATTGGATATTTAAATTGGTAGGTTCAAGTTCACTAGGTTTTGGATAATGGTCTAAGTATATATTTGTGGGCATATGTTCATTGGACTTATCATGATAAGGGAATTCCATGTCAAAAAGTTTACATTTATAGAAATTATAATTTCATGATTGACAATGTCTAAAGGAATGAATCCTTTCATACCTGCCTTGTATCCCAAGAAAGCACATTTTCGTGGTCTTAAATGAAACTTGTGCATGTTCTTAAGCAATGTATAAGCATAACTCATGAAGCGAAACACCTTTAGAGAACTGAGATCATGTGTGCTTCCATATAACACCTCATAAGAGAACTTATTCTTCAAAATTTTGGTGGTAATTATATTCATAAGAAAGACTGCATGGAGAACTCCATAAGACCAGTATTTCTACATGAGCGCTCGACTTATATTTAAGATATGTTGATGTCTCATTTCCATCATCCCATTCTTATATGGAGTATATACACAAATTCTTTTGTGTATGATACAGTTTGAAGCATAATAGGTAAGCATGATCAACTCAGCCCCGTTATCACTTCTAATGGTTTTTATCTTCTTTTCAAATTGTGTTTCAACCATGGACACAAAATCTTTTATCTTTTGAAAAACTTCAGCTTTGGACTTCAACATCACAACCCAAACATTCTTACTATGGTCATCTATAATAATTAAGAAATACTTAATCCATGCATAGAAATAGTATTAAAAGGGACCCATACATCAAGGTAAATTAGATTAAGCATCGGGCGTGCATTATTATTACTTATAGGAAAAGATAAAATCTTTTGCCTAAACTGCTAACATACATCATTACAAGCTGTATGTATACTACTAGGAATGTAACTATACATTTTTATCATACATTTCATCCTATCATAAGATAGGTGACCACGCCTAAGATGCCATACAATTGCAAGAGCTATATCATCAAATTTCTTATTTGCAAAGACAATAGAAATATGCCCTATATTATTATCTCTTTGAGAAGCTTCCAAGTAATAAACGCCATCAAGCTCTCTAGGTGAACCAATCTTCCTCGAATCCTTCCTTGCTTGTATCACACACTTGCTAGTTTCAAATACAATATTGCACTCTTGTTCTCTACACATTTTTGAAACTGATATCAAGTTAACTTCAAATTGTGGCAAGTATAGAACATCTTCAATGATAAAGTCATTAGATAATTTCACATTTCCAGATATAGATGCAAATATTGAATTTCAATTAGGTAGATTAACCATTACATGACTAATGTTGTCATGTTTAATAAAACATTATAAAGAATGACTTATGTGATATGTAGCTCATGTGTCCAAAATCTAATTTACACTACTATGAGCATTAAAGTTAGAAACATAAGGATTACAACCCTTTATTTAGATTGATTGATCATGTGTTTTTCTAAAGCAAGACCATCAAATTTTGATATTTCTCTTTGGTTAGTGACAAGCTCCCATTATCACTAGTTGATGCTACTGCTGACTTTGCTTATGAGTCTTTAACTTCCACTTGATTCACGTACAAATTTTCTCTTCCAAATCTTGGCGGATATCCATGATTCTTGTATCAATTGTCTATAATAGAACTTGTTTTATGATAATAGGTACAAACCTTCACATTGCCTCTTCCTATTATTGTAGTGAATTTGCCATTTCCTCTACCTCTTCCAAATTATTTTGATCCATCTGATTCATTTACCATGCCTGAGCCGTCTTTCACTATAGTTCCACCAGAAAATAGTTTCACATATCTTTCTTTCTTGTTGCATCACCAGTGTAAATACCTTGTTGATTTATGGCAAGGGATACATGCGCAAAATTTGTGACACCACTCCATGATATTCTTCATTCAAACCAATTAGAAACTAAATTATTTTATCTTCAGCTCTAAAGCTTCTGCTATTCCTCATTGCTAAATAAGCACAAGCCACACGACAAGTATAACTTGGCATTGGTTTATATTGATCCAATTCTTACCACAAACTTCTTAATTTAGTGAAATAATTTGAAACTTTCTTGCTACCTTGTTTCAGATTTGAAATTTCTTGGTGCAACTTAGAAACTCGAAGTCGATCACCTCTCATGAATCTATTTGAGATTATTCCACATATCGATAACATTATCGATAAACACCGCACTTTGAGCAATTGATGGTGTGATTGAGTTGTTAATCCATGTATGTGCAAAATTATTGCATCTCTGCCAAGTTGTATAGTTTAAATCATCTTCATCAGGAAATTCGATTGATCCATCTACGAATTTGAACTTGTTTTTCACCTTCAAAGCCCTTCTCATCTTCATTGACCAAGCATGACAATTATCACCGGATAATGCAGGAGTTACACATATTCTTGATGAATTCTCTGAAGGACGCACATAGTAAGGATCAAGTTGATCCTGAACTTGATTATTGTTATTTCTCGTCATTGAAACTGAAAAAAAATCCTTGAAATAGAAAGAAAAAGAATGAAAATGATGCTTCAAGAAGAAGCAATCACCAGAATGAAATCGATGCTTCAAGAAGAAGCAATCACCATGAGAATAAAGGTAAGATCAAAATAAAACATGCAACAAAAATAGAGCAAGATGAACCTACTCTGATACCATCTAAGCAAACTAAAACTCCATGAAAGGAGAAGAAAACTCCATTGAAAGGAGAGCAATTTGCAGAGAAAGAGAAAAAAGATGAAGTGGAGAAAACTTGTTTATTGATCTCAATCCAGAATTTAGTTACAAGAGTGTATATATAGTTACACCAACTATACAAAGATAGTTATACCACCTTATCTATTTCTAACTAACTTACTCAATGTATATGCATGGATGCATAAGTTATCATGCAATGTAACGACATATTGAGATCCGCTCTTTTCTTCTATATCTTTTGTTATCTTGTTGCCTCTTTTATTATTATTTATAAATTGATGAAATAAAATAAATATAAGAAACATAAGAAGTAATATATAGAGAGAATATTGTATAGATAAATAAAGTAGGTGGACATATAGAGTAACATAGGGGTGAACAACGGGTCGGATTGAGCGGGTTCAGACTCAAAAGTGACACTCAACTCAATCTACGGTTGAATTATAAAGGTTCATTTCTGCCAAAATTTCACAAATCGATTTTGACGGACTGAGTTATGACGAGTTATGAGCTGTTCGATTTATTCAGGTTATTATGATTATTCATTTTTAAGCACAATACTATTATTTAACCTTGATATAAGTTTTACATTGTATTTCAAATTTCAAATTTAAAAATATGTTGGAAATTCAAAATCAAATTTTCATATCATCTTAGAAATTGTGATGTTAATAACATATCCAAAATAGATTTAAATATGACAATGTACATAAAAGTTAGTTTCTCACATTATTTTTGGAACTGTGATGCCAACACTAACTAGTACTCATTACTTGTTTCCATAAATGAAACTTGATTAACATATCTGTGTTCTAGTGACTCATATATATATATATATATATATATATATATATATATATATATATATATATATATATATATATATATATATATATATATATATATATATATATATATATATATATATATATATGAATTCGATTATTGTGGATGTATTTAAATAAATCGAACATATCCATTTAAATTCAATTGAAATCGAGGTTCATCTACAATGAACCAATCCATTTCAACCCAATTTAATTTAGTTTTTTGGAATCGAATATTGCATATTATACTTAGTGTTTGTTGTCCAACCCTAAAATAATTATAATGAAAAGAAAATATTGAATAGTTTCTACCTATTTACAAAATTAATTTAGAAAGAAAAAATTTAATATATAAATATTAAATAATTGAAGGATCGATCAATATTCAAATTTTAAATTCCTTTTATTTTATTTAGTTGATAAATAGTTTATTCATAACCAAAAAAACGTTAATATAAAATCTCTTTAATAGAAATTGATAACTATTTCTATAAATTTATAAATAAGACTTGATTCATTTCAAACCGAATAAAAAAATTAATTAATTTTATATAGAAAAATATTATAGAAGAATTATAAAATTCTCTTATAGTAATATTAAAAAAGAAATAAAAAAACGAAAAAAAAGAAAGTAATAACTAATAAGAGATATGATAAAAAATGAAGTTTTATAAAATTATAAAGTGATATAGAATTTATATATATTTTTTATTTAGAAATCAACTTAAAATAGAATAAGAGATAGTAATTTATTTATTTATAGTTTTATCAAAACCTAAAGATCTTTTACCAGCGACGTCGTTTAGATCCAGTCGATTGGTAGCTTTTCCAAAACTTGACGTCCGATTTAAGATTTGTCATTTCGTCAATTCTCGGAACAAACCAAAACTCGCCACGTGTCAACGAAATGATGACCCATTTGATTAAAACAAATAAAATATTGTGACCGAGTCACGGCAGTTCGAAAGCCAAAAGTCACCACCACAACCGCTGACGTGTCCATATTTATTCTCTCTCTTCTCTCTCTTCTCTCTCATTTCAACTGTATCTTCCATTTTCGCTCCTTCTTTCTCTCTCTAAAATCTCTATAGGGTTTTCTCCTCCTCCTCCTCCTCCAAATTCCGCATCACTGGTACGTTCCTTTTCATCAATTTCCATCTCATGCTAATCAAACGCTGCGTTTTATCTGATTCGTGTTTAATCGATTATTTTTTCTTCAACTAATTGAATGATCTGAAACGCCGATTTGAATGCCGTTTTGCTCCTTTTGAAATTTTTGTGATTCGAAGCTATTTAGAATTTTAGCTTAATTTAGCTTGTTTATTTTTTTTGGCTAGTATCTAATATAGGTGCAAATTGTTGTATTATTGTTATTTTTATATTATGATGATGCTATTATTATTATTATTATTTCTTGTAATCAGTTATTATACTATTATTATTATTATTATTATTACAAGATTGATTTGGTATAGTTAGATTTAGTTAGTAGCAACATTCTTCAATTGTAGATTTTGAGTTTGTTGTTTGTTTTATTGATGGGGTTGATATGGATTAAGGGTTTTAAATAATGACGTAACCATTTTCAATGTTGTTGTAACCGTAATGCGACCGCAGTTCTGCATAATATCGAGGTTTGCGATGGGACAATAGCCGTTACACGACGGCTATTTAAAAGGCTGATATTGATTATAGCGGGGAGATTTAGAATTTAGGATAATAATAATGGAAAATGTGATTGGATTCTAGTAGAATTATTGAAATGATCTGATTGGGAATTTGTGAGTGTGTTTGATTTTTCTTATCTCACCGTCTGCTTACGAGTTTCAGTGAATTTGAATAAAATGGTTTGAAAAGATTGGTGATTCTGCGTGGGATCTAGGAAATTAGAAATGGCGATTGCTGGGGTGCAGAATGCAGCTGCGATGGAGTCTACATTTTTGAGGGACTCTCATTCTCAGTCACCGAGGAGGCAAGAGGATGGAGGAAGGGGAGGTATGCGGTCATCTTCGTTGCTGCAGATGTGGCGGGGGATTGAAGATGAGCATGTGGTGAGACAGGTTCAAGGAAGATCTGATGAAGTGTTGGTTCAACAAAGAAGTGATGGGTTGGTTGCGGATCTGTCACAGGAAAATACGAATCATACGACAGAAGGTTCGGTTTTGGGTGAGAATGAATCTGAAACTTGGTCGCAGTCACAGAGTCAGAATGGGTCTCAATGTGAACAGGATCAGGAGGAGTTGAACAATGCTAGTCGTGAGAACTCTTCTAATATTGGGGAGAGTGGAAGGGAACGAGTGAGGAAAGTTTTCAGGGAATGGATGGGTAATGGTGGTTCTAGGGATCATGCATCAAATATTGCTCGGCGAAATGGTGGTTCAAGGGGTGACTTACTTGGGGAAACTGACCCGGAAAGAGTGAGTGTCGTAAGGGAATGGGTAGAGATGAGTAGCCAGCTGAGAGGTGTTTCTGTTGGGGAAAATAGGGAAGAACAGTCTTCTGAATTTGGTAACCAAGTTGAGTGTGTTCGTGAGGGATTGGCTGTAAATCAGAATGAAGGCCAAAGTGAGCATATATCGCGAAGAAGAATCCGTAAATTACGTGGTCGGCAGGTCCTGCTTGACATGGTTAAGAAGGCTGAGATGGAAAGGCAAAGAGAAGTTCAGGAATTGTTGGAACGCCGGGCTGTATCTCATTTTCCCCATCGCAATCGGATTCAGGTTTGTCTACTAAATGGTTTTTTTTTAAATCATATTTCGTAACTTTTTTGTACCACACCACATGTGTATACAATGCAGATTTGGACCTTTTTTTTTCTTCTTTCTATGTAATGAGTAAAATTATTTGTTAGCAAACCTGTTAGTGAACACTTAGGTGAGTTTTATCAAATAATGCTCAATTTGTTGAGGAGCGTTAAGTGAAACACTATCATGGTAGGAATAGGGAAAGGTGATTAGTAGTATGTGCATTATAGAGTACGAAAATACCTAGTAACTGAAATGTAAATAAATTAGAGAAGGAAAGAAGAAACCAAAAGACATTATAAAGCCCCATTTGTCTGTACTTGTTTGAAAAAAAATAAAACACTTTGTAATTATTAATTGAGATACGCAAGTAGAAATTTTCATAAAATAAAGATTCTGAAAAAAAGAAATGCTATTTTGGGCTCTGAATCTTAAAGTGATAGTGTATTAAGGAGGAATAACTACTCAAAATTATACCTTAAAAGCATTTCTTCAAATCTAAAACAAACATACCTATATTAAATCCATAATCTAAGAATTTAACATTTAGGACTTTATTTGAATTTGAGCTTTTCTTTCACAATTGATGATTGTTTGTTGAAAATATTTTCAGGCCTTGCTTAGAGGCAGATTTTTGAGAAATGATAGGCCCATTGATAATATCCGGTCCACTTCCATTGCAGAAAGTGAATTGGGATTATTGAGACAAAAACAGACTGTATCATGTCTAAGGTACGCAGTCATATTTCCATTAAGTTGAGAAGTTCATTTTAATTTTATTTGAAGTCTTCTGGATTGATTGATTTCTCTTTCAGCTTCTCTATTTGTGACTTCTTTTTTCTTTCCTAAGTTTCAATCCATATAATCATCTTTTGAATGTCTAACAATTCTTTCCAATATCTAATAAGGCAGACTGGTGTGCATCTGTTATATTTGTTCAAACACTTTGATACAGGATATTATCTAGCTTTAAATTTCGTTATTCTAAGCTGATGTCTGCAGTATTTCAGTACGGTAATTCGTAAATAAGGTCGTAAAATTGAAGTTAAGGTGAATATTTCTATCGTCAAAATTAAGTGGTGCCGGTCTATATAAATCCTCCTTTTTAGGCTCCATCTTTAATCAATTTGGGCTTGGTGATTGGATATAATTACGCCCAGCACTATTTGGCTCGGTGATTGGATATAATTATGCCCATTACCATGATAGAATTAGAGTTTGACCTAACCCATTCCTACAAAATCGGTTAGTAAGGTGAGGGGTACCACTCTATATAAACCCTTTTTTGACACCTTCTTTAACCAATGTGGGATTTGGGTTTTTCCTATAATAACCTTGATTTATGAAAATTAGGACACAGTCTATATGAGTTTGTGTGTCTTTATTTTGTAGTATGTATTTCGTTGGGAAAATGACAGAATTGATGGTTTAAGGTTACTTCTGCTTTAGGACCATTTTGAAATTAGTGTTATTGCAAATATGGCCAAATTGTTGTGTGTGTGTATCTTACAGTATGTATTTTGTTGTGAAATGACAGTTTGATGGGTTAAGGTTACTGCTGCTAGAAGATCATTTTGAAATTAATCTTGTTATTGCAAATATGTCCAAATGGTTGAAATAATCTGCTTTTTATTTTTTTTTGCCCTTAAACCAAATAAAGTGCGACCATTGTTGTTGCTTCATTTTTACTGCTTAAAGCTACTTGTCCTTTTCCCTTCTTTCGTTTACATTTTTTTCCTTCTGTGTCTGTGTTATACCAATGACATTAACTTGTCTTATGAACAGGGAAGGATTTTCTTCTAGAAAAAACAATTCAGGTTACAGTCAAGCAGCAAACAACCTATCTGAGACCTCATCTGACAGTGATACTGATGTCGATACAATTGAACAAACTGGAGCAACCAGTTCACAAGTAGTCCCCTCTGTACATTCTGAACGATCAAAGCCTAATAATAGGGAAAGTGATAGACTTGGAATATTACGTGCTTGTGATGAAGAAGAAAAAGGAAATTTGGAGCCATCTTCCAATATTAGGGTTGAAAGAAGTGATGACACCACACAAAATGTTGATACAACGCCAACTGAAGATACTGATAACGGCATTACCCAACAAAGCTTGCAAGTTGAAGTTACGGAGCATAGCAATATGCAAGAACAAGAACCAAGTGTGATACAAACTGAGCAAGCTCTGCTGGGTGATATAGATGGTGAAGAGAGCAATCTATCAAATCACAACAATCGTGTAGAGGAAAATATTGTTGATGACGTAGATTCGGTTGAATCTGTTGCAATAGAAAGAGGGCACCACGAGGAAATTATTGTTGAAAATGAAGGAAGTGAGTGGAATCAAACTAACATTGACTGGAGAGACAGCACCCAGGAAAGTGTGGATGATAATCAGCTCAGTAGCACGTCAAATGAATGGCCCCAAAACATCTTAGGAACTGAAGATGGAGACAATTCTCGTCTACAAGATCAGGTAACCTCTGAAGTCTGGCAAGAAGATGGTAGTTTTCAGGAGGCTGTGGAAATTTGGTTGGGAGGACCTTCTGATAACGAAGTAGCTCCAGTTGGTAGAACTCATGGATTTTATTTTCCAGAAGATGACAACGTGTACAGTGTTGAACTCAGGGAACTGCTAAGTAGGTGTGTAGATACGATTGAAGAGTTTCAGCAAATATCTTTTTGAAATACAAAATGTAGTTTAGAATAAATGTGTATTTTTCTTTTGCAGGAGGAGTGTCTCAAACCTCCTACGCAGCAGTTTCCGTGAAAGTCTTGACCAGTTGATACAATCATATGTTGAAAGGCGAGGTCATGCTCACGGTGAGTGGGAGCTGCGAGAAACAACCCCTTCTTCTCCCTCAACAGAACAAGACCTGGGGCAGCAGAGAAGGGATCAGATTGCTGATACGGAGGACATTGTCAATAGTTCACTTAACTTGCCTTTACCACCCACTCCTCCTCCTTTGCCTCTATGGGATCGACCCTCACGTCATGACAATTGGTCCCAAAATAGCATAAATAGTCAGCACCGAGGAACTGTGCATCCATTTGCAGGACACAACCGCTTTCCTCTAACTGATGTACTCTATACTCCCTAGTCTACTCTTTACAACTATCTGTCCAACTTTTCTACCTTATACTTGTGTTGTTATTTGAAAAATTTTCTTGATTATTTTTTGACAGGAGTTGGATAATATTAGTGACTTGAGAATAGACATGGTTAGGCTACAGCAAAGGATGAATAATATGCAGAGAATGCTAGAGGCCTGTATGGATATGCAGCTTGAGTTGCAACGCTCAATAAGACAAGAAGTCTCTGCAGCCCTTAACCGCTCAACCGGTTCATCAGGTCTACAATTTTTTGGTGCCTTTCATAATTCCTATTCTATTTTCTGTCTCTGCCTTGACCCGTTATGTTAATCTTCAAGAAAAGTAACTTTCCTATGGGAATAGTCTTGATGTGTTTGTTCTTGTTGGACAAAACTGATTTTGACTCCAAGTTAAATTCATCACAGGAGTACGAGACCATATTACACCCGACGATAAATCTAAATGGGAATGTGTGAGGAAAGGACTTTGTTGTATATGCTGCGAAGGCAATATTGATTGTTTGTTGTACAGGTAACCTTAAATATCAATTTGGTACATTAGCAACTACTTTGTTCCTAATGTTACTCACTTTTTACATGCTCTTGTACTTGTGTTGCAGATGCGGGCACATGTGCACATGTTCAAAATGTGCGAATCAATTGCTCGATAGTAGAAGAAAGTGTCCAATGTGTCGAGCACCAGTGGTGGAAGTCATACGTGCTTATTCTATATAATAGTTTTTTTTTTTTGCAATAAAGGGTCGCATTAACAAAATACAGAACTACAACAAGTTTTAACTCCTAGATTTTTCCAGGTATTATTTTCTTTCTAATTTTGTTTTCTGATTCATGCCAATGTTGTTATTGTAATTACTGTATTTTTTGTCCGAGCGCATCGCGGGAAACACCTGATGGTTCTTTTTTCTTTTGAAGGACCACCTGATAGTTCTATTTTGGGGCCATGATTCCGAAATAAGTAGGAAGTGTATTTTGTTTGGTTTTGGTGTTTTTGAGATATGTTCTTGTATATTGTATATATTAGATCTAATAGGACCCGTTTTTGACTTTGTCATATAAAGTTGCATTCTCAGTTTATTGATTGCATTTTTCAGCACTGTTCAAGCAAACTCATTTTTGGAGGGTTACTCTTATTTGTCTCTGATGGAACTTCTAACAAGATTCCAGCTTATAGTTGTAGAAAACGACACAGTTCTTGTTCTTTATCTTGAAACAGTCTCGGATTTCTCCTAGTACTTTTCAATTACAATGTGGTTTTAGGAAGATTATTGTCTTACTGTAGCTTTTTGATGATCATATATCTTGAACAATTTTGTAACTACATGTTCTGTATACTGTTGCTGCTTTTTTGAGGTGAAGGAAAAACAAAACACACCAACAAATTTCAAGCCTTTGAAAACTTGCATCCGAAAGTTTGATTTTTCAGCTTGCATGAAATCAATCTTAAACATTTCTCAGTGTTTTAACATAATTATTTGATAAAAGTAATCATAAAATAATTGATTTGATAAAAGTTGAAGTTTGAAAGAAGAATTTGTTTTGCTTGATAGTAAATTAATAATGTAATTGTTACACTTTCAATATTAACTGAATTTGCTTACTTTTAATGCTGTTTTGCTTCAACAAAGTAATATATTGTATGAGTTTAAGGCTGCGGAAATGAGTAAATTAATTACGTCCGTTTAATGAATGAATACCTGACCCTCTTGAAGCAGAGGGTATTTATAGCCCTCAGTGCTGGGCCAAAGTCCCTTTATTGGGCTAACCAAAACTGGCCCAACAAAGGGACTGCCAGGTTCTACGTGTGTAGTGAGGACTCGCACGTGGTTCCCTTCCTGGATGGTGCTCTGCGAAGAATGAGGAAGAACGGAGACGCGGTCTTTCCGAAGCTTTAAGGATCCCATAGCGTTCGGAGGGGATAGAGTCTGCCCTACGGGGAAGATGCTTGAGCAAGACTCGAGCTGGAGTGCCCTTGGTCGGGGACGCTGCTCGCTGCAGGTAGCCACAGGCATAACTGCTGTAGCCCGTAACCGGGCACGCTCGGGGTGGTCTGATTCTGAGCATAGCGCGAGGAATTGCTTGGATCTGGGCCTTTACTGGCGCTTCGGGCTAAGGTAGGCCCAGTCCAGAACAGGAGCCCCCCAAGTCGTTGTTCCTGGCACATGAGTTATGACTTGATCTCAATTTGCTCTTTTCGCGGGGACCTCATGCTCGACTCGGGGTTTTGCCTTTCGAGGCGTGCTCGAGGAACACTCGCGGGGATATGTGGGCCGCGTCTGTCGGACACGTGGCGTAGTCCTTGGAAATTGTAACGCCGCCCTTGTAAATATGGTCATCATTGCTTAGGTGGGTAGGTGTCGAGGACGGGGGAAGTTCGTGTCTTCCCGGTGCGACGTTTCACATTCCACGTCATCTCTATAAATAGGACCCTTGGGCCCATAATCTGTTTCTCCTCTTCACGCTCCTCCTTCTTTCTCTGTTTCCACAGCCGTTGGTTCTCGTAACGCCGTTGAGACCGCCGCACCTTTCGCCGTTGATTACTCCCACCACCGTTGTTTGTACTCTTTTTCTTCCAAGTAAGTATCCCTTCTTCCTGCTTCCCTGCGTTGTAGATAGCTTTGATGACATTTTTGATACTAGAAACCTGTATTTGGAAGTAATGCCCGGTAGATTTAAGCGCGCTAGGCGCCTGATTCATGACTGTGCTCGAGACACTCATAATTTTAGGCATATAATTCATGACATTGCCCGTGATACTCATGCGTTTGGTCGGCATACTCATGAACTGACCGGGATATTCATCTTTTTAGGAAGTATGTAGGGTAATCTCCTCGCAGTATTCTAGTATCGGGTAGGCGAAGTCAGGAACTTGGTCGCGTGATTCACGATTCGCCCGGGGCGCTCATGTTACGCTCGTGCCATCCATGATTGATGCGTGGTCGGAGCTGGGGTGTCGGTGTTTGGCTTTAGTTTCGATCTGAGCGTTGCGTACCTCTCCCCGCCTTTGTGGCGAGCACACAGATTTGCTGTCGAATTCACCGGTTTCCTGTACTTTGTAGGTAAATGGCCGATAATCCGGAGTCCTCAAGACATAATGACGTCGAGGAAACAAGTACGGAAGAGAACGTTACCTTGGTCGACACCGTCGACGACCCCACGCTCGATTGGGTGGGCGCTGAGCCCCGGGGAATTGCTTCGGCGTACTGCCATCGTAGCCGGCGAGCTTATACCGTCGTTGAGCACGACGACACTCAGGAAGGATTTCAGAGGAATTTTAAAATAATGAGGCTGACGATTGATGCTCGCATCTGCTCGGAGTTCACTGAATATGCATTCCCTATGTATGAGATTGTATTCAGGGATCTTGGTCTTAGGCTGCCTTTTAGTGACTTCCAAGTCGGGGTGTTCAGTCATCTGAACCTGGCCCCCTCGCAGCTTCACCCTAACGCGATCACCTTCCTCCGCGTGTTCGATCTAACCTGCCGTTTCCTGAGAATTGGGGCGACGATTCCCCTGTTCTTTAGGGTTTTTCATCTGCAACGTTAGTCGCGAGGAGGCAAACATAGCTGGGTCTCTCTTAAGCAGTCGAAGAGACTGTTTAAGATGTATATGGACTCGGTGAGGGATTTCAAAGACAAATGGTACGTGTTGCATCCGGCTACCCAAACGGCCCTGGACTCTCTATTCGAGCCGGAAACCGTGGTGGTTGACGGGGACGGGGAGCCCCTTTTGGATGCTGAGGGTAGTCCTGTAGTCGGGCAGATTTCCAGGTTCCCTATCCATTGGTGCTCGGGTCATTATGAGCATGGCATCGGGCACTATCATACCCCTGCGGGGAGTATGAGTGTCGAGGACGAGGAGGCCTATGTTGTCCTTTGCAAGTTTGTTGATGGATTTTTCCCCGCTCGGTGGGTCACGAGGGAAGGGGACAACATTCTCGATGAGGATGCGCGCCCTATCAATACCAAGGCGCTCGTTGAATGTCAATCCTACGGGCAGACCGTAGATCTCCTAGGTTTCTTGCTTCTGCTCTTATCGTTATTCCATTTTCATTAATTTTAATCGCTTGTAGCTAACCTGGGTTCGCTCTTCTTGTAGGTCACATGGCGGAACATCGAGAGAGGTTGTTGAAGCTGACCCAGGACAAAAAGATAAGCAAGAGGCTGGTGAGAGCACCGTAGGCCACGCGGATGGGCCAGCCCGCTGGTTTGGGCGGAGACGCGTCTAGTGGGTCCTCGGGTTCTCCCGATGCCGAGCAACAGATCGAGCTGGTTGGCAGGAAGAGGGGTCGGACAGAGAGCAGAGTGGAAACTGGTGATGAGCCCGTAGCTGCCCGGGCCTTTGGCTTACCGCCTTGCTTTGCAGAAAAGGATTTCTTCGAGGGGTTTCCTCTGACAATGTCTGATAACGAGGCCGACATCATTAAACGACTCGACAAAGAAGGCCAGAGGAAACACCTCGCCGCCAGCATGGTCGGTGTGGTGAAGATGGCCGAGATGATTGTGGTCCTTGCAGGGGAAGGATCAGATTCCTCGGACCGTGTTAGGGAGTTAGAATCAGAGAAGGCTGCTTTTGCTGCCAAATCTCGCAAGTTGAAGGCGGCCCTCGAGCGGTCCAAGGAGATGTTTCGTGAGCAGGACGACCTGCTGTCGGGGGAGAAGGAGAAGGTCGAGAAGGCTTTCGAGGAGAGGGATTGCCTCCAGCTTGACAAGGAACGGTTGGAGAGCGACAACCAACGGTTGTCCAAGGAGATCGAGGAGCTAAAAGCTGCTATGCTTCCTGCTGATGACGAGCCAGAGGAGATAGCCTCTTTGCGCACCCGTTCAGATTTGGTTGCTCGTATCCACCTTCTCGAGTCAGATTGCGTCGGTGCCCTAGCCGACGGGTTCGAGGCTGCAGTCAGTCAGCTATCCGTCCTAAATCCGGGCATGAACACCGAGGGAGTCGGGTTCCTGTCCCAGATTATTGATGGTCAGGTTGTGCCTCCTCCCGAGTCTCCTGATGTGGATGCCGGTAGTCCTGGGGATGTTTAGCATTAAGTTATTGTTTGGGCCTGCGTGCCCGTGTATTGGTTTTTATTTGTTTTCGGGGCCTGCGTGCCCGTGTTCATTTTTTTTGGGCCTGCGTGCCCGTGCTAATTCTTGATTTCTTTTGGCCGTTGTGCCATGGTTTGTAACCTTGAACATCGCCGACCTTCTCGGTCGGTTCACCATTAACTTGTTTTGTGCATATATATTTTTTTCCATGGATGTTTATTTTGCAATAATCTGCTCGTATCTAGGCTAATGTTCGACTGTCATTTTCGCAACGAATATTTTGATAAAGTTTTGTTCTCGAGCAGAGATATCCTTTCGACCCCTTTAATGGCTCGACACACTTCGAAATGCGTCTCGTGGCGTGAACTGCCCATCGCGAGCTGGGTGTTCTGCCGTGTGGGTACTTCAACAGTGGAGCTCGATCGAGGTGTCCCTGTCGGGCCTTATCGTTCGGCTTGTTGGGTGAACGACGGTGTGCCATTCGATGGTAGGTTGGGTCCGCACCTCGACCCGCCTACGTGGTCGAGACTTTTCCCTTTGTTGACTAAGGGTGGATGTTCGACGGCGAAAGTCCACAGTGGTTGAGGGCTTTAGCTATAGTACTGTTTTAGCTTAGCAGCATTCCAGGGTCGTGGTAACGGTTCTCCGTTTAACTGCTCGAGGTAATATGCCTCGGTGCCTGTAGCGCCTTGAACGCGATAGGGTCCTTCTCAGTTTGCGGCCAATTTCCCTTCGCGAGAGTCTTTCTGGTTTCTTCGCAATACTAGGCTGCCGATCTGGAACTCGCGTCTGATGACCTTGTCGTCGTGACGCAGGGCTACTCGCTATTTTAGAGCGGCCTTGCGCAGGGCTGCCCCTGATCGAATTTCCTCGACCAGGCCGAGTTCGCCCCTAAGGGCTTCGTCGTTCATTTCCTCGTCGAGAGGCATCTCTGTCCGCCTGGAGGGTTCCCTGATCTCTACGGGGATGACGGCCTCGGTGCCGTATGTTAGTCGAAAAGGGGTCTCGCCCGTCGTTGAATGGGGTGTGGTGCGGTAAGCCCATAAGACGCTATGTAGTTCCTCGACCCACCCCCTTTTTCCCTCGCCCAATCTGCGCTTAAGTCCCCGTAGGATGACCCTGTTGGCGGCCTCGGCTTGCCCGTTGGTTTGGGGATGCTCGACTGAGGTGAAATGTTGTTTGGTCCCGAGCTTGGCGACGAAGCTCCGAAAGCCTTGATCGGTGAATTGGGTACCGTTGTCTGTGATCAGCGCCTTCGGGATTCCGAATCGGGCGAGGATGTTTCGTTTGTAGAAGCGGAGGATATTGTGGGAGGTGATTTTTGCAAGGGCCTCAGCCTCTATCCATTTCTTAAAGTAATCCACGGCCACAATAAGGAACTTGTTTTGGTATGTCCCCTGTACGAATGGTCCGAGGATATCCATCCCCCACCAGGAAAATGGCCACGGAGATGAGAGTATGTTCAGCTCGTGCGGGGGAGCGAGATGCATATCGGCGTGCTTCTGGCACTTATCGCATTTCTTGACGTGGTCTTTGGCGTCCTGTTGCATCGTCGGCCAGTAGTACCCTGCTCGCGGAGCTTTCCTTGCTAAGGACTTGCCGCCCATGTGCTGGGCGTTAATACCCTCGTGAATTTCCCGTAGTACCTCGGGGGTCGTGGATTCGTCGATTCACTTTAAGAGTGGGATGGAAAATCCCCTACGATACAATTTATGCTCGATCACCACGTAGGAGCACGCTCGTCGTTTGGTCGCGGTCGCCTCTGTCTGGTCCAAAGGGAGCTTGCCCTTCATTAGGAAGTTGAACACCGGGGTCATCTAGCACGAAGCGTCTCCGATGGCATGCACCTCAAAAGGGATCGAGGTTTTTTCGATGCTTGGGCGCGATAAGGATTCTTGTATGACAGATTTGTTCCTGCCCTTCTTTCTTGTGCTTGCGAGCTTTGAAAGTATGTCGGCCCTTGTGTTTTGCTCGCGCGGGACGTGCGATATTTCTGCTCGGTCTAACTTTTTCATGTATTCTCTGACTAAGTTCAGGTATTCAATGAGGCTGTTGTTTTTAGCCTGGTAACTCCTTTGGACTTGGGAAGCAACAAGTTGAGAGTCCGTGAAAATTTGTACTTCACGTGCCCCTAGGTCCTCGGCTAGCCTCAGTCCTGCGAGCAGGGCCTCGTACTCTACTTGGTTGTTCGAAGTTGGGAAGGAGAGGGTGAGCGAGTGCTCGATCACCACGCCCTCCTTGTTTTCTAGGAGGATCCCCGCGCCGCTTCCGGATGAGCTGGATGCTCCGTCGACGAAGATGGTCCACTTGTGCTCTTTCCCTGCGGGGGGGTTGTGAGCGGTCATTTCTGCGATGAAGTCGGCCAGAGCTTGTGCCTTTAGGGCTTTCCTGATCTCGTATTGAATGTCGAACTCCGAGAGTTCCAAGGACCACTTCAACATTCGACCCGCCATGTCAGGTCGACCTAAGAGCTGTTTCACTGGCTGGTCGGTCCGTACTATGATCGTGTGCGCCAGGAAATAGTGTCTGAGTCTCCTCGCTACGTTGACAAGGGCTAAAGCTACTTTCTCTATCTGTTGGTATCTGTCCTCGGGCCCTTGCAGTGCTTTGCTCGTGAAATAAACGGGCTTTTATCCATCGGTGGTCTCGCAGACGAGGGCCGCACTGATGGCTTTGTTCGAGACGGTCAGGTACATGAACAAAGTTCCCCATCGACTGGTCGTGACAGTACGGGCGGTTGGGATAGACTTTGTTTGAGATGGAGCAACGCCTGCTCACATTCCTCGGTCCATTCGAAGGCTGCCTCCTTGCGAAGGAGCTTGAAAAAGGGGAGGGCGTGCTGAGCGAATCTCGCGACGAAGCGGGATAACAAGGCGAGCATGCTGTTCATGACTTGTATGGATTTCTTTGACGTGGGTGTCGGGAGGTCGGAGAAGGCTCGACACTTGTCGGGGTTAGCTTCGATTCCTCATTCTGTCAGGTAAAAACTGAGGAATTTTCCTGCCTAGACCCCGAATGTGCACTTCTCGGGGTTGAATCTCATCTTACATTGTCTTGCTTGAGCAAAGACTTCTTTGAGGTGAGCGGCATGGTCGGTATCTGCTCGAGATTTGACGATCATGTCGTCCATATACACCTCGAGCATGTCTCCAATTTGGTTGTGGAACACTTTGTTCATCATACGTTGGTATGTTGCCCCTTCATTTTTTAGACCAAAGGGCATCACGTTATAGTAATAGTTGCCCGAGCTGGTCATGAAAGCAGTGCAATGCTTGTCGCTTACAGCCATTGGAATCTGGTTATAGCCTGAATAGGCATCCATAAACGACAATATTTTATAACCGGCCGAGTTGTCGACCAACATATCTATGTTGGGTAAAGGAAATGCATCTTTTGGGCATGCCCGATTGAGATCAGTATAATCAACACACATTCACCACTTTCCATTATTCTTTTTGACTAGTACAACATTTGACAGCCAGGTTGAATACCGGGCTTCAGAAATAAAATTTGTCTCTAAGAGGTCTTTTACAGCTTTTTCAGCAGCCTCCGTTTTCTTCGGAGACTGCCTACGTCTATGTTGTACTACTGCCCTAGCGTCTGGATCTATGGCGAGGCGGTGACAGGCGACCACGAGGTCGAGTCTGGGCATCTCTGCGACGCTCAATGCAAATAAGTCATCATTCTCGCGCAAGCAAGCTTTGATTTGTTTCCTCGCCAAGTCGGGGAGGTCGGTACCGATCTTCACTCCTTTGCTCGCATCATCGCCAAGAGGGACGAGTTCGAAGTCTCCGTCCGGAATTGGTCGGAGGGGGACTTGCTCGCCGCTGGGAGGCTCGTCCTGATTGAAGCGGGTGTCCAGGGCTATGGAGTTGACCTTTGGGGGAGCTCTCTGTTCTTCTGCCTTGACGGGCTCTGTCTTTTGAGGCTCTGGTCGTGTCGTTGCAACTCTCTTGGCAGGTCTTGCACCGGTGTCGACCGTGTCGCGTCCCTTGGATGCCGCGTTGAAACACCTTCGGGCAGCAGCCAGGTCCCCTTGGATGGTGGCGACCCGTGCCCTCTTGGTGTAAAACTTCATCTTCAAGTGGACGGTGGAGGGTACCACGGTCAGTTCTGCCAACGCCGGTCTTCCCAGAATGCAGTTGTAGAGGGACGGGCAGTCGATGACGAGAAAGTGCACCTTGACCTGCCTCGTTGCCGTGTCCTCGCCAAAGGTAAACATGAGCTCGACGTATCCCCAAGGTTTGGAAGTCGAGCCGTTAAAGCCCTGCAGGTCTAACCCCACATAAGGCGAGAGGTGCGAGTCGTCGAGCTGCAGGGTTCGGAACAGTTGGTTGTACTTCACGTCGATGGAACTTCCCTTGTCGACGAGGAATCGATGTACGTCAAAGTTATCCATTCTCGCTCTTATTAGCAGGGGAATGACCGCGTTGGGGGCCCCACCGAGGAGTTCTTCGAGGTAAAAGGTGATAGGCTCCGATCTACCCTTCACCCTTTCAAAGGTCACCGTCTGAGGAGGTGCAGAGTCGACCAATTCATCCAGCTTCCTCTTGGCCGAATTTATGGTTAGGTCGTTGAGTCCTCCACCATTGATGACCATGGCGGAGGGAAAGTGCTCTCACCTGCTGTGTGTTGACAACGGCTCTTGCAAGTGCTCGGGGACGTAAAAGTCCTCAGGTCTGGTGATGGAGAAGGCGGTCTGGATGGGGACCGACTCGTCAAATGGTCAGGCATCCTCCTCTGGTTCTCTTGTCTCACGGGCGTCGCGACGAGGAGCGTCGTTTCGCAGGTACTGGGCGAGTCTCCCCCCTTTTATGAGGGTCTTGATGGTGTCCTTGAGGTGGACGCAGTCCTCCGTCAGATGACCATGGCTCCTATGGTACTGACAGTATTTACTCCTGTCCACCCCGGGCTTGGCAGGAGCTGGTCGGGGGCGCTTGACGCCGCCACCTTTGAAATCTGTACTGGCACACTCCACCAAGATGCGCTCGCGGGAAGCCGTGAACGGAGTGTACTCTGTGAAACGCCCCGAGGGTCCCCTCTGTTCTCGGACTTCTTGGGGTTTGTCTTCTTTTCTTTTCTCCCCGGTCCGTCGAGGAGGAACGGCTTCTTGACGCGGGTTGCTGTTGGATCCGCGAGTTCTGGGGTCATGGGCTCTGTTGGCCGCTTCCCTTTCCTCGTAGTCCATGTAGGCCATGGCCTTCTCGAGGAGAGAATCAAATGTTCGGGGTGGTTCGATGCCCACTGCTTTTCTGAACTCTGTGCCGGGGAGGAGTCCCCTCTCCAGCAAGTATCTTTTCATGTGGTCCACGCAGGGGACCTGGATGGCTCCACGGTTGAAGCGGTTGATGAATTCTCTCAAGGTTTCATCCTGCCTCTGGACGATAGCCTCGAGCGCCGCTTCGGTCTTTGGATGTCGCCGTGACGCGGTGAACGAGCTTATGAATTGGTTTTTCAAGTTTCGCCACGAGGTGATTGACCCCGGGGCAAGACCCTTGTACCAATCCATTGCTGCTTTCCTGAGGGTTATGGGGAACAACCGACATTTAATGGATCCCCCAACGTTATGGTAGTGCAGCATAGCTTCGAACCCGTCTATATGATCGACCGGGTTGGCGACTCCGTCGTATTCCTTCAGGTGAGGGGGCTTCTCCATGCCCGGGGGAATTGGTGCCTCCATGATGGTTTGTGATAGGGGACCGCATGGGTCGTCCTCATCACTTCGCTCTGGGGAAAGGGACGGGGACCTGAGGTATTATCGGGCACGACAGTCATGATCGAGTTGGACGTCTCTCGAGCGGTGCGCTCGTTGATCCGTCCTTCCGTGCCTGTCTCCAGGATGTCTTCATTCTTTCCGTAAGGGGCCGTAGTTGTGCCCTCTGGCTTCAATGATTGGTTCCCTCTCCAAGTCGGGTCGTCTCCCCGGTTGTCGGGGTGACGGGCTTCGGGAGGCGTCTCTGTCTTGTCTCCGCGGGGGAGATGGGAGACGTACCTCTGTTCTTAGAGGAGGTGGGGACTGAGGCCTCCTGTGTCTCCTCGGGGGTCTTCTGTCGTCCTCTAGCGCCCTCAATCTTTCCCCCTGGGCAAATATGAGGTAGTTTGTCTGGTTGATTTCTGCGAACAATGCTTTGGTCGTGGCGTCTGTCCCGGCGGGGACAGGGACCTCCTGGAATTGGGCGACTAGATAGTTTGGGGGAGCCGTATTGTCTTCTTTGAGCGGAGGGGGAACCGAGGAAGATGAAGTCGTGGCTCCGTCCCGGTAGCCTGAGGGCCCGGGGATGACGCCCTCGGGGAGTATATTATGGTCGGGGTTGCCGGAGTTGTCGGGGACTCCGTTCTTGTCCGCGAGGTTGTTGTTAGCATCAACAATGCGGACGTTCTGGTCGTCCCGAGTTTGATCAGCCATGACGGTGGAAGATGGTTTTTAGCTTTTGGTCTTTGAAAGTTTGTAAGATGGGGAAACTTAGTTTCCTACAGACGATGCCACTGATCTTACCGGATCAGAATTGGACCGTCACAGTTGGCTCGAACTGGATTTGAATGAGATGGGGGAGGGGGGGGGGGGTACCTGCAAGACACTCCGATGATAAAATGAGAGACGGAATGGGCAGGCAAAAAGTATGTAGGCGTGTAATGAATGAATACCTGACCCTCTTGAAGCATAGGGTATTTATAGCCCCCAGCATTGGGCCAAGGTCCCTTTATTGGGCTGATCAGAACTGGCCCAACAAAGGGACTGTCAGGTTCTACGTGTGTAGTGGAGACCCGCACGTGGTTCCCTTCCTGGATGGTGCTCTGCGAAGAATGAGGAATAACGGAGACGCGGTCTTTCTGGAGCTTTAAGGATCCCATAGTGTTCAGTAGGGGTGTTCGCGGTTCGGTTTGGGTCGGTTTTAAAGCAAAAACTCATCCGATCCAAAGATTAATTCACTTAAGGTTCGGTTCGGTTTTGGATGATATATTTAAAAAAATCCAATCTGATCCGATCCAATTTTATGCGGTTTAATTTGGATCGGTTTTTGGATATCCAAATTACACATTATATTTTTATTAATATTATAAAACTACTAATAAATCATAGATTTGATATAATATATAACATATAGTATATTAAAAGTTAATATTACAAAATGAGAGTGATTGATTATGCTTGAAATAATAAAAATAAATAGTTATACCAAACTAATAAATATTATTAAAAAAATTATTATCATCTAATAATAAATTCACATAACATGTCATACTAATAAGAATTAAATAAGTATCAAAATATATTTATGCGGTTCGGTTTGGTTTGGATCGGTTTTGAAAAATTCATCCGAAATCCAATCCGAACCGATCGGTTTTCATAAAATAACATCCAAACACAACCAATAACTTTCGGTTTTTTATGGTTTTCGGTTTTTTGGATCGGTTTTTGGTTTTTTATTTGGATTGGTTTGGATTTGAACACCCCTAGTGTTCAGAGGGGATAGAGTCTGCCCTACGGGGAAGATGCTTGAGCAAGACTCGAGCTGGAGTGCCCTTGGTCAGGGACGCTGCTCGCTGCGGGTAGCCACGGGCATAACCGCTGTAGCCCGTAACCAGGCACGCTCGGGGTGATCTGATTCTGAGCATAGCGCGAGGAATTGCTTGGATCTGGGCCTTTACTGATGCTTTGGGCTAAGGTAGGCCCAGTCCAGAACATGATTCTTTTACCAGTTGATCACTTGGGAGTTGGCGCTGGATTTATTAGAAAGGATCATGGTTAAAAATTGATCTCGAATTAGACTACAGTGGTGGTGAAAAAAAACATGATTCTTTTATATGTGCCATCTAAGGTGAGACACCCATTATATACTTCACCGGCTGATCAATAAAAAATACCATAAGATTTAACAAATGGTTCAGATTTTTAAAGAAAGGATGAGAACACTATACACACTTACACCCAATCATGTCCCGTTGTCTTTCCCATTTGTTTCTTCCCTAATTCTTAAAAAATTGTAGAAAATTATTTTTGAAAATCAACGCTCTCAAACTTCTAATCATGATAACTAGACCGGGGAGAAATTTGTTTTTAACATCATACACACCTTTGACTGACAATATAATCGAAGACAGTGATAAACCACACAATTAGGTGTTCTAAAAACCTTTCACTTTTCCATGTATTATTTTCGATTTTTATTGGGGCACTTATAGATCTTGGCATTGGAAAATTTCTAAATGTTGCCACTAAAATATGTTGTTAGGCACCTTGGGAATTAAAGACTTTGGGATCAACAGAGTGGTAGCAACACTTGTAAGGAGGGTTAAGAAGGAGTGAAGATTAACATTTTATTATAGCCATGAAAGAAGTGGAATAAGAGGCAAAGTGTTAAAACTTAGTGTTTCATGACTTTAAAAACACATTTCGTCCTTTCCGCATAACCTTTGATTTATTGGCTATTGAACGTGTCTTTGCAACAATTTTTTCTGCATCTGAGTAATTTTCTTGTAGTATCGGTAGAAGTTGTGCATAAGAAGAGAGAGAAGTTGATCAAGTGTAGAAATGACTAATTAAATTATGTAGGTTTTTTTAATTTAATGGTCAATTTGAATGAGTATATGGGTGAGAGATTTAATTAAACCCTCATATTAGAAGTCATCCACTTTAGATTATCTACGTAATTTTATATTTAATCTTTCTATTATACTATTTAATAAGTATTTTTATTTTATTGTTTTTTCACTTAATATTAATGTTAATTTGAATACACTAATAATTAATCAAAATAATTTAATAAAATTATTATTTTCTCTTTCATTTATTATTATTTCTTAATATGTGAGAAATGATCATTTGCGATAAATAATATGAGTACGAAGGAATATAAATTACTTTGATTTCATTTTTTTATAAATTAAAAAAATAATTTTGACTTTCTTTAATTTAAATATTCAAAATAATTTAACTTTTAATAATATTGATACCTAAAATTAGTTTTAACAAAAAATAAAATATTTAAAAATACTTTTTTTATGGAAGCTAAGTCAATGGACATGCACTAACATTGTAATTGTAACAATAGTTTAATAAAAAATCATCAATCTATTGTATCATATAAGTAATTTTGAAAACATTCTCTTTGTTCTCTCTTCAACCACCTTCACCCTTTCTCTTCCTCACCCATCTTCCACAAATCCAAACCACCCTCCTTCCTCACGTAGCATCTCACTGGTGATAAGCACAAGGCCTCTACCTCCATATCTAAAGTTATGACCATGATTGCTACAACACACCAATTATATGCCTAGACACACGAGTATCCTCGTCCTTTAAAACATGAATCCCAACCATGATTTGTTGATTCAAGTGCATCTCATCATATTACATATTATGGCTATTACTTGCATGACAAAAAACTATATGTAGGTTATGATAAAGTTTGTGTTGGTAATGGACAAACTTAGAAATTCAGTCTGTTGGCTCTTCCAAATTTGCATCTAAGTTTAGTTATAGAAAGATCTTTACCCTTGACAATATGTTACATGTGCCCTCAATTGCTCAAAATTTGATGTGTGTTTCAAAGTTTTCAAAAAATAATCAAGTTTGTTTGAGTTTTATTTTGACAAATATTATGTGAAATTTCAGGATTTTAAGCACACTCTTCTTGAGTGCTTTCTTGATGCAAGTGAACTATATTGTTTTTCAAAGTTGACATTGGACCCTTCAAGGTTTGGTTCAATATCTACTAGTCATGATCATGGTCTTTCTTCTACTATTCACAAACCTGATATTTCTAATTCCAGTTCTTTGTTGTAATGTTAGCTCTTTGTAACATTTTAGACCTGGCCATGCTAAGTTTTCTACCATAAAAAATACCCCGAGTCATTATAATGTGCAAAAATTCAATAAAGCTAATTATGGTTTTTGCAAATCTTGTTGCTTAAGAAAATCTCTTAGAATTCATGCTTCTTTATCATCTACTGTTTATAATGTGGCTTTTGATGTTGTCCATTCTGACCTTTGGTCCCCATTTCCATATCCCTCTAGTTCTAACTATTACTACTCTATTGCATTTGTAAATGCCTATACTAGATACTCATGAATATACTTTTTGAAACAGAAATAAAAAACCTTAATGCTTTTAAACTATTTCACATCTTTGTCAAAATTCAATACCAATATCAAAGCCAGTCAATCTGATTACGGGGGAGTATTTACACAATTTATAAAATACTTATTTGAGTTAGGAATTTCTCATAAAATGACGCACCCTCACACTTTCCATCAAAATGGCATAGTTGAACTAAAGTACAAATACATTATTGACATGGGCCTAACCCTAATATCCCACACATCCATACCTTTAACATTTTAGGATCATAGCTTTGCTACCTCTGCCCATACCATTAATAGACTACCAACATCTATTCTAAATAAGCCCCACTCTCCAATTCATGCCGTTTATCATAAATTTCCTTATTACAAGTCTATTAAAGTCTTTGAATATCCATCTTATCCCTTTACAAGACCCTATAACCTGTGGATCTATGTGTTTGTAGGTATGAAGACTGCAACAACATGTTAATTTGTTTTTTATACTAACAATATTCTTAAGAGAAGTCTTCGCCAATCTTGTTGTTCAAGTGACGGTGCTTGGTATGTTTGCTTAAGCGATGGTGCTTGATATATTTCTAATTAAGTGGTGATGCTTGATATGTTTTTCAAGTGATGATGATTGACAAGTTGGTGACCAATTGATGGTGCCTTGTGCTTGAAACTCAAGATATGTTGATCAAGGTGAAGCCTGAAGATTAGATGATGCAGTGATTAAGTGGTTATAATTATATTTATAATGATTAAGATTATTATGTTTGGATACCAAGTTATCTGAGATGACAACATCTGATATCCAACGATATCTAGTGAGGTCCTTGTCTATTGAAGATAACTCAAGCGGTTGAAGATGCTCAAGATTGTCTTATCAAGCTATATCCTATTAAATTAAGTTACCCTTTTGAAGATGCTCTTGAAGATCAAGTAATCTCTTTGAAGTCAACATTTGGTCATCAGACAACATTCAAGTGAAGAATTTTGTTTCAAGGTTCGCCAGTTGTTTGAGCATTGAGTAAAAGGCCAAAGACTAAGCTTCAAGAATGCAATTTTTAGTAATTCATCAAAGAATAAGGCTCAAAACAAATATGAGAAAAAATATCAATTTGGTTGATACTTAGTCATTGTTAAATACGACATTGAATAAGCTTTCTAATGCTTCAAACTGTGCGTGAATCAGAGATATAGTTCTTAAGTTATGGTGAAAACAAGTGCTGATTTTTTTCATGATATCACATAGCGCGTTAAGCGTCCGATTTGGGGCTAAACGCGATCTACGATTTTCAGACTCATTAAATAGATGAAAAAAACACATTTTTAGATTATGGGTTGAGTATGTTTTAGTCCTAACACCATCAACTTCATTTTTCGGTCTTGAGAAGGTAGAAAACAACACAGGGTCTTGCATATGGATGATTCGAAGGTGGATTTCTCATCAACCGACACACACAACCCGCGAGATGTTTGGTTCATTTCTCTTCTTTTCTATGTATTTATCTTTTGTTTGGTTTTGTTTGTACTCTTACTTTGAACATATGTATATTTGTTGATCATGATGTTGTGTAAAGCTTGTTTTACAAATTAATCTTGATGTCTTCTTTGATCTTTTTACACTTATGTTTAAATTTGTGTTGTTGTAGAGATAGAAATCACAAGTCTTGATTATGGATGGATATCTATTAGTTTCTATATTCTAGAGATAGATTTAGAGCTAATATTCACTTTGGGGCTAAATCTTAATGTCTCAGTGTTGTTGTAGCGTGTAAGACATTGTCGATAGAGTAATACGGTTGGTCTTGCAACTTGGTGTTAGACATAACCTTCATTGTGGATACATCTCGTGGTGTCCGTGATGATTTTGATGAGTAGAGTAGGTTGAGTACAACTGATCAATAAGTTTAAGTTTGTGACGAGTAGTGTAAATTCATGCCGAATAGGTTTCTCCTCTCTGAAGAATGTATTCTTTTTTTGTTAATAACTTTAATTTCCGCATTTATCTTTTATACAAACCAACCCAATTCAACCCCAAACTCATAAACGCGAGAAATTTTCGGACAGAAATTCAGTGGCACTAATCCCCGTGGAGACGCTATGATATAACCTATAAAAATACTTACTTTTGCTTGTCACTTTAACGCTTCAGCAAAATGATGTCGTTGTCGGAGATTGATATTTTTATTGTTTTGCATCACAATAGTTTCTTTGTTTTTGAGTTTTGCACATAATGTCCATATTTTCTATAATTTGTAAATAGAAACTTATTTATATTGATACTTATGTATGTTTACCAAACCTGTGAATTTTTTCTCATTTTCGATACTTGTGAATATTATGTATATGTTTGTTTCTCTTCACGTTTGCTAAGTGTTTGTTAGGTTTCATCGTTGGTGAGCGTTAACCGTGTAAAAAGTCAACTTGGAGAAGTGTGTATAAATAATAGGTGTCGAGCTTAACACGTAAAACAAGCATGTTTTACTGTTTTTCATAGCATTAGTTTAGGTAGTGGTGATTTTTATTTAAACAAGTTGAAATTGGACCAGTTCTTAAAATTCTCAAATCCTCACTTTTCAACTTGTTTAGTTCAATTTCACCCAGTTGTTTAGTTGTTTTAATTCTTTTGTTGATTGTTTAGATTCAAATTTTGGTTCTATATTTTGAAGTGCATTTGGTGATTTTCCAAGTTTGAGTGTTTCAACTTACAAATATATGGTAATGATATTGTTTTGAAGTTGGTACACGCTATATGCTCATTTATCGCTGTCTATAGCATAGCATAACTTGTTTAGGAAACTTTGTATTTGTACAAATTTCACTCCATTCATTCTTTTACATTAATTGTTTTTTATTGAATCACTTTATTCCCTTTTTAACCCCAAATGTGAGGAAACTTTCCATTGTTCATATATGCTGGAGGCCACAATTCTTGTTTTAATTAGATTTCATTATGTTTACTCTTTTGTTTGTGTTGATTGTATGAAAGCATGAAAATTATTAAGGCGTTTTGTTTGATTTTGAGCACAACTACTTAGCCAAATAGTCAATTCACCTTGTGAGTGTGTGAACTTTTATTAACCTCGTTGAACCTTTTTGTCAATGTCCATGTTGTTTTTGAACTTAATACTTGTATATGAGTGTTTGGTTTTCCTTTTTGAATGGATGTTGATTCTTGTTTTATTGAACCCTCAACCATGATTTATAGTTTGAACTTTTACCTTGCCTTAGAAAGTAGGGAGTATTCAATTTAATGTTGGTTGAATTCAAGTTAGGGAGAACAATGTTTGCTCACTTATGTTGTTGGTTTCTATGCGGTTGTGAAAAAGAAAAGAAAAGAAAAGAAAAGGAAGAAAAAAAGTGAAAAAGAAAGAAAATAAAAAGAAATAAAAAAGACAAAAAGTTGTGAAAAAAAAGAATATGGAATAATATTGTGTTAATAAGTATTGTGATTGATTTGTGAAATTTGGGATTAAGAAGAATTTTGATTGGAATTTTCTATTTGAAACTTTGTGAGTTGATCACTCCCTTAGGTTTAAGTAAGTTTTTGTTTTGATTAGCTTTAGGAATTATCCACTGTTTGTTAACTAAACTACATTATAACTTTGAAAATCCCTTGTGATTATTTCCTTTGCATTTTCAATATGAATTTTTTGGATGAATGCATAATTTAGTCTTTTGTTTGAAAGATTATTGGATGAGTGTCTATGTCCCTCACTTTTGTGTGTTCTTCATCTACCGACAAATTTTTACTAGGTGTGATTCATGATAAAGCTTATTTTGTTTTAGAATTTTTAGTATTATTTTTTTACTTATGATTTTTTTCATTTACATGTTACCGTTGTAGGATTATGATAAGTTTTACCTTGTGTATGCGTTTTTGGTTGAACCATACATTTGTTTTGTCTTCTGAAACTTGTTGATTCATGATTTTTTAGTTGATCACTTTCGTTCTTTAAGTTTGTTTGAGCTTGTTTGAGGATAAACAATGATGTAAGTTGGAGAGAGTTTGATAAGTGTAAATTGTAGCTATTTTTGTGTATAAGTTTTGTTGCACTTATCGATACTTTTTGTTAATATCGTTTGAATAAGCTCAACTTTGTTTGTAAATACGTTTAGTTTGTATATATAATAGAATGATTGAGTTTTTTCTGTAAATATTATATCATTTGATAGTTTTTAATTTTTTTTGTAGGTATTCATTCATAATTGGAGCATTAAGTAATAAAGGCAAAAGGCTTAGCTTCAAGAATGCAATTTTTAGCAATTCATCAAAGAATAAGGCTCAAAATAAAGATGAAAAAAACATTAATTTGGTTGTATTTAGTCATTGTCAGATAGGATTTGAATAAGCTTTCCAACGCTTCAAATTGTGTGTAAATCAGAGTTATGATTCTCAAGTTATGGCGAAAACAAGTGCTGATTTTTTTCATGACATCACAGAGCATGCTAAGCGCCTGATTTGGGGCTAAGCGCGGTCTGCAATTTTCAGACTCATTAAATAGGTGAAAAAACACATTTTTAGGTTATGGGTTGAGTGTTTTTGAGTACCAACACCATCAACTCCATTTTTGGTCTAAAGAAGGTAGAAAACAACATAAGGTCTTGCATATGGATGATTCGGAGGTGGATTTCTCATTAATCGGTGCTGAAAATTCGTGAGATGTTTGGTTCATTTTTCTTCTTCTCTATGTATTTCTCTTTTGTTGGGTTTTATTTGTACTCTTACTTTGAACATATGTATATTTGTTGATCATGGTGTTGTATAAAGCTTGCTTTACAAATTAATCTTGATGACTTCTTTAATCTTTTTATATTTATGTTTGGATTTGTGTTGTTGTAGAGATAAACATCACAATTCTTGATTAGTGATGAATATCTATTAGTTTCTAGATTCTAGATATAGATTTAGATCTACTAATCACTTTGGGGGCTAAAGCTTAATGCATGTGTGTTGTTGTAGCGCGCAAGACATTGCTGATAGAGTAATACGGTTAGTCTCGCGACTTGGCGTTAGACATAACCTTCATTGTGGGTACATCTCGTGGTGTCCGTGATGATTTTGACGAGTAGAGTAGGTTTAGTATAATTGATCAATAAGTTTAATTTTGTGACGAGTAGTGCAAATTCATGCCGGATAGGTTTCTCCTCTCCAAAGAATGTATTATTTTTCTGTTAATAACTTTAATTCCTGCATTTACCTTTTATACAAACCAACCCAATTCAACCCCAAACTCATAAACCTGAGAAATTTCCGAACGACAATTCAGTAGCACTAGTCCATATGGAGACGATATGATATCACCTATAAAATTACTTACTTTTACTTGCCGCTTTACCGCTTCAGCATGAACTAATCAATTATTTTCACTAAGTTGAGTCTAAAATCGATTGGGACAATCTCTTAATGATTGGTAACAACTAAATATCAAAATATTTCATTTGAACCTTGAACAATCGATTATTGAAGGTCAATAACCGATTAACATAATCGCTTATCTATCACTTTTTAACATCTAGAAAACGAGTTTTGATCTCACTTTTTTCTCTCTCATCATTTTTACTAAATATCTCACTTTCTCACATATATTTAGCCATATTGCTTCAAGAGTATTCTTGAGTCTAAGTGAGGATCCTTGTTTTGGTGAGGGAAACATTGTAATTTACCAAGAGTGTATTATCTCTTGAATAAATATTTTTCTGTTGGAAGTTATTTTGGCTGTGAGTTAAACCAATATAAGCTCTTGTTTGATTTGGGGATTGTCTTAGGAAGTCTGTGTTTGATTCGTGAGTTTTGCCAAGAAGTCTCTTTTGGTTTGTGAAGATCTACCATTAAAATCTCCACAATGATTCTTGAGCTCAGCCCAATTAAAAGATCCATTGATTCGAGATTAGCTTGGTTAAAATCTCACCTGGTTCCTGAGTTCAACTTGGTAAAAGCTTAGTTGGTTCGATATTAGCTTGTGAAAAATCTCAACCCGGTTCGTGGTTAGCCTATGTAAAACCTCAGTCCAGTTTGAAAGATAGCCAACTCAAAATTCCATATTGGTTTGAGATTAGTCAACATAAAACATCTATTTGGTTTGAAGATAACCACTTTAAGCCTTATTTGTAGTTTGGTAGAATGTTATCCTTAAAACTTCATTTCCTTGTATAAGTTGGTTTGTGGACATATCATTCTAAATTATCTCATTTTTATTGTATACTCTAAAGAATAATTCTTTAGGACATGAGTAGGTCAATTTAGGTCAAACCTGTATAAATATTTGGTGTTTCTCTCCATCCCTTATCTCTTTACTTTATTGTCTTTCCTTTAATTTTCCGTTGCTTATTTACTCTTTTGGTTTTAAAATATTTTCAAACTCTGATTTTTCAAATACTTTTGTTTTCAACCAACATTTTTCAAACCTTCACAATTCACCACCCTCTTATATATAAAGTCACATGTTCAACATAAGTAATATAAACTTGAACTTAGAAGCACAAAAATTGTATTTCTATAGGTGTCATCTCCATATAAAGGGTTCAAGTTCCTTAGTCAGGAATGTAAATTTTTTCTTTAAAGATGCAGTTTTCAATGATCTAAGCTATCCTTTTCTTTCTATATTTCTAACTGACATATGGAGTGGGAATAGACTGGGCTGAGTTAGGCTTTGTGTAACGCCTGTAATTTAATTAATTATTTAATTAAATTATTTTTGGAATATTTGTGATGTTGTGTGGTGATTAGTTGGATTTATTTATTTTATTAAGTGGTGGAATAATATGAGAAGGATAATATTATTTGACGTGGGCTTGTTTTAAAGGAATATAATTAGTAAAGAGGAGGTGTAGTAGTCTTAAGCCCATTGAGGAATAAAGAGAATAATATGGTTATTTTATTATTGTTAGAAATAATAGAAAAGAAGAAGCAATAGGAGAGAAGAATAAGGGTTAGAGAAGAACGTGAAAGCTGTTGGAAAAGAGGAAGAGAGGCAGAACGGAAATTCAACCGAAAAAGTTATAGAGCAACCTTCAATCCAATGTAAGGATGGGGTTCTGACTCTATAATAGGGTTTATGATGATTGGTTTATGGGATTAGATGTGAAAATGTTATCTTGTTTATGATTGAATTGTATATGTTGTTGTATGATGAAAATTGATGAGTTATAGATGAATAACGATGTCCCAATGCTGTATATTTGATGTAGAATTATAGGATAATTGTAATTGATGATTATCTATGATTAGAGGATGTTTTTAGGGCCTAAAGTATGGAACCCGTAGTGAAAACATAGAGAAATCGCATAAAATATCCATGAAAGAGCAGTATGTGTCGACCCCAAACATTATGTGTCGATACGAGAATGCTGTTAGACTCAATATGAGTCGACACGAAGGAGTCCTGCATCGATACATGAGGGCTTTCAGGCTCAGGATGAGTCGATACGTAAGAGCATGTGTCGATATATGCAGTGTTGCAGACTCAGTATGAGTCGATACAAGGGAGTACACGCCAACTCATGTAGCGTGTTAAGTTCAGTACGCGTCGACCCAAGGCGTTATGCGTCGATCCATGTTGTCTAGTTTTGGCAGAATCGTTTGGAAAAGGCTGTAACTTGAGTTTTCGGAATCCGTTTGAGGTGTCGTTCGAAGCGTTGAATAGCTAACGTAATGAACTTCATTCTTAAGGGTTAAAATGAATAATAGGAAGGATAATCATAGTATCCAAATTAGGATTTGAATTAGTTCCGTGTTGATCGCTATTTTGATTTTTGTGAAGAATGATGAGGATGAGATGTATATAGATTGTTGTTTGGTTTATAACAGTAGAATTAATGATGATAATGATGTAGTATTACAGAATAATAATATGTAGGGGTTTAGTAATTTAGAAGTAAGCCTTATATGATTAATTAATTATAGGCAATATCATGTTGTAGGCCTATGGCCAACATTGCGAGATTGAAGAGTTACTGTTGTATTGTTGTACGACTGAGTTGTTGATGAAATGATTATTAATGAGATTATGCTTGATGAATTATGAGGTATAAATGATGTTTGATGATAAATGATGTTGATGAATGATGTTTGATGAAAGATGTTGAGATGCCTCTAATAATTGGCAGCTATTAAGATGTAGGCTTATGGCCAACGATGATGTTTGTGTTGAGATATTGTTAATTATGGTGTTATCATTATATTCATGATTGTGTCGCATATATTGCATTTCAAGATAGAGCTTATGCTCGTTAAGATGGCCTGTATTGGTGAATATTAAGATGAAGGCTTATGCCTTGTTGATGCCTCTATTTATTGGCAAATTTTTAAGATGGGAGTTCTGCTCCAATGGTACCACATGCATTTGCATAGTATTGAGTCGCATTATATGATTGCATAAAGAAGTCGTGTATTGATGCGGTGAATGTGTATTATTGTTGGTAATTCTGTTACGATTATTTTTGTTTATAAGATGAGAAGTGGTGATGTTATGTGATCTAATTTAATATATTAATTATCATACATTTTATTATATTGTTAGATATCTCACCCCTTCTGTTTGAATGTTGCCCTTACGTTGGTAACATGCATGTAATCGAGAGTGAAGGCTGTATACCTTCAGTAGTTCTAGTCAGTGTCATTACTCTGATATGTAACACTCGGGGGGGGGGGGGGGGGGGATGAACGCTTGTTTCTTTTATTTGTTGATTATTTCAGTTGTTGAACTTTAAGTTGATTATTATTAAATATGTGTTGTTTTTAAATTGCCGTAACGATGGATAAAGATGTTACTAAGAATTCCGCTGCGTAGATGTTTAAATTGTTGAATTATTTAATTAAAGTATTATGCTGATGGTTCATCCGAAGTTTCGAAGTGTTATGTATCCACAATGAATGCAATGTGTTTTGAAAGATGAATTTGTGGCATCCTGATTCGTTTGTATGAAATTTCATGACTCTGATTTGCTTATATAATTGCCGGGTAGAATTGGGGTGTTACAAAGTTGGTATCAGAGCAAAAGGTTAGTCCGACCTTGTTGCCGAGTCGTAGTTGTCTAACATTCGAGTATTGTTAATTCGAGTTCTAACCGTTGATTTTGTTGTAGTGATAAGTTGAGATGGATGGAAGGAATGATGCTGCACTTGCTGCTGCTTTAGAAGCAATGGCTCATGCAATGGAGAATCAGCCGAATGATGACGGGAATGCTGGATCTCGTAGCTTGGCGACATTCCAGAGAGAGAATCCTCCTACCTTTAAGGGAAAGTATGATCCTGATGGAGCGTTGGATTGGTTGAAAGAGATCGAGAGAATCTTCCATGTGATGGGTTGCACTCCAGCGCAGAAGGTCCGGTATGGTACTCATATGCTAGCAGTCGAGGCTGATGACTGGTGGCTAGAGACTTGTCAAAGATTGGAAGTTGCAGTTGAGAATGTCACTTGGGATGTGTTCCGTAGGGAATTTATGAGGAAGTACTTTCCTGAAGATGTTCATGGTAAGAAGGAGATTGAGTTCCTTGAGCTGAAGCCAGGGAATATGTCGGTTGTTGAGTATGCTGCCAAGTTTTCTGAGTTGGCTAAGTTTTATCTGCACTACACTGAGGCAGATGCTGAGTTTTCAAAGTGTATCAAGTTTGAGAACGGGTTGCGCCCGGAGATCAAGAAGGCAGTTGGATACCAGAAGATCCGTGTCTTTGTTGACTTGATTGATAGCTGCGGGATTTATGAGGAGGATAATAATGCTCATTACAAGATTATCAGTGAGAAGAGGAGTAAGCACCAACAAAATCGTGGTAAGCCTTATGATACCCCAGCTGGTAAAGGTAAACATAAAGTTGCTCAGGGTCAGAGGACTAGTGGAGGAGATTCTCCTGCTGGCGTGGTTTGTTTTAAATGTGGAAAACCTGTGCATAAGAGTAATGCGTGTACTACTGAAGTAAAGAGATGTTTCCATTGTGGTAAGAACGGACATGTTGTATCTGAGTGCAAGCATAGGGATGTGATTTGTTTCAACTGTAGTGAAGAAGGGCACATTGGTAGTCAGTGTCAGAAACCAAAGAGGGCACAGACAAGTGGTAAAGTGTTCACTTTGGTTGAGGATCAGACAGTTGCTGAGGGCAGACTCATCAGAGGTACATGTTTCATTAGTAGTACTCCTTTAATTACTATTATTGATACCGATACTACTCATTGTTTTATTGTTGCTGATTGTTTTGAAAGATTGGGTCTTATGTTGTCTTCTATGAATGGAGAAATGGTCGTCGATACTCCAGCCAAGGGGTCGGTGACTACTTCTTTTGTGTGTTTAAAGTGTCCCTTGTCGATCTTCGACAGAGACTTTGCTGTTGATTTGGTTTGTTTACCACTAAGAGGCTTGGATGTGATTTTGGGTATGAACTGGTTAGAGCATAACTATGTTCATATTAACTGTTATGACAAGTCTGTGAGGTTTTCTACTCCTGAAGAAGAGGAAGGTAGTCTGTTGTCTACTAGACAGTTGAGAAAGTTGATGCAAGAGAAAGCACATATGTTCTCGTTAATGGCGTCGCTATCTGTAGAGACTCAAGCTATAATTGAGGAATTGCAGGTGGTGTGTGAATTTCCTGAAGTTTTCCCTGATGAAATTACTGATGTACCGCCGGAGAGAGAAGTTGAATTTGTAATTGATCTTGTACCTGGTACCAGACCTGTGTCTATGTCACCATACAGGATGTCTGCATCTGAATTGTCAGAGTTAAAGAAGAAATTAGAGGAGTTACTTGAAAAGAAGTTTGTGAGACCATGTGTATCGCCATGGGGAGCTCTAGTGTTGTTAGTAAAGAAGAAAGATGGAAGTATGAGGCTTTGTGTTGATTATAGGCAGTTGAATAAAGTGACGATTAAGAACAAGTATCCGCTTCCAAGAATAGATGACTTAATGGACCAATTGGTGGATGCTCGTGTGTTTAGTAAGATTGATTTGAGGTCGGGTTACCATCAGATTAAAGTGAAGGATAAAGATATCCAGAAGACGGCTTTCAGAATGCGTTATGGACATTATGAGTATTCGGTGATGCCTTTCGGTGTTACTAATGCGTCGGGAGTATTCATGGAATATATAAATCGTATCTTTCATACTTATTTGGATCGGTTTGTAGTAATGTTCATTGATAATATTTTGATTTACTCTAAGTCAGAAGAAGAGCATGCAGAACACTTAAGAGTAGTATTGCAGGTTTTGAAAGAGAATAAGTTGTATGAGAAGTTGTCTAAGTGTGAATTCTGGCTAAAATAGGTTATATTTCTTGGTCATGTGATCTCAGGTAGTGGCATTATTGTAGATCCATTGAAGGTTGATACTGTGTTGCAATGGGAAACTCCGAAGTCAGCTACTGGGATTAGAAGCTTTTTGGGATTAGCTGGTTATTATAGAAGGTTTATCGAAGGTTTTTCTAAGTTGGCACTTCCGTTGACTAAGTTGACTTGTAAAGGTAGAGCTTTTGTGTGGGATGTTCAGTGCGAAGAAAGTTTTACAGATTTGAAGAAGAGGTTGACATCGGCTCGGATTTTGACGTTACCTAATCCAGGAGAGCCTTTTGTGGTGTATTGTGATGCATCTAAGATGGGTTTAGGAGGTGTGCTTATGCAGAATGGTAAGGTAGTTGCTTATGCATCCAGGAAGTTGAGGACTCATGAGAAGAACTATCCCACACATGATTTAGAGCTTGCCGCAATTGTCTTTGTGTTGAAGATTTGGAGGCATTATCTTTATGGTTCTAGATTTGAAGTGTTTAGTGACCATAAGAGCTTAAAGTATTTATTCGACCGGAAGGAGTTGAATATGAGGCAACGAGATGGTTGGAATTTTTAAAGGATTATGATTTCGGTTTGAATTATCATCCAGGAAAAGCGAATATGGTGGATGGTGCATTGAATCGGAAGACTTTACATATGTAGGTAATGATGGTTAAAGAGTTGGAATTAATTGAGAAATTTAGAGATATGAGCTTAGTTTGCGAGGTAACTCTGCGAAGTGTTATGTTGGGTATGTTGAATATTAATAATGAATTTCTAGACAATATCAGAGAAGCTCAAAAGTTGGATGTGAAACTGGTAGATTTGATGGTTGGGATCGATCAGTCTGAGAATAATGATTTTAAGCTAGATGCGCAAGGTGTGTTGAGGTTTCGTAACCGGATTTATATTCCTGATGATGCTGAGATGAAGAAAGTGATACTTGAAGAGAGTCATAGAAGTAAGTTGAGTATTCATCCAGGAGCTACAAAGATGTATCAGGATTTGAAAGGTTTGTTTTGGTGGCCTGGAATGAAGAGTGATTTGGCTCGGTTTGTGTATGCATGTTTGACTTGTCAGAAGTCGAAAGTTGAACATTAGAAGTTCCAGAATGGAAATGGGATAGCATTTCAATGGACTTTGTGACGGGGTTACCTAATACTTTAATAGGACATGATTCGATTTGGGTGATTGTTGATAGGCTTACGAAGTCGGCTTATTTTATTCCTATTAACATCAATTTTCCAGTGTCGAAGTTGGCTGAGATTTACACTAGTGTGATTGTGAAGCTACATGGTGTTCCTTTGTGCATTGTGTTAAATAGAGATCCAAGATTCACTTTTGATTTTTGGAAGAGTTTGCAAGAAGCGTTGGGTTCTAAGTTGAGGTTGATTTCAACGTATCATCCTCAGACAAATGGTCAGACTGAATGGACTATTCAATCGTTGGAAGACTTGTTGAGGGCTTGTGTTCTAGAGCAGTGAGGTTCGTGGGATACGTATCTTCCGTTGATAGAGTTCACTTATAATAACAGTTACCATTCCGGTATTGGGATGGCACCTTTTGAAGCGTTGTATGGTCGAAGATGTAGAACTCCTTTATGTTGTCATGAATCTAGTGAAAGTGTAGTACTTGGGCCTGAACTTGTTCGTGAGACTACTGAGAAGGTAAAGTTGATTCGAGAAAAGATGAAAGCTTCCCAAAGTAGACAGAAGAGTTATCATGACAAGCGAAGGAATGATTTAGAATTTCAAGCGGTGACCATGTGTTTTTGAGAGTTACACCTGTGACCAGTGTTGGGCGAGCATTGAAGTCTAAGAAGCTCACTTCTCGTTTTATTGGACCATATCAGATTTCTGAGAGAGTGGGGAATGTTGCTTATAGAGTGGCTTTACCGCCTAATCTTTCGAATTTGAATGATGTGTTTCACGTGTCTCAACTCCGGAAGTATATTTCAGATCCATCTCATGTGATTCATATGGACGATGTGCAAGTACGGGATAATCTTACGGTGGAGACGATGCCTGTATGGACCGCGGATCATGAAATAAAGATGCTGAGGGGCAAGCTGCGAGACTCCTATCCTGAGTTGTTTGAGTAAGGTAAATTTTTGAGGACAAAAATATTCTAAGTGGGGGAGAGTTGTAACGCCCGTAATTTAATTAATTATTTAATTAAATTATTTTTGGAATATTTGTCATGTTGTGTTGTGATTAGTTGGATTTATTTATTTTATTAAGTGGTGGAATAATATGAGAAGGATAATATTATTTGAAGTGGGCTTGTTTTAAAGGAATAGAATTAGTAAAGAGGAGGTGTAGTAGTCTTAAGCCCATTGAGGAATAAAGAGAATAATAGGGTTATTTTATTATTGTTAGAAATAATAGAAAAGAAGAAGCAGTATGAGAGAAGAATAAGGGTTAGAGAATAACGTGAAAGCTGTTGGAAAAGAGGAAGAGAGGCAGAACGAAAATTCAACCAAAAAAGTTATAGAGCAACTTTCAATCCAAGGTAAGGATGGGGTTCTGACTCTACAATAGGGTTTATGATGATTGGTTTATGGGATTAGATGTGAAAATGTTGTCTTGTTTATGATTGAATTGTATATGTTTTTGTATGATGAAAATCAATGAGTTATAGATGAATAACGATGTCCCAATGCTGTATATTTGATGTAGAATTATAGGATAGTTGTAATTGATGATTATCTATGATTAGAGGATGTTTTTAGGGCCTAAAGTATGGAACCCGTAGTGAAAACACAGAGAAATCGTAGAAAATATCCATGAAAGAGCAGTATGTGTCGACCCCAAACGTTATGTGTCGATACAAGAATGCTGTTAGACTCAATATGTCGACACGAATGAGTCATGCGTCGATACATGAGGGCTTTCAGACTCAGGATGAGTCGATACATAAGAGCATGTGTCGATACATGCAGTGTTGCAGACTCAGTATAAGTCGATACAAGGGAGTACGCATCGACTCATGTAGCGTGTTAAGTTCAGTACGCGTCGACCCAAGGTGTTATGCGTCGATCCATGTTGTCTGGTTTTGGCAGAATCGTTTGGAAAAGGCTGTAACTTGAGTTTTCGGAATCCGTTTGAGGTGTCGTTCAAAGCGTTGAATAGCTAACGCAATGAACTTCATTCTTAAGGGTTAAAATTAAGAATAGGAAGGATAACCATAGTATCCAAATTAGGATTTCAATTAGTTCCCGTGTTGATCGCTATGTTGATTTTTGTGAAGAATGATGAGGATGAGATGTATATAGATTGCTGTTTGGTTTGTAACAGTAGGATTAATGATGATAATAATGTAGTATTACATAATAGTAATATGTAGGGGTTTAGTAATTTAGAAGTAAGCCTTAGATGATTAATTAATTATAGGCAATATCATGTTGTAGGCCTATGGCCAATGTTGCGAGATTGACGAGTTATTGTTGTATTGTTGTACGGCTGAGTTGTTGATGAAATGATGATTAATGAGATTATGCTTGATGAATTATGAGGTATAAATGATGTTTGATGATTTATGATGATAAATGATGTTGATGAATGATGTTTGATGAAAGATGTTTAGTTGCCTCTAATAATTGGTAGCTATTAAGATGTAGGCTTATGGCCAACTATGATGTTTGTGTTGAGATGTTGTTAATTATGGTGTTATCATTATATTCATGATTGTGTCACATACATTTCATTTCAAGATGGAGCTTATGCTCGTTAAGATGGCCTGTATTGGCGAATATTAAGATGAAGGCTTATGCCTTGTTGATGCCTCTATTTATTGGCAGATTTTTAAGATGGGAGTTCTGCTCCAATGGTACCACATGCATTTGCATAGTATTGAGTCGCATTATATGATTGCATAAAGAAGTTGTGTATTGATGTGGTGAATGTGTATTATTGTTGGTAATTCTATTGCGATTATTTTTGTTTATAAGATGAGAAGTGGTGATGTTATGTGATCTAATTTAATATATTAATTATCATATGTTTTATTATATTGTTAGATATCTCACCCCTTCTGTTTGAATGTTACCCTTACATTGGTAACGTGCAGGTAATCAAGAGTGAAGACTGTATACCTTCAGTAGTTCGAGTCGATGTCATTGCTCTGATATGTAACACTCGGGGGGGGGGGGGGGGGGGATGAATGCTTGTTGCTTTTATTTGTTGATTATTTGAGTTGTTGAACTTTAAGTTGATTGTTATTAAATATGTGTTGTTTTGAAATTGCCGTAACGATGGATAAAGATGTTACTAAGAATTCCGCTGTGTAGATGTTTAAATTGTTGAATTATTTAATTAAAGTATTACGCTGATGGTTCATCCGAAGTTTCGAAGTGTTATGTATCCACGATGAATGCAATGTGTTTTGAAAGATGAATTTATGGCATCCTGATTCGTTTGTATGAAATTTCATGACTCTGATTTGCTTATATAATTGCCGGGTAGAATTGGGGTGTTACACTTTGCCAATCCTAAGACAGGCCTACTAAAAATATCAAAGCCTAAGCCTATCTTGTAGCCTATTATATGCTTATTTTAGGCTTGAATCTGGCCTTTTCGAATACTTGATTGGCCTGTTAGCATACTTAAAAGCCTATTTTATTTGAACATATGTAAATAAGAAATTCAATTAATGTTTATATAAACTAAAAACTAAAATATCAATGATATTAAAAGTTTGTTTGCACTTATTTATCTTAACTTACCTAGTAGCATAAGCATTGTGAGCTTATTTGTTTATCAAAATTTATGAAAATAACTTATGACATTATTCATAAGATATTTTGAGCATATATTCATAACTTCTTCAAGATAGCTAAGTTTTATTTTTGTATTTTAATTCAAAGTAAAATATAGAATATGTTAATAATGATAAAATTATTCATATTTATTTAAATAGGTTAGCCTGATAGGCTTAAAAAGTTCATTTTATAGCCTGAGGCCTAGCCTTTTTTTATGCTGAATAGGCTTATAAAAAGCCTAGGCTTTTCTATTTAAAAAAAAGCATGGTCTGGGCCTGGGTCTGTGTAGGCTTGTAACACCCCGATTTTTATTTACTAGTTATTTTATTTAGCTATTTATTTTATTAATTATTATGTGATATAATAATTAATTAAATCGAGTAATTTTGTGGAAATATGAGTTATTTGAATTAATTGGTGATGTGTGATATATAAATTATTCTATTAATTGAGAATGTGTATTATGTGAGTAATTGGGATATTGAGTGTGAAAATAGAAATATTAGTTAATCGGGCCTTGGTATGATGAGTTAGTATAAGAATGAAATAAGCCCATTAGAGAATACACTAGTTAGTAAGAGTTGTAAGACAAATGAGAAAATATAAAGTAGAAAGAGAAAAGAAGAAAACAAGAGAAGAGGAAAAGAGGATAAAAGAGAGGAGAAGAAGGAGGAACCGTAGAAAGTATCTACATCCAAGGTAAGGGTGAGTAATTTTCTTATTATGGGATTATATAAAAGTATTTAATGGGAATTTCCATGATTTAGGGATTTTGTTCTTCAATTTCTAGATTTTAGGATTTTGTTATTCAATTTATAGATTTTAACATGTTATGGTTCTTCAGAATACTCAAGCTAAAGGCAGGTAACTATAGTGAAGATGTTCTTTTGTGGTAAAATTGATCATATCAGGCATTGTTTTTGTTTCAAATTATATGGCTTATCAAAGGTCCAATTTTGCATAAGGTTAACCAAGCAGTGGTTAAGTCTCAAAGAAGGTGCTCATATCTATCTTGGGACTTCAACAAAGAAGATTCGTAGTTTGTCAGTGACTGTTCCAGACACATGGCTGAAGTAAAGAAGTTTATGGTAATCATTAAGTCTCATTATACCATTTTTGTTACTTTTATGATGTGCCAAAAGGTGAAATTAAGATTGTTGGAGATCTAGATTGTATAGGTTCCCTAGTCTTAATGATGTTCTTGTGAAGTTAAGCTTCTCTATGATGATTATATTTTGATGAAGACAAAACTCTTAGTGGCAAAAAGGAAAAGATGAACTTCAAAGATAAAACATCATGATCAAGACTTTGGATTCAATCAATTGACATTTCAAGAAGGTATAATAACAATTCTAACCAATTCTAAAGTCTCAGATGCTCAAATGGATCAACATCATTGCATAACTTATCTGTGATGCAGTGGGAGAACTGACCTTTCGTTTTACGTTTGTATTCGCAAATGTTGTTGTTTAGCAAAAGTCGCCACCGATTTTTATTTTATCCCATAAGGAAAGGTGAAAAAGCACATGAAAGACCTTTAGAGATGTTTTCTTAAGTTCGGGGGTAGATTATGAAAAGGGAAGGTATTAGCACCCTTTTCATCCACGGTTTTCCATGGGCTCTTAGTTACTTGCTAGATCACTTGCTTTTTTTTTTGAAATGTGCTTTGTGATGTGGGTTTTGAAAGTATTTTGAAAAGGGTTTTCTTTGTAATGGCTCTCGTTTCTATAAGAACGTGTACAAAGCGTTTTTCTTTTGAAAATATTTCAAATGAGAGTGTTGGTGGGAAAATGTTTTGTTGTGAGCAAGCGAGCAACTAGGAGTGAATCTACCTACTTAAAAGGTCTTACATGTTATTTTCCTCCTCCTTTAGATGTTGCTATCTTACCATTTGATTTGGTAAGAAGCCCCATCGTTGGATATTTAAGGGACGAGCGTGGGACGTTTGTATAGTCATAGAAGGCAACCCATGGAACATTTTAGCAATGTCGTTTTAGGGACTAGATCGTTTATCAAAGGCAATAACAAGGGTCATCGAGGGACTACGATCTTTTATCGAGGGTCTTTTGCTAAAACGCCCATGTTCGAGGGACATGACTATTTTTCGATAGGCCACAAAGTGGGATTACCCTAAGGGTGCTAGTGTGCAAAGTGTGTTTGATTGCATGCATTTAGTCTTGCTTTTTAGGTTGTCTATTTGTTGTTTTCATGTATTGCCATACACACCTTAATTACTAGCATTTATATTTGAAAGCGATAAATTTCGGAAAATGTAAAGTCCTATGCTATTACAATATTTTAGGGATGGGGGTACATATTTACAAATGGGGATTGCAAATAAAATTAAATCCTAAGTTACTATTACAACCACATTGAACGGATAAGAATGTACAAGAAAAATGTGAAATGAACTTGTTTAGAAAATGGTTTTTTGTCTTAATGAATTAAGAAAAAAAAGGAAATAAATTAATTAATAAAAGAAAATATTTTTATGTCTTTTTATGTTAATAATAATAAAAAAAAGAGTTAATATAAAAAATGATAAAAAGGAAAATAAATTAAAGATAGAAACAACGTGCTGCTGCAAGCAAAACAACAAGGATCAGAAGTTCTGAAGCTAGGCGCGTGGTGATTCAGAAGGAAGCGTCAGAAGTTCTGGATTGATACACTCTGAGGTCCTGCAAGACACGTTAGAGGGGAAAACACAGAAGTTCTGAGTTTCTATGTGCTGAACTTTTGAGTGTTAGAACAATGAGAAAATCTCAGAAGTTCTGTATATTAAAACAGTGAAGAGAACTCATAGGTTCAGTTTGTGCTAAGACATTGAGTGAACATCAGAAGTTTAGTGTGCATTAACAGTGAGTGAATATCAGAAGTTCAATGTGTTTAAACAGTGAGTGAACATCAGAAGTTCTACACCATATTTCAACTCTTAATCAGCACATCAACAATTTATTCAGTTCTTAATAAACAGCGAATCAGAAGGATAACAACACAACAATTTATAAAAGTTCTGTCATAAATCTGAGTCTAGCCCTAATCAAGAAGTTCTGATCCATAATTTTTCTACTTATGCAATGATATGGACAACATTAATTGTGATATTTTACATATTAATGATATTCTGAATGAAAAGATGCAAAGTCAGAAAGACTTACCTTGAATCTGAAACGTGTGTTTGGAACTTTAAGCTGTTGGCTTCAGATATTCTGGTGTCAATGAGAGTAACGGAGCAGTGGTTATGTTCTTTGATTCCAAGAGAAGAACAAAGGTTCTGTGTAGGGTTTGTGAAGGTTTTTACTGTTTCCTTTTCTTTCTTTGATAATTCTCTCTCTTTCTCTCAAAAAGCCATCCCCTTGAAAGTGTGATGGAGCAACTTATTTACAGGTGAATTTGTTATGGTTTTAGGAGGAAAAACAAATGGGATTTAAACTTTTTGGCACACTGTTCCATTGCTTTTTGATCATAACTTTTTGTATTTGGTGCAAATACAGGATTTGGAAAAGTTTAGGCGTGGACTAGATTAGCTGCTGGTTAGAGTACCATGCTGTAGCAGTGCAGCGGGTTGTTTAAACGAGGTCTTGGGATTTGGTGATGTTTTGATCACAAAAGATAAAAAATGTAACCTCCAAATGCTGAAGGGTCATGTTCTGATTGAAGAACATTGCTTCCATATGTTCTGATTGAAGCGCCATGTTCTGAATCGTGTTTGCAACTTCTGACTGCACTTGCGTAGAGGCTGACTCAGAAGTTCTGAAGTATCATATTCTCTTGACACTTAGAAAATTTTCTAAATGTTTAGAAATTTGATTTTTTTCAAAGTAACTTCTGACTTCTGATTTTTTTGATGAACCAATTTCATGTCTTGATGAAATATAATTGTTAAAGCTTGATTTTTGATCTAAAAGTCCAAGTTTGACTTTTCAATATGCTTTTGATCATTTTGCCCTTGTGGATGATTTCCTTGAAGAGTTGTAATTCAAGAGTTGGAACCTGATAGAAGCAAACCTGAGAGTCCAGGATGATCTTTTGAGAAATGAGAGGGAAAATTTTGGGGTACAACAACTGCCCCTGTTCAATCTTCTTATGCCTGAAGAGTAGATTGGCCGGTCTGCCTTTCGTGATCTGAAGGTGGAAGATGATTGAACACTAGAGTGCCCAGAAATTTGCACTCGCATGAAGTAATACTGATTGGTGATATCGGGAATGGGCTTACAGATGCCATTTTGAAGGCAACGGAGAATCGTCGGAGATGGGCTTAAAGATGCCATCGAAAAGATCATTTGCATAAGAGATTCCTTGGTCAGGATTCCTGTACCTGTTGAGGAGGACTTTGCTGAGGAATGTTGATTCATGCCCTGGGAAGTAAAATCTAGGAGCTTCGGTTGTCCATTACTCTTACTGGGGAATTAACTCTTGATTAAGGAGGTGAAAGTATAATGCATATTAGGTCAGGGTCCAGGCTGTACAACGACTTACTGGGGAAATGTGAAACCAACCGTATCTGGTCGGGTCTTGGCCGTACAGTGTTGCAAACTGTTTCCTAGAGATAAGGGAGAAGAAACCTGGATAGTAGGGTTACTTCGAGATGAAATCCTGGATAGTAGGGCTTATGGGAAGGAACCTGGGTAGTAAGGTTAATTCGAGATGAAAGCCTGGATAGTAGGGCTTATGGGAAGGAACCTGGGTAGTAGGGTTACTTCGAAATGAAATCTTGGATAGTAGGGCTTATGGGAAGGAACCTGGTTATTAGGGTTACTTCGAAATGAAATCCTGGATAGTAGGGCTTATGGGAAGGAACCTGGGTAGTAGGGTTACTTCGAAATGAAAGCCTGGATAATAGGTCTAATGGGAAGGAACCTGGGTAGTAGGTTTACTTCGAGATGAAAGCCTGGATAGTAGGGCTTATGGGAAGGAACCTGGGTAGTAGGGTTACTCCACTTGATCATGCATATTAGTTGACCCGTTTTATTTTGGGAACTGAGTTTCCATTAGTTGTCTATAGATTTGATCTGTATAACTACTGGATTCATTGAAGCTAATCGTCTTTTCCTGAAAAGATATCAGGGTTAGCTATATGCGATGTATGAAATGCAGGGTGAGATGACGTTCTTACAATAAATGAGATTATGCTGTATATGATATGTATGCGTATGTCATGATGTATGTTCATGAAATGCTGTCGGGGTATGCTCGCGTCTGGGAAAATAAATCCCTGACGGTTGCTGGAGATTTGCGAATATTCTGTCGGGAAGAGATGCTGAAGAATAACTCTGTAGGGACCAAACTTTGGGGGAAGAGGTACTCTGTTGGTAGACCTGCCGATCTGGAGGAACAAACTTAGCTGGGGATGAAATTCCGTTACTGGAAGTGATGAGCTCTGTTGGAGGTTGAGCTTCTGTATCTGTAGAAATAGACTCCGCCTGGGAGATGAAATTTGTTGACTCGCCTGCGATTACGAACCTTGATTGGGGATAGTTATGTCCAGTTTCGGGAAAGCTGACATCAATGCCTTTGGGGTACCTTTACTCTGTGGGGAGTGTATGTACCAACAATTATGTTCCCAAGCTGACTCTATCCCGATACCTGCTGGGCAGAGGAACCGTCGGGTTTGATACTTCTTATTTTTTCCTGTTTCTGGAATTACGAGTAGTTGCCTTTTGTTTTTTATGTAATTTTTTATGAGAAGCAATCATTTTCAAATGCATATATCGAAAACAAATCATTGAACGTTCTTGCAAAACAAAAAAGAAAAAAAGATAAAACAAATTGAAGTTTCTTGTGAAAATGACTTGTATTGATTTTGAAGTCGGCCTGTAAAGGGCGTTTTGTACAAAGAGGTTGACGTCCTAGTAAGAGAACGCCGCTGAAAGATAGAAATTATACAATTTGTGTAAAAGAAGGAAAAACAGTTATGTGAAACAACCCCATTGGGTTCCAACTCTTTTATTGCCTTTATATCTTCAAGCGTCTCATCACTTTGCTACTTGGCCAAAGGTTGATCAGATTGATTGGCGCTGTTCGAGCTTGATAGTCGATACCAAAGTCTGGTCGCAAGATGATCCAATGAGACATAGTGATACGCTTTAATCCCTAACTTTTTCCTGGATTGCCCTTTCGGGTTTTCAATCCACCAGGATACCCTTTTTTGCCCAAGCCTCCCTTTCGGGTTTTCGACTTGCCGGGTGTATAGATTTTTTCATTTTCATCCCTTACTTTTGCCCGAACCCTTTTGGTTCACCGGGAAGCCCTTATTTTTTTCTAGGCCAGTCAACCTAGCGGGTCTTTTAGTTAGTCATAGTGTCTTTTCACTATGTCTGTAATGACAGGGTGAGGAAGGTCGTCACCATCCATGGTGGTTAAAATCATAGCTCCTCCCGAGAAAATGTCCTTAATCACAAATGGCCCTTCGCACGTGGGGGTCCATTTTCCCCTAGGATCATCTTGCGGTAGTATGATGCGTTTGATTACTAGATCCCCGACTTGATAATCTTGACGCATGACTTTCTTGTTAAAAGTCTTGATCATTCACTTTTGATACGTCTGACCATGGAAGATAGCAATGAGTCTCATTTCATCGATTAGATTTAACTGACCAAGTCGGGTTCGGATCCAGTCGTCTTCGTTTAAACCTGCATCCTTCATAATCCTGAGAGAAGGTATCTAGACTTCGATGGGTAGGACTACCTCTATGCCATATACCAGAGAGTAGGGTGTTGCCCTTGTCGACGTCCGTGCTGAGGTACGGTACCCATGAAGAGAGAATGGTAACATCTCAGGCCAATATTTATATGTCACCGTCATCTTCTGTACAATCTTCTTGATGTTCTTGTTAGTTGCTTCAACAATGCCATTCATCTTTGCCGGTAGGGAGAAGAATTATGATGTTGTATCTTGAATTGTTTACAGAGCTCGGTGATCATTGTGTTGTTGAGATTCGTACTATTGTCAGTAATAATTCTCTCTGGCACACCATATCGATAGATCAGATTGTGTCGTATAAACCGTACTACGAAGCTCTTAGTAACTGTAGCAAAGGAAGCCTCCTCAACCCACTTCGTGAAGTAATCGATGGCTACTAAGATGAAGCGATGTCCATTGGAAGCGGTGGGCCTGATTTCTTCGATCATGTCAATGCCCCACATTGCAAAGGGCCACGGAGCTGTCAAGACATTTAAGGGGACCAGAGGCACGTGCACTTTATAAGCGTAAATTTGGCACTTATGACAAGTTCGAGAGTGCTGATAACAATCGGCTTCCATAGTGGACCAGTAGTATCCTGCCCGTAGGATCTTCTTAGCCATGGTATGTCCACTAGAATGGGTTCCGAAGGTGCCTTCATGTAGATCTGTCATGATCCTCTCTGCTTCGTTCTTGTCTACACACCATAGTAGTGCGGAGTCATGGTTGCGCTTATAGAGGATTCCATTACTGAGGAAGAACTTTGCAGCGAACCTTCCCAAAAACTTCTTATCATTGACAGATGCCCCTTCGGGATACTCCTGAACTTCGAGATACCTTTTAACTTTGTGAAACCATGGTTTGCCTACCACTTCTTCGATATCAATCTCACAGTAGTGTGCTGGTTCATCCAGCCTCTCAATGGTGATCTGGGGAGCTTCATTATCCCACCTAACTTTGAACATAGAAGACATGGTAGCTAGTGCGTCCGCCAACTGGTTCTCCTCTCGTGGGAAATGTTCAAAAGTTACCTCCTTAAAGTGTGGGAGCAATGTCAGTACATACTCTTTGTAAGGAATGAGATTCAGGTGCTTCGTATCCTACTCACCTTTGATCTGACTTATCACCAGAGCGGAATCCCCAAATACACTTAAGAACTTGATCCTTAGGTCAATAGCAGCTCGAAGGCCCATGATGCACGCTTCATACTCCACCATGTTGTTGGTGCAATTGAAACATAATCGGGCAGTGAACGAAGTATGACAACCCTCGGGAGATATGATTACAGCGCCAATGCCATTACCCAGTGCGTTTGAGGCTCCATCAAAATACATAGACCATCGGGATCCCTCCTCGGGTCCTTCCTCCGGTCCATGTACTTCATAGTCAGTCACCAGTATAATGTTCTCACCCGGGAACTCACAATTCATGGAATGGTAGTCATCCACGGCCTGATGAGCCAAATGATCAGCCAATACACTCCCCTTGATTGCTTTCTGGGTTGTAAATTGTATATCGTATTCAGTTAAGATCATCTGCCATCTCGCTATTCTTCCGGAGAGTGCGGGCTTCTCGAAGATGTATTTGATCAGATCCATCTTAGATATCAACAAAGTAATGTGGGTCAACATATACTGTCTCAGCCGGTGAGCAGCCCATGCCAAAGCGCAACAAGTTTTCTCGAGCAATGAGTATCTTGTCTCACAGTCGGTAAACTTTTTACTAAGGTAATATATTGCGTGCTCTTTTCGACCAGACTCGTCATGCTGCCCTAGCACACACCTGTAGCGATAAAAAATGTAGCGGGGTAAATCGGAGATTGAGCTATTAATTAACTCGTCTCACAAAAGCAAGAGTCGCCACCGCGCTTTATTATTTTCAAGGGAAAAGGGAAAAGAGTGAAATAAAACCCTAAAATATGCAATGTAAAATGATATTTAAAAGTAATGAAAATACAATGCCTTTTGAAAAGAGATCTAGAGTTCTGGGGTTGGTTATGCAATGAGAAGGTATTAGCATCCAATGCATCTATAGTATCCTATAGGAACCTTTTAAAATATCTGTTTATTAAAATTGTTTGTTTGATTAAAAATAGTCTGTTTGGCTAAAAATGGGCGTGGATGAGATTTTGAAGATGCGACGATCTAGTGTCGAAGTTTTGACTTAAAAGGTGTGAGTTTGAAAATTGGATATTAAGTTTGGAAAAAAGAGTAAATACAAAAATGAATGAAGGTATTCGCACAATCGTATTAGTTATGAAGCCAACAAAACATTTCCCTTGGATTTAAGATGGACGAAAGATACAAAGATTTAAGGCTCAAGAATGAAATTAATTAGAGCGACAATTGAATAATAACAGAATTCATGCATTTTAAACGATTAAATAAATAACCAAAATTACATAAATACTAAATTACCATATTTTTTAACAATTAAACAAATAGCAAAAATTAAATAAAGACTAAATTATGTAACATGTTTTTTTGAATAATTAAGATAATAAAAGATTAAAAACAAGTTAACAAAAATTAAATAAAAATTACTTATAAGAGACATGGTTTTTTATATTTTATAATGAAATAATAATAATAATATATAAACTAAATTAATATATATAAATCAAATTAATAGAATTGAAAGAAAATGATTAAAATGAGCAAAAGAAACAGAAAAAATGCCCCAACAGGGATCGAGCTTGAGTCTTTAAGGGTAATGGATAATGCACTTTGCCAGCTGAGCTATCTTACTAATCATTATTATTATTAAACTAATAATACAAAAGGAAAAAGTGATATTTGGATTGGGTGATTGGGCCAAAAGGCCCAATAGGGAGTTGACCCGGTTAGAAGAAAAACAAGGAAGATCGGTGTGAACCCTAAAGTGCGTCACTGAGAATTGTAGCTTTATTGAGAAGGAAAAAAGATTTAACAGTATTATCAAAAACACTCTGTTCTAAGATCTACCATAAAACAAGACTTCCTCTAAAAAAAAACTTCATTTCCGTTCTCTGTTTAACCATGAAAACGCAAAGCCAAAACTCTCTCTAAATCCAATCCTCGACCTCTTATCTTCTAATGGACCCAATACTCTCTCCCTCAATATTACAACCTTAATAGCCATTACAGGTCTAGCACAAATACCTTGTTTCATCCAATACAGAAAACAAAGAGAAGTACCATAAGAATTTAGAGGCAGTCAGGATCGAAGTGAATCCATGGCAAAGAAAGCCTTTCCAGTGGTAGAAGACAGATCGCGCCAGAATCATCGCGATTTGCAGTTGCGATGCAGTTTAATGATAGATGGTGGTTGATTTAGAAGGTAGGTTTTTGAGTGGTTCTAGTGGTGGTTGCGTATCGGACAATGAAGGGAAGTCGTGGCAAAAGGAGGAAGGTTGAGTACAGAGGCGGAAGTCACAAGGGGAAAGAGGGAAGTTCAGAGGGAGTATCCGGTTGAAGAAAATTACACTTATAGACAAATTGGAAGATGGAGAGAGGTAGCGCCAGATGAAGAAGGACCGTGGTTGTAAGCTCGAGCAGGAGAATAGAGAGGAGGTGGGAGTATGTTATTGTTATTGTTACAATAACATTTTTTTGCAGAATCATTGATGTAGTATTAAAGTGATGTGTGCTGATGCAGAGATGGTGAAGAGTGTAACAGATCCAATATGATTGTAATGATATGATGAAGTGTTGAAGCTTGTAGAATAATCTATGCAACAATGAAGTTTGTTGAAGTTTACAGAGGATGAAATTAGTTCAGAGAAAGATAATGGTGTGGAGAGATGGTAAGTTTTCTTTGATTTTTGTTATGAATCGCTCTGAGTTTTTGGGAAGTTTTCTCTCTGTGTGTGATCCGATAATGAATCATGGAATGTTGCTATATAGCAGCAGGAACTTTAAGAAAAGCTTGTTACCGATAAAAGAGCCTTGGCTATTGGATCAACCAAGTTGTTACCAAATTGAAAGGTATGGATCTAAACTTGCTCTTAAAGTTTCCTGATATTGTTGAGCTGTAAGTAATTTTCTGATTTAATCTCCTCTTGCAAATTCCTTTTGATATTTCTATTTGGCCTTTTCTCATGACTTCCACCTTTTCCTTATATTTCTGATTTTCCTTCTGTTTTGTTTTATTCAAATGAGCTGGAAATTAATGATTTATGATATTCTTGTATTTTCGGTTTCATTCTGAATTAATTCAACGAGTTTTTTGGTTATGTTGGACATTCTTTTTCAAAGGCTAGTTGAATTGCAAGTTCTATGTGCACTGCGAACTGTTTTGATTCTGTAAGGTAGAAGATTTGGATAATTTTTGAAAATACAGAACCATTGATAGGTTTATATCGCATGCCAACAAAAGGTAATACCGAAGAAAGATAAGGCACGGCTTCCTGATGACCAGCAAACGCAGTAGCTAATGAAACAGTTCCATTGTTAGTTTCAACAACGTTAACTTCTTCTATTATAGTGTTCGAAACCGGAAAATTGTTTGGTTAGAAAGAAGAACGATGAAACATAACAAAAGATGGGGATGGTTTGAGCAGAGAAATTTAAAGGTATATTTTTATCTTTGTGAATTTATGTTATTACTGTTATAATGATTTCTAAAATTTCTAAATATCCATATATTGCAGCGACTCAAAATACAACCAAAGAGGTACGATGAAGCAAGCATTCACATAGCATAAAAGTGGTGTAAAGAGAAGATTCAAACATGTGAATGAGGAAGTTATGCAGAAGTAAATAGGGAGGAAGAAAAACACCTATCGGAGCCTCTTCGATGGGGCTTCAAAACGTTAAGTTTTCTCTTCTTGAATTTCTATATTTTTCTTTGTAGTTGTTTAGTTATTGGCTTGCATTTTTGGTAAAACCAGGTGTGTGTGTGTGAATGTCATGACTGATGTCATAACATTCTAGTTTAGTATGTACTAATTCATTAGGTACCTTTGCAGAAAAATATTGTCATACAGGTGCTGCTGTTTATAAGTGTGTATCTGAGCATTTTGCAAAAAGATCACATTTACCTAAATCAGTAGACAGGTTCTCAGATGTCATAACAAATGTTAAGACATCCTGTTCTGAACTAACAGTTATGCAGTTTGGGTAATTCTGAGTTTTTTCAGGATTATGACTCAGTCTTTCCAGAACAGAAAATGTCGTGGACTTGGGGTTAACCTAGCTCAACCCTAACCTGGTTGATAAAGTCCTGTGACCTAGTCTTAAGGTCAAACGGAATTAACCCTAGCTTTTTGTGGAAACCCTAATTGAAGATGCAGCTACTATATATTCAACAGAGCTGCTGTTTTGGAAATTATCCCTTTTTGACAGAAGATCATTTAGAAGCTGTATAGTTTTAACTATTGTAATCCAAGCAATTATCATTGTGATAAGTGACTTGGAATAGGTTTTAATTGTAAGGGTTGTGTATCACTCAAAGCTTTGAAGCAAGAGTGTTTGTATGTCTCTTGACTAAAGCTTTGAAGCAAAGTCAAGTTAGGTTTGTGTATCACTCAAAGCTGTGAAGCAAGAGTGTTTGTGTTGCTTGATTAAAAAGCTGTGAAGCATAATCAAGTGTATGTTTTGAAGAGTGTCTTCATCAATTCATTAGTCAAATTGTTTTAAGTATCACTGCTGTGATTGAGGCGGAGTGAGTAGGAACTCAAGTTTAAGTTGTACTTAGATTGAAGTTGCATTGGGTAGGTCTTAAGTGAAGGAGATAAACTGGTTGGTTTATTCCTGAATTAATATCTCTTATAGTGGATTTCCTCCCTGGCTTGGTAGCCCCCAGAGTAGGTGTTGTTGCACACTGAACTGGGTAAACAATGGACTGTGTTCTTTACTGTTTTTGTATTTACTGTCTTATAGAAAGTCAGATACGGTGTGTTGTACCTCAAAATTTGCCCTCCCATTTCTCAATGATTTCTCATCACATAACCTTTGAAGCCCAAGATCCATTTAGGGTTTCATCTGCTCAAGACTTCTCCTTGCACTGTGGACCCAAATTAGGGTTTATGTTTGCACAAAGATGTTTTGACCTAAAGTGCTTAAGATGACTTTCATGCTTCATATTGGACTCCCAAGTTTATCCATACCATGTTTCAAGCTTTGATTCCAAGTTTTGCCCAGTCAATTGGACAGTTGACCTAAAAGTCAGCTGTATTGGGGAAAAAGTCAACTGTGACCAATTGACAGTCAAACCTCATGAAAATTGACCCACATCAACATTATGAACTCATATGGACCATTTGATCAAGTTTGGATCACAATTCCACAAGAAATTTGATCAGATCACCAAAAGGGCAAAATGGTCATTTTTAGGGTTTTGACTGCACAAAGGCAATTTTTGACTGTTTGACCCAACCAATGGCAAACCAAGCTCATATATGGACTCAAGGACCCCGTGGAATTATCTTGACATGCTCAACAAACTCAAAAGATCCCAAGTACACAAGATTGACAGTTGAATTTCCCAGTCAATTGATCAATTTTGACTGTATACTGAAAAGTCAAACTTTGACTTTTTGGTCAAAATCAAGAGTCAAGATTCATTTTTCATCAAAACATGCCAAATCATGAAACTTGTTCATCAAGAAATCACAAAATGCAAAATTAGGGTTAGAAATTAGAATTTTTCATAACTTAGAATTTTTCTAAGTTATAAAAAACCCTAATTTTTTCCCAACTTTGCCCCACTTTTTCACCAAGATCCATTTGGATTCAAACAAAAGTCAAAACATGAAAGTTGTATCTTGTTGCATAATATAGAACTTTGATTCACAAAGTTTTCCCATTTGAGGCTTGTATCTCAAGTTACAAATTTTTGAATAAGGGCATTAAACCATTCTTAACTTAGTGAATTTTTGACCTATTTTGACAAGGTTTTCTACCCCACTTCAAGGCCATTTTCCATACACTTCCACTTGGAATTTCAATTTGCATTTCAAAGATGGATTGTAGTACACATTCCAAGCTTTCCAAAATGTCCAAGAACTCATCAAACAACCTCATGACTTGAGAGATTCGAATTTCACAATTTGGCAAAAACTCACTTTTGAATTGGCTATTTTTCATGTTCATAATTTGTGCAAACTTCTCAAACCAGCACGCCCCTTGATTACAGGTCCTAAAACCATCCAACACTCAATAATTTAATGCATGTTCATTGTGCTAAGACCTTGTTTCATGAGCTAAAGCATTGTATGATGGATTAATCCCAAATTGGAAAAAGCATTATATCCATTTTTGCAAAAGTTTCACTTTATGTCCAATTACAAATCCAAGAAGTACAGTCCATATCTAATTGGCACAAGTTTATGTGTTAATCACACTGATCAAGGAGGGATTATGCAGCATAGTATGAGGGCCTGTACAGGCTAGAGGCACAAAGTAACCATGGCTTGCTTAAAGTGTAAGAAACACATCATAACTCAAACCAACTCTCATATCAGCTTACAAACCCTTAAGTGAACTTGACAAACATACTCAAGACATCTCAACCAAGCTTTTGCACGACCCTAACACCTCTCAAACACTCCCAATCTCAGAATCATCTTCAAACTGCAAAAACAGGGCCAGGCCTGCAGTTTGAGTGCCATCTTCCATTTCCCTCAAGCTCTCTTGCCCAAACCAGCTCACACACATTCCCTAGCATCTATGCAAGCTAACCATGACTTGAAACATGACCTGTAATCCCTCTAACCACTTCCACCATTTTCAGTTTCTTGTTTTGCAGGTGAAGTGCTCTAGCACGATTCAGAAGCTTTCAAGACAAAGTAAACATTGGAATAGCATCCCTGGACCTCAAGGAAGCTTTTCCAATCATCACCTTGCACTGAAAGCTCCCTCATTGCCAGATAGAACTCCAGCTGAACAGGTATCTTGGTGAACTTCTATCTCTCTTATCAAGCATCATTAACTCTAAGTTTGTGAATAAACAATGTTCTACTCATGCCACTGAACATGTACATGTTTTTACTTTTCATTTCTTTTACTTGAGCTGTGAGAATTTGAGGTTTGAAAATGGCAGAAAATCTAGGTTAGGATTTGGGGGAGAAGAAATTCTCCCTCATCTTAGAGAGTTAGATCAAGTTCTGCATATGGTTAGATTCGTCTCTTGATGCTGAACATTTTTCATGTTATGAGTTTTCATTAATAAGCCAGGAATCAGGAGTTAGAAGATGAAGAACAGGGCGTGCGTTTTTTTGAATATTGTTGTTCAGAGGTTGAAGAAAGGTCTTCATGGGCTGGGCTTATGTTGACTTTCCTTTTTGCACCACCTTTTTGGTTTTACACCCCCTGAGCCCATTTGCTTTATTTTTTGATGATTTTTGATTTTTTCCTTTTTTAATTGACTTATTTATTTTTTCTCAGCATATTAAAAATATAAAAATATTTTTTCTCACCATTTTTGATTTTATTAGGTATTTATTTGATTTTTCTTTTAGTTTGAACATAAATGAATAAATATATACCTTTTGTTTAAAAATACAAAAATAGCACAAATATATTTTTGTACACTTTTATCTTATTTTTACTTCCTGAAAATATTTTATAGAAAAATACTTTTTTTATTTAAATATTAAATATTATTAATTAATATATATAATACATATTTTGTAAATAATATGAATATATAGGTATATATTAATGTGCTTAGGATAAAAATACCAAAAAATGTACATATTTTATTTTTTAATATTTAATACTAAAAAATGCCCTTTTTACAAATATACAATATTTTATTTTATTTTTTGTATGTAAATAATAAATATTATATGAATTAATTGATTAATACCCCTTTGATTAAAAATTAGGGTTTTGCCCTAAATTTGAAAATACTCCAAAAATAATACCTTTTTATTTCCCTTTTTATTTCACATAAATAATATTCTTTTTTTCATACACATAAAAATTCTTTTTGCATTTTTACATATTTATTTCAATTTCCATTTAATTGTGCAAATTATTTGTCTTGTAAATATTCAAAGAAAATGATGTAATAGTTAGGTTTAAATTCTTGTCTAAATATATCCCATTTGAAACATTGTACCCCCTCCCCATATTATTGTGTTGTAATAGTGTAGGAATTTAAATTTCGCACTTTAATGCTTTCTAAACCTACCATGCTAGAATTAGGGTTTGTATGCGAATAAAACGAACAAAATAGTTGGACATAACTCAAGATAAACAAGCATGAAAATGGACAACACATTTCACACTTGCACCCCTAGGGTATTCCACTTTGTTGCCTTCAAATAATTGGGCCATATTGCATGTTGAATTTCTTTGGGTAAAACAAACAATCAAATGATCATAGTCCCCCAAAATGTTGCCTAAATGAATGATCAAGTCCCTTTTAAAGAAAAATTGCCCAAAAGACATTTAACACTATTGCAATTATGGTCTAAACGATGACCCGCGCCCGTCCCTTTCACCTCCCAAGACAAGATTGTCCACCAAATGCAATGGTGGAACAAAATTGTCAAAAGGTTTAAAACATAACAAAAATCTTTGAGAAAACTTTAGGGTAGATAACTCTTAAGTACTTGCCAATTTGCAAAGAAAACACTTGCCTATTTTCAAAACCCACTTCACAAACACTTTCAAAAAACAAGCTTTCAAAAAAACCTTGAAACATCTTTTCTAAAGACAAAACACCTTTTGTAAAACATTCGAGTAAAGAATTGTTACAAGGGCAGCCTATACAAGGCATCTTTTCAAAACATTTTCAAAAAACACACACCAAGCACCATTTCAAACAATTGAAAACCAAGGCAAGTTGATCTAAGCAAGTACCTAAGAGCCCATGGATAACCATGGATAGAAAGGGTGCTAATACCTTCCCTTTCTATAATCTACTCCCCGAACCCAAGAAAAATCTCAAAGGTTTTTGCTGTGCTTTTTAAACCTTTCCTTAGGATAAAATAAAAAGTCGGTGGCGACTCTTGCTCAACCAAAACATTTGCGAAAACAAACGCAAAACCTCAAGTCAGTTTTCCCACCGTATCACACGGTGTCATAACATTGAACGTGACATTAAGTATCTGCAGCCAGAATTTCAATTGGCATCAGAGCAGGCACCATGCCTGTATTACTGGGTGAGATATAGGGATATCACTTTCTGGCACTATGGACAAAGAAGGAGTTTTTGGAAATAGATCACCCATTCTGGATGGAACAAATTATGACTACTGGAAACCTCGTATGATTGCCTTCTTAAAATCTCTGGACAAAAAGGCTTGGAGAGCTGCTGATAAAGGATGGATCCACCCTACCATAACTGAGAAAGATGGGACAATCAGTTTGAAGCCTGAGGAAGATTGGAGAAAAGAAGAAGATGAGTTAGCCCTGGGAAATTCCAAAGCTTTAAATGCCTTGTTCAATGGAATTGATAGAAACATTTTCAGACTAGTACATCAATATGAATTGGCCAAGGAAGTTTGGGACACTCTCAAAACTACTCATGAGGGCACTTCCAAAGTGAAAATGTCAAGGCTTCAGATTTTGACTACCAAGTTTGAGAATCTAAAAATGATGGAAGATGAAACCATTCATGAGTTTCACATGAACATCTTGGAGATTGCCAACACCTCAGGAGCACTGGGAGAAAAGATGTCAGAAGAAAAATTGGTAAGAAAGATTCTCAGATCCTTGCCTAAAAGATTTGCAATGAAGGTAACTGCCATAGAAGAAGCCCAGGACATCAGCAAGTTGAAAGTGGATGAACTTATTGGGTCTCTTCAGACTTTTGAGATGGGGATCACTGAAAATGGTGACAAGAAGAACAAAAGCATAGCACTTGTATCCAACACTGATGTTGAAAACAAGGAGGATGAAGAAGAAAATATTTCAGAAGCTATAGCCATGCTTGGAAGACAGTTCAACAAACTCATCAAAAGAATAGATCCAAAGTCAAGGTCTAATGTTCATAACATTCCCTCTGACATTGACAGTTCTAGCAGAAGACCAAGGTCAGAAGAGAAGGGAAATCAAGGCAGAGGAATTCAATGCCATGGTTGTGAAGGATATGGGTATATTCGAGCTGAATGTCCTACCTTTCTTAAGAAACAAAAGAAAGGAATGACTATTACTTGGTCTGACTGTGATTCAGAAAGTAATTCTGAAGAAGAATCTGTAAAACTAGTTACTGCTCTAACTGGTGTTTGTACCTCTGAAAGTGACACTAATGATGAAGAGGTGACATTTGAAGAACTGGCTGATACTTACAAGAAATTGTGTATCAGAAGTACTGAAGTCTGTGTGCAGAATGAGAAACAATCAAAACTCATCATAAAGCTGGAGGCTGAAAAAAGGGCAAACCTTGAAACTATAAGTCATCTAGAAGGGGAAGTTCAATTGCTGAACTCACAACTGAATCAAATGACCAAATCTGTCAAGATGCTGACTAATGGAACAGACAAATTGGAAGAGATCCTTCAGGTTGGACAAAATGTGGGAAATAAATCTGGACTAGGATTTATGGAAGCAAAGAAATCTGGTACAGACAAGAAGATCAGGCCTGATAAGCAAATGTCAAAACAGATGTCTCAACACAACTCTCAACATCAGGAACAGAGACATATGAAGAAAAGGTACCAAAGATGGAGATGTCATCATTGTGGGAGATATGGCCACATAAAGCCTTTCTGCTTCAGATTGCATGGATACCCTAATCAGAACTCAGGTGTCAAACCTAAGTCTAAAAAGGTACCACATGCTCCTAAATGGAAGAAAAAGGCTAATGCCCTGATAGCCCACACTTCCCTGAGGGTCTCTACAAAGGAAGACTGGTACTTTGACAGTGGGTGTTCCAGACACATGACTGGAATCAAGAACCTCCTCAATAATGTTAAACCTCACACCACCAGTTTTGTGACCTTTGGAGATGGTGCTAAAGGTGAAATCAAAGGAGTTGGTAATTTGGACTGTCCTGGAGTTCCAAGTCTGAATGAAGTACTGCTGGTAAAAGGGATGACTGCTAATCTCATTAGTATCAGTCAATTGTGTGATCTAGGATTCAAGGTCAATTTCTCAAAATCTGAATGTCTTGTAATTAATGAAAAACAAGAAATTGTAATGAAAGGAGTCAGATCTAAAGACAACTGTTACTTGTGGAAGCCTGAGAACACTAATTTCTCCTCTGTGTGCTCCATTGCAAAAGAAGAAAAAGAGGTGAAACTGTGGCACCAAAAACTTGGCCATCTTCATCTAAGAGGTATGAAAAGGATTATCTCCATGGAGGCAGTCAGAGGGATTCCAAGACTGCAAATTGATGAAGGAAGAGTTTGTGGTGAATGTCAGGTTGGTAAGAAGACTAGGATGTCACATCCAAAGTCAAGACATCTGACCACCTCTAAGGTTCTAGAACTTCTTCATATGGATTTGATGGGACCAATGCAAGTGGAGAGTCTTGGTGGAAAAAGATATGCCTATGTGGTTGTGGATGATTTTTCCAGATTCACCTGGATTAACTTCATTAGGGAAAAATCTGATGTATTTGAAGTTTTTAAAGAATTGTGCAAAAGAATTCAAAGAGAAAAGGAAGGGTGTATTGTCAGAATCAGAAGTGATCATGGCAAGGAATTTGAAAACAACAAGTTTGATGATTTCTGTTCCTCAGAAGGAATTAGTCATGAATTTTCTTCTCCTATAACTCCTCAGCAAAATGGAGTTGTGGAAAGAAAAAACAGGACCATACAGGAATCTGCCAGAGCAATGATACATGCCAAAAGACTTCCTATGTATTTTTGGGCTGAAGCTATGAATACAGCCTGTTATGTCCATAACAGGGTCACCTTGAGAAAGGGAACCTCATCCACCATATATGAGCTCTGGAAAGGAAGAAAACCAACTGTGAAGTACTTCCATGTGTGTGGCAGCAAATGCTATATTCTGGCAGATCGTGAACAAAGAAGAAAACTGGACCCTAAAAGTGATGAAGGCATATTTCTAGGATACTCCTCAAACAGCAGAGCTTATAGAATATTCAATTCCAGGACCAAAGCCATGATGGAATCAATAAATGTTATAATTGATGATTATCATGAAGAAATAGATATCCCTTGTAATGTTGAGACATTCTTTGAGACTTCAACCCAACAGAATGATCTACCCAACACCACCACAACAGAATCTGAATCAAAGGAAGCTAGCAAGATCCCTTCCATCAGAATTCAGAAGGATCATCCAAAAGAGCTCATTATAGGAGATCTCAACAGTGGAGTCATTACAAGATCTAGAGAAATCATCTCAAACTCTTGTTTTGTGTCCAAAATGGAACCAAGAAATGTCAAAGAAGCTTTAACTGATGAATACTGGATTGGAGCAATGCAAGATGAACTGAACCAATTCAAGCAACATGAAGTTTGGGAACTGGTTCCTAGACCTGAAGGAACTAACATCATTGGCACAAAATGGATTTTCAAGAACAAATCAGATGCTGAAGGAGTTGTCACCAGGAATAAGGCAAGACTTGTTACTCAAGGATACACTCAGGTTGAAGGGGTTGATTTTGATGAAACCTTTGCACCTGTAGCCAGGCTGGAATCAATTAGACTCCTATTGTCAATTGCTTGTCTTCTGAAGTTCAAGTTATTTCAGATGGATGTGAAAAGTGCCTTTCTAAATGGGTACTTGAATGAGGAAGCTTATGTGGAACAACCTAAAGGGCTTTGTGGATCCAAATCACCCTGATCATGTCTACAAATTGAGAAAAGCTCTATATGGCCTGAAACAAGCTCCTAGAGCATGGTATGACAGGTTAACAAAGTTTCTCTCAGACAAAGGATACAGAAAAGGAGGCTTGGACAAAACACTCTTTGTCAAAACTGAAGGAGGGAAGTTGATGGTTGCCCAAATATATGTTGATGACATAGTGTTTGGAGGAATGTCAGAACCTATGGTTAAACATTTTGCTGACCAGATGCAGGCTGAATTCGAAATGAGTCTCATGGGAGAACTAACTTATTTTCTTGGACTGCAAGTCTCACAGATGGAGGACTCAATCTTCTTATCTCAAAGCAAGTATGCTAAGAACATTGTAAAGAAGTTTGGTATGGAGAATGCCAGTCACAAAAGGACTCCTGCTCCTACTCATTTAAAGCTTTCCAAAGATTCAAGTGGGGTTAAGGTGGATCAAGGTCTGTACAGAAGCATGATAGGAAGCTTGTTGTACTTAACAGCCAGCAGACCTGATATTGCTTTTGCAGTTGGAGTTTGTGCAAGATACCAAGCTGATCCCAAAGTCAGTCATATCAATCAAGTGAAGAGAATTTTGAAGTATGTGAGTGGAAATTGCAACTATGGGTTGCTATATTCTCATGGCTGTGAACCAACTCTGACTGGTTACTGTGATGCTGATTGGGCTGGTAGTGCTGATGATAGAAAAAGCACCTCTGGAGGATGTTTCTTCTTGGGAAATAATCTGGTTTCCTGGTTCAGCAAGAAACAGAATTGTGTGTCTCTCTCTACTGCTGAAGCTGAATACATTGCAGCTGGTAGTAGCTGTTCTCAAATGATCTGGATGAAACAGATGCTTACTGAGTATAATGTTACACAAGATGTTATGACATTGTACTGTGACAATCTGAGTACAATAAACATTTCCAAGAATCCCATTCAGCATAGTAGGACCAAACATATTGACATAAGACATCACTTTATCAGAGACCTTGTAGAAGAGAAGATAATCAAATTGGAACATGTTGCCACTGAGCTACAGCTGGCTGACATTTTTACCAAGGCTCTTGATGCAAATCAATTTGAAAACTTGAGGGGTAAGTTGGGTATTTGCCAACATGAGGAATTGTAGCAATTAATTTTGCTTAAAACAAGGGTTAAAGGAGTTATGCTTATTCTGATTGGGTTAAACTTATATTTTCCCATTTCCTTCAATTCTTTTAAGAAGTTGAATAGACACTCCTTTTCTTCCTTCCCCTCTCGTCTCCGCATCAAAACCCAGTCTCTCAATCAGAATTTTCTCTTCAGTTGCTGTTGGTCCTCTAAGACTGTCAAAATGTCTCAAACACCATCATCATCCAATACGACTATTTCAACCTCTTCCTCTGATCAAGATTCTAGGACAATCTCTTCTTGTCTGGACTCTGAAGTCCTGGAGATTTCTTCTCTTAGAAAAGTGGAATCTAAACCCACCAAGGTCAAAGAGCCGAGAATAAGACATGCAGGAAGGTCCCAAGCTTCTGCCTCTGGTAATCCATCTCATCCTTCTTCTTTAGTTCCCCCTGAAATTGCAAATAGGGAAGGGTCAGCCTATGTTCGTCAAGCAATAGCTAAAATTGTTTCAAGAATTCTGAACGAGAACCACTTAGTTCCTGGAATTTCTGTTCCTTTAAATCAAGAAAGTTCAAATGTTGAAACAAATCCAGATGTCTCTAAGGATGTTGAGACATCAGACAAAGAGAAGAATGCTGACATTGCTCACAAGAAAATGAAGAAGCCCGAATCCTCTGAGTCTGATGACAGTGCTTAAAGGTTGGTGGAGTTGCTGATTGGTGGAGTTGATGCTGGTCCCTGGTGGAGTTTGCAAAGTGTGTTCAGTTTTTGTCTTATGTTCTGTTTCTGGATAACTGTATAAATTTTAAGAACTTGTATCTTTGGCCCATTTGTGGCTAAAGAGGGGGAGATATATTTTGGTACTTTATTAGACATTCTATTTTTCTGCAGTCATATTTATTCTGCTGCTATCTATCTCTGATTGCTTAGGGTCTTTAGCCAAAAATCTGCCAAAGGGGGAGTTTGTAGTTGTTTAGTTATTGGCTTGCATTTTTGGTAAAACCAGGTGTGTGTGTGAATGTCATGACTGATGTCATAACATTCTAGTTTAGTATGTACTGATTCATTAGGTACCTTTGCAGAAAAATATTGTCATACAGGTGCTGCTGTTTATAAGTGTGTATCTGAGCATTTTGCAAAAAGATCACATTTACCTAAATCAGTAGACAGGTTCTCAGATGTCATAACAAATGTTAAGAAATCCTGTTCTGAACTAACAGTTATGCAGTTTGGGTAATTCTGAGTTTTTTCAGGATTATGACTCAGTCTTTCCAGAACAGAAAATGTCGTGGACTTGGGGTTAACCTAGCTCAACCCTAACCTGGTTGATAAAGTCCTGTGACCTAGTCTTAAGGTCAAACGGAATTAACCCTAGCTTTTTGTGGAAACCCTAATTGAAGATGCAGCTGCTATATATTCAACAGAGCTGCTGTTTTAGAAATTATCCCTTTTTGACAGAAGATCATTTAGAAGCTGTATAGTTTTAACTATTGTAATCCAAGCAATTATCATTGTGATAAGTGACTTGGAATAGGTTTTAATTGTAAGGGTTGTGTATCACTCAAAGCTTTGAAGCAAGAGTGTTTGTATGTCTCTTGACTAAAGCTTTGAAGCAAAGTCAAGTTAGGTTTGTGTATCACTCAAAGCTGTGAAGCAAGAGTGTTTGTGTTGCTTGATTAAAAAGCTGTGAAGCATAATCAAGTGTATGTTTTGAAGAGTGTCTTCATCAATTCATTAGTCAAATTTTTTTAAGTATCACTGCTGTGATTGAGGGGGAGTGAGTAGGAACTCAGGTTTAAGTTGTACTTAGATTGAAGTTGCATTGGGTAGGTCTTAAGTGAAGGAGATAAACTGGTTGGTTTATTCCTGAATTAATATCTCTTATAGTGGATTTCCTCCCTGGCTTGGTAGCCCCCAGAGTAGGTGTTGTTGCACACTGAACTGGGTAAATAATTGACTGTGTTCTTTACTGTTTTTGTATTTACTGTCTTATAGAAAGTCAGATACGGTGTCATAACATTGAACGTGACATTAAGTATCTGTAGCCAGAATTTCATTCTTATTGAGTTTTGTTTTACACTTGCTGAATTTTCTATGTGTGGTTCCCTCTGAATTTTTCTCTCTGTATCTCCTTTCTGATTTTTTAGTGTGATTCTTGGAAAAAAAACTCTTGCTTTTTCTGTTGATAGAGGCCCTTATTTATAGTGAAATATGTGGGGTTTTAGGGGGGGGGGGGGGGGGGGGGAATAGTAGAGATTTGAACTATTTTAGGCTCTGATTTGATGTTTTATGAGACAACTTTTTGAAGTATGCATTTTAGTGCAATGTTTGGAGTTTTGTAGACTGGTTTTTGTAGCAGCAAAGGTGTATATTTTTGTCTTATGGGCTGCATTTTGGACTATTTTACAGGGTAGATTAGGACAACAACTTGGCATGGTTTTTGTTGAAACAAGGTTGGAGAAAATGGACAGCATTATACTCAAGAATTGGACTGTTATTGGATTAAAATAGTGCTGGAAAAAATGGGCAGCATTGGGACTGTTTTGTAGCAAGAATAATAGCTTGATTTTCATGTACAAAATTTGCATTTCTTTTGTAACTTTGTAACAATAAATCCAAGTAAATTGTAACATGAATGGATATGTATTCTTCCATATATTCTCAATTCCCTTATAATTGTAAATAACTTTGAATCTTCATTTGAAATTGAATCTTCATTTGAAATTGAATCTTCATATGTCTTGATAAAAATTCAAGACCTTCCATTTGAATTGGGAAAGAATTGAATAATACTTGAATAAATTATTGAATGATGAATAAATGATAATGCAAGCCTTAGACTTTAATCTTGCATTTTGTAATAGAGATCCAAATAAATCACATGAATTGATTTTGTAATCAAATAGAAACCATTATGTAATTAATCTTGTGATGAACGATTATTTGAATCGAATTTCTTTTTCTAATATCTCCTTAATAAATGCTTCATGTGTGTTCAAATAACCATAATGTAAATCCACCAAAATAATCACAAAAAATAATCTTGAATAAATATTTCATGCGATAAATGATTATTCTTGAATGAGATCTCTTGGTAGCTCCTCTTTAATTATTGCTTGAATTCAAATAAAGAAAATTCCAAATATTCCGAATAAATTCTTCTAGAACGGTTTTGAATTTAATCATCCCCTTTTGATGAAATTCACCCCGCGTCATGAGAAAACTTGCAGATGACTTTTGGTTGAAGTGATCGGAAATGACTGGCATAGCTTGGTTATCTTGTATTTTAAAGCAATGTGAAACACACATGAACCAATGGCAGTAGAAACTTCGACTGTTCATTCTGAAAAATTTCAGAGACACTGGAGACCATCTGTTGGACAGAGTATCGAAATAAACACACGATTCTCTAAAATTCTTTTTGATGAATCAGCCTTTGAGAACCAATGATCGACCGCATTTCTGTCCCGAGACTCGAAACCCTAATTGATGTGTGACGTCCGATGCTCTTCTTTCAGACCTATTTCCTGCACATGAAATCAAAAAACAAAACATACACTTCGTGCTTAATTAGTGGTTAGTCATTCATAAGATAAAATGCTCACAACACTCGATAATCTCTACACAGTCAAAGCTCGAAGGCGAAACGTTCGAAACCTACCATATTCTGTGACCTTGAATTTTGTATAAAATGCAAAAATAAAATGAGATCTTAGGTCAAAAATTGGGGTATGACAGCTGCCCCTATTTAAGTTTCTTCTATCCGGAGATATGAAGATTAAAATCTTCGTCTCAATGAGATTGAAGGTACTTAAATACATAATACGCAATTTTTGCCCTAAGATACCGCCATTATGTTTATGATATGAATGTAGTATTTGAACTTTATGGAGAATGATATTGTATGAGGCAAAATAATGCTGGAGAAACCAAGCATAAATAACCCACAGGAACAAAGATTATACACTACTGGGGAAATGAGCCATCGACTTTGAATGATAGACTCTTAACGAGGAATAAATTTGAGAGAAAATAAATTTTGACCCTAACAAAGAAAACGCCTTGCATAGGCCACGAAAAAAAGATGATTATTGACCCAAGATGATGGTGAGTTCACAACTCAAGGTCAAAGATAGACAAAAGATGTATAAACTTTTGCTGATAGTGAACTACCGACTTTTACTGAAGATAGAGATTCACAACAAACTTCTCTATGGGACTTTTCCGGAGAGATACCATTTGATGCTGAAATAACATATGGTTACAGATACACAAGCTGCTCAAATAAAGAGGCCACCACTTGCTGTCTTCAAAGGATATCAATAAACGCACAAGCTGCTTAAATAAAGAGGCCGCCACTTGCTGTCTTCGAAGGATATTAATAAACACACAAGCTGCTCAAATAAAGAAGCTGCCACTTGCTGTCTTCGAAGGATATTAATAAATGCACAAGCTGCTCAAATAAAGAAGCTGCCACTTGCTATTTTCCAAGAAAAATATAACGCCCAAGTTTCTCAAATAAAGAGACCGCCGCTTGTCATTTTCCAAAGATGTAAATAATGTACATGTTGCTCAAATAAAGAGACCGCCGCTTGTCGTTTTCCAAAGATGTAAATAACGCACAAGTTGCTCATGAAGAGACCGCCGCTTGTTGTTTTCCAAAGCTGTAAATAACGTACAATTGCTCCAATAAAGAGACCACCGCTTGTCATTTTCCAAGGATGTCAATAACGCACAAGTTGCTCATGAAAATACCACTGCTTGTCATTTTCCAAAGATGTAAATAACGCACAAGTTGCTCATGAAGATACTGCCGCTTGTCGTTACATCGATATTCCAGAAGAATGTTGTGATAACATTGTCAGGGAATAAAATTCTTCTTCAAAGGGAACCATGAATAGATCCTTCCTGAGGAGACCAAATACTTAAACGCACAAAATAAATGCGCCATTCATCTAGGTTTCCCAGCCTGGAGAAAACCACGAGGTAGCCTATGCAAGAGACAAAACTCAATCCAGGAATAAACCAGAGAGAAGACACTCAAACAAGACTCCACCCAATGAGGAAATAACTCAATTGGGGACTCATCTTATCCAGGGGTGGACAAGGAAGGCTAAATAAAAAAATCATCCTCGAGGATTAGCTCAGTTGGGGAATTAGAAAGGGAGGCACACTTTCTGCCTAAGTTAACATTCTATTTGGAAAGAGCGGATATGTTGCGTGGATAGACATAAACAAGGCATATGAACCCAAAATCATCGACAAATGTGAATATGCATGCATGATATAAGTGTAAATGAGTAAATGAATGTCATGTGTATGCTGACAAAATAGATAGAGGAAATAAATTGAAGATGATAAGATATCACAAAATAATTAGATACTCGGCCAATCTCAAAGAGATGGAAAATAACTGGAAATGGAATAAAAGGTAACGTCAGAGCGTATCATACTACAAGGCTCAAGTCTTTCTGGGGGAGAAAGGTATTAAAATTCAATCTTCCAACACCAATAGACCACTGACATGATACAAAATGTACTACACTTCGGAAATTTGCTCAATTAGAGATAACCGAATCAAGGCTTAACCGGGATTACTGGGGAGTCACCAAATTTAGTACTCTACTAGAAACACAAGATTACACAACCAACACCTCATGACGATTTTGAAAGAAAACATGTTCATCATGCAAGGATGAATTACTGTATTGTTTTGCATTTCATGGCTTAACCATACTCGGAGCAACTATTAATACTCCTTCCGGTATTCATGACACATTTCAAAATAGGAATACTTTAATTAACTTTGTTTCAAATATTTCCATAAAAGCTATAATTTTTCCCAATAAAAACAAAAAAGATAAATGCTAAAACTTCATTAATAAAATGGTAGTTCGCTAACAACGCGACTCCAACAGTTTACACAAATTTGGGAAATAGTACATGAAAGAAAAAGGTTACGCAAAAACAATAATCACTATTCTCCCTAACAACTTCGAATTACGAGATGTGCTCAAATGCCATGACTGGTTTGACCAAAAGCCCGCCTAAGCCGCCCCTTCGTGTTTTCAACTTAGCGAACTGCCAACTCAAACTTAGGCGAAATACTTCTTGACTACATCAACATTCACGGAGCACGAAAGTTCTTCACCATCCATATTTGTGAGAATCATGGCGCCTCCAGAGAAAACCTTCTTAACAACATACGGTCCTTCATAATTCGGAGCCCATTTGCCCCTAGAATCAGGTTGGAAAGATAATATCTTCTTGAGCACGAGGTCACCTTCACTGAATTCGCGTGGTCGAACCTTCTTATCAAATGCCTTCTTCATTCTTTGCTGATACAGTTGATTGTGACACAACGCTGTCAATCTCTTTTCTTCAATTAAATTTAACTGATCATATCTACTTTGACACCATTCAGCCTCAGAAAGTTTAGCTTCCATCAAGAATCTCATAGAAGGGATCTTAACCTCCACGGGGAGTACTGCTTCCATGCCATATACTATGGAAAATGGGGTTGCGCCTGTTGAAGTTCGAACTGAAGTACGGTACCCATGTAGAGCAAACGGAAGCATTTCATGCCAATCTTTATAAGTTACCACCATCTTCTGGATAATCTTTTTAATGTTATTATTAGCAGCTTCAACAGCCCCGTTCATCTTTGGCCTGTAGGGAGAAGAATTATGATGTTCGATCTTGAACTCTTCACAAATCTCTCTCATCATTTTGTTATTTAAATTCAAACCATTATCAGTGATGATCTTGCTCGGGATGCCGTATCGACAAATGATCTGATTCTTGATAAATCTGACTACCACCTGTCTGCTTACATTAGCATATGATGTTGCTTCCACTTATTTAGTAAAGTAGTCAATGGCCACCAAGATGAAACAATGACCATTTGAAGCTTTGGGTTCAATCATTCCTATCATATCAATGCCCCACATAGAGAAAGGCCAAGGTGAAGAGATAACATTGAGGAGGGTCGGTGGCACATGTATCTTGTCCGCATAAATTAGGCATTTATGACATTTCTTCACATATTTGCAGCAATCAGATTCCATCGCCATCCAATAGTAACCAGCCCTCAACATCTTTTTAGAAATTGCATGTCCATTGGCATGAGTGCCAAAGGATCCTTCATGTACTTCTTGCATCAACATGTCTGCTTCATGTCTGTCTACGCATCTGAGCAAGACCATGTCATAATTCCTCTTATATAATACTTCTTCATTGAGGAAGAAACTACTTGCCAATCTCCTCAACGTATTCCTATCTTTATTGGATGACCCAGGCGGGTACTCTTGAGTTTGAAGAACACGTTTAATGTCATAGAACCACGGTTTGTCGTCGGTGACTTCCTCTGCTGAGAACACATGAGCAGGTCTGTCGAGGTGCATAACTCTGATTGAAGGCACGTCGTTCCAATTATTCACTTGGAACATAGAAGACAAAGTAGCTAAAGCATCAACCATTTGGTTTTCATCTCTAGGGATATAATGTAATTCCACTTCGTTGAAGAAAGTTAACAATCTTCTAGCATAATCTATGTAAGGGATCAAACCAGGACGACGAGTCTCCCATTCTCCTTTGATTTGATTAATTACCAATGCCGAGTCTTCGTATATATCAAGAATCTTGATCCTTAGATCCACTGCTTCTTCGAGACCCATAATGCATGCTTCATATTCAACCATGTTGTTAGTACAATCAAACTTCAACCTCACTGTGAACGAGATATGAACACCTCGGGGGGTGACGATGATTGCCCCAATTCCATTTCCATAAGCATTTACAACTCCGTCAAATATCAAAGCCCAAGGGGATTCGAGATCAGGTCCTTCTCCAGGTAATGGCTCTTCACAATATTTAGCTTTCAAGTACATAACATCTTCATCTGGGAAGTCAAACTTGATGGATTGATAATCGTCAATTGGTTGGTGAGCCAAATGATCGGCTAAAATAATCCCTTTGATTGCTTTCTGAGTGTGATACTCAATGTCATATTTAGATAACAACATCTGCCAATGGGCTATTCTTCCAGATAAGGCGGGTTTCTTGAAGATATACTTGATTGGATCCATTTTGGAGATCAACCAAGTTGTATGGTTAATCATATATTGGCGCAGACGGCGAGCAGCCCAAGCTAAAGCACAACAGGTTTTCTCAAGCATTGAGTATCGAGACTCACAGTCTATGAATTTCTTACTCAGATAATATATGGCATGTTCCTTTGTTCCAGTCTCATCTTGTTGACCAAGCACACATCCCATGGAATCTTCCAATATGGTCAGGTACATAATCAAAGGTCTTCCTTCCACTGGAGGAATCAATATGGGAGGCTCAAGTAAATATTCTTTGATGCTATCAAAAGCTCTCTGACAATCTTCTGTCCACACACATCCTTGGTTCTTTCGGAGAAGCTTGAAAATCGGCCCACAGGTAGCAGTCATATGAGATATACATCTAGAAATATAGTTTAGCCTTCCAAGGAATCCTCTTACTTATTTTTCTGTCTTGGGTACGGGCATCTCCCGAATAGCTTTGACTTTATCAGGATCTACCTTAATACCTCGCTGGCTGACAATGAAACCCAAAAGTCTTCCAGAACGAACACCAAAAGTGCACTTGTTAGGATTCAGACGGAGTTTATACTTTCTCAAACGTTGGAATAATTTCAATAAATGTTCCAAATGATCTTCTTCAGTTTGTGATTTAGCAATCATATCATCTACATAAACTTCTATCTCTTTATGCATCATATCATGGAACAAAGCAGTCATGGCTCTTTGGTACATTGCACCAGCATTCTTCAAACCAAACGACATTACTCGATAACAAAATGTTCCCTAAGGTGTAATGAAAGCCGTCTTCTCCATATCTTCAAGTGCTATCTTAATTTGATTGTAAACAGAGAAACCATCCATGAAAGAAAAGACTTTGAACTTTGCGGTGCTGTCGACCAATACGTCAATGTGTGGTAATGGAAAATCATCCTTTGGGCTAGCTCTATGCAGATCTCTGTAGTCCACACACATTCGAACCTTGCCATCCTTCTTAACAACAAGCACTATATTGGCTAACCATTGAGGATAGACTGATGTAACGAGGAAACCTGCATTAATTTGTTTTTGAACTTCTTCTTTGATCTTTTCAGCCATATCGGGATGAGTCCTTTTCAACTTCTGCTTAATCGGCGGACATTAAGGTCTCAACGGCAAACAATGCTCCATAATATTGTCATCCAAACCTGGCATGTCTTAGTAGGACCAGACAAACACATCTACATACTCTCTGAGAAGCTCCAACATTCTTTCTTTGACCTCTGGGATAAGCAATGCTCCAACCTTGACTTCCTTTTTATCTTTTTCATTACCCAAATTGATCATCTCTACAGGCTCTTCAAACGGTTGAATAGTCTTTTCATCGTGCTTAAGTAAACATGAAATCTCATCAGGAATCTCTTTAATATCCTCTTCCTCGGCTCTGAACACAGGGAATTCAAAGTTGGGAGGGGGCATAGGATCACTGTTTTCAATGGTTAAGTCATGGATTAATCTGCACATATGATTATGCTCTATTTTAGAAATCAATTAATGTGAATGTTGTACATATATAAAAAGGATTATTATATTTCTTTATTTTTATTATTTTTATTACTATTTTCCAGAAAAAAGTGAAAAGAAAAAACAATATGGAACAAAATAACATTTTTATTCATGATTGGAAATACTTGAAAAAAAAGAGCCCAAACATTTTCTCTTTTGCCTTGGGCAGAGCAAAAGGATTTATTTTCAACATAGCCCGACACAAATACTCTTTCGCCTTGGGTAGAGCGAAAGGTTTTTCAAAATAAAACAAAGCATTACTCAGAAATATGTATCACAACAGGAATATCAACAGCAATCCAATTCTGGCAAACCACTCCATGCGCTACAAAGTCGGGTAAATCCTCTTCAGAATCGTCTTCTATTATAGCATCAACTTCGGATGGAGTCGGATGGATAAAACCTATGCTTCGAAAAACTTCTTGTATCGGATGGGTAACTGCATCTTGCTTAACTCTTGCAGACACGGGATGAAAGCCAAGACCTTCTCCAAACTTGTTCTTAGGAAAAGTCAACACCTGGCCCCAACCTTCAGCCGAACCACTATCAACCACTCGTCATGCATCCTCAAAAGAAGAAATAGATGTCCCTTGCTTCTTCACTTCATTACTAGCAACGGATATAGCTTGGAATTGGGTTCTAACATCCTCATCAGCATCAATAAAAGAGAAAGATGACAAGTGGCTTACCACCATAGCTTGTTCTCCACCAATTATTACCAACTTTCCATTCCTTACAAACTTCAATCTTTGATGGAGCGTGGAAGTGACTTCCCCTGCATCATGGATCCATGGGAGACCCAATAGGCAACTGTAGGCAGCACAAATATCCATTACTTGAAAAGTGATCTGGAAGGTATGAGGACCAATTGTTATAGGAAGATCCACTTCACAGATGACAATTTTCCTAGAACCATCAAACGCTTTGAGAATTACCCCACTAGGTCTCATAGGAGCAACTTGATGTGTGTGATAAGTGGAAATAGAACTGACTGTTTTGAAATGCTGGTTCGCGAAATGTCGCGGTAAGCAAGAGTCACCACCGTCTTTTATGTTCTCCAACATGGAAAGGACAAAAGCACAACAAAATTCCTTTTCGAGATATTTCTCGGTTCGGGAGGTAGATTTATAGAAAGGGAAGGTGTTAGCACCCTTTCTATCCATGGTTATCCATGGGCTCTTAGGTACTTGCTCACTATGTTTTCAAAAGAGTTTGCTTTTCTTGTGTATGTGGGTTTTGAAAAAAGTTTAGTTTGAAAAACTTCTAGGTAACTCTTGTATCAGTCCTCAAGAGTGTATGAAGTATTTGTTTGAAAACTTTTTGAAAGTGTGAGTGCGAAAAGATGTTTTTTGTTTTTTGAAAGAGCAAGTACCCAGGAGAAATCTACATACTCTAAGGAATGAAGCTGTGTAAGAGTCCTTTAGACAGTACCATCCCACTATTGAGAAGTAGGAAGCACCGTCGTTGGAGTTATTCGGGTCAATTCGATTAAGGGATAATGTGTGGTCACCAAAGCAATAGTAGGACGCCTTAGCGGTAACCCTAATGTCCTAGATCCTTTTTATCCGAGGCAACCGTTTCGAGGCAACTGGATCTTTAGACAGGAGGGCGACCTCTAAAACACCCTATACTTGACGACCACCTCGAGGCAACCGAGTGAGGCGTACCCTAGGAGTGGCATGTGCATGTGTGTTGAATTCAGTTTATGTTTATCTTTGAACATGCATTTGTGAGCTACGGGTTGATTTTATTTGTCATGCATATTAACAGTTTAATGTTTGTGCGGGAAATAAAGTGCGGAAAGGTAAATCTACGCTATTACAAGGCGCGGGTCTATACATCGCCAAAAACAAAACCCGTTTGGAAAATAAATGCGAGAAAAGTAAGGAAAGCGATAAAGGCCTAATTAACTATTACATACTTGGAGCAGATACATAAATATGATAAAAAAGATTAATGCGCGAAAAGAAATTAAATCAGGACGTCCTTAGGGTTTTGACCCTTTTTGAGAAATAAAGAAATTTGGCCCTTTTTGCAATTAATTAAAATTAAACCTAATGACTAATTAATTATTTAATTAAAAGAAAAAATGTTTTTGTGTTTTTTATGTTTTTTCATGTAAATAAAATAAAAAGAAATTAAAATTATCAAAACCCTAATTCTAGGCTAATTTTATTTATTGTGAAAAAGATTAAAATGGATCTAATTAAACTAAATTAATTAATTTACATTTATTTACAAAATAATAATTAAAGTGAAATTAATAATTAATAAAAATAAATAATATTTTAAGTTTCTGATTTTATTATGAAAAATAATTTATGAATTAATTAAATAATAGCAATAATAATTATTAAAAGGAAAGAAAGAAAATATAAATAAATAAAAAAAGAGATAGAAACCAGGGGGGTGTTGGACCCTTTTGGAGGTTTTGTTAGCAAATTTCCAGCCCATTAAGCTTAAGCCTTTGTTGACTTCTGGGATTGTCCAGGTACGCGTTGACCAGGAATACCATAATCCTCCATCTTTGGCCCTTGGATTGTTGCATAAGACACATGGCATGCTGGATGTCTGGAGGCACATGGTGTACCGCCCCTGGAAAGCTGCACATGAACATGCATAAGAAAATAACAAATAATTGTTTTGGGGGGACCTGGGAATCGAACCCAGGTCCCAATGGTTATTGGACAGATCACCAACCACTCAGCCACTTGCCTGCGTTTGTTAATAAAATAGGCAATGAAAATAATATAAAAAACAATGCATATGCTGGAAACAAATGAAGCGCGCGTTATTTTTTGAATGGACCAACCAGGATGGAACACATCCTTCATCTTCTTCGTTTTCCTGCAAAAGAATAAAGAGATAGCGGGAGTTTTTAACCCCCACAAAGCAGAACAAGGAATAATAGCGATTAGGGCTAGGATCAACATAAATTGTTCGCGAGGGTCGTTTTAGCTTCGTCTGGTGCTCACGAATACAACCATGGGCATCACGAAGCTTAATTTTTCTTGGGCTGTAAAGTCCCAATTTGAGAGCTTCGAAACCCTAAATTTCATCAATGGTGGTTTGAGATTCTGGGCATCATAAGGCAATTAACCAATACCAAAAGCTTCATGGGAGTTCTAGCAATGCAAAACACATAAAAAATCTCGTTAATGATGCATGGATATTGAATTACAATTATGGGAAAAATCATCAAACCGTGTGACTGTTTGTGGAGATTTCTTGAGCCTTGGCGCTTGGTTTTGGTTCCTACACCTTCCTGGGGATCCCTGCAATGGATTAGAATCAACAAAAAACTATGAATTAACCTGGAATTAGGAAAACAGTTTTCAATTTTTTCTTGATTTTTCAATATTGGTTATGGTGTTTTTGCAGAAATTTGCACGTGAATAGCATTAGGGTTGGCTTGCTTGCATATATGGGAATAGAATTAGGTTAAGTCTTGGCCCAAAGATCCATTGAATTCATGTTTTCAATATTTGATTTTCAATCAAATATTTTTCAATCTTTTTGATTGAGAAAACTTGTCAAAATTGGATATTCTTGTCTCTTTGATTGGCACACGAAATCTCCAGCTCATATTGGTCATATTTGCTTCATGAAAAGATTTGAAAACCATATCTTCATATTTTCCTACATTTTAAATCAATTAAATGAATTAATATTAATAAAAAATTCAATTAATTAATTAAAAATAAGAAAATAAATCAATTTAAGCTCAATGGGTCGTGCATAGGCTTTGGATAAAGTTTCAAGAAGGAATTTGAGGCCCATTAGCAAAAATGAGGTGTTTGAAGCAAAGTTGACTTTTGCAAGTTCATGAAAATTTCCCAACTTCTCCAATGCATATCTTGCTCAATTTTGATCCTATGAACATGTTCTTGGACATTTTGGAAAGGTCTTGAAGTCCTCTAACCAATGCCTTTGGTCCCATGTCATTTGAATTTACCAATCTCAAGTTATGGTCTTTGACTTAAAGTGCATTTTTGTTGACTTTTGAAATTGACCTATAATGTAGAAATTGATAACTTTTTGTGAGAGCATTTATTGGACTTGGAATGTGAAGATGAGTTGTAGGAAATGTCATCCCCTTCAAAATGAGCATTGGATGGGATTTTTCTGATGAACCATGAAAAAGTTATGCCTTGGTCAAGTTGCAGTTGACTTTTCAGCTGTCCAAAAATATCAACTTTTGCATCTTTGATGATTTTTGAGCCATGCTTGTGGAATCATGATCAAGACTTGATCAAATGATGATTATGGCCTAAAAATAAGATGTTTGACCAAAATCTTAACTTTTGACTGTAAAATGACCATTTTGCCCCTGCAGTTGACTGTGAAGCAAATGGAGCTTTTGACTGTGCAATTTGACCTTGTGAGGCTTGAGACTTGACATGTAGATGCTTGAAAATGTATATAGGCATATGGGATTTGATTGGACCACTGAAAACCTCAAATTCCTTGTAAGAATCAAAACCCTAATTTTGACTGGCTTAGGAGGTATTTGGACTGTGCAACCCTTGAGAAGTCTTGAACCATTTGAAGATGATTCTTGATAAACCTTGAAGAATATGGGAGGACAAATTTTGGGGTACAACAGTTGCCCCTGTTCAATCTTCTTAAACCTGAGGATGTAGATTGGCTTGCGTGCCTTTCGTGATCCGAATGTGGAAGATGATTGAACACTAGAGTGCCCAGAAATTTGCACTCACATAGTGTGGTATCAACAATGTAATGTCGGGAATGGGCTTACATATGCCATTTGGAGAGATGATGGATAGGAGGATGGGCTTATAGATGCCATCTGGAGATGTGACAAAATCTTGAAGGGATGGACTTATAGATGCCATTTGGAGACTGTTGGTAGGTGGATGGGCTTATAGATGCCATCTGGAGGTCATTTGTTGAATTGTAATTTTTGTAAGTTGAAAGAGGGAACCTGTGTAGGGTTGCCTGATGAGGAGCTCGTGTAAAACTGCATCTTTGAAGGAAGGAAACCTGTGTAGGGTTGACTGATGATGAGTCCGTGTGAAATTGCATCTTGAAATGAAGGAGACCTGTGTAGGGTTGACTGATGATGAGTCCGTGTAAAAATGCATCCTGGAAGAAAGAAAACCTGTGTAGGGTTTTTTGAGGACGAGTCCGTGTAAAACTGTGTCTGGAAAGAGAAAGGGAACCGGTGTAGGGTCGCCTCATGATGAGTCAGTGTAAAACTTCATCCTGGAAGAAAGAAAACCTGTGTAGGGTTGACTGATGACGAGTCCGTGTAAAACTACGTCTGGAGAGAGAGAACCTGTGTAGGGTTTCTTGGTGGCAAGTCCGTGTAAAACTTCTGGATGAACCGGGGTAAGGTTACTGTGAGATAAGCCCGTGTAAGACTTCTGGATGAACCGGGGTAAGGTTGCTTTGAGATAAGTCCGTGTAAGACTTCTGGAGGAACCGGGGTAAGGTTACTGCAGGGTAAGTTCGTGTAAAACTTCTGGATGAACCGGGGTAAGGTTATCTTGAGATAAGTCCGTGTAAGACTTCTGGAGGAACCGGGGTAAGGTTACTGCAGGGTAAGTTCGTGTAAAACTTTTGGATGAACCGGGGTAAGGTTATCTTGAGATAAGTCCGTGTAAGACTTCTGGAGGAACCGGGGTAAGGTTACCTTGAGGTAAGTTCGTGTAAAACTTTAGGAGGAACCGGGGTAAGGTTACCTTGTGATAGGTCCGTGTAAGACTTTAGGAGGAACCAGGGTAAGGTTACCTTGAGATAGGTCCGTGTAAGACTTCTTCTGAAAGAAAAGGAACCGGTGTAGGGTTACTTTGATGATAAGTCTGTGTAAGACTTCTTCTGAAAGAAAAGGAACCGGTGTAGAGTTACTTGATGATGAGTCCGTGTAAAACTTCATCTAAGATTGAGAAGGAACCGGTGTAGGGTTTCCTGACGATGAGTCCGTGTAAAACTACATCTGAAGTTGAGAGGGAACCGGTGTGGGGTTGCTTCATGTTGGTCAAGTAGATAATTATCCTGTCGGATTTCGGGTATTAACCCATGATCAGTCGTCTACAGAATTTTCCTGGCTTGTTACAGGTGTTGATCTGGAACTGCAAAGGTAGGTGGTAATCATCTTTTGATTGACCTTTTCCTGAAAAGGCAAAACATTAGCTGTATGCAATGTCATGATGTATGAAATGCATGATGTCATGATGTTTTCAGGAATAAATGAGATTTGTGTTGTATAATGCGTATGCATGTCATAATGTATGAAGATATGATGTTTATGAATGTATTCTCGTCTGGGAAAATAAATCCTTGACGAATGTCGGGAGTTTGAATCCTGGGCTGATGTTTGAAGATTAGAGTTCTTCGTTTCTGTTGGGGATGATGATTGCAAGAATAAACTGGTAGGAGAAGATGACTCCGTTGGGGAATAAACTTGATGAAGATTACTCTGCGGGGAATTACTCTGTGGGAAGAGATACTTCGCTGAGGTTTTAATGAGAACTCCGCTGGGGATTCCGTTGATAAGTTATGTTGGGGAATTTGATGAACTCCGCTGGGGATAGGGAGAACTTCGCCGAGGACGATCTTTCCGTGGTAATTAGCTGAGGATAACCCAGTTATAAGCTCTGGTGGGGAATAACCTTTGAATATGGTCGGGGAGAGATATGCACTCTGCATGTGATAAGCTTCCAGAATCTACTGGGGATAAGCTTCCAGAATCTACTGGGGATAAGCTTCCAGAATCTACTGGGGATAAGCTTCCAGAATCTACTGGGGATAAGCTTCCAGAATCTACTGGGAGGATGATTCAACTCTCCTGGGGAAACTTTTCAGACTGTACTGGGGGAATGGCTCCACTGGGTGTCTGTATTCCGCCGGGGAACAATCTTATATTAAGACTGCCGGAGATGCTTGCTTAGGAACATCTGTACTCCGCTGGGGAATGTTGAGATCTTCTGGGGGTATCCAGTTTCCTTAAGGCTGACAGTAGGCTAACTCTGCTCGGGGAGAGTGTTGCTGACTTGTTGGGGATACTGTGCCTTTTCGGGGCTGACGGGAGACCAACTCTGCTTGGGGAGAGTACGGCAGATTCTTGTCTTACTCAACGGGGAGTGAAGGTATCTTGGTCAAATTCTTCAGCTGAATCTACCTTGGTACCTGGAGGACAGAGCAACCAGATCGCTTAGACAATTCTTATTGCCCCAGTTTCTGCGGGAGAAGGTACCTGTGGAGGCCTTGATAACTGCCGACTTGACAAATCTTCTTCTGGTAGGCGAGTGACGGGACATAGTCGTACACTTTGATCCCTAACTTTTGCCTGGACCGCCCTTTTGGGTTTTCAGTCCACCGGGATACCCTTTTTTGCCCAAGCCGCCTTTTCAGGTTTTCGACTTGCCGGGTGTACAGATTTTTTCATTTTCATCCCTTATTTTTGCCCGAACCCTTTTGGTTCGCCGGGAAGCCCTTATTTTTGCCTAGGCGTGTCAACCTAGCGGATCTTTGATTATGCGTAGTATTTTTTCGACTATGTCCACGTTCAGGGAGTTGTCACTATCGGTAGTGTTGTGTTGCTATACTACCAGAAGATCTTTGATCGTGCCAGATTCGTCGCTGGAATTCATGTCCAACGTCCCAAGTGATTCAGATGGAGATTTGCCCCAGGCTACTTGACCTTTTGAGAGATTCTATGAATCTTGACTGGACTGCCCCAGATGATAGACCATGATCATGCCGTGCCCCTTGGTTGGAAGTGCTTTTATTCTTCGTGCGAACTTCTATGCTGTTCAAACAAATAGTCATATACAAGCAACGTTATTTTAAGAATGCAAAGCTTATGTCCGTCTTGAAGTTTTTGAAAATGCATTTTTCAGTAAAACAAGCGAATTTTGTAAAATGTGATGTCAACTCGTTACTTTACCGCAAGCCTTAAGGAGTCAGGATACCTTTGTAACAGTTTGCTTTCGAACTAACCCATGCTTCAGCTAGGAATTTTGAGGGTTATAACGTGGCCTGGTTCACGGTTTAAGAAACAAAGGATAAAGGCTCAAATTATATTTGTACCCACCCGCTCTTCGTGATGTTCTTCAAACCTAAACTCAGCTGATCGCGCGTTAGACCTTGTTTGAGTCTTTGTCCTGATATTCCAATGATGGTTCGGATATTGACAATTTATTTTGAATAGGCAGTCATTTCTTTTCTGTTGAGGGTTTATAGGACCTCTTTCCTTTCGATTCTATTATCCCTGTTTTTTGCCTGAACTGTTTCTTTTTGTAATTACAGTCAGCGGGATGCCCCAGTTTTGCAAGTCTCCTTCATAGGTTTTGACTTTAATGGGCTTTTATTTGGAGAGATAATGACTGCCTGTCTTTATGATTATTCGGAACCATCACTGTCTTTTGTCTTGGAAGGACTTCTTTGGTGCCATTCGTTATGCACTTGGATCAACTGAGAGAACTACCCTGCCCCAGGTTATAAGTAAGGGTTTTAATTTTTGAAAAGAAAAACTCCGACTTCTTTGGCTCAAAGGGGTTAACAAGGGATTATCTTCCTTATAACTCCACTGTTTAGGATTTGAAACAATGCCTGTACCTCATCAGCGGGGTCTGTTCAAAAGCACACTGTAAATGTCGTGGTATCATTTTCGTCATCCTCCCTCAAGAGGCTTAGAATTTTAAAATCGAGAGTTGAACATCAAAAATAAAAGCAATTTTAAGCATAGTAAACACAATTACTTCAAAACATACACGTGTAATGCATTAATGAAATAACAATGTTTGACATGAATAAATGTTTGAATAATCAAAGAAAAAAACAACTTGAACATTCGAATGAACAAAAGTTTTTTTTCAATCCTAGCCATGCTTTGGCAAGGGAGCAGTGATCACATTGGGAGTCTCAGAAGGCTCGAATTCGATCTCCTTAGCGTCAATCATATTCTGAATCTTGTATTTCAGCGCCCAACAATCCTCAGTATCGTGCCCCGGGCTACCGGTATGATAAGCACACCTCGCATCTGGGTTGTAGCTTGGAGAAGAAGTCTTTGGATTTGCAGGAGGGTTGATCACCGTAATCAGATTCATCTTCAACATGTGCTGCAATGCTTGTGACAATGGCATGTTGATGTTGGTGAACTGTCTTTTAGGCTCGTCTAGCCTTCGCTGATTTCCCTTTTGCTGTTGTCGGCGTGGTGCAGAACCAGAGATCAGGACTACCCCTACATGTTGGTCACGACGACTCTTCTGACTGTACGCAACATTGGACTCTTTCTTCCCAGTGTAAGGCTTTTTGTGAGTATCAGAAGGTGTAGCTTCTTGGATCTTCCCACTTTTGATACCAGCTTCAATTCTTTCCCCAGTCAAGATCAGATCTGTAAACCCAGCAGAAGAATTCCCAATCAGATGGTTGAAGAAAGGTCCAGACAGGGTCCCCAAGAACATGTCCACAAGCTCACGATCTGTTAAAGGTGGCTGCACCCTTCCAGCAAGGTCTCTCCACTTTTGAGCATACTCCTTGAATCCTTCACCCGTCCCTAGTGACATACCCTGGAGTTGGGTACGCGTAGGAGCGAGGTCGGAATTATACTGATACTGCTTGTAGAACGCAGTAGCCAAGTCCTCCCAGTTACGAATACTGGCTCTATCCAGCTGATAGAACCATTCGAGTTGAGTCCCTGAAAGACTTTCCTGGAAGAAATGGATCCATAAATTCTTGTCTGCAGTATACGGTTGGATCTTCCTTACGTATGATCTGAGATGCAGTTTAGGATAGGAAGCTCCATCGTACTTCGCAAAAGCAGGTGCTTTGAACTTGTGTGGGATCACCACCCCAGAAGATAGACCTAGATCTTCGAAGTCCAGGCCGGGCACTTTCTGTATCTCCATAGCACTTAACCGGTCTTCGAGCTGTTTGTACCTGTCTTCGGCGGGAGGATACTGTTCATCATTGAAATCCGTCTCGTTGTCGGAGACCACGGGACTAGGAACCTTTCTCTCTTGGGGACTGTCTTTTCCCACAGATGAGGTAGTCAGCTCGGCCTCATTCGGTAATCCATTCTCAGATCTGCGTCTAGTGTTGAACAAAACAGTCCTCTTCTTCTTCTTCTTCTTCTCTTTCAGAATCAGACTTTTCAAGTCCTGTTGACCCTGGGCTAGGCTCATAACCAACTCCTGGAACTGGGCATTCTGGGCCTGGAGGGCCTGGATAGCTTGTTCAGTGGATGGTGCAGGATTCATGATGATTGCTGAAATAAACAGCAAAGAAGGTAAGTGACCTGTCAAAGGAGTACCTGTAATGCAATGATATGTATGTATGCATGCAATGTTTTCAAGGATCTCGCGGGGTAAACAGAGAAGCTCGTTAGAATTTGAATCCGGTGGCTTGATTGAATGAACTTCATGTTGTTGAGGGTCCTTCTTCAAGAGTCAAAGCTCACCATATCGAGTGGGTCATAGCCCCTGACTCAAGTCATCAACCTGGGCAGAGGAAAATAAATCCCCTTTTCCCCTTGCTAGACATTTTGGTTCATCATGACCTGCATCACAAACCCTTGAGATCCTTGAAATGGGTTAGTCCTTATGCAAGATGTATGCAATGGTATGATGGTATGATGTTATGCTATGCATGGGGTGATGTAAGTAAACCCTGTTATGAGCCCAAATTAAGGACTGTAAACAAACCCTGCAAGAAACTCATGTGTCAGATAACAAGTATGCAAGTAATTCAAGTTTGAAGGCACACAAGTCACACAAAGATCCCTTAGAGTTTAGGCCAGCATGAAGTTTAGGTACTACCCTCTTGAAATTGGTTGGTTCAAAACCTGTCCTATCAAAAGTAACCGGGTTCTAAGGATCTCAATATCATTGGGTTGTTTTATGTGTTCATTGTTTTGATTTAGCCACTGAACTGACGATCAAAATATTCCAAGAAAACAACCCTCAATGAGTGTAGTATCGAGTATCTACCAACTTCAGACTGCACCAAAGTCGGTCATCTCACTACCCCTAAAGAGGCCAGGATGGTCAAGTAAGGTTCCTAAGGTCAGTTGATGCTTCACGACACCACGCGGTGGCCCCGTGCTCTCCTTGACTTGACTCAAGGGTTATCGGTACTCACCAAAGTGCCACATCAACGTAGCAACTGCTTCAACCGTGCCGGTATACCCCGCACAGTTCCCTCACAGTTTGTTGCTACTTCTAAAAGGTATTCCCCAGATCCGGGTTAGGATCTATGAAACTCCAAGACAAGCCCACAATATTAAAGCAAACAAGGCAAGCAATTGAAAACATAAGAGTGGTCTAATCCTAAGGTACACCTCACTTATTAAATTTCCCCAGCAGAGTCGCCAGTTTTGTGATCGGTGGAAATAGAACTGACTGTTTTGAAATGCTGGTTCGCGAAATGTCGCGGTAAGCAAGAGTCGCCACCGTCTTTTATGTTCTCCAACATGGAAAGGACAGAAGCACAACAAAATTCCTTTTCGAGATGTTTCTCGGTTCGGGAGGTAGATTTATAGAAAGGGAAGGTGTTAGCACCCTTTCTATCCATGGTTATCCATGGGCTCTTAGGTACTTGTTCACTATGTTTTCAAAAGAGTTTGCTTTTCTTGTGTATGTGGGTTTTGAAAAAAGTTTAGTTTGAAAAAGTTCTAGGTAACTCTTGTATCAGTCCTCAAGAGTGTATGAAGTATTTGTTTGAAAACTTTTTGAAAGTGTGAGTGCGAAAAGATGTTTTTTGTTTTTTGAAAGAGCAAGTACCCAGGAGAAATCTACCTACTCTAAGGAATTAAGTTGTGTAAGAGTCCTTTAGACAGTACCATCCCACTATTGAGAAGTAGGAAGCACCGTCGTTGGAGTTATTCAGGTCAATTCGATTAAGGGACAATGTGTGGTCACCAAAGCAATAGTAGGACGCCTTAGCGGTAACCCTAATGTCCTAGATCCTTTTTATCCGAGGCAAGCGTTTCGAGGCAACTGGATCTTTAGACAGGAGGGCGACCTCTAAAACACCATATACTTGATGACCACCTCGAGGCAACCGAGTGAGGCGTACCCTAGGAGTGGCATGTGCATGTGTGTTGAATTTAGTTTATGTTTATCTTTGAACATGCATTTGTGAGCTACGGGTTGATTTTATTTGTCATACAAGTCTTGTCATGCATATTAACAGTTTAATGTTTGTGCGGGAAATAAAGTGCGGAAAGGTAAATCTACGCTATTACAAGGCGCGGGTCTATACATCGCCAAAAACAAAACCCGTTTGGAAAATAAATGCGAGAAAAGTAAAGAAAGCGATAAAGGCTTAATTAACTATTACATACTTGGAGAAGATACATAAATATGATAAAAAAGATTAATGCGCGAAAAGAAATTAAATCAGGACGTCCTTAGGGTTTTGACCCTTTTTGAGAAATAAAGAAATTTGGCCCTGTGATCGGTGGATCTGGAACTGACTGTTTTTTAAGCTGGTTCGCGAAATGTCGCGGTAAGCAAGAGTCGCCACCGTCTTTTATTTTCTCCAACATGGAAAGGACAAAAGCACAGAAAAATTCCTTATTGAGATTAGTTCTCGGTTCGGGAGGTAGGTTTATAGAAAGGGAAGGTGTTAGCACCCTTTCTATCCATGGTTATCCATGGGCTCTTAGATACTTGCTCATTTGTGTTTTCAAAAGTGTTTGCTTTTCAAGGTGAGTGGGTTTGAAAAAGTTTCTTTGAAAGTTTCAGATCGACTCTTGTATCAGTCTTCAAGAGTGTTTGAAAAGTTGTTTTTGAAAACTTTTTTTTGAAAGTGTAAGGTGTGAAAAGTATTTTGTTTGTTTTTGAAAAGAGCAAGTATCCATGAGTCATCTACCTACCCTAAGGAATTAAGCTGTGTAAGTGTCCTTTAGGTAGTGCCATCCCACCATTGAGAGATAGGTAGCACCACCGTTGGAGGTGTTCGGGTCAATTCGAGGGTTAGGGACAGTGTGGTCACCGGGCAATAGTAAGATACCTTAGAAGCTACCCTTATGCCATTGATCTTTTTATTCCGAGGCGACCGTTCCGAGGCAACTTATTCGAGGCAACTGGATCAATGGAACATAAGGACTCACTAAGACGTCCTGTACTCGACGACCACGTTTCGAGGGGCAAGGCAACAATGTGATCACCAGAGCAACAATAGGACACCTTAGAAGCTACCCTTATGCCATGTTTATGGACATAAGGACTTACTAAGACGTCCTGTACTCGACGACCACGTTTCGAGGGGCAAGGCAACAGTGAGGCGTACCCTAGGAGTGGTGTGTGAATTGTGTGTCATTTTCAGTTATATTTGTCTTGATCATGCATTTGGTGATCTACGCTTTGTTTTTGTTTTTGGCATACATTCTTTCATGTGATAGTTAACAGTTAAAAGGTGCGGAATTTAAAGTGCGGAAAAATAAAGGTCCTACGCTATTACAAAGGCGCGGGTCTACATCGCCAAATTAAACCAAGACCCGATTTAAAATAAAATGCAGAAAGTAAATTCCTAATTAACTATTACAGGGCTTTGGGGCAAATACATTATATTCATAAAAGAAATAAAATAAACGCGCGAAAAGAAATTATAATCGAATGCGAGGGCGTTGGACCCTTTAAAGAAATAAATGTTGAAATTAAGAAATTAACTAATAATTAAATAAAGAAAAGGACTTATTTTCTTGGATGTTTTTGGATTTATGACATTAAAGAAAATTAAATTGGAATTAAAAGTTAAATAACTCTAGTTCTAAATTGTTTTTAATTTATTAAAAAATGCATTAAAGTTAAAACCTAAAATTAAAACTAAATTGATTATGAAATTTATTTACCAAAATGAAACTATTAATGGATTAAATTAAATAAAACATTTTTTCATTTTTTGTGATTTCTGGTTTTTTTGGGTTTTTATATTAAATTATTAGTTAAATTAATTAAAAGAATAAAATAAACTAAAAAGAATAAAAGGGAAAAAAATAATAAAAGAAAAAAGAGTAAAAGATGGATCAAACCCTGGGGGTGTCTGAACCCAAAGGGGAGTTTTTGAAGCACTTTCGCCCAATGCAATCCAGGCCTTGTTGAATTTTTGGAGTTGTGCGTGGAGCGTTTGACAGCGTGCACGATGGACTGCTGGTGATGGCCACTGGATTGATCTCATGGATTATGTGGCAAGCCTAGGCGCTGGATGTATGGTGTACTGCTGGAACGTGCACTGTATGGAAATATGGGAAACAAAATAGTAGAAATAATTTGAGGGGACCTGGGATTCGAACCCAGGTCCCAACGTTTACCAAGCCCCTTGTCCACCAACTGATCTGTTTGAGCGCGTTGTCCATAGAATAAACAACAAATAATATAAGACAAAATCAACGTTAATGATATAGAAATAAAAAAAGGGCGTTGGAGTTCAAACCCTCCAACCAGGTTTCGCCACGTGATCTTCTTCTCCGTTCGTCCCTGAAACAAAAGAGGTAGCGGGGGTTTTAAACCCCCCCAAAACACAGACTTTTTGAAAATAGCGAATAGCTCATATGGACATATAAATAGGGCGCGAATAGTTGGTTGAATCCGTCTGGAGATCCTGATTCTAACCATGGTAATTGGATGTCCTGATTTTACAGTGTGTGCAAACGCCCAATTCGAAGCTTGAGAAACCCTAAAACATTTCAATGGCATATTTCGCTACAGGCATTGTTAGTTAAATTAAAGGTTACCATTAGTCTCAGAACCTTCATATTAGTGTAAATCCATATTCAAAATGTATCAAAAATGCATGCATATTGGAACACGATTATGAAAAAAATTTGAGAAAGTTTGACATCTATATACCAATTCCTTGCGCGTGGGGAGTTGAATTTGATTGGGATAGCTTCCTTGGGATGTCAGCAATGTGCTTTGATAGCAATGGGGGCCTGAAACCAGCTCTATGTCTCTTTTCAGTTTTGAAATTTTTGGCAAGATATGCAAGTTTGGTTCTGAGGTTGCAGTGCAGCTTAGGTCCTGTGTATCTTTCTGATCACTTGTATATGTCATATGCAATGAGTTTCAATTGGAATTAAGGGCCAATAATGCAAGGCATTCAAGTTCAAGATTTTCCATAAACCTCCATTAACAACTTTCCATTTTTTGAGCCAATTTTGAATTCTTGCTTCATTTAGCCTTGGCACGAATATGGGATATGCATAATGGTGATTCAAAGTTAATCAAAGCCAAATATCCCCCTTAATTAACCTTTTTGATTTTTATTTGATTTTAAAGGATTTAAAATGAATTAAATCTAAAAAATCTAATAAAAATGAAAAAATTAATTTTAAATATTGAAATAAAAGGTGGAACACGTGGGAAGCATGGCCAAGCTGATTCAAGTGGAAAAAGTGGGCCCCTTTTGTCAAAAATGAAGTTTCAAGGATAAATGATTTTGGCCATTTCACAAAAATTTCCCAACTTCTCCAATGCATATCTTGCTTAATTTTTAAGCTTTGATCATGTTCTTGGACATTTTGGAAAGGTATTGAAGTCCTCTAACCAATGTCTTTGGTCACATGTCATTTTGATTTACCAATCTCAAGTTATGGTCTTTGACTTAAAGTCCCTTTTTGTTGACTTTTGAAAATGACCTATAATGTTGATATTGATAACTTTTTGTGAGAGAATTTCTTGGACTTGGAATGTGAAGATGAGTTGTAGGAAATGTCCTCCCCTTCTATATGAGCATTGGATGTGATTTTTCTGATGAACCATGAAAAAGTTATGCCTTGGTCAAGTTACAGTTGACTTTTCAGCTGTCTAAACATAGAAACTTTTGCATCTTGAGACTTTTTGAGCCAAACTTTGAGAATCATGATCAAGCATTGATCAAATGATGTTTGTGGCCTCAAAATAAGATGTTGACCAAAAATTTTGACTTTTGACTGCCAAATGACCATTTTGCCCCTACAGTTGACTGTTGAGCAATTAGGGTTTTTGACTGTGCAACTTGACCTTGTGAGCCTTGAAACTTGACATGTAGGTGCTTGAAAATGTGTATGAGCATGGGAGACTTGATTGAGCTCTTGAAAACTTCAACTTCCTTGCAAGAACCAAAACCCTAGTTTGACTGGCTTAGGAGGATGGTTGATTGTGTAGCCTTTGAGTAGACTTTGAACCATTTGCTTGTCATAGCTTTGAAGATTATGGGAGGGCAAATTTTGGGGTACAACAGTTTCCCCTGTTCAATCTTCTTAGACCTGAGGATGTAGATTGGCTTGTGTTCCTTTCGTGATCTGAGGGTGGAAGATGATTGAACACTAGAGTGCCCAGAAATTTGCACTCACATAGTAGAGTATTAGCAGTGTGATAGCGGGAATGGGCTTACAGATGCCATTTGGAGAGATGGAGTGGAGATGGGCTTATAGATGCCATCGGGAGGTGTCGATCGCGTAAGAGATTCCTTAGCGAGAACTTGCGTACCTGAGAAGGAAAGAAAATTACCTGGTCTGTTACCGGAGTTGACTTTCAAACTCTTTATGTAGACGTGCCCTGGCTGGATACAGGAATCGAATCTTTAAACTCTTCAGACGTGCCCTGGCAGGATACAGGAATCGAGTCTGGTACTGTAGTCGTCAATAGATACACCCTGGCAAGATACAAGAATCGGATCTTCGAACTCTTCAGACGTGCCCTGTCAAGATACAGGAATCGAGTCTGGTACTGTAGTCGTCAACAGATACACCCTGGCAAGATACAGGAATCGGATCTTCGAACTCTTCAGACGTGCCCTGTCAAGATACAGGAATTGAGTCTGGTACTGTAGTCGTCAACAAATACACACCTGGCAAGATACAGGAATCGGATCTTCGAACTCTTTAGACGTGCCCTGTCAAGATACAGGAATCGAGTCTGGTACTGTAGTCGTCAACAGATACACCCTGGCAAGATACAGGAATCAGATCTTCGAACTCTTCAGACGTGCCCTGTCAAGATACAGGAATCGAGTCTGGTACTGTAGTCGTCAACAGATACTCCCTGGCAAGATACAGGAATCGGATCTTCGAACTCTTCAGACGTGCCCTATCAAGATACATGAGTCGAGTCTGGTACTGTAGTCGTCAACAGATACACCCTGGCAAGATACAGGAATCGGATCTTCGAACTCTTCAGACGTGCCCTGTCAAGATACAGGAATCGAGTATGGTACTGTAGTCGTCAATAGATACACCATGGCAAGATACAAGAATCGGATCTTCGAACTCTTCAGACGTGCCCTGTCAAGATACAGGAATCGAGTCTGGTACTGTAGTCGTCAACAGATACACCCTGGCAAGATACAGGAATCGGATCTTCGAACTCTTCAGACGTGCCCTGTCAAGATACAGGAATCGAGTCTGGTACTGTAGTCGTCAACAGATACACCCTGGCAAGATACAGGAATCGGATCTGGAATCACGACAGTTGATAGCAATTATCTTTGTATTAACTTTTGTCCTGAAAAGACAAAACGTTAGTTGTATGCGATGCCATGATGTATGACATGCGAGATGTTCTCAGAATGAATGAGATTGTATGTTCATGACGCGTATATGCATGCTATAATGTATGAAGATGTGTTGTTTATGAATGTATGTTTTCGTCTTAGGAAAATAAATCCTTGACGGATGCCGGGTAGTTGAATCCTGGGCTGATGTGGAAGAAAAGAGATTCTTGTTTCCGCTGGGGATGATGGTTGCAAGAATAAACCGGTAGGAGAAGATGACTCCGTTGGGGAATAAGCTTGGCGAATGGATTACTCTGTGGGGAGAAAATTACTCTAGCGATCTTGCTGGGGAGCAATACTCTGTGGGGAGAGAAGTACTTTGCTGAGATGTTGGTAGTAACTTTGCTGGGGATACCATTGTTATGTTGGGAGTGTTAATAGACTCCGCTGGGGATAAGAAGACTTTGCCGAGGATGATCTTTCCGTGGCTTTTGGCTGAGGATAACCTAGTTATATCCTGGTAGGGAAATAACCTTTGAATAAAGCCGGGAGACGCGTTCGTGCTCTGTAGGGGATAAGCTTCCAGAATCTACTGGGGATAAGCTTCCAGAATCTACTGGGGATAAGCTTCCTGCTGAGGAGATGATTCAGCTTTCCTGGGGAAACTTCTGGACTGGACTCTCCTGGGGAAATTTTTGAGATGTATTGGGGAAGTGGCTCCGCTGGATATCTGTATACCGTCGGGGAACAATCTTAGATCAAGACTGCCGGGGATGCTTGTTAGGAATGTTCGTATATTGCGCTGAGGAATGTTGAGATCTGCTGGGGATAATCCAACTTCCTTAAGGCTGATGGTATAGCTTGGGGAGAGTGCATTGACTTGCTGGTTTACTCTCTGGGGAATTAAGGTATATTGGTTATGTTCTTTGGCTGAACCTACCTTGATACCTTGGTGGACAGAACAATTAGATCGCTTAGACCACTCATTATTGCCCCTGTTTCTAATGTTACCTGTAATTAATCCTTTGTTTCGTATGCAAATATTTATGAGTTAGCAGTTATTGTCAAATGCATATATCACAAATTGAACCTTGGACGTCCTTCACAAAACAAAATAGAAAAGGAAAATAATTGGCAATTTTAACTGAAAAGTGTATTTGTATTGATTTTGAATTTGCCTGTAAATAGGCGTTTATATACAAGAGGCTGACGTCCTAGTAAGAGAACGCCGCCGAACAAAAGAGTTTATACAATTTGTACAAAAGGAAAACAAAACAGCTGTGTGAATAGAATAATCCCACTGGGTTCCAACTCTGCTATCGCCTTTATACCTTCGAGCGTCTCATCACTTGATGACCTAGCTGAAGATGAAGCTGATTGATTGATGCCGTCTGACCTTGACAGTTGATACCGGTTTCTGGATGCAAAGTGATCCAATGAGACATAGTATTACGCTTTATCCCTAACTTTTGCCTGGACCGCCCTTTCGGGTTTTCAGTCCACCGGGATACCCATTTTTGCCCAAGCCACCTTTTCAGGTTTTCGACTTGCTGGGTGTACAGATTTTTTTAATTTCATCCCTTCATTTTGCCCGAACCCTTTTGGTTCGCAGGGAAGCCCTAATTTTTGCCTAGGTATGTCAACCTAGCGGGTCTTTTTTCATGCGTAGTATCTTTTTACTATGTCTGCATTGGCGGGGTGAGGAAGGTCGTCACCATCCATGGTGGTTAGAATCATGGCTCCTCCTGAGAACACATGTTTAACCACAAATGGCCCTTCGTATGTGGGGGTCCATTTTCCCCTTGGATCACTCTGAGGAAGGATGATACGCTTGATTACCAGATCCCAAACTTGATATTCTTGTGGTCTGACCTTTTTGTTAAATGCCCTGATCATCCGCTTTTGATACGTCTGACCGTGACAAATAGCAGTAAGTCTCTTTTCGTCAATTAGATTTAACTGATCAAGTCGTGTCTGGATCCAATCATCTTCGCTCAGATCTGCATCCTTCATTATCCGGAGAGAGGGTATTTGCACTTCGATCGGTAAGACTGCCTCCATACCGTAGACCAAGGAAAAAGGAGTTGCCCCGGTTGACGTCCTTGATGAGGTACGGTACCCATGTAGAGCAAACGGTAACATCTCGTGCCAATCTTTATAGGTCGCTGTCATCTTCTGCACAATTTTCTTGATATTCTTATTCGCTGCTTCTACAGCCCCATTCATCTTCGGCCGGTAGGGAGAAAAGTTGTGGTGCTGTATTTTAAATTGCTCGCAGAGCTCAGTGATCATCTTGTTATTAAGATTGGTACCGTTGTCTGTAATGATTATTTCTGGGACGCCGTATCGACAGATCAGATTATGCCGAATGAACCGTGCCACAACGTTCTTGGTTACTGTGGCGTAGGAAGCTGCCTCAACCCACTTCGTGAAGTAATCAATTGCTACCAGGATGAAGCGATGCCCATTGGATGCTGTAGGTTTAATCTCGCCGATCATATCTATGCCCCACATTGCAAAAGGCCAAGGTGCTGTCAAGACATTCAGAGGAACTGGAGGAACATGCACCTTGTCTGCATAAATCTGACATTTATGGCATGTCCGGGAATGTTGGTAGCAGTCGGCTTCCATTGTGGACCAGAAATATCCTGCTCGAAGGATCTTCTTTGCCATAGTGTGTCCACTGGAATGTGTTCCGAAGGTCCCTTCATGTAGCTCTTCCATGATCCTTTCTGCTTCAGTCTTATCCACACAACGCAGTAAGGTCGAATCATGGTTTCGCTTATACAGAATGCTGTTGCTAAGGAAGAACTTTGCTGCGAACCTTTTCAAGAACTTCTTATCATTGACAGATGCACCTTCAGGGTATTCCCGCGCTTCCAAGTATCTCTTCACCTCATGGTACCAAGGCTTCTCAGTCACCAATTTAGTCTCGAGATCACAACAGTATGCCGGTTCGTCCAATTTCCAGATAATGACCCGGGGAGCCTCATTGTCCCATTTGACTTTGAACATGGAAGACATCGTAGCAAACGCGTCCGCCAACTGATTCTCCTCTCTTGGGAAATGTTCAAAAGTTATCTCTGTGAAATGGGGGATCAATGTCAACACACATTCTCTGTAAGGAATAAGATTCAGATGTTTCGTATCCCACTCCCCTTTGATCTGATTGATCACGAGAGCGGAATCTCCGAAGACACTCAGAAACTTGATCCTTAAGTCGATCACAGCTCGAAGACCCATGATGCATGCCTCATACTCCGCCATGTTGTTAGTGCAGTTGAAACATAGTCGGGCAGTAAGTGGAGTATGAGTGCCTTGAGGGGATATGATTACAGCGCCGATACCTTTACCCAAAGCGTTAGAGGCTCCGTCGAAGTACATAGACCATCGGGATCCTTCCTCAGGTCCTTCATCCGGTCCAGGTACTTCACAATCAGTCACTATCATGATACTCTCGTCAGGAAATTCAAAGTTCATTGTCTGATAGTCGTCTACTGCCTGGTGTGCCAAGTGTTCTGCCAATACACTTCCCTTGATGGCTTTCTGAGTCGTATACTGGATGTCGTATTCCGTCAAGATCATTTGCCATCTTGCTATTCTCCCAGACAGAGCAGGTTTTTCCAATATGTACTTTATAGGATCCATTTTTGAAATCAACAAGGTAGTGTGAGTCGGCATATACTGTCTCAGCCGGCGAGCAGCCCATACCAAAGCGCATCAAGTTTTCTCGAGCAGTGAGTATCGGGTCTCACAGTCGGTAAACTTTTTGCTAAGGTAATAAATGGCGTGCTCTTTTCGGCCAGACTCGTCATGCTGCCCCAGCACACACCCCATTGAGTTGTCAAGTACTGTCAGGTATAGTATCAGAGGCCTCCCTTCAACCAGTGGCATAAGAATAGGTGGTTCTTGGAGATACTCTTTGATTCTGTCAAAAGCAGCCTGACATTCATCATTCCAACGTACTACCTGATCTTTCTTCAGCAGCTTGAAGATTGGTTCACACGTAGCAGTTAGATGTGAGATGAATCGAGCAATGTAATTCAGTCATCCTAGGAAGCCTCTGACCTCTTTCTCTGTCTTAGGAACTGGCATCTCTTGAATGGCTTTAACCTTGGCAGGGTTCACTTGAATACCCTTATCACTTACAACGAAGCCTAGCAATTTTCCCGATCTTACCCCGAAGGTGCACTTGTTCGGGTTCAACCTCAACTTGTACAGCTTCAGACGGTCAAACAGCTTCTGCAGATAGTCAAGGTGTTCCTCCTCAGTTTGGGACCTTGCAATCATATCATCGACATACACTTCTATCTCATGATGGATCATGTCATGAAATAAAGCAACCATGGCACGTTGGTAGGTTGCCCCATCATTTTTCAACCCGAATGGCATGACCTTGTAGCAGAAGGTGCCCCACTGAGTAACAAAGGTAGTTTTCTCCATGTCTTCAGGAGCCATCTTGATCTGATTATACCCTGAAAAACCATCCATGAAAGAGAACACCTTGTGCTGAGCAGTATTGTCAACAAGAACATCAATGTGAGGTAGAGGGAAGTCATCCTTGGGGCTGGCCCTGTTCAGATCCCTGTAATCAACACACATTCTGACCTTACCATCTTTCTTTGGTACTGGCACCACATTAGCAACCCACTGAGGATAAGAAGTCACTGTAAGAAACCCGGCATCGAATTGCTTCATAACCTCAACTTTTATCTTCTCCGACATCTCTGGACGCATACGGAGGACCTTTTGCTTAACCGGAGGGCAGTCTTCCTTAGTAGGCAAATGATGGACCACAATGTCGGTGTCCAACCCAGGCATATCTTCGTAAGACCAGGCAAAGATTTTCATGTAGTCATGCAGCATCTGGATCAACCGTTGCTTCACGCTGAGCTCCAGGTTGGCACCAATTTTGACTTCCTTCCTATTTGTCTCAGTACCCAGATTCACCGTTTCCACTGGCTCTTCATGTGGTTGAATTGCCCTCTCTTCCTGGAGCAACAGTCTTGCAAGTTCGCCAGGCACTTTGCAATCATCTTCACCTTCGTCTTCGGCTAAATTGATCGGATTTTCGAAGTCATAACTGGCAGTAGCAGAGTCGTTACCAGTGAGATCCAGAGTGGATTGAAACCTGTACGAGTGAGTGTGTGTAAATACAGCTGTTTTGCAATATATATAAGGAAAGAAAAGAAAGAAAAGGGAGCGCAAGATTTGAAATGTGAAAAACGTCCAATGCTTTTATTCATGATATATGAAAGTGACAAACAAAAGCCCTCACAAATAAAACCACGGTGCCCCGGGTAAGACACCGGGCCATAAAGTTTCAAATTACTGTTTATTACAAATCCAAAACAAAGAAGTTCATTACTGGGTGACAAAAGTTATGGGTGTAAAGTCTTTAGCAGTCCAATTGGTCAATCTACCATCAGTCGTCGGGTAGATCCAGCTATCAAACTGACTCTTCCACTTCGTCTTCATCTCCAATAGCATTCACTCCTGGGTGGGTGATGAGCACAGGAGGTCTTCCAATTCTCGCCTTGCGCACAGCCTTCTGAGCCTCTGCAGTGAAACCCAGCCCAAACTTGTTAGTCTTAGGAGTAAAATCAGGGAGCTTGCCCCAGTTTGCACATTCACCTCTTTCAATCACAGCCCGGGCGTCCTTTAAGGAGGCCATCTTCAAAGGAGAAACCTCCTCACCCATTGCTTCTGCTGCTGCCAAAGTTTGTGGCACCTCCTCAAAATGTTGAAAGGGGGTCTCAATGAACTCCCCATCCATTTCCACGTACCTGAAGGAGTTGAGGTGGCTGACCATGTATTCCTCTTCCCCTTGCACTGTTACAATCTTCCCCCTGACCGGGTACTTAAGCTTCTGATGCAACGTGGAGGTCACAGCTCCAGCCTTGTGGATCCACGGGCGACCCAGCAAACAAGAATAGGATGGACGGATGTCCATCACATAGAATTTTGAATCAAAGACCTGTGACCCAACCCTGATTGGGATGTCAACCTCACCATGTACCATTCTTTTAGACCCGTCAAAGGCCCGGACAATAATGTTACTTGGTTTGAGCTCCAGACCCTCACAGTCCAGCCTGTCCAGAGCTTTCTTGGGTAGCACGTTTAATGAAGAACCAGTGTCAACCAGCACGTGAGCAAGATTAGTGCCCCTGCATTCAATGGAGACATGCAGGGCATCATTATGGTTCTTCCCTTTGGCTGTCAGATCGACATCAGAGAAACCCATGCCATTATCAGCGGTTAGGTTGGCCACACAGTCGGTGAACTGATCAACAGACGTCTCTTGGGGTACGTGAGCCGTCTTCAAGAAAGCAATCAGGGCCTTGGCATGGGCCTCTGAACACAGTAGCAGTGATAGCATGGAGATTTTGGAGGGGGTGTGCCCCAGCTGTTCGACAACGTTGAAATCACTTTTCTTTATAATCTTGAGGATTTCTTCCATCTCCTGCTTGGAAGCCTCAACAATGGTCTTTGGTGCCTCCGTCCGGGCAGGCACATCAGCAGCAATCCCCTTGCCCCGAGCATCAGATGACTCGGCCGCAGGGGTAGAAACTTGGTCAGGGGGGAAACAGGCACACTGGCAGGTGTGATGATCAAAGGCCTCTGAATTACCGGAGGAGCAATGTCTGGTGAGAACAGTCTTCCACTACGAGTGACCTTAGCAGGCCCAGTGATGTTGGTGACACCAGTATCAGTGTTGAACTCTTGTTTCACTCCCAGAACATAAACATCTGCCCCATAGTGCCATGGGACAGCCTTATCAGACTTGTAGGGGATGGGCCCCGAAACAGTAATGGTGATGGGAGCAATCTTGTGAACAGGCAAAATTTGGACAGGCTTCTTTGAAGGAGCCTTGGAAGGGTTGTTGAAAATGGTAACAATTGAAACTTCTTCAACAGGGGCAGCAGGAACAGCAGTCTTCTTGAACAAAATCTCTTTACTATCCATCAGGTTTTGGACGCCTGATTTCAGCAAAGAACAACCAGCAGGGGAATCAGCACATAAAGGGCAACCTTTGCTACATCCAGGAAATAAACCGGCTAGCAACAGGTTCCTCTTGACAGTCAGCAGCGGAGTAGCAACATCATCCACAGAAGCTACGTACAAATCCTCCTCAACAACATTCACTCCATGCTGGGGCATGGGAGCGGTCACAACATTTGGCCTCTCGGGCGCCTCGAACTGTATCTCCTTGGCATCAATAAGGTCCTGAACCTTATTCTTTAGGGCCCAACAGTCATCTGTGTTATGCCCCGGGCTATCAGAGTGATAAGCGCAACGGGCGTTGGGGTTGAACCTGGGGGATGTAGTATTCACAACCTTCGGGGCCTCTCTAACAGTCACCAAGTTGGTTGATAACAGTTGTGGCAGGATCTGAGAGAGAGTCATGCTGAGCCGAGTATACTGCCGTTTGGGCCTCTCACATCTGGGTTGGTTGTACTGTTGTGGAGCAGCAGCAGGCTTAGAAATAACCACCGCGTTGACAACTTGGCGGTGTTTAGGTTTGTTTTGCCTTCTTGGGCCATACACAGCACTAGCCTCTTTCTTGAAGGGCTTCTTTTCAGTATTTGAGGAGGCAACCTTCTGTATCTTCCCCGATTTTATACCAGCCTCGATCCTCTCACCAGTCAGGATCAGGTCAGTAAACCCAGCAGAGGAATTACCAATGAGATGATTGAAAAATGGACCAGATAGGGTCCCCAAGAACATATCCACCAGCTCCCGGTCCGTCAATGGTGGCTGCACCCTGCCATCCAGATCTCTCCATTTCTGTGCATACTCCTTAAAACCTTCACCCGATCCTAGCGACATACCCTGAAGTTGGGTACGCGTAGGAGCGAGGTCGGAATTATATTGATACTGCTTGTAAAAAGAAGTGGCCAGATCCTCCCAGTTACGAATGCTGGTCCCATCCAGCTGATAGAACCATTCGAGGTGAGTCCCTGAAAGACTCTCCTGGAAGAAGTGGATCCATAAGTTCTTGTCTGGTGTGTAAGGCTGGATCTTCCTTACATAAGAACGGAGGTGCATCTTGGGACAGGAAGCCCCGTCATACTTCACAAAGGCAGGCGCCTTGAACTTGTGTAGAATCACCACCCCAGAAGATAACCCCAAGTCTCCGAAATCCAGACCAGGCACACGCTGGATCTCCATGGCATTCAATCTGTCCTCCAGCTGCTTGTACCGGTCCTCAGCAGGAGGGTACTGTTCGTCGTTGAAGTCTGTCTCAGTGTCAGAAACCACAGGACTAGGGACCTCTCTCCCTTGGTGACTACCTTCCCCCACAGATGGAGTAGTCCTCTCAGCTTCATTTTGCAAAGTATTCCCGAGTCTGCGCCCAGTGTTAAATAGCACAATCCTCTTCTTCTTCTTACTCTTCTTCAGGAGCATAGCCTTTAGCTCTTGTTGACCTTGGGCCAGACCCATGATCAGCTCTTGAAATTGTGCGTTCTGCGCCTGAAGGGCCTTGATGGACATCTCGGTAGATGATTCAGGGTTCATGATGCTGAAATAAACAGCGAAGAACAGTAAGCAACCTGAAAAGAAGAGTACCTGCTATGCACATGATGAATGATATGTGTTCATGCTATGCATTCAAGGGTTCGAAATTTCAAATTTATTGTAGACAAAAAGGAACACACGTTAACATTAAGGAAATAATTGTTTGGTACATCAAAGCCTCATGGGCAAAATATTACAAAGGCAAATCAATCCCAAAAGACACTACGCATCCTTTTCGGAGCAATGTAGGTGTTGAGATTCCTCTCCTCGTGCAATAGGCGGGTAAGCTCCAAGACCTTCTTTTCACTAGCATGTAGACTGATCTCAAGAGAATTCCGTTCTTCCTTAAGCTGGACCCAGCTCTTCTGCATCTCTTCCCAGGACGTGGGCATGTCAGGATGTTGAATGGTGTAGGACACCTCCCCTTCCAAGACTGGCTCTTTGATTACAGGGAGAACATGAGGATAAGGCATCTCTAACTTCTGGGAGCAGGTGCGTACCCACTTGAGATAAGGTTCCAACGGGATGGAGTTCCCGTGCCCCAGTGTCTTGCTGTCTATCCTACTGGGCATCCTCCAAGCTCTGATAAATCTCTGGCGAAGTCCTTGCGCATCATTGTCGAAGTTAAAAACTATGTCAGGAATTAACATGTCATGAGGGCCATCCCTTCGAGCGTAACCAAACTGTCTCCAAGCCAAGCATGGGTTGTAAGTAATACCTCCTCTGATTCCAATTAAAGGAACATTAGGGTACTCCCCGCAACGATCAATGATAGTGAAATCCTCTCTGGACCGAGAACACCAATGTATATCAGCATGTGTAAGAGTCATCAATCGTTGTGACCATCTTAAACCCCGCTCATTCTTCAAAACTGATTGTGGAAGGTGTGAAATAAACCACCTTCCCAGGAGAGGAGTGCAGCACATAAGGACACCTCTTTTTCTCATGGTTCGAGTGTAACATGAGTGAAGGATGTCCCCCAGCAACGTAGGTATAGGATTCCTGGACATGAAGATCTGGATGGCACTTATATCTATAAGCTGATCTGGATTAGGGAACAACACCAAACCATAGACAAGGAGGGCCACAACTTCTTCAAAAGCTTGTAGGTCAAGGGAGTTCCAACATTCTTGGGCCTTTTCAAACAGAAACCTGGCTAGGAACCCTTTGATACCACTTCTAGCTTCCCAATGTCCATTGAGGTTAGATGATGGTAGGTGTAAGGCCTTAGCAATCTCTTCAAGTTTGGGTTTCTTTTCCGTACCGTTGTAGGGTAATTGATCAAGGATAGGGATCTTCAGAAGCCGGGAGAACTCTTCCAGTGTAGGCACTAGTTGATAATCTAGGAAAGTGAAACAGTGATGCAGAGGGTCAAAGAACTGGAACAGGACCTTTATCATATCTTCCTCAATGTTGGTGTTGACCAAGCTAATGAGTCTTCCATGTCTCTCACTGAATGAAGAACTCTCGGGAATCCTGGATATAAGCTCCTTAAGCTGAGGAGGGATCCTTACAAGGCTGATCTGAATTGTCTTTCTGCGAACAGTTTCCATGTCCTACAAAACAAGAACAAAGATGAAGATTCGAACCCCTGAAATGGTTAGTCAATGCATATGATGCTGTATGATGTCATGATGCTATGATTAAACACACCACCAATATTTACAAAGGCAAACATGTTAAGGCACACAAGTCACACAAGACAAGCCCTTAGAGTTTAGGCCTGCATGGGGTCTGGGTATTACCCTCTTGAAGTTGGTGGGCTCAACCTGTCCTATCAGAAGTAACCGGGTTCTAAGGGTCCCAATATCACTGGATTGCTTTCATTGTTCATCGTTTCGATTTAGCCACTGAACTGGCGACCGAAATATTCCAGGAAAGCAACCCTCAATTGAGTGTAGTATCGAGTATCAACCAACCTCGGACTGCACCAAAGTCAGTTATCTCACTACCCTAAAGAGGCCAAGATGGTTCAATTAAGGTTCCTAAGGTCAGTTGATGCTTCACGACACCACATGGAGGCCCCGTACTCTCCTTGACTGAACTCAAGGGTTACCGGTACACACCAAAGTGCCACATCAACATAGCAGACTGCTTCAACCATGTCGGTATACCCCGCACAGTTCCCTCACAGCCTTGTTGCTACTTTCTAAGAAGGTATCCCCAGATCCGGGTTAGGATCTATAGAACTCCCGAGACAGTCCCACAATTTAAAGCAAACAAGTCAAAGCAATTGAAAACACAGTGATCTTAGTCCTAAGGTACACCTCACTTTTAAAAATGTCCCCAGCAGAGTCGCCAGTTCTGTCATCGGTGGATCTGGAACTGACTGTTTTTTAAGCTGGTTCGCGAAATGTCGCGGTAAGCAAGAGTCGCCACCGTCTTTTATTTTCTCCAACATGGAAAGGACAAAAGCACAGAAAAATTCCTTATTGAGATTAGTTCTCGGTTCGGGAGGTAGATTTATAGAAAGGGAAGGTGTTAGCACCCTTTCTATCCATGGTTATCCATGGGCTCTTAGATACTTGCTCATTTGTGTTTTCAAAAGTGTTTGCTTTTCAAGGTGAGTGGGTTTGAAAAAGTTTCTTTGAATGTTTCAGATCGACTCTTGTATCAGTCCTCAAGAGTGTTTGAAAAGTTGTTTTTGAAAACTTTTTTTTGAAAGTGTAAGGTGTGAAAAGTATTTTGTTTGTTTTTGAAAAGAGCAAGTATCCATGAGTCATCTACCTACCCTAAGGAATTAAGCTGTGTAAGTGTCCTTTAGGTAGTGCCATCCCACCATTGAGAGATAGGTAGCACCACCGTTGGAGGTGTTCGGGTCAATTCGAGGGTTAGGGACAGTTGGTCACCGGGAAATAGTAAGATACCTTAGAAGCTACCCTTATGCCATTGATCTTTTTATTCCGAGGCGACCGTTCTGAGGCAACTTATTCGAGGCAACTGGATCAATGGAACATAAGGACTCACTAAGACGTCCTATACTCGACGACCACGTTTCGAGGGGCAAGGCAACAATGTGATCACCAGAGCAACAGTAGGACACCTTAGAAGCTACCCTTATGCCTTGTTCATGGACATAAGGACTTACTAAGACGTCCTGTACTCGACGACCACGTTTTAAGGGGCAAGGCAACAGTGAGGCGTACCCTAGGAGTGGTGTGTGAATTGTGTGTCATTTTCAGTTATATTTGTCTTGATCATGCATTTGGTGATCTACGCTTTGTTTTTGTTTTTGGCATACATTCTTTCATGTGATAGTTAACAGTTAAAAGGTGCGGAATTTAAAGTGCGGAAAAATAAAGGTCCTACGCTATTACAAAGGCGCGGGTCTACATCGCCAAATTAAACCAAGACCCGATTTAAAATAAAATGCAGAAAGTAAATGCCTAATTAACTATTACAGGGCTTTGGGGCAAATACATTATATTCATAAAAGAAATAAAATAAACGTGCGAAAAGAAATTATAATCGAATGCAAGGGCGTTGGACCCTTTAAAGAAATAAATGTTGAAATTAAGAAATTAACTAATAATTAAATAAAGAAAAGGACTTATTTTCTTGGATGTTTTTGGATTTATGACATTAAAGAAAATTAAATTGGAATTAAAAGTTAAATAACTCTAGTTCTAAATTGTTTTTAATTTATTAAAAAATGCATTAAAGTTAAAACCTAAAATTAAAACTAAATTGATTATGAAATTTATTTACCAAAATGAAACTATTAATGGATTAAATTAAATAAAACATTTTTTCATTTTTTGTGATTTCTGATTTTTTTGGGTTTTTATATTAAATTATTAGTTAAATTAATTAAAAGAATAAAATAAACTAAAAAGAATAAAAGGGAAAAAAATAATAAAAGAAAAAAGAGTAAAAGATGGATCAAACCCTGGGGGTGTCTGAACCCAAAGGGGAGTTTTTGAAGTACTTTGGCCCAATGCAATCCAGGCCTTGTTGACTTTTTGGAGTTGTGCGTGGAGCGTTTGACAGCGTGCACGGTGGACTGCTGGTGATGGCCACTGGATTGATCTCATGGATTATGTGGCAAGCCCAGGCGCTGGATGTATGGTGTACTGCTGGAACGTGCACTGTATGGAAATATGGGAAACAAAATAGTAGAAATAATTTGAGGGGACCTGGGATTCGAACCCAGGTCCCAACGTTTACCAAGCCCCTTGTCCACCAACTGATCTGTTTGAGCGCGTTGTCCATAGAATAAACAACAAATAATATAAGACAAAATCAACGTTAATGATATAGAAATAAAAAAAGCGCGCTGGAGTTCAAACCCTCCAACCAGGTTTCGCCACGTGATCTTCTTCTCCGTTCGTCCCTGAAACAAAAGAGGTAGCGGGGGTTTTAAACCCCCCCAAAACACAGGCTTTTTGAAAATAGCGAATAGCTCATATGGACATATAAATAGGGCGCGAATAGTTGGTTGAATCCGTCTGGAGATCCTGATTCTAACCATGGTAATTGGATGTCATGATTTTACAGTGTGTGCAAACGCCCAATTCGAAGCTTGAGAAACCCTAAAACATTTCAATGGCATATTTCGCTACAGGCATTGTTAGTTAAATTAAAGGTTACCATTAGTCTCAGAACCTTCATATTAGTGTAAATCCATATTCAAAATGTATCAAAAATGCATGCATATTGGAACACGATTATGAAAAAAATTTGAGAAAGTTTGACATCTATATACCAATTCCTTGCGCGTGGGGAGTTGAATTTAATTGGGATAACTTCCTTGGGATGTCAGCAATGTGCTTTGATAGCAATGGGGGCCTGAAACCAGCTCTATGTCTCTTTTCAGTTTTGAAATTTTTGGCAAGATATGCAAGTTTGGTTCTGAGGTTGCAACGCAGCTTAGGTCCTGTGTATCTTTCTGATCACTTGTATATGTCATATGCAATGAGTTTCAATTGGAATTAAGGGCCAATAATGCAAGGCATTCAAGTTCAAGATTTTCCATAAACCTCTATTAACAACTTTCCATTTTTTGATCCAATTTTGAATTCTTGCTTCATTTAGCCTTGGCACGAATATGGGATATGCATAATGGTGATTCAAACTTAATCAAAGCCAAATATCCCCCTTAATTAACCTTTTTGATTTTTATTTGATTTTAAAGGATTTAAAATGAATTAAATCTAAAAAATCTAATAAAAATGAAAAAATTAATTTTAAATATTGAAATAAAAGGTGGGACACGTGGGAAGCATGGCCAAGCTGATTCAAGTGGAAAAAGTGGGCCCCTTTTGTCAAAAATGAAGTTTCAAGGATAAATGATTTTGGCCATTTCACACAAATTTCCCAACTTCTCCAATGCATATCTTGCTCAATTTTTAAGCTTTGATCATGTTCTTTGACATTTTGGAAAGGTCTTGAAGTCCTATAACCAATGTCTTTGGTCCCATGTCATTTTGATTTACCAATCTCAAGTTATGGTCTTTGACTTAAAGTCCCTTTTTGTTGACTTTTGAAAATGACCTATAATGTTGAAATTGATAACTTTTTGTGAGAGCATTTCTTGGACTTGGAATGTGAAGATGAGTTGTAGGAAATGTCCTCCCCTTCAAGATGAGCATTGGATGGGATTTTTCTAATGAACCATGAAAAAGTTATGCCTTGGTCAAGTTACAATTGACTTTTCAGCTGTCCAAAAATAGAAACTTTTGCATCTTGAGACTTTTTGAGCCAAACTTTGAGAATCATGATCAAGCATTGATCAAATGATATTTGTGGCCTCAAAATAAGATGTTGACCAAATTTTTTGACTTTTGACTGCCAAATGACCATTTTGCCCATACAGTTGACTGTTGAGCAATTAGGGTTTTTGACTGTGCAACTTGACCTTGTGAGCCTTGAAACTTGACATGTAGGTGCTTGACAATGTGTATGAGCATGGGAGACTTTATTGAGATCTTGAAAACTTCAACTTCCTTGCAAGAACCAAAACCCTAGTTTGACTGGCTTAGGAGGATGGTTGATTGTGTAACCTTTGAGTAGACTTTGAACCATTTGCTCGTCATAGCTTTGAAGATTATGGGAGGGCAAATTTTGGGGTACAACAGGCCCTTTTTGCAATTAATTAAAATTAAACCTAATGACTAATTAATTATTTAATTAAAAGAAAAAATGTTTTTGTGTTTTTTATGTTTTTTTATGTAAATAAAATAAAAAGAAATTAAAATTATCAAAACCCTAATTCTAGGCTAATTTTATTTATTGTGAAAAAGATTAAAATGGATCTAATTAAACTAAATTAATTAATTTACATTTATTTACAAAATAATAATTAAAGTGAAATTAATAATTAATAAAAATAAATAATATTTTAAGTTTCTGATTTTATTATGAAAAATAATTTATGAATTAATTAAATAATAGCAATAATAATTATTAAAAGGAAAGAAAGAAAATATAAATAAATAAAAAAAAGAGATAGAAACCAGGGGGGGTGTTGGACCCTTTTGGAGGTTTTGTTAGCAAATTTCCAGCCCATTAAGCTTAAGCCTTTGTTGACTTCTGGGATTGTCCAGGTACGCGTTGACCATGAATACCATAATCCTCCATCTTTGGCCCTTGGATTGTTGCATAAGACACATGGCATGCTGGATGTCTGGAGGCACATGGTGTACCGCCCCTGGAAAGCTGCACATGAACATGCATAAGAAAATAGCAAATAATTGTTTTGGGGGGACCTGGGAATCGAACCCAGGTCCCAATGGTTATTGGACAGATCACCAACCACTCAGCCACTTGCCTGCGTTTGTTAATAAAATAGGCAATGAAAATAATATAAAAAACAATGCATATGCTGGAAACAAATGAAGCGCACGTTATTTTTTGAATGGACCAACCAGGATGGAACATGTCCTTCATCTTCTTCGTTTTCCTGCAAAAGAATAAAGAGATAGCGGGGGTTTTTAACCCCCACAAAGCAGAACAAGGAATAATAGCGATTAGGGCTAGGATCAACATAAATTGTTCGCGAGGGTCGTTTTAGCTTCGTCTGGTGCTCACAAATACAACCATGGGCATCACGGAGCTTAATTTTTCTTGGGCTGTAAAGCCCCAATTTGAGAGCTTCGAAACCCTAAATTTCATCAATGGTGGTTTGAGATTCTGGGCATCATAAGGCAATTAACCAATACCAAAAGCTTCATGGGAGTTATAGCAATTCAAAACACATATAAAATCTCGTTAATGATGCATGAATATTGAATTACAATTATGGGAAAAATCATCAAACCGTGTGACTGTTTGTGGAGATTTCTTGAGCCTTGGCGCTTGGTTTTGGTTCCTACACCTTCCTGGGGATCCCTGCAATGGATTAGAATCAACAAAAAGCTATGAATTAACCTGGAATTAGGAAAACAGTTTTCAAAATTTTCTTGATTTTTCAATATTGGTTATGGTGTTTTTGCAGCAATTTGCACGTGAATAGAATTAGGGTTGGCTTGCTTGCATATATGGGAATAGAATTAGGTTAAGTCTTGGCCCAAAGATCCATTGAATTCATGTTTTCAATATTTGATTTTCAATCAAATATTTTTCAATCTTTTTGATTGAGACAACTTGCCAAAATTGGATATTCTCGTCTCTTTGATTGGCACACGAAATCTCCAGCTCATATTGGTCATATTTGCTTCATGAAAAGATTTGAAAACCATATCTTCATATTTTCCTAAATTTTAAATCAATTAAATGAATTAATATTAATAAAAAATTGAATTAATTAATTAAAAATAAGAAAATAAATCAGTTTAAGCTCAATGGGTCGTGCATAGGCTTTGGATAAAGTTTCAAGAAGGAATTTGAGGCCCATTAGCAAAAATGAGGTGTTTGAAGCAAAGTTGACTTTTGCAAGTTCATGAAAATTTCCCAACTTCTCCAATGCATATCTTGCTCAATTTTGATCCTATGAACATGTTCTTGGACATTTTGGAAAGGTCTTAAAGTCCTCTAACCAATGCCTTTGGTCCTATGTCATTTGGATTCACCAATCTCAAGTTATGGTCTTTGACTTAAAGTGCATTTTTTGTTGACTTTTGAAATTGACCTATAATGTAGAAATTGATAACTTTTTGTGAGAGCATTTATTGGACTTGGAATGTGAAGATGCGTTGTAGGAAATGTCATCCCCTTCAAAATGAGCATTGGATGGGATTTTTCTGATGAACCATGAAAAAGTTATGCCTTGGTCAAGTTGCAGTTGACTTTTCAGCTGTCCAAAAATAGCAACTTTTGCATCTTTGATGATTTTTGAGCCATGCTTGTGGAATCATGATCAAGACTTGATCAAATGATGATTATGGCCTCAAAATAAGATGTTTGATCAAAATATTAACTTTTGACTGTAAAATGACCATTTTGCCCCTGTAGTTGACTGTGAAGCAAATGGAGCTTTTGACTGTGCAATTTGACCTTGTGAGGCTTGAGACTTGACATGTAGATGCTTGACAATGTATATAGGCATATGGGATTTGATTGGACCACTGAAAACCTCAAATTCCTTGTAAGAATTAAAACCCTAATTTTGACTGGCTTAGGAGGTATTTGGACTGTGCAACCCTTGAGAAGTCTTGAACCATTTGAAGATGATTCTTGATAAACCTTGAAGAATATGGGGGGGCAAATTTTGGGGATCAACAATGTGAAAGTCGAGATAATGTAGTTTTGGGCAGTACATTTAATGATGAACCTGTATCTACTAGCACACTTGATAAAGTATCATTTCCATAACTTATTGAGATATGCAAAGCCATATTATGGTTCCTTCCCTCCTTCGGAAGCTCTTCACCACTGAAACCAAGATTGTTACATGAAGTAATATTTCCCACAATTCCATCAAATTGGTTGTGATCGGTGGAAATAGAACTGACTATTTTGGAATGTTGGTTCGCGAAATGTCGCGGTAAGCAAAAGTCGCCACCGTCTTTTATTTTCTCCAACAAGGAAAGGAAAAAAGCACAGCAAAATTCCTTTTCGAGACGTTTCTCGGTTCGGGAGGTAGATTATAGAAAGGGAAGGTGTTAGCACCCTTTCTATCAGTGGTTATCCACGGGCTCTTAGGTACTTGTTCACTATGTTTTCAAAATGTTTTTCTTTTCTTGTGTTTGTGGGTTTTGAAAAAGTTTGTTTGAAAACTTCGATTTAACTCTTGTATCAGTCCTCAAGAGTGTATCAAGTGTTGTTTGAAAACTTTTAAGTGTAGGTGCGAAAAGTATTTTTGTTTTGAAAGAGCAAGTACCTGAGAACCTCTACCTACTCTAAAGAAATTAAGCTATGTAAATGTCCTTTAGACAGTACTATCCTACTATTGAGAAGTAGGTAGCACCGTCGTTGTAGTTTCGGGTCAATTCGATTATAGGGACATGTGGTCACCAAAGCAATAGTAGGACGCCTTAGCGGTAACCCTAATGTCCTAGATCCTTTTTATCCGAGGCAACTGTTTCGAGGCAACTTGGATCTTTAGACAAGAGGGCGACCTCTAAAACACCGTATACTCAATGACCACGTCGAGGCAACCAAGTGAGGCGTACCCTAGGAGTGGCATGTGCGAGTGTGTCAGGATTCAGTTAAGCTATCTTTGCACATGTTATGGTGAGTTACAAGTTGATTTTAATTTCAGAGATAAGTCTTGTCATGCATAGCCTAGTTAACATACATCTAACAGTTAATAGTTGCGGAAAATAAATCTATGCTATTACAAGGCGTCGGGTATTTACATCGCCAAAAACAAACCCTTGAAAAGTAAATTGCGAAAAATAAATAAAAGCAATAAAAAGTCCTAATTAAATCTATTACATCCTCGGAGCAAATACACTTATATGATCAAAAATATGAATAAAAAATAAACACGCGCGAGAAAAATTGAATCAGAGAAGTTCTTAGGGTTTTGACCCTTTTTTGAGAAAGAAAGAAGTTTTGGTTATTTTGCACTTAATTAAATTAAACCTAATTAATTAATTAATAAAAAGAAATTTTTTGGTTTTTTATGTTTCAAGGAAATAAAAAGGAAATAAAAATAAAAGGATTAAAATTGTCAAAACCCTATTTCTACATTGATTTTATTTATTGTGAAAATATTAAAATTAACCTAATTAACTAAATTAATTTATGTTAGTATTTATTTACAAAATAACTAATTAAAGGTGAAATTAATTTTAATAAATAATAAAAATAATATTATTTTTAGTTTTCTGATTTTGTTATGAAAAAATTAATTTGGTTAGTTTAATAATAATAATAATTAATAAAAACAATTAAATGGAAAATATAAAAGAAAAAAGAATAAAACCCAGGGGGTGATGGGCCAGCTTTGGAGGTGTTTCTGGCAATTCTCAGGCCCAAATACTGCAAGCCCTTTTGACTTTTGTGATTATTCATGCGCTGGTTGACTAAGGACCATGGTAGTCATCATCTTTGGCCATTGGATCTTGGCCTGAAGCCACATGGCGCGCTGGGATTTGAGGCACATGGTGGAACACCTTTTGAAACCTGCATGTGATTATGTGAAAGAAAATGAAATAAATGTTTTGGGGGACCTGGGATTCGAACCCAGGTCCCAGTGCTCATAGGCCAATACGCTCAACCACTCCACCATCCTGCTTTAGTCATTAGTGGAATAATAAACATTCATTATATATGCAAACCAATTAACATACTGAAATTATAAAAACGCGCGCTTCTTTTTAAACTGGCCAAACAGACGTTAACACCTAATCATCTTCTTCATTGTACCTGCATAAAAGAATATTAGATAGCGGGGGTTTTTAACCCCCACAATATGCTTGCACGAAAAATAGCGATTAGCTCCACAGGGTATATAAATATTTCGCGAATGGTGGATTGCATTCGTCTTGACCACATGATCTCAACCATATGTCTCATAAGTCCTAATTTTGCCTGGATTGAATAGCCCTAATTTGAAACTCAAGAACCCCAAAAAATCATTCATGGCATCTTTGGATTCAGTGCATTATAGTTCAATTAAGTGATACCATTAGCTTCGTATGATTCCTAGCAATGCAAAACAATCAAGAAAATATGTTAAATGCGCATGATTTAAGAGTTACGATTTGGAATAGAAAAGGCAAACCGTGGTTCTGTAAAGGATGATTCTTTGAGCTTTAGTGCGTGATTTCAATTGCAAATTGTCCCTGGGACCTCCTGCAATGTATTTGAATCAACAAATTGCCTTGAATTGGTCTGGAATACAAAAATCAGTTTTCACTTTTTCTTGAAAATTCTTGAATATGGCTATGGTCTTTTCTGCAGTTTTTTCACGTTTTTTAGGTTAGGATTTGCTTGCATATATATAGGGCAATTGAATTAGGTCAAGAGATGGGCAAAAATCCATGTGCAATGGTGATTGAATCTTTGATTGGAAATCAAATCTTTTTGATTTTTCATGATTGGAAAATGTTGCCAAATTTGGAGATTTTGTATCTTTGACTTGGTGCTCGAATTTGCCAGCATGTTGAGGTCCTATTTGCTTCACAAAAAGATTGAAAACATCAAATCTTCTATTTTCCTACAATTTAAATTAATTAAATGAATTAATATTAATTAAAAGTCCAATTAATCAATAAAAATAAGAAAATAAATTCCATTAATCTTGATGGGTCGTGCATAGGTCATGGATGAAGTTTCAAGAAGAGATTTGAGGCCCATTAGCAAAAATAAGGTGTTTTGAGCAAAGTTGACTTTTGCAAATTCATGAAAATTTCCCAACTTCTCCAATGCATAACTTGCTCAATTTTAATCATATGAACACGTTCTTGGACATTTTGGAAAGGTCTTGAAGTCCTCTAACCAATGCCTTTGGTCCCATGTCATTTGGATTTACCAATATCAAGTTATGGCCTTTGACTTAAAGTGAACTTTTGTTGACTTTTGAATTTGACCTATAATGTGGAAATTGATAACCTTTTGTGAGAGCATTTCTTGAACTTGGAGTGTGAAGATGGATTTTAGGAAATTGCATCCCCTTCAAAATGAGCATTGGATGGGATTTTTCTGACAAACCATGAAAAAGTTATGCCCTGGTCAAGATACAATTGACTTTTTCTATTGTCCAAAAATAGTAACTTTTTGCATCTTAATGATTTTTGAGCTATCCTTGTGGAATCATGATCAAGACTTGATCAAATGATGATTGTGGACTCAAAATAAGATGTTGACCAAAAATTCTGACTTTTGACTATGAAATGACCATTTTGCCCTTGCAGTTGACTGTGGATCAAATGAGGCTTTTGACTGTGCAAATTGACATTATGAGTCTTGAAACTTGGCATGTAGGTGCTTGAGAATGTATATGGGCCTATGAGACTTGATTGAAGCATTGAAAACCCCAAATTCCTTGAAAGAACCAAAACCCTAATTTCAGCTGTCCTAGGAGGTGGTTTGACTGTACAACCCTTTGAGCAATCTTGACCAATTTGAAGATCATTCTTGACAAATATTGAAGAATATGGGAGGGAAAATTTTGGGGTACAACAGTTGCCCCTGTTCAATCTTCTTAAACCTGAGGAGATAGATTGGCTTGCGTGCCTTTCATGATCCGAAGGTGGAAGATGATTGAACACTAAAGTGCCCAGAAATTTGCACTCGCATGGTGTAGTATCAGCAATGTGATGTCGGGAATGGGCTTACAGATGCCATTTGGAGAGATGATGGATAGGAGGATAGGCTTATAGATGCCATCTGGAACTGTTTGTTAAATTGTAACTTGGTAGGTCGAAAGAAGGAACCTGTGTAGGGTTGCCTGATGATGAGTCCGTGTAAAACTGCATCTTGGAAGAGAAGGAACCGGTGTAGGGTTGCCTGATGATGGTCAAGTAGATAGTTGTCATGTCTGGTTTCAAGTATTAATCTCTGACCTAAGAAAGAAAGATAGTTTTCCTGGCTTGTTACATGTATTGATCTTCAATCTCTTCATATAGGTGGCTTTCCTGTCTGGTTTCAGGTATTAACCTACAACCAGTCGTCCGCAGAATTTTCCTGGCTTGTTACATGTATTAATCTGGAACTTGAAAAGGTTGGCCGATGAGATAGTTGACCTGGCTGGTTACAGGTATTAATCTCTGACCTGAGAAAGAAAAATAGTCTTCCTGGCTTGTTACAGGTATTGATCTTCAATCTCTTCAATGTAGATAACTTTCCTGTCTGGTTTCAGGTATAGATCTACAATCAGTTTTCCACAAATATTTCATGGCTTGCTTTAATCCGGAACTTAAGAAGGCTGGCCGATGAGATAGTTTTCCTGTCTGGTTTCAGGTATTAATCTCTGACCTGAGAAAGAAAGATAGTCTTCCTGGCTTGTTACAGGTATTGATCTTCAATCTCTTCATGTAGATAACTTTCCTGGCTAGTTACAGGTATAGATCTACAATCAGTCGTCCACAGATATTTCCTGGCTAGTTACAGGCGTTGATCTGGAACTTAAGGTTGATGGTAATCATCTTTTGATTGAATCTGGAATAGGTATGAATCTGAATAAGCAATAGAATAACATCCGGGTCTGGAGCATCTCTAAGCTGTCTCTGAAAGGAAATCTGAATAAGCAATAGAATAGCATCCGGGTCTGGAGCATCTCTAAGCTGTCTTTAGAAGTTTGAATCTGAATAAGCAATATAATAGCATCCGGGTCTGGAGCATCTCTAAGCTGTCTCTGAAAGGAAATCTGAATAAGCAATAGAATAGCATCCGTGTCTGGAGCATCTCTAAGCTGTCTCTGAAAGGAAATCTGGAATAAGTATCGGAATGTCGCCATGTCTGGGTCACATCCGAACTGTCTCTAGAAGGAATCTGGAATAAGTATCAGAATGTCGCCATGTCTGGGTCACATCTGAACTATCTCTTGCTCAATGGAGTAAACCGCTGAGGTTATAGAACTGGTCCGTACTATGACGGAGGAGAACATCAAGATCTAGGAACTGACTCGTGCTCAATGGAGTATACCATTGAGGTTATAGTACATGTCCACCCTATGATGTAGAGAAACTGTCGAGATTGAGAACCTTATCTGAACTTCAACCGAGGATAACCCGATTGAGATTTAAGAACTGGTCAGATCTTCGATTAAGCTGAGAACTTGACTGCATCTTTCCTGAAAGGTAAAGGTCAGTCATATGCAATGCATGAAATGGATCAAGCAATGATGTTCTCAACATAAATTAGATCGTATGATATGATGCGTATATGCATGTATCATGATGTATGAAAATGTGATGTTTTAGCTGGGAAAATAAATCCCGGATAGCTGCTGGAGAACGATGTTAAATTCTTCGTTTCCGCTGGGGATGATGAACAAAGATGATTGCAAGAATAAACCGGTAGGAGAAGATGACTCCGTTGGGGGATAAACCTGGTGAAGAGATTACTCTGCGGGGAATTATTCTGTGGGGAAGAGATGCTTCGCTGAGATTTTAACGATAACTCCACTGGGGACTCTGTTGATAAGCTCTGTTGGGGATTTTGATGATGAACTCCGCTGGGGATAGAAAGAACTTCGCTGGGGGATGATCTTTCCGTTGCAATTTGCTGAGGATAACCCAGTTAGACTCTGGTTGGGGATAACCTTCTGAACTTGGCTGGGGAGGTACATTTGTACTCTGCAGGGGACGAGCTTCCAGAATCTACTAGGTAAGATGATCCAACTCTGGTGGGGAAGCTTTTCAGACTGTGCTGGGAAATGGTTCCACTGAGGGTATCTTGTATTCCGTCGGGGAACAATCTTATATTTCTGTCGAGGAATATTAAGACTGCCGGGGATGCTTGCTGAGGAATATCTGTATACTCCGTTGGGGAATATTGAGATTTACTGGGGATACCCAACTTCGTTAGGGCTGATGGTAGACCAACTCTGCTTGGGGAGAGTATCGCTGATTTGCTCATAGTTGCAAGTCTCGGTGGGGAGAGCTACCATCATTGTCTTACTCTTGGGGGAGTGAAGGTATCTTGGTCCTGCCCTGGTGTCTGGTGAGCAGAGCAGCTGTACAGTTCGGACAATTCTTATTGCCCCAGTTTCTGAGGGAGAAGAAGGCCTATGAGGTGCTTGATAACTTCCCATTGACAAATCTTCTTCTGGTAGGTAAGTGACAAGATGACGGGACATAGTCGTACGCTTTGATCCCTAATTTTTCCTGGACTGCCCTTTCGGGTTTTCAGTCCATCGGGATACCCTTTTTTTCCCAAGCCGCCTTTTCAGGTTTTCGACTTGCCGGGTGTACAAATTTTTCATTTTCATCCCTTATTTTTGCCCGAACCCTTTTGGTTCGCCGGGAAGCCCTTATTTTTGCCTAGGCCAGTCGACCTAGCGGGTCTTTGATTATGCGTAGTATTTTTTGACTATGTCCACGTTCTCAGAGCGCAGGGAGTTGTCACTGTCAGTAGTGTTGTGTCGCCATACTACCAGAAGATGTCTGATCATGCAAGATTTGTTGCTGGAATTCATGTCCAATGCCCCAAGTGACTCAGATGGAGGTTTGCCCCTGGCTATTTGGCATTTTGAGAGATTCCTTGAATCTTGACTTGACTGCCCCAGATGATGGACAATGCTCATGTCGTGCCCCTGGATTGGAAGTGTTTTTTCCGCTTGAGGTGACTCTTTTTGTTGAGAAGGTTTTTGTTCACCAGATATTCGTCATGCGAATTTCTCTGCTGTTTGAACCAATAGTCACATGTAAACAATGTTATTTTAAAAATGCAAAGCTTATGTCTGTCTTGAAGTTTTTTTTTTGAAAATGTATTTTTTAGTATAACAGGCGATTTTTTTGTAAAATGTGATGTTAACTCAGGATTTTACAGCAAGCCCTACAGGAGTCAGGATACCTTTTGTAACAGTATGCTTTCGAACTAACCCATGCTTCAGCTAGGACTTTTAATGGTTATAACGTGGCCTGGTTCACGGTTTAAGAAACAAAGGATAAAGGCTCAAAATTTATTTGTACCCACCCGTTCTTCGTGATGTTCTTCGATCCTAAACTCAACTAATCGTGCATTAGATCTTGTTTGAGTCTTTGCTCTGATATTCTAGTGATGGTTCGGATTCTGATAGTTTATTTTGAATAGGCAGTCATTTTGTTACATTTTTCATGTTGTTGAGGATTTATAGCGACCTCTTTCTTTTTGATTTTGTTATCCCTGTTTTTTTCCTGAACTGTTTCTTTTGTGATTACAGTCAGCGGGATGCCCCAGTTTTGTAAGTTCCCTTCATAGGTTTTGACTTATTGGGCTTTTGTTTTTGAAAGATAACGAATGCCTGTCCTTACGATTATAGGGAACCATCACTGTCTTTTTGTCTCGGAAGGACTTCTTTGATGCCATTCATTGTGCACCTGGATCAACTGGGAAAACTACCCTGCCCCGGGTTGTGATTAAGGGTTTTAATTTGTTAAAAGAAAAACTCCAACTTCTTTGGATCAAAGGGGTTGACTAGGGATTATCTTCCTTATAACTCCATTGTTTAGGATTTGAAACAATGCCTGTACCTCATCAGCGGGGTCTATTCAAAAGCATACTGTAAAGATCGTGATATCGTTTTCGTCATCCTCCCTCAAAAGGCTTAGAATTTTTTAATCGACAGTTGAACATCACAAGAAATGAAAGCAATTTGAATATAGTGAATACAAATGGATTGATTCAAAACAGACATATGCGATGCATTAATGAAATAAAAGAGTTTGCCATGACAATAATTGTTTGAATAAGCAAAGAAAAATACAACTTGAAAATTCAAATAAAACAAAAGCCTTCAATGATTTGGCATAGGAGCAGTGATTATGTTTGGAGTCTCTGGAGGGTCAAACTGGATTTCTTTGGCATCAATCATGTCTTGAACCTTATTCTTCAGGGCCCAACAGTTGTTTGTGTCATGTCCCGGACTGTCAGAGTGGTATGCACACCTTTCATTGGGATGATAGGTAGGAGCGGAAGTGTTTGGATTCCGGAGAGGAGCCCTTAATGTAATCAGCCCTGCCTTCAACATTTGCTGTAGCGCTTGAGTCAGTGACATGTTGATCTTAGTGAATTGTCTTTTAGATGCGACCTCCTTACGTTGATTCCCCTGTCTTTGTTGAGCAGGCGTAGGATTAGAGATCAAGATTTCTCCTACGCATTGGTCATGACGACTCTTTTGACCATACACAACATTGGACTCTTTCTTCCCATTGTAGGGCTTTTTCTGAGCATCGGAAGGTGTAGCTTCTTGGATCTTCCCGCTTTTGATGCCAACTTCAATTCTTTCACCAGTCAAGATAAGGTCTGTGAACCCGGCTGAAGAATTCCCAATCAAATGGTTGAAGAATGGACCAGACAGGGTCCCCAAGAACATATCCACAAGTTCACGATCAGTTAAAGGTGGCTGCACCCTTCCAGCAAGGTCTCTCCATTTTTGGGCGTACTCTTTAAATCCTTCACCCATCCCTAGTGACATACCCTGGAGTTGGGTACGCGTAGGAGCGAGGTCGGAATTATATTGAGACTGCTTATAGAATGCAATAGCCAAGTCTTCCCAGTTGCGGATACTGGCCCCATCCAGCTGATAGAACCATTCGAGTTGAGTCCCTGAGAGACTATCCTGAAAGAAATGGATCCACAAATTCTTGTCAGCAGTGTAAGGTTGGATCTTCCTTACATACGACCGGAGGTGCAGCTTTGGGAAGGAGGCTCCGTCATATTTGGCAAAGGCAGGCGCCTTGAATTTATGGGGAATCACCACCCCAGAGGATAAGCCCAGGTCTCCAAAGTCCAACCCGGGCACGTCCTGTATCTCCATAGTGCTCAAGCGGTCCTCCAACTGTTTCTACCTATCCTCAGTAGGAGGGTATTGCTCTTCATCATAATCTGTCTCGTTGTCGGAGACCACGGGACTAGGAACCCTTCTCTCTTGTGGGCTGTCTTTCCCTACAGATGAGGTAGTCAGCCCAACCTCATTCTGTAATCTATTCCCAAACCTGCGTCTAGTGTTGAATAAGACGGTCCTCTTCTTCTTCTTCTTCTTCTTCTTCTTCTTCCTCTCCTTCAGAATTAGAGTCTTCAAATCCTGTTGACCCTGGGCTAGGCACATAACCAACTCTTGGAACTGGGCATTCTGGGCCTGGAGGGCCTTGATAGCTTGTTCAGTGGAAGGTTCAGTGGACATGATGATTGCTGAAATAAACAGCGAAGAAGATAAGTGACCTGTAATGGTACCTGTAATGCAATGATATGTATGATATGCATGCAATGTTTTCAAGGATCTCGTGGGGTAAACAAAGAAACTTGTTAGAATTTGAACTTTGCAGCTTGATTGAAGGAACTTCATGTTGCTGAGAGTCCTTCTCCAAGAGTCAGGCTCACCATATCGAGTGGGTCATAGCCCCTGACTCAAGTCATCATGTTTGGGTCTCCAAACAACCTTGGCTAGAGGAAAATAAATCCCCTTTGCCCCTTGCTAGACATTTGGTTCATCATGACCTGCATCACAAACCCTTGAGATCCTTGAAATGGGTTAGTCTTTATGCAGGATGTATGCAATGTTATAATGGTATGATGTCATGGTAAAGGCACACCATAAGTATTCACAAAAGGCAAACATGGTAAAGGCACACAAGTCACACAAAAGAGCCCTTAGATTTCAGGCTGGCATGAAGTTTAGGTACTACCCTCTTTCAGTTTCAGTTGGTTAAGACCTGTCTTAAAAATAGTAACCGGGTTCTAGAGGATCTCAATATCACTGACTACCTTCGATCGGTCATAATTCCAGTTTGGCAACCTTTTCTTGCGGCCGAAACCATCGCGAGAGTTTAGCCTCCATGAGTGTAGCATACTGCTACTGTTCTACGGCCAAGTTGGTCAATTTAAGGTTCTAAGGTCAGTTGGTGCTTAATGACTCCTCAGAAGACCCATATTCTCCTCGTTCCAACACAAGGGATATCGGTACAGACCAAGGTGTCACACCAACGTAGCTACTGCTTCACCCGTGTCGGTCTACGCCGGACAGGTCCCTCACAATTTATTGCTACTTACCTAAAGGGTATTCCCCAGATCCGGGGTAGGATCTATGACACTCCAATACGAGCACACAATATTAAAGCATACAAGGCATACAATTGAAAACATAGAATGATCTAATCCTAAGGTACACCTCACTTATTATGTCCCCAGCAGAGTCGCAAGTTCTGTGATCGGTGGAAATAGAACTGACTATTTTGGAATGCTGGTTCGCGAAATGTCGCAGTAAGCAAGAGTCGCCACCGTCTTTTATTTTCTCCAACAAGGAAAGGACAAAAGCACAGCAAAATTCCTTTTCGAGACGTTTCTCGGTTCGGGAGGTAGATTATAGAAAGGGAAGGTGTTAGCACCCTTTCTATCTGTGGTTATCCACGGGCTCTTAGGTACTTGCTCACTATGTTTTCAAAATGTTTTGCTTTTCTTGTGTTTGTGGGTTTTGAAAAAGTTTGTTTGAAAACTTCGATTTAACTCTTGTATCAGTCCTCAAGAGTGTATGAAGTGTTGTTTGAAAACTTTTGTCAGAAAAGTGTAGGTGCGAAAAGTATTTTTGTTTTGAAAGAGAAAGTACCTGAGAACCTCTACCTACTCTAAAGAAATTAAGCTGTGTAAATGTCCTTTAGACAGTACTATCCTACTATTGAGAAGTAGGTAGCACCGTCGTTGGAGTTTCGGGTCAATTCGATTATAGGGACATGTGGTCACCAAAGCAATAGTAGGACGCCTTAGCGGTAACCCTAATGTCCAAGATCCTTTTTATCCGAGGCAACCGTTTCGAGGCAACTTGGATCTTTAGACAAGAGGGCGACCTCTAAAGCACCCTATACTCAATGACCACGTCGAGGCAACCAAGTGAGGCGTACCCTAGGAGTGGCATGTGCGAGTGTGTCAGGATTCAGTTAAGTTATCTTTGCACATGTTATGGTGAGCTACGAGTTGATTTTAATTTCAGAGATAAGTCTTGTCATGCATAGCCTAGTTAACATACATCTAACAGTTAATAGTTGCGGAAAATAAATCTACGCTATTACAAGGCGTCGGGTATTTACATCGCCAAAAACAAACCCTTGAAAAGTAAATTGCGGAAAATAAATAAAAGCGATAAAAAGTCCTAATTAAAGCTATTACATCCTCGGAGAAAATACACTTATATGATCAAAAATATGAATAAAAAATAAACATGCGCGAGAAAAATTGAATCCGAGAAGTTCTTAGGGTTTTGACCCTTTTTTGAGAAAGAAAGAAGTTTTGGTTATTTTGCACTTAATTAAATTAAACCTAATTAATTAATTAATAAAAAGAAATTTTTTTGGTTTCTTATGTTTCAAGGAAATAAAAATAAAAGGATTAAAATTGTCAAAACCCTAATTCTACATTGATTTTATTTATTGTGAAAATATTAAAATTAACCTAATTAACTAAATTAATTTATGTTAGTATTTATTTACAAAATAACTAATTAAAGGTGAAATTAATTTTAATAAATAATAAAAATAATATTATTTTTAGTTTTCTGATTTTGTTATGAAAAAATTAATTTGGTTAGTTAAATAATAATAATAATAATAATAATTAATAAAAACAATTAAAGGGAAAATATAAAAGAAAAAAGAATAAAACCCAGGGGGTGATGGGCCAGCTTTGGAGGTGTTTCTGGAAATTCTCAGGCCTAAATACTGCAAGCCCTTTTGACTTTTGTGATTATCCATGCGCTGGTTGACTAAGGACCATGGTAGTCATCATCTTTGGCCATTGGATCTTGGCCTGAAGCCACATGGCACGCTGGGATTTGAGGCACATGGTGGAACACCTTTTGAAACCTGCATGTGATTATGTGAAAGAAAATGAAATAAATGTTTTGGGGGACCTGGGATTCGAACCCAGGTCCCAGCGCTCATAGGCCAATACGCTCAACCACTCCACCATCCTGCTTTAGTCATTAGTGGAATAATAAACATTCATTATATATGCAAACCAATTAACATACTGAAATTATAAAAACGCGCGTTTCTTTTTAAACTGGCCAACCAGATGTTAACACCTCATCATCTTCTTCATTGTACCTGCATAAAAGAATATTAGATAGCGGGGGTTTTTAACCCCCACAATATGCTTGCACGAAAAATAGCGATTAGCTCCACAGGGTATATAAATATTTCGCGAATGGTGGATTGCATTCGTCTTGACCACACAATCTCAACCATATGTCTCACAAGTCCTAATTTTGCCTGGATTGAATAGCCCTAATTTGAAACTCAAGAACCCTAAAAAATCGTTCATGGCATCTTTGGATTCAGTGCATTATAGTTCAATTAAGTGATACCATTAGCTTCGTATGATTCCTAGCAATGCAAAACAATCAAGAAAATATGTTAAATGCGCATGATTTAAAAGTTACGATTTGGAATAGAAAAGGCAAACCATGGTTCTGTAAAGGATGATTCTTTGAGCTTTAGTGCGTGATTTCAATTGCAAATTGTCCCTGGGACCTCCTGCAATGTATTTGAATCAACAAATTGCCTTGAATTGGTCTGGAATACAAAAATCAGTTTTCACTTTTTCTTGAAAATTCTTGAATATGGCTATGGTCTTTTCTGCAGTTTTTTCACGTTTTTTAGGTTAGGATTTGCTTGCATATATATAGGGCAATTGAATTAGGTCAAGAGCTGGGCAAAAATCCATGTGCAATGGTGATTGAATCTTTGATTGGAAATCAAATCTTTTTGATTTTTCATGATTGGAAAATGTTGCCAAATTTGGAGATTTTGTATCTTTGACTTGGTGCTCGAATTTGCCAGCATGCTGAGGTCCTATTTGCTTCACAAAAAGATTGAAAACATCAAATCTTCTATTTTCCTACAATTTAAATTAATTAAATGAATTAATATTAATTAAAAATACAATTAATCAATAAAAATAAGAAAATAAATTCCATTAAGCTTGATGGGTCGTGCATAGGTCATGGATGAAGTTTCAAGAAGAGATTTGAGGCCCATTAGCAAAAATAAGGTGTTTTGAGCAAAGTTGACTTTTGCAAATTCATGAAAATTTCCCACCTTCTCCAATGCATAACTTGATCAACTTTGATCATATGAACATGTTCTTGGACATTTTGGAAAGGTCTTGAAGTCCTATAACCAATGCCTTTGGTCCCATGTCATTTGGATTTACCAATCTCAAGTTATGGCCTTTGACTTAAAGTGCACTTTTGTTGACTTTTGAATTTGACCTATAATGTGGAAATTGATAACTTTTTGTGAGAGCATTTCTTGAACTTGGAGTGTGAAGATGGATTGTAGGAAATTGCATCCCCTTCAAAATGAGAATTGGATGGGATTTTTCTGACAAACCATGAAAAAGTTATGCCCTAGTCAAGATACAGTTGACTTTTTCTATTGTCCAAAAATAGTAACTTTTTTGCATCTTAATGATTTTTGAGCTATCCTTGTGGAATCATGATCAAGACTTGATCAAATGATGATTGTGGACTCAAAATAAGATGTTGACCAAAAATTCTGACTTTTGACTGTGAAATGACCATTTTGCCCTTGTAGTTGACTGTGGATCAAATGAGGCTTTTGACTGTGCAAATTGACATTATGTGTCTTGAAACTTGGCATGTAGGTGCTTGAGAATGTATATGGGCCTATGAGACTTGATTAAAGCATTGAAAACCCCAAATTCCTTGAAAGAACCAAAACCCTAATTTCAGCTGTTCTAGGAGGTGGTTTGATTGTACAACCCTTTGAGCAATCTTGACCTATTTGAAGATCATTCTTGACAAATCTTGAAGAATATGGGAGGGAAAATTTTCGGGTACAACATTGGTCAACCGTCACATCATGATCTACGAATGCCTGGTCCAAGACCTTCATCAAAGCTTCCCTATGGGTACCAGAATCTCTTAGTAAAGCAAGCACGGAAATTTTGGAAGGAGTTTGCAAAAGTTGGTCCACAATCTTGTATTCACTTCTCTTAATGAGTTTCAAAATCTCATCATCATCAGGATCTGGGTTAGGTTCATTGGATCGGCCTACCTCAACTCTTGGCTCAACATTCCTCATCGAAATTTCTGCCGGTATAGGCCTTCTAACTTGAACTTCAGGCCTTTTCGATGGTACCACTACTAAGATGCGTCCGCTCCTTGTGACTCTACTCACATCAGCAATATTAACAAAAGATGGCATTGGCGGTATGGGAACTTCTACCCCATTCTCAATCATTGTGGCATTATATTTGTATGGTATGGCTTGGTCCGATTTGTAAGGCACAGGACCAGGTGGACAAATAATCAAAGGAGCAGCAGGTGAAGTCTGACTATCATAAACAATTTCTATTGGCTCAGGCATGTTGAACTATGGCACTATAACATTCACTTCATCATCTGGATCTCTGTCATATGTAATGGTGATAACCCTTTGATCCAACAACTTCTGAATATCCTCTTTCACAATAGGGCAATCATCTTCTATTGAAGAAAATTCACAAACGTCATAATCATGTCGATGTTTAAAGAAGGCAAGTCTACTTAAGCTTTGATGTATCCTGATCAACGAGTCCATTATATGCTCAACTTGGTAAACTCGAAACTTTCCAGGATATCCTTCCACCATATTCACAGGTGCTTCCCCATGTCGAGGCAAAGGATTATCTCGAACATTCGGGTTAACATCTTTGAAAGACAAAATACCGTTCTTGATTAACCTCTGGACATCTGCCTTCAAAGTAAAGCAATTTTCAATGTTATGCCTCGATGAACCTTCGTGATTCGCATAGAATTGATCCGCCTTATACCAAGGAGAAGTATTATTCGGTGCAATAGGAGGAGGCTTCGTTGTTATGAGATTTTTTCGGATTATAGCGGGGAACAACTCAGTGTAAGTCATTGGGATGGCATCAAATTGTGGTTTCCTCGGAGAACGGTTCTGATTGTTGAATTGATGAGCCTGTTGTTGAGGATGTTGCTGAAATTACTGTTGTTGAATTGGAGGGGCTTGATAAGTTGGGGTCACCATTGTTGGGCGGATAGCAGGAGTGACTGCCGCAACATGTGAATACCCTCTCCTCGGCCTCCCAGGAAAAATTGCACTGACATCTTATTCTTTCCTCTTGGGGAAGACACTTCCAAACTTCTTGACACCGCTAGATGTATCTCCTTCCTTGACCAAACGTCCTTCACGAATTCCTTCTTCAAGCCGCATGCCCATATTCACCATCTCAGTGAAGTCACTAGGCGCACTCGCAATCATTCTCTCATAGTAGAAAGAACCTAAAGTTTTCAGGAAAATCTTTTTCATTTCTTTCTCTTCAAGGGGAGGATAAATTTGAGCGAAAATCTCGTGCCACCTTTAGGCATATTCTTTAAAAGACTCTCTGTCTTTCTGGTACATAGCCGGGAGTTGATCTCGGTCTGGAGCCATGTCAACATTGTACTTGTATTGACAAACAAAAGCTTCACTGAGGTCATTGAAGTTACAGATTCGGGTGCTATCCAAACCCATGTACCATTTCAGAGCGGTATCAGTTAAACTGTCTTGGAAGTAATGAATTAGTAAATTATGATCATCATAATAGGTGGACATCTTTCTCACATACATGGTCAAGTGACTTTGTGGACAAGAGTCACCTTTGTATCTTTCAAAGTCCGGAATTTGAACTTAGTTGGAATTTTCATGTTTGGGACTAAACACAAGTCATGAGCATTTTTCCCAAACAAGTCTTTCCCTTTAAGCACTCTAATTTCCCTCTGCATTTCTTGGAATTGGTCTTGGAACTCCTCTATCCTATCGAAAAGGCCCAAACTTTCAGCAGTTTCAGCATGATAAATGGGTTCATTTCTGTATGGAATAGTGTGAACCATAGGAGCGGCAGTAGTCATCACAGGTTGAGGGAAAGATACCATAGGATGGATTACAGGTTGCACAGTAGTTGTCTCGGGTTGAGGAAAGGACATAACAGGTTGAATCATGGGTTGTACAGCAGGCTGGTACCCTTCTGGCAGGAAGTTGTAAGGCATACCATACGGAAAACCTTTCGGCATTTGATGTTGGAGCGGAGAGTTGACTTGAGTCAAAGATGTTAGAGCGATGACGATCTCGGAAACCACAATAGTTGGAGTTTGAATTTCAGCGGCTGAACTCGATGGCTGATTCTGAGCAGCCATCAAGCTTTCCACCAACGCGGTCAACTTTTCCATTCCAATACGAAGAGTAGTAACTTCTTCGCGAAGCTCATGATTTTCCTGCTCCAGATCTTCCATCCTTTTTTGATGGTTGGCTCGGGTGTTATACCGGTGAAACAACTTGACAATCTATCGGAGTGGAAAAAGAAACAAGAATAAGACTCTAGAAAACATGTGAAATTGAATGTTGGATGATGCATGATACGCGATGCAAATGATCATTTATTTTGATAGTTTTTCAAGGAGCTTTAGAACTTTGATAACTTTGCACACATCAATGGTAAAGGAATTTGGAACAATAAAAACTCATTTCATTAATCAAAGCGGTAAATTACAACTTTGGGACAACAAAACCCATTAATAAAAACAGTAAATTACAACTTTGGAACATGAAGCCCTTTTACAGAGTTTTACAAAATGACATAAGTAATAATAATAAAAAACTAAGAACTAAAGGTCACTCAAAATCATCATCGGATGAAGGACCAAATGCCATTTGTAACTTGAGCTTCTTAATGTTCTCTTCATATAAGTCTTCCATCTCTTTCTTCTCAGCTACCAGTTGATCAATGATTTCCTTCCGTGGATTAGGAACAGGAGCAACGCCTACCAAATCTTTCTTCTTCCTCTTCCTTTCATTAGCATATTTCTTGAGTAATGCATCCTTTTGACGAAGCTTCTCATCATGATCAATAAACCAACTGTCTTAAATAAATAGCATATCCTCATTCTCCTTCAGCTGTCGAGTCAGGACCGTATTTTCGTATTCAGATGTATAATACTTTTCCTTCCAAGCATCTCTTTCAGACTTCATTCTAGCCAGATTTTCTTGGTACTCTCTCATGTTCCCAATAGGGATATCAATAGATGATGATGCAGCAACATGGAATAAAGGTTTCTCGGGATTATAAGGCATCTTGAGAGCATAAGCCCTAGCACGAACCTATTGAAGGTAAGTCTCCAAAGAAACAACACCTCTATGCCCTAACATGTCTCTACCCTTTCTATGGATGTGACGCCAAGCCCTTTCAATCTCCTCCTTAGCTGCTTGGTGATCTTTTCCTTCTTGTAGAAAGAAACCACTCACATGAGTGTTGTTTGGCTTGTCCCTCATCGGGTACCCAAACCGGAGGCGCGCAAGAACATGATTATAATTAATTCCTCCCTTCGTACCAAGAAGAGGTACGTTGGGAAAAACACCATAACTATCAATGATCTTCACGTCGTAGTAAGCTCGATTGTACCAATCTATGTCGGAATGAGTAAGAGCCATAATTTTTGGCGCCCATCGTGGCTCCTTCTCGAGATCCCAGAAAACATCAGACCTAGGTAGATGAGAAACATACTACTGGTATAACAACGGTGCACAACAGATAATCATCCCTCCTTGATAGGAGTTTCGAAGATGGATGGAATAGAAGGTATCTCCTAGCAGCGTAGGGACCAGATTTCCAATCAAGAAGATTCTAATGACGTTGATATCCATGAACTTATCAATATTAGGGAACAAGAACAATCCATAAGCAAGTAAAGCAAAGACATCTTCAAAGGCAACAATATCTTTTATCTCAGTGAAGTGATGAGCTTTCTTCAACAAAAACTGCGCAGATAAGCCTCAGATTCCCCCCTTAGTAGTCATGTTCTCTTCTATCTCCGACTTCCTCAAGTGGGTGATTGTTGCTATCTCATGAGATTTGGGTTCCACTTCTAAACCAGAGAAAGGAACACAGTCGGTGATTAGCAAACCAAGTATATAGGAGTACTCTTCTAAAGTGGGCATTAACTGGTAATCAGGAAAGGTGAAGCATCGATACAATGGATCATAGAATTGGACCAACGTACTAAGGATGCCTTCCTTCATCTTGCGCTTCATGAGAGGGATAATGGATCCATATTTCTTTTGAAACTCCATAGGGTTCTCAATCTTGGGGATCAAACCCTTCAACTCTTCAATCTCAGGCTCCTTAAAACTATAACTCCGAGTGTTTCTTTTTCCAAAATCCATAGTAACAGTACCTGAGATGTTTGCAAAAATCATTCTTAAGTTCCTTAAAAAACATGTTTTACAAAAATAATGCTTATGGATGTATGGATGAATGATAATGCAACAATTACACATAAGTTCACAAACATGGGGTTCAAAGGTTCAACGCTTCGAGCATGGAGTCAAAGATAAAGCCCACCCCCAGGGTATGTACTAAAGGTTTAATCACACCTATAAGATAATGTTCTAAGAGTTCCCAGAGTCTATATTCCTCCTTAGGATATTACCAACATCTTGATTACTCAATAATTAGCAATATTCTCAAGAGAAACTCATCCGAGTGTAGCATCGCATGACAACTACTTCTGGATTACTCTGTTATAGTCTCCGCGCTACAACTAAAAGGCCAAGATGGGTTAGGGTTCTACGGTTCTCAGCTTCTCTGGCTCCCAGGTCGAAAGCAATAACGTCTTCCTGATTACTCGGTAAACAAATACTGCATTCAAAGGGGCTTTCCACTGAGTGGGGGATTTCATGCCTCCTTCTTCGGGATTACTCCCTCAAAGTTAACATGAATATACCGCCCGTCCTATTCTTAAGTGTAACTTAGTCCGGGTATAGGACTTATCCTTTGTAAATATTATTAACACCCAAATAACCACAATATAAACATATAATCAAACAATCAAATAATGATAAAATAGATAAGACAAATTAGGCTTAACCCACTTAGGGATGGACCAGCAAGAGGTCAATCTTTCCCCAGCAGAGTCGCCAATTCTGTAGCGATAAAAAATGTAGCGGGGTAAATCGCAGATCGAGCTATTAATTAACTCGTCTCACAAAAGCAAGAGTCACCACCGTGCTTTATTATTTCCAAGGGAAAAGGGAAAAGAGCGAAATAAAACCCTAAAATATGCAATGTAAAATAATATTTAAAAGTAATGAAAATACAATGCATTTTGAAAAGAGATCTAGAGTTCGGGGGTTGGTTATGCAATGGGAAGGTATTAGAATCCAATGCATCTATAGTATCCTATAGGAACCTGTGATACAGTGGGAGAACTGACTTGAGTTTTTGCGTTTGTGTTCGCAATTGTGCGGTTTAGCAAGAGTCGCCACCGACTTTTTATTTTATCCTAAGGAAAGGTTAAAAAGCACAGGAAAGACCTTTGAGATGTTTTCTTGGGTTCGGGGGGGGGGGGGGGGGGGTAGATTATGAAAAGGGAAGGTGCAAGCACCCTTTTCATCCATGGTTTTCCATGGGCTCTTAGTTACTTGTTTAGATCACTTGTTTTTGCTTTTCAATTATTTGAAATGGTGCTTTGTGTGTGGTTTTTGAAAATGCTTTTAAAAAGAGGCCATCGTTGTGGCGACCTTTGTAATGATTCTTGTTTGAATATATACAAAGGTGTTTGTCCTTTTGAAAATATATTTCAATGTTTGAAAGTTTGTTTTTTGGGAAATGTTTTGAAGTTGTATTGTGAAGTGTGTTTGAAAGTAGCAAGGATGTTTTGCAAGCTTTCGATCAAGTAACTAAGAGTTATCTACCCTATTTTACTCAAAGGTATTTCCTACATATTTTAACCCTTTTGACAGTGTTGTTTTACCATTGCATTTGGTAAACAACCTTGTATTAGGATGTTAAACGGGACATGCGCGGGTCATCGCATACAATCATTGAAAGCAACTTATGAGAAGCTCTAGCAATTTTGTAAGGGACGATATCATTTTATCGAAGGCAACATTGAGGGTCATCGAGGGACTACGATCTTTGTTTGTCGAAGGGGCATTTGCTAGAGTGTATCATATTCGAGGGACATGATTGCATTTCCGAGGCAACAAGCGAGGTTACCCTAGAGGTGCAAGTGTGCATTGTGTTTTTCATTTTCATGCATTTAGGTCTTGTATTAGGTCATATAGCGATTGATTTTTGATTTTCACATACAAACCCTAATCTCTAATCATGGCATATTTGAAAGCATAAAGTGCGAGAATTAAAATTCTAAGCTATTACAAAAGTATCCGGGGATAGGGGTACAATTATTTACAAATGGGGATGAATCTCACAAGGATAACAATGTCCAAATATCAAGTGTTACAACCAAATCGAATTGTCGCAATTCAATGTAAAGCCATAACAAATTATAAAAGAAAATCAATCAATTATGAAATGCATGTATTAAAAAAGATAACTAAACTCTATTCTAAAATTAAGAATTATTATTGTTATTATTTGTATGTGTTTTTTTTATTAATGAAAAGGGTTTAAAGAAACAAGATTAATTAAATGAAGATCTTTATTATTTTTGGTGTTTTCTTGTTAAATATAAGGAAAATAATAAAAGGAAGAAAATGACTAAAACTAATTAAGAAAAAATCAAAATTTATTTTAAATATTATTAGTGTTAATAAAATAAAAGAAAACAAATTAATTTTAAATGAATTAATTAAAAAAAACAAGCATTTGTTAATCAAAAGAAAATAAATTAAAAGAAAAAAAAAGAATGGGCTTAGGATTTGAGAATTGGGCCCAAAACAAAAAACTAAAGAAGGACAAAGAGGACAAAATGGAAAAATGGGGGGGGGGGGGGGGACGCGCTAGCAAAATCGTTGTGGGCTTATGTGGTTAGGGGCAGACAGGACCAATGCATAATTTATTTCATTTTAGGGGTTGGAACAAATTAGGGTTCATTGGCTTATTGTACAGCGGCGCCGTTTCACTCGTTTTCACTTCATCTTTCTCAATCTCACGCTTCTGATCTTCCTCCTACCTAAGCCGCCGGAGCGCCCTCACTCTCCTCCTCTTCCAATCATTCAATGGCCTTGGTTGCATTATGGTACGGTTTGTTTCTTGATTTGAGTTTTACAGTTTGTTGTTTATGTGATTTTTAAAGTTGTTTAACCTATGGTGTTTACATTCCTGAGATGCAGCAAAGAGGGTTTGAGAAAAAATTGTACCTTGGGGATTTTCGGGAACAAATGGAGGGAAGGTGAGACGGAGCTCCCCGGTGGCTAGAGGTGGAGGAGGGAAGAAATGATGGACGCGCGGCTTTTGGTGATTTATTTCCTTTGCTATTGTTGTTTTCTTTCGTTGATGATGATTATCTGAAACTTGATTGTTGGTATGATTGTTGATGATGAGTGTTCTGAAACTGATTTTTGTTGGTAGTTGCTTCTGAAATTCTTTTCCTCTCTCTTGGAGTTTGAATGTTGATGATGATGTTCTGAAACTGATTTTTGTTGATGTTTGTTTTTGTTAATGATGATGATCTGAAACTTATTGTTGGTATTTTGATTTTGTTGAAACTGAGTTTGGTTGTTTGTAAGATGGTGGCTCTGGTTTGGAGATTAGTTATGCATTTTGGAGATCGATCTTGTTGTGCTGTTCTTGCTGTTACAGGCTTTTGTGGTTTTGATTATTTGGCAGTTTTGTGGTTGGAAACTGTTGTGTAGTTTTTGGCTTGTTACAGTTGGTTTGCAGTTTGGTTTGATATGGCTAGGCTAGTTTGATAGCAGGGTTTTCTAGTTTGAGTTGTTGTGCAGGTTGGGCTTATTTGTTTGGAAACTGTTGTGCAGTTTTGTAGTTGTTGTGAAGGTTGTAGTTTCTGCTGCTTTGTGTTTGAGCAGTTTGGTTAAGTTTTATTTTGGCTAGCTTTGTTTTGGCTAGGCTTGTTACAATTTATGGAATTTATGCAGGTTGTTACAGTTTGATTGTAACAGGTTTGGGAGTTTTTTCTTTGATGGTTGTTGTTTTTGAAACTGGTTATGTTGGTAGCTTTTGTTTGGCCATTGATTGTTACAATTTGGCCAACTGGTTTGGGATGGTGATGAAACTGCTACCAGTTTTTGATGTTGTGCTGTTGGTATATTTTTCAGCTTGGTTCCAATTGCTAAAGGTTTTACAGGTTTTTTAACTTGTGTTTTGGCTTGGCTTGCAGTTTTGTTTTATAACAGCCCTCTCTACTTTTGGTTAGCAGGCTGAGACTTATGGTTTGTGTTTGAAACCACTGGGCTTTTTCTTCTTGCTGTTTTTATGTTATTATATCTTGATCCATTTTTTTAGCCAACTGTACAAATACCAAAAAGGTGCTCCCTTTTCTCTCTTTCTCTCTCAATGACAAAATAAATTTGCTTTTTGTCTTTTTTATTTTCTGAAAAGTTTGCCCTTTGTCTGGAAAATGATGAACAGCTGTGACAAGTTTTGACTTGTGATTTTGGATTACCTCTTGCCTTTTACTGCCATCCTGCTGCATTTTACTGCTATCATGCTGAATTGCTACATTTGTACAGTTTGCATCCAATTTGTTTTGTAACTCAGTTTGGGCAATTTATTTTGTAGCTCAGTTTGGCACCTTGCTTGTGCTGTTTGTTACAGCAGGTTCCTGTCATGTAATGCATTGTATATTTGGTTATGCTTCAGCTTGACAGTTTGGCCTATGCTTGGCACCTTGCTTGTGCTGTTTGTACAGTTTGGCGCCTGTTGCATTTGAATAGTTTTTGCTTTGTTTGCATTCTTCTTTTGCACTTTTATTTTTTTCTTTGTGAACCAAGAAGAGCAAACTTCTTGTGATTTGCAAAGAGAAAAATAAAACGTGATGAAAAATAGCACTCTGATTCCAGACGACAAATTTTAATGATGAACAATTTCCCTTTCTTTTTCTGTTTGAAAATTCTTTTCATATTCAACTGATTGCACTAATATTTTTTTCCTTTGTCTTTTTTTTCATGTGAGCACAAATTGGACGGTGACAAAGCAGAAGAAGCCGGAGACTTTAAGCATGGGAGCAATGGAGCAATGACTTAGACTTAGATTTATTTTCCATTTATTGTAATAATTTATTCTTCAAATACTATAAGTTGTAACACTTAAAGCATATGAATAACAAATTATTTTTGTAACAACATTTGAAATAAATGAAGAAAGCTTTTTATGAGATCATCTGATATCCAATAAAATCTTCTACTGTCTAATATCTTACAATTCTTCCTTTGCATCTTCACTTATTATTTAAGATTCCTGATTTAAAATAACTGAAACTGCATTCCAGCATTTCCAATACAGATAACTTAAAATTCAAGTAATCCCAAAAAACTCTGTAATCTCATAACCTTGCAACAGTATTCCAATCAAAATACGCATTGTGTGCTCCAATAAACAAGTAAACAATTTACTCCATTAACAAGCAAACATTTTAACAGACGCACATTGTCTGGTTAACCTGGATCAGACAAAACCTGAATATTCCAAATAACAGTCTTAGCTCCTATCTCTTAACCCAGATAATCAAGCCTTGAGAACAACCAGTTAACCTTTCAGCAAACTTGAAAAAGTGTGAAAACATGTGACATTTAATTGAATTTCTGAGAATTCAGTTTCTTTCTTAGAAATGCGAGAGAAACCCTAATTCTTGATCTGCTGCCAAAGAAAAGTTTGTTTGATCGATTCTTGAGGCAATCTTAAAAATCTGAGAAAACCCTAGGGTTGTGACTTCTTGTGAAAAAGGGAGGGCAAATTTTGGGGTACAACAGAACCTTTTGAAATATCTGTTTATTAAAATTGTCTGTTTGATTAAAAATAGTCCGTTTGGTTAAAAATGGGTGTGGATGAGATTTTGAAGATGCGACGACCTAGTGTCGAAGTTTTAACTTAAAAGGTGTGAGTTTGAAAATTGGATATTAAGTTTGGCAAAAAGAGTAAATAGAAAAATGAATGAAGGTATTCGCGCAATCGTATTACTTATGAAGCCAAAAAAACATTTTCCTTGGATTTGAGACGGACGAAAGATACAAAGATTTAAGGCTCGAGAATGAAATTAATTAGAGTGACAATTGAATAATAACAGAATTCATGCATTTTAAACGATTAAATAAATAACCAAAATTACATAAAGACTAAATTATAATAGCATGTATTTTTAACAATTAAACAAATAACAAAAATTAAATAAAAACTAAATTATGAAATATGTTTTTTTTGAATAATTAAGATAATAAAAGATTAAAAACAAGTTAACAAAAATTAAATAAAAATTAGTTATAAGAGACATGTTTTTTTTAAATATTTTATAATGAAATAATAATAATATATAAACTAAATTAATATATATATATATATATATATATATATATATATATATATATATATATATATATATATATATATATATATATATATATATATATATATATATATATATATATATATATATATATATATATATATATATATATATATATATATATATATATATATATATATATATATATATATATATATATATATATATATATATATATATATATATATATATATATATATATATATATATATATATATATATATATATATATATATATATATATATATATATATATATATAGAATTGAAAGAAAAGGCTTAAAATGAGCAAAAGAAACAGAAAAAAAAAGCCCCAACAGGGATCAAGCTTGAGTCTTTAAGGGTAATGGATAATGCACTTTGTCAGCTGAGCTATCTTAGTAATCCTTATTATTATTAAACTAATAATACAAAAGGAAAAAATGATAATTGGATTGGATGATTGGGCCAAAAGGCCCAATAGGGAGTTGACCCGATTAGAAGAAAAACAAGGAAGATTGGTGTGAACCCTAAAGTACGCCGAGAATTGTAGCATTATTGAGAAGGCAAAAAGATTTAACAGTATTATCAAAAACACTCTGTTCTAAGATCTACCATAAAATAAGACTTTCTCTAAAAAAAATCATTTCCGTTCTCTGTTTAACCGTGAAAACGCAAAGCCAAAACTCTCTCTAAATCCAATCCTCTACCTCTTCTCTTCTAATGGTCCCAATACTCTCTCCCTCAATATTACAACCTTAATAACCATTACAGATCTAACACAAATACCTTATTTCATCGAATACAGAAAACAAAGAGAAGTACCGTAAGAATTTAGAGGCAGTCGGGATCGAAGTGAATCCATGGCAGAGAAAGCCTTTCCGGTGGTAGAAGACGGATCACGCCGGAATCATCGCGAGTTGCAGTTGCGATGAAGTTTAATGATAGATGGTGGTTGATTTAGAAGGTAGGTTTTTGAGTGGTTCTGGTGGTGGTTGCATATTGGAGGATGAAGGGAAGTCGTGGCAAAAGGAGGAAGGTTGAGAACAAAGGCGGAAGTCACAAGCGGAAAAAGGGAAGTTCAGAGGGAGTATCCGGTTGAAGACAATTACGCTTATAGACGAATTAGAAGATGGAGAGAGGTAGCACCAGATGAAGAAGGACCGTGGTCGGAAGCTCGAGCAGGAGAATAGAGAGGAGGTGGGAGTATGTTGTTGTTATTGTTATGATAACATTTTTTTGCATAATCTTGATGTAGTATTAAAGTGGTGTGTGCTGATGCAGAGATGGCGAAGAGTGTAACAGAGCGAATATGATTGTAATGATGTGATGAAGTTTTGAAGCTTGTAGAAGAATCGATGCAACAATGAAGTTTGTTGAAGTTTACAGAGGATGAAATTAGTTCAGAGAAAGATAATGGTGCAGAGAGATGGTAAGTTTTCTTTGATTTTTGTTATGAATCTCTCTCTGAGTTTTTGTGAAGTTTTCTCTCTATGTGTGATCCGATAATGAATCATGGAATGTTGCTATATAGCAGCAGGAACTTTAAGAAAAGCTTGTTACCGATAAAAGAGCCTTGGCTATTGGATCAACCAAGTTGTTACCAAATTGAAAGGTATAGATCTAAACTTGCTCTCAAAGTTTCCTGATATTGTTGAGCTGTAAGTAATTTTCTGATTTAATCTCCTCTTGCAAATTCCTTTTGATATTTCTATTTGGCCTTTTCTCACGACTTCCACCTTTTCCTTATATTTCTGATTTTCCTTCTGTTTTGTTTTATTCAAATGAGCTGGCAATTAATGATTTATGATATTCTTGTATTTTCGGTTTCATTCTGAATTAATTCAACGAGTTTTCTGGTTATGTTGGACATTTTTTTTCAAAGGCTAGTTGAATTGCAAGTTCTATGTGCACTGCGAACTGTTTTGATTCTGTAAGGTAGAAGATTTGGATAATTTTTGAAAACACATAACCATTGATAGGTTTATATCGCATGCCAACAGAAGGTAATACCGAAGAAAGAGAAGGCACGGCTTCCTGATGACCAGCAAACGCAGTAGCTAATGAAACAGTTCCATTGTTAGTTTCAACAACGTTAACTTCTTCTATTATAGTGTTCGAAACCGGAAAATTGTTTGGTTAGAAAGAAGAACGATGAAACATAACAAAAGATGGGGATGGTTTGAGCAGAGAAATTTAAAGGTATATTTTTATCTTTGTGAATTTATGTTATTACTGTTATAATGATTTCTAAAATTTCTAAATATCCATATATTGCAGCGACTCAAAATACAGCCAAAGAGGTACGATGAAGCACGCATTCACATGGCATAAAAGTGGTGTAAAGAGAAGGTTCAAACATGTGAATAAGGAAGTTATGCATAAGTAAATAGGGAGGAAGAAAAATACCTATCGGAGCCTCTCTGATGGGGCTTCAAAATGTTAAGTTTTCTCTCCTTGAATTTCTGTATTTTTCTTGTTGAGTTTTGTGTTACACTTGTTGAATTTTCTATGTGTGGTTCCCTCTGAACTTTTCTCTCTGTATCTCCTTTCTAATTTTTTAGTGTGATTCTTGGAAAAAACTCTTGCTTTTTCTGTTGATAGAGGCCCTTATTTATAGTGAAATATGTGGGGTTTTAGGGGGGAAAATAGTAGAGATTTGAACTATTTTAGGCTCTGTTTTGATGTTTTATGAGACAGTTTTTTGAAGTATGCATTTTAGTGCAATGTTTGGAGTTTTGTAGATTGGTTTTTGTAGCAGCAAAGGTGCAGATTTTTGTCTTATTGGCTGCATTTTGGACTGTTTTGTAGGGTAGATTAGGACAGCAACTTGGCATGGTTTTTGTTGAAACAATGTTGGAGAAAATGGACAGTATTATACTCAAGAATTGGACTATTATTGAATTAAAATAGTGCTGGAAAAATGGGCAGCATTGAGACTGTTTTGTAGCAAGAATAATAGCTTGATTTTCATGTACAAAATTTGCATTTCTTTTGTAACTTTGTAACAATAAATCCAAGTAAATTGTAACATGAATGGATATGTATTCTTCCATATATTCTCAATTCCCTTATAATTGTAAATAACTTTGAATCTTCATTTGAAATTGAATCTTCATATGTCTTGATAAAAATTCAAGACCTTCCATTTGAATTGGGAAAGAATTGAATAATACTTGAATAAATTGTTGAATGATGAATAAATGATAATACAAGCCTTAGACTTTAATCTTGCATTTTGTAATAGTGATCCAAATAAATCACATGAATTGATTTTGTAATCAAATAGCAACCATCATGTAATTAATCTTGTGATGAACGATTATTTGAATCAAATTTCTTTTTCTAATATCTCCTTAATAAATGCTTCATGTATGTTCAAATAACCATAATGTAAATCCACCAAAATAATCACAAAAAATAACCTTGAATAAATATTTCATGTGATAAATGATTATTCTTGAATGAGATCTCTTGGTAGCTCCTCTTTAATTATCGCTTGAATTCAAATAAAGAAAATTCCAAATATTCCTAATAAATTCTTCTAGAACGTTTTTGAATTTAATCATCCCCTTTTGACGAAATTCACCCCGCATCATGAAAAAACTTGCAGATGACTTTTGGTCGAAGTGATCGGAAATGACTGGCATAGCTTGGTTTTCTTGTATTTTAGAGCAATGTGAATACACATGAACCAATGGCAGTAGAAACTTCGACTGTTCTTTCTGAAAAATTTTAGAGACACTGGAGACCATCTGTTGGAAAGAGTGTGGAAATAAACACACGATTCTCTGAAATTCTTTTTGATGAATCAGCCTTTGAGAACCAATGATCGACAATATTTTTGTCCCGAGACTCGAAACCCTAATTGATGTGTGACGTCCGATGCACTTCTTTCAGACCTATTTCCTGCACATGAAATCAAAAAACAAAACATACACTTCGTGCTTGATTAGTGGTTAGTCATTCATAAGATAAAATGCTCACAACACCCGATAATCTCTACACAGTCAAAGCTCGAAGGCGAAACGTTCGAAACCTACCATATTCTGTGACCTTGAATTTTGTATAAAATGAAAAAAGAAAATGAGATCTTAGGTAAAAAATTGGGGTATGACAACACCCCATTGAATTGTCTAGTACTGCCAAGTATAATATCAAAGGTCTTCCTTCAACTGGAGGTATCCGAATTTGTGGTTCTTGAAGGTATTCCTTGATTCTTTCAAAAGCAGTCTGTCATTAATCATTTCACTTTACCACTTAATTTTTCTTCAGAAGCTTGAATATTGGCTCACAAGTAGCAGTTAGATGTGAAATGAATCGGGCAATGTAATTTAGGCGTCCCAAGAAACCTCTAACTTCCTTCTCTGTATGGGGAGCTGGAATTTCTTGTATAGCCTTTACCTTTGCGGGGTCTACCTTGATGCCTTTGTCATTGACGATGAAACCCAGAAGCTTACCAGACCTTACCCCGAAGGTACACTTGTTCAGATTCAACCTTAGCTTGTATATCTTCAACCTATCGAACAACTTTTGTAGATGATCGAGATGTTCCTCTTTGGTTTGAGACCTGGCTATCATGTCATCAACATAAACCTCGATCTCGTGGTGAATCATATCGTGGAACAAAGCGACCATGGCTCGCTAATAGGTTTCCCCAACATTCTTCAACCCAAAAGGCATCACCTTGTAACAGAAGGTCCCCCACTGTGTGACGAAGGTCGTCTTCTCCATGTCTTCAGGAGCCATCTTGATCTGGTTGTATCCAGAGAAACCATCCATGAAGGAGAAGATTTTGTGCTGCGGGGTGTTGTCAACCAGAACATCAATATGGGGAAGCGAGAAGTCATCCTTGGGGCTTTCCCTGTTCAGATCTTTGTAATCCACACACATCAGTACCTTGCCGTCCTTCTTAGGTACCAGAACAATGTTAGAAACCCACTACGGATCAGAGGTACCAACTAAGAACCCCGTGTCGAACTGCTTCATGACCTCTACCTTGATCTTCTCTGACATTTCGGGACACATACGACGGACCTTCTGTTTAATCGGAGGACAATCTTCTTTAGTTGGAAGGCGATGTACTACAATATCAGTGTCTAAACCAGGCATGTCTTCATAGGACCAGGCGAAGATCTCAACATGTCTTTTTATGTTAATATTAAAAAATGATGAAAAGGAAAATAAATGAAAGATAGAAAAAGCATGCTCCTGCAAGCAAAACAGCAAGGATCAGAAGTTCTGAAGCCAGACGCGTGTTGACTTAGAAGTGAACATCAGTGGAATCATAAGTTATGGATTGGTACACTCTGAGGTCCTGCAAGACACGTTAGAGGGAAGACACAGAAGTTCTGGATTTATATGTGCTGAACTTCTGAATGTTAGAACAATTGAAAATCTTAGAAGTTCTGTATATTAAAACAGTGAAGAGAACTCAGAGGTTCAGTGTGTTTAAACAGTGAGAAAAATCATAGAAGTTTTGTGCGTGTCAAAACAATGAGTGAACAATCAGCAGTTCAGCATGTTATCAGTGTATGAAAATCAGAAGTTCTAAGTGTTAAAACAGTGAGTGAACATCAGAAGTTCAGTGTGCATTAACAGTGAGGAGAACTCAGAAGTTATGTGTTGTGCTAAAGCTGTTAGTAAACATTAGAAGTTCTATGCCATATTTCAACTTTTAATCAGCACATCAGCAATTTATTCAGTTCTTAATAAATAGCAAATCAGAAGGATAATAACACAACAGTTTATCGAAGTTCTAATCTTGAATATGAGTCTAGCCCTAATCAAGAAGTTCTGATCCACAGTTTTTCTACTTATGCAATGATATGGACAACATTAATACTATGATATTTACATGTTAATGATGTTCAGAATGAAAAACAATCAAAGTCAGAAATACTTACCTTGAACCTGGGGCGTGCTTAGAGCTTTGAGTTTCTGCCTTTGGATGTTCTGAGTCAGCAAGAGAAACGAAAGAGGAAATGCCAAGCTCTTTGATTCAAAAGGAAGAACAAAGGTTTTGGTTTTCTGTTTGGGAAATCTGGATTTTTATGAAGGGTTTCATAGGTTTCTTTTTCTCTTTTGATAGTTCTCTCTTTCCAAAAGCCAGCCCCTTTAACGTGTGATGGAGAAAAATATTTATAGGTGAATTTGTTGTGATTTTGGGGGGAAAGACAAATGGGATTTTAAATCAATTTGGCATCCTGCTCCCTTGATTTTTCATCACTATTTTCGTATGCTAGTTTTGTGCAATTATGGGATGCATGCGTAGGCTGAACTAGCTGCTGATTAGCAGCTTTTAACCATGCTTAAGCTGGAGTTGTCAGCAGGATTAAAGGAAAAGCAAAACAAAGAATGGGCCTAGTATTAGAGTTTGCTATCCCAAGACAGTAGAGGTACACGTGGTGGAAATCCTTTGGATAAATACTCAAAAGTGGTTGTGAGCATTAAATGAGCATTAAATGATGATGAGACTTATCACAACCAGAAATCCTGCAACATGAGATTCTACACCATGGCTTAGTTCTGGATCAGAAGTTCTGCTTCTGCGTAACATCCATCCTCTGATCTTTGTATCTTCTGGCTCCAGCATGTTCTGAAGGAACTTCCAGACTTTCTAGAAAGCTTGCATCACGCTTCTTAACCTTCTTTGAATTACCCTGGCAAACTCTGACTGAAGCTTTTGTGAAAACTTGCCCAGAAGTTCTGACCAAAATCTGCCTTGAGAGTGTCCAGAATTTGCTGAGTGTTATAGTGATAATATGGTCAGAAGTTCTGAGTTTTGTCACGCTTCTTAAACACTTAGAAAAATTTCTAAGTATTTAGAATTTGACTTTTCCAAAGTAAAATTTGACTTTTGAAATTCTTGATGAAACAAACTTTATATTCCAACATGTCTTGATGAAATATGATTTTTGAGATTTGATTTTGATCCAAAAGTCAAAGTTAGACTTCTCAGTGTGCAAATGACCATTTTGCCCTTATGAATGACTTTCTTGAAAAATTGCAGTTCAAGGCTTGGAATTGGATGGAAGAAAACTTGAGGATCCAGGGTGATTCATTGAGAAATGAGAGAGCAAATTTTGGGGTACAACAGCTGCCCCTGTTCAATCTTCTTACACCTGAAGAATTAGATTGGTAATTCTGCCATTCGTGATTTGAAGGTGGAAGATGATTGAACACTAGAGTGCCCAAAAAATGGGCTTAAAGATGCCATTTGGAGAGATAATGGATAGTTGTTGGAGATGGGCTTAAAGATGCCATCCATAAATGATTGTTGGACTGTATCTATAAGTTGGAACTGACTGATCATCAGAATGGCGTCCGTGGGATGAGTATCAGAATAATATCCATAAATGAATTATATCTGACTCGTATATGTGAAATGTACTAAATGAGCGTCAGAATGACATCCGAATATGGATCATATCTGGACTGTATTTGAATAAGTGACATAATTACATCCGAATCTGGATCGTATCTGGACTGTATTTGAATGAGTGACAGAATGACATCCGAATCTAGATCATATCTGGACTGTATTTGAATGAGTGACAAGATGACATCTGAATCTGGATCATATCTAGACTGAATTTGAATGAGTGACAGAATTACATCCGTATCTGGATCGTATCTAGATTGTATTTGAATGAGTGACATAATTACATCCGAATCTGGATCGTATCTGGACTGTATTTGAAGAGAATCTAGAGTAAGTATCATAATGTTAGCCATATCTGGATCGCATCTGCATTGTTTCCGGAAAAGGTCTCTGGTTGCCTGTGTAGGGCTGCTTCATGATGAGTCAGTGTAAAACTTCATCTTGGAAAGAGAAGGAACCTGTGTAGGGTTGCTTCAGCTGGTCAAGTAGATAGTTGTCCTGTCTGATTTCAGGTATTAATCTATAATCATTCGTCCACAGATAGTTTTCCTGGCTTGTTATAGGTATTAATCTGGAACTCGAAAAGGTTGGTCGATGAGATAGTTCTCCTGTCTGGTTTCAGGTATTAATCTCTGACCTGAGAAAGAAAGATAGTTTTCCTGGCTTATTACAGGTGTTAATCTTAAATCTCCTCATGTAGATAGTTTTCCTGGCTTGTTACAGGTGTTAATCTACAATCAGTCGTTCACAGATAGTTTTCCTGACTTGTTACAGGTATTAATCTGGAACTTGAAAAGGTTGGTCAATGAGATAGTTGTCCTGTCTGGTTTCAGGTATTAATCTCTGACCTGAGAAAGAAAGATAGTTTTCCTGGCTTGTTACAGGTGTTAATCTTCAAACTCTTCATGTAGATAGTTTTCCTGGCTTGTTACAGGTGTTAATCTACAATCAGTCGTTCACAGATAGTTTTCCTGACTTGTTACAGGTATTAATCTGGAACTTGAAAAGGTTGGTCGATGAGATAGTTGTCCTGTCTGGTTTCAGGTATTAATCTCTGACCTGAGAAAGAAAGATAGTTTTCCTGGCTTGTTACAGGTGTTAATCTTCAATCTCTTCATGCAGATAGTTTTCCTGGCTTGTTACAGGTGTTAATCTATAATCAGTCGTTCACAGATAGTTTTCCTGACTTGTTACATGTATTAATCTGGAACTTGAAAAGGTTGGTTGATAAGATAGTTGTCCTGTCTGGTTTCAGGTATTAATCTCTGACTTGAGAAAGAAAGATAGTTTTCCTGTCTTGTTATAGGTGTTAATCTTCAATCTCTTCATGTAGATAGTTTTCCTGGCTTGTTACAAGTATTAATCTACAATCAGTCGTCCACAGATAGTTTTCCTGGCTTGTTACAGGTATTAATCTGGAACTTGAAAAGGTTGATGGTAGCCATCTGTTGATTGACCTTTTCCTGAAAAAGGTAAAATGTTAGCTGTATGCAATGTCATGATGTATTAAATGCATGATGTTATGATGTTCTAAAAAATAAATGAGATTGTGTCGTATGCACTTATCATGTATGTAAATATGATGTATGAAATGTGAAATGTTTATTGAAGTGTATCTTTGTCTGGGAAAATAAATCCATGACAAATGCTGGGGAGTCGTTAAATCCTGGACTGTTGTTGAAGAGTTGGTGTGTCTTCAAACTTTGCTTAGAATATTTCCATCGGGGATTCCTGTTTTGTTGTTTGAGGAGAATTCTCTTGGGGAATATTGAAAACTCTGTTGGAGAATGTTGATTCCTGCCTGGGAAAAGAGTTCTGGAGTCTCGGTTATCCGTTGCTCTATTGGGGAGTCGAAGTTGAACTGATATCTGGCCGGGTCCAGGTTTCACAATAACTTTTTGGGGATTGTAGATTAGTCTACTGGGGAAGAGGAGTTATGGTCCTTTGATTTGTAGTAGTCGGAGAGGCTACCTCAAGCTGGGGATTCTTGCCATTTCTTGGGGAAATAAACCCTATTGTCGGTCTGTTGGGGAGGCGGCGACTTTACTGGCATAAATCCTCGAGGATTCTTGAAGTCGACTTAGCTGGGGAGAGGTTTTCAGAGGTTAAACTCTTGCTGGAAAATTATCCTATGAGAAGGACCTTGGGGAGATTTGTCTTTGCCCCTAGCAACAAATGTTTGTGGTATTGCCAGAAAATGTTTGATTGTACGTAATCCTTCACTGAGATTGACGTTCAATGCCCCAAGTGACGGAGATAGAGACTTGCCCCTGGTTACTCTGCAATTGGAATCTTGACTGGACTGCCCCAGGTGTGCTGGATAGTGACATGTCATGTCCCTCTGTTGATAGGAGATTCTTCAATGGGAGTGTCATCCTACTTGAATTGATTTTGTTCACTGAGAGAGCTTCCATTCACTGGATATTAATTGTGTGAATTTCTCCGCTGTCAAACAAATAGCCATATGCAAACAGTGATATTCAAGTAATGCAAAGTTTATGCTTGTCTTGAAATTTTTGAAAATGAGTTTTAGCAAGTAAAGAAATTTTGTAAGAAAAATTCAACTCGGGATTTAGAGTAAAGCCTTACAGGAGTCATGATACCTTTTGTAACAGTATGCTTTCGAACTAACCCATGCTTCAATTAGGACTTTTGAAGGGTTGTAACGTGGCTTGGTTAACGGTTTAAGAAACAAAGGATAAAGGCTCAAAATTGTATTTGTACCCACCCGCTCTTCGTGACGTTCTTCAGTTCTAAACTCAGTTAATTATACGTTCGAACTCCAATTGGGTCTGGAATGACGTTTTAGTGATGGTTCAGACAAGTTAGGTTTGTCGGAAGGCAGTCATCTTTGCAACATTTTTCATGTTGTCGAGGATTTGTAGAGACCTCTTTTTACTTGATTTGTTATCCCTAATTTTTACCTGACTGTTCTTGTTTTGAGGTTACAGTCAGCGGGATGTCCTAGTTTTTATTAAGTCTTCTTTGTAGGTTTTGACTTAGTGGGCTTTTCTTTTAGAGAGATAATGACTGCCTATGTGGTAGGGAACCATCACCGTCTTTTGATTCCAGAGGAATGTTTCTTGATGTCATTCATTGTATTACGAGATAAGAGTTTGTGGCTAAATGCGTGTTTGAATTAACTGAGAGACTACCCTGCCCCAGGTTTTGATTAAAGGTTTCAATTTGTGTTAAAATAGAAAACTTCTACTTCTTTAGCTCGAAGGGGTTGACTAGGGATTATCTTCCTTATAGCTCCAGTGTTTAGAATTTGAAAAAAACACTTGTACATCGTCAGCAAGGTCTGTCCAAAAGCATACTGTATGAGATTATGGCATTGTCTTTGTCATCCTCCCTCTAAAGGCTTGTAACTTTTAGCAAGAGTTAAATATCATAAAGAAATTAGAAAGCATAGTTTAAATATAGTGAAAACGAATGGATGAATTCAAGACAAACATATGCAATGCATTAATGAAACAAAGTTTGACATTAATAGATAATTGTTTGAATAACAAAAGAGAAACTACAACTTGAAAATTCAAAATGAACAGAAGCCTCTTTGTTTGAACTTGTCACTTTAGGTGGTGAGCCTTTGGCAGAAGAATTCAGTCTGGCCTTCTTGTGTGAACTCCAGCATCCCTTCGTCGACCAGGTTTTGAATCTTGTACTTCAACGCCCAACAATCATTTGTATCATGTCCAGGACTATCAAAATGATAGGCACACCTGGCATCAGGATTATAGCTGGGAGAAAAGGTTTTGGGATTTGGATGAGGTCTTATTGGTGTAATCAGATTCATCCTCAGAATGTGTTGCAAAGCTTGGGACAGTGGTATGTTGATGTTGGTAAACTGTCTTTTGGGCTCGCTTTGCCTTTGCTGATTTTCCGGTTGATATTGACGAAGTCATTATTGGGCTCGTGACGTGGAAGAAAATTGGGAAGGTCTTTTATCCCTTAAACCGGCTTCTTGTCTCATGGGAGGCTGAATGATGACCTGGTCCCCAATTCTAGATGTTTGCCCCATTTGGTTACATCCGTTTGACGAAGCTTATTGACAAGGGCTTTCAACTCCTCTTGTCCTTGAGCCAGGGTTTGAATAAGAGCCATATGGCCCACCAGTTGTCCCATAATCTGGACTTTCATTACGGCTATCTCGGTTTGTAACCGCCCCAATTGGTCATCTTTGTCGTCCCCAGGATTTCCCATGATCATGCCCCTGGAGAGGAGTGCTTTGACCTCTTCTTGTCCCTTGGACAGGTTCAAGAACATCTCTTGAAGTTAAGTGTTTTGAATCTGAATGCTCTTGATGGTCTGTCCTAGGGCCATCTCTACTGAAATAAATAGTAGGAAGATAAGGAAAACCTGTATGGGAGAAACCTGTCATGATATGATTCATGATATGTGGATGCATGTTTTCAAGGATCTCGCGGGGTTAGTAGTCATTTACAGTTTCGGATTTGGAGAACTTTGTATCAGTGGATGTCCTTCCACGAGAATTAAGCTCACCATGTCAAGTGGATTGTAGCCCTTGACTTTGGTTTGTTGTACTTTATTTTTGACGGTGTTTGGTTAGAGGAAAATAAATCCTCTCGCCTCTTGGTAGACGTCTGGTTCAACGTGACCCTGCATCAAAGATCCTCGAGATCCTTGAAATGCTATGGTTCAATGTTATTGAAAATGATATGGTATGATGTTGTGTACAAATATGTGAGGTAAGCAAGTTATATACAAATAATCATATTCACACAAAGCAGACAAGTCCTTAGGTTTAGGCTTGCATGGAGTTTGTAGGTAAGTACCCTCTTGACGTTTAGTTGGCTCAACCTGTCCTAGTTAATAATAACCAGGTTCTAAGGGATCTCAATATCATTGACCTTTCCCACAAACTTCATTCAATAGGAAATTGAGTCGCAACCAAACAAAACTCAGGAGTCAAGTCTCAATGAGTGTAGCATCGAGTATCAACCAATTTTCAGCTTTACACCGAAACCGGCTATCTCACTACTTCCTAAAGGCCAAGTTGGTCAAGTAAAGGTTCTAAGGTCAGTTGATGCTTCACGACACCACGCGGCGGCCCCGTACTCTCATTTATTCGATTCAAGGGTTACTGGTACCAACCAAGGTGCCACATCAACGTAGCTACTACTTCAACCGTGTTGGTATACCCCACACAATTCCCTCACAGTCTATTTCTACTTACCTAAAAAGGTGTCCCAGATCTGGGTGGAGGATCAAAGCAAGCCCAAATAGAGAACCATAATATAAAGCATACAAATCAAACAAAGAAAGCAATTAAATGTGATTTAACCCTAAGGTAACCCCACTTTAAGTTAAGTCCCCAGCAGAGTCGCTAGTTCTGTGATACAGTGGGAGAACTGACTTGGGTGTTTTGCGTTTGTGTTCGCAAATGTTGCGGTTTAGCAAGAGTCGCCACCGACTTTTCTTTTATCCAATAAGGAAAGGTGAAAAAGCACAGGAAAGACCTTTAGAGATGTTTTCTAGAGTTCGGGGGGTAGATTATGAAAAGGGAAGGTATTAGCACCCTTTTCATCCATGATTTTCTATGGACTCTTAGTTACTTGCTAGATCACTTGCTTTTATTTGAATGTGCTTGTGGTGTGGTTTTTTGAAAGTATTTTGAAAATGTAACTTTGTAATGATTCTCGTTTCTATAAGAACGCATACAAAGTATTTGTTTCGAAAATAGTTCAAAGAGGTATTTGTGAGATATGTTTTTGAAAGTGATTTTTGAAAAGGGTTTCCTTTGTAATGGCTCTCGTTTCTATAAGAACGCGTACAAAATGTTGTCTTTCGAAAATGTTTTCAAAATGAAAGTGTTGGTGTATAAAATGTTTTTGTTGTGAGCAAGCAAGCAACTTAGAGTGAACCTACTTACTTAAAAGGTCTTAAATGTTATTTTCCCCTCCTTTAGATGTTGCTATCTTACCATTGATTTGGTAAGAAGCCCCATCGTTGGATGTGAAGGGACTGGTGTGTGACATTTGTATAGTCATAGAAGTAAACCTATGGAACATTTTAGCAATGTCGTTTTAGGGACTAGATTGTTTACCGAAGGCAACATTGAGGGCCATCGAGGGACTACGATCTTTTATCGAGGGTCTTTGCGAAAATGCCCATGTTTGATGGACATGACTATTTTTCCGATAGGAAACAAAGTGAGATTACCCTAAGGGTGCATGTGTACAAGTGTGTTTGATTGCATGCCTTTTAGTCTTGAATAGGGTGGTCTATTTGTCAATTTCATGTCTTGCCATACACACCCTAGTTACTAAAAATATATGAAAGCAATAATAGTGCAGAAAGTAAGGATTCTACGCTATTACAATATTTAGGGGATGGGGGTACATATTTATGAATGGGGGTTGCAAGTAAAAATAAGTCATAAGTTACTATTACAACCATATTGAAATGTACAATATAAAAAAGAAATGTTTTTTTGTCTTTAAAAAAAAGAAATAAATTAGTTAATAAAAGAAAATATTTTTATGTCTTTTTATGTTAATATTAAAAAATGATGAAAAGGAAAATAAATGAAAGATAGAAAAAGCGTGCTGCTGCAAGCAAAACCGCAAGGATCAGAAGTTCTGAAGACAGGCATGTGATGACTCAGAAGTGAACATCAATGGAATCAGAAGTTATGAATTGGTACACTCTGAGGTCCCACAAGACACAATAGAGGGAAAACACAGAAGTTCTGGATTGATATGTGCTGAACTTCTGAATGTTAGAACAATGAGAAAATCTTAGAAGTTCTGTATGTTAAAACAGTGAAGAGAACTCAGAGGTTCAGTGTGTTTAAACAGTGAGAAAAATCATAGAAGTTTTGTGCGTGTCAAAACAGTGAGTGAACAATCAGCAGTTCAGCATGTTATCAACGTATGAAAATCAGAAGTTCTAAGTGTTAAAACAGTGAGTGAACATCAGAAGTTCAGTGTGCATTAACGGTGAGGAGAACTCAGAAGTTCTGTGTTGTGCTAAAGCTATTAGTAAACATCAGAAGTTCTATGCCATATTTCAACTTTTAATCAGTACATCAGCAATTTATTCAGTTCTTAATAAACAACAAATCAGAAGGATAATAACATAACAGTTTATAGAAGTTCTAATCCTGAATCTGAGTCTAGCCCTAATCAAGAAGTTCTGATCCACAGTTTTTCTACTTATGCAATGATATGGACAACATTAATACTATGATATTTACATGTTAATGATGTTCAGAATGAAAAACAATCAAAGTCAGAAAGACTTACCTTGAACCTGGGGCGTGCTTAGAGCTTTGAGTTGCTGCCTTTGGATGTTCTGAGTCAGCAAGAGAAACGGAAGAGGAAATGCCAAGCTCTTTGATTCAAAAGGAAGAACAAAGGTTTTGGTTTTCTGTTTGGGAAATCTGGATTTTTATGAAGGGTTTCATAGGTTTCTTTTTCTCTTTTGATAGTTCTCTCTTTCCAAAAGCCAGACCCTTTAACGTGTGATGGAGAAAAGTATTTATAGGTGAATTTGTTTTGATTTTGGGGGGAAAGACAAATGGGATTTTAAATCAATTTGGCATCCTGCTCCCTTGCTTTTTCATCACTATTTTCGTATGCTAGTTTGGTGCAATTATGGGATGCAAGCGTTGGATGAACTAGCTGCTGATTAGCAGCTTTTAACCATGCTTAAGCTGGAGTTGTCAGCAGGATTAAAGGAAAAGCAAAACAAAGCATGGGCCTAGTATCAGAGTTTGCTATCCCAAGACAATAGAGGTACACATGGTGGAAATCCTTTGGATAAAGACTCAAAAGTGATTGTGAGAATTAAATGAGCATTAAATGATGATGAGACTTATCACAACCATAAACCCTGCAACGTGAGATTCTACACCGTGGCTTAGTTCTGGATCAGAAGTTCTACTTCTGCGTAGCATCTATCCTCTGATCTTTGTATCTTCTGGCTCCAGCATGTTCTGAAGGAACTTTCAGACTTTCTAGAAAGCTTGCAGCACGCTTCTTAACCTTCTTTGAATTACCCTGGCAAACTCTGACTGAAGCTTTTGTGAAAACTTGCCCAAAAGTTCTGACCAAAATCTGCCTTGAGAGTGTCCAAAATTTGCTGAGTGTTATGGTGATAATCTGGTCAGAATTTCTGAGTTTTGTCATGCTTCTTAAACACTTAGAAAAATTTCTAAGTATTTAGAATTTGACTTTTGAAATTCTTGATGAAACAAACTTCATATTCCAACATGTCTTGATGAAATATGATTTTTGAGATTTGATTTTAATCCAAAAGTCAAAGTTAGACTTCTTAGTGTGCAAATTACCATTTTACCCTTATGAATGACTTTCTTGAAAAATTGCAGTTCAAGGCTTGGAATTGGATGGAAGCAAACTTGAGGATCTAGGGTGATTCCTTGAGAAATGAGAGGGCAAATTTTGGGGTACAACAGTGTCCTATAAAGAAAATTAAGAAAAATGTTCATGGAGAAGTTTGGAGTGGAAAACAACCATCAGTGAGTCATCTGAAGGTGTTTGGCTCTACTTGGTACTAGCATATTCTTGATGCGAGAAGAAGGAAGCTTGATGATAAGAGTGAACCTACGATTTTGGTAGTATATCAAAAAACTAGAGCATACAGACTGTTCAATCCAATTAAGGAGAAGATCATGATGAGTTGAGATATTGCGATTGATGAAAATTATGTTTGGGATTGGAATTCTGGTGATGCAATTAACAAGCCTCTGATGAATTATAACATCGATGAAGAAACTGATGAAGTTGAAGTCAAAGCAGTTGTTGATATTCCTAACACACTCGAAGTCAAAGAGGGTGTGGCTAGCACAAGCTAAAGACCTCAAAGAACTAGAGTTCCTCCAATAATACTTCTAGACTATGAAGTAACTAGTGATGATGAAGTCAGACCAGATGGAGAATTAGTTCATTTTTCTTTACTTTCCGGTGCTGAACCAATCAACTATAGAAAGGATTTAAAGAATAAATAGTGGAAGTTATCTATGGTTGCAGAGTTACAATCGGCAGGAAGAAACAACACATGAAAGTTAGTTGAATTGACAGCACACACAAAAGAAATCAAAGTGAAATGGATGTTCAAGTTGAAGCACAATGATGATAGGTCGATAGCAAGATATAAGGAAAGATTAGTAGCTCAAGGATTTCTTTAGAGAGCAGAACTCGACTACTCTGAAGTATATTCACTAGTTACAAGATTGAAGATTGTCAGATTAGTGGTAGCCTTGGCATGCAAGCAAGGATCTTCGACATATTACTTAGATGTGAAATCAACATTTTTGAGTGATACTTTAGATGAAGAGGTGTACGTCACACAACCTCCCAGTGATTCAGGAGGAAGCAAGGAAAGTATACAGGTAGCACAAAGCGCTCTAAGGTCTCAAGCAGGAATCTAGGGCATGGAACAAGAAGATTGACTCATACTTAGTCGAATTGGAATTTGTTAAATGCAAGTATGAGTATGATGTCTATGTTCAGGTTGAGGCACAATATATAACAATAATCTTCTTATGTATTGATGACTTGCTGATAACTAGAAATAGCTTGGAAAACTTGTTGAAGTTCAAAGAAAATATGATGAGGTAATTTGAAATGTCGGATCTGGGAAACTTGTCGTATTTCTGAGGCATGGGGTTTCAAATAACCAAGAAATGTATGGTACTACATCAAAGAAAGTATGTAAAAAAGATACTCAAGAGATTCAAAATGGATGATTTGACTTCTGCAACTTTTCTTGTCGAACCAAATTTGAAACTGGAGAAGCATGAAGATGAAGACAAAGTCGATGTGACTTGGTTCAAACAAATTGTCGAACCTTTGAGATGTGTGTGAAATAGTCGACATGATATAGTTTTTGCAGTCGAATTAGTGAGCAAATACATGAGTGAACTAAGGGTGACACATATGAAGGTTTCAAGAAGAATCCTAAGTTACTTAAAATGATGGATAAAATATAGAATTCTATTTGATGAGATTCAAAAAGCAGAGAGCTATGATTACTTACTATTCAGATGATGATTGGTGTGGAGAAAAGGAAGATCGAAGAAGCATAACTGGATATTTACTTCAAGTCTTTGGTGCCCAAATTTTATGGTGCTCGAGAAAGTAATTTGTGGTGAATTTATCATCGTGTGAGGATGAATATATAGTCGGATCATATGCTACGTGTTAAGCAATTTTAATAAGATATGTGCTTGAAGAAATGGTGGTCAAAGTGAAGAAGCCTCTGGTGCTGCATATTGACAATGAGTCAACCATAAATCTTACAAAGAATCCATTTCTTCGTGGAATGAGTAAGCACATTGAAGCTATATTTCACTTCTTAAGGGAGAAGGTAAATCTAGGTAAACTTGAAGTGAGACATTGCTAAAGTGAAGCACATTTGACTGACATTTTCACTAAAGGATTGAAGATCGACAAATTCCTGAATTAGAGAAAGAAATTAAGAAAGTTCAGACCGATTATGATCAGTTGTTTAAAAACTTAGATTATAGAAGGGTGTGTTGTGATATAATCCAAAAGCCCAATATAATCCAAGCCCAAATTAGTTGCTTAGTTTGGAGGTTAGTTACTTGTAATTCAGTTTTATACTGTATATACAATAATAATAAACCCTATTTCAATCCTTATTCTTCACTCTCTCTCTCTCTCTCTCTCTCTCTCTCTCTCTCTCCCACTAAAAGTGTCTCACGCACTAACATCATCAATTTGTTCCATATATTTGAAAAACTATTATCGATTATAATTACCAGTTTTAAATTAATATAATGTTATCTTCATCAAAGTTATTTCACTATTTTTATTCAATTACATATAAGGGTGTAATCAGTTTGGTTTAGACCGATTTTTGGTTAAACATTTGTCTGACCCAATGATATCTCTATCGGTTTGGTTTGATTTGGTTTTTAGTGTTTTTTAAAAAATGGAACCAAACTAAATTAACCGGTTCGGTTCGGTTCGGTTTGGTTTGGTTTGGTTGATCGGTTTTCAACCCTTTTTTTGTAAACATTATATTCAACAGTGTATTATTTGCTATCATATTTTTTGGTATATTTTATGGTATTATTTTTTTCAAATAATACATTTCATATAATATATTTCATGCTATACTTTTCAAACAACTTACAAGTTGTTCTTTATCCATATGAAGTATTGACATAATTTTCATACGTCATAAAATAAGTTCACTATTGAATACAAAAGTTCGCAGTTGGCATGAAAAGGTTGGGAAGAGATTTGAAAGCCTAACAAATAAAGCAGAATAATAAAAACAAAAGGTTTCAATACACATAAATTAACATGTTTCACACCTCAAACACACATCAAAACTATTTTGTAACGAGACTAGAAGGAAATTCATTGAAGAAGAAACATAAAAGGTAATAAATAGATGAAAAATAACGAATATAACTTGAACACGAATAAAGTAACCATAACCTATAAGAATAACAATGGCGAGAAAAACAGTGTTGGCAAATAGTCAGAATATCAGTTTAGCGAGAGCAAGTTTTTATGACTTATGATTTCTATTATTTATGTTTGGAGTTTGGTTTTGGCTATATATTTTGTTCAAAGAAAGGAAGTGTAAAAAAGATGGAGAAGTGTATGACCGATACAAAGTTTGAGCTTAACAATTAGCTAAATAAAAGAATAGTTAGGTATTTATAGTCATCGGTTCGGTTCATCGGTTTGGAGGTTCCTAAAAAATAAAACTGAGAACCAAACCAAACTAACTCGGTTTTAATTCGTTTGGTTCGGTTTTTGAATCGAAATAAAAATACTCGATTTTTTGTGAGGACATGGCTCCTCTATCCTTGTTTTAATCCTTGTTTTAATGATGTTAAAACATACTGTTGGTCTGGGTTGGCTCTATGAAAACAAACTTGCTAGTGGAATGGTTGGGATGAAAATATTTGAGAACAAGCATTTTTGGTGTTTTTACTGTTTGTGTCAACTCATGCAAAAGTTAGGTCGACTCATAGATTGAAGACAGTTATTACGTCAAGATCAAGACTACATACGTCGACCCTTCTGGTCAAATCATACATCAACATCTGAAACCCCCTCCTCTCAAAAACCAACCGAAGACCCTTCACCACAAACCTTTGATGATTTTGATATAGAATTTGACCCTTCACTCACACTAGAAAACATTATAAACGAACCACACTCTCCTACTGCACATATTGACCAAAATCAGCCAGAACTTGCTCAAGTTCTTTCTGATATTGATCAATTTAATCCAGAATTCCAAGCTCCCCACATAGGAAATCCAAACTCTCAGGCTCCCAACTCTGAAAGTCCAAACCTTCACGCTCCCCAACTAGAAAATCTAAATATTGACTCTGATGCCACTTCACCCATTCCTGGAATAACATAACCTCTTATGGTTCGATAGCCTCTCTCAATCCATGACATTCCAGAAATTCTATCTCCTTACCATTCCACTCAACCAAACACACCTCCCTCACCCATTATCATTTCTGATTCTCCCTCTCCCTCTCCTATAATTCCCCAAGAAGATTACCTTTGCACAATAATAGACTTAGAAGCGCTGGATAATCTTGCCTCTAGCTCTCACAAAATTTCCATCCCAAAACCAACACCAAAACTTACCAAGGCAGATGTTGGTATAAATTTACTGATTTTTGAAGCAGAGATAATTGAATGTGTTAACTCTTTGAAGCTAGCCTGCTTAGAAAATCTGAATCCTGCTGCTTTTTGATTCCCACTGGAATCAGTTTAGAAAATGGTTCAAATCTGAATCCCAGAAACTCGAGGAGTTAAGTTATGAAATGGCCCAACAGAACTTCTGTGATCAACTAAATGTTTTCAAGGATCAAGTTCTGCGCTACTGGGAAAAGAAACCTATTCTTCTGCTAGATAATGCCCCCTGGTAAGATCGCCAGCCTTCAGAAGTTGGTGAACCATGCTCTGATAATCTTCCTCTGGTTATTGTTCAAGACAAAGGCAAAGAGACTAAAGAAGCTACTGAGTCAGAATCTGCAACAACTTGTTCTGAGAAGGTTGCACCTTCTGTGGATATACCTTCTTCATCTCTGGTTATGCAAACTCTGGAGGAGCTGAAGAAAGTGAAATTCTGGCTGCAGATACTCAATGTCACGTTCAATGTTATGACACCGTATCTGACTTTCTATAAGACAGTAAATACAAAAACAGTAAAGAACACAGTCAATTGTTTACCCAGTTCAGTGTGCAACAACACCTACTCTGGGGGCTACCAAGCCAGGGAGGAAATCCACTATAAGAGATATTAATTCAGGAATAAACCAACCAGTTTATCTCCTTCACTTAAGACCTACCCAATGCAACTTCAATCCAAGTACAACTTAAACCTGAGTTCCTACTCACTCCCCCTCAATCACAGCAGTGATACTTAAAACAATTGACTAATGATTTAATGAAGACACTCTTTAAAACATACACTTGATTATGCTTCACAGCTTTTTAATCAAGCAACACAAACACTCTTGCTTCACAGCTTTGAGTGATACATAAACCTAACTTGACTTTGCTTCAAAGCTTTAGTCAAGAGACACAAAACACTCTTGCTTCAAAGCTTTGAGTGATACAAAACCCTTACAATTAAAACCTATTCCAAGTCACTTATCACAATGATAATTGCTTGGATTACAATAGTTAAAACTATACAGCTTCTAAATGATCTTCTATTTAAAAGGGATGAATTCCAAACAGCAGCCCTGTTGAATATATAGCAGCTGCTTCTTCAGTTAGGGTTTCCACAAAAAGCTAGGGTTAATTCCGTTTGACCTTAAGACTTGGTCACAAGACTTTATAAACCAGGTTAGGGTTGAGCTAGGTTAACCCCAAGACCACGAGAGATTCTGTTCTGGAAAGACTGAGTCATTTTCCTGAAAAAACTCAGAATTAACCAAACTGCATAACTGTTAGTTCAGAACAGGATGTCTTAACATTTGTTATGACATCTGAATTCCTGTTTACTGATTTTGGTAAATGTGATCATTTTGCAAAATGCTCAGATACACACTCATAAACAGCAGCACCTGTATGACATTATTTTTCTGCAAAGGTACCTAATAAATCAGTACCTAATAGACTAGAATGTTATGACACCAGTCATGACATTCACACACCTGGTTTTACCAAAAATGCATGCCAATAACTAAACAACTACAAACTCCCCCTTTGGCATATTTTTGGCTAAAGCCCCTAAGCAATCAGAGAATAGATAGCAGCAAAATAAATATGACTGCAGAAAAATAGAGTCTAATAATGTCTACCAAAATATATCTCCCCCTCTTTAGCCACAAATGGGCCAAAGATACATGTTCTTAAAAGTTATACAGTCATCCCAAAAGTAAAAACAACAACTAAAATCTGAACACACTTGCAAAATCCACCAGGGAACAACATCAACTCCACCAACCTTTAAGCACTGTCCCCTTCAGAGGAGCTAGTTTCTTCAGTATTGAGTTGATCTTCAGCAACACCCTCTTCCCTTCTGTTTCCTCCAGCTTCCTCCTTTTCTAACCTGGCAATTAGGTTTTCTAGGGTCTTTTTCCTAGTCTCCAGCTCTTTGCAGGTCTCTTTCAATACAGCTATAACATCAGATGTTTTGGACTGAGTCTTTACAGATGATGTCTCAGCTGATGTTATGACAATATCAGGAGCATGAGATCCCTGAAACAGCTTGTAGTGTAACCCAAGAGCAGGAGCTCTTTTGCAAGCAGTATCTCTTGCCACCAGGATATCAGGGTACTGTGCAAGGATAATTCCACACAGGAGGGAGGGAAAGGCAATAGGGCCTTTGACAGCAAAGCTACCAGCATGTTTTAGAGTTTGTTCAAAAATATACCTGCCATAGTCAAATTCAGTCTTGGTTCCCACAGCATAAATAAATCTCCCCAATCCTGTGGAGATAGTAGATTTATGGTTTGTAGGGACCCAGTTGGCTGCACCAATCTTGTGCAGGATGGCAAATTTCATGCTTAGTTTGCTGGCATTCAGCTTGCCTTTCAAGGGCCAGCACTTGACTTGTCTTGCTGTGATGGTTTGACAAACTTCATTGTCAGTGACTTCCAGTTCAGGGAAATCCTCATTTGATCTTCCAAGAAATTTGTTAATTTCTGATGGAGAGAAATTAACCCTTCTTCCTCTAACATAAACACATTCAAAGTCAGCTGACCTTCCATCAGCACATTCATCAGACAAGTTCACTATAAATTCCTTGACCAGATTTTCATAGCACTTGGTAAATTTTACCACAGTCTTCATTAGTCCAGCAGCTTTGATCAGGTCCATGATTTCCTTGCAGTCCATGGAATCATTGTTTAGTTCTCTTTCTAAAGCTATTCTCTTCAAACAAACATACTTCCATCTGTTGGCATTGTCAGGATGGTGAAAAGAGATGTTGTCTGTTGGGACTTCAGGAACTCTAACAATTTTGCTAGAAGGGAGTTTCCTTCTGATAGAAATTTCTTCAGCCTCAATTTCAAATTCTGATTCCTCATCAGAATCAGAAGACTCAGGTTCTTTTCTCTTCTTTGTAATTGGTTGTCTACAAGTATGCACTTGGGCTTTCACCTTCCCTTTGGACTGACCAGTTTTCACAGATTCTACCCCAGTCTTGCCTTCAGCCTTGGATTTCTTATTAGCAGGTTTCTCTTTGGTCATACATTTTACAGTATTCTGATTACCCTTTCTTTTCATCATTCTCCTAGCTATGTTAGGGTTTATATTGGCAATTAGATCATTGTCTAAGTATTCCTCATCCACATCAATGACAGGTGGATCAACAGTCTTCTCTGAAGGGTTCTGAATGTTGTCATTTGGTGTCACAACATTCTCAGAGACATCTACATTTGCTTCAACATTTGGGCTTGCTGATTCTTGATTTAATGGGACAGAAATCCCCGGTACATAGTGGTTTTCGCTTAGTATTCTTGTAACAAGCCTAGCAATTGCTTGATGTACTTGAGCTGATCCTTCCCTATTTGGTACAGAGGAAGAAGGATGAGAAGGATTACCAGAAGCAGTAGCTTGAGCTCTTCCTGCATGCCTAGTTCTCAGCTTTTTGACTTTGGAGGGGTCAGTTGCCATTTCTCTGAGAGAAGTGATCTCCAGGACTTCAGAATCTATGCATGTGGTGATTGCTCGAGAATCTTGGTCAGATGATGAAGATGAAGTGGTCGCCTTGGTTGAAGATGATGTTTGAGACATTTTGATTGACTTAGAGCACCAGTAGCAATTTGAGAGAAAACTTTGATTGAGAGAAAGGAACAGGTTGCAAAGTCGAGAGAGGTAGGAGGCAAATGAGAGTCTATTCAACTTCTTAATGATTTTGAAAGAACTGGAAAAACATATGATTAACCCACTAAAAATAGTCTTAACAAAAATAACTCCTTCAACCCTTGCTTTAAGCAAAATTAATTGCTATAATTTCTCATGTTGGCAAATACCCATCTTGCCCCTCAAGTTTTCAAGTTGATTTCCATCAAGAGCCTTGGTAAACAAATCAGCCAGCTGTAGCTTAATGATACCATGTTCCAGTTTAATTGTCTTCTTCTCTACAAGGTCAATGTGCTTGGTCCTGCTATGCTGAATAGGGTTCTTGGAAATATTGATTGTATTCAGATTGTCACAATACAATGTCACAACATCTTGTGAGACATTATAATCAGTGAGCATCTGTTTTGTCCAGATAATTTGAGAACAGCTACAACCAGCTGCAACTATTTTAGCACAGAGTTGAAAAGGCAATCTTTTGACATGAATCATAGCTCTGGCAGATTCCTGTATGATCCTATTTTTCTTTCTGTCAACTCCATTTTGATGAGGAGTTATAGGAGAAGAGACTCCATGACTCATTCCTTCTGAGAAACAGAATTTATTAAACTTGTTGTTTCCAAATTCCTTGTCATGATCACTTCTGATTCTGACAATACATCCTTCTTTTTGAGTTTTCTTGCACTGTTCTCTAAAAAATTCAAGGTTATTCACCACATCATAGACATATCTCTTTTTACCAAGCCTTTCAATTTGATGTTCACCACAAACCCTCCTTTTATCAATTTGCAGTCTTGGAATCCTTCTGACTGCTTCCATAGAGATAGTTCTTTTCATTCTTCTTAGATGAAGATGGCCAAGTTTATGGTGCCCCAGTTTCATCTCTTTTTCTTCTTTGGTAATAGAACACATAGTGGAGTTATTAGTGTTCTCAGGCTGCCACAAGTAACAGTTATCTTTAGATCTGATTCCTTTCATTACAACTTCTAGTTTTTCATTAATTACTAGACATTCAGATTTTGAGAAGTTGACCTTGAATCCTAGATCACACAATTGACTGATACTAATGAGATTAGCAGTCAGGCCTTTTACCAATAGTACTTCATTCAGATTTGGAACTTCAGGGCAGTCCAAATTACCAACTCCTTTGATTTCACCTTTAGCACCATCTCCAAAGGTCACATAACTAGTGGTGTGAGGTTTAACATGATTGAGAATGTTCTTTATTCCAGTCATGTGCTTAGAGCACCCACTGTCAAAGTACTAGCCTTCCTTTGCAGAGACTCTCAGGGAAGTGTGGGCTATCAGGGCAGTAGCCTTTTTCTTCCATTGAGGAGTATGTGGTACCCTTTTTGACTTAGGTTTAACACTTGAGTTTTGATTAGGGTATCCATGCAATTTGAAGCAGAAAGGCTTTATGTGGCCATACCTCCCACAATGATGACATCTCCATCTTTGGTACCTTTTCTTCATATGTCTCTGTTCCTGATGTTGAGAGTTGTGTTGAGACATCTACTTTGACATTTGTTTATTAGACGTGATCTTCTTGTCTGCACCTGATTTCTTTGCTGCCACAAATCCTAGACCTGACTTGTTTCCCACAGTTTGTCCAACCTGAAGGATTTCTTCCAATTTGTCTGTTCCATTTTTCAGCATCTTGACAGATTTGGTCATCTGGTTTAGGTTTGAGTTCAGCATTTGAACTTCCCTTTCTAGATGGCTTATAGTTTCAAGGTCTGCCCTTTTTTCAGCCTCCAGCTTTATGATGAGTTTTGATTGTTTCTCATTTTGCACACAGACTTCAGTACTTCTGATACACAATTTCTTGTAAGTATCAGCCAGTTCTTCAAATGTTACTTTCTCATCACTAGTGTCACTTTCAGAGGTACAAACACCAGTTAGTGCAGTAACTAGTTTGGCAGATTCTTCTTCAGAATTACTTTCTGAATCATAGTCAGACCAGGTAACAATCATTCCTTTCTTTTGTTTCTTAAGAAAGGTAGGACATTCAGCTCGAATATGCCCATATCCTTCACAACCATGGCATTGAATTCCTCTCCCTTGATTTCCCTTCTCTTCTGACCTTGGTCTTCTGCTGGAACTGTCAATGTCGGAGGGGATGTTATGAACATTCGACCTTGACTTTGGATCTATTCTTTTGATAAGTTTGTTGAATTATCTTCCAAGCATGGCTATAGCTTCTGAAATATTTTATTCTTCATCCTCCTTGTTTTCAACATCAGTGTTGGATACAAGTGATATGCTCTTGTTCTTCTTGTCACCATTTTCAGTGATCCCCATCTCAAAAGTCTGAAGAGACCCAATAAGTTCATCCACTTTCAACTTGCTGATGTCCTGGGCTTCCTCTATGGCAGTTACCTTCATTGCAAATCTTTTAGGCAAGGATCTGAGAATCTTTCTCACCAATTTTTCTTCTGACATCTTTTCTCCCAATTCTCCTGAGGTGTTGGCAATCTCCAAGATGTTCATGTGAAACTCATGAATGGTTTCATCTTCCATCATTTTTAGATTCTCAAACTTGGTAGTCAACATCTGAAGCCTTGACATTTTTACTTTGGAAGTGCCCTCATGGGTAGTTTTGAGAGTGTCCCAAACTTCCTTGGCCAGTTCATATTGATGTACTAGTCTGAATATGTTTCTATCAATTCCATTGAACAAGGCATTTAAAGCTTTGGAATTACCCAGGGCTAACTCATCTTCTTCTTTACTCCAATCTTCCTCAGGCTTCAGACTGATTGTCCCATCTTTCTCAGTTATGGTGGGATAGTTCCATCCTTTGTCAGCAGCTCTCCAAGCCTTTTGTCTAGAGATTTTAAGAAGGCAATCATACGAGGTTTCCAGTAGTCATAATTTGTTCCATCCAGAATGGGTGGTCTATTTCCAAAAACTCCTTCTTTGTCTATAGTTCCAGAAAGTGATATCCCTAGATCTCACCCAGTAATACAGGCAGGGTGCCTGCTCTGATGCCAATTGAAATTCTGGCTGCAGATACTCAATGTCACATTCAATGTTATGACACCGTATCCGACTTTCTATAAGACAGTAAATACAAAAACAGTAAAGAACACAGTCAATTGTTTACCCAGTTCAGTGTGCAACAACACCTACTCTGGGGGCTACCAAGCCAGGGAGGAAATCCACTATAAGAGATATTAATTCAGGAATAAACCAACCAGTTTATCTCCTTCACTTAAGACCTACCCAATACAACTTCAATCTAAGTACAACTTAAACCTGAGTTCCTACTCACTCCCCCTCAATCACAGCAGTGATACTTAAAACAATTGACTAATGATTTAATGAAGAAACTCTTTAAAACATACACTTGATTATGCTTCACAGCTTTTTAATCAAGCAACACAAACACTCTTGCTTCACAGCTTTGAGTGATACATAAACCTAACTTGACTTTGCTTCAAAGCTTTAGTCAAGAGACACAAAACACTCTTGCTTCAAAGCTTTGAGTGATACAAAACCCTTACAATTAAAACCTATTCCAAGTCACTTATCACAATGATAATTTCTTGGATTACAATAGTTAAAACTATACAGCTTCTAAATGATCTTCTGTTTAAAAGGGATGAATTCCAAACAGCAGCCTTGTTGAATATATAGCAGCTGCTTCTTCAGTTAGGGTTTCCACAAAAAGCTAGGGTTAATTCCGTTTGACCTTAAGACTTGGTCACAAGACTTTATCAACCAGGTTAGGGTTGAGCTAGGTTAACCCCAAGACCACGAGAGATTCTGTTCTGGAAAGATTGAGTCATTTTCCTGAAAAAACTCAGAATTAACCAAACTGCATAACTGTTAGTTCAGAACAGGATGTCTTAACATTTGTTATGACATCTGAATTCCTGTTTACTGATTTTGGTAAATGTGATCATTTTGCAAAATGCTCAGATACACACTCATAAACAGCAACACCTGTATGACATTATTTTTCTGCAAAGGTACCTAATAAATCAGTACCTAATAGACTAGAATGTTATGACATCAGTCATGACATTCACACACCTGGTTTTACCAAAAATGCATGCCAATAACTAAACAACTACAGAAAGAAAATGCAGTGATCAAGGAGAGATTATACAAGCAAGATGACACATGTAAGGAAATTAAAGGTATGTTGGGAAAACAAGAAGAGTCAAACACATAGATTAAGAGCTTGTTGGAAGCCCTGTTCACACGACTTCCTCCACCCCAATCTTAGTTTTTGAAAATTGTTTTATGTATTGTGTTCAATAATTTTGTGTTGTTTGCTTTTGAATGTGTTTTTGCAATCCTTTTTAATACAACTCTACTTTTATTTCTTAAACGTGTTTACATTGCTTTTTGATTCTTGACAAAAAGGGGGAGAACGTAAGATATTTCTAATAATAGTATCAAGATACAGTCTCAAGAATTTTTGTATATCATAACTTCTCGTTTCTTGCTCTGAAAGTAAAACAGGAACAAAACTCTGGCAAAGACAGAAGTATATGAATCAAAAGCTCCATCAAAATCTCTGATCAGAATAAACTTCAGGGAAGTATTTTTTCTATCTGAATATTCAACTCAGGGGGAGATTGTAAAATACTTTATGTTCTGTCTATTTTAATTGAAATATCCTAGTTTTTGTCATCATCAAAAATGGGGAGATTGTTAGAACATAGTTTGATTCTGTGACGCGGTGGGAGAACTGACTTATAGGTTTTGCGTTTGATCGCAAATGTTGCGGTTAGAAAGAGTCGCCACCGACTTTTCTTTTATCCAAAAGGAAAGGTGAAAAAGCACAGGAAAGACCTTTGAGATTGTTTTTTGAGTTCAGGGGGTAGATTACAAAAAGGGAAGGTATTAGCACCCTTTTCATCCATGGTTTTCCATGGGCTCTTAGTTACTTGATAGATCACTTGCTTTTGTTTGAAATTGTGCTTTGTGTTGTTTTTGAAAGTATTTTGTAAAAGAGGCCATTGTTTAGGCAATCTTTGTAATGATTCTCGTTCGTAAGAATGTATACAAAGATATTGTTCTTTTTAAAAATGTTTTCAATGTTTGTAAGAAGTTTGGAAATGTGTGTGTTTGCTTTGAAAATAGAAAATATATTTATTTTGAAATGGAGCAACTAATTAAGAGCAATCTACCTACTCGAATGTCTTTCTTGTTCATTTTCTTTTACTTTGATATTGTTGTCTTACCATTGATTTGGTAAGCAACCCTATCTTTGGATATAAACGGGACGGGCGTGGGTCATCGTATAACCATGATTAGCAATGTTGCAAGGTATCTTAGCATTTTTTGAGGGACTAAGATCATTTTGTAAGGCAACTTTGAATAGCGTCATCGAGAGACTATGATCTTGTATTTGTTTGTTTTTGCTAAGACACCTTACATGCGTAATGTGACCATTTTGTATAAGGCAACCAAGTGGAGTAACCCTAGGGGTGCTTGTGTGCAAGTGCGTCATTTTCATGCTTGATTTTTCCTTGAATTAGGGTTTTCTATTTGATTGGTTTTATCTTGCCAAGCAAACCCTAATTATTAGCATGTTATGTAAAAGCGATAAATTGCAAAATTTAAAGTTACTACGCTATTACAACCCTTATGGGAGTGGGGTATACAATTTTTGAATGGGGATTGCAATAATATAAACCTAATTAATCTATTACAACCAAATTGAATGTGCACAAATAATTGGAATAAATAATATACAAGGTGAATTAAATATGCAAAGATATGTAAATGCAAAGAAGATTTTTGTTTGGTTTTTTATATGGAAAAGCTTTAACCTAAAACCTAATTAGAAAATAAGTAAATCAAGATCAAATTTAAATTAATTAAGGAAAGGAATTTTTTTTAAGAAAAGGTTTTTGAATAAACTCTAATTCCATTTGATTAAAAGAAAGTAAGTTTCTTTAAGAAAAAGTAATTTTTTTTGTATTTTTTGCCTTGAAAATAATATATGGCAGTATGTGGTATTTTTGGTCCCTTTATATTAAAATAAATATTTAATGAGTATAAAGAAAAATAAATATTAAACTAGTTATAATTTAATTTACAAAGTTTATTTAATAAAAATAGATAATATATAACTAAATAAAAATATTTTATGTGAGAAAAATAAAATAAAACAAGCCAAAATATAAATCTAATATTTTTTATATTTTTATGATTTTTTAATATTAATAAAAATATATTTAAGAAAATAAAATAAAACTAAAATAAATAAATAAAATGAAATGGGCCAAGGGTGTCATAAGAAGGCAGGGTGTAAATGTTAGAAAAAAATCCAAGGCCCATGAAGCAGGAAGCCCAACGCTACAAAGGGACAAAAAAGATGGAAAAAATGTGAAAAAATTGCAAAAGGCAGCGCGCTGAGGCTCGAACCCATGACCTCTAGCATTTACGCGCGCTGCCTTACCACTGGGGTGGCTGTACATCCGTTTATACAAACACAAACATAAATATATATTAGAAAACGCCTCCTGAAGGCAACCTCATCTTCAACCTTGAGCCATGGCCAGACCACATGTATCTTCTTCGTTTCTCCATAAAAATGGAAAGTTCAAACATGAAAGTTATAGTTTTCTTCCCACGAGTTTAACCATATAATTTATGTAAACTAAAATTCAAAGATAAGATCTAATTTTACTGGCCCTAATCTGAAACCTAATTTTTGCAGAAATTTCCAATCCAAAGTTCTCTATACAGAGCTAATATAAATAAAAACTATGAACATGGTTAGCTTTAGAGGAAGGATATCTACATTTTGCTTTCACAAATCAAGACCAAATGATGCTTGTATGAAGAGATAGAAGTTTGAGTTTTTACCTCTTGCAGCTAAGATCATGAATTGAGTTTGAGCAAGTTTTGAGGAGGCCTGAGGATCTGTTTAGCTTTCCTGAACTTCCTTGAGTGTATTCCAATCCTTACTTTGTCCCGAAAGTCCCTGAATCTCCCTACTCAAGTCAACCTGCAAGCTTGATATTTGAAAATGGTGGATTATGGAGGAGTTACAGTGAGGGAACATGGGTCTGGATCACTTAGATATGAGGTATATTAAGTGTTTGCATGGTTAGAACTCAATACGCACGAGTGGATTTGGAGATGGTTGTGTAAGGTTCAAAACTGTCACGCTATGGCAGATTTTCAGTTGCAAAGTGTTTAGTAGTGTTTTGGAGTCTTAGCCCGCGTGTGTCAACTTGAAAATAATGTCTCTACTTATAAGCAAAAGGTCTTACGTCTTGTAACAACTCAGATTTCAAAAACTCACATGTTTGCTTGGTTTCTTGTTTGTGAAGCAAAGCTAGCAAGCATGGTTCCAAGGTGTCGTACCCAGCTTGTATGGGGGATGAGTCCTTTTAACATGCTTGTTCTGATTGAGTGAAGTGTGTTTCTGCAGAAAAAACAAGTGCAAGGCTCAATGCAAGCTGACTTTGCATAAAGCTTGCTTTTCCAAAATGGCAATGTTGCTTTTCTCCCAAAAATGGAATTATTCTTGTACAATGCATTCAATGCTTGGCTTAAAGCTTCCAACAGCTGTGAAAACATTTAATTATGGAGTGAAAGTCAAGTTAGAAGCCTGCAAAGTAGGATTTGTTCAGCATGCTTGAGGATTGGATCCAATGTTCTTCACAAAATGGCTTGAAATCTAAGTGACAAAACCCTAATTTCATCTCTTCGATTCTCCCTACTCAAGAATGATCTCAAGGAGTTACTGGACATTTTGGAAAGCTTGCAATGTTCTATACAACTCATATTTGAATTTCCTTTGAAAATTCCCTTTGCAACCATGTGAAAAATTGGCATGAAGTTAGGTCAAAAATCTGCCTAACTAGGGGAAAATTTCACGAAGTTATTTTAGTTCATGAGCATGCATTCATAAAAGTATATCTTGAGATCCAAGCATTTTTAGGAGAAATTGTGTGAATAAAAGTTGTAGATTTCATGGAGATCTACAACTTTCATTTTGGAAGTTTCCTTTGAATCAACTTGCATCATGATGAAAATTTGGCTCAAAGTTGAGAAAAAATAAGAAATTTTCTATACTTAGAAAAATTTCTAAGTTAAGAAATTTCAACTTTTCAAAACAAAATCTTGAATCCTTGATTTCTTGATGAAAAAGTTTCACATTTTGACATGTTTTGATGAATTATGATCTTTGGCACTTAATTTTGACCAAAAAGTCAAAGTTTGACTTTTCAGTGTACAATTGACTTTTGATCAGTTGACTGAAAAATTCATCTGTCAATCCAATGGATTTGTAATGTTTTGAATCATTTTATTAGGTCAAGATGATATAATTGAACTCTTGAAATCATACTTCAAACCAATTGATCATTTGCTAGGTCAAAAATCAGAAATTGCCTTTTCTCAGTCAAAACCCTAATTTTGACCATTTTGCCCTTTTGATGATTTGATCAAATTTCTTGAGGAATTATGGTCTAAACTTGATCAAATGATACATATGAGTCTAAGATGTTGCTGTGGATAAAAAATTATGAAGTTTGATTGTGAATTGGCCATGGTTGACTTTTCCCAATACAACTGATTTTTAGGTCAATTATTCAATTGATTGATCAAAAGTGTGATCCAAGGCTTGAAACTTGACATGAGTAATCTTAGGGGTCCCTAATGATCCTTGAAAGTCATATGAAGAATTGATAGTCCAAAAATCCTTGTGCAAACTCAAACCCTAATTTTGGTCATCAGTGCATGAGGAGATGTCTTGAGCTAGTCAAACCCTAATGCAGTCTTGAGTCAAAGAGATCATGTGAGGAAATTCTTGATAAATGAGAGGGAGAATTTTTTGGTACAACAGCTGCACCTGTTCAATCTTCTTAAACCTGAAGAGTTAGACTGGCGAGTTTTGCCATTCGTGACTCGAACGTGGAAGATGATTGGACACTAGAGTGCCCAGAAATTTGCACTCGGCGATGCGATGATAGAAGGAATGGGCTTATAGATTCCATTTGGAGAGGTGATAGAAAGCTGTGGGATATGGGCTTAAAGATGCCATCCAAGAGTGATTTGTTGAATTGTAATTTGTAATTTGAAAGAATGAGTATCAGAATTGCGTTTGTGTTTGGAGTGTATCTGAACTGTATCTGAGAGTTGAATTTGAATTAGTATCAGAATGGCATCCGTGTCTGGAGCGTATCTGAACTGTATCTGAAAACTGAATCTGAACGAGTATCAGGATGGCATCCGTGTCTGGAGCGTATCTGAACTATATCTGAAAACTGAATCTGAATGAGTATTAGGATGGCATCCGTGTCTGGAGCGTATCTGAACTATATCTGAAAACTGAATCTGAATGAGTATCAGGATGGCATCCGTGTCTGGAGCGTATCTGAACTGTATCTGAAAAATGAATCTGAATGAGTATCAGGATGACATCTGTGTCTGGAGCGTATCTGAACTGTATCTGAATGAGTATCAGGATGCCATCCGTGTCTGGAGCGTATCTGAACTGTATCTGAAAATATAATATGAATGAGTATCAGGATGGCATCCGTGTCTGGAGCGTATCTGAACTGTATCTGAAAACTGAATCTGAATGAGTATCAGGATGGCATCCGTGTCTGGAGCGTATCTGAACTGTATCTGAAAACTTTGAATATTGTTTATGGTAGCTGTTAACCTTATCTTGAAAAGGGTAAAATGTTAGCTAAAATGCAATGTTTATGTTGTATGAAATGCATAGTATAATATATTCGTGTTATCAATGGTTATGACATATGGATGCAATGTATGCGTATGTGAGCTAGTTTCCTGCACTGTAGTTGGATTGGGGAAAATAAATCCCTGACTGCTGTTGAGGATATGTAAGTCTTCATGCTTTGAAGTCGAAGTGCTGATGAATTTCCGTTTTGAGAAATAAACTCCATTGTAAGGGAAATTCCACGTGCTGCTTGTAAAATCTTATTGGGGAATCCTGAGAAATTTGAAGACTTCTACCGGGGATCAATAGTTTGGAACTTTGTTCCGCTGGGGATTTAAATGACGTATTGCAGGGGATTACTTATGGGATAGCCTAGAGGTATTTCCCTATCCTTTCAACCTATCAGTATTTGCCTCCTTTTCATTTTGTTTATTTGTAAACGGTAATTATGTTCAAGTGCATATGTTCAATCAATGAATCATTGGACGTTTTTGTAAACAAAACACAAGAGTAAAGAAAAACAGATAGTTTTGCACTTTCAAAAGGGCATCTTTGTATTGATGTTGAGTAAGATTTTTTTGGTACAGGGAGACAAACATTCTAGTAAGAGAATGCTGTCGTAAAAAAAGAAAAATTTGACACAAAGAAAAGATAGCTATGTGTAATAATCCCATGGGGTTTCCATTATGCTATAGCCTTCGTATCTCTGAGCATCTTGTCTATTCGTTGCCTCGCCCGAAGATGATTGAATTGATCAGAAACGTTGAAGCCAAAGGTTGTCCGTGGGGTGATCTAACGGGTCATAGTCATACGCTTTACATTCCCTAATTTTTTCCTGGACCGCCCTTTCGGGTTTTCAGTCCACATGGAAACCCTTTTTTGCCCAAGTCTCCCTTTCGGGTTTTCAACTTGCCGGGTGTACAATTTTTTTTTATCCATAATTTTTGCCCGAACCTTTTTGGTTCACCGGGATGCCATTATTTTGCCTAGGTATGTCAACCTAGCGGGTCTCTTATGCGTAGTATCTTTTGACTATGTCCGCGTTCGCAGGATGCGGCAGGTCGTCCCCATCCACGGTGATCAATATCATTGCCCCACCAGAGAAAATGTTTTTGATTACAAATGGTCCTTCATAGGTAGAATTCCACTTGCCCCTAGGATCACCTTGTGGTAGTATGATGCGTTTGATCACTAAATCTCCGACTTGGTACACTTGGCACCTGAATTTTTTGTTGAAAGCCTTGATCATCCGTTTTTGATAGATTTGACCATGGCAAACAGCATAAAGTCTCTTTTCATCAATCAAATTCAGTTGATCAAGTCGAGTCTGGATCCAATCGTCTTCATTCAATCCTGCATCCTTCATAATCCTCAGAGAGGGGATCTGAACCTCGATAGGCAAGACAGTCTCCATGCCGTAAACCAAAGAATAGGGTGTTGCCCCGGTTGATGTGCGAACCGTGGTACGATATCCGTGGAGAGCGAATGGTAACATCTCATGCCAGTCTTTGTATGTAACTGTCATTTTTTGTATGATATTTTTAATGTTTTTATTTGCAGCTTCGACAACACCATTCATCTTTGGCCGATAGGGAGAAGAATTGTGATGTTGAATCTTGAATTGCTTGCACAATGCGGTGATCATAGTGTTGTTGAGATTTGTTCCGTTTTCAGTGATGATCCTTTCTGGGATACCGTATCGGAAAATGAGATTTTACTTGATGAAACGGGCAACAAAATTCTTGGTAACGGAGGCGAAGGAAGCTGCTTCAACCCACTTTGTAAAATAGTCAATGGCCACTAGGATGAAGCGAAGTCCATTGGAGGCTGTCGGCTTGATTTCCCCAATCATATCAATCCCCCACATAGCAATGGGCCAAGGAGCTGTTAAGACATTCAGAGGAACCGGAGGTACATGCACCTTGTCAGCATAAATCTGATATTTATGGCAGGTTCGAGAGTGTTGATAGCAATCTGCTTCCGTTGTAGACCAGTAATAGCCTGCCCGTAAGATTTTCTTTGCCATCGTATGCCCACTGGAATGGGTACCAAAAGTGCCTTCGTGCAATTCAGCCATGATCCTTTCAGCTTCAACCTTATCTACGCATCGGAGTAACACAGAGTCATGATTGCGTTTGTACAGGATGCCATTACTAAGGAAAAATTTAGCAGAGAATCTCCTTAAGAACTTCTTATCATTAATTGAAGCTCCTTTTGGATATTCTTGAGCCTCGAGATACTTCTTGACTTCGTGAAACCAAGGCGGGTCCACTACTTCTTCAGTATTAATCTCGTGACAGTACGCTGGTTCCTCCACTCGCTCAATGGTGATATGGGGAGCCTAGTTATCCCAATTAAGTTTAAACATAGATGACATTGTGGCTAGAGCATCTTCTAGCTGATTTTCTTCTCGCGGGAAATGCTCGAAGGTAATCTTCTTAAAATGTGGTAGCAATGTCAAAACATGTTCTTTGTAAGGGATAAGGTTTGGGTGTTTGGTGTCCCATTCCCCTTTGATCTGGCTGATAACCAAAGCTGAGTCTCCGAATACATCCAAGGATTTGATCCCTAGGTCTATGGCAGCTTTGAGACCGAAGATGCATGCTTCATATTCCGCCATGTTGTTTGTACAATTGAAGCAAAGTCTTGCGGTAAATGGAGTATGTGATACGGTGGGAGAACTGACTTGAGGTTTTGTGTTTGTTTTCGCAAATGTTTCGGTTGAGCAAGAGTCACCACCGACTTTTTATTTTATCCTAAGGAAAGGTTAAAAAGCACAGCAAAAAACCTTTGAGATGTTTTCTTGGGTTCGGGGAGTAGATTATAGAAAGGGAAGGTATTAGCACCCTTTCTATCCATGGTTATCCATGGGCTCTTAGTTACTTGCTTAGATCAACTTGCCTTAATTTTCAATTGTTTGAAATGGTGCTTTGTGTGTGGATTTTGAAAATGTTTTGAAAAGAGGCCAATGTGGTGGAAACCTTTGTAATGATCCATGTTGGGATGTATACAAAGGTGTATGTCTTTTGAAAAGGTTTTCAATGTTTTTGAAAGTTGTTTTGAAAGTGTAGTGATGTGTGATTTGAAAAATAGGCAAGTGTTTTTGTTTTGCAAGGGGGCAAGTAACCAAGAGCTATCTACCCTACATTTCTCAAAGATCTTTGCTATGTTTTAACCCTTTTAACAATTTTGTTCCACCATTGTATTTGGTGGACAATCTTGTGTTAGGATGTGAAAGGGACGGGCGTGGGTCATCGTTTAGACCATAATTGTAATGATGCCATGTATCTTTGGGCAATTTTCTTTAAGGGACTTGATCATTTTTAGGCAACTTTCGAAAGCGTCATCGAGGGACTATGATCATTTGAATTGTGTTGTTTTTCCCAAAGAGACCTAACATGCAATATGGCCCATTATTAAAGGCAACAAGTGGAATACCCTAGGGGTGCAAGTGTGATTAGTGTTGTCCATTTTCATGCTTGTTTATCTTGAATTTAGGTCAAACTATTTTTTGGTTAATTGATTTGCATACAAACCCTAATTCTAGCATGGCATATTTAAAAAGCTTTTAAAATGCGGAATTTAAAGGTCCTAAGTTATTACAACACAATATATGGGATGGGGGTACAAATGTTCAAATGGGGATATTTTAGCAAGAAATTAAATCCTAAACTATTACATCAAATTGAAATTTTACAAGGTATTTAATTGCACAAATATTAAAAATAAAAATAAATATGCAAAAAATGCAAAAAATGGTTTTCATATGTATGTAAAAAAGTATTTATCATGTGTCAAATAAACAAAAATAAAATTAATTAATTTTTGGTATTTTTATGCATTTAGGGCAAAAACCTAATTTTACTAAATAAAATATATTTATTATATAATATATGCAATATTTATTAATTATGTACAAAAAATAAATAAAAAAAGAAAGTATATAAAAAAGGGTAATTTTTAAGTTAAATATTAGTAAAAATAAAATGTATTATTTTATTGTGTTTTTAACCTAAATGTATTAATAAATACATAAATATTTATAATATTCACTAAATACTAAATATATGTATAAAAATAATAATATTTAATATTTACAAAAAAATGTATTTTTTTATAAAAGTTTTTCAAAGGTAAAATAAAACAAAAGTCAGAAAATAAAAAGTATTTGTATTATTTTGGTATTTTAAATAAGAGAGTATTTATGTGTTATTTATATGTACAAATATCAATTTAAACTAATAAATGCTTAATAAATACAAAAATGGTTTGAAAAATATTTTTTATATTTTTAATGTCATGAGAAAAAATAAATAAGTCAGAAATAACAAAAAAAGTCAAAAATATTTCAAATAAGCACAATGGGCCAAGGGGGTTCAAAAGTAAAAATATGGTGCAAATAAGAAGTCAACTCAGGCCCAGCCCAAGAAGACTTTGTCTTCAACCTCTGAACTTGTTTGAACAACAACAAACACGCGTTTTCCTATCTTCTGATTCTTTGATCATTTGCCAAATCTTGCAACATGAAACCTGTAGAGCTTGAAGCCACGATTCTAAACATATAAAGATGTCAATCTAACTCTCAGAAATGAGAGAGAATTTCTTCTCCCCCAATTCCTGACCTAGTTTTTGTTCAATGTTCAGACTCAAAATTCTCTAAGTACACATAACATAAACGAAAAGTAATGATGTGGGCAGATTCAGGGCCATGAATATAACATAATTTCTTCAGAAACCTAAACCTAAATGTGCCTGGATAGAGAGATAGGAGTTCATGAACTTACCTGTTCAGCTTGAATCGTATCTGGAAATGGAGGTGCTTTCAGCGCAAGGTAAGGATTGGTACAACTTGCTTGAGGTCCAGGGATGCTATTCCAACCTTTAGTTTGCTTTGAATCTTGCTAAGTCGAGCTACAGAAGTTAACCTGCAAGAGAGAAAAATAAAAATGGCAAATGATGCTATGACTGTTACAGTCTCAGTTTAATGTTTGGAATAGTCTATATGGATGTTATGGAAGGTGTATGGAGTGGTTTGGATGAAAGTGCACGATGGAAATGAGCTGTGGGTTTCAAACTGCAACCTATGCCCTGTTTTTGCAGTTTTATGGTGTTTTGAGGTTTGATTATGTTTGGAACTTGGTTGGCTCCTATTTCAGGTCAGGGTTAGTGTTTGGAATATGTACAACAACTTTGCTTAAGCTTGTTCTTGCTGGAATGAGAGTTGGTATCTGTTATGCCAAGTTACTTCACCTTTAAGCAACAAAATGTCAAGTTGTGTTTTAGACTTGTACAGGCCCCTCTATTGTGCTGCAACCCTTCCCCTTGATCAATGTGTTTTTGCTTCTGAACTTGTTCCCAAAGATATGGCCTTGTACTTCTTGATTTGCAACTTTGACATAAAGTTCAACTTTTCTAAAATGGATATAATGCTTTTTCTACTTATGGCTTAATTTTGTATACAATGTTTGAACACACAAAATAAGGTCTTGGCACAATGAGTTAGCATTAAATTTATGAGTGCAAATGGGATAAAGGACCTGTAATCAAGTTGTGCAAGCTGATTTGAAAAATTGCACAAGTTATGAACATGTACATGGCCATGAATCAAAGTGACTTTTTCCTAACTTGCCAAATTCGATTCTCCCTAACCATGAGGTTGTTTGATGATTTCTTGGACATTTTGGAAAGCTTGGAATGTGTACTACAATCCATCTTTTTAATACAAATTGAAATTCCAAGTGGAAGTATGTGAAAAGTGGTCTTGAAGTTAGGCAAAAATCCTGCCTAGAATGGGTCAAAATTTCTCTAAGTTAAGAATGGTTTGGTACTCTTGTTCCAAAAATTGTAACTTGATCTACAAGCTTCTTTTGAGGAAACTTTGTGAATCAAAGTTGTAGATTTTGCAATGGACTACAACTTTCATGTTTTGACTTTTGTTTGAATCCACATGAATCTTGATGAGAAAGTGGGACAAAGTTAGGAAAAAATTAGGGTTTTTCATAACTTAGAAAAATTCTAAGTTATGAAAATTCTTCATTTCAAACCCTAATTTGTGATTTTGGATTTCTTGATGAACAAGTTTCATGATTTGGCATGTTTTGATGAAAAATTAATCTTGACACTTGATTTTGACCAAAAAGTCAAAGTTTGACTTTTCAGTATACAGTCAAAAATTGATCAATTGACTGGAAAATTCAACTGTCAATCTTGTGCATTTGGGATCTTTTGAACTTGTTGAGTATGTAAAGACAATTCCATGGTGTCCTTGAGTCCATATGTGAGCTTGGTTTGCCATTGGCTAGGTCAAACAGTCAAAAATTGCCTTTGTGCAGTCAAAACCCTAAAAATAACCATTTTGCCCTTTTGGTGATCTGATCAAATTTCTTGTGGAATTGTGATACAAACTTGATCAAATGGTTCATATGAGTTCATAATGTTGACGTGGGTCAATTTTCATGAGGTTTGACTGTCAATTGGCCACAATTGACTTTTTCCCCAATATAGGTGATTTCTAGGTCAACTGTCCAATTGACTGGGCAAAGGTTGGAATCAAGGCTTGAAACTTGGTATGGATAAACTTGGGAGTCCAACATGAAGCATGAAAGTCATCTTAGGTATTTTGGGTCAAAATATCTTTGTGCAAACACAAACCCTAATTTGGGTCAACAGTGCTAGGAGAAGTCTTGCAGAGGAAACCCTAACTGGATCTTGAGCTCCAAGGGCATTGTGATGAGAAAATGTTGAGAAAATGGGAGGCAAAATTTTGGGGTACAACAGTTGCCCCTGTTCAATATTCTTGAACCTGAAGAGTTAGATTGGCAAGTTTGCCTTTCATGACTCGAGGGTAAAAGGAGATTGGACACTAGAGTGCCCTGAAATTTGCACTCGCATGCTGGAGTATCAGCAATGTGATGTCGGGAATGGGCTTATAGATGCCATTTGGAGAGATGGTGGATAAGGAGATGGGCTTATAGATGCCATCTGAAGGCGTGACAGAACCTTGTCGGGAATGGGCTTATAGATGCCATTTGGAAGTGTTGATCGCATAAGAGATTCCTTAGCGAGAACTTGCACACTTTGAGAAAGACAGATGTTTTCCTGGCTTGTTACAGGTGTTGATCTTCAATCTCTTCATGCAGATATGCCCTGGCTAGATACAGGTGTCGAGTCTACAATCGGTTGCTCACAGATATGCCCTGGCTGGATACAGGTATCGAATTTGGAATTATCGTCTACAGATATGCCCTGGCTGGATACAGGAATTGAATCTTCAAACTCTTCAGATGTGCCCTGGCTGGATACAGGAATCGAATCTGGAATTGTCGTCTACAGATGTGCCCTGGCTGGATACAGGAATCGAATCTTCAAACTCTTCAGATGTGCCCTGGCTGGATACAGGAATCGAATCCGGAAACTGATCACTCACAGATGTGCCCTGGCTAGATACAGGAATCGAATCTGGAATTGTGACAGTTGAAGGTAGTCGTCTTTTGGATTGTCTTTTTCCCTGAAAAGGCAAAACATCAGTTGCATGCAATGTCATGATGTATGAAATGCATGATTTCATGATGTTCAAAATGAGATAGTGTTGTATGCACTTTATCATGTATGTAAGCAAGATGTATGAAATGTGAAATGTTTATGAATGTATTTTCGTCTAGGAAAATAAATCCTTGACGACCGGCCGGGGAATTAAATCCTGGGCTGACGTTGAAGAGTAGAGTTCTTCGTTTCCGCTAGGGATGATGGTTGCAAGAATACACCGGTAGGAGAAGATGACTCCGTTGGGGAATAAACTTGTTGGAGAGATTACTCTGAGGGGAATTACTCTGTGGGAAGAGATACTTCGCTGAAGTTTTGACGAGAGCTCTGCTGAGGATTTCAATGATGGACTCCACTGGGGATAACAATGATAAACTCCGCCGGGGATTCTGTTGATAAGTTAAGTTGGGGAACTTTGATGAACTCCGCTGGGGATAGGAAGAACTTCGCCGATGGCGATCTCCCATGGTAATTAGCTGAGGATAACCCAGTTATAAGCCGTTGTGAGAAATAACTTTTGAATGAAAACGGGGAGGGACGTTCGTATTCTGCAGGGGATAAGCTTCCAGAGTCTACCGGGGATAAGCTCCAAGACCTGCTGGGGATATGGATTCCAATTTTCCTGGGGAGACTTTCAGACTGTACTGGAAAATGGTTCCACTGGGGTGTCTGTATTCCGCCGAGGAACAATCTTAGATCAAGACTGCCGGGGATGCTTGCTGAGGAATGCCTATACTCCGCTGGGGAATGTTGATATCTTCTAGGGATACCTAACTTCCTTTGGGCTGGCCGTAGACTAACTCTGCTGGAGGAGAGTATTACTGACTTGCTAGGGGAATATGGTGCCTATTGTAGGGCTGATGATAGACTAATTCTTCCTGGGGAGAGTATTGCCGAATCTTGTCTTACTCTGTGGGGAGTTGAGGTAACTTGGCCACATTCTTCAATTGAACCTACCTTGGTACCTTGGCGGACAGAGCAACTAGACTGCCTGGACAACTCTACATTGCCCCTATTTTTGATGTCACCTGTAATCAGTCCTTTGTTTCGCATGCAAGTATTTATGAATTAGAAATTTAATGTCAAATGCATATATCAAAAATGAACATTGGACGTTCTTCGCAAGACAAAACAGAAAAAGGAAAAACAATTGGCAATTTGTTTGGAAAAGTGAATTTGTATTGATTTTTTGCCTGTAAATAGGCGTTTTTGTACAAGAGGCTGACGTCCTAGTAAGAGAACGCCGTCGAATAACATAAAGTTTATACAATTTTGAAAAGGAAACAAAACAGCTATGTGAACAATATTCCCACTAGGTTCCAACTCTGCTATCGCCTTTATGTCTTCAAGCATCTCATCACTTTGCTGCTTAGTTGAAGATGAAGCTGATTGATCGATGCCGAAGTCTGAGCCCGATAGTTGATTCCGAATTCTGGATGCAAGGTGATCCAATGAGACATAGTGTTACACTTTATCCCTAACTTTTGCCTGGACCGCCCTTTCGGGTTTTCAGTCCACCGGGATACCCATTTTTGCCCAAGCCGCCTTTTCAGGTTTTCGACTTGCCGGGTGTACAGATTCTTTTCATTTCATCCCTTATTTTTGCCCAAACCTTTTTGGTTCGCCGGGAAGCCCTTATTTTTGCCTAGGTATGTCAACCTAGCGGGTCTTTTATTCATGCGTAGTATCTTTTTACTATGTCTGCATTGGCGGGGTGAGGAAGGTCGTCCCCATCCATGGTGGTTAGAATCATAGCTCCTCCTGAGAAGATATGTTTAATCACAAATGGCCCTTGGTACGTAGGGGTCCATTTGCCCCGGGGATCACTTTGAGGAAGAATGATGCGCTTGATTACCAGGTCTCTGACTTGATACTCTTGTCGTCTGACTTTCTTGTTAAATGCCCTGATCATTCGTTTTTGGTACGTCTGACCATGACAGATAGCGGTGAGTCTCTTTTCGTCAATTAGGTTTAATTGATCAAGTCGAGTCTGGATCCAGTCATCTTCACTCAAGTCTGCATCCTTCATTATCCGGAGAGAGGGTATCTGGACTTCAATCGGCAAGACTGCCTCCATGCCATAGACCAAGGAAAAGGGTGTTGCCCCGATTGACGTCCGTGGTGAGGTACGGTACCCATGAAGAGCAAATGGTAACATTTCGTGCCAATCTTTGTAGGTCACTGTCATCTTCTGCACAATTTTCTTGATGTTTTTATTTGCCGCTTCGACAGCTCCATTCATCTTCGGCCGGTAAGGAGAAGAGTTGTGGTGCTGTATCTTGAATTTATCGCAGAGCTCAGTGATCATCTTGTTGTTAAGATTGGTACCATTGTCCGTAATGATTCTTTCCGGGACGCCGTACCGACATATTAGGTTATGCCGAATGAAACGTGCCACGACGCTCTTGGTTACGGTGGCGTAGGAAGCTGCTTCCACCCACTTCGTGAAGTAATCAATCGCTACCAAGATGAAGCGATGCCCGTTGGATGCCGTCGGTCGGATCTCGCCGATCATATCAATGCCCCATATTGCAAAAGGCCAAGGTGCCGTCAGGACGTTCAGAGGAACCGGAGGGATGTGCACCTTATCAGCATAGATCTGGCATTTATGACAAGTTCGAGAATGTTGGTAACAGTCAGCTTCCATTGTGGACCAGAAATATCCTGCCCGAAGGATTTTCTTTGCCATGGTATGTCCACTGGAATGTGTTCCGAATGTACCTTCATGTAGTTCTACCATGATCTTCTCTGCTTCAGCCTTATCCACACAACGCAGTAAAGTTGAATCATGGTTTCGTTTGTAGAGAATGTCGTTGCCGAGGAAGAATTTTGCCACAAACCTTCTTAAGAACTTCTTGTCATTGACCGACGCGCCTTCGGGGTATTCTTGAGCTTCCAGGTATCTCTTCACCTCATGATACCAGGGTTTTTCGGGTACCTCTTCGGCCTCAAGATCGCAGCAGTATGCAGGTTCGTCCAACTTCCAGATAATGATCCGGGGAGCCTCGTTGTCCCATTTGACTTTGAACATTGAAGACATCGTAGCTAGTGCGTCCGCTAACTGATTCTCCTCTCTTGGGAAGTGTTCAAAAGTTATCTCTTCAAAGTGGGGAAGAAAAGTCAACACATACTCCTTGTAAGGAATAAGATTTGGGTGTTTCGTATCCCACTCGCCTTTGATCTGATTGATCACGAGAGAAGAATCTCCGAAGACGCTCAGAAACTTGATCCTTAAGTCGATTGCAGCTTGAAGACCCATGATACATGCCTCATATTCTGCCATGTTGTTGGTTCAGTTGAAACACAACCGGGCGGTGAGTGGAGTATGAGTACCTTCAGGGGATATGATCACAGTGCCGATGCCGTTACCCAAAGCGTTCGAGGCTCCGTCAAAATGCATAGACCATCGGGATCCTTCCTCAGGTCCTTCACCCGGTCCAGGTACTTCACAATCAGTTACTACCATGATATCTTCGTCTGGAAATTCAAAGTTCAACGATTGGTAATCGTCCACAGGTTGGTGTGCCAAATGGTATGCCAATACACTTCCCTTGATTGCTTTTTGAGTTGTGTATTGGATGTCATATTCCGTCAAGATCATTTGCCATCTTGCTATTCTTCTGGACAGAGCGGGCTTTCCGAATGTGTACTTGATTGGATCCATTTTTGAAATCAAAATAGTAGTGTGAGTCAACATATACTGTCTTAGCCGGCGAGCAGCCCATACCAGAGCGCAGCAAGTTTTCTCGAGCAGTGAGTACCGAGTCTCACAGTCGGTAAACTTTTTGCTCAGGTAATAAATAGTGTGCTCTTTTCGGCCAGACTCGTCATGCTGCCCCAGCACACACCCCATCGATTTGTCAAGTACTGTCAAGTATAGTATTAGAGGTCTCCCTTCCACTGGTGGCATAAGAATGGGTGGTTTTTGGAGATACTCTTTTATCTTTTCGAAAGCGGCCTGACATTCATCGTTCCAACGTACTACTTGATCTTTCTTCAGCAATTTGAAGATTGGCTCACAGGTAGCAGTTAGATGCGAGATGAGTCGGGCAATGTAATTCAGTCGTCCTAGAAAGCCTCTGACTTCTTTCTCTGTCTTAGGAGTCGGCATCTCTTGTATGGCTTTCACCTTGGCAGGGTCCACTTGAATACCTTTGTCGCTTACAATGAAACCTAGCAATTTTCCAGACCTCACCCCAAAGGTGCATTTGTTTGGGTTCAACCTCAGCTTGTACAACTTCAGTCGGTCAAACAGCTTCCACAGATGGTCAAGGTGTTCCTCCTCAGTTTGAGATCTTGCAATCATATCGTCGACGTACACTTCTATCTCGTGATGGATCATATCATGAAATAAAGCAACCATGGCACGTTGGTAGGTTGCCCCAGCATTTTTCAACCCAAATGGCATGACCTTGTAGCAAAAGGTGCCCCACTGAGTAACGAAAGTGGTCTTCTCCATGTCTTCAGGAGCCATCTTGATCTGATTATAACCGGAGAAGCCTTCCATGAAAGAGAAAACTTTATGCTGAGCAGTATTATCAACCAGAACGTCGATATGAGGCAGAGGGAAATCATCCTTAGGGCTGGCCCTGTTCAAATCCCTGTAATCAACACACATTCGGACTTTACCATCTTTCTTTGGCACTGGAACCACGTTGGCCACCCACTGAGGATAAGAAGTCACTGCTAGAAACCCGGCATCAAATTGTTTCATAACCTCAGCTTTGATTTTCTCGGACATCTCTGGGCGCATGCGGAGGACCTTCTGTTTTACCGGAGGGCAGTCTTCCTTGGTAGGCAAGTGATGAACCACAATGTCGGCATCCAAACCAGGCATGTCTTTGTAAGACCAAGCAAAGATTTCCATGTAATCATGCAGCATCTGAATCAATCGTTGTTTCACGCTGAGCTCTAGATTGGCACCAATCTTGACTTCTTTTCTATCTGTCTCAGTACCCAGATTTACCGTTTCCACTGGCTCTTCATGCGCTTGAATGGCCCTCTCTTCCTGGAGTAGCAGTCTTGCGAGTTCACCAGGCACTTCGCAATCATCTTCACCCTCATCTTCGGCTAAGTTGATCGGATTTTCGAAGTCATAACTGGCAGTAGCAGAGTCGTTACCAGTGAGATCCAGAGTGGATTGGAACCTGTATAAGTGAGTGTGTGTAAATATAGCTGTTTTGCAATATATAACAAAGAAAAAAAAGAGCCCAAGATTTGAAATGCAACAAACGTCCAATGTTTTGATTAATGATATATGAAAATGTCATACAAAAAGCCCTCACAAATGGAGCCACGGTGCCCCGGGTAGGACACCGAGCCAATAAAAGTTTCAACATATTGTTTGTTACAAATTGAAAACAAAAGAGTTCATTACTGAGTGACAAAAGTAATAGGTGTAAAATCTTTTGCCGTCCAGTTGCTTGGTCCATTGTTGGTTGTCGGGTAGATCCAGCTGTCAAATTCTGCTTCCTCTACGTTATCCTCAATAGAATTCACTCCTGGGTTGGTGATGAACACCTGAGGTTTTCCGATCCTTTCTTTGCGAACAGCCCTCTGAGCCTCTGCAGTGAAGCCCAGCCCAAACTTGTCAGTCTTTGGAGTGAAGTCAGGAAGTCGACCCCAGTTTGCGCACTCGCCCCTCTCAATCACAGCCCGGGCATCCTTCAAGGAAGCCATCTTCAAAGGAGGGTCTTCAATCACAGTTTCAGCTGACGCCAACGTCTGGGGCACCTCTTCAAAGTGTTGAAAGGGAGTTTCAATGAATTCCCCATCCATTTCTATGTATCGGAACGAGTTCAAGTGGCTGACCATATACTCCTCTTCCCCTTGGACTATAACAATCTTTCCTCTAACTGGATACTTAAGCTTTTGATGGAGTGTGGAGGTCACCGCTCCAGCCTTGTGAATCCAAGGTCGACCCAGCAAACAGGAATAAGATGGATGGATGCCCATCACGTAGAACGTCGAGTCAAAGACTTGAGAACCCACACGAATAGGAATGTCTACCTCACCATGATCCATCCTCTTCGACCCGTCAAAGGCTCGGACAATGATGTTGCTAGGCTTCAACTCCAGACCCTCACAATCCAGCCTGTCTAAGGCCTTCTTGGGCAATACATTCAGGGAAGAACCGGTGTCCACCAACACGTGTGCGAGAGTAGTGCCCCTGCATTCTATGGAGACATGCAGGGCATCATTGTGGTTCTTTCCCTTGGCGGTAAGATCGGCATCCGAGAAACCCAAACCATTGTCAGCTATCAGATTGGCCACACAGTCAGTGAATTGATCTGCAGATGTCTCTTGTGGCACATGGGCCGTCTTCAGAAATGAAATCAGGGCCTTGGCATGGGCCTCTGAGCACAGCAGCAATGATAGCATAAAGATCTTGGAGGGGGTATGCCCCAGCTGTTCAACGACATTGAAGTCACCCTTTTTAATGATTTTAAGGATTTCCTCCATCTCTTGCTGGGAGGCTTCAACATTGACAGTCTTCGGTGCCTCCATCCGGGCAGGCACATCATCAATCCCTTTGCCCCGAGTGTCAGATGACTTGGCAGCAGGGGAAGCAACTTGATCAGAAGGGGGAACAGGCGCACTTGTAGGTGTTATTATAAGAGGTCTTCGGATAACTGGTGGCACAATGTCAGGCGAGAAAAGCCTGCCACTGCGGGTAACTTTAGCGGGACCAGTGATGTTGCTGATATTGGTACCAGTGTTAAACTCCTGCTTCACTCCAAGTACATACACATCTGCCCCATAGTGCCATGGGACAGCCTTGTCAGATTCATAGGGGAGGGGCCCCGGAACAGTAATAATGATAGGTGTAACAGACATGATCTTGACTGGCTTCCTCGGGGGAGCCTTGGTAGGATTATTGAAAATTGTGACGACAGATACTTCTTCAGCGGGAACAAATGGAACAACGGTCTTCTTGAACATAATTTCTTTGCTATCCATCAGGCTTTGGATGCCTGACTTCAGCAACGGACAACCAGTAAGGGAAACAGCACACATAAGGCAACCCTTGCTACAACCCGGAAATAAACCGGCTAGCAACAGGTTCCTCTTAACAGTCAATAAAGGGGTAGCAACATCATTCACAGAAACTGCATACAAGTCTTCATCAACAACATTTACTCCATGCTGGGGCATAGGAGCAGTCACAACGTTAGGCCTCTCAGGCGCCTCAAACTGTATTTCCTTCGCATCAATAAGGTCTTGAACCTTATTTCTCAGGGCCCAGCAATCATCAGTAGAATGCCCCGGGCTATCGGAGTGATAAGCACAGCGGGCATTTGGATTATACTTAGGAGATGCAGTATTCACAACCTTCGGAGCCTCTCTGACGGTCACCAAGTTGGTCGATAGCAGTTGCGGCAAGATTTGTGACAAGGTCATACTCAGCCGAGTGTACTGCCTTTTGGGCCTCTCACCCCTTTGTTGATTATACTGCTGAGGAGCAGCAACAGGTTTTGAAATTACCAATGCATTGATGGCTTGGCGGTGTTCTGGCTTAACTTGTCTTCTAGGACCATAAACAGCACTAGCTTCCTTCTTGAAAGGCTTCTTCTCGGTACTCACGGAGGCACCTTTCTGTATCTTTCCTGACTTGATACCAGCTTCTATTCTTTCACCCGTCAAGATCAAATCCGTAAACCCAGCAGAGGAATTACCAATCAGATGATTAAAGAATGGACCAGACAGGGTCCCTAGGAACATGTCAACAAGCTCACGGTCAATCAAAGGAGGCTGCACCCTGCCAGCCAGGTCTCTCCACTTTTGCGCATATTCTTTGAATCCTTCGCCCGTTCCCAGTGACATACCCTGAAGTTGGGTACGCGTGGGAACGAGGTTAGAATTGTACTGATACTGTCTATAAAATGCGGTAGCCAAATCCTCCCAATGTCGGATACTGGTTCCATCCAGCTGATAGAACCACTCAAGTTGTGACCCCGAAAGGCTATCTTGGAAGAAATGGATCCAAAGGTTCTTGTCTGCAGTGTAAGGTTGGATCTTCCTTACGTATGATCTGAGATGCAGCTTAGGACAGGAAGCCCCGTCGTACTTTGCAAAGGCAGGCGCCTTGAACTTGTTTGGGATCACCACCCCAGAAGATAAACCTAAATCTCCGAAATCCAGCCCCGACACATTTTGAATTTCCATGGCACTTAAGCGGTCCTCTAGTTGCTTGTACCTGTCAGCAGCAGGAGGGTACTGTTCGTCATTGTAATCTGTCTCGTTGTCAGAGACTGCAGGACTAGGAGCCCTTCCCCCTTGGGGACTGTCTTTCTCTACAGAGGAAGTAGCTTGATCAGCCTCATTATGGATTGTATTCCCAAACCTGCGTCCAGTGTTGAACAACGCAGTCCTCTTCTTCTTCTTCTTCTTCTTTAGGAGCAGAGCCTTCAACTCTTGTTGACCTTGGGCTAAGCTCATGACCATCTCTTGAAACTGGGCGTTCTGGGCCTGGAGGGCCTTGATAGCTTGTTCACTGGATGATTCAGGATTCATGATGACTGTTCCAAATAAACAGCGAAGAAGATTAATCAACCTGTAGAAAAAGGGTACATGTTATGCACATGATGCATGAGATGCTATTTATGCAATGCATTCAAGGAATTTTAGAAATTTACAATTGTTGCAGACAAAAAAGAACGCACGTCATATTAATAAGAAGAAATTTTTTAGTACATAAATGCCCCATGGGCCAAATATTACAAAAACAACTTCTCAAGGTAAAAAGACGTTGCGTATCCTCTTTGGTGCGATGTAGGTGTTGAGGGTCTCTTGCTCATGGAGTCGGCGGGTGAGCTCTAGAACCTTCTTCTCGCTGACGTAGAAGCTGGCTTCAAAAGTGTTCCGTTCCTCCTTGAGTTGGATCCAACTCTTCTGCATCTCCTCCCACGATGTAGGCATGTCAGGATGTAGGATGGTGTAGGTAACCTCTCCTTCCTTAAAGGGTTCTTTGATCACAGGGAGAATATGAGGGTAGGGCATCATTAGACTCTGGGCTCGTGCTCGTACCCATTTGAGGTAAGGCTCAAGAGGGATGGAGTTCTTGTGCCCCAGTGTCTTGCTGTCAACCTTGTTAGGCATCCTCCAAGCTCTGATGAATCTTTGGTGAAGTCCTTACGCATCGTTGTCGAAGTCAAAAACTAAGTCAGGAATCAACATGTCGTGAGGGCCATCTCTTCGTGCATATCCAAATTGTCTCAAAGCTAGACAAGGGTTATAGGTGGTGCCTCCTCTGATTCCAAGTAAAGGAACATTAGGAAACTCTCCATAATAATCGATGATGATGACATTTTCTCTGGACCGAGAACACCAGTGTACATCAGAGTGAGTGAGGGTCATCAACCGTTGCGACCACCTCAAGCCTTGGTCATTCTTCAAGACAGATTGTGGAAGGTGCGAAATAAACCACCTTGCAAGGAGAGGAGTACAACACATGAGAACACCTCTCTTTCTCATTGTTCATGTGTAAAATGAGTGAAGGATATCCCCAAGCAATGTTGGTATTGGATTTCTGGACAAGAAGATTTTGACGGCGTTGACCTCTACAAGCTGGTCAGGATTTGGGAACAGGACCAACCCATAGATAAGGAGTGCCACAATTTCTTTAAAGGCTTGTAAGTCCAATGAATTCCAACACTCTTGTGCCTTTTCAAACAAGAATTTTGCTAAGAAGCCTTTGACACCGCTTCTAGTTTCCCAATGCCCCTTGATGTCGGATGGCTGTAGATGTAGTGCTCGAGCAACATCTTCAGGCTTTGGTTCCTTTTCCGTACCGTTGAAAGGTAGTTGATTAAGGATAGGAATTCTTAGGAGTTGAGAAAATTCCTCCAAAGTGGGCACCAACTGGTAGTCGGGGAAAGTGAAACAATGGTGAAGAGGGTCAAAGAAATGGAATAGCACTTTCATCATGTCCTCTTCAATGTTGGTGTTGACTAAGCTGAGCAGTCTACCATGTCTTTCACTGAAGGGAGAGCTTTCCGGAATTCTTGATGTGAGCTCCTTGAGTTGAGGAGGGATTCTCACAAGGTTGACTTGGATGGTTTTTCTGCGAGGAATTTCCATGACCTACAAAACAAGAACAAAGATGAAGATCTAAACCCTTGAAGTGGTTAGTAAATGCATATGATGCTTTATGATGTTCATGATGTATGCACAAACATATGTACAAGCAATTCACACCAAACCCTAGTTTCAGGCTTGCATGGGGTTTCATAGGTAAGTACCCTCTTGAGTGTAGTTGGCTTAAAAACCTGTCCTATAAATAGTAACCGGGTTCTAAGGAGCTCAATATCACTGGATTGTTTTCATTGTTCATTGTTTTGGTTTAGCCACTTAACTAGCGACCAAAATATTCCAAGAAAACAACCCTCAATGAGTGTAGTATCGAGTATCTACCAACTTCGGACTGCACCAAAGCCGGTCATCTCACTACCCCTAATGAAAGGCCAAGATGGTCAAGTAAGGTTCTAGGTCATTAGTGCTTAGTGACATCACTCAGCGGCCCCGTACTCTCCTTGATTGAACTCAAGGGTTACCGGTACTCACAAATATGTCGCACTAATATAGCTATTGCTTCGACCGTGTCGGTATACCCCGCACAGTTTCCACAACGTATTGCTATCTATGAATGTTTCCCAAAATCCAGGTGTAGGATTGTAAACCCAAACAAGAGAGCCAAGATATAAAGCAATCAAAACAAACAATTAGTCATGCAAGAGGGTGATCTAAGCCCTAAGGTTACTCCGCTTTTAGAGCATTCCCCAGCAGAGTCGCCAGTTCTGTGATACGGTGGGAGAACTGACTTGAGGTTTTGCGTTTATTTTCGCAAATGTTTCGGTTGAGCAAGAGTCGCCACCGACTTTTTATTTTATCCTAAGGAAAGGTTAAAAAGCACAGCAAAAAACATTTGAGATGTTTTCTTGGGTTCGGGGAGTAGATTATAGAAAGGGAAGGTATTAGCACCCTTTCTATCCATGGCTATCCATGGGCTCTTAGTTACTTGCTTAGATCAACTTGCCTTAATTTTCAATTGTTTGAAATGGTGCTTTGTGTGTGGATTTTGAAAATGTTTTGAAAAGAGGCCAATGTGGTGGCAACCTTTGTAATGATCCATGTTGAGATGTATACAAAGGTGTATGTCTTTTGAAAAGGTTTTCAATGTTTTTGAAAGTTGTTTTGAAAGTGTAGTGATGTGTGATTTGAAAAATAGGCAAGTGTTTTTGTTTTGCAAGGGGGCAAGTAACCAAGAGCTATCTACCCTACATTTCTCAAAGATCTTTGCTATGTTTTAACCCTTTTAACAATTTTGTTCCACCATTGTATTTGGTGGACAATCTTGTGTTAGGATGTGAAAGGGACGGGCGTGGGTCATCGTTTAGACCATAATTACAATGATGCCAAGTATCTTTGGGCAATTTTCTTTAAGGGACTTGATCATTTTTAGGCAACTTTCGAAAGCGTCATCGAGGGACTATGATCATTTGAATTGTGTTGTTTTGCCCAAAGAGACCTAACATGCAATATGGCCCATTATTGAAGGCAACAAGTGGAATACCCTAGGGGTGCAAGTGTGATTAGTGTTGCCCATTTTCATGCTTGTTTATCTTGAATTTAGGTCAAACTATTTTTTGGTTAATTGATTTGCATACAAACCCTAATTCTAGCATGGCATATTTAGAAAGCTTTTAAAATGCGGAATTTAAAGGTCCTAAGTTATTACAACATAATATATGGGATGGGGGGTACAAATGTTCAAATGAGGATATTTTAGCAAGAAATTAAATCCTAAACTATTACATCAAATTGAAATTTTACAAGGTATTTAATTGCACAAATATTAAAAATAAAAATAAATATGCAAAAAATGCAAAAAATGGTTTTCATATGTATGTAAAAAAGTATTTATCATGTGTCAAATAAACAAAAATAAAATTAATTAATTTTTGGTATTTTTATGCATTTAGGGCAAAAACCTAATTTTACTAAATAAAATATATTTATTATATAATATATGCAATATTTATTAATTATGTACAAAAAATAAATAAAAAAAGAAAGTATATAAAAAAGGGTAATTTTTAAGTTAAATATTAGTAAAAATAAAATGTATTATTTTATTGTGTTTTTAACCTAAATGTATTAATAAATACATAAATATTTATAATATTCATTAAATACTAAATATATGTATAAAAATAATAATATTTAATATTTACAAAAAAATGTATTTTTTTATAAAAGTTTTTCAAAGGTAAAATAAAACAAAAGTCAGAAAATAAAAAGTATTTGTATTATTTTGGTATTTTAAATAAGAGAGTATTTATGTGTTATTTATATGTACAAATATCAATTTAAACAAATAAATACTTAATAAATACAAAAATGGTTTGAAAAATATTTTTTATATTTTTAATGTCATGAGAAAAAATAAATAAGTCAGAAATAACAAAAAAAGTCAAAAATGTTTCAAATAAGCACAATGGGCCAAGGGGGTTCAAAAGTAAAAATATGGTGCAAATAAGAAGTCAACTCAGGCCCAGCCCAAGAAGACTTTGTCTTCAACCTCTGAACTTGTTTGAACAACAACAAACACACGTTTTCCTATCTCCTGATTCTTTGATCATTTGCCAAATCTTGCAACATGAAACCTGTAGAGCTTGAAGCCACGATTCTAAACATATAAAGAAGTCAATCTAACTCTCAGAAATGAGAGAGAATTTCTTCTCCTCCAATTCCTGACCTAGTTTTTGTTCAATGTTCAGACTCAAAATTCTCTAAGTACACATAACATAAACGAAAAGTAATGATGTGGGCAGATTCAGGGCCATGAATATAACATAATTTCTTCACAAACCTAAACCTAAATGTGCCTGGATAGAGAGATAGGAGTTCATGAACTTACCTGTTCAGCTTGAATCGTATCTGGCAATGGAGGTGCTTTCAACGCAAGGTAAGGATTGGTACAGCTTGCTTGAGGTCTAGGGATGCTATTCCAACCTTTAGTTTACTTTGAATCTTGCTAAGTCGAGCTACAGAAGTTAACCTGCAAGAGAGAAAAATAAAAATGGCAAATGATGCTATGGCTGTTACAGTCTCAGTTTAATGTTTGGAATAGTCTATATGGATGTTATGGAAGGTGTATGGAGTGGTTTGGATGAAAGTGCACGATGGAAATGAGCTGTGGGTTTCAAACTGCAACATATGCCCTGTTTTTGCAGTTTTATGGTGTTTTGAGGTTTGATGATGTTTGGAACTTGGTTGGCTCGTGTTTCAGGTCAGGGTTAGTGTTTGGAATGTGTACAACAACTTTGCTTAAGCTTGTTCTTGCTGGAATGAGAGTTGGTATCTGTTATGCCAACTTACTTCACCTTTAAGCAACAAAATGTCAAGTTGTGTTTTAGACTTGTACAGGCCCCTCTATTGTGCTGCAACCCTTCCCCTTGATCAGTGTGTTTTTGCTTCTGAACTTGTTCCCAAAGATATGGCCTTGTACTTCTTGATTTGCAACTTTGACATAAAGTTCAACTTTTCTAAAATGGATATAATGCTTTTTCTACTTATGGCTTAATTTTGTATACAATGTTTGAACACACAAAATAAGGTCTTGGCACAATGAGTTAGCATTAAATTTATGAGTGAAAATGGGATAAAGGACCTGTAATCAAGTTGTGCAAGCTGATTTGAAAAATTGCACAAGTTATGAACATGTACATGGCCATGAATCAAAGTGACTTTTTCCCAACTTGCCAAATTCGATTCTCCCTAACCATGAGGTTGTTTGATGAGTTCTTGGACATTTTGGAAAGCATGGAATGTGTACTACAATCCATATTTGTAATACAAATTGAAATTCCAAGTGGAAGTATGTGAAAAGTGGTCTTGAAGTTAGGCAAAAGTCCTGCCTAGAATGGGTCAAAATTTCTCTAAGTTAAGAATGGTTTGGTACCCTTGTTCCAAAAATTGTAACTTGAGCTACAAGCTTCTTTTGAGGAAACTTTGTGAATCAAAGTTGTAGGTTTTGCAATGGACTACAACTTTCATGTTTTGACTTTTGTTTGAATCCACATGAATCTTGATGAGAAAGTGGGACAAAGTTAGGAAAAAATTAGGGTTTTTCATAACTTAGAAAAATTCTAAGTTATGAAAATTCTTCATTTCAAACCCTAATTTGTGATTTTGGATTTCTTGATGAACAAGTTTCATGATTTGGCATGTTTTGATGAAAAATGAATCTTGACACTTGATTTTGACCAAAAAGTCAAAGTTTGACTTTTCAATATACAGTCAAAATTTGATCAATTGACTGGAAAATTCAACTGTCAATCTTGTGCATTTGGGATCTTTTGAACTTGTTGAGTATGTCAAGACAATTCCATGGGGTCCTTGAGTCCATATGTGAGCTTGGTTTGCCATTGGCTAGGTCAAACAGTCAAAAATTGCCTTTGTGCAGTCAAAACCCTAAAAATGACCATTTTGCCCTTTTGGTGATCTGATCAAATTTCTTGTGGAATTATGATCCAAACTTGATCAAATGGTTCATATGAGTTCATAATGTTGATGTGGGTCAATTTTCATGAGGTTTGACTGTCAATTAGCCACAGTTGACTTTTTCCCCAATACAGCTGATTTCTAGGTCAACTGTCCAATTGACTGGGCAAAGGTTGGAATCAAGGCTTGAAACTTGGTATGGATAAACTTGGGAGTCCAACATGAAGCATGAAAGTCATCTTAGGAATTTTGGGTCAAAATATCTTTGTGCAAACACAAACCCTAATTTGGGTCAACAGTGCTAGGAGAAGTCTTGCAGATGAAACCCTAACTGGATCTTGAGCTCCAAGGGTATTGTGATGAGAAAATGTTGAGAAAATGGGAGGGAAAATTTTGGGGTACAACAGAGTATGACACCCTTTCGGAGATATGAGTACAACACCAATACCATTGCCGAGTGTATTAGAGGCTCCATTAAAGAACAGGGTCCATCGGGATCCTTGTTCAGGTCTGTCATATGGCAAAAATTCTTCACAATTGTCTAATGTCATGATGTCTTCATCCGAGAATTCGAACTTCATAGACTGGTAGTCTTCTACAGCTTGGTGAGCAAGGTGATCGGCTAATACACTGCCCTTTATAGCTTTCTAGGTAGTATATTGTATGTCATATTCTGTCAGGATCATCTGCTATCTCGTTATTCTCCCAGAAAGAGCAGGCTTCTCGAAGATATATTTTATCGGATCCATTTTAGATATCAAAAAAGTAGTATGAGTTAGCATATACTGTCTTAGCTGGCGAGCAGCCCATGCCAGAGCGCAGCAAGTTTTCTCGAGCAGTGAATATTTGGTTTCACAGTCGGTAAACTTTTTGCTCAGGTAGTAAATAGCGTGCTCTTTTCGGCCAGACTCGTCATGCTGCCCCAATACACACCCCATTGAGTTTTCTAAAACAGTCAGATACATGATCAATGGTCTTCCCTCGACTGGCGGCATCAACACATGAGACTCTTGTAAGTATTCTTTGATTTTGTTGAAAGCAACTTGGCACTCTTCATTCCATTTGACTACTTGATCTTTCTTCAATAGTTTGAAGATTGGTTCACAAGTAGTTGTCAGGTGAGAAATGAATCTGGAAATATAGTTCAAACGTCCCTAGAATCCTCTGACTTCCTTCTCAGTACGAGGAGCAGGCATCTCTTGTATTGCTTTAACTTTGGTAGGATCGACCTTGATACCTTTTTTGTTGACGATAAAGCCTAAGAGTTTACCAGATCGTACCCCAAATGTGAATTTGTTATGATTCAACCTCAGTTTATACTTCTTTAATCTCTCAAACAGTTTTTGTAAGTGACCAAGATGCTCTTCTTCTGTTTGAGATCTGGCTATCATATCATCCACGTAGACCTCTATTTTGTGATGTATCATGTCGTGAAATAGATCTACCATGGCACGCTGATAGGTTTCCCCAGCGTTCTTTAGTCTGAATGGCATCACCTTATAGCAGAAAGTGCCCTACTGCGTGACAAAGGTTGTTTTCCCTATGTCCTCAGGCGCCATTTTGATTTGGTTGTAACCTGAGAATCCGTCCATGAAGGAAAACACTTTGTGTTGTGCCATATTGTCAACTAGGATATCAATGTGAGGGAGTGGAGAATCATCCTTAGGGCTTGCCCTATTCAAATCTCTGTATTCCACACACATTCGCACCTTGCTGTCCTTTTTGGGTACGAGAACAACATTGGCGACCCATTGGGGGTAAGACGTGACAGCCAAGAATCCAGCGTTGAATTGCTTCATGACTTCTATTTTAATCTTTTCTGACATATCAGGCCTCATGCGGCAAACTTTTTGCTTTACCGGCAGACAATCCTCTCTTGTAGGCAGACGATGTACCACAATATCTTCATCAAGTCTTGGCATGTCTTCATACGACCAGACAATGATTTCGACATGATCATGCAATAACTGAATCAGACGCTTATTGACACTGGGTTCCAGATTGGCACCCACTTTGACATCTTTTTTATCTTCTTTGGTACCTAGGTTGATCATATCCACGGGCTCCTCGTGAGGCTGAATGGTTCTCTCTTCTTGTTGTAGCAGTCTGGCAAGTTCCCCTAGTACTTCACAATCTTCCTCACCTTCGTCTTCAGCTTGGTAGATTAGATTCTCAGAGTCACAAAAGGCCATGCAGTATCGTTACCCATGGGATATAGAATGGATGTATACCTACATTGTGAGTGTGGGTGTGCGTAAGGGTATATCTATCTTTGAAAGAAAGTAAAACATAAAAGAAAAACAATGAGCACAAAAGTTTGTATGCGAAAACGTCCATGATTCATTGATGTCATATGAAAAATGAGATAATAACCCTTACAAATGGACCATTGTGACTCGGGTAAGACACAAGGTTTTAAGAGTGCGAATTGTTTTGAATATTACAGATCCAACAAAATGTAAAGACAAATTACTGAGGGATGAAAGTGATTGGGACGAAGTCTCTAGCTTCCCAATTGCTGAGCCCTCCATTGACAGTCGGGAAGATCCATTCCTCCAAGTTGCAACCATCTTCACCATCTTCTACCGCGTTGACCTCACGATTGCTGATCTTCAAGGGTGGCCCTCCAGCACGGGCACAACGTACAACCTTTTGAGAATTTGAAGTGAAACCTAGGCCAAACTTGTCAGACTTATATGAGATATCTGGGAGTTGTCCCCAGATAGTGCATCCACCTTATTCCACCACTGCTTTAGCATCTTTCAGTGACGACATCTGGAGTGGAGGCCTTGTAATTTTGGGAACAGCCTTGGTCACTGCCACATCTTGGGGGACCTCTTCAAAGTGTTGAAATGGAGTTTCGATGAATTCACCATCCAATTCCACATATCTGAAGGAATTAAGATGGATGATCATGTATTCTTCCTCTCCATGAACGGCGATAATCTTCCCTTGAACTAGATACTTCAACATCTGGTGCAGCGTAGAAGTAACAGTGCCAGCATTGTGGATCCATGGTCGGCCTAGCAGGCAGGAGTATGAAGGGAGGATGTCCATCACAAAAATAGTTGAATTGAAAGTTTGGGTTCCAACCTTTATGGGAATGTCTACCTCCCCGTGCACCATCCTCTTCAAACCGTTAAAATCCCTTACCACTATATTTCTTGGCTTCAAAGTCAACCTCTCACAGTCAAGTCTATCAAGAGCCTTTTTGGGTAATACATTCAAAGATGAGCCAGTGTCCACCAAAACATGCGCCAGAGTGGCGCCCCTACATTCCACTGAGACATACAATGCCTCATTATGCTTTCTTCCCCTCGGTGTTAGATCAACATCTGAAAAACCTAAACCATTTTCCGCAGTTAGACTGGCTACGTAGTCTTGAAATTGATCAGCATATGTCTCTTGAGGTACATGGGCGGTTTTTAAGAACTTCACCAAGGCTTTTGCATGTGCCTCGGAACATAATAGTAATGCCAGCATGGAGATCTTAGAGGGAGTTTTCCCCAGTTGTTCAACTACATCGTAGTCGCTTCTCTTTATAATTTTTAAGATCTCCTCCATTTCCTTCTTGGAGGTATCACAGATAGTCAATGACTGAGCCTTCGTCCGGACAGGCTCAACCATAACACCTTTTCCTCGAGCCTCGGTTAACTCGGCAACATGAGTGTCAGTAAGAATGATTACATGGGTTGTAACGGCTTTGTCAATTGGAGTACTTGCAGAGATGATTATGGGTGTGGGAGTAAACTTTGGAGCAGCCACAAGGATAGTCACGGGTCCAGAAACTGCTTTTGGGGGAGCAATTTATGGAGAAAAGATCCTACCACTTCGGGTAATTTTGCTAGTTCCGGCAATATTACTGACGTCAGAGTCTTCTTTCTCGGAATTTATCTCTTCGGCGACCGACCAGTCTTGCTTGATGCCATGGTAGTAAATGTCCCCTCCATAGTTCCACGTCACGGTTTTGTCTGACGCATATGGGACTGGCCCAGGCATTGTGATTATTAAAGGAGCTACTTTCGGAACTGATGTAATTCTAATGGGTCTTTTGATGGAGACCTTGGAAGAATTGGCAGAAATGGTAATGATAGAAACATCTTCAAAAGGAACAGGTGTAACAGGAGTCTTTTCAAACAAAATATCTTTGTTATCCATCAGGCACTGAACGCCTACTTTCAACAAAGGACAGCTAGTCGGTGAGGATAAACAGAAATGGAAATCTTCATCACAACCCGGGAACACGCCAGCATTCAACAAGTTCATTTTAACAGTCGGAAGTGGGGTCATGAGTTCATTAACTGAAGTAACAAACAATCCTTCTTCAATGGCATTGGCATTATGACCATGTCTGGGCATAGGAGCAGAAATGACATTTGGCTTCTCGGGTGCATCAAACTCAATTTATTTTGCTTCAATGAGATCTTGTATTTTGTTTTTCAAGGCCCAACAATTGTTAGTATCGTGACCAAGACTTTCAGAGTGATATGTGCAATGGGCATTGGGATGATAATGAGGGGATGTTGTATTGAGGTTTTTCGGAGCTTCTTTCAAGGTTACTGTGATACGGTGGCAAAACCGACTGTTTAATACTGGTTTGCGTTTTGCATTTGCAAAATGTCGCGGTAAGCAAGAGTCGCCACCGAATTTTCTTTTATCCAATAAGGAAATGTGAAAAAGCACAGGAAAGACCTTTTAGATATATTTTTGAGTTCGGGGGGTAGATTATGAAAAGGGAAGGTATTAGCACCCTTTTCATCCATGGTTTTCCATGGGCTCTTAGTTACTTGCTAGATCCCTTGATTTTGTTTGAAATTTTGCTTTGTGGTGTGGGTTTTGAAAGTATTTTGAAAATGTAACTTTGTAATGATTCTCGTTTCTATAAGAACGCATACAAAGTGTTTGTTTCGAAAATAGTTCAAAGATGTGTTTTTGAAAGTGATTTTGAAAAGGTGTATTCTTTGTAATAGTTCTCATCTCTATAAGAACGCGTACAAAGCGTTTGTATTTTGAAAATGTTTTAAAGTGAGAGTGTTGGTGTATAAAATGTTTTTGTTGTGAGCAAGCGAGCAACTGAGAGCGAGCCTACCTACTCAAAAGGTTTTAAATGTGCTTTTCCTCCTCCTTTAGATGTTGCTATCTTACCATTGAATTGATAAGAAGCCCCATCGTTGGATGTGAAGGGACGGGTGTAGGGATGTTTGTATAGTCATAGAAGGCAACTCATGGAACGTTTTAGCAATGTCATTTTAGGGACTAGATCGTTTACCGAAGGCAACATCGAGGGTCATCGAGGGACTACGATCTTTTATCGAGGGTCTTTGCTAAAACGCCCATGTTCGAGGGACATGACTATTTTTCTGATAGGAAATCAAATGGGATTACCCTAAGGGTGAACGTGTGAATAGTGTGTTTGATTGCATGCATTTTAACCTTGATTAGGGTTGTCTATTTTGTTGTTTTCATGTCTTGCCATACATCCTATTTACTAGCAATATATGAAAAGCGAATAAAATAAAATCTAAGCTAGTACATCACTTTAGGGGGATGGGGGTACATTTATGAATGGGGGTTGCAAGTAAGATTAAATCCTAAGTTATTATTACAACCATATCGAATGGATCAGAATATGTAAGAAACGAAATTACTTATTTATTTAAGAAAAGAAATAAGTTTTCTTAAGAAAATATTTTTTGGTCTTTTGTTTTAAGAAATAAAGCAAAACATGGAAAAAATGTTTTTGGTGTTTGTTGATTAATGAAATAGAAAGTGATAGCAAAGATAATGAGAAAAAGTAAAAATAGAATCAGCGTGTTGCTGATTAAGGGAGGTCAGAAGTTCTGAATCTGGCACACTGCAAAACAGAATTCCTGTTAGTAAAAAAGTCATAAGCAGAGTCAGAAGTTCTGAGTCCACTGGGAGCACATTAGCTTTCAGAAGTTCTGATACCACCGACAACATAGTAGGCTTCAGAAGTTCTGATACCACCAGCAACAAAGTAAGAGCTCAGAGGTTCTGATATCACTGGCAAAACTTGGTCTCTCTCTTCATGGTAGTCAGAACATCTGCATTTCGGTCATTTCTCCACAAAATAGAAGATGCATATGACAGTTATGGCAGGTTTCATAGCATTTCTGAAACAAGAAATTTCAGAAGCATAAATCATAGGCAAGTGCGAATCTGCTAATCCTAATTTTAAGTTCTAATTTTTATCAGAAGTTCTGAAACTAATTTATTCCATACTTAGGCAAGCAAATACGTAAAGCCTCAGAATATGTATAACGTCAGAAGCATGATATCTAAATTGTATTTTTTGAACATGAAAATATGATAATGATAAAGCAACGTGATAAGAGTCAGCAGAAGCTTACCTTGCAGCTGGAAAAGATTCTGTAAACTGGAGGTTGGTCTTGGACTCTGGTGATGTTCTGAGAAACTTCTTCACGTACTCAACAGGATGGAGGTTTTCAACTACTGGAACAGCCAAGGGGTGATACTCTGACCTCTTTGAGGTGGAGGTGAATGGAAAGTGTATGGCAGTATGAATACAGATGCTAGTATAACTTCTAATATATGAATCAGCAACTGTGGGGATGGTTTTAGTCAAGGAAAAATGGAGTTTTGATGCTAGAATCAAATGCTAAGGTTTGGTATTTTGGTGTTTTTAGCTTTTCGGATTCTTGGAATTTTGTAAAGATTCAAGGCTTTTTCTTTCTTTTTGGTGATTCTCGCTCCCCCAAAAATTCACTTCTTGAACGTGTGATGGAACAAACTATTTATAGATGGATTTTCTGTGGTTTTGGAGGGGAAAACAAATGAGTTTTAAAACATTTTTGGCATATTGTCCCTTTATTTTTAAATCACAGTTTTCGTAGGCTAATTTGTTGCAAGAAAAATGCAGGCGTGGACTGGATCAACAACACCTTGAAGGGTTGTGGCAGCTGGTTGCAGGACTGCGCCATAGCAGGGCAGCAGGTTAAGGTTTGGGATTTGGTGATGTTCTGATTGCAGAAAATCATAAACGTTACCTCCAAATGTTGAAGGGGCATCTTCTGACCAGAGCGTTGAACATAGCCTCCATATGCTGAAGAATCATGTTCTGACTGAAGCATTATGTTCTGACCAAAGAGCAATGCTTCTGCATGTTCTGATTGAAGCGTTATGTTCTGAACTGTGTTTGCAACTTCTGACAACATTTGCATAGAGGCTGGCTCAGAAGTTCTGAAGTATCATATTCTCTTGACACTTAGACGACTTTCTAAATGTTTAGAAAATTTGATTTTTTCAAAGTAACTTCTGACTTCTGATTTTTGACGAACCAATTTCATGCCTTAATGAAATGTGATTCTTTGAACTTGATTTTGATTTAAAAGTATAAATTTGACTTTTTCAGTATACTTTTGACCATTTTTCCCTTATGGATGATTTCCTTGAAAAATGATGATCCAAGACTTGGAACTTGGTAGAGGCAAAACTGAGAGTCCAGGATGAATCCCTTGAGAAATGGGAGGGCAAATTTTGGGGTACAACAATTACCAAATTGGATCTCAGAAGATGCGGTAGTACTTGAGACAAGGTCAAGTTAATTCTGGTGAATTGCCTGACTGGCCTTTCCACCCTTGGTTGATTACTTCTTTGTTGATCAGTCGTAGCCTTAGGAATCATAACGGCCCCCACCATTGGTCAGCGTTCGGCCCTATCTTGGTTTCTTTGCGAATATACAACAGCTACCTCTTTCTTTCCGATGAAAGGCTTCCTTACAACTCTAGAAGAAGATGAATCTTTCTGAATCTTACCACTCTTTATGTCGGCTTCTACCCTCTCCCCGGTTAATATTAGTTCAGTAAAGCTTGCAGATGAACTTCCAATTAAATGGTTGAATAAGGGACCAAACAATGTGCCCAAGAACATGTCTACCAACTCTCTTTCAGATAGGGGGGGTTGAACTCTTCCAGCCAAATCTCTCCATTTTTGCGCATAGTCCTTGAAACCTTCATTGGAGGCCATGGCCATACTCTAGAGTTGAGTACGGGTAGGCACCGAATCATAATTGTATTGATATTGCTTGTAGAAAGTTGCGGCAAGATCTTCCCACTTATGAACATTGGCTCTTTCTAGTTGGTAAAACCAGTCAAGTTGAGTACCAGAATACTGTCTTGGAAGAAATGTACCCATAAGTCTTTGTCAGCGGTATGGGGTTGGATTTTCCTCACATATGATCAGAGATGCATTTTAAGGCATGACACTCCATCATATTTGGAAAACATAGGTACTTTGAATTTCGGAGGAATGACAATCCCCGACACTAAACCCAATTCCTCAAAGTCCAAGCCTGGCACCTTTTGGATTTCCATCACGCTCAACCGCTCTTCGAGATGTCTATACTTGTCATCAATTGGAGGATACTGTTCCTCAGAGTAGTCTTTTTCTTCCTCTTACTCTTCCAATTCTGACGAGACAAATGTTACCTTACCTTTCCCCTCTCATTCACCAGATGTTGTTGCAAAGTTCAAGGTCCTTCTTATCTGCCCATGAAATCTTCTCCCCATGTTTAAGACTCCGGTTACCTTCTTTGTTTTCTTTTTCCTCTATTCAGCCAGCAGAGTCTTCAACTTTTCTTGCCCCTTGGCTAGGGTCATGAATAACTGTTGAAACTGCGTATTCTAAGCTCGGAGATCTTTCACTGTTTGCTCGAGATCCATCTTACTAAAATAAACAGTAGAGAGACGAGGAGACTTGTTACAAAAGACCTGTTTATGTTATGATGAATGATATATGCATATGCAATGTTTTCAAGGATTTTAAAGATTCAAATTTGTTTTAGACAAAAAAGGAAACACACGTTATATTAATAAGATAAAGTTTGAGTACATTAATGCCCTTAGGGCAAAATAATACAAAAATCTCTAAGATAGAAAAGTAGTGCGCATCCTCTTTGGTGCAATGTAGGCATTCAGAGTCTTCTCCTCATGAAGTAGCCTAGTGAGTTCCAAAACCTTCTTCTCGCTTGCATGGAATTGGGCTTCAAAAGTATCTCGCTCCCCCTTGAGTTGTATCCAATCCCTTTGTAGGTCTTCAAGAGATGTGGGCATGTTAGGATGTAGGATAGTGTATGGAACATCTCCCTCCTTAACAGGCTCAATGATTACCAGGAGAATGGAGGGGTAAGGCATCATAAGACTCTGAGCACGAGTTCGTACCCATTTGAGGTAAGGCTCAAGAGGGATGGAATTCTTGTGCCCCAAAGTATTGCTATCCACCTTCTTCAACATCCTCCAAGCTCGGATAAATCTTTGGCGGAGAGCTTGATTGTCGTTGTCGTAGTCAAATACCAAACGTTAAATCAGCATCTCATGCGGGCCATCCCTTCGGGCATAACCAAACTATCTTAAGGCTAAGCAAGGGTTGTAGGTGATTCCTCCCCTAATGCCAATTAAGGGACATTAGGAAATTCTCCACAACGGTCAATAATGATAACATTCTCTTTGGATCGGGAGCACCAATGAATGTCTGAACGCTTGAGCGTCATCAACCTTTGTGACCACCTTGAACCTTGATCATTCTTTAATACTGATTGGGGAAGATGAGAAATGAACCATCTTACCAAGAGAGGAGTGCAACACATAAGGACACCTCTTTTCCTCATTGTGCGAGTGTGAAAAGAGTGTAGGATATCCCCTAGCAATGTAGGCACCGGGTTACGGGATATGAAGATTTTGATGGTGTTGATATCTATGAGTTGGTCAGGATTTGGAAACAAAACCATCCCATAGATGAGGAGAGCCACAATTTCCTCAAAGGCTTGCAAGTCTAAGGAATTCCAACAGCTTTGGGCTTTCTCAAACAGAAACTTTGTTAGGAAGCCTTTGACACCACTCCTTGTTTCCCAATGAGTTGTGATATCAGATGAGTGCAAGTGTAGAGCTTAAGCAATCTCTCCTGGCTTTGGATCTCTTTCCGTATCGTTGAAAGGTAGTTGATTGAGAATGGGAATCCTCAAGAGTTGGGAGAATTCTTCCAAAGTAGGCACAAGTTGATAGTCGGGGAAGGTGAAGCAATGGTGTAAAGGATCAAAGAACTAAAAAAGCACTTTCATCATATCCTCATCTGTGTTGGAGGTGACCAAGTTGAGTAGGCGACCATGTCTCTCGGTGAATGGAGAGTTTTCAGGAATTCTTGAAACTAGCTCCTTAAGTTGTGGAGGGATCCTCACAAGGTTGATTTGAATAGTTTTCCTGCGAAGTGAATCCATATCCTACAAAACAAGAACAAAGATGAATCCAAAAATCCTTGAAATGGTTAGTGGATGTATATGATGTTCATGATGTTCATGATGTTATGTACAAGTATGCATATACAAGCAAAGAAAACAAGTCCTTAGGTTTAGGCTTGCATGGAGTTTTATAGGTAAGTACCCTCTTGAAGTTTAGTTGGCTTAAACCTATCCTAGTAATAGTAACTGGGTTCTAAGGAGCTCAATATCACTGGCTTGTTTCCTTGGTCATTGTTTCAGCTCAAGCCTCTTTAATGGCGACCGAAATATCCCAAGAAACCAAACTCAATGAGTGTAGTATCGAGTATCTACCAACTTCAGACTGCACCAAAGCCGGTTATCTCACTACATCCTAAAAGGCCAAGTTGGTCAAGTAAAGGTTCTAAAAGTTCATTAGTGCTTTATGACATCACTCAGCGGCCCCGCATTATCTTTGATTAAATCAAAGGCTACTAGTACCCACAAATATGTCTCACTAATTTAGCTATTGCTTAGACCATGTCGGTATACCCCGCACAATTTCTACATCATATTGCTACTTACCTATAATGTATCGAAAATCGGGGTAGAGGATTCAAACCCAAACAAAGAACCATAATATAAAGCATACAAGTCAAAATATGTAAGCAAATAATTGTGATATATCCCTAAGGTAACCCCCACTTTTAGAAATATCCCCAACAGAGTCGCCAGTTCTGTGATGCGGTGGGAGAACTGACTTATAGGTTTTGCGTTTGATCGCAAATGTTGCGGTTAGCAAGAGTCGCCACTACTTTTCTTTTATCCAAAAGGAAAAGTGAAAAAGCACAGGAAAGACCTTTGAGATTGTTTCTTGAGTTCGGGGGGTAGATTATGAAAATGGAATGTATTAGCACCCTTTTCATCCATGGTTTTCCATGGGATCTTAGTTACTTGCTAGATCACTTGCTTTTGTTTAAAATTGTGCTTTGTGTGGTTTTTGAAAGTATTTTGTAAAAGAGGCCATTATTTAGGCAATCTTTGTAATGATTCTCGTTCGTAAGAATGTATACAAAGACATTATTCTTTTTGAAAATGTTTTCAATGTTTGTAAGAAGTTTGGAAATGTGTGTGTTCTTTAAAAATAGCAAGGATATTTGTTTTGAATGGAGCAATTAATTAAGAGTAATCTACCTACTCGAATGTCTTTCTTGTTCATTTTCTTTTCCTTTGATATTGTTGTCTTACCATTGATTTGGTAAGCAACCCTATCTTTGGATATAAACGGAATGGGTGTGGGTCATCGTATAACCATGATTAGCAATATTGTAAGGTATCTTAGCATTTTTTGAGGGACTAAGATCATTTTGTAAGGCAACTTTGAATAGCGTCATCGAGGGACTATGATCTTGTATTTGTTTGTTTTTGCTAAGACACCTTACATGCGTAATATGGCCATTTTGTATAAGGCAACCAAGTGGAGTAACCGTAGGGGTGATTGTGTGCAAGTGCGTCATTTTCATGCTTGATTTTGTCTTGAATTAGGATTTTCTATTTGATTGGTTTTATCTTTCCATACAAACCCTAATTATTAGCATGTTATGTAAAAACGATAAATTGCGAAATTTAAAGTTACTACGCTATTACAACACTTATGGGAGTGGGGTATACAATTTTTGAATGGGGATTGCAATAATATAAACCTAATTAATCTATTACAACCAAATTGAATGTGCACAAATAATTGGAATAAATAATATACAAGGTGAATTAAATATGCAAAGATATGTAAATGCAAAGAAGATTTTTGTTTGGTTTTTTATATGGAAAAGCTTTAACCTAAAACCTAATTAGAAAATAAGTAAATCAAGATCAAATTTAAATTAATTAAGGAAAGGAATTTTTTTAAGAAAAGGTTTTTGAATAAACCCTAATTCTATTTGATTAAAAGAAAGTAAGTTTCTTTAAGAAAAAGTATTTTTTTTTGTATTTTTTGCCTTGAAAATAATATATGGCATTATGAGGTATTTTTGGTCCCTTTATATTAAAATAAATATTTAATGAGTATAAAGAAAAATAAATATTAAACTAGTTATAATTTAATTTATAAAGTTTATTTAATAAAAATACATAATATATAACTAAACAAAAATATTTTATGTGAGAAAAATAAAATAAAACAAGCCAAAATATATATCTAACATTTTTTATATTTTTATGATTTTTTAATATTAAGAAAAATATATTTAAGAAAATAAAATAAAACTAAAATAAATAAATAAAATGAAATGGGCCAGGGGTGTCATAAGTAGACAAGGTGTAAATGTTAGAAAAAATTCAAGGCCCATGAAGCAGGAAGCCCAACGCTGCAAAGGGACAAAAAAGATGGAAAAAATGTGAAAAAATTGCAAAAGGCAGCGCGCTGAGGCTCGAACCCATGATCTCTAGCATTTACGTGCGCTGCCTTACCACTGGGGTGACTGTACATCTGTTTATACAAACACAAACATAAATATATATTAGAAAATGCCTCCTGAAGGCAACTTCATCTTCAACCTTGAGCCATGGCCGGACCACCTGTATCTTCTTCGTTTCTCCATAAAAATGGAAAGTTCAAACATGAAAGTTATGGTGTTTCTTCCCACGAGTTCAACCATATAATTTATGTAAACTAAAAGTCAAAGATAAGATCTAATTTTACTTTCCCTAATCTGAAACCTAATTTTTGCAGAAATTTGCAATCCAAAATTCTCTATACGCAGCTAATATAAATAAAAACTATGAACATGGTTAGCTTTAGAGAAAGGATATCTACATTTTGCTTTCATAAATCAAGACCAAATGATGCTTGTATGAAGAGATAGAAGTTTGAGTTTTTACCTCTTACAACTGAGATCGTGAATGGAGTTTGAGCAAGTTTTGAGGAGGCTTGAGGATCTGCTTAGCTTGCCTGGACTTCCTTGAGTGTATTCCAATCCTTACTTTATCCTGAATGTCCTTGAATCTCCCTACTCAAGTCAACCTGCAAGCTTGATATTTGAAAATGGTGGATTATGGAGGAGGAGTTACAGTGAGGGAACATGGGTCTGGATCACTTAGATATGAGGTATATTAAGTGTTTGGGTGGTTAGACCTCAATACGCACGAGTGGATTTGGAGATGGTTGTGTAAGGTTCAAAACTGTCATGCTATGAAAGATTTTCAGTTGCAAAGTGTTTGTGAGTGTTTTGGAGTCTTAGCCCTCGTGTGTCAACTTGCAAATAATGTCTCTACTTATAAGCAAAAGGTCTTAAGTCTTGTAACAACTCAGATTTCAAAAAACTCACATGTTTGCTTGGTTTCTTGTTTGTGAAGCAAAGCTAGCAAGCATGGTTCCAAGGTGTCGTACCCAGCTTGTAGGGGGGATGAGTCCTTTTAACATTCTTTTTCTGATTGAGTGGAGTGTGTTTGTGCAGAAAAAACAAGTGCAAGGCTCAATGCAAGCTGACTTTGCATAAAGCTTGCTTTTCCAAAATGGCAATGTTGCCTTTCTCCCAAAAATGGAATTATTCTTGTACAATGCATTCAATGCTTGGCTTAAAGCTTCCAACAGCTGTGAAAACATTTAATTATGGAGTGAAATTCAAGTTAGAAGCCTGCAAAGTAGGATTTGTTCAGCATGCTTGAGGATTGGATCCAATGTTCTTCACAAAATGGCTTGAAATCTAAGTGACAAAACCCTAATTTCATCTCTCTGATTCTCCATACTCAAGAATGATCTCAAGGAGTTCTTGGACATTTTGGAAATATTGCAATGTTCTCTACAACTCATATTTGAATTGCTTTTGAAATTTTCCTTTGGAACCATGTGAAAAATTGGCATGAAGTTAGGTCAAAAATCTGCCTAACTAGGGCAAAATTTCACGAAATTATTTTAGTTCATGAGCATGCATTCACAAAATTATATCTTGAGATCCAAGAATTTTTAGGAGAAATTGTGTTAAGAAAAGTTGTAGATTTCATGGATTTCTACATTTTTCATGTTGGAAGTTTTCTTTGAATCAACTTGCATCATGATTAAAATTTGGCTCAAAGTTGAGAAAAAATAAGAAATTTTCTATACTTAGAAAAATTTCTAAGTTAAGAAATTTCAACTTTTCAAAACAAAATCTTGAATCCTTGATTTCTTGATGAACAAGTTTCACATTTTTACATGTTTTGATGAATTATGATCTTTGGCACTTGATTTTGACCAAAAAGTCAAAGTTTGACTTTTCAGTGTACAATTGACTTTGTATCAGTTGACTGAAAAATTCATCTGTCAATCCAATGGATTTGTAATGTTTTGAATCATGTTATTAGGTAAATATGATTCAATTGAACTCTTGAAATCATAATTCAAACCAATTGATCATTTGCTAGGTCAAAAATCAGAAATTGCCTTTTCTCAGTCAAAACCCTAATTTTGACCATTTTGCCCTTTTGATGATTTGATCAAATTTCTTGAGGAATTATGATCCAAACTTGATCAAATGATACATATGAGTCTAATATGTTGGTGTGGATAAAAAATTATGAAGTTTGATTGTAAATTGTCCATGGTTGACTTTTTCCCAATACAACTGATTTTTAGGTCAACTATTCAATTAACTGATCAAAAGTGTGATCCAAGGCTTGAAACTTGACATGAGTAATCTTAGGGGTCCCTAATGATCCTTGAAAGTCATATGAAGCATTGATAGTCCAAAAATCCTTGTGCAAACTAAAACCCTAATTTTGGTCATCAGTGCATGAGGAGATGTCTTGAGCTGGTTAAACCCTAATGCAGTCTTGAGTCAAAGAGATCTTGTGAGGAAATTCTTGATAAATGAGAGGGAGAATTTTGGGGTACAAAAGATTTTACAACCCTTGTAAGAGTTTTGATGATAAAAAAATCAAAGAACATTTATGCTACCTAAAATTATATTTTGTTTTGTAGAGAAGTTCTGATGGATAAAGATCAGAAGATAAGTTACAAAGCTGATTCTGATGTGATTGTAAACATCTCTCAAAAACTTCTGTTGAAAGAAGATCAGAAGATGTACTAAAAGGATGTTTCAACTCTGATTATAAAACTATTTGAAAGATGTTCTAACTCTGCAAACAGGATTTCATGGTTCTGATCTCCAAAGTTCTGAAGCAAGCAGCAACGGATACTTTAATGTTCTGAAGCGTTACAAATCAAACATTTCCATTTCAAGAGTAATGGCTGGAAGGGAACAAGGATATTTATTTTTGGAAAGCGCCTTAATTGTCATTGATCAATTTTCCAAATTCTCATCCATGCTTCACCTATTTAAACAAGCCTTGAGGATAAATTGTTCACGATTTACACACGCACAACAACGCTGCTATCATCTTTCATCCTCAATCTTTCAACTTTCAAATTGTGTAAAACATCACTGTCTTGTGATACTGTTTAATTAGAAACACTACTATACACTTTTATTCATACATTGTTTAGAGAATTTCCTTGAGAAAAACCGGGTTATGGTTATACCCAAGAAGACTTTGGAAGTTGTCAAAGTAGATTTGTAATCAAGATTGATTAGTGGAATAAGACCTCGTTGGAGAGAGGCGAAATCACCTTGGCGGGTGGACTGGAGTAGTTTGAGTTCAAACGAACCAGGATAAAAATCAACGTGTTTTTTTCATTAAGTTTTAAGATCCCAATTCAACCCCCTTCTTGTGTTTTTCCATTCTTCAATTAGAATCAGAGCGCCTGGTTCCGAGTACAAGAACTTAACCGCGTCAGTAAAAGATCCAAGCTAAGAAAAACACTATGGTTGGACCAAGTCATAACATCTGCAATGACTACCATGATGAGAAAGACAGAATCAGTGATAAACCTCCAGTATTTGATGGAGAGAACTTTGACTACTGGAAAGACAGAATTAAAAATTTCTTTCTAGCTCATGACGCTGATCTATGGGATATGGTGATTGATGGGTACATGCATCATGTTGATGAAAGTGGTTAGAATATTGATAGAAAAAGAATGTCAGATCATCAAAAGCGAGACTTCAGAAATTATCACAAGGCCATAATTATTCTCTTGAGTGCCATCTCATACTCAGAGTATGAGAAGATCACAAACAGAGAGACAACAAAGCACATGTTTGATTCCTTGAGAATGACGCATGAAGGCAACACGCAAGTCAAAGAAACCAAAGCCCTCGCGCTCATTCAGAAATATGAAGCCTTCAAAATGGAAGAAGATGAAGCCACTGAAACAATGTTCTCAAGATTTCAAATTCTGGTTGCTGGGCCAAAAGTTCTGGAAAAAGGGTACTCAACTTCTTCTCATGTAAAGAAGATCATCAGAAGTTTACCAAAGAAATGGAGACCCATGATCATTGCTCTCAAACTGGCAAAAGATATGAACAAAATATCTTTAGAAGAACTTGTCAGCTCTCTCAGAAGTCATGAGATAGAGTTAGAAGATGATGAGCCTCAGAAGCAAGGTAAGCCTTTAGCTCTTAAATCTAACAAAAAATATGATTCTAAAGTTTTACAGGCAATAGAAGAAAACTCTAGTGGTTCTTCCTCAGAAGAAGACGAATTATTCCTTCTCTCTAGAAGAGTCAATTAGCTGTGGAAGCACAGGCAAAGGAAGTTCAGAAATTCCAGAAGAACTGGGAATCAATCTGAATCATCGTCTGGATACAGAATCTCTGAACCATCCTCTGAATACATAAAGTCAAGAAACAGAGACATTGTCTGCTACGAATGCAATGAACAAGGGAACTACAAAAGCGACAGTCCAAAGCTTCAGAAGGAGAAACCTAAAAATAAGTTCGCTAAGGAGAAAAAGAAAAGTCTCATGGCAACATGGGATGACTCAGAATCTTCAGAAGCAGAAAGTGAATCAGAAGATGAAAGAGCCAACATTGGACTGATGGCCAACATATCAGAAGATACTGAATCATCTGGATCAGAATCAGACTCAAAGGCAGAAGAGGTATTTTCTAACTTTTCTAGATCTCAATTAGAAGATAGTCTGTCAGAAATTCTAGAAAGGTATCAGAAACTTCGAGTCATAAACAAGAACCTGAAAAAGTATTTAGTTTTTGACTTTGAAGAAACTAAGAATCTGAGATTGGAAAACTCTGAGCTGAAAGAAAAAAATTTCAAAACTTGAAAATGAATTACAAAATACTCAGAAGGAAACTATCTTAGAAGTTCCTAGTAACCCTGATAAGATCATAATAGAATGTGATCATAGCTTTCAGAAATTCCTCGCTAAAAACATAGATAAAAGCTAGATGGCTTCAACGATCTATGGAGTTTGTAGAAATGGCGGGAAAGGTATAGGATACAAAGGTAAAGTATCCCAACATAAGAAAGTTAAGGATTTAGTTATTAAACATACTCCTATAAATTCTCACTTTACCTATGGGCACACACATGATTTAAAGTATACTAGTAATGATTTCTCTGCAAAACCAAAATTCAAACAAAATTTTGGTAACTCTAACAAACAAGGACCCAAAAAGATATGGGTACCTAAGGATGAAATTGTATATGTTGCAGATATCTTTGACAGTAAGACTAAAACACCAATCCTGGTACCTGGACTCTGGATGCTCTCGACACATGATGGGAAGAAAGCATATGTTCCAAAGCCTGGAGCTTAAATCTGGAAGCTACATAGGTTTTGGATGAAATCAGAAGGGGGAGATCATTGGCTCTGGAACAATTGGTAACGGTAATCTTCCCTCTATTACTAATGTTCTGTTAGTAGAGGGATTAATGCATAACTTGTTATCCATAAGTCCATTAAGTGATAACGGTTATGATATAATCTTTAATCAAAAGTCTTGTAAAGCAGTTAGTCAGAAAGATGGATCTATCCTCTTTAATGGAAAGAGAATGAACAACATTTACAAAATTAAACTTTCTGAACTGAAAAGTCAGAATGTAAAATGCCCACCGTCTGTTAACGATGAGAAATGGGTCTGGCACAGAAGATTGGGGCATGTTAGAATGAGAAGAATATCTCAGATTAACAAACTCAATCTGGTCAGAGGACTTCCTAACTTGAAGTTCAGCTCAGATGCTCTGTGTGAAGCATGTCAGAAAGGCAAGTTTGCAAAACCCTCTTTTAAAGAAAAAAATGTTGTTTCTACCTCTAGACCATTAGAACTTCTGCATATAGATCTATTTGGACCAGTGAAACCTGCATACATTTATGGCAAGAAGTATGGATTAGTGATTGTAGATGACTATAGCAGATGGACATGGATAAAGTTCTTAAGACACAAGGATAAGTCACACTCTGTGTTCTTTGCCTTCTGTAACCAAGTCCAAAATGAAAAAGAGCTTAGAATTGTTAGAGTCAGAAGTGATCATGGGGGAGAATTTGAAAGAAAAAAAAATTAAACTATTTTTTAATGAGAATGGCATCTCTCATGATTTCTCTTGTCCTAGAACTCCCCAACAAAATGGAGTTGTAGAATGAAAGAACATAACTTTACAAGAAATGTCCAGAACCATGATCAACGAGACTAACATTGCTAAGAACTCTTGGGCAGAAGCAATTAACATAACGTGTTTCATTCAGAATAGAATCTCCATAAGACCGATTCTGGATAAGACTCCATATGAACTGTGGAAGAACAGAAAGCCCAACATCTCGTATTTCCATCCATTTGGATGTATTTATTTTATTCTTAATACTAAAGAACATATGTACAAGTTTGACTCTAAAGCACAAAACTGTATTATGGTAGGATACTCTGAATGCTCAAGATGCTATAGATTATCCAACACAAACACAGATTGTAGAAGAGTCAATCAATGTTAGATTTGATGATAAGCTTGGATCTCAAAAGTCAAAGGTAGATAAATCTTTTACAGATATAGAAGTCCAATTTACAGGCACTAAAGACTTTGCATCAGAAGTTCCTCATAAAGAATCACATACAACACAAGAAGAAGACGTCACAAATAATATAATAACATCTGAAGAACCTCTCCAGAAAAGACAATCCAGAAGAAGCTTAGCTCATCCTGAAGACAAAATTCTGGGAAAGAAAGAAGACCCAATCGGAACAAGATCCATATTCAGAAACTCTGAAGAATATCTCATGGGATTAATGTCTCTGATTGAGCCAACTTCCATTGATGAAGCTCTCCTGGACAATGATTGGATACTTGCTATGCAGGAGGAATTAAACCAATTCACCAGAAACGATGTGTGGGATCTAGTTCCCAAACCAAAATGGTTCAACATCATTGGAACCAAATGGGTATTCAGAAACAAGTTGAATGAACAAGGAGAAGTCATCAGAAACAAAGCATGACTGGTGGCACAAGGTTATAGTCAGGAAGAGGGGATAGACTATACAAAAACCTTTACTCCAGGTTAGAATCTATCAAACTTTTAATTTCTTTTGATGTAAACAATGGTATCACTCTCTATCAGATGGATGTCAAAAGTGCATTCTTAAATGGATACATTGATGAAGAAGTTTATGTTCACCAATCCCCTAGTTTTGAAATTTTAAAACATCCAGAATATGTTTATAAACTAAAGAAATCACTATATGGTCTGAAACAAGCTCCCAGAGCTTGGTATGAAAGACTAAGTAGTTTTCTGCTAGAAAATGATTTCACGAGAGGGAAAGTGGACACAACCTTATTCTGTAAGCCATTTAAAAATGACAGTCTAGTTTGTCAAATTTATGTAGATGATATTATTTTTGGATCTACTAAAGCCTCTCTGGGAAGTGAATTTGCTAAGTCTATGCAGACAGAGTTTGAAATGAGCTTGATGGGAGAACTCAAGTTCTTTCTGGGCATTCAGATCAATCAAACTCCAGAAGGAACATACATACACCAAAGCAAATATGTCAAAGAACTTCTGAAGAAATTTGACCTATCAGAATGTAAGCCAACCATAACTCCAATGCATCCTACATGCATTCTGGAGAAGGAAAAGGTGAGTAAGAAGGTAGAACATAATATCTATAGAGGTATGATTGGTTCTCTCTTATATCTTACAGCTTCAAGACCTGATATTCTATATAGTGTATGTCTATGTGCCAGATTCCAATCAGATCCTAGAGAATCTCACTTAACGGTTGTTAAACGAATTTTCAAGTATCTGAAAGGTACTACTAATCTTGGTCTGTTTAATAGAAAAACCAATGAATACAAATTAGTAAGGTACTGTGATGCTGACTTCGCTGGAGACAAAGTAGAAAGAAAAAGCACTTCTTGAAGCTACCAGTTTCTGGGAGAAAATCTAATCTCGTGGTCCAGTAAGAGACAATCCACAATTGCACTATCAACTGCTGAAGCTGAATATATAGCAGCAGCTGGATGCAGCACACAGATGCTCTGGATGAAAAGTCAACTTGAAGAATTCAATATATTTGAGAGTAACATTCCTATACTATGTGATAATACTTCTGCAATTTGTTTATATAGAAATCCCATTTTACATTCTAGGGCTAAGCATATAGAAATAAAATATCACTTTATTAGAGACTACATTCAGAAAGGAATTCTCTCTTTAAAATTTATTGACACAGACCAGCAATGGGCTGATGTCTTCACTAAACCCCTTTCTGAAGATATTTTAATTTCATTCTGAAACATCTCAGCATGAAATTATGTCCAGAAGATCTGAAACAATTCCTAAACGGTTCATTTCAAAGATAGAAGCATGCAGCTCACATCATCAACATTTTTTATCCTCTCACAAGCATTCTTCTAAGGCTGAACACGTGTTCAAATTCTGAAGGAACTAAAGCTTTAATTGGATGCATTGAGACTCATTTTGTATTGGTAACTATTCTATATCTCCACGCCATCTCCCTATTTTCAAGATTCATTAATGCTATGCAATCATTATTTTTTTCTCTTTCTTTCTAATTAAGTTTTCAATTTGGTTATAAATACACCATTCACTTTCACTTTCAATTTTTCACTCTCACTTCTTCTCGCTACTATTTTCTCTCTACTTTTTGGTGTGCAAAATTTTCTTTCAAAAACCCTCAATAGTCTGTGTGAACAACGGCTTTATCTTCAAGCGCTCAAAGCTCTCAATGTGTTCCTAGCTCATCTTTGTCAACAGCAGAAAGATATGAAGAACCGTCAAGAACTCTACTGACTCCCATTGATTCACTAGAAGTTCTCTGTGAACTCATTATAGACTTTGAAAGCATGAAGGAAAATGACTATGATCTTACACCTGATGTTGAATATCAAGGGTGGACCAAATATTTTGATCGTCTATCAGGTCCAGTTTTTCATAGATTGGTCAAAGAATTCTAGATTTACGCCACTACATCAAACCATCAAGTTACTTCATATGTGATGGGGGGAGAAGATTGCAATTTCTGAAGATCTTATTGCAAGGTTGATAGGTCCTGACGGCGGATGCATTCGTTGCAGCGACATGGCGGAAAAAATGCTCTGACCTAACAACAATCTCAAGAGAGATTTTACTTCTGACCAACCATCAAACAAAATTAAAGATCTGAAGGACTACTTCAGAATTTGGTCAAAATTATCTTGGCCTGCATCAACCACAGAAAGCCCACAAGCTCTCCTGATTATATCAACATTGACCAACAATTTTTGTTGTACTTCATTGCAACCAAGGCAAAGATAAATCTTCCTCATCTGCTGTTTAATCATCTGAAGACAAGTGTTAAAGAAACTATGAAGAGGAAAGGACTAAGAGGGACTAGATACCTCTGGGTAGGCTGATATCAGATATTCTGACTGAAAAAAAATTGGTAGAATATCTGAATGAAGCTCAGTAAGTCAGCACTCTAGAAGCATGTGCTGGAAAACCTCTCAATGTGAAGAATCTAAAGAAAATGAAAATCATTGATAACATCAAGAAGGATCCAACTGTTATAACAAAGGAAATCATTACAACAAGAAGAGTTCTTCTGAAGTATTTCCCTATATTCTCAAATAGACGCTTCTCCAGAAATCATTTTCAGATACCTGGAAGCATGAAAAATGGATGGGATTAATCCAGAATTAAACATTCGTGATCTTCGTCAATGGGCTCCAGAAGTTGTTCTCAAGAAATCAAGGAAGAGGAAAGTTGCAGGAGAAGGATATTCTTAGAAGGTACCAAAAGCTGCTAAGAAGAAAGGTAATTCTTCTTTTATTTCTATTGTAGAATCAATGATTTTATCAACATTTGAAACCCCCTCCTCTCCAAAACCAACATAAGACCTTCACCATAAACCTTTGATGATTTTGGTATAGAATTTTACCCTTCACTCACACTAGAAAACATTCTGACCGAACCACACTCTCCTACTGCACATCTTGACCAAAATCATCCAGAACTTGCTCAAGTTCTTTCTGATATTGATCAATTTGATCCAGAACTCCAAGCTCCCCACATAGAAAATCCAAACTCTCAAGCTCCCAACTCTAAAAATCCAAACCTTCACGCTCCCCAACCAAAAAATCCAAATATTGACTCTGATACCACTTCACCCATTCTTAGAATAACAAAACCTCTTATGGTTCGACAACCTCTCTCAATCCACAACATTCCAGAAATTCCATCTCCTTACCATTCCACTCCACCAAACACACCTCCATCACCCATTATCATTTCTGATTCTCCCTCTCCATATCCTATCAATCCCCAAGAAGATCACCTTCGCACAATAATAGACTTAGAAGCGCTGAATAATCTTGCCTCTAGCTCTCACAAAATTGCCATCCCAAAACCAACACCAAAACTAACCAAGGCAGATGTTGGTAAAAATTTACTGATTTTTGAAGCAGAGATATTTGAATGGGTTAACTCTTTGAATCTAGTCTGCTTAAAAAATCTGAATACTGCTGCTTCTGATTCCTACTGGAATCAGCTCAGAAAATGGTTCAATTCTGAATCCCAGAAACTCAAGGAGTTAAGTTATGAAATGGCCCCACAAAACTTCAGTGATTAGCTGAATGTTTTCAAGGATCAAGTTCTACGCCACTGGGAAAAGAAACCTATTATTCTGCTGGATAATTCCCCCTGGGAAGATCGCCAGCCTTCAGAAGTTGATGAACCATGATCTAATAATCTTCCTCTGTTTATTGTTCAAGACAAAGGAAAAGAGACTAAAGAAGCCAGAGTCAGAATCTGTAGCAACTTGTTCTGAGAAGGTTGCACCTTCTATGGATATACCTTCTTCATCTCTGGTTATGCAAACTCTGGAGGAGATGAAGAAAGAAAATGCAGTGATCAAGGAGATATTAGACAAGCAAGATGACACATGCAAGTAAATCAAAGGAATGTTGGGAAAACAAGAAGAGTCAAACACACAGATTAAGAGCTTGTTGGAAGACCTGTTCACACGACTTCCTCTACCTCAATCTTAGTTTTTGAAAATTGTTTTTTGTACTGTGTTCAATCTTTTTGTGTTGTTTTCTTCTGAATGTGTTTTTGCAATCCTTTTTAATATAACTCTACTTTTATTGCTTAAACGTGTTTACATTTCTTTTTTATTCTTGACAAAAAGGGGGAGAACGTAAGATATTTCTAATGACAGTATCAAGACACAGTCTCAAACATTTTTGTATATCATAACTTCTCATTTCTTGCTCTGAAAGTAAAACAAGAACAAAACTCTGGTAAAGACAGAAGTAGATGAATCAAAATCTCCATAAAAAGCTCTGATCAGAATAAACTTCAGGGAAGTATTTTTTCTATCTGGATATTCAACTCAGGGGGAGATCGTAAAATACTTTATGTTCTGTCTGTTTTTATTGAAATATCCTAGTTTTTGTCATCATCAGAAAGGGGGAGATTGTTAGAACATAGTTTGATTCTACAACCCTTGTAAGAATGTTGATGATAAAAAAAGCAAAGAACATTTATGCTCCCCAAAATTATATTTTGTTTTATAGAAAAGTTCTGATGGAAGAAGATCAGAAGATAAGTTACAAAGTTGTTTCTGCTGTGATTATAAACATCTCTCAAAAAGTTTTGTTGAAAGAAGATCAGAAGATGCGCTAAAAGGATGTTTCAACTCTGATTATAAAACTCTTTGAAATAAGTTCTAACGCTACAAACAAGATTTTACGGCTCTGATCTCCAAAGTTCTGAAGCAAGCAGCAACAGATACTTCAATGTTCTGAAGCATTACAAATCAAACATTTCGATTTCAAGAGTAACGGTTAGAAGGGAACAAGGATATTTATTTTTGGAAAGTGCCTTAATTGTCATTGATCATGTTTCCAAATGCTCATCCATGCTTCGCCTATTTAAACAAGCCTCGAGGATAAATTGTTCATGATTTACACATGCATAACAATGTTGCTATCATCTTTCATCCTCAATCTTTCAACTTTCAAATTGTGTAAAACATCATTGTCTTGTGATACTGTTTAATTAGAAACACTACTGTACACTTTTATTCATACATTGTTTAGAGAATTTCCTTGAGAAAAATTGGGTTGTGGTTATACTCAAGAAGACTTTGGCAGTTGTCAAAGTAGATTTGTAATCAAGATTGATTAGTGGATTAAGACCTCGTTGGAGAGAGGCGAAATCACCTTGGTGGGTGGACTGGAGTAGTTTGAGTTCAAACGAACCAGGATAAAAATCAACGTGTTCTTTTCATTAAGTTTTAAGATCCCAATTCAACCCCATTCTCGTGTCTTTCCATTCTTCAAAGATGTACCCTATGCAAGAACGACAAGGGGAACTGCCTTATCAAATGTGTGTTGTTTCTCTTTCCCTATCCTTTTATTTTCGATTGTTATAATTTATGTGATATTGATTGTTCAATTCATTTTACCATGATTTTAGTGATTCGGACTTAGTTTACAATAATCATAGTAATCACTTTGATTGTTATCAAGAAAAATTCATCACTGCAATTAAGTAAAATTGAACTTGTTATGTTTTTGCACACCAGGTGTTTGATAAATTGACTAACGCACAAATTAGTGATTTTGTCAAGTTTTATCTTAAACAGTTCATTGGAATTAGTAAGCACTCATTGATATTGTTTAAGTGATTGATTAGTAAGTAATTGATTGACTCATTTATCGTCATAAGATATCCATACAGTTTCGCATATTCGATCTTTTCAATAACTGATCATTTAGACGATTTTGATTCGGGAAGCTTTTGCATCATTTCAAAACAAATTTTAAAAGCGTAATTTTTAAATAAAGGATCTATTCAACCCCCTTTCTAGATCCGTATAATCGTCTAACAAGTGGTATCAGAGCCTGGTTCATCTAGTGCTTCGCATATAACTTTTTAGGAAATGGAGAACGATCCAAAATGGGTGTACAATAGAGCGCCTATTTTTACCGGTGAAAATTATAGTTATTGGAAAGATTGTATGTGTGTGCATATCAGTTATGTTGATAGAAACATATGGAAAGTCATCGAGAATGGTCCTATAGGAATAACCATGACCAATGGGGATGGTGCCACCATACCTAAATCGGAAGCACTATGGGAAGAGGATGATGAGAAAAATTATAGCTATGATTGGAATGCTAAAAATATGCTCATATCATCTTTAGGTGTTGATGAGTATTTTAGAGTCTCTCATTGTGCTACTGTTAAGGCAATGTGGGACGCATTACAACTTGTCCATGAGAGAACTAATCATGTCAAATTAGCTAGAATCAATACCTTAAATCAAGAGTTCGATCTCTTTCACGTGAAGCATGGTGAAACCATTGCGGACATGCAAAAGAGATTCACTCATATAATCAATCTCTTACATACACTTGATCATACCACTTCCAATGTTATTGCTACTGTGATCAGTGGAAATATAACTGACTGTTTTTGAAATGCTGGTTCGCGAAATGTCGCGGTAAGCAAGAGTCGCCACCGTCTTTTATGTTCTCCAACATGGAAAGGACAAAAGCACAGCAAAATTCCTTTTCGAGATGTTTCTCGGTTCGGGAGGTAGATTTATAGAAAGGGAAGGTGTTAGCACCCTTTCTATCCGTGGTTATCCACGGGCTCTTAGGTACTTGCTCACTATGTTTTCAAAAATTGTTTGCTTTTCTTGTGTTTGTGGGTTTTGAAAAAGTTTCATTTTGAAAACTTCTAGGTAACTCTTGTATCAGTCCTCAAGAGTGTATGAAGTATTTGTTTGAAAACTTTTGTTTGAAAGTGTGAGTGCGAAAAGTTGTTTTTTTATTTTGAAAGAGCAAGTACCCAGGAGAAATCTACCTACTCTAAGGAATTAGGCTGTGTAAAAGTCCTTTATACAGTACTATCCCACTATTGAGAAGTAGGTAGCACCATCGTTAGAGTTATTCGGGTCAATTCGATTATAGGGACATGTGTGGTCACCAAAGCAATAGTAGGACGCTTTAGCGGTAACCCTAATGTCCTAGATCCTTTTTATCCAAGGCAACCGTTTCGAGGCAACTTGGATCTTTAGACAGGAGGGCGACCTCTAAAACACCCTATACTCAATAACCACGTCGAGGCAACCAAGTGAGGCATACCCTAAGAGTGGCATGTGCGAGTGTGTCAGGTTTCAATGTTTAAATTATCTTTGAACATGCATCATTGTGAGCTACGGGTTGATTTTATTTTTCAGTCAAGTCTTGTCATGCATAATTAACAGTTAATAATTTGCGGGAAATAAATTGCGGAAAGTAAATCTACGCTATTACAAGGCGCCGGGTATTTACATCGCCAAAAACATAACCCTTTGGAAAAATAAATTGCGAGAAAATAAAGAAAGCGATAAAAGTCCTAATTATCTATTACATTCTCGGAGCAGATACATCAATATAATCAAAAATAATAATCAAGAATAAATATGCGCGCGAAAGAATTGAATCGGGAAAAGTCTTAGGGTTTTGACCCTTTTTGAGAGAAGAATGGAATTTTGTCCTTTTTTGCAATTAATTCAAATTAAACCTAATAATTAATTAATTAATTAATTAAAATAAAAAAATATTTTTGTGTTTTTTATGTTTTAATGAAAATAAAATAGAAATAAGAGAAAGTCAAAAGTTAGTAAAAACCTAATTCTAATTTATTTTATTTATTATAAAAATTGTCAAAGTTAACCTAATTAACTAAATTAATTATATTTAGAATTTATTTACAAAATAATAATTAAAGATGAAAATAATAAATAATAAAAATAAATAATATTTACATTTTTTTAGTTGTCTGAATTTATTATGAAAAATATTAGTTAAGTTAATTAAATAATAATAATGATAATAATTAAAGAAATTAGTAAAAGAAAATAAAAGAGAAAAATAATTAACCAGGGGGGTGTTGGGCCCAAAGAGGAGGTTAGTCTGGAATTTCGGAAGCCCATTTGTTTCTCAAGCCTTTCTGACTTTCCTGGTTGTCCAGCGCATGGTTGACTTGAGAACATGGTGTTCATCATCTTTTGGCCACTGGATTGGAATGTGATGACACATGGCATGCTGAAGCGTGAGGTTTATGGTGGAATAATTTTGAACGCATGCACATGATTATGTTATGAAAAATAGAAAAAAATATGGGGTGGACCTGGGAATCGAACCCAGGTCCCAATGATACACAGCCAGCACACCATCCACTGAGCCAACCTGCAAGCTTTGATATTATGATAATCAATAAAAATAATATATCAAAACTAATCCCTATGCTGTAAACATAAAAACAAGCGCGAGTTTTTTGAATTGTCCAATGGTGTACCAACGCGTCATCATCTTCCTCAATTGTTCCTATAAAATACAAATAAATAGCGGGGGTTTTTAACCCCCACAACATGCATCCACGAATAATAGCGATTAGGCCTATGTTAAATATAAATATAACGCGATGGTTGGGTTCAATTCGTCTTGTCTCCACGAATTCAACCATGGGTCTCTCAAGGTCTGATTTTTCCTGTACAGCAAAGCCCTAATTCAAGAACTCAAGAACCCTAAAATCCTTCAATGACAACTTGCGATTCTGTACACTATAATGCAATTAACCAATGCCATTAGCTTTGTAAAGGTTCAAGTAATGCAAAACGATGATTAGAACATGTTAATTATGCATGAATAATGAATTACGATTATGAAAGAAGTATGCAAACCGTGGTTCTGAAACTAACGATTCTTGGAGCTATGAAGCTGGAAACTGATTGCAAATCGTCCTGGGAGCCTCCAGCAATGTATTGAAATCAACAAAGGTCCTTAATTCGCCCTAGAACACAGAAAACAGTTTTGAGTTTTCTTGATTTTTTTCAATATTGGCTATGGTTTTCTGCAGCAATTCTCACGTCAAATGCATTAGGGTTGGCTTCTGTATATATAATGGACTGAATTTAGGTTAAATCTTTGACCACAAATCCATTGCATTGATGTTTCAATATTTGATTGAAAATCAAATATTTTTCAATCTTTTTGATTGAAGAAAGTTTCTAAATTTGGAGTTTTTGACATCCTTGATTGGCACACGAAATCTCCAGCATATATTGGTCATCTTTGCTTCACCAAAAGATTGAGAAATCATATCTTTGAATTTCCTACATTTTAAATTAATTAAATGAATTAAAAATCAATTAAAAATCCAATTAATTAATAAAAATAAGAAAATAATTCAATTTAATCTCAATGGGTCGTGCATAAGCCTTGGATAAAGATTCAAGAAGAAATTTGAGGCCCATTAGCAAAAACAAAGTATTTTGAGCAAAGTTGACTTTTGCAAATTCACAAAAATTTCCCAACTTCTCCAATGCATATCTTGCTCAATTTTGATCATATGAACATGTTCTTGGACATTTTGGAAAGGTATTGAAGTCCTCTAACCAATTCCTTTGGTCCCATTTCATTTGGATTTACCAATCTCAAGTTATGGTCTTTGACTTAAAGTGCATTTTTGTTGACTTTTGAAATTGACCTATAATGTAGAAATTGATAACTTTTTGTGAGAGCATTTCTTGGACTTGGAATGTGAAGATGAGTTGTAGGAAATGTCATCCCCTTCAAAATTAGCATTGGATGGGATTTTTCTGATGAACCATGAAAAAGTTATGCCTTGGTCAAGATACAGTTGACTTTTCTACTGTCCAAAAATAGTAACTTTTGCATCTTGATGATTTTTGAGCCATGCTTGAGGAATCATGATCAAGGATTGATCAAATGATGATTGTGATCTCAAAATAAGATGTTGACCAAAAATTCTGACTTTTGACTGCAAAATGACCATTTTACCCCTGTAGTTGCTTGTGAATCAAATGGGGCTTTTGACTGTGCAATCTGGCATTGTGAGTCTTGAGACTTGGCATATAGGTGCTTGACAATGTGTATAGGCATATGAGACTTGATTGAGCCATTGAAAACCTCAAATTCTTTGAAAGAATCAACACCCTAATTTTGACTGGCTTAGGAGGCATTTAGACTGTCTAATCCTTGTGCAATCTTTTGAACCATTTGCAGATGATTCTTGATAAACCTTGAAGAATATGGGAGGGCAAATTTTGGGGTACAACAGTTGCCCCTGTTCAATCTTCTTAGACCTGAGGATGTAGATTGGCTGGCGTGCCTTTCGTGATCCGAAGGTGGAAGATGATTGAACACTAGAGTGCCCAGAAATTTGCACTCGCATAGTGTAGTATCAGCAATGTGATGTCGGGAATGGGCTTACAAATTCCATTTGGAGATAGGATGGATAGGAGGATGGGCTTATAGATGCCATCTGGATATGTGACGGAATCTTGTCGGGAATGGGCTTATAGATGCCATTTGGAAATGTGACAGACAGTTGTGGAGATGGTCTTAAAGATGCCATCCAGAGGTGTCGATCGCGTAAGAGATTCCTTAGCGAGAACTTGCGTACCTGAGAAAGAAAGATAATTTCCTGGCCTGTTACAGGTGTTGATCTTCAAACTCTTCATGTATATATGCCCTGGCTAGATACATGTATCGAATCTACAATCAATCGCTCACAGATATGCCCTGGCTAGATACAGGTATCGAATCTGGAATTAGTCGCCCACAGATATGCCCTGGCTAGATACAGGTATCGAATCTAGAACTTCAAAAAGTTGATCGAGATAGCCTTCCTGGCTGGATACAGACGTAGACCTCTAATCAGTCGCTTACAGATATGCCCTGGCTGGATACAGGTATCGAATCTACAAACAATCGCTCACAGATATGCCCTGGCTAGATACAGGTATCGAATCTGGAACTTCAAAAGGTTGATCGAGATAGCTTTCCTGGCTGGATACAGGCGTAGACCTCTAATCAGTCGCTTACAGATATGCCCTGGCTGGATACAGGTATCGAATCTGGAATTAGTCGCCCACAGATATGCCCTGGCTAGATACAGGTATCGAATCTGGAACTTCCAAAAGGTTGGTCGAGATAGCTTTCCTGGCTGGATACAGGTGTAGATCTCTGATTTGAGGATGAAAGATAATTTCCGGGCCTGTTACAGGGGTTGGTCTTCAAACGCTTCATGCAGATATGCCCTGGCTAGATACAGGTATCGAATCTACAATCAATCGCTCATAGATATGCCCTGGCTAGATACAGGTATCGAATCTGGAACTTCAAAAGGTTGGTAGAGATAGCTTTCCTGGCTGGATACAGGCGTAGACCTCTGACCTGAGAATGAAAGATAATTTCCTGGCCTTTTACAGGGGTTGATCTTCAAACTCTTCATGCAGATATGCCCTGGCTAGATACAGGTATCGAATCTACAACCAATCGCTCACAGATATGCCCTGGCTAGATACAGGTATCGAATCCGGAACTATGAAAGTTGATGGTAATCATCTTTTGATTGACCTTTTCCTGAAAAGGCAAAACATTAGTTGTATGCAATGTCATGATGTATGAAATGCATGATGTCATGATGTTCTAAAAAATAAATGAGATCTGTCGTATGCACTTTATCATGTATGTAAGTAGGACGTATGAAATGTGAAATGTCTATGAATGTATTTTCGTCTAGGAAAATAAATCCTCGACGAATGCTGGGAGTTTGTTGAATCCTGGGCTGGTGTTTGAAGAGTAGAGTTCTTCGTTTCCGCTGGGGATGATGATTGAAAGAATAAACCGGTAGGAGAAGATGACTCCGTTGGGGAATAAACTTGGTGAAGAGATCACTCTGCGGGGAATTACTCTGTGGGAAGAGATACGTCGCTAAGATTTTGATGATAACTCCGCTGGGGATTCCGTTGATAAGCTCCGTTAGGGATTTGATGAACTCCGCTGGGGATAGGAAGAACTTCGCCGAGGACGATCTTTCCGTTGTAATTAGCTGAGGATAACCCAGTTATAGGCTCTGGTGGGGGATAACCTCTGAACATGGTCGGGGAGAGATATTTATACTCTGCAGGGGACCAGCTTCTAGACTCTATTGGGGATAAGCTTCCAATCTACTGGGGATAAGCTTCCAATCTATTGGGGATAGGCTTCCAGAATCTACTGGGGAGATTGATTCAACTCTCCTGGGGAAACTTTTGGACTGTACTGGGGAATGGATCCACTGGGGTGTCTGTATTCCACCGGGGAACAATCTTATCGAGGAATATTAAGACTGCCGGGGATGCTTGCTGGGGAATATCTGCATACTCCGCTGGGGAATGTTGAGATCTTCTGGGGATACCCAACTTCCTTAAGGCTGACAGTAGGCTAACTCTGCTTGGGGAGAGTATCACTGACTTGCTAGGGAATACTGTGCCTTTTTATGGCCGATGGGAGACCAACTCTGCTTGAGGAGTGTATCACTGAATCTTGTCTTACTCTGCGGGGAGTCAAGGTATCCTGGTTACATTCTTCAGCCGAACCTACCTTGGTACCTTGGTGGACAGAGCAACTAGATTGCTTAGACAATTCGTTATTGCCCCTGTTTCTGATGTCACCTGTAATTAATCCTTTGTTTCGCATGCACATATTTATGAGTTAGCAATTAATGTCAAATGCATATATCAAAAATGAACATTGGACGTTCTTCGGAAAACAAAACAGATAAAGGAAAAACAGTTGGCAATTTGTTTGAAAAGTGAATTTGTATTGATTTTTGAATTTGCCTGGAAATAGGCGTTTGTGTACAGGAGGCTGACGTCCTAGTAAGAGAACACCGCCGAACAAGATAGAGTTTTATATAAAAAGGAAAACAAAACAGCTATGTGAAAAATCCCACTGGGTTCCAACTCTGCTATCGCCTTTATGTCTTCGAGCGTCTCATCACTTTGCTGCTTAGTTGAAGATGAAGCTGATTGATTGATGCCGTCTGAGCCTGATAGTTGATACCGAAGTCTGGATGCAGGGTGATCCAATGAGACATAGTATTACGCTTATCCCTAACTTTTTCCTGGACCGCCCTTTCGGGTTTTCAGTCCACCGGGATACCCATTTTTGCCCAAGCCGCCTTTTCAGGTTTTCGACTTGCCGGTTGTACAAATTTTTTCATTTCATCCCTTATTTTTGCCCGAACCCTTTTGGTTCGCCGGGAAGCCCTTATTTTTGCCTAGGTGTGTCAACCTAGCGGGTCTTTGATTCATGTGTAGTATCTTTTTACTATGTCTGCATTGGCGGGGTGAGGAAGGTCGTCACCGTCCATGGTGGTTAGAATCATAGCTCCTCCTGAGAATATGTTCTTAACCATAAATGGCCCTTCGTACGTAGGGGTCCATTTGCCCTTGGGATCACTTTGAGGTAGAATGATGCGCTTGATTACCAGATCCCCAACTTGATACTCTTGTCGTCTGACTTTCTTGTTAAATGCCTTGATCATCCGTTTTTGGTACGTCTGACCATGACAAATAGCAGTGAGTCTCTTTTTGTCGATTAGATTTAATTGATCAAGCCGAGTCTGGATCCAGTCATCTTCGCTCAAACCTTCATCCTTCATTATTCGGAGAGAGGGTATCTGAATTTCGATAGGCAAGACTGCCTCCATGCCATAGACCAAGGAAAAGGGTGTTGCCCCTGTTGATGTCCGTGCTGAGGTACGGTACCCATGAAGAGCAAATAGTAACATCTCGTGCCAATCTTTGTAGGTCACAGTCATCTTCTGCACAATCTTCTTAATGTTTTTATTAGCTGCTTCTACAGCCCCATTCATCTTCGGCCGGTAAGGAGAAGAGTTGTGATGCTGTATCTTGAACTGCTCGCAGAGCTCAGTGATCATCTTGTTGTTAAGATTGGTACCATTGTCCGTAATGATCCTCTCAGGTACACCGTAGCGATAGATCAGGTTATGCCGAATGAACTGTGCCACGATGTTCTTGGTTACGGTAGCATAAGAAGCTGCTTCAACCCACTTTGTAAAGTAATCAATTGCCACCAGGATGAAGCGATGCCCGTTGGATGTCATAGGTCTGATCTCGCCGATCATATCAATTCCCCACATTGCAAAAGGCCAAGGTGTCGTCAAGACGTTCAAAGGAACTGGAGGAATGTGCACCTTATCAGCATAGATCTGGCATTTATGACATGTCCGAGAATGTTGGTAACAGTCGGCTTCCATTGTGGACCAGAAATATCCTGCCCGAAGGATTTTCTTTGCCATGGTATGTCCATTGGAATGTGTTCCGAAGGTACCTTCATGCAGCCCTGTCATGATCCTTTCTGCTTCAGTCTTATCCACACAACGCAGTAAGGTTGAATCGTGGTTTCGTTTGTAGAGAATGTCATTGCTGAGGAAGAACTTTGCCGCGAACCTTCTCAGAAACTTCTTGTCGTTAACGGATGCACCCTCGGGGTATTCTTGAGCTTCAAGGTACCTCTTCACTTCATGATACCAAGGCTTTTCAGTTACCTCTTCGGTCTCAAGATCGCAGCAATGTGCAGGTTCATCCAACTTCCAGATAATGATCCGGGGAGCCTCGTTGTCCCATTTTACTTTGAACATAGAAGACATCATAGCCAGCGCGTCCGCCAACTGATTCTCCTCTCTTGGGAAGTGTTCAAAAGTTATCTCTTCGAAATGGGGGATCAATGTCAACACATACTCTTTATAAGGAATAAGATTTGGGTGTTTCGTATCCCACTCGCCTTTGATCTGACTGATCACGAGAGCGAAATCTCCGAAGACACTTAGAAACTTGATCCTTAGGTCAATTACAGCTCGAAGACCCATAATGCAGGCTTCATACTCCTCCATGTTATTGGTGCAGTTGAAACATAGTCGGGCGTTAAGTGGAGTATGAGTGCCTTTTGGAGATATGATCACAGCGCCAATGCCATTACCCAAAGCGTTTGAGGCTCCGTCAAAGTGCATAGACCATCGGGATCCTTCCTCAGGTCCTTCATCCGGTCCAGGTACTTCACAATCAATCACTACCATGATATTCTCGTCTGGAAATTCAAAGTTCATAGATTGGTAGTCGTCCACTGCTTGGTGTGCCAAATGGTCTGCCAATACACTTCCCTTGATTGCTTTTTGAGTCGTGTACTGGATGTCATATTCAGTCAAGATCATATGCCATCTTGCTATTCTTTCGGACAAGGCAGGCTTTTCGAATATGTACTTGATTGGATCCATTTTTGAAATCAAGAGAGTAGTGTGAGTCAACATATACTGCCTTAGTCGGCGAGCAGCCCATACCAAAGCGCAGCAAGTTTTCTCGAGCAGTGAGTATCGGGTCTCACAGTCGGTAAACTTTTTGCTAAGGTAATAAATAGCATGCTCTTTTCGGCCAGACTCGTCATGCTGCCCCAACACACACCCCATTGAGCTGTTAAGTACTGTCAAGTATAAGATTAGAGGTCTCCCTTCAACCGGTGGCATAAGAATGGGTGGTTCTTGGAGATACTCTTTGATTCTTTCGAAAGCGGCCTGACATTCATCGTTCCAGCGTACTACTTGATCTTTCTTCAGTAGCTTGAAGATTGGTTCACAGGTAGCAGTTAGATGTGAGATGAATCGGGCAATGTAATTCAGACGTCCTAGAAAGCCTCTGACTTCTTTCTCTATCTTGGGAACTGGCATCTCTTGTATGGCTTTCACTTTTGCAGGGTCCACTTGAATACCTTTGTCGCTTACGACGAAGCCTAGCAATTTTCCAGATCTTACCCCGAAGGTGCACTTGTTTGGATTCAACCTCAGCTTGTACAACTTCAACCGGTCAAACAGCTTTTGTAGATGGTCAAGGTGTTCCTCCTCAGTTTGGGACCTTGCAATCATATCGTCGACATATACTTCTATCTCATGATGGATCATGTCATGAAATAAAGCAACCATGGCACGCTGGTAGGTTGCCCCAGCATTTTTTAACCCAAAAGGCATGACCTTGTAGCAAAAGGTGCCCCACTGAGTAACAAAAGTGGTTTTTTCCATGTCTTCAGGAGCCATCTTGATCTGATTATGACCGGAGAACCCGTCCATGAAGGAGAATACCTTATGTTGAGCAGTATTGTCAACCAGAACGTCGATGTGAGGCAGAGGGAAATCATCCTTAGGGCTCGCCCTGTTCAAATCCCTGTAATCAACACACATTCGGACCTTACCATCTTTCTTCGGCACTGGAACCACGTTGGCAACCCACTGAGGGTAAGAAGTCACTGTTAGAAACCCGGTATCAAATTATTTCATAACCTCAGCTTTGATTTTCTCAGACATCTCTGGAGCATACGGCGGACCTTCTGTTTTACCGGAGGGCATTCTTCCTTGGTAGGCAGGTGATGAACCACAATGTCAATATCCAACCCAGGCATGTCTTCGTAGGACCAGGCAAAGATTTCCACATAGTCGTGCATCATCTGAATCAACCGTTGTTTCACAATAAGCTCCAGATTGGCCCCAATCTTGACCTCCTTTATGTCTGTCTCAGTACCCAGATTTACCATTTCCACTGGCTCTTCATGTGGCTGAATGGCCCTCTCTTCCTGGAGTAACAGTCTTGCAAGCTCACCAGGCACCTCACAATCATCTTCACCTTCGTCTTCGGCTAAGTTGATTGGATTTTCGAAGTCATAACTGGCAGTAGCAGAGTCGTTACCAGTGAGATCCGGAGTGGATTGGAACCTGTATAGGTGAGTGTGTGTAAATATAGCTGTTTTGCAATATATAATAAAGAAAGAAAAGGAGCGCAAGATTTGAAATGCAAAAAACGTCCAATGCTTTTATTCATGATATATGAAAATGACAAATAATAATCCCTCACAAATGAAGCCACAGTGCCCTGGGTAAGACATCGGGCCATAAAGTTTCAAATTATTGTCTGTTACAAATTCAAAACAAAGGAGTTCATTACTGAGTGACAAAAGTAATAGGTGTGAAGTCTTTCGCAGTCCAGTTGTTCGGTCCACCGTTGGTCGTTGGGTAGATCCAGCTGTCGAATTCAGATTCCTCCACGTCCTCTTCATCCCTAATAGCATTTACTCCATGATCGGGCATAGGAGCAGTCACAACATTGGGCCTCTCGGGCACTTCGAAATCAACCTCCTTAGCATCAATAAGGTCCTGAACCTTATTCCTCAAATCCCAACAATCATCCGTGTTATGCCCCGGGCTGTCAGAGTGATAAGCGCAGCGGGCGTTAGGATTGTACTTTGGAGAGGTTGTGTTCACTACCTTCGGAGCTTCTTTGACAGTTACCAGATTGGTTGACAGTAGTTGCGGCAATATCTGAGACAAGGTCATACTGAGTCGAGTGAACTCCCTTCTGGGTCTCTCACCCCTTGGTTGGTTATATTGCTGAGGAGCAGCAGCAGGCTTTGAAATTACCACCGCGTTGACAGCTTGGCGGTGTTCCGGTGTATTTTGTCTCTTGGAACCATACACAACACTAGATTCCTTCTTGAAGGGTTTCTTTTCGGTACTCGAGGAGGCACCTTTCTGTATCTTCCCAGACTTGATACCAGCTTCTATCCTTTCACCAGTTAAGATCAGATCTGTGAACCCAGCAGAAGAATTCCCAATCAGATGGTTGAAGAACGGACCAGACAGGGTCCCCAAGAACATGTCAACAAGCTCACGGTCAGTCAAAGGTGGCTGCACCCTTCCAGCCAGGTCTCTCCACTTTTGCACATACTCCTTAAAACCTTCACTCGTCCCTAGTGACATACCCTGGAGTTGGGTACGCGTGGGAGCGAGGTCGGAATTATACTGATACTGCTTATAAAACGCAGTAGCCAAGTCCTCCCAGTTACGAATACTGGCTCCATCTAGCTGATAGAACCACTCGAGTTGAGTCCCTGAAAGATTATCCTGGAAGAAATGGATCCATAGATTCTTGTCAGCAGTGTAAGGCTGGATCTTCCTCACATATGATCTGAGATGCAGCTTAGGACAGGAAGCCCCGTCGTACTTTGCAAAGGCAGGTGCCTTGAATTTGTGAGGTATCACCACCCCAGAAGATAAGCCTAGGTCTCCAAAGTCCAACCCGGGCACATGTTGAATCTCCATAGCACTTAAACGGTCATCTAGCTGTTTGTACCTATCCTCAGCAGGAGGGTACTGTTCATCATTGTAATTCCTCTCGTTGTCGGAGACTACTGGACTAGGAACCCTTCTCTCTTGGGGGCTGTCTTTGCTTACAGATCAGGTAGCCAGATCAGCCTCATTTTGCAGTCCATTTAACCTCCGTCCAGTGTTGAACAACACAGTCCTCTTCTTCTTCTTCTTCAGAATCAGAGTCTTCAACTCCTTTTGACCCTGGGCTAAGCTCATGACCAGCTCTTGAAACTGGGCATTATGGGCCTGAAGGGCCTTAATAGCTTGTTCAGTAGTAGGCTCAGAAGACATGATGATTGCTGAAATAAACAGCGAAGAAGATTAAGCAACCTGTAGAAAAGGGTACCTGTTATGCATATGATGAATGGAATGCGTATGATTTATGTTTTCAAAGACAATCGGGGTTCAACTTTGTAAACAAAAAGGAAACACACTTTATTAGATTAAACTTCGGAATTTAAATTGTTCAAGAAATTGCCCTTAGGCGTTACATAAATGAAAATACTGAAAAGGAAATGAAAGCTGTAAAAGAAACATCCAAAGCCCATCAGTGCTCCCATGGCCTCTTCTTCTCAGTATGGATATAGTCATTCAGGATCCGCTCGTTCTCCAATTGCTTGGTCAGCTTCTGGATTTTCTGTTCTTGTTCATTGAAACTTTCCCGATAAGAATCCCGTTCTTCCTGTAGTTGCGCCCAAGATCTCTTTAGTGTATCAACATCAGTGGGTATCTGAGGAGGGAGTACAGTTGGAGGAACCCCGTCTCTATCAGGAAATTCAAGAATAATAGGCCTGACAACTTCATATGGCATACCTAACTTCTGAGCACGGATGCGGACCCATCTGTAGTAAGATTCCATAGGCAGAGAAGTCTTCGGTCCCAACTCATGTGGGTCAGCTTTGTGAATTCTGTCCCAAGCCCTGATGAATCTACGGCGTAGCTCGTCACTGTCTACCTGAAACTCAAAACTGATGTGAGGTACCAACATCTCACGAGGCCCTGCTCTTCTGGCTCTTCCAAATTGACGGAGGGCTAGACATGGATTATAAGAGATTCCTCCCTGAGTACCGATCAAAGGAACATTAGGATATTCTCCGCAACGATCAATAACAGTTACCTCATCCAAACCTCTGAGGGTCCAAATGATGTCATTATTAGTGAGAGACATTAACCTATGAGCCCAGCCTCTTCCTTCTTTGTTCTTTAGCACGAACTTAGGGAGGTGCGAAATAAACCACCTCACTAACAAAGGAGCACAACACCATAGAGTTCCCCGTCTTCGGGCAGTACGAGCATAGAGTTGTTGCAGGATATCACCCAAGAGAGTGGGTACAGGATTCCGAGAGATGAAGATCTTTATGGCTTTGATATTGACAAAGGTATCAGGATTTGGAAACAATACTAGACCATAGATTAAGAGAGCCAGAATGTCTTCGTACGCCCTGAAGTCTAAGTCATTCCAGAAACTGTTAGCTTTACCAATCAGAAACTTAGCCAAAAAGCCCTTAACTCCACTTCTAGTCACCCAGTTATCCATTACCTCTTTGTTGGTCAAAGGAAGGGCTGCTGCAATCTCCTCAAGCCTAAGAGTCTTTTCCCAACCAATGAAAGGGGTCTGTCCCAAAACAGGGATACCAAGCAAATCAGAGAATTCTTCCAGGGTAGGGACCAACTGGAAGTCTTGAAAGGTGAAGCAATGGTACAGGGGATCATAAAACTGGGTCAGGACACTCATCAGTTGTTGGTCCCACTTTGAAGTGACTAAACCGAGAAGAGAACCATGCCTCTGGATGAAGGAAGTAGTATTTGGAATTCTGTCAACCAATTCTTTAAGCAAATCAGGTGGGTGAACAAAGTTGAGCCGGATAGTTTTCCTTCGCACAGGCATCATAATGTCCTACAAAACAGAGCAAAGATGAAACCCTCTTGTCTTTGAAATGGGTTAGTCCTTATGCAGGATGCATGCAATGTTATGATGGTATGATGTTATGATAAAGCACACCACAAGTATTCACAAAGGCAAACATGATAAGGCACACAAGTCACACAAGACAGCCCTTAGAGTTTAGGCCAGCATGAAGTTTAGGTACTACCCTCTTTCAGTTTCGTTGGTTAAGACCTGTCCTAGAAAATAGTAACCGGGTTCTAGAGGATCTCAATATCACTGACTACCCTCAATCGGTCATAACTCCAGCATCACAATATTTTCTTGCGGCCAGAACCATCGCGAGAGTTTAGCCTCAATGAGTGTAGCATACTGCTACTATTCTATGGCCAAGTTGGATCAATTTAGGGTTCTAAGGTCGGTTGGTGCTTAATGACTCCTCAGAAGACCCATATTCTCCTCGTTCCAACACAAGGGATATCGGTACAGACCAAGGTGTCACACCAACGTAGCTACTGCTTCACTCGTGTCGGTCTACGCCGGACAGGTCCCTCACAACTTATGCTACCTAAAGGGTATTCCCCAGATCCGGGTTAGGATCTATGAAACTCCGATGCAAGCCCACAAATATAAAAGCAAACAAAGCAAGCAATTGAAAACAAGAGTGGTCTAATCCTAAGGTACACCTCACTTATTAACATTTCCCCAGCAGAGTCGCCAGTTCTGTGATCGGTGGAAATAGAACTGATTGTTTTTGAAATGCTGGTTCGCAAAATGTCGCGGTAAGCAAGAGTCGCCACTGTCTTTTATGTTCTCCAACATGGAAAGGACAAAAGCACAGCAAAATTCCTTTTCGAGATGTTTCTCGGTTCGGGAGGTAGATTTATAGAAAGGGAAGGTGTTAGCACCCTTTCTATCCGTGGTTATCCACGGGCTCTTAGGTACTTTCTCACTATGTTTTCAAAAATTGTTTGCTTTTCTTGTGTTTATGGGTTTTGAAAAAGTTTTGTTTTGAAAACTTCTAGGTAACTCTTGTATCAGTCCTCAAGAGTATATGAAGTATTTGTTTGAAAACTTTTGTTTGAAAGTGTGAGTGCGAAAAGTTGTTTTTTTTGTTTTGAAAGAGCAAGTACCCAGGAGAAATCTACCTACTCTAAGGAATTAGGCTGTGTAAAAGTCATTTAGACAGTACTATCCCACTATTGAGAAGTAGGTAGCACCGTCGTTGGAGTTATTCGGGTCAATTCGATTATAGGGACATGTGTGGTCACCAAAGCAATAGTAGGACACTTTAGCGGTAACCCTAATGTCCTAGATCCTTTTTATCCGAGGCAACCGTTTCGAGGCAACTTGGATCTTTAGACAGGAGGGCGACCTCTAAAACACCCTATACTCAATGACCACGTCGAGGCAACCAAGTGAGGCATACCCTAAGAGTGGCATGTGCGAGTGTGTCAGGTTTCAATGTTTAAATTATCTTTGAACATGCATCATTGTGAGCTACGGGTTGATTTTATTTTTCAGTCAAGTCTTATCATGCATAATTAACAGTTAATAATTTGCAGGAAATAAATTACGGAAAGTAAATCTACGCTATTACAAGGCGTCGGGTATTTACATCGCCAAAAACATAACCCTTTGGTAAATAAATTGCGAGAAAATAAAGAAAGCGATAACAGTCCTAATTATCTATTACATTCTCGGAGCAGATACATCAATATAATAAAAAATAATAATCAAGAATAAATATGTGAGCGAAAGAATTGAATCGGGAAAAGTCTTAGGGTTTTGACCCTTTTTGAGAGAAGAATGGAATTTTGTCCTTTTTTGCAATTAATTCAAATTAAACCTAATAACTAATTAATTAATTAATTAAAAGAAAAAAATATTTTTGTGTTTTTTATGTTTTAATGAAAATAAAATAGAAATAAGAGAATGTCAAAATTTAGTAAAAACCTAATTCTAATTTATTTTATTTATTATAAAAATTGTCAAAGTTAACCTAATTAACTAAATTAATTATATTTAGAATTTATTTACAAAATAATAATTAAAGGTGAAAATAATAAATAATAAAAATAAACAATATTTACATTTTTTTAGTTGTCTGAATTTATTATGAAAAATATTAATTAAGTTAATTAAATAATAATAATGATAATAATTAAAGAAATTAGTAAAAGAAAATAAAAGAGAAAAATAATTAACCAGGGGGGTGTTGGGCCCAAAGAGGAGGTTAGTCTGGAATTTCGGAAGCCCATTTGTTTCTCAAGCCTTTCTGACTTTCCTGGTTGTCCAGCGCATGGTTGACTTGAGAACATGGTGTTCATCATCTTTTGGCCACTGGATTGGAATGTGATGACACATGGCATGCTGAAGCGTGAGGTTTATGGTGGAATACTTTTGAACGCATGCACATGATTATGTTATGAAAAATAGAAACAAATATGGGGTGGACCTGGGAATCGAACCCAGGTCCCAATGATACACAGCCAGCACACCATCCTTTGAGCCAACCTGCACGCTTTGATATTATGATAATCAATAAAAATAATATATCAAAACTAATCCCTATGTTGTAAACATAAAAACAAGCACGCATTTTTTGAATTGTCCAATGGTGTACCAACGCGTCATCATCTTCCTCAATTGTTCCTGCAAAATACAAACAAATAGCGGGGGTTTTTAACCCCCACAACATGCATCCACGAATAATAGCGATTAGGCCTATGCTAAATATAAATATGGCGCGATGGTTGGGTTCAATTCGTCTTGTCTCCACGAATTCAACCATGGGTCTCTCAAGGTCTGATTTTTCCTGTACAGCAAAGCCCTAATTCAAGAACTCAACAACCCTAAAATCCTTCAATGGCAACTTGCGATTCTGTACACTATAATGCAATTAACCAATGCCATTAGCTTTGTAAAGGTTCAAGTAATGCAAAACGATGATTAGAACATGTTAATTATGCATGAATAATGAATTACGATTATGAAAGAAGTATGCAAACCGTGGTTCTGAAACTAATGATTCTTGGAGCTATGAAGCTGGAAACTGATTGCAAATCTTCCTGGGAACCTCCAGCAATGTATTGAAATCAACAAAGGTCTTTAATTCGCCCTAGAACACAGAAAACAGTTTTGAGTTTTCTTGATTTTTTTCAATATTGGCTATGGTTTTCTGCAGCAATTCTCACGTCCAATGCATTAGGGTTGGCTTCTGTATATATAATGGACTGAATTTAGGTTCTTTGACCACAAATCCATTGCATTGATGTTTCAATATTTGATTGAAAATCAAATATTTTTCAATCTTTTTGATTGAAGAAAGTTTCTAAATTTGGAGTTTTTGACATCCTTGATTGGCACACGAAATCTCCAGCATATATTGGTCATCTTTGCTTCACCAAAAGATTTAGAAATCATATCTTTGAATTTCCTACATTTTAAATTAATTAAATGAATTAAAAATCAATTAAAAATCCAACTAATTAATAAAAATAAGAAAATAATTCAATTTAATCTCAATGGGTCGTGCATAAGCCTTGGATAAAGATTCAAGAAGAAATTTGAGGCCCATTAGCAAAAACAAAGTATTTTGAGCAAAGTTAACTTTTGCAAATTCACAAAAATTTCCCAACTTCTCCAATGCATATCTTGCTCAATTTTGATCATATGAATATGTTCTTGGACATTTTGTAAAGGTATTGAAGTCCTCTAACCAATGCCTTTGGTCCCATGTCATTTGGATTTACCAATCTCAAGTTATGATCTTTGACTTAAAGTGCATTTTTGTTGACTTTTAAAATTGACCTATAATGTAGAAATTGATAACTTTTTGTGAGAGCATTTCTTGGACTTGGAATGTGAAGATGAGTTGTAGGAAATGTCATCCCCTTCAAAATGAGCATTGGATGGGATTTTTCTGATGAACCATCAAAAAGTTATGCCTTGGTCAAGATACAGTTGACTTTTCTACTGTCCAAAAATAGTAACTTTTGCATCTTGATGATTTTTGAGCCATGCTTGAGGAATCATGATCAAGGCTTGATCAAATGATGATTGTGATCTCAAAATAAGATTTTGACCAAAAATTCCGACTTTTGACTGCAAAATGACCATTTTACCCCTGTAGTTGATTGTGAATCAAATGGGGCTTTTGACTCTGGAATCTGGCATTGTGAGTCTTGAGACTTGGCATATAGGTGCTTGACAATGTGTATAGGCATATGAGACTTGATTGAGCCATTGAAAACCTCAAATTCTTTGAAAGAATCAAAACCCTAATTTTGACTGGCTTAGGAGGCATTTGGACAGTCTAATCCTTGTGCAATCTTTTGAACCATTTGCAGATGATTCTTGATAAACCTTGAAGAATATGGGAGGGCAAATTTTGGGGTACAACAGCTACTAACAAAATTTTGAGATGTCTTAACGGGGAATGGCAACCTAAGGTCATGACGATTAAGGAAGCTAATGATCTAATGGCACTTGATGTTACAACATTGTTTAGTAAGCTTCAAGAACATGAGCAAGAGCTCATAAATCTCAGCAAACACGAAAATAAGGAAAAGAAAAATTAAGGGACATGGAAAAGAAGTCTATCGCGTTAAAGGCTTCAAGCTCTAAGTCATCCACCAATGAATTCATGTGGGAAGTGATTAAAGTGATGATTATGAAAGTTCAAATGAAGATATGGGGTTATTTGTGAGAAAGTATCATAGGCATCTCTGAAAGAATGAAGTCCAACATTCAGATAAGAACCTCATTAACTATAGACATCAATCTAAACCCTCAAAGCAAGATGAATGTAATAAATCTAAGTCAAGAGGATCATGTTACAATTGTGGAAAACCCGGTCACTATAAAATGGACTGCCCATTTCTCAAGAAAGACAAAGGAAAATACAAATATCAAAAGAGATCAAATAAAGCTAGGAGAGCATATATTGCACGGGAGAGAGATATTGAAGCTTAAAGCAAAAGCGATTCTAGTGATGAATAAGAAACGGTCAACCTTTGTCTTATGGCTCATCAAAAGAAGAAAAAGAATGTAAGTAATTACAAATATGATCATGTTGATGAAATGTATTACATTGAATTGCAAAAAGCCTTTGATACTCTACATAATGAGGCTAAGGAAGATTTTAAACGATTGACCTCAAATAAGAAATTGTTTTCATACCTTGAGAAAAAGGTTTCCGATTCGGAAAAGGAATTAGAAACTATTAAGGAATCTATGGTAGAAGCTATCAAAGGAAAAAGAAAAAGTGACAAAGGTTTTTGGTTTACATGGGCTGGATGTAAAACTTGTCATATTTAGCAAAGAAAGGTTAGAACTCTTAAAGCTAAATTAGACAAGGCTTTACAACCTAAAATTACTTATGCTATTGATAGATCAAATTTTATAAGTAGCATGAATAATCCGTATCAAAAATACACTTATGAGATAAGGGATAAATCTAGCAAAAGTAATTCTCCCCAAACCTTGACTTGTCTATATTGTTGCAAGAAGGGTCATACCATTGGTAAATGCCGCTTTAGGAGATTTTTGGTTCCTCGAGGCATTTTCAAATGGTTTCCCAAATGCAACCCTAGTATCACTCACACACAAGGACCCAATAAAAATTGGGTACCTATTTCCCTTGTTTAAATTTGTAGGTGGAACGTCTTGAGATTACAGAGAGAAGATAGTTTCTCGATAGTGGATTCTCAAGGCATATGACGGTTGACATCTCTTTATTTTTTTGACTTTGTAGCTAAAAAGAAAGGATTTGTAACCTACGGTTACAATAACAAGAGATCTATACTCGGAAAAGGTAGTATAGGTAATCCCTCTTCTACTACTATCTCTGATGTCCTTTTAGTTGAAGGTCTTAAACACAATCCTATTAGCATTATCCAATTGTGCGACAAAGGATACAAAGTCTCATTTTCAAAAGATTGTTGCATAATTGAAAACGATGATAAGAAAGATGACATGTTTAAGGGCTTGAGGGTAAATAATGTATACATGCTTGACTTGAATGAAGTATCTTTGACCTCTACTAAATGCCTAGTCTCCGTGAATAAAGACTTTTGGCTTTCGCATAGGCGTTTAGAACATGTCAACTTTGACTTGCTAAATAAAGTAGTTTCAAAAGATTTAGTAGTCGGTCTACCCAAAATAGAATTTTCTAAAGATCACTTATGTGATGCGTGTCAAATGGGGAAGCAAACAAGGATCTCGTTTAAACATAAAAACATTGTTTCTATGTTGAGACCCCTTGAACTTCTTCATATGGACCTTTTTGGACCATCTAGAATAAAAAGTCTAGGTGGAAACTACTACGATTTTGTTATTTTAGACGACTACTCTAGGTTTTGTTGGACTATTTTCTTAACTAGTAAAAGTGACACTTTTTCGGCATTTGAAAAGTTTGCCAAGATCTCTCAAAACAAATTGAACACTAGCGTTGTTACTATCCGAAGGTATCACGGAGGTGAATTTGAAAACCACATCTTTGAAGAATTTTGTGAAAAATACGGTATTGATGATAATTTTTCCGCCCCATGAACTCCACAACAAAATAGAGTGGTGGAACGTAAAAACCGTGTTTTAAAAAAATTGAAAGAACTATGATCAATGAACACGATCTTCCTAAATATTTTTGGGCCGATGCCATAAATACGACATGTTATGTTTTGAATAGGATTCTAATACGTCCTTCTGTTAACAAATCTCCCTATGAACTTTTAAAAGATAGGAAGGCAAATATTTCACACTTCCATGTTTTCAGATGTAAGTGCTTTGTGTTAAATAATGGTAAAGAGAATCTTGGTAAGTTTGACTCAAAATCCGATGAAGGTATCTTTCTCGGATACTCTCAATCAAGTAAAGAATATAGAGTATACAATAAAAGGTTACATATATTTGAAGAATTTGTGCATGTTTGCTTTGATGAACCTTATCTGATGTTGGTCGGAAAATGTGTTGTTATTTATGGTGCATGTGTATCTTCAGAAAGTAGCCATAAGAAAGAGAGGAAGATCATCCAAGTAATGAAAGTGATCTTCCTTTGGAATGGAAAACATCTAAGGATCATCCCATCAACAACATTCTAGGAGATATCTCAAAGGAAGTTACCACACGGTCTAAGATAAGTAACTTTTGTTATCATTTTACTTTCATCTCTCAAATTGAGCCTAAAAACTCCAAAGACACCTTACTCGAGGAACATTAGTTTTTAGCTATGCAAGAGGAACTAAATCAGTTTAAGAGAAATGAAGTTTGGGACCTTGTACCTCCTCTGCAAGACTATCGAGTAATTGGTACTAAATGGGTATTTAGGAACAAATTAGATGAAAACTGAATAATAACTGGCAACAAGGCTCATCTTGTTGCTCAAGGGTATAACCAAGAGAAAGACATCGATTATGAGGAAACTTATGCTCCGGTTTCCCCACTCGAGGATATACGCATTTTGCTTGCCTATTGTTTTACCCCAAAATTTGACCTCTCATTTTTATTCAAGACATTCTCCTAGGGTTCTCAAATGCTCAAGTTTGCTCAAGAATTTATCAGATAAATTCTCCTCCTAAACAATGGATCTACAACTAAGGTTTCACTTTTATCAAGTAATATTCGGTTTCCAAGGCCTCAAGTGGATTTCATGGGTTCTCACATGTCTCCAAGAATTCTCACACCTAGTTTCAAGTCTGGCATCACAAGTTTGCTCAGTCAATTGCTCAAATGACTGAAAATCAACTATATGGGACAAAAAGTCAATTGTGGTCAACATATAGTCAAACTTCTAGATTTTTTGTCAACATCAAAATTTTGAAGTCATATTCATCATTTGATCAAGGGTTGATAATAACTTAACAAGAAAACTCTCAATTTATCAAAAGTCAAAAGTTGCCAAATTAGGGTTTTCTTAAGGAGAAGTCAACTGAACTTTGACCAAACACAACTTTCACATGCTTCATCAGATTTTTTTCAACCAAATCTTATTTTGAAGGAAATTCAATTCTCTACAACTTTGTCTCTCTAAACTAAAGTCCAAAAAAGGCTTCATTTGAGAGATATGGGCCAATACATTACTGATCATTTCAAAAGTCAACAAAAAGACACTTTTTGTCAAGGCAACTTAAATCAAGATAAAGTCTTCAAGCGCAAAAATGATCAACATAGGATTGTAGAGGACATCTTGAGATTTCGAAAAAGTACATAATCACCTTCAAATGATAAAAATTCAGAGAGTTATGACTAGTGCAAGTTAGGAAATTTTGAGCAAATGCATGAAACCAAAAATGATCAAACTTGAATTTTTGGGCTAGTGGGCTTGTGATTCAAGGTCCATGCATGTTTAGTGCCTCAAGATAAACCTCAAATCTTATTCATGCAGCCATTGGCCTTTTTATTTTATTTATTTTTATTTTTATTAATTTAAAGTCAAAATTAAATAAAACAAAACAAGGACTTTTCTTCAAAGGTCCATGCCCAAACAGTTTGACCTAATTGCAAGCATTATATATCATTCTCATTCAGACAAAGGCAGCCATGAATCCTTGAAGCAAGAAACTTGCCCAAAAACCTCAAAAAAAAACTCAAAACTAGGGCAACTCGAAACCCTAGTTGCAGCCACCTTCAAAGCATTATAGTCGTTCCATTCACTTCCAGGAGAACTATAGAGTAAGATGGGATCGAATGTGATGATCCAAAGGGCATATAATCAACATGCATGCACCTCTGTTTCTAGTTTTTTTTGTTGAAAATTCATATCTTTATTTCCTTCATGTTTCAATGCATACTAATGATACGAACATGCTTCTGAGATCTCAAGGTGCAGGTTAGACCAATCGTATGGCCTCCATGCTACCAGAATCATGAACCACCATGTTCATACCAATCCATGCTATTTTCGTTGTAGCTCATAAACCATCATGAATCATCCAAAAACAATGGTCCCATTGAACACGCATGGCTTGATTTAGGGGGGTAGGGTACCCATGGATCATTAACCATGTCTATTTTGCAGGAATAAGAAAAAGAGCCACCGGAGAAGACGGATGGAGCTAGGGCTCTGACGCTTCTCTGGTCTATGCAATTTGTTTATTTTATATTTATTTTGTTTCAAGAATATAACTGGATGTATGGTTACCCCAGTGGCAAGCGAGCATGCATTAAGGTCTTACTATTCCAAGGTGTGGGTTCGATCTTTACCTTTTGGAATTTTGGGATTTTTCTTACATTTTTCATGTTTAGAGATTTGTAATATACTAAGCACATTGATCCCATTCTCTAACACCAAAGCGCGCTTGGCGCAGTGGCAAGGCTTGCAAGAGGAAAGGCTAAGGGCGTGGGTTCAACACCCAACCCTAGCATTTTCATTATTATTTTTTTTGTTTCTAACTAATTTGTCTTTTCCAACCCTAAATTCATTTAACCACTAAACTATTTTCACAAACCCTAATTAGGTTTAAGTTTTTTTTTAATTAACCCTTTTACAAATCCTAAAATTAATTAGTATTTTTAGGTTTTCTATCATTAAACTTTTTTAAGTAATTTCATCAATTAACATTTTTTTAATTAAAATTAATTAGTTTTTTAGGTTTATTTAATCTTCAAAAAAGCTTTTCTTCATAAAAATCAATAAAAAAACACTTCTTTTCCCTTCGATTTTATTTGGATTTTACAGTTTAGATCAAATGTATAGGTCTTCGCGAATGTAATTATTTCTCGCTTCCCTTTTTCCTTATTGTAACTATTCTCGGGTTGTAATAGCTTAGGGTTTTTTACTCCTGCTTTCTATTTTGTAACTGCCCCGAAGCGATGTAATAGGTTTAGGTTTACTTTTTGCTTTTACTTTCCGCACCTTTACATTTTTTTATACTTTCTATATTATTGCTTAATAATTAGGTTTGCATGAAAACACTAAAAACAACAGTAGCAAAACCCTAATTATAAAACAACTGAATACAACACACATTGCACACTCACACCTCAAGGGTAACCTCCCTTGTTGCCTTCGGAAAACAGTTATGTCCCTCGAAAGTAGGGATGCTTTAGCAAAGTCCCTCGATATAAAGATCGTAGTCCCTCGATGACCCTTCGACGTTGTCTTTCAGAAATGATCTAGTCCCTTAACGAAAATTGCTAAAGCGTCCTTACTAGTTGGCTTCAATGAATGTACGATGACCCACGCCTGTCCCTTCACATCCAACGATAGGGCTTCCTACTAACTAATGGTACAGATAAAACTATCTAAAGGAGGAGGAAAATACAAGAATGACCTTGAGTAGGGTAGATCTTAATCGCTTTCTCACAAAAACACATTTTCTCACAATCACACTTTTCAATAAATATTTTCAAACAAACACTTTTTACGCATTCTCGAGGACATATAAGAGAATCATTACAATGTTTTGCCTTACATTGACAAGTTTTTCAAAATACTTTCAAACACACAATACAAGCAATTTCAAAAGTGAGCTAAGCGATTAAGATCCTGTAGATAGCTACGAATGAAAAGGGTGCTAACACCTTCCCTTTTCACAATCTACCCTTCAAACTCAAAATCTATCAAGGGTTTTCCTGTTATTTTCACCCTTTCCTTATTGGATAAAAGAAAAGCCGATAGCGACTCTTACTCTCCACAACATTTGCGATTAAACGCAAAACCAAGTTAGTTCTCCCATCGTATTATAGAACTGGCGACTCTGCTGGGAACATTTAACTTAAAAAAGAGGGGTTACCTTATAGATTTAGATTACCTTTAATTTCTTTAAAATTGCTTGCGTTGTCTGCTTTATCTTTAATGGGTTTCTCGGGTTTTAAATTTCTTGCAAAGATCATATACCCAGATCTAGGGATACCTTAGGTAAGTAGCAATATATCATGTAAAATGTACGGCTTAGACCGATATGGTTAAAGTGATGGCTACGTTAGTGTGACACATTGGTTTGTACTGGTGCTTCTTGAGTCATTCGAGGATAACACTAGGCTGCCGCGTGATATCATAAGCATTGACTGATCTTTAGAACCTTAATTGACCCAACATAGCCATTAGAAGGTAGTGAGATGGCCGACTTTAGTGTAGTCCAAAGTTGGTTGATACTTGATGCTACACTCATTGTGATTTTACTTTTGGGATATTTCGGTGGCAAGTCAGTTGCTCTGCTGAAACAAAGCTTGTGAGAAAGATCGGTGATATGAGATTCCTAGAACCCAATTACTATTCTTAGGATAGGTTGAGCCAACTGAACTTCAAGAGGGTACTAACCTACGAACCCTATGCAAGCCTTAAACCTAAGGCTCCTGTATGATTTGTTTGTGTTTGTTATCTATTAAAACATGACATCATGACATCATACCATATTATTTTCACTTATCATTTCAAGGGTCTCAAAGGCCTATGATGCAGGTTTATTATAAACCAGACGTCTATCAAGGGGCAAGGGGATTTATTTTCCTCTAATCAAATGCCGTCAAAGATTAAAGTAATTTCTCTTGAGTCAAAGGCTAGGACCCACTCGACATGGTGAGCTTGATCCTCATAGAAGGACGTTTAAAGACGCAACGTTCTTCAGTCAAAGCTGCAGCCAAACTCAACTTCTAACATTTCCTTTTGTTTATCCCGCGAGATCCTTGAAAACATTGAATCCACATATCATGCATGTCATTACATAAAAGGTATTTCCCAAGACAAGTTTTCTCATCTTCCTGCTGTAAGTACGAAGTGCGCCTAAGAGGGGGGTGAATTAGGTACTTTAAAATTTTTCTGGTTTTATTGATGATGGATATTATTTTTCTAGTTTATGGTGAGTTTATGAAAGAGTAAAGTGAAGAAAAATAAAGAGACACAAGCGAGATATCCTGGTTCCTCTCACAGTTCGATAGTACTTCAGTCCCCTTTCAACATGAAAGATATTTCCTTATAGTTGGCAAACATAAACAAGAACTACCAAAACCAAGAACAATCCTCTTGGATTTTCACTATGTCAACAGTGAGAACAATCCTCTCAAGGTGAACTTACTTATTTCCAACAACCCTGAAAAACAAGAGTATAAAAACCACAAATCTTATTTTCAACAATCCAGAAAAATAAGAAAGTGTACAACAATGTTTTGATTAAGTGAGTTTATAGAGAAATAATCACTTTGAGTGATTTTATCAATCACTTGATCTTATCTTCCAATGACAATGATATACAATGACTCAAGACTTATATTGCTCAAAGTTTTCTATTATACAAGATATGAAAATATGCAGAAAACTTTTTGAATGAAAGTGAAAAAGGCTTGAGTTGAATATTTGAAAATTCAAAAAAATATTGATTGGAAGAGATTATTTTTTATTTTGAAATTTCAGTATTTATATGTTCATAGCACCCCTTTGAAACATCATAACTTTATGTAAATTAATCATGAACAATTTCCAAGATTAAATGAAAAGATTCCATGAAGTAGTGTTATGAAAAGGTATGTTCAAAGTCGTTTATTTTCAAAAATGTTCAACAAGCAATCGATTGCACCCTTGATTCAAATTGATTGCACGGGTTCTAACGACCAGAAAATTCAAATATTTCCAGTGAGAAATCAATTGCACAAACATGAAAATCGTCTGCACTTTAAAACAAAAGCATTTTTAACCAGAGAGAAATCCATTGCACTCTTGTGTAAATCGATTGCACTAAGAAACAAAAGCAAAACAGCTGAAAATGTGAGTCATGCAATCGATTGCACCAACATATAAATCGATTGCACAGAACTAAAAATGGATTTTTTTTGCTTAGAAAACTTGAGAAAAAGTTTGTACAAGTTTTAAACACTTCTTTTGATCATTGAGCATATAAGACTTAAGTTCATAGCAAGATTTGTTATTATACCTTTTGAAATTTTCCAAGAGCTTGAATCAAAGACTTTTATCCATTGATGCTTTATCTTGATCAATATCTTTTCCTTCTTGGCATTATGGTTTGTCTTCATCAAAATAAAGTTCATTGAGAAGCTTGATATTACATTCTCCCCCCTTTTTGATGATGACAAACAATCTTTCTTGAAGCCTTGTTATTTTTGAAAAGAGACTTCTCCCCATAAGATGTATAACTCCCGCTTTGTATGAGAAGCTTTATAATCATTTGGATTTGCTCATCTTGAAGGATTATTTGTACCTTAAAAGTTTAAGACAAGGAAATACACAAGCATAAAGTGTAACATCCTTCTCCCCCTTTGACATTATCAAAAAGAAGGGAAAGATGCATAAAAGATGGACAATATACATGTAATAGTATTGAAAACTTAAACAATAATGTTCATTAAACAAACCATAGTCACAAGAGAGAACAAAGACATAATGATAAACACAATAAAAATAACACAAATGGACATAATTCATGGTTGGTTCATGTCGGGATTGTTATAGAAAAATGGTCCTTGATTAGGAAATTATTGTTGAAGTGGAGGACTAGTGTATTATGGAGGAGGGACAACTAGGTTGTTGGGATCATATGGAGGTATGTGGAGATGAGAGTAAAGGTAAGAAAACTGTTGATTCACATCTGTGTGAAAATCATTGATCCGGGTCATTGTGGAGTTGTTGATAGCATTCCATTGGTTGTTGATGTTGGTGTTGAGTGTAGAAAATTGTTGAGTCATGAAGTTAATTACATCTTGATTGCTTGGACCAACAGGAGAAGGTGGAGGAGGTACAACTTCACCACATTCACCACCTTCATATTCTTGATCGTTTCCTTCATCACCAACCACATATTCACCTATGCACGTTATAGTTTTTGATTTCGGATTGTAATGAACACCCATTCTCGAATCAACATTTTTGATTGAAATCTTATGCAGATTTGCATCCATTTCAACTTTTTCAAAACCATCAACATCAATTCCATAATGCTCAATAATATGAGAAATAAAATAAGCATATGGCAGGAACTTTGATTTTGCATCAAACCTACGCATATGAGTCATGATAAGACGAGCCCAATTGACACTTATTCCTCTTTTTCTAGCGTACAACAGTTGCATCTCAAGATCTGCCACAGTGCAGTGATTTCCAGCCTGCAGAAACATGATGTATACCATAAAATAGTGAAACAACCTATCATCGATATAAAAATTACCTACACTCCAAGAGTCTCTTGATGGAACAACACCGCCTAGACTTCGAATCCTTTTTGTACGGGATTATGCTTCATTTAACCTTCTGATACTGTAGTAAAAATTCTTCTTGTTGTAGTCGTTCCAATCTTCATCTTCCGGGTCATAAAGGGTGCTCCCGGTATAAGGAATGTTTAAGATACCTCTAAGAATTTCAGTGGTTAGGGAGATTCTTGTATCCAAAACATATGTGACAAAATTTCCGTTATAAGTTGCCAAGTTGCTGAAGAATGTCCGCACCAAATCTGGGTAATAGTATCCATATGACGAAATGATCGATTCCAAATCATAGGATGCTAAAACATTTTGAAATGTGAAGCATTCTTGAGGAAAGGATGATAGCATACAATATTTTGGATTTGAGACAATTTTCCATTGAAAATACTTTGTGAACCTCTCTTCTTGTTGCTGTGTTAGAGTTTGAATGAGTGGAATTTCCATAGATGAGGATCCAACTTTCTTCCCTTTCTCTTGAGCTGACAATTTTCCCTTTTGTCTGGATGTCATGAGGAAGGTGGTTTTTGAAATTAGGGTTTGGTGAGTTTGTATATGTCACAATACTTTTAAGGTTTTGAGAAGTAGATATATGATGAGATCAATTTGTAAAGAAGGTTGTGTTATAGGATGAGATTTGTGAGAAGAGAGTTATGAGTGGGGTTTAATGTATTCAAAGTTATTTAATTGGTCAACAATGGAGGTGAGATTTGGAATAGGAGAGGATAGGAATTCATGATATTTTGTAATATCAATAGAGACACCCAATTCATCTTGATCAACATATGTACCGGAACCTATTGGAGTAGTCATAGCTTTACAATTATCCATGTCAAATCTTTTCAACAATTCCTTGCAATACTTCGTGAAAGCCTTGAATGCATCACTTTTCGGCACTAAAAAGAATGTCCAAGTATATCTAGAGAAATCGTCAAAAATAACCAAGGCATATACATTACCTCAGAAACTTCTTGTTCTTAATGGACCAAATAAGTCCATATGCAACAAATGTAGTGGCCTTATAGTAGACACCACATTCTTAGATTTGAAAGTTGATTTTGTTTGTTTCCCTTTTTGACATGCATCACAAAGTCTATCTTTGACAAAATTTCTCTTAGGCAACCCAATGACAAGATCATGCTTGATTAATTTATTCAAGTGTTCCATGTGAATATGAGCAATTCTTTTGTACCAAAGCCATGAATCGTCGTTGTTCGCCATGAGACATTTTACCTTAAAAGATGGAACATCAAGGGAAATCATAAATATATTATTAATTCTTCTACCTTTATGTATAACCTCATGTGTGACTTTGTATTCTATCAGGCATTCATCTTTGGTGAACTTGATCTTGAAGCCTTTGTCACAAAGTTGGCTAATACTAAGAAGATTGTGCTTTAGTCCTTCAACATAAAGAACATCTTAAATGGATGTGAAAGGTGGAGAACTAAATTTTCCTTTTCCAATAATTCTTCCCTTATTGTTGTCTCCATAAGTGATAAAACCCTTGGCCTTTAGCACTAGATTTGAAAATTGGTTAATGTCTCCCGTCATATGCTTTGAACAACCACTATCAAGATACCATAGATTGCATGTGGTCTTCAAGCATACCTACAAAACAAATTAGGTTTTGTTAGGTACCCAAGTTGCTTTGGGTCCTTCATAATTAGTACCTTTCTTTACCCACACATAATCCTCACTTTCCACACTAAAGTTTCTAACATAGCAAGAATTAGGTGTGTGGCCTTTAATACCATAATAAAAACAAGTAGGTTCAAAGTTACTTCTATATCTAGAAGGATAAGATTTCTTATTGGGAATTTTTTCTTTTTAGGATAATGATGAATCACTTTAGTTTTGTTCACTTTCTCTTTGGATGATTGTGTTTGAACAAGATTGGTTCTGATCTATCTCAGAGTTTTGATGATAACAATAAATTATATTTTAGATAATTTATACTCTGATGAACGTATTTGAATGTTTTAGATAATGTTCTAACAAGAAGCATTCTGAAGTGCAAAGCTAAAAATTATGAAGAAGTTCTTTAATGAAAGAACCTTTTTATTTTAAGCGCATCTGCTGACTCTGGTAAGACAATTTATTTAAATATATCTTTTAACATTTAGCAGGTTTCCTTGCTCAGAATATTACTTGAAAGCAAGCGCTGATCAAGTTCTTAGCAAGCAAAGCACTGCCTAGAAGATTAAGTAAATCATGTTCTAAAATCAAGACGTTGAAGAAAGTTCTGAAACAAACGTTAAAGCCAACTTGTCTTGTCAAGCGTAGGAAACATGTTCTTACAAGTTGTCGTTCGCTCATTAATGCAAAGATGGATGCAAGCACTCAAGTGTCTAAAGCTAGTTTCTTGGAAAATGGAATAGTGCAAGGAAACACGCAAGCATTTAATGCTCTCCACTTTTCTGAAGGCAGCAACGGTCATCTTGTTATTACTATAAATAGAAGGACATTTATTGCAAGCCAACCAACTAATCATATTTTTCAAAAAGAAGAAAGAAACTACGTGAAAAATTCTGGGCTCACAAACTCTTTGGTCATACACTTTGTGCAATTTATTCTAAGTGAAAAATCACAATTGTGATATAGCTTGATTAGAAGAAAGTTTTACTTCACTATCTGTAAAGATTAAACTCTTGTAATTGCTCCTTAAGAGACCAAGTTTGGTCAGATTTCTCAAGTAGACTAGGACTAGATTTAAGTCTTATTGGTGTTAGTCACTTGTAAGATTACTTGTGCATTGTTAGTCACAATAGTTGTTGTGTGTTTGTAATCAGTTGATTATAGTGGATTAAGTCCTTGTTGAGAAAGGCGAAATCACCTTGACGGGTGGACTGGAGTAGTTTGAGTTCAAACGAACCAGGATAAAAATAACCTTGTCATTCCATTATTGTTGAGCTTTGTTTTGAAAACAAGAAGAGTCACTTATTCAACCCCCCCTTCTAAGTGTTTTCTTACCCCTTCAATTGTTATCAGATCTTGACTCTGAGCACAACACTTAACCGTGTCAGGAAAAGATCCAGAAGAAAACACAATGACTGCTGAACAAAACAACAATAGTTACAACAAACCTCCTTTTTTTGATGGAGAAGATTTTGAGTACTAGAAAGACAGACTAGAAAGTTTCTTTCTAGGTCATGATAGTGATCTATGGGATATAGTTTTGGATGGTTACACACATCCTACTGACTCAGAAGGAAACAAAGTTGACAAAGAAATATGGATAGACTACAAAAAACTGAATTTAAAAATCATCATAGAGCTAGAAATATTTTTCTAAATGCTATCTCTAAAGTTGAATATGAAAAAAATCACTAATAGAGATACAGCGCATGATATGTTTGAGTCTCTTAAAATGACTCATGAAGAAAACACTCAAGTTAAGGAGTCTAAAGCTCTGGCTTTAGTTCAGAAGTATGAAGCCTTCAAATTTGAAGAAAGTGAGTATATAGAAGCAATGTTCTCTAGGTTTCAAACTCTGATCGCTGGTCTAAGAGTTTTGAACAAGGGATATGCTAAAGCAGATCATGTTAAATAGATCATCAGAAGCTTACCCAGAAGATGGGCACCAATGGTCACTGCTTTCAAAGTTTCAAAGGATCTGAACAACGTGTCTCTGGAGGAACTCATCAGCGCTCTCAGAAGTCACGAGATAGAACTTGATGAGCACGAGCCTCTGAAGAAAGGTAAGTATCTAGCCCTTAAATCAATTAAGAAATTTGATACTAACGCTTTTCAGGCTGAAGAGGAAAACTCTGAAGAATCAGCGTCAGAAGAAGACGAACTATCCTTGCTCTCCAGAAGGATCAATCATTTGTGGAAACACAGACAAAAGAAGTTCAGAAACTTCAAGAAGTCAGAAGATAAACCTGAATCTTCTGGACACAAAAAGTCAAATAGAAGAGAGATCATCTGTTATGAATGCAAAGAACCTGGTCACTACAAAAGTGATTGTCCAAAGCTTCAAAAAGAAAAACCAAAGAAAAGGTTTGGTAAGAAGAAAGGGATGATGGCAACCTGGGATGACTCAAATTCTTCTGAAGATGAATCTGGTTCTGAAGATGAAAATGCCAACCTAGCTCTGATGGCTACCACAACAGATGACTCAGACTGTGAGTCAGAACCAAGAGAGGTATTTTATGAATTCACTAGAAATGAACTTGATGTTAGTTTATCAGAACTTCTGGAAAACTATAGTAAACTCAAAATCAAATACAAGAAACTCAAGAAGAGTCTTGCATCTGATATTGAGAAACATGAAGCAGAAAAATCTGAACTCTTAGAAAATAATTTTAAACTTAAGGAAGAAATTCAAAACGTTCTAAAAAATTCTAGTTCAGAATCCGTGTCTAGTTCAAAAGATATTCTGAAAGAATATGACTATAGTTTTCAAACTTTCCTAGCTAAAAGCATAGATAGAAGCAAAATGGCTTCAATAATATATGGAGTTAGTGGGAAAACAGAAGAGGAATTGGATATGAACCTCCCAAAGGTAAGGAGACATACATACCAAAACCTATTTCCAAAATGACTTTCACTTACAAACCTCTGAATAAACAATTCAAGTTTGGACACTCACATGATATAAAATATACATCACATTCTGGAAACTCTTATGCTAACCCAAAAGGACTCAAAAAGATATGGGTACCTAAGGATAAAATAATATTTGTTGCAGATGTCCTTAACAGCTCAATTGAGACACCAGTCATGGTACCTGGACTCTGGGTGCTCACGACACATGACGGGAAAAAGGTCTATGTTCCAAAGCCTGGAACTTAAAGCTGGAGGAGACGTGAAGTTTGGAGGTAATCAGAAAGGGGAGATTATTGGTTCTGGAACCATTGGAAACGGTAACCTTCCTTCTATCTCTAATGTTTTATTAGTAGAAGGATTAGCTCATAATCTATTGTCCATAAGTCAATTAAGTGACAATGGTTATGACATTATCTTCAATCAAAACTCCTGTAAAGCTGTAAGTCAAAAAGATGGATCAATCCTCTTTTCTGGAAAGAGAAAGAACAACATTTACAAAATTGATTTATCAGATCTTAAATCTCAGAACGTTAAATGCATTTTGTATGTTAGCAATGAGCAATGGGCATGGCACAGAAGATTTGGACATGTCATTCTTAGAAAAATCTCTCAACTAAATAAATTAAATTTAGTCAGAGGACTTCCCAATCTGAAGTGCAACTCAGAAGCTCTGTGTGAAGCATGTCAAAAAGGAAAATTTTCAAAACCTTCCTTTAAATCCTAAAATGTTGTCTCTTCCTCTAAGCCATTAGAGTTACTTCATATTGATCTGTTTGGGCCAGTTAAAACTGCATCCATCAGAGGCAAGAAGTATGGATTGGTCATTGTTGATGACTTCATCAGATGGACATGGGTAAAGTTTTTAAAACACAAGGATGAGTCACATTCTGTGTTCATCGACTTCTGTACTCAAGTGCAAAATGAAAAAGATTTTAAAATCATAAAAGTCAGAAGTGATCATGGTGGTGAATTTGAAAATCATTATTTTGAAAACTATTTTAAAGAAAATGGTATTGTTCATAATTTTTCTTGTCCTAGAACTCCCCAGAAAAATGAAGTTGTAGAAAGAAAGAATAGAAAATTACAAGAAATGGCCAGAACCATGATCAATGAAACTAATATGGCAAAGCACTTTTAGGCAGAAGTTGTGAACACAGCGTGTTACATTCAGAATAGAATCTCTATAAGACCTATTATTGAAAAGACTCCCTATGAATTGTGGAAAAACAGAAAGCCCAACATTTCTTATTTCCATCCTTTTGGATGTACTTGTTTTATTCTGAACACCAAAGAAACTCTGAACAAGTTTGATTCTAAAGCACAAAAGTGTTTTCTGCTTGGATATTCTGAACGCTCAAAAGGCTATAGAGTATACAACACAGAAACTCTGATTGTTGAAGAATCAATCAAAGTCAGGTTTGATGATAAGCTTGGCCAGCAACAGCCAAAGCAAATTGATTTTTCTGTAGGTACAGAAGATCATCCGTTAAACTCTGAAACTTCAGAAACAAAAGAAAACTCAGAAGCAAAGGAAGACTCAGCAAATCATCCTCTTAACAATGCTCTAGACAACCTCAGAATCTCTGATCAACCCACTCAGAAAAGGTTTCCTAGAATATCTTAAGCTCACAAAGAAGACGTAATCATTGGAAGAAAAGAAGATCCCATCAGAACAAGATCCTCTCTCAAAATCAATGAAGAATCTTTGTTTGGTTTGGTTTCTCTGATTGAGCCATCTTCCAATGATGAAGCTATGGAAGATAATGATTGGATCTTAGCAATGCAAGAAGAACTCAATCAATTCTCCAGAAATGATGTATGAATCTAGTTCCAAGACCCAAAGGATTCAACATTATAGGAACCAAATGGGTTTTCAGAAAAAAACTGAACGAGCAAGGAGAGGTGATCAGAAACAAAGCACGACTGGTTACACAAGGTTATAGTCAACAAGAAGGAATTGATTATAATGAAACTTTTGCCCCAGTCGCCAGGTTAGAGTCTATAAGATTACTAATTTCTTTTGCTATACAAAATAACATTTCATTATATCAAATGGATGTTAAAAGTGCATTTTTAAATGGCTATACTGAAGAAGAAGTTTATGTCCGTTAACCTCCTGGATTTAATGATTCAAAACATCCAGAACATGTTTTTAAATTAAAAAAGTCTTTGTATGGTTTAAAACAAGCTCCCAGAGCTTGGTATGATCGTCTGAGTAATTTTCTTTTAGAAAAAGATTTCACCAGAGGGAAAGTGGACACAACTCTTTTCAGAAAGACACTTAAAAATGATATTTTAATTTGTCAAGTTTATGTTGATGATATAATTTTTGGAACCTCTAATATCTCCCTTGGAAAAGAATTTGCTAAGACCATGCAAGCAGAATTTGAAATGAGCATGATGGGAGAATTGAAGTTCTTTATGGGAATTCAAATCAACCAGACTCCAGAAGGTACTTTCATACATGAGACGAAGTATGTTAAAGAACTTCTGAAGAAATTTCAGATGTCAGAGAGCAAAGATGCCAAGACACCTATGCATCCAACCTGCATTCTGGGAAAAGATGAGGTAAGTATGAAGGTAGATCAGAAGCTCTATAGAGGCATAATTGGATCCCTTCTCTATCTGACTGCATCTAGACCTGATATACTATTCAGCGTGTGTTTGTGTGCTAAATTCCAATTAGATCCTAGAGAATCTCACTTAACAACTGTTACGAGAATTCTTAGGTATCTGAAAGGTACTACTAATCTGGGTTTGTGTTACAGAAGATCACAAGATTACAGACTAGTAGGTTATTGTGATGTTGACTTTGTTGTAGATAGAATTGAAAGAAAGAGCATCTCTGGAAGCTGTTAGTTTCTGGATGACAATCTTATCTCGTGGTACAGTAAGAAGCAAGCAACAATTGCACTTTCAACCACAGAAGCTGAGTATATATCTGCTGCTGGATGTAGTTCTCAGATGATTTGGATGAAAAGTCAACTAGAAGATTTCTATCTTTATGAAAGTAAGATTCCTATCTTCTGTGATAATACTTCTGCTATTTGTCTTTCTAAGAATCTAATTTTACATTCTAAAGCCAAACATATTGAAATTAAATATCATTTTATAAGGGACTATATTCAGAAGGGAATTTTAAACTTAATTTTTGTAAAAACAGACCATCAATGGGCTGACATTTTTACCAAACCCCTTTCAGAAGATAGATTTAATTTCATTTTGAAAAATATTTGTATGGAATTATATCCTGAATATAATAATATTTATCTTATGTGTTTGACTTCAGAATATTCTGAAATGAATGCTCTGATTAACAACTCTTCAGAAGTTAGAAGAGAAGTTGCTTCAGAAGCTATATGAAAAGTTCTGAAATGTTCTAACGCTTCATTTCTAAGTATAGTTAAGAAATTCATTAAAACAAACAACTGTTACATGCATCCTTCAGGAGATGAACACGTGGTGTGTTTCTGAAAGGTCACGCGTGCAAAAGCTATTGATGACGTTCTAGGTAACTGTTAATGATTAGCCATAATCTCACGTTTTCCCTAATTTTTAGCAAAATCATTAAATGCACGTAATAATGAGATTCATTTTAAATTCGTTTTTAAATTAGTTTTAAATTCGTTTTAAATTCTTTTTTAATTTTATTCCTAAACCTATTTATGAAACTTTTGCATATAAATACTTTTTGAAAAACCCTTTTTCATTCTTTACCGTCTCTTTCAAACCCAATCGTTTCTGTACTTTTTCTCTAAAACCCTTTTCTTCAATCTCTCATCTCTAAAGAACTTCAATGGCTTCTTCTTCTTCTACCCACTCTGAGAAATACATAGTGCCTGAAAGAACAACCCTCATTCCTGTAGATAGTTTGTAAGTTTTAATTGAGTTAATGGTAGATTTTGAGAATCTAAGAGAAAATGGTTTTGACTTGTTCCCTGCTGTCAAGTTTCAAGGTTGGGAGAACTTTTTTGATCGTCTTATTGGTCCAGTGTTTCCAAATCAGGTGAAGGAATTCTGGATAGTTGCTATTGCAACTCATAAGGTTATTCTCTCTTTCGTAATGGGCAAGGAAATATCCATTACAAAAAACCAAATCAGAAAGTTGCTAGGGTTTAAAGGACTTGGAGTTACAGATATGCCAAGTGGAAGAATAGAAATGTCAAGGGTCTACTCAGATATTTTCACAAATGGCCAAGGATCTTCAAAAGTCAGGGAATTGAAAGATAAATACAAGATTTGGGCAAGGATTATTCATGGATGTATTCACCATAGGAAGGACACCAGCTCTCCTGATTACATTAACACTGATCAACAATACTTATTGTTTTGCCTTGGAACAAATGTAAAAATTGATTTGCATTATTTACTGTTTGAACATCTCTGGAATCATGTAAAAGAGACTAGGGAAGTTGAAAGGATGAAAAACCCAAAATCCAAAAGGAATTGGATTCCTATGGGTAGATTAATATCAGACATTCTGACTGGGAATGGTCTGATTGCTCACCTAGATGAAGCCAATCTTCTGGGGGAGTTAGAACCTACTTGTGGTAAGACTATGACTGGGAAGAATTTACTGAAAAGGAAAATAATTGACAAGCTGCTGGTGGAACCAACTCCGTATGTATCAGCTGTTGTGAAGAGGAGAAGGGTACCTATTGCTGATTTCCCTCTGTTCAACTCAAGAGATCATCCACGTATCATCCTGCACTACATTGAAATCTGCAAAGAGACTGGAACACCTATTGGTCTAGCTTGGCTTCAAGGAAGAAATCAAGCTGCTCCAGATGTTGTTCTCCAGGAATATTTGAAGAGGAAAGCTGTTGAAGGACCTTCTGCCACTCCTCAGAAGAAGAAAAAGAAGACAGGTAAACCTGCTGAAACCATCACTGTTTATGATTCTGTCAATGTATCTACATCTGCTGAACCCTCCCAAACCTTAGGAGATATAGATGTTGATATTGACCTGACCTTACCATCTAACTCTCTTGCTGACAACCCTCATAAAAATCAAGTTTTATCAGATTTGAGTGACTTTGACTCTGATGAACACTCTGACACCCAATCAGAACCTTCTCAATCATAACCTTCTCAATCAGAACCCTCACACTCAGAACCCCCTGAACCATCTATTTTTCAACCCATTCCTGCTGAACATTTTCAAGACCTCCTCCCAGACCTCTATCACCCAGACCCACTGGATGGTATGATGCTGGCTCTTGGAGAATTCCAGGGATAAATGAACCTCTGGCCACTATAAAGCCTCCTTTCAACTTACCATCTGAAAACATTTTTGCTATGAATCAACCACAGCCTCATAACCCCATTCCCACTCTTGATAATACAATAATAATTTCACCTGATGTCACTCCACCTATTTCACCATAACACCAAACACAAAACTCACCTATACTCTCACCCCCTCATATTCCAGAACAACAATCTTTTGAACCACCTGAAACTGTTGAATCATCCGAACCTCATTAACAATCAACACCACCTAACTTTGTTGACTAACCTGATCATTCAGCCACTCCTGAACCAACCAAAAATCCTGAACCTCCTAGTTTTTTAAGAACTGTAGTGGATTATGAATCTCTACAATTCTTGAAAAACAAAACTTTCAAGAAGGTTGTCCCAAAACCTGTTCAGCCAGATGTGAATACATTGTTTCATAATTTTTTAATAGATGTTCAAGCATGGTTGAATCTGCTGAAAGAAGGTTGCTCCAGAAGCGTGAACACAGCTACAATGAATCTTCTTTGCGAAACCTTCAAAAGAACTTTTGATGCTGAGTCACTGAAGCTACAGGACTTATGCCATTTTCAGGTGCTGGGAAACTTTTCCAAACATCTGCATGCTTTCAAGACAGAAGCTGCTGACATTTGGAATAAGAAGTCTTCATTAATGATTGCTGATACACTAGCTAATACAATGGACATATTAGAAGATGAATATGAAGATGCCCCTGACGATTCAAACCCTCTGGCTATTGTTCTATTGAATCAACCTTCTGTTAAGGCTGAACCGGAACCTGTGCCAACTCTTGCAATGGATCTGGGCACTCTGCTTTCAACCTTCGTGCATTCTGACTTAACGGTTGCTGCTTCTAAGCCTGTTTCTGCTGAAGCTTTGTCATCCTCTGCTCCTACCTCACTTATCATGGACACTCTGAATGAGCTCAAGAGGGAGAATGAAGTCATACATGAACGCTTGGATAAGTAAGACTAAACAAATCAAGAAATCAAGAACTGGATGGTGAAACAAGAAGAATCTGCCTCTGAGATCAAGAATCTTCTGATGGCTCTTGTTACTAAGAAATCCTAGTGTCTTTCTGTTTCTTGTCTTTTGTTTGTTGTTTTGTACTTCTGGATATTTTTGCTATTTTATGAAAACTTTTCAGCTCTTCAACTATTTTTTTTTACACTTTTTGATTATGCCAAAAAGGGGGAGAAAATGAGTATTTTTGAACTAATCACTGTTTAACAGTTATGGGACTAAGTCTCAGACATTCTAACAAAATACAAAATTTCTTCTTGTGCAAAATAAATTTTTTTTACAGGTATCACTTTAACTCTGAAAGAGTATTCCAGCTGAACATTATCTTCATAAAGAAGTTCTGAAGAAATCCAAGAAGATTTTTTATTGCTCTGATAAATAATCTCAGAAATTTTATATATAGAAATATTCATTTCAGGGGGAGATTCTTATCTCTTATCATATTTTATCTCTATATCTGAATAATTTTTGTCATCATCAAAAAGGGGGAGATTATTAGAACAAGATTAGTTCTGATCTATCTCAGTGTTTTGATGATAACAATAAATTATATTTTAGATAATTTATACTCTTATGAACGTATTTGAATGTTTCAGATAATGTTCTGACAAGAAGCATTCTGAAGTGCAAAGCTAAAAATTATGAAGAAGTTCTTTAATGAAAGAACCTTTTTGTTTTAAGCGCATCTGCTGACTCTGGTAAGACAATTTATTTAAATATATCTTCTAACATTTAGCAGGTTTAATTGCTCAGAAGATTACTTGAAAGCAAGCGCTGATCAAGTTCTTAGCAAGCAAAGCACTGCCTAGAAGATGAAGTAAAGCATGTTCTAAAATCAAGATGTTGAAGCATGTTCTGAAACAAACGTTAAATCCAACTTGTCTTGTCAAGCGTGGGAAACATGTTCTTACAAGTTGTCGTTCGCTCATTAATGCAAAGACGGCTGCAAGCACTCAAGTGTCTAAAGCTAGTTTCTTGGAAAATGGAATAGTGCAAGGAAACACGCAAGCATTTAATGCTCTCCACTTTTCTGAAGGCAGCAACGGTCATCTTGTTCTTACTATAAATAGAAGGACATTTATTGCAAGCCAACCAACTAATCATATTTTTCAAAAATAAGAAAGAAACTACGTGAAAAATTCTGGGCTCACAAACTCTTTGGTCATACACTTTGTGCAATTTATTCTAAGTGAAAAATCACAGTTGTGATATAGCTTGATTAGAAGCAAATTTTATTTCACTATCTGTAAAGATTAAACTCTTGTAATTGCTCCTTGAGAGACCAAGTTTGGTCAGATTTCTCAAGTAGAGTAGGACTAGATTTAAGTCTTAGTGGTGTTAGTCACTTGTAAGATTACTTGTGCATTGTTAGTCACAACAGTTGTCGTGTGTTTGTAATCAGTTGATTATAGTGGATTAAGTCCTTGTTGAGAAAGGCGAAATCACCTTGATGGGTGGACTGGAGTAGTTTGAGTTCAAACGAACCAGGATAAAAACAACCTTGTCATTCCATTATATTTGAGCTTTGTTTTGAAAACAAGAAGAATCACTTATTCAACCCCCCCCCCCCCTTCTAAGTGTTTTCTTACCCCTTCAGATTGATCACTAGCCTTAACAAATATAGTTTTATTAGAACTTGGTTTTGAAAACTTTGAATATCCAAGTCCACTTTTATCATTGGAATATCTTTGTAGGCTAATAACACCTTCCAATCCAAATTGACCTTTTTCATAATTCTCAATAACTCTTTTTAATTGGACAATTTGGAAAGAGAGTGATTCACAATTTTTGCATACAAAATTCTTCTTTTTCTCACTAAATTTTATTTTTCATCTTTGAGATTTTTTTCCATAGATTCACATTTTTCTTCTAAAGATGAAATTTGTTTCTTTTAAGATGAGATCGTTTTGTACAGAATTTTGTATTCATTTAATAGTTCATCTATAGCACCTTGTGCATCATTATCAAAAAGATAAAATTCATTACTAACCTTGTCATCTTCACTATCGGAATGGTGTGAGGCCATCAATGCTTGATTTGCACTTTCATCACTATCGGAATCGGACGAAGAACTTATCTCATTATCCTCCCATGAGACATAGGCCTTTTTGTTCTTAAATTCCTTTTTGCCTTTGTAGCCACCTTTCTTGGAGAGTTTCGGACAATCCGGCTTTATATGACCTTGCTTACCGCATTCATAACATGTGACTTCTTGTGTTGATATGGAAGCTTCCTTTTTCAGAACTATTTCTTTCATGAGAAAAGGATTTTTCATTTCTACCAAAGAACTTACCAAGCCTTTTAACAAGAAGCATGAAATTTTCATCTTCTTCCGGATTGTCTTCCTTTTCAACTTCCTTGGAATCAATCTTTAAAGCAATATTATTGGATTTATTCTCTTGATTTTCATGCTTTTCAAGTCTTCCGAGTTCCGTTTCATATTCTTGAAGTTTTCCAAACAACGTTGCGGACGTCATTGTAGAAATACTTTTCTTTTCAGAAATTGTCGTTACTTTTAGTTGCCATTCCCTAGTTAAAGATCTAAGCACTTTTCGATTTAGTTCATCATTAGTTAAAGTCTTACCAAGAGCACTTAGATGATTTGTCAAGTGCACGAATCTTTTCTGCAAGTCAAGGATGGATTCTCCGGATTTCATTCGAAATAACTCGTATTCTTGACTTAAAGTATTTAATCTTGGTCGTTTAACTTCAACGGTTCCTTCACGAGTTTGTACCAAGGTATCCCATATTTCTTTTGTCGTTTTGCATGCCGAGACACGAAAGAATTCATCCATGCTAAGTGCACCTTGAAGAAGATTGATTGCCTTTTTATCATAGATGACCTTTTTCTTATCATCTTCATCCCTTGTAGTTTTAGGCTTTGATGAACCAGCACCGTTGATCACTGTTATAGGAATAAATGGACAATTTTCGATGACATCCAATATTTCTTCTCCTTGTGCTTCTAGATGTTCCTTCATACGTATTTTCCAGAAGTTAAAATATTCACCATAAAATAAAGGAGGCTTGTTGGTACTGCCACCATCTCTGAAAACCAGATTTTGATTTGTGGAAGCCATTTTGGATATCTAGGAACAGGTTACCTATAACCTGCTCTAATACTAATTGTAAGTACGAAGTGCGCCTAAGAGGGGGGGGTGAATTATGTACTTTAAAAATTTTCTGGTTTTAGTGATGATGGATATTATTTTTCTAGTTTATGGTGAGTTTATAAAAGAGTAAAGTGCAGAAAAATAAAGAGACACAAGCGAGATATCCTGGTTCCCCTCACAGTCTGAGAGTACTCCAGTCCCCTTTCAACATGAAAGAGATTTCATTATAGTTGGCAAACTTAAACAAGAACTACCAAAACCAAGAACAATCCTCTTGGATTTTCAATATGTTAACAGTGAGAACAATCCTCTCAACGTGACCTTACTTGTTTCCAACAATCCTGGAAAACAAGAGTACAAAAACCACTAATCTTATTTTCAACAATCCTGAAAAATAAGAAAGTGTATAACAATATTTTGATTGAGTGAGTTTATAGAGCAATAATCACTTTGAGTGATTTTATCAATAACTTGATTTTCTCTTCCAATAATAACGGTATAGAATGACTCAAGACTTAGATTGCTCAAAGTTTTCTGTTATACAAGATATGAAAATATGCAAAAAACTTTTTGAATGAAAGTGAAAAAGGCTTGAGTTGAACATTTGAAAATTCAGAAAAATATTGATTGGAAGAGATTATTTTTTATTTTGAAATTTCAGTATTTATATGTTCATAGCACCCCTTTGAAACAACATGTAAATTAATCATGAACAATTACCAAGATTAAATGAAAAGATTCCATGAAGTGGTGTTATGAAAAGGTATGTTCAAAGCTGCTGTTTTTCAAAAACATTCAGCAAGCAATCGATTGCACCCTTGATGAAAATCGGTTGCACGGGTTCTAACAGCCAGGAAATTCAAATATTTTCAGTGAGCAATCAATTGCACAAACATGAAAATTGATTGCACTTTAAAACATAAGCATTTTTAACAAGAGAGAAATCGATTGGACTCTTTTGTAAATAGATTGCACTAAGAAACAGAAGCAAAACAACTGAAAATGTGAGTCATGCAATCGATTGCACCAACATGTAAATCGATTGCACGGAAGTAAAAATGGATTTTTTTGCTTAGAAAACTTGAGAAAAAGTTTGGACAAGTTTTAAACACTTCTTTTGATCATTGAGCATCTAAGACTTAAGTTCATAGTAAGATTTGTTATTATACCTTGTGAAATTTGCCAAGAGCTTGAACCAAAGACATGTATCCATTGATGATTTAGCTTGATCAATATCTTTGCCTTCTTGCCATTATGGTTTGTCTTCATCAAAATAAAGTTCATTGAGAAGCTTGATATTACACCTGTTGTTTATTTCAGTAAAAGATGGATCTTGAACAAACTGTGAAAGACCTTCAAGCTCAAAATGCCCAATTCCAATAGATGCTTCTGAACTTAGATAAGGGGAAGATAGAGCTGATGGCGCTCATCACCAAGAAGAAAAAGACTCAGAAACTGGTTGGTATCTTCAACATGGGGAGAAGATTCAAAGGTTCTGCCAAACAGGTTCAAGCTTATGACATCCCATCATATGAAGATGACAATCAAGAAGAAGACTACCGAAGTATCAAAGTTGAGGGGGTAAGAAACCTTGGTTCTAGTAAACTTCCTGATGAAGAAGACTATTCTGATGAGCAATATCCTCCTGCTGATGACATATACGAACAACTGGAAGATCGTCTGAATGCCGTGGAAATCCAGAAAGTGCCTGAGCTGGATTTTGAAGAGTTAGGCCTTACCTCAGGGGTTGTTATCCCTCACAAGTTCAAGGTCCATACTTTTGCCAAATATAATGGTGTTTCTTGTCCTAAGCTTTATCTGAGGTCTTATGTCTAGAAGATCCAACCCTATACTACTGATAGAAAGTTATGGGTTCACTTCTTTCAAGAGAGCTTACCTGGGACACAATTGGAATGGTTTTATCAACTGGAAGGAACCAGTATATGTTCTTGGGAAGACCCAGCTGCTGCTTTTTTACAAATAGTACCAATATAATGTTGATCTTGCACCAACTCGTGTGCAATTATAGAGTATGACTATGGGTTTGAATGAAAGATTTAAGGAATATGCCTAGAAGTGGAGAGATCTTGATGGAAGAGTTCAACCTCCACTATCTGATAGGGAGCTGGTTGATATGTTCATGGGAACTCTGACAGGACCTTTCTTTAGTCATCTGATTGGAAGGTCTTCATACGGGTTTACCGAGTTGATACTAACAGGAAAACATGTCGAAAATGGTATCAGAAGTGGAAAGGTTCAAGTGGCTGCGTCTTCAAGTACTGTAAAGAAGACATTCAATAGTAAGAAGGAAACAAATGTTGTGTATGGCCAGAAGGGTCGTGTTATAAGTGACCGTAACCAGTCTATAGGAGCTGTGTTAATTTCTAATCTGGCATTTGTACAATAACATCAGCAGAATAATCAACGTAGGACAAATGCACCAAGAAGACAGTTTACCAAGATCAGCATGCCATTGTCTCAGGCATTGCAACATCTTTTGAAGGTGGAGTTAATAACGTTAAGGGATCCTCCTCAGAATCCCAACATCTCCTCTCCTTGATTTAATCCCAATGTGAAATATGCCTACCATTCTAATAGCCCCGGGCACGACACCAATAGTTGTTGGGCCTTGAAGAACAAAATTCAGGACATGATTGAGAACAAAGAGATTGAGTTTGATCCTTCAGAGACCCCCAATGTAATTACTGCACCTATGCCTAAGCATGACAAAGGCAACAGTGCTATTGATGATGTTTCATATGTTTCTACTGTAAATGAATTGACTACTCCCCTCTCGATCATTAAGAAGAATCTGTTGCAAGCCGGTTTATTTATGGGTTGTATTGAAAGATGTTATTATTGTGCAGTCCAACCTAATGGCTTCCAATTGTTGAAAGAAGGTATTTAGCGTCTGATGGACAACCATATAATTCTAGTTGAGAAGATTCCCTCTATGGAGAAATTGTTTCAAGACTTGGAGCTGGAAGAGGTATCTGTAGTTTTCGACACTCCTATCAGAATCATTGCCGAAGGCCCTGTGAGGATAATGGTTGAACCTAGATTTTCTGCTCCAATCATCACCGCACCCGGACCAATTCCATATCCCTTGGACAAAGCTATCCCTTGGAACAATTTAGCCGATGTCTACTACCATGGAGTCAATCAAGAACTATCGACCACTGAATATGAAGGTATTGAAGTTACTAATTCCAACATTGACAATATTGGGGTAACCAGTAAGGTTACTAGAAGCGGAAGGGTTTTCTCTTCGAAAATATCTTCGAAGACTGTCACCATAATAGTTTGTGTTACCTCTACTGATTCAATTACTAAGACTCGGGGAAAAGAGCAAATGATGGAGCCTTCCCAGACGGAGGCACCTAAATAAGTTACCACCAAGGATACATCCAAGCAAGAATTAGAGAAGGTACTAAAAATTATCCGAAAAAGTGATTACGAGATTTTTGAACAGATGGGACAGACTCCCTCTAAAATCTCTATGTTATCCCTGTTACTGTGTTCAGAAGCCCATGCACGGGCTTTGGTGAAGTTCGTAAAATCCGCTCATGTGCCACAAGAAATTTTTGCCGATTAATTTGGAAGTTATGTTGCTAGCGTAACTACTGATAATGGGCTAGGCTTTTCCGATGTCGATTTGGCCCCTGAAGGAAGAAACCACAACAAGGCCATGTATGTCTCTATTGAATGCAGGGGAACTAATTTAGCGCATGTATTAATTGATATGGGTTCCTCACTGAATGTCCTACCGAAGGGTTCCCTCGATAGGCTTGATTGTGAAGGGGTTGTGATGAAACCCAATGATATTATAGTCCGAGCCTTTGACGGGTCAAAGAGGATGATACACAGAGACGTGGATCTCCCGATTAAAGTGGGTTCACAGATTTTCGATTCTACCTTCTATGTAATGGATATTCGACCGACCTATTCTTGTTTACTTGGATGCCCCAACATTCATAGGGCAGGTGCTGTTACTTCAACCCTACACCAAAAGCTGAAATATCCCGTGAAAGGAAAGGTTGTTACAATTTGTGGCGAAGAAGAGTATATGATGAGTCACTTAAACTCATCCAAGTATGTTGATATGGACAGAGAATTCATCAAAAATCCCTGCCAGAATTTTGAAGTTATCCCTTCTACGCTACTGAAGACGTTTCTGCTATTCCCAAGGTTACCGGGGTTCCGCCCAAAATGGCTTCTTTGGAGGATGCTAGAGCTGTTGTAGAAGAAGGTGGTTGCACTACTTGGGGCCAGCTTCCTGACATTCCGTACAAATATTACAAATTTGGTTTGGGTTTCACTGTATAGGCTCATAGGATTGTGCATCGTGCTCGTGCTGGAAGACCATCATTCTGCGTTAGCAACAATGGAGTCAACGCGGTAGAAGATGCTGACAGTGACTATGACCTCGATAGTTGGATCTTTCCTATCATCGGCAACGGGCTCAGCAACTGGAAGACCAAACACCTTATCTCAATCTCCTCTAGTCAGGAGTAATTGTTATTTTCTGTTTCTTTCAAAGTTTTGGTTATGTAATCTTTAAACAATAACTTTAAGCCATGTGTCTTACCTGGGGCACAACGGTCCACTTGTTAAGGGTTGTCATTTCATTCGCATATTTTCATTCAATAAAAACATTTGATGTTTTTCATTCAAATTTTGCGCTCTTTGTATTTATTTTTACTTTATTACACTCTCAAAATAGCTATGTGTTCTTACAGACACCCACATAATAAATTACAGATCCACATCCATTCTGGATCCCATTGATAAAAATTATGCTATTTCCACTTATGACTTCGAGAATTCAATCTACCATGCCGAGGACGAAGGTGAGGAAGATTGTGAAATACCTGGAAAACTTGCCAGACTGTTAGTGCAAGAGGAAAAGGATATACAACTGCATGAAGAGCCAGTTGATGTTGTAAACTTGGGTACTGAAGCAGATAAGAAAGAAGTCAAGATATGTACCAACCTAGAAGAGTGTCAAGAACATGTTAATTTAGATGTTGCATGACTATATTGAGATCTTTGCTTAGTTATACGAAGACATGTCAGGGCTTGATAGTGATATTGTGGTTCACCATCTACCGATGAAAGAGGGTTATTCTCCAATAAAGCATAAGGTTCGTCGTATACATCCCGAGATGTCCAAAAAGATCAAGGCTGAGGTTATGAAGAAATTCAATGCAGGTTTCTTAGTTGTTACATCCTATCCTCAGTGGGTTGCAAATGTAGTGCCAGTACCTAAGAAGGATGACAAAGTGCATATGTGCGTGAATTACAGGGATCTGAACAGGGCGAGTCCCAAAGATAACTTTCCGCTTTCACATATTGATGTTCTGGTTGATAACACCACTCATCATAAAGTATTTTCTTTCATGGACGGTTTCTCAGGTTATAATCATATCAAGATGGCATCAGAAGACATGGATAAAACTACCTTCGTCACACAGTGGGGCACGTTCTGTTACAAGGTTCTTCCTTTTTGTTTAAAGAACGTCGGTACAACATATCACTGGGCCATGTTAGCCCTGTTCCATGACATGATCCACCACGAGATAGAGGTTTACATCGACAACATGATAGCCAGGTCTCAGACTAAAGAAGAACATCTTGATCATCTACACAAGCTATTTGAGAGACTGAAGAAATATAAGTTGAGGTTGAATCCGAACAAGTGCGCTTTTGGGGTGAGATCCGGTAAGCTCCTGGGTTTCGTTGTCAGTGGAAAAGGTATTGAAGTTGATCCCCCAAGGTCAAAGTCGTTCAAGAAATGACTGCTCCATGTACTAAGAAGGAAGTCAGAGGTTTCTTGGGATGACTAAATTACATCGCTAGATTTATTTCCCATCTGACTGCTACTTGCGATCCAATCTTCAAGTTGCTGAAGAAAGATCAAGTAGTGAAGTGGAACGATGATTATCATATAGCTTTTTTCAGAATCAAGGAGTACCTCCAAGAACCTCTGATTCTGATGCCACCAGTTGAAGGAAGACCTATGATCATGTACCTAACAGTTTTAGAGAACTCAATGGGGTGTATACTGAGCCAGCATGACGAGTCTGGTCAAAAAGAGTATGCAATATACTACCTTAGAGAAAAAGTTTACCGACTATGAAACAATATACTCACTGGTCGATAAAACTTGATGCGCTTTGGCATGAGCTGCTCGCCGACTAAGAAAATATATGTTGATCTCTAAAATGGATCCCATAAAGTACATATTCGAGAAGTCCGCTCTCTCCGGAAGAATAGCCAGATGGAAAATGGTCTTAACATAATACGACATTCACTACACCACTCAAAAGGCAATCAAGGGAATTGTACTAGAAGACCACTTGGCTCATCAAGCTGTAGACGGCTATCAGTCTATGAATTTTGAGTTCCCCGATGAGAATATTATGCTAGTTAGAGATTGTGAAGAACCTGAACCGTATGAAGGACCTTAGCCAGGATCCCAATGGAATATGGTTTTTGACAGAGCTTCCAATACGGTTGGTAACTGAATTGGTATTGTGATCATCTCTCCCAAAGGTTGCATTACGCCCTTCACCACCAGACTATGCTTTGACTGAACCAATAATATGGCAGAATACGAAGCATGCGTTATGGGCATCAAAGCTGCTATTGATCTGAGGATCAAGTTCTTGAATGTATGTAGGGAATCAACCTTAGTCATCAATCAAATCAAATGGGAATGGGATTCTAAGCACCCAAATATAATTCCTTAATGGGAGAATGTATTGACATTGTAATATGGTAGGAGAACTGACTTGAGTGTCTTGCATTTTATTGCAATTGTCGCGGATAGCAAGAGTCGCCACCGAGTTTTCTTTTATCCAATAAAGGAAATGGTGAAAAGAACAGGAAAGACATTTTGAGAATTTTCTTGATTTCTGGGGGTAGGTTATGAAAACGAAAGGTGTTAGCACCCTTTTCATCCGTAGTTATCTACGGGCTCTTAGTTGCTAGCTCACTTTAAAATGCTTTGTGAAATGTGTTTGTGATTTGTTTTGAAAGTATTTTTGAAAAGTGCCTTTGTTTAGGAGAACTTTGTAATGATTCTCGTCTCTATAAGAATGTATACAAAGTGTTGACTTTTGAAAATATTTCATGAAAGATGTTTGTTTTTGGAAAGATGTTTTGAAAGTGTGAGTGTGGAGATGGTTTCGTTTGTGAGCAAGCAACTACGATCATTCTATCTACTAAAAAAGTATTTGTTCTTTTCCTCCTCCTTTAGATATTGCTATCTCACCATTTATTGGTAAGAAACCCTATCATTGGATGTGAAGGGACGGGTGTGGGTCATCATACAGTCATAGAAGGCAACATTATAGGATACCTTAGTAATTTTTCGTAAGGGACTAAGATCGTTTATCAAAGGCAATATCAAAGGGTCATCGAGGGACTACGATCTTGTATTCAAGGGACATTGCTAAAGTATCCCATGTTCGAGGGATATGACTATTTATTCTAAGGCAACAAGTGTGGGTTAACCCTAGAGGTGCAAGTGTGTGAAGTGTATTGTTTTCATTTAATTTGTCTTGAATTAGGGTTGTCTATTGTTTGATTTTATGTCTTTCCATACAAACCCTAATTACTAGCAATAGTATTGAAAGCGATAAATTGCGGAAATTTAAAGTCCTACACTATTACATCATTTAGGGGATGGGGATACAAATTACAAATGAGGATGAAAGAAATTAGAACCTAATTACTATTACAACCATATTGAATAATAGAATGTAAAATGTACAAGGATATAGAAATAGTGTAAAAGAGAATTGTTTTTTATGGTTTTGTTATGAAAAGATTTTAAAGTAAACCTAATTAACTAAAGAAATAAATTAATTGATTAAAGTCCAAGCTAATTTAAAATATAAAATAAAAACCTAACTTTAAATTAATTAATTAATTTTAAGAAAGAAAATGTATATTTAGTTTTTTTTAAGAGAAATGAAATAAAAATCTAAAAATATTTAGTCTAAGTATTTAGTAAAATATATATTTTTGTATTTTTTTAATAAAATAATAAAAGAAAATAAAATAAAATAAAATAAAAATGTAAAAGTTGGGTTAAGGGGTTTGAAAGTGAAAAGGATGTTAGGAAGTCAAAAACAGTTTTTGCTTAGGGCCCAAAATTATTTTTGTTCTCAATCAGAAAATAATTAAAAAAAACAAAATAAAAACATGGGCTGCGTGTGTTGAAGTATACAGGTGGTAAGGTTGAGAAAAAATGCATGGCCCAAATGTATGAGGCCCAACGTTGCAAAAATTGAAACAATGAAAAATATGAAGAAAAAAACCAAAAGGTCTCGTTGGGGCTCCAACCCAAGACCTCCTATAACAATGCCTTACACGCGCGCTTGCTGCCACTGGGGTGATCTGTACATCCGGTATAGAAACAACAACCAATAAACTTAACATAAAACAAGTTCATGAGGCCAAATTCATCTTCTTCCTCACGCCGGCCAGAACTTCTGTAACTTATTCATTTCTCATCCATTCTCAAAAGTATGAACATCAAACTTGTTAGAAATTTCATCACGACTTCAGAAATGTAAATAACTTAAGTAATGGATCAAAGATGAGCACGAATTTTAAATTGAACCAAATTCTGACCTAATTTTTCAGGAAGTTCAAGTTCAAAATTCTCACTACTCAGGCAACATAAATGAATTCTAAGGACATGGTTAGTTTCAGGGCTATGATGTCTACATTTTATCTTCACAAATGGAAACCAAATGATGCCTATATGAAGAGTTCAAAAGTCAGAAAAATCACCTTTAAAATGGAATTCATGTTTTGAGTTTGAGCAACTTTCAAGGTGTTGTAATGATCTGGTTAACTTCCTTGAACATCTAGGAAGCTAATGCAACGATTAGTTTGGATTAAGGATGGCTGAATCATGTTGGAGAAGTCAATTTGCAACACCCTATTTTTGGTTATGGGGGTCAGTGAAGATGGAGTTCCAGTTATGTAACAAGTGTTGGGATGAGTTATATTTGATGTGAGGAAGCTTTAGGATTGATTTGGAGCAGAAATGCACTAGTGGTTTATGAGATGGAAGTTCTTGGGCAGAAATGACAAGTTATGGTGATTTTAGAGAAATTTTTGGTTTGAGGGAGTTTGAGGGAGTGTTAATGGTTGTTTCTTCGTGTCCTAGATTGCATAATAGTGTCTCAGTTTATAGGAAAAGGTTTTGAGAGCTTGAGGTGATCAGAAGTACAAGTTCACATGTTATGTCTCTTTGGCTTATTTTTGAAGCAAGATCGATACACATTGTCCCAATGCATAGTACAAAGCTATCTAGAGTGGTTACAAGCTTTAAACATGTTTATCTGACTTTGTATGTTGAGTGTGTGTTGAAGAAACAAGTTAGAAGCTCAAGACAAGTTGACTTTGTGATTAAAGCAACTTTTCAAGAATGGAATGGTAACTTTGTGCCATAAATGGAAATGCAACTTGGATAACGGCTTAAATGCTTGGTTAATGGCTCTATCAGTTGTGTAATTAATTAATTATGGAGTGACATACAAGTTAGAAGCCTGCAAAGTAAGATTATGCAGCATGGCAATGAGATTGGATCAAATGTTCATCAAGAAAATGACCTATAATTCAAGTTTATGAGGCCATCTTCATCTCTTCGAAACTTCTAGCTCAAGCATGATCTATTGAAGTTCTTGGACACTTTGTAAATCTTTAAACATCCTCTACAACCTTCATGTTGACCATTTTGACAAAATCATCTTGGAGCTATGTGAAAAATGGCCAAAAAGTTGGGACAAAAATCTGCTTAAACTAGGTCAAATTTTCACCAAGTATTTTTAGAAAAAGTGCATGACTTCATGGACTTATAAATTAAAATCTAAGCATTTTTTTGGATATGAGCCCTCTAATACAAAGTTGTAGATCTCATTAATATCTACAACTTTCATGTTGAAAGTTTCTTTTGAATCATCTTGCATCTTGGTGAAAAATTAGCATGAAGTAGTGAAATTATCATGTATAAAATGTTGATTAGGTCAAAATGTTGTATTGGAATCCTTGAGATTGTGCTTCAAGACATTGGATCATGTATTAGGTAAAAAGTCAGTGATTAGTCAATTTGCAATCAAAACCCTAATTTTGACCATTTTTCCCTTTTGGTAAATTGAGTGCTTTTCTTGAGGATTTGTGATCAATAATTGATAAAATAATGAATATGACCTTTAAATGTTGATGCTGGCCAAAAATCATGAAGTTTGACTGTAGGTTGACCTTTACCCAATACAACTGATTTTCAGTCATCTGGTCAATTGACTGAGCAAAATTGTGATTCAAGACTTGAAACTTGACAAGATTATTCTTGGAGGTCTATAATAATCCATGAAAGTCACTTGAGGCATTAGAAGTCCAATTATGTTTTTGAAAATCAAAACCCTAATTTGAGGCATCAGTGTTTAGGAGGTTGTTTGACCTAGTTAACACTTTGTGCAAACTTAAGCCATTGGAGATCTTGTGAGGAATGTCTTGAGAAAAGAGAGGACAAAGTTTGGGGTACAATAGCTGCCCCTGTTCAATCTTCTTAAACCTGAAAAGTTAGATTGGCAGATCCGCCATTCGTTGACTTGAAGGTGGAAGATGATTGAATACTAGAGTGTCTAGAAATTTGCACTCGCTGATGTACGAAGTAATGTGTTGGTTAATTGTATCAGGAATGAGCTTAAAGATACCATTTTTTAAGGTAATAAAGAGTTATCAAAGATTGGCTTGTAGATGCCATCCAAAGATAATTGCTTGGATTTAACTGGGAGAAGTGTCAAGATAAATCTTGGGTTGATTTAAAACTGAACCAGAGAAGTGTTTTCTGTCTTTAGCCGAAAGAAGTTTCAGAACTTAATCTGACCAAGAGAAAGGTCTACTGAAGGAGATATCAGAAATTGATCTAAGCCAGAGGATGTCTTTATGTCTTCAACCGAACAAAGTATCAGAACTTAATCTGAGCCAGAGAAATGTCTACTGAAGGTGGCATCAGAGCTTAAGCTGAGCCAGCAAATCTTGATATCTTTAACCAAACAAAGTATCAGAACTTAATCTGAGCCGGAGAAAGGTCTACTGAAGGAGGTATCAAAACTTAATCTGAGCCAACAGATAATCTTGATGTCTTTAACCGAACGAAGTATCAGAACTTAGTCTGAGCCAGAAAAAGGTCTACGGAAGGAGGTATCACAACTTAATATGAGCCAACATGTGATACGGTGGCAGAACCGACTGTTAATACTGGTTTGCATTTTACGTTTTTTTGTTCGCAAAATGTCGCGGTAAGCAAGAGTCTCCATCGACTTTTATTTCATCCAATCATGGAAAAGGAAAAAGAACAGAAAAAACCTTTTTTTGAGATTTCAGAGTACGGGGGGTAGATTATAGAAAGGGAAGGTGTTAGCACCCTTTCTATCCATGGTTTTCCATGGGCTCTTAGGTACTTTCTCATCTTTTTAAACTTGCTTGTGTGTGTGCTTATTTTGAAAAGTTTTACTTCGTGATAACCCTTGTATCTTCCCTCAAGGGTGTGACGAAGTTTGTTTTGAAAATTTGTTTTGAATGGTGTTTGTATGAAAAGTTTTTGTTGAGCAAGTACTTAAGATTCTACCTACTCGAAAAAAGGTTATTTGTTCTCGTTTCCTTTAGACAGCGCTATCCTACTATTAAGGAGTAGGTAGCCCCGTCGTTGGAGTTTGTAAGGGACGTTCGAAAGGGACAAGTATAGTCACCAAAGAAACAGTTAGAAAACTTTAGTAGTAACCCTAGAGTCTTAAGATCTTTCCGAGGCAACATTTCCGAGGCAACATTCGAATGGGACATTTTGATCTTTTAGATAGGAGGGCAACCACTAAAATCTCCTGACAGTTTACTGAAGGCAACCTAAGTGAGGAAAACCCTAGGAGTGAATATGTGCATGTGAATTTTTTCAGTTATTTAGTCTTTGCACATTTAGGTGATCTACCATTTTAATTTCAAGTAATCTTCCCATACAATCCTATTAGCTATGCATCTAACAGTTAAATATTTGCAGGAATTTAAAGTGCGAAAAATAAACCTAGCTATTACAAGGCTTTGGCAGTTACATAATCATCTTGACTGAAAATAAAATGCGGAAACTTAAAACCCTAATTACTATTACAACCTCGAAACACTTACAATAATAATAAAAGAATTAAAATCTGCGCGGCAAATTAAATGTGAGAAAAAATTGAAAACCCTAAAAAATCTAATTAAAAAACATTTAAGTTATTTTTGGGCAAAGACTTAACTAGGTTATGTACAACTAAAACCCTAATTCTAATTATTTTTAATTATAAAAAGAACTTGCAATTAACCTAATTTACTAAATAAAATAATCCAAAAAAATAAAATATTTTATAAAATAAGATTTTATGTGTTTTTTTGTGATTTTTATTTGAGAAAAAAAATTTAATTACAAATTTAAAACCTAATTTCTAATTAGTTTTATTTACAAAAAAAAGAATTAAATTAACCTAGTTTCTAATTAAATTAATTAAAGAAATAAGTATTTCATGAGAAAAATAATTTTTTTTTGTATTTTTGTGATTTTGTGATTAATTTTTAGTGAGAAATAATTAAACAAATCAATTAAAATAAAAGAAATAAAAAAAAGAAAGAATTATGGGACTGTTTGCATTGCTGAAGGAGGGGGTGTGATTCTGAAATTTCCAGGTCCAATAGCCATCCAAGCCCAGTCAGCGCCTGGTTCCATGTGGCGTTGACCTTAGGGTGTATCATGGGTCCTTCATTGCTATGCGTTGGATCTGGAGAGGCTGTGATCCATTGGTGATGATTTGAGGAGTATGGAAGGCGCGTGCAAGGTTGATGCACCTGATCCTGCACAGTGAAAGCAAAATAAAGAAAATTGTTGGGACCTGGGATCGAACCCAGGTCCTCAGACTCCCCACCAAGCGCTCTTACCACCGGGCCAATCTGCTTTGTTGTACATAGAATGAAAACCAAATATAATATAACAAAATATATGAGTTAGTCGGAAACGCGCGCGAGATTCAAATGGCCCAATGGAATTACGCCACATATCTTCTTCTTCCTGGAACCGTCGTATTATGTATATACCTTTTACCTACGGTTGAGCGTTTGTAGCTATAGCCCTGCGAATTTCCAAAATGCACAAGACACAGAATAAATTACTTCCAACTATATGGATCAATTCATCTTGATCTCGTGAACATCATGGTGTTCTTCTCTTGGCCCAATTTAACATGTGTGACAAACCCCTAAAACGCACATGAAAACCCTAATAATGGCAAAGGCACATATATGCATCAAAAACTCAATTAAATCATCCAGTCAGGTTGCAAACATGTCAATGATCACAAATATATCACTTAAATATACTAATGATGCAGGAAATTCAGTAATCGATTTGGAAAAAATAAGCAAACCGTGAGAGTTGTAGTGCGTGATTCTGGATGCTTCAGGCCTTGCAAATTCTTGCTACAGGTTCAGTGAGTACCTAGAGATATGACTTGATCTTTAGAAACTCTTGAAATGGCCTATGTGGCAAGATTGGATCGACATTTTTCTTTGAAAAATTGAAACTTTGTTCTTCCTTTTCACGCCTCCCAAACTCTGTATCATGCCTTTTACATGTTCCATACATATGTTAGAATGAATTAGGGTTATAAAATTGGCTTGAATCTTTGCAATTATGGAGGATTTGATTTGATTTCCATGCCATATGTAAACTTGCTATTTTGAGCCAAATCATCCCTTTCTTGTACCAATTATGCTTGACTCGTTTTGGTCTTGATATCTCAGCATATTTTGATTGCCAATCTACCCAAAAATCAAATAAAAACATATCTTTGCTATTATCCATCAATTATTTGATTTAATTCAATTTTTAATTAATAAAAAATCAAAATAAATTGAAAAATGAAGCAAATAATGTGTGGGTGAATATTTGGGTCGTGGACCATATTATAACTGAGGTGCCAGCATAAAAAGTTAGGCCCATTTGGCAAAAAAAATGTAATTTTGAGCACATTTGACTTTTAGCAATTTTGCAAAAAATGTCAACTTTGACAAGGCATATCTCCTCCAATTTTAACCCTAGAGAGGTGTTCTTGGACTTTTTAGAAAGCTTATGATGTCCTCTAAGCAACCCTTTTGGTCACATTTAAATTCGGTCTTCCATGTTCATGTAAGAAGCTTTGACCCAAAAGATGTTTTTGTTGACTTTTCAAAAGGACCTATAATGTAGAAATTCATATCTTTTGATGAGTGCATATTTTGAACTTGTGGGATGAATATGAGTTGTAGAGAATTGCATCCTCTTCAAAATTAGCCCTGGATGGAAATTTTTTGATAAAGTATGAGGAAGTTATGCTTGGTCAAAGTTTGGTTGACTTTTTCCTAAGAAACCCTAATTTAACAACTTTTGGGTTTTGATGAATTTAGGGCATTCCTTGAATAATCATGATCAACCCTTGATCAAATGATGAAAGTAACTTCAAAATGTTGATGTTGAACAAAAATCTTGTAGTTTGACTGCATGTGGGCCACCGTTGACTTTTGACCTAATACAATCGATTCTCAAGCATCTGAGCAGTTGGCTGAGCAAACTTCTTGTGCAGTGCTTGAAATCTGACATGGAGGGTCTTTAGAACATATTAGGACCATGGAGAGCATATGAGATCTTTGGAGTTCACCTATCTTGACTAAAATGGAAACCCTAATTTGAGACACACTACCTTAGGAGAGAGTTTGTCTGGTCAACTCTTGGGCAAACTTGAGCAAATTAGGGATCTCTAGGAGTATTTATTGAGTAAAATGAGAGGGAAAATTTTTGGTTACAACAACTACTCCTACTCAATATTCTTAAACCTGAGGATGTAGATTGGCCCGTCTGCCTTTCGTGATCTAAAGGTGGAAGATGATTGAACACTAGAGTGCCCATAAATTTGTACTCGCATGAAGTGATACTTGATTTGTGATATCAGGAATGGGCTTATAGATGCCATTTGGAAGTTGCTAGAGAATTGTCGGAGATGGGCTTAAAGATGCCATCCAAGCTGTGACGGAGTACCGTCGGAGATGGGCTTAAAGATGCCATCTAGAGGATGTTGATTTCCTGAGACATTCCTTCGATGAGAGTTCCTGTCCCTGTTGTTGATGAGTAATCAGCTGAGGAATGTTGGTATCTGTCTTGGGAGAAATAGAATTTTAGGAGCTTTGGTTCTCCGTTACTCTACTGGGGGAATAACTCCTGCTTGAGGAAGCGGAAGTGAATTGCATATCTGGTCAAGGTACAAGCTGCACCACGACTTACTAGGGAAATGCGAAACTAATCGTGTTTGATCGGGTCCCAGTCTTATAGTGTTGTGGACTGTTGTCTGGAAACCTGGATGGTAAGGTTATGAGAAGGAACCTGGATAGTAGGGTTACTTCGAAATGAAAGCCTGGATAGTAGGGTTGTGAGAAGGAACCTGGGTAGTAGGGTTACTTCGATATGAAATCCTGGATAGTTGTGAGAAGGAACCTAGATAGTAGGGTTTCTTCGATATGAAATCCTAGATAGTAGGGCTGTGAGAAGGAACCTGGGTAGTAGGGTTACTTCAATATGAAAACCTGAATAGTAGGGCTGTGAGAAGGAACCTGGATAGTAGGGTTGTGAGAAGGAACCTGGATAGTAGGGTTACTTCGATATGAAAGCCTGGATAGTATGGGCTGTGACAAGGAACCTGGATAGTATGGTTACTTCAATATGAAAGCCTGGATAGTAGGGCTGTGAGAAGGAACCTGGATAGTAGGGTTACCTCGATATGAAAGTCTGGATAGTAGGGCTGTAAGAAGGAACCTGGATGGTAGGGTTACTTCGATATGAAAGCTTGGATAGTAGGGCTGTGAGAAGGAACCTGGATAGTAGGGTTACCTCGATATGAAAGCCTGGATAGTAGGGCTGTGAGAAGGAACTTAGATGGTAGGGTTACTTCGATATGAAATCCTGGATAGTAGGGTTGTGAGAAGGAACCTGGGTAGTAGGGTTACTTCGATATGAAAGCCTGGATAGTAGGGTTGTGAGAAGGAACCGGGGTAGTAGGGTTACTTCGATATGAAAGCCTGGATAGTAGGGCTATGAGAAGGAACTGGGGTAGTAGGGTTACTTCGATATGAAATCCTGGATAGTAGGGCTGTGACGAGGAACCTGGGTCGTAGGGTTACTTCAAAATAATAGTGTAGATTATTTGACCCGTTTGGTTTCGGGAACTGAGTTTCTGTTAGTCGTCTGTAGGTGTAACTTGTATAACTGCTGGATTTGTTGAAGCTAATCGTCTTTTCCTGGAAAGATATCAGGATTAGTTATATGTGATGCATGAAATGCAGGGGGAGATGATATTCTCAAACTAAATGAGATTATGTTGTATATGATATGTATGCGTGTGTCATGATGTATGTTCATGAAATGCTATCAGGGTATGCTCGCGTCTGGGAAAATAAATTCCGGACAGTTGCTGGGGATTTGTAGATATTCTGTCGGAAGGAGATGCTGCTTGAGAATAAACTCTGTGGGGAATGAACTTGGAAAATGTATTTTCGTAGCTGAAATGACAAACTCTGTTGGGGGTTGAGCCTCTGTATCTGGAGAAATAACATGTGCTTGGGGGATGAAATTTACTGACTCGCCCGCGACTATGAACCTCAACTAGGGTGGTTGTCCTGTTTCGGGAAAGCTGACATCAATGCCTTTGGATGCTTTTACTTTGTGGGGAGTGTATGTACCAATAATCATGTTCCAAAGCTGACTCTATCCCGATACCTGCTAGGCAGAGTAACCGTCGGGTTTGGCACTCCTTGTTTTTTCCCTGTTTCTGGAATTATGAGTAATTGTCTTTTGTTTCTTATGTAAATATTTACGAGCAACAATCATTTTCAAATGCATATATCAAAAATAAGTCATTGGACGTTCTTGCAAAACAAAACAGAAAAATAAAAAACAGATTGAAGTTTCTTGTGAAAATGATTTGTATTGATTTTTGAAGTTGGCCTGTAATAGGCGTTTTTTGTACAAAGAGGCTGACGCTCTAGTGAGAGAGCGCCTCCGAAAAATAGAAACTATACAATTTGTGTAAAAGAAAGAAAAATAGCTATGTGAAACAACCTCATTGGGTTCCAACTCTACTATTGCCTTTATATCTTCAAGCATCTAATCACTTTGCTTCTTGGCCGAAGGTTGATCATATTGGTTGGCGCCGTCCGAGCTTGATAGTCGATGCCGAAGTCTGTTCGCAAGATGATCCAATGAGACATAGTGGTACGCTTTATATCCCTAACTTTTTCCTGGACCTCCCTTCCGGGTTTTCAGTCCACCGGGATACCCCTTTTTGCCCAAGCCGCCCTTTCGGGTTTTCGACCTGCCGGGTGTACAATTTTTTTCATTTTCATCCCTTACTTTTTCCCGAACCCTTTTGGTTCGCCGGGAAGCCCTTATTTTTTCCTAGGCCAGTTAACCTAGCGGGTCTTTTAGTTAGGCATAGTATCTTTTCACTATGTCTGCATTGACAGGGTGAGGAAGGTCGTCACCATCCATGGTGGTTAGAATCATAGCTCCTCCTAAGAAAATGTTCTTAACCACAAACGGCCCTTCGTACGTGGGGGTCCATTTTCCCTTGGGATCACCTTGCGGCAGTATGATGCATCTTATTACTAAATCCCCGACTTGATATTCTTGACGCCTGACTTTCTTGTTAAAAGCCTTGATCATTCTCTTTTGATACGTCTGACCATGGCAGATAGCAGTATGTATATTTTCATCAATTAGATTTAACTGATCAAGTCGGGTTTGGATCCAGTCGTCTTTGTTCAAACCCACGTCCTTCATAGTCTTGAGAGAAGGTATCTGGACTTCGATGGGTAAGACTGCCTCCATGCCATACACCAGAGAATAGGGGGTTTCCCTTGTCGACATCCGTGCTGAGGTACGGTACCCTTGAAGAGAGAATGGTAACATCTCATGCCAGTCCTTATATGTCACTGCCATTTTATGTATAATCTTCTTGATGTTCTTGTTAGCTGCTTCAACAACGCCATTCATCTTCGGCCGGTAGGGAGAAGAATTATGATGCTATATCTTGAACTGTTTACGGAGCTCGGTGATTATTGTGTTGTTGAGATTCGTACCATTATCAGTAATAATTCTCTCTGGCACACCATATCGACGGACCAGATTATGTCGTATAAACCGTGCTACGAAGCTCTTAGTAACTGTAGCAAAGGAAGCCGCCTCAACCCACTTCGTGAAATAATCAATGGCTACTAGGATGAAGCGATGCCTGCTAGAAGCGGTGGGCCTGATTTCTACGATCATGTCGATACCCCACATTGCAAAGGGCCACAGAGCTATCAAAATATTTAAGGGGACCAGAGGCATATGCACCTTATCAGCGTGGATTTGACACTTATGACAAGTTCGAGAGTGCTTATAGCAATCGGTTTCCATAGTGGACCAGTAGTATCCTACCCGTAGGATCTTCTTAGCCATGGTGTGTCCACTGGAATGGGTTCCGAAGGTGCCTTCATGTAGATATGTCATGATCGTCTCTGCCTCGCTCTTGTCTACACACCGTAGTAATGTAGAGTCATGGTTGCGTTTATAGAAGATTCTATTACTGAGGAAGAACTTTGCAGCGAACCTTCTCAGAAACTTCTTATCATTGACAGATTTCCCTTCAGGATACTCTTGAGCCTCAAGATACCTTTTGACTTCGTGAAACCAGGGTTTGTCTGCCACTTCTTCGGTGTCGATTTCACAGTAGTGTGTTGGTTCATCCAACCTCTCAATGGTAATTTGGGGAGCTTCATTGTCCCACCTAACCTTGAACATAGAAGACATGGTAGCTAGCGCGTCCGCTGACTGATTCTCCTCTCGTGGGAAATGCTCGAAGGTTACCTCCTTAAAGTGTGGGAGTAATTTCAGTACATATTCTTTGTAAGGAATAAGGTTTGGGTGCTTCGTATCCCACTCTCCTTTGATCTGACTTATCACCAAAGCGGAATCCCCAAATACACTCAAGAACTTGATCCTTAAGTCGATAGCAGCTCGAAGACCCATGATACATGCTTCATACTCCGCCATGTTGTTGGTGCAGTTGAAACATAATCGGGCAGTGAACGGAGTATGACTGCCCTCGGGAGATATGATTACAATGCCAATGTCGTTACCTAGTGTGTTTGAGGCTCCATCAAAATACATAGACCATCGGGATCCCTCCTCAGGTCTTTCATCCGGTCCAAGTTCTTCGTAGTCAGTCACTAACATGATATTCTCATCCGGGAACTCAAAATTCATGGACTGGTAGTCATCCACGGCCTGATGAGCCAAATGATCAGCCAATACACTCCCCTTTATTACTTTTTAGGTTGTATATTGTATGTCGTACTCAGTTAAGATCATTTGCCACCTTACTATCCTTCCGGAGAGAGCGGGCTTCTCGAAAATGTACTTGATCGGATCCATCTTTGATATTAACAAAGTAGTGTGAGTCAGCATATACTGTCTTAGTCAGCGAGCAGCCCATGCCAAAGCGCAACAAGTTTTCTCGAGCAGTGAGTGTGATCGGTGGATCTGGAACTGACTGTTTAACGCTGGTTTCGCGAAATGTCGCGGAAGCAAGAGTCGCCACCGTCTTTTATTTTCTAAAATATGGAAAGGACAAAAGCACAGAAAAATTCCTTATTGAGATTAATTCTCGGTTCGGGAGGTAGATTTATAGAAAGGGAAGGTGTTAGCACCCTTTCTATCCATGGTTATCCACGGGCTCTTAGATACTTGCTCATTTGTGTTTTCAAAATGTTTGTTTGCTTTTCAAGTGTGAGTGGGTTTGAAAAAGTTTCTTTGAAAGTTTCAGATCGACTCTTGTATCAGTCCTCAAGAGTGTTTGAAAAATTGTTTTTGAAAGCTTTTTGCAAAGTGTCGGTGTGAAAAGGAGTTTTTGATTTGTTTTGAATTAGATCAAGCATCTACGAGTCGTCTACCTACCCTAAGGAATTATGCTGTGTAAATGTCCTTAAGGTAGTGCCATCCCACCATTGAGGGGTAGGTAGCACCACCGTTGGAGGTGTTCGGGTCAATTCGAGGGTTAGGGACAGTGTGGTCACCGAGCAACAGTAAGACACCTTAGAAGCTACCCTTATGCCATTGATCTTTTTATTCCGAGGCAACTATTCCGAGGCAACTTGTTCCGAGGCAACCATTTCGAGGCAACTAGATCAATGGAACATAAGGACTTACTAAGACGTCCTATAGCCGACGACCACGTTTCGAGGGTAAGGCAACGGTGTGGTCACCAGAGCAATAGTAGGACACCTTAGAAGCTACCCTTATGCCATGTTCATGGACATAAGGACTTACTAAAACGTCCTATACTCGACGACCACGTTTCGAGGGGGCAAGGCAACAGTGAGGCGTACCCTAAGAGTGGTGTGTGAATTGTGTGTCATTTTCAGTTATAATTTATCTTGTCATATATTGAGTGAGCTACGCTTTGATTTTATTTGGGCATACATTCTTTCATGTGATTAACAGTTTAAAGGTGCGGAAATTAAAATGCGAAAAATAAAGGTCCTACGCTATTACAAGGCGCGGGTCTATACATCGCCAAATTAACAAAGACCCGATTTTGAATAAAAGTGCGGAAAGTAAATGTCCTAATTATCTATTACAAGGCCTTGGGGCAATTACATAATATTTAAAATGAGAAATGTAAATAAACGCGCGAAAAGAAATTAGAAGCGAAAGTGCGAGGGCGTTGGACCCTTTAAGGAATTGAATTGAAATTATAAATTAATTAATGATTAAATAAAGAAAAGAAATTGTTTTTTTTAATGTTTTTGTATTTAATGGAAATAAAGAAAATTAAAAGGAAAAGAAACCCTAATTCTACATGTTTTTAATTATTTAAGGAAAAGAATTAAAGTTTAAACCTAATTTACTCAAATTATTTAATTACATAAGTATTTACAAAAATAATTAATAATTAATAATGATAAGAAAAAAAAAGAATAAAAATACTAAAACCCTAATTTCTATATTTTTTTAGTTATTAGGAAAATATTAAAATTGAAAGCCTAAATTAAACTAATTGGATTATTAAGATTTATTTACAAAAATATTGATGAATTAAAAATTAAATAAAACATATTTTTATTTTTATGATTTTCTGTTTTTTTTATATTGTAAAAAATTATTTTGTGGAATTAATTAAAACAAAAGAAAAAAAAATTAAAATAAAAAGAAGAAAGAAAAAGGAAAAAGAAAATGCAAACCATGGGGGTGCTGGCCTTTTTTGGGAGGTTAATTTGCAGTAATCTTGGCCCACTGAATCAGGGCCCCTTTGACTTTTCCAGCGCGTCTGCATATGGTTGACTGAGGGTGTATGGTGGAGTGCATGACCTGGCCATTGGATGGAGGCTTCTGGGCGCGTGGCAAGCTAGATGGTGAGGCTGCATGATGGTCCCTTGATGAAACGCTGCATAGAAACATGTTACAAGAAAAATTATAGGGAAATATGGGGGACCTGGGAATCGAACCCAGGTCCCATTACCTGCATGCCAGCGTGCTAACCAAGTGAGCTAGTGCGTTTCTTTGATATTATGATGGATAAGAATTATTATGAGAGAGAACAAGCATTAGTGGGATTTTAACAAAACGCGCGTCAGGATTTGAACTACCCAGTAACGTCATGACACATATGCATCGTCTTCATCTCTTTGCCTGTAAACAGAATCAAATAGCGGGGGTTTTAAACCCCCACTAACTGCAATATTAAAAAATAGCGATTAGCACATGAGGGAATATAAAAAGGGCGCGAGGTGTTGATTATGTTCGTATGGAGGTCACGAGTCCATTGGCATAGGTCTTATGACCTGATTTTTCCATATGCGTAAACCCCCAAATTTGGAGTTCTGAAACCCTAGAAAGCTCTCATGGTAACTTTGCATACAGGCCATATTAGTTCAATTGGATAACAACATTAGCTTCAGGGAGATCATATTAGTATAAACCAATCATTAAAATGCATGAAAAATGTCTAGAAATCAAAACACGATTAAGAATATTTTTGAAAGAAAAGTGAATCTGTTCTACCAATTCCTTGCGTGTGGAGGTCTGATTTTGATTGGAAAATCTTTCTGGTAGTGTCAGGAGTGTGATGGAATAGTTATTTGGCTTTGAAACGAGCTCTAGCTGTGAAAACAGTTTTCAATTTTTTTGGAAAAAATGCAAAGTTCTTCTCTCAATTCCTGCGCAGCTTTCTTGTTCTTAGCATTAGGGTTGCAATGTGTATATATGTGTGAATGCATTAGGTCAGAAAAATCAAGCCCAAAGCCTTGTATTCAATGATTTTCAATATTTGATTTTCATGATCTTTTCCAATCTTTTCTTGCCATGGAACTTGCCTATTTTGGAAGATTTGGTCTCTTGAGCATGTGCACGAAATATTTAGGTCATAAAGAGTGAATATGCTGCATAAAAAGATTTGGAAAACATGTTTTAGTATTTTTCTTATATTTAATTTTAATTAAATGAATTAGTAGAATTAAAAACTCAATTAATCAATTAAAAATAAGAAAATAACTCCCCTTTGGGTCAATGGGTCGTGCATAGCTTTTGGGTGATGATTCTTGGAAGAAATTGAGGCCCATTAGCAATTTTGAGGCATTCGAAGCAAAGTTGACTTTTCAAAATTCCCAAAACTTTCCCAAATTCCACAAGGCATATCTTACTCAATTTTTAAGATTTGATCATGTTCTTGGACATTTTGGAAAGATCTTGAAGTCCTCTAACCAATGCCTTTGGTCCCATGTCATTTTGATTTACCAATCTCAAGTTATGGTCTTTGACTTAAAGTGCCTTTTGTTGACTTTTGAAAATGACCTATAATGTTGAGATTGATAACTTTTTGTGAGAGCATTTCTTGGACTTGAAGTGTGAATATGAGTTGTAGGAAATGTCATTCTCTTCAAAATGAGCTTTGGATGGAATTTTTCTGATAAACCATGTGGAAGTTATGCCCTGGTCAATTTGCAGTTGACTTTTCCAACTGTCCAAAAATAGAAACTTTTGCATCTTGAGACTTTTTGAGCCATGCCTTGAGAATCATGATCAAGAATTGATCAAATGATGTTTGTGGCTTCAAAATAAGATGTTGACCAAAAATTTTGACTTTAGACTGTCAAATGACCATTTTGCCCCTACAGTTGACTGTTGAGCAATTAGGGTTTTTGACTGTGCAATTTTGTGCTGTAAGTCTTGAAACTTGGCATAAGGATGCTTTACAATGTTTATAGGCATGTGGGACTTGTTTGGACCCTTGGAAACTTCAACTTCTTTGCCAGAACCAAAACCCTAATTTTTGACTGTTAGGAGGCAATTGGACTGTGCAACTCTTGGGAGATTTTGAAGCATGATCTTAGCAAATCTTGAAGAATATGGGAGGGAAAATTTTGGGGTACAAAAGTTGCCCCTGTTCAATCTTCTTAAACCTGAGGATGTAGATTGGCTGACGTGCCTTTCGTAATCCGAAGGTGGAAGATGATTGAACACTAGAGTGCCCAGAAATTTGCGCTCACATGTTAACAGTGTGATGTGGGGAATGGGCTTACAGATGCCATTTGGAGATTTATGGATGGGAAAATGGGCTTATAGATGCCATGTTGAGAGGTGAAGGATAGGTGGATGGGCTTACAGATTCCATCTGGGTGTCGATCGCATAAGATATTCCTTAGCGAGAACTTGCGTACCTGAAAAAAGAAAGATAATTACCTGGCTTGTTACAGGAGTTGATCTTCAAACTCTTTGTGTAGATGTGCCCTGACTGGTTATAGGAATTGAATCCTTAAACCTCTTCAGACGTGCCCTGGCGAGATACAGGAATCGAGTCTGGAGCTTCAAACGGTGATGAATGAATCAGGGATGGTTACTACCTCAACGGGACGATGAGAGAACCTTGGGCGATTACTACCTCAACAGTAACGATGAGAGAACCTGGGGAGATTACTACCTCAACAGTAACGATGAGAGAATCTTGGATGTCTTCTACTGAGTCTTCATCAGGAAAATCTTTAGGAATCGATTTAACTGGACCCGAGAAGACCTTTGACTGGATCGGCATTAGAAAAATCTTTAGGAGTCGATTTAACTGAACCAGGTAAGGTCTTAGAATCTTCAACTGGAATAAGAATCAGGGAGATCTTAGCGTCGATCTGAACCAGAGAAGGCCTTTGACTGGATCGGCATCAGAAAAATCTTTAGGAGTCGATTTAACTGAACCAGGCAAGGTCTTGGAATCTTCAACTGGAATAAGAATCAGGGAGATCTTAGGGTCGATCTGACTGAACCAGAGAAGGCCTTTGACTGGATCGGCATCAGAAAAATCTTTAGGAGTCGATTTAACTGAACCAGGCAAGGTCTTGGAATCTTCAACTGGAATAAGAATCAGGGAGATCTTAGGGTCGATCTGACTGAACCAGAGAAGGCCTTTGACTGGATCGGCATCAGAAAAATCTTTAGGAGTCGATTTAACTGAACCAGGCAAGGTCTTGGAATCTTCAACTGGAATAAGAATCAGGGAGATCTTAGGGTCGATCTGACTGAACCAGAGAAGGCCTTTGACTGGATCGGCATCAGAAAAATCTTTAGGAGTCGATTTAACTGAACCAGGCAAGGTCTTGGGTTAACTTTGACTGGATAGGAATCAGAAAAATCTTAGAATCGATTTAACTGAACCAGACTAAAGTCTTGGAATATCTTTGACTGGATAAGAATCAGAAAAATCTTTAGGAATCGATTTAACTGAACCAGAGGAGGTCTTGGACATAGCTGAGAACTTAACTGGGTCTTTCCTGAAAGGTAAAGGTCAGTCATATGCAATGCATGATATGGATCAAGCCATGATGTTCTCAACATAAATGAGATCGTATGTTCATGATGCATATATGCATGCTATAATGTATGGAAATACGATGTTTATGAATGTATGTTTTTGTCTAGGAAGGTAAATCCTTGACGGGTGCCGAGAAGTCACATTTTGGGCTGATGTTGGAGAATAGTGCTTTGTTGTTTCCGCTGGGGATGATAGTTGCAAGAATACCGGTAGGAGAAGATGACTCTGTTGGGGAATAAACTTGATGAAGAGATTACTCTGCAAGGAATAACTACTCTAGCGATCTTGCTGGGGAACAATACTCTGTGGGAGGAGAGGTACTTTGCTGGGATGTTGATGGTAACTTCGCTGGGGATACCATTGTTATGTTGGAAGTTTTAATAGAATCCGCTGGAGATAGGAAGACTTCACCGAGGATGATCTTTCCGTGGCTTTTGGCTGAGGATAACCCAGTTATATCCTGGTAGGGAAATAACCTTTGAATAAGGCCGGGAGACGCGTTCGCGCTCTGTAGGGGATAAGCTTCCAGAATCTACTGGGGATAAGCTTCCTGCTGGGGAGATGATTCAAGCTTTCCTGGGGAAATCTTGATTGGACTCTCCTGGGGAAATTTTTGAGATATATTGGGGAAGTGGCTCCGCTGAATATCTGGTATACCGCCGGGGAACAATCTTAGATCAAGATTGCTGGGGATGCTTGTTAAGAATGTTTGTACATTGTGCTGGGGAATGTTGAGATCTACTGGAGGATACCCAACTTCCTTAAGGCTGATAGTATAGCTTTGCTTGGGGAGAGTGTATTGACTTGCTGGCTCACTCTCTGGGGAATTTAAGATATCTTGGCTATGTTCTTCAACTGAACTTACCTTGGTACCTTGGTGGACAGAACAATTAGATCGCTTAGACAAATATTATTGCCCCTGTTTCTAATGTTACCTGTAATTGATCCTTTGTTTCGTATGCAAACATTTATGAGTTAGTAATTATTGTCAAATGCATATATCACAAATTGAACCTTGGCCGTTCTTCGCAAAACAAAACAAAAAAAAGGAAAAAAACAATTGGCAATTGATCTGAACAGTGAATTTATATTGATTTTTTTGAATTGCCTGTAAATAGGCGTTTATGTACAAGAGGCTGACGTCCTAGTAAGGGAACGCCGCCGAACAAAAGAGTTTATAAAAATTTGTACAAAGGAAAATAAAACAGCTGTGTGAAAAGAATAATCCCACTGGGTTCCAACTCTGTTATCTCCCTTATATCTTCGAGCGTCTCATCACTTGATGACCTAGCTGAAGATGAAGCTGATTGATTGATGCCGTCTGAACTTGATGTTGATACCGGATTCTGGATGCAAGGTGATCCAATGAGACATAGTATTACGCTTTATCCCTAACTTTTTCCTGGACCGCCCTTTCGGGTTTTCGGTCCACCGGGATACCCATTTTTGCCAAAGCTGCCTTTTCAGGTTTTCGACTTGCCGGGTGTACAAATTTTTTCATTTCATCCCTTCATTTTGCCCGAACCCTTTTGGTTCGCCGGGAAGCCCTAATTTTTGCCTAGGTATGTCAACCTAGCGGGTCTTTATTATGCGTAGTATCTTTTTACTATGTCTGCATTGGCGAGGTGAGGAAGATCGTCACCATCCACGGTGGTTAGAATCATGGCTCCTCCTGAGAACACATGTTTAACCACAAATGGCCCTTCGTACGTATGGGTCCATTTGCCCCTTGGATCACTCTGAGGGAGGATGATGCGCTTGATTACCAGATCCCCAACTTGATATTCTTGTGGTCTGACCTTTTTGTTAAATGCCCTGATCATCCGTTTTTGGTACGTCTGACCATGACAAATAGCAGTGAGTCTCTTTTCGTCAATTAGATTTAATTGATCAAGTCGTGTCTGGATCCAATCATCTTCGTTCAGATCTGCATCTTTCATTATTCGGAGAGAGGGTATTTGCACTTCGATCGGTAAGACTGCTTCCATGCCGTAGACCAAGGAGAAAGGAGTTGCCCCGGTTGACGTCCTTGCTGAGGTACGGTACCCGTGTAGAGCAAACAGTAACATCTCGTGCCAATCTTTATAGGTCACTGTCATCTTCTGTACAATTTTCTTGATATTTTTATTCGCTGCTTCTACAGCCCCATTCATCTTCGGCCGGTAAGGAGAAGAGTTTTGGTGATGTATCTTAAATTGCTCGCAGAGCTCAGTGATCATCTTGTTATTGAGATTGGTACCATTATCTGTAATGATTCTTTCTGGGACGCCGTACCGACATATCAGATTGTGCCGAATGAACCGTGCCACAACATTCTTGGTTACAGTGGCGTAAGAAGCTGCTTCAACCCACTTTGTAAAGTAATCGATTGCTACAAGGATGAAGCGATGCCCGTTGGATGTTGTAGGTTTAATCTCACCGATCATATTAATGCCCCATATTGCAAAAGGCCAAGGTGCAGTAAGGACATTCAGAGGAACTGGAGGAACGTGCACCTTATTAGTATAATTTGGCACTTGTGACACGTCCGAGAATGTTGGTAACAATCAGCTTCCATTGTGGACCAGAAATATCCTGCCTGAAGGATTTTCTTTGCCATAGTGTGTCCACTGGAATGTGTTCCGAAGGTACCTTCATGTAGCTCTGCCATGATCTTTTCTGCTTCAGTCTTATCCACACAGCGCAGTAAGGTCGAATCATGGTTTCGCTTATACAGGATGTCGTTGCTAAGGAAGAACTTCGCTGCGAACCTTCTCAGAAACTTTTTATCATTGACAGATGCACCTTCAGGATACTCTTGAGCTTCCAAGTATCTCTTCACCTCATGGTACCAGGGTTTTTCAGTCACTAACTCTGCCTTAAGATCACAACAGTATGCCGGTTCGTCCAATTTCCAGATGATGACCCGAGGAGCCTCATTGTCCCATTTGACTTTGAACATGGAAGACATCGTAGCCAACGCGTCTGCCAACTGATTCTCCTCTCTTGGGAAATGTTCAAAAGTTATCTCTGTGAAATAGGGGATCAATGTCAACACACATTCTCTGTAAGGAATAAGATTTGGATGTTTCGTATCCCACTCCCCTTTGATCTGATTGATCACGAGAGCGGAATCTCCGAAGACACTTAGAAACTTGATCCTTAATTCAATCGCAGCTTGAAGACCCATGATGCATGCCTCATACTCTGCCATGTTGTTGGTGCAGTTGAAACATAGCCGGGCAGTGAGTGGAGTATGAGTGCCTTGAGGGGATATGATCACAGCGCCGATACTGTTACCCAAAGCGTTGGAGGCTCCGTCAAAGTGCATAGACCATCGGGATCCTTCCTCAGGTCCTTCATCCGGTCCAGGTACTTCACAATCAGTCACTATCATGATGCTCTCGTCAGGAAACTCAAAATTCATTGACTGGTAGTCATCCACTGCCTGGTGTGCCAAGTGGTCTGCCAATACACTTCCCTTGATAGCTTTCTGGGTCGTATACTGGATGTCGTATTCTGTCAAGATCATTTGCCATCTTGCTATTCTTCCAGATAGAGCAGGCTTTTCGAATATGTACTTTATTGGGTCCATCTTAGAAATCAACAAGGTAGTGTTAGTTGCATATACTGTCTCAGCCGGCGAGCAGCCCATACCAAAGCGCAACAAGTTTTCTCGAGCAGTGAGTATCGGATCTCATAGTCGGTAAACTTTTTGCTAAGGTAATAAATGGCGTGCTCTTTTCGGCCAGACTCGTCATGCTGCCCCAGCACACACCCCATTGAGTTGTCGAGTACTGTCAGGTATAGTATCAGAGGTCTCCCTTCAACCGGTGGCATAAGAATGGGTGGTTCTTGGAGATACTCTTTGATTCTGTCAAAAGCGGCCTGACATTCATCATTCCAACATACTACTTGATCATTCTTCAGCAGCTTGAAGATTGGCTCACAGGTAGCGGTTAGGTGCGAGATGAATCGAGCAATGTAATTCAGGCGTCCTAAAAAGCCTCTGACCTCTTTCTCTGTCTTAGGAACTGGCATCTCTTGAATGGCTTTAACCTTGGCAGGGTCCACTTGAATACCCTTATCACTTACGACGAAGCCTAAAAACTTTCCAGATCTTACCCCGAAGGTGCACTTGTTCGGGTTCAACCTCAGCTTGTACAGTTTCAGACGGTCAAACAACTTCTGCAGATGATCAAGGTGTTCCTCCTCAGTTTGAGACCTTGCAATCATATCATCGACATATACCTCAATCTCATAATGGATCATGTCGTGAAATAAAGCAACCATGGCACGTTGGTAGGTTGCCCCCGCATTTTTCAACCCGAATGGCATGACCTTGTAGCAGAAAGTGCCCCACTGAGTAACAAAGGTAGTCTTTTCCATGTCTTCCGGAGCCATCTTGATCTGATTATACCCTGAAAAACCATCCATGAAGGAGAACACCTTGTGCTGAGCGGTATTGTCAACCAGGACATCAATGTGAGGTAGGGGAAGTCATCCTTGGGACTGGCCCTGTTCAGATCCCTATAGTCGACACACATTCTGACCTTTCCATCTTTCTTTGGTACCGGCACCACATTGGCAACCCACTGAGGGTAAGAAGTTACTGCAAGAAATCCGACATCGAATTGCTTCATAACCTCAGCTTTGATCTTCTCAGACATCTCTGGACGCATACGACGGACCTTTTGCTTAACCGGAGGACAGTCTTCCTTGGTAGGCAAATGATGGACCACAATGTCAGTATCCAACCCAGGCATGTCTTCGTAGGACCAGGCAAAGATCTCCATATAATCATGTAACATCTGAGTCAATCGGTTTTTCACGCTAAGCTCCAGATTGGCACCAATCTTAACCTCCTTTCTATCTGTCTCAGTACCCAGATTTATCGTTTCCACTGGCTCTTCATGTGGTTGAATTGCCCTCTCTTCCTGGAGTAACAGTCTTGCAAGCTCGCCAGGCACTTCGCAATCATCTTCACCTTCGTCTTCGGCTAAGTTGATCGGATTTTCGAAGTCATAACTGGCAGTAGCAGAGTCGTTACCAGTGAGATCCAGAGTGGATTGAAACCTGTATGAGTGAGTGTGTGTAAATACAACTGTTTTGCAATATATAAAGAAAGGAAAGAAAGAAAAGGAGCATAAGATTTGAAGTGCGAGAAAACGTCCGAGGTCTTTATTTATGATATATGAAATGACAATTAATACGCCCTCACAAATGAAGCCACGGTGCCCCGGGTAAGACACCGGGCCATAGAGTTTCAATTCATTGTTTATTACAAATAACAAAAACAAAGGAATTCATTACTGCGTAACAAAAGTAACAGGAGTATGATCTTTCGCGGTCCAATTGTTCAATCCACCATCAGTCGTCGGGTAGATCCAGCTATCGAACTCCGATTCTTCCACTTCGCCTTCATCCCCAATAGCATTCACTCCTGGATTAGTGATGAGCACAGGAGGTCTTTCGATTCTAGCTTTGCGCACAGCCCTCTGAGCCTCTGCAGTAAAACCCAGTCTAAACTTGTCAGTTTTAGGAGTGAAATCAGGGAGCCTGCCCCAGTTAGCACATTCACCTTTCTCAATTACAGCTCAGGCGTCCTTCAAGGAAGACATCTTCAAAGGAAAGTCCTCTTCAACCACTGTTTCTGCCGCTGCCAATGTTGGAGGTACCTCTTCAAAATGTTGAAAGGGGGTTTCAATAAACTCCCCGTCCATCTCAATATACCGGAAGGAATTAAAGTGACTAACCATATACTCCTCCTCTCCCTGCACAGTGACAATCTTCCCTCTGACAGGGTACTTGAGCTTTTGGTGTAGGGTAGAGGTCACTGCCCCAGCTTTGTGAATCCAAGGTCGACCCAGTAAACAGGAATAAGATGGACGAATATCCATCACGTAGAAAGTTGAGTCGAATACTTGAGAACCCACACGAATAGGAATGTCTACTTCTCCATGAACCATCCTCTTAGAACCGTCAAAGGCTCTGACAATGATGTTGCTAGGTTTCAGCTTCAGGCCCTCACAATCCAACCGGTCTAAGGCCTTTTTGGGCAACACATTCAGGGAAGAACCAGTATCTACCAACACATGCGCAAGAGTAGTGCCCCTGCATTCTATAGACACATGCAGGGCATCATTGTGGTTCTTTCCCTTGGCAGTAAGGTCAGCATCCGAGAAACCCAAACCATTGTCAGCTGTCAAATTGGCTACGCAATCAGTAAACTGGTCTGCAGATGTCTCCTGTGGCACATGGGCCATCTTTAGAAATGAAATCAGGGCCTTAGCATGGGCCTCTGAGCACAGCAGCAAGGAGAGCATAGAGATCTTGGAGGGGGTATGCCCCAGCTGTTCAACAACATTAAAATCGCTCTTCTTGATTATTTTAAGAATTTCCTCCATCTCTTGCTAGGAGGCTTCAACATTCACAGATTTTGGTGCCTCCATCCGGGCAGGCTCATCATCAATACCTTTGCCCCGAGTATTAGATGACTCGGCAGCAGGGGAAGCAACTTGATCAGAAGTGGAAACGGGCGCACTTGCAGGTGTTATAATAAGAGGTCTTCGAATAACTGGTGGCGCAATGTCAGGCGAGAAGAGCCTGCCACTGCGGGTAACTTTTGCTGGACCGGTGATATTGCTGATGCTGGTACCGGTATTGAACTCTTGCTTTATTCCAAGTACATATACATCTGCCCCATAGTGCCATGGGACAGCCTTATCAGATTCATAGGGGAGGGGCCCCGGAACAGTAATAACAATGGGTGCAACAGTCATGATTTTAACTGGCTTCCTCGGGGGAGCCTTGATTGGATTGTTGAAAATTGTAACGACAGATACTTCTTCCACAGGAACAAACGGAACATCGGTCTTCTTGAATAAAATCTCCTTGCTATCCATCAGGCTTTGGATGCCTAACTTCAGCAACGGACAACCAGTAAGGGAAACAGAACACAAAAGGCAACCCTCGCTACAACCCGGAAATAAACCGGCCCACAGCAGGTTCCTCTTAACAGTCATCAGAGGGGTAGCTACATCATTCACAGAAACGGCATATAAGTCTTCATCAATGGCATTTACTCCATGCTGGGGCATAGGAGCAGTCACCATATTTGGCCTCTCAGGCGCTTCAAATTGTATCTCCTTCACGTCAATAAGGTCCTGCACCTTATTCCTCAGGGCCCAGCAGTCATCAGTAGAATGCCCCGGGCTATCGGAGTGATAAGCACAGCGGGCATTTAGATTATACTTAGGAGAGGCAGTATTCACGACCTTCGGGGCCTCTCTGACTGTTTAACGCTGGTTTCGCGAAATGTCGCGGAAGCAAGAGTCGCCACCGTCTTTTATTTTCTCCAATATGGAAAGGACAAAAGCACAGAAAAATTCCTTATTGAGATTAGTTCTCGGTTCGGGAGGTAGATTTATAGAAAGGGAAGGTGTTAGCACCCTTTCTATCCATGGTTATCCATGGGCTCTTAGATACTTGCTCATTTGTGTTTTCAAAATGTTTGTTTGCTTTTCAAGTGTGAGTGGGTTTGAAAAAGTTTCTTTGAAAGTTTCAGATCGACTCTTGTATCAGTCCTCAAGAGTGTTAAAAAAATTGTTTTTGAAAGCTTTTTGCAAAGTGTCGGTGTGAAAAGGAGTTTTTGATTTGTTTTGAATTAGAGCAAGTATCTACGAGTCGTCTACCTACCCAAAGGAATTATGCTGTGTAAATGTCCTTAAGGTAGTGCCATCCCACCATTGAGGGGTAGGTAGCACCACCGTTGGAGGTGTTCGGGTCAATTCGAGGGTTAGGGACAGTGTGGTCACCGAGCAACAGTAAGACACCTTAGAAGCTACCCTTATGCCATTGATCTTTTTATTCCGAGGCAACTATTCTGAGGCAACTTGTTCCGAGGCAACCATTTCGAGGCAACTAGATCAATGGAACATAAGGACTTACTAAGACATCCTATAGCCGACGACCACGTTTCGAGGGTAAGGCAACGGTGTGGTCACCAGAGCAATAGTAGGACACCTTAGAAGCTACCCTTATGCCATGTTCATGGACATAAGGACTTACTAAAATGTCCTATACTCGACGACCACGTTTTGAGGGGGCAAGGCAACAGTGAGGCGTACCCTAAGAGTGGTGTGTGAATTGTGTGTCATTTTCAGTTATAATTTATCTTGTCATATATTGAGTGAGCAACGCTTTGATTTTATTTGGGCATACATTCTTTCATGTGATTAACAGTTTAAAGGTGCGGAAATTAAAATGCGAAAAATAAAGGTCCTACGCTATTACAAGGCGCGGGTCTATACATCGCCAAATTAACAAAGACCCGATTTTGAATAAAAGTGCGGAAAGTAAATGTCCTAATTATCTATTACAAGGCCTTGGGGCAATTACATAATATTTAAAATGAGAAATGTAAATAAACGCGCGAAAAGAAATTAGAAGCGAAAGTGCGAGGGCGTTGGACCCTTTAAGGAATTGAATTGAAATTATAAATTAATTAATGATTAAATAAAGAAAAGAAATTGTTTTTTTTTAATGTTTTTGTATTTAATGGAAATAAAGAAAATTAAAAGGAAAAGAAACCCTAATTCTACATGTTTTTAATTATTTAAGGAAAAGAATTAAAGTTTAAACCTAATTTACTCAAATTATTTAATTACATAAGTATTTACAAAAATAATTAATAATTAATAATGATAAGAAAAAAATAAGAAAAAGAATAAAAATACTAAAACCCTAATTTCTATATTTTTTAGTTATTAGGAAAATATTAAAATTGAAAGCCTAAATTAAACTAATTGGATTATTAAGATTTATTTACAAAAATATTGATGAATTAAAAATTAAATAAAACATATTTTTATTTTTATGATTTTCTGTTTTTTTATATTGTAAAAAATTATTTTGTGGAATTAATTAAAACAAAAGAAAAAAAAATTAAAATAAAAAGAAGAAAGAAAAAGGAAAAAGAAAATGCAAACCATGGGGGTGCTGGCCTTTTTTGGGAGGTTAATTTGCAGTAATCTTGGCCCACTGAATCAGGGCCCCTTTGACTTTTCCAGCGCGTCTGCATATGGTTGACTGAGGGTGTATGGTGGAGTGCATGACCTGGCCATTGGATGGAGGCTTCTGGGCGCGTGGCAAGCTAGATGGTGAGGCTGCATGGTGGTCCCTTGATGAAACGCTGCATAGAAACATGTTACAAGAAAAATTATAGGGAAATATGGGGGACCTGGGAATCGAACCCAGGTCCCAATACCTGCATGCCAGCGTGCTAACCAAGTGAGCTAGTGCGTTTCTTTGATATTATGATGGATAAGAATTATTATGAGAGAGAACAAGCATTAGTGGGATTTTAACAAAACGCGCGCCAGGATTTGAACTACCCAGTAACGTCATGACACATATGCATCGTCTTCATCTCTTTGCCTGTAAACAGAATCAAATAGCGGGGGTTTTAAACCCCCACTAACTGCAATATTCAAAAATAGCGATTAACACATGAGGGAATATAAAAAGGGCGCGAGGTGTTGATTGTGTTCGTATGGAGGTCACGAGTCCATTGGCATAGGTCTTATGACCTAATTTTTCCATATGCGTAAACCCCCAAATTTGGAGTTCTGAAACCCTAGAAAGCTCTCATGGTAACTTTGCATACAGGCCATATTAGTTCAATTGGATAACACCATTAGCTTCAGGGAGATCATATTAGTATAAACCAATCATTAAAATGCATGAAAAATGTCTAGAAATCAAAACACGATTAAGAATATTTTTGAAAGAAAAGTGAATCTGTTCTACCAATTCCTTGCGTGTGGAGGTCTGATTTTGATTGGAAAAGCTTTCTGGTAGTGTCAGGAGTGTGATGGAATAGTTATTTGGCTTTGAAACGAGCTCTAGCTGTGAAAACAGTTTTCAATTTTTTTGGAAAAAATGCAAAGTTCTTCTCTCAATTCCTGCGCAGCTTTCTTGTTCTTAGCATTAGGGTTGCAATGTGTATATATGTGTGAATGCATTAGGTCAGAAAAATCAAGCCCAAAGCCTTGTATTCAATGATTTTCAATATTTGATTTTCATGATCTTTTCCAATCTTTTCTTGCCATGGAACTTGCCTATTTTGGAAGATTTGGTCTCTTGAGCATGTGCACGAAATATTTAGGTCATAAAGAGTGAATATGCTGCATAAAAAGATTTGGAAAACATGTTTTAGTATTTTTCTTATATTTAATTTTAATTAAATGAATTAGTAGAATTAAAAACTAAATTAATCAATTAAAAATAAGAAAATAACTCCCCTTTGGGTCAATGGGTCGTGCATAGCTTTTGGGTGATGATTCTTGGAAGAAATTGAGGCCCATTAGCAATTTTGAGGCATTTGAAGCAAAGTTGACTTTTCAAAATTCCCAAAAATTTCCCAACTTCCACAAGGCATATCTTACTCAATTTTTAAGATTTGATCATGTTCTTGGACATTTTGGAAAGGTCTTAAAGTCCTCTAACCAATTCCTTTGGTCCCATGTCATTTTGATTTACCAATCTCAAGTTATGGTCTTTGACTTAAAGTGCCTTTTGTTGACTTTTGAAAATGACCTATAATGTTGAGATTGATAACTTTTTGTGAGAGCATTTCTTGGACTTGAAGTGTGAAGATGAGTTGTAGGAAATGTCATTCTCTTCAAAATGAGATTTGGATGGAATTTTTCTGATAAACCATGTGGAAGTTATGCCCTGGTCAATTTGCAGTTGACTTTTCCAGCTGTCCAAAAATAGAAACTTTTGCATCTTGAGACTTTTTGAGCCATGCCTTGAGAATCATGATCAAGAATTGATCAAATGATGTTTGTGGCTTCAAAATAAGATGTTGACCAAAAAATTTGACTTTAGACTGTCAAATGACCATTTTGCCCCTGCAGTTGACTGTTGAGCAATTAGGGTTTTTTACTGTGCAATTTTGTGTTGTAAGTCTTGAAACTTGGCATAAGGATGCTTGAAAATGTTTATAGGCATGTGGGACTTGTTTGGACCCTTGGAAACTTCAACTTCTTTGCCATAACCAAAACCCTAATTTTTGACTGTTAGGAGGCAATTGGACTGTGCAACTCTGTATCAACCTCTGTTTGACGCTAAGCTCCATATTTGCACCTATTTTAACCTATTTTCTGTCATCCTCAGTACCCAAGTTCACTATCTTAACCGACTCTTCATGAGGCTGTATGGCCCTTTCTTCCTGTTGTAATAGTCTAGCAAGTTCTCTAGGCACCTCACAATCATCCTCAACTTCGTCCTCGGCTTGGTTGATCGGATTTTTGAAGTCATAACTGGAAATAGCAGAGCTGTTATCAATGGGATCCAGAGTGGATATGGATCTGCATTATGATACGTGAGTGTGTGTAAGAGAATAGCTGTTTGGATAAAGTGGAAAACAGAAAATAAAAATAGAGAGCGCAAAATTTATATGCAAGAAACGTCCAATGCTTTATTAATGATATATGAAATGACAAATAATAGCCCTTACAAGCAAAACCAATGTGCCTCGGGCAAGGCACAAGGCCGTAAAACTTTAAATTGTTCATTACAAATCTCAACACAAATAAGTCAATTAATGCGGAATAAAAGAAACAGGTATAAAGTCCCTAGTCGTCCAGTTCATCGGTCCACTATTGGTAGTTGGGTAGATCCAGTTGTCGATGTCTGAGTCTTCCTTGCTGTCTTCAATGGCATTAACCCCGCGATTGCTGATGCGTAGGGGAGGTCCTCCATCCCGGGCACGTCTAACAGCCCTTTAAGCCCCTGTAGTAAAGCCCAAACCAAATTTATCAGTTTTGTGAGTGAAATTAGGGAGCTGACCCCAATTGGCACACCCACCTTCTTCAACCACGGCCCTGGTGTCCTTGAGGGAAGCCATCTTCAGAGGAGTTTTGCTGCTAGTAGTAGTTTCAGTCGATGCCAAGATCTGAGGGACCTCTTCGAAGTTCTGACAAAAAGTTTTTATGAATTCCCCGTCCATCTCTATGTAGCGGAAGGAATTGAGGTGGCTCACCATATACTCCTCTTCACCCCACACTGTGACAATCTTCCCTTTTACCGGATACTTCAGCATTTGGTGGAGTGTGGAAGTAACTGCCCCAAACTCGTGGATCCAAGGACGACCCAGGCAAACAAGAATACAACGACCTGATATCCATCACATAGAAGGTGGACCCAAAAGTATGAGAACCTACTTTGACAGGGATGTCCACCTCCTCGTGCACCATTCTCTTCGATCCGTCAAAAGCCCTTACCACAATGTTACTAGGCTTTAACGTCAAACCCTCGCAATCCAACCGATCCAACACCTTCTTTGGCAGAACATTCAACGAAGACCCAGTATCGACCAGCACATGAGCCATAGTGGTGCCCCTGTATTCAATCTAGACATGCAGAGCATCATTATGCTTCCTTCCTTTTGGTGTCAAGTCTGCATCTGAAAAACCCAGCCCATTATCAGCGGTCAGGATGGCCACACAATCTTTGAACTGATCAGCTGAAGTTTCCTGTGGCACATGCGCGTTCTTGAGGAATACAATCAAAGTCTTTACATGGGCTTCGGAATACAACAACAAAGACAACATGGATATATTCGATGGGGTCTGCCCCAGTTTCTCGACCATATTGTAGTCGCTCTTCTTAATTATTTTCAGTATTTCCTCTATCTCTTGCTTAAAGGCTTCTACAACAATTTTCCTAGGCGCCTCCGTCCGGGCAGGCTCACCTATAATTTCTTTACCGCGGGTATCAGACGATTCGCCGATAGGGGTAATAACTGGAGTAAGAATAGGAGCAGTAGTTGATGTACTAGCAGGAACAACAGATGGAATGACAATAGGCTTGTTGACAGTTTTAGGGGAAATCTCGGGAGAGAAGACCCTTCCACTTCGGGTGATTTTGCTGGTCCCGACAATGTTACGAATATCAGGACCAGCCTCTTCATCTTTCAAATCTTGTTTGATGCCATGATAGTACACATCTGCACCATAATTCTAGGGGACAGTTTTGTCTGAGACATACGGGACAGGCCCAGGAACAGTGATTATCAGCGGAGCAATTCTTGGAGCAGATGTAATCCTAACAGGTCTTCTCGAGGAGACCTTGGAAGGATTGGCGGAAATGGTTATAATGGCAATGTCTTCATATGGAACAACAGGAACCAAAGTTTTCTCAAACAAAATTTCTTTGCTATCCATCAGGCGTTGAACACCTGACTTCAGCAAATGGCAACCAGAAGGTAGAAACAAACACATGTGGAAACCTTCACCACAACCCGGAAATAAAACGGCCAACAACAAATTCTTCTTCACAGTCATGAGAGGAGTAGAAATTTCATCAACAGAGGTAACAAACAAATCAGTATCAACAACATTAATTCCACGACCGTGTTTAGGCATGGGAGCAGTTATGACATTTGGCTTCTCCGGAGCATTGAACTCAATTTCCTTGGCTTCAATCAGATCTTGTACCTTATTCCTTAGAGCCTAGCAGTCATTGGTGTCGTGGCCAGGACTCTCAGAATGATAGGCACACCGAGCATTTGGATTATATCGGGGAGATGTAGTATTTGGATTCTTGGGAGCCTCTTTCAAGGTTGCCATGTTGGATATCAGCAGATGAGGTAGAACTTCAGCCAATGTCATGTTGATTCGGGTAAACTTCCGTTGTGGTATTTCCACCCTTTGTTGATTGTTGCATTGTGGAGCAACTGCAGACCTAAGTATCATTACGGCACTTACTGTCTGACGATGTTCAGCTCTATTTTGGCCCCTCGGGCTATAGATGGAACTCGCTTCCTTCTTACCAGCAAAAGGCTTATTTAGTGAGCTCGAAGAGGTATCCTTCTGTATCTTGCCGATCCGAATCCCAGCTTCTACTCTTTCTCCAGTTAGAATCAACTCGGTGAAACCAGCTGATGAGTTGTCGGTCAAATGATTGAAAAATGGATCAGATAGATTCCCCAGAAACATATCCACCAACTCCCTATCAGACAATGGGGTTTGGACTCTTCCAGCCAAGTCTCTCCATTTTTGTGTGTAGTCCTTAAAGCCTTCCCTTGCACCCATGGACATACTCTGGAGTTGAGTACGAATAGGAGCAAGGTCGGCGTTGTATTGATACTGCTTGTAGAAAGCAGCAGCCAGATCTTCCCAATTTCGGACATTGGCTCCCTCCAACTGGTAGAACCATTCAAGCTGAGTCCTTGACAGACTATCTTGAAAGAAATGAACCCACAGATTTCTATCAGCGGTGTGAGGCTGGATCTTTCTGACATAAGAACAGAGATGGAGTTTTGGGCAGGACACCCCATCATACTTAGAAAAAACTAGAGCTTTGAACTTCTGCGGGATGACCACCCCCGACACCAATCCCAATTCTTCGAAATCCCGTCCAAGTATCCTATGAACTTCCATGGCACTCAAACAATCTTCCAACTGCTTGTATCTATCATCAGCAGAAGGATATTGCTCATCATTATAGTCGGTATCATTGTCAGAAACTGCAGGACTGGGATCCTTCTCTCCTGTCTCTTCTTCTTGATTCTCCCCTTCCTTAGATGAAGAGGTCAAATCGACTTGTCGCTTCAACCGCTCTCCAAATCTTTAGCCCATATTCAGAATACTGGCAGCCTTCTTCTTTTTCTTTTTCTCTTTCAGGATGAGGGCTTTCAGATTCTCCTGTCCTTTTGCCAGACTTATGAACCTTTGTTGGAACTGGGCGTTTTGTGCCTGCAGGTCCTTGATTCTTTGTTCGGAAGACATTTCTGCTGAAATAAACAGCGAAGAAGATGAGAAACCTGTAATGGTACTTGTACATGCAATGTTAAGAATGGGATGCGCATGCAATGATTTTAAAGACTTTGGGAAATTTAAATCTGCAAACCAAAATAAACAAAGATTTTATTAGCTGAATTCAAAGTTTGAATGCCTTTTAGGCATTACAATTAAAACAAATCTAAAATTATAAAAGACATCAAAGTTCCCATGGATGCTTCCCCTTTGTGCCGAGATAATCATTGAGTCCTTTTTTCTTCCTGGAGCTGCTTTGTAAGCTCTAAAACCCTCCTCTCCTGAGCATGGAACTGATCCCTGTAAGTATACCGCTCCTTCATCAACTGAATCCAAGACCTCTATAATTCCCCAAGATTAGTGGGCATATAAGGATATAGAACTGTATAAGGAATACCCCCTTCAGTAGTGGGTTCCGCAATCACCAGTGAAACTGCCACATAGGGCATCATAAGCTTCTGGGTGCGAGCTCGTACCCATTGGAAGTAAGGTTCCATAGGAATGGAAGCCTTTGGCCCCAAAGCCTTGATGCCAGATCTGTTTACCATGCCCCAAGCTCGTATGAACCTCCGGCGATACTCGTGAACATCATCCTCATAGTTGAATACAATGCCCTCAATAAGTAACTCGTGGGGACCATCTCTTCGGGCGTAACCAAATTGTCGCAGAGCTAAACAAGGATTGTAGGTTATACCCCCTCTGATACCAAGTAATGGGACATTAGGGTACCCCTGTAGCGGTCAATAATAGCAGTGTTATCCATAGCTCGGGAACACCAGAGAATATCCATGTGAGCGAGTGACATTATCCTTTGTGACCAACCCAAACCTTCTTCATTCTTCAGTATAGACTTAGGGAGGTGAGAAATAAACCACCTCGACAGCAATGTCATACAACACATAAGAACCCATCTTCTCTTCAGTGTACGAGTATGGAGAGTGTGTAAAACATCTCCGAGCAAAGTGGGCACAGGGTTGCAGGAGAGGAAGATCTTGATAGAATTCACATCTATGGATGAGTCCGGATTAGGGAATAGAATTAACCCATAGATTAGAAGAGCCAAAACCTCCTCAAAATCCTGAAAATCCACATCATCCCAAAACAGTTGGGCCTTGTCTATCAGAAACTTGGCTAGAAAACCCTTGACTTTGCTTCTTGTTTCCCAATTGGATACCACTCCGGCCCGTTTCAGATGCAAAGCTGAGGCAATGATTTCTGATTAGGAACTTCTTCTAAACCTGTGAACGGCAACTGTTCAAGAATGGGTATATCCAACAGCTGAGAGAATTCTTCCAAGGTAGGCACCAACTGATAGTCTGGAAAGGTGAAGCAGTGGTGCTTGGGATCGAAGAACTGAAAGAGTACACTCATCATCTTTTCATCAAAGTTTGAAGTAACCAGGTTAAGAAGTTGACCATGTCTCTTAGTGAACGCTGAAGTTTCAGAAACCCTTGATACTAGCTCTTTGAGTTGGGAAGGTATCTTCACAAAGCTGATTTGGATAGTGTTTCTACAAACGGAAGCCATGATCTGCAAAACAGAACAAAGATAAATTCCCTTGGTCTTTGAAATGGTTAGTGAAATAAAAATGAATGATATGTTATGATGCATGATGTCATGATAAACCACAGGTATAGCAAACACAGATAAATCACACCAAGTTCTTAGGTTTAAGGCTTTCATGAGGTTAAAGGTCATAACCTCTTGAAGTTTAGTTGGTTTCAAACCTGTCTTAAAAAGTAACCGGGTTCTAAGGGATCTCAATATCACTGACCATCCTTTATCAGGAATTGTCTCAGCTTAAGCAATCTTTTCTTGCGGCCGAAATATCCCGAAAGTCTGATCTCAATGAGTGAAGCATCGAGTATCAACCAATCCTCAGCTGTACACCGAGGCCAGCTATCTCACTACTTTCTAATGGCCAAGTTTTTTCAACTAAGGTTCTAAGGTCCGTTAGTGCTTCACTACACCACACGGAGGCCCCGTATTCTCCTCGTTTCCCCATGAAGGATACCGGTACCAACCAAAGTGTCACACCAACATAGTCATCGCTTAAACTATATCGGTCTACGCCGTACAGTCTCCATGATCTATTGTTGTTTACCTAAAAGGTGTCCCCAGATCTGGGTGTAGGATCTTTAATAATACCCAAACAAAACCGTTGTATTTAAAGCAGGCAAGGAAAAACAAGAAAGCAATTTTAAAATGACCTAGATCCTAAGGTAAACCCCACTTTATATCCCCAGCAGAGTCGCCAGTTATGTGATACGGTGGCAGAACCGACTGTTAATACTGGTTTGCATTTTGCATTTTTTTGTTCACAAAATGTCGCGTTAAGCAAGAGTCGCCACCGACTTTTATTTCATCCAATCATGGAAAAGGAAAAAGAACAGAAAAAACCTTTTTTTGAGATTTCTGAGTACGGGGGGTAGATTATAGAAAGGGAAGGTGTTAGCACCCTTTCTATCCATGGTTTTCCATGGGCTCTTAGGTACTTGCTCATCTTTTTAAAATTGCTTGTGTGTGTGCTTGTTTTAAAAAGTTTTACTTCGTGATAACCCTTGTATCTGCCCTCAAGGGTGTGACAAAGTTTGTTTTGAAAATTTGTTTTGAACGGTGTTTGTATGAAAAGTTTTTGTTGAGCAAGTACTTAAGATTCTACCTACTCGAAAAAAGTTTATTTGTTCTCGTTTCCTTTAGACAGCATTATCCTACTATTAAGGAGTAGGTAGCCCCGTTGTTGGAGTTCTTAAGGGACGTTCGAAAGGGACAACTACAGTCACCAAAGCAACAGTTAGAAAACTTTAGTAGTAACCCTAGAGTCTTAAGATCTTTTCGAGGCAAAATTTCCGAGGCAACATTCGAATGGGACATTTTGATCTTTTAGACAAGAGGGCAATTACTAAAATCTCTTGACTGTTTACCGAAGGAAACCGAAGTGAGGAAAACCCTAGGAGTGAATATGTGCATGTGAATTTTTTCAGTTATTTAGTCTTTGCACATTTAGGTGATCTACCGTTTTAATTTCAAGTAATCTTCCCATACAATCCTATTAGCCATGCATCTAACAGTTAAATATTTGCAGGAATTTAAAGTACAAAAAATAAACCTAGCTATTACAAGGCTTTGGCAGTTACATAATCATCTTGACTGAAAATAAAATGTGAAAGCTTAAAACCCTAATTACTATTACAACCTCAAAACAGTTACAATAATAATAAAAGAATTAAAATGTGCGCGACAAATTAAATGCGAGAAAAAATTGAAAACCCTAAAAAATATAATTAAAAAATATTTAAGTTATTTTTGAGAAAAGACTTAACTAGGTTATGTACAACTAAAACCCTAATTTTAATTATTTTTAATTATAAAAAGAACTTGCAATTAACCTAATTTACTAAATTAAATAATCCAAGAAAATAAAATATTTTATAAAAAAAAAGATTTTATGTGTTTTTTTGTGATTTTTATTTGAGAAAAATCAATTTAATTACAAATTTAAAACCTAATTTCTAATTAGTTTTATTTATAAAAAAGAATTAAATTAACCTAGTTTCTAATTAAATTAATTAAAGACATAAGTATTTCATGAGAAAAATATTTTTTTTTATATTTTTTTGATTTATTGATTTTATGATTAATAAAAAAGTAATTAATTTTTAGTGAGAAATAATTAAACAAATCAATTAAAATAAAAGAAATAAAAAAAGAAAGAATTATGGGTCTGTTTGCATTGCTGAAGAAGGGGGTGTGATTCTGAAATTTCCAGGCCCAATAGCCATCCAAGCCCAGTCAGCGCCTGGTTCCATGTGGCGTTGTTCTGAGGGTGTACCATGGGTCCTTCATTGCTATGCGTTGGATCTGGAGAGACTGTGATCCATTGGTGATATTTTGAGGAGTATGGAAGGCGTATGCAAAGTTGATGCACCTGATCCTGCACAGTGAAAGCAAAATAAAGAAAATTGTTGGGACCTGGGATCGAACCCAGGTCCCTATACTCCCCACCAAGCACTCTTATCACCGGGCCAATCTACTTTGTTGTACATAGAATGAAAACCAAATATAATATAACAAAATAAATGAGTTAGTCGAAAACGCACACGAGATTCAAATGGCCCAATGGAATTACGCCACATATCTTTTTCTCCTGGAACCGTCGTATTAGGTATATACCTTTTACCTACGGTTGAGCGTTTGTAGCTATAGCCCTGCGAATTTCCAAAATGCACAAGACACATGATAAATTACTTCCAACTATATGGATCAATTCGTCTTGATCTCGTGAACATCATGGTGTTCTTCTCTTGGCCCAATTTAACCTGTGTGACAAACCCCTAAAACGCACATGAAAACCCTAATAATGGCAAAGGCACATATATGCATCAAAAACTCAATTAAATCATCCAGTCAGGTTGCAAACATGTCAATGATCATAAATATATCACTTAAATATACTAATGATGCAGGAAATTCAGTAATCGATTTGGAAAAAATAAGCAAACCGTGAGAGTTGTAGTGCGCGATTCTGGATGCTTCAGGCCTTGCAAATGCTTGCTACAGGTTCAGTGAGTACCTAGGGTTATGACTTGATCTTTAGAAACGCTTGAAACGGCCTATGGGGCAAGATTGGATCGACACTTTTCTTTGAAAAATTGAAACTTTGTTCTTCCTTTTCACGCCTCCCAAACTCTGTCTCATGCCTTGTACATGTTCCATATATATGTTAGAATTAATTAGGGTTATAAAATTGGCTTGAATCTTTGCAATTATGGAGGATTTGATTTGATTTCCATGTCATATGTAAACTTGCTATTTTGAGCCAAATCATCCCTTTCTTGTACCAATTATGCTTGATTCGTTTTGGTCTTGATATGTCAGCATATTTTGATTGCCAACCTGCCCAAAAATCAAATCAAAACATATCTTTGCTATTATCCATCAATTATTTGATTTAATTCAATTTTTAATTAATAAAAAATAAAAAAAATTGAAAAATGAAGCAAATAATGTGTGGGTGAATATTTGGGTCGTGGACCATATTATAAGTGAGGTGCCAGCATAAAAAGTTAGGCCCATTTGGCAAAAATGTAATTTTGAGCATATTTGACTTTTGGCAATTTTGCAAAAAAGGTCAACTTTGACAAGGCATATCTCCTCCAATTTTAACCCTAGCGAGGTGTTATTTTACTTTTTAGAAAGCCTATGAAGTCCTATAAGTAACCCTTGTTGACTTTTCAAAAGGACCTATAATGTAGAAATTCATATCTTTTGATGAGTGCATATTTTGAACTTGTGGGCTGAAGATGAGTTGTAGGGAATTGCATCCTCTTCAAAATGAGCCTTGGATGGAAAATGTCTGATAAAGTATGAGGAAGTTATTCTTGGTCAATGTTTGGTTGACTTTTTCCTAAGAAACCCTAATTTAGCAACTTTTGGGTTTTGATGAATTTAGGGCATTCCTTGAAGAATCATGATCAACCCTTGATCAAATGATGAAAGTCACTTCAAAATATTGATGTTGACCAAAAATCTTGAAGTTTGACTGTATGTGGGCCACATTTGACTTTTGACCTAATATAGTCGATTCTCAAGCATCTGAGCAGTTGACTGAGCAAACTTCTTGTGCAGTTCTTGAAATTTTACATGGAAGGTCTTGAGAACATATTAGGACATGGAGAGAATATGAGATCTTTGGAATTCACCTATCTTAATGAAAATGGAAACCCTAATTTGAGACACACTGCCCTAGGAGAGAGTTTGTCTGGTTAACTCTTGGGCAAACTTGAGCAAATTGAGGATCTCTAGGAGTATGTATTGAGTAAAATGAGAGGGAAAATTTTGGGGTACAACACAACAGATAATATTTATGTCTTTAACCAAACAAAGTATCAGAACTTAATCTGAGCTAGAGAAAGGTTTACTGAAGGAGGTATCAGAACTTAATCTGAGCCAGCAGATAATTTTGATGTCTTTTGATTGATCTTTCCTGAAATAGGTAAAGAATCAGTTGCATGAAGATGGATGCATTGCATAATGATGTTCTCAAAATAAATGAGATTGTGATATATGTTTTATATGCATATATCATGATGTATGAATGTGTAATGTTATGGAAATGTATCTTCGTCTGGGAAAATAAATCCCTGACTACTGTTAGGGAGTTTTTGGGAAGCTAAATCCCGGACTAATGCTGGAGATAAAGAGTATGTGTATCTTCGACCTTATTTAGAGTGCTTCCGTCGGAAAACCCAATTTGCTTTTTTGAGCAAAATCTGTAGGGAATGTTGATTTATGTTTGGGGAGTAGAATTTAGGAATCTTGGTTGTCCATTGCTCTACTGGGGGATCTTAATTCTCATATACCCTGACTGGGGATAAAAGAGATGATTATACTTTTGATCATCTGGAGAGGATGAAGTTAACTGATATCTGGTCGAGTCCCAGGCTTTTCAGCAACTTTCTTGGGATGATATCAACTTTACTGGAGAAGAGGAATTTTGCAAGTGAGTGGTCTGAGGAATAGACTCAAACTGGGGAGGTTGTAGTCCATTGGGGAAATAAACCCTATTGAGGAAGGCATTATGATGACCTTACTGGGGAAGAATTTTGCAAGGTTTTCTCTTTCAGTTTTGGAAGTCCAAACTTGGCTGGGGAAGAGAATTTCCAGGGAATATGTCGATTGGAACTTTGGATGGAGAATGTATGAATTCACTCTGTGGGGATAATCTCATTGAAGTGACTCTTGTGGGGATATCCCAAATCGTTAAGTAAATGCTTATTATTGTTCTTGTGCATACATTTGTTAATAGTTAATCATGCTCATATGCATATGTTCATTCAATTTTAGTCATTGGACATTTTTGCACTCAAAATAGAAAAAATAAAAAGTTTGCACTTCAAAGTATATTTGTATTGATAATTTGCCTAAAAATAGGCATTTTTGTACAGGGAGAGAGAAATCCTAGTAAGAGGAAGTCGTCGAAAAATGAAAAGAATACAAAGTGTAAACAAAAATTGTATAGCCATGTGGAAGTGATCTTATTAGTTTCCAACTCCGCTATTGCCCCTATGTCTTCGAACATCATCCCTTGTCGTTGAAAGAAGTTGATTGAATTGATGTTGTACCATTTGAACTTTTGACCTTGGTAATAAAGCTGGCTGTAGTGATCCAATGGGACATAGTTGTACACTTTAATCCTTAACTTTTTCCTGGACCTCCCTTTCAGGTTTTCAGTCCACCAGGATACCCATTTTTTCCCAAGTCGCCCTTTTAGGTTTTCGACTTGCCGAGTGTACAATATTTTGTATATATCCCTAATTCTTTCCCGAACCCTTTTGGTTCATCGGGATGCCCTTATTTTTTCCTAGGTATGTCAACCTAGCGGGTCATTCTTTATGCATATTATTTTTTGACTATGTCTGCATTCACAGGGTGCGGGAAATATTTGCCGTCCATAGTGGTTAGCATCATAGTACCGCCAAACAATACTTTCTTGACAATAAATGGCCCTTCATAAGTGGGAGTTCATTTTCCCCTGGGATCTCCTTGTGGTAGAATGATGCATTTTATCACCAAGTCGCCAGCCTGGTATACCCGAGGTTTGATCTTTTTGTTGAATGCCTTGATCATACGCTTTTGATACATTTGACCATGACTAATAGCAACAAGTCTCTTTTCATCAATCAAGTTCAACTGATCCAACCAAGTCTGAATCCATTCGTCTCCACCCAAGTATGCTTATTTCATAATCCTCAGAGAAGGAATCTGAACTTCAACAGGCAGCACGGCTTCCATGCCATAGACTAAAGAGAAAGGGGTTGCCCCAGTTGATGTTCGAGGCGAAGTACGATAGTCGTGAAGAGAAAATGGTAACATCTCATGCCAATCTTTATAGGTCACCACCATCTTTTGCACAATCTTCTTTATATTTTTTTTGGCAGCTTCCACTGCGCCATTCATCTTAGGTCTGTATGGAGAAGAATTGTGATGTTTGATTTTAAACTGCGTGCAGAGTTCAATAATCATGACATTGTTGAGGTTGGTTCCGTTGTCGGTGATGATCCTTTCAGGGATGTCGTACTAGAAGATGAGGTTCTGCTTGATAAACTGGGCTATAATGTTCTTAGTAATTGAGGCAAATGAAGCGGCTTTGACCCATTTAGTGAAGTAGTCAATAGCAACGAGGATAAAACGATGTCCATTAGAGGCATTGGGCTTGATCTCTCCAATCATGTTAATGCCCCACATTGAAAATGGCCACGGAGCAGTCATGACGTTCAAGGGTATCGGAGGCACGTGAACCTTGTCAACATAGATCTGACACTTGGCAATCAGTTTCCATAGTCGACCAATAGTATCCAGCTCTTAGAATCTTCTTAGCCATAGTGTTCCCACTAGATTGAGTTTCGAAGATACCTTCATTCATGTCTTCCATGATCTTTTTTTCTTTCTTCTTGTCCATACAACAGAGTAGAGTAGAATCATGGTTGTGCTTATACAAGATCCCGTTGCTTAGGAAGAATTTGGCTGAGAACCTCCGCAGAAATTTCTTGTTGTTGATTGAGGCTCCCTCAGGATATTCTTGTGCTTCAAGGTGCCTCTTCACTTCATGATACCATGGCTTATCCTTATCAGTGTTGATCTTATAACAGTGCACATGTTCGTCAAATCTTTCAATAGTAATTCTAGGAGCTTCGTTGTCCCAATTGACCTTGAACATAGATGACATAGTTGCTAAGGCATCTGCCAACAAGTTTTCTTCCCTTGGAAAGTCTTCAAAGGTTACCTCTTCGAAGTAAGAGATCAAAGTTAGCACATGCTCTTTGTAGGGGATCAAATTTGGATGTTTGGCATCCCATTCTCCTTTAACTTGACTGATTACCAGGTCTGGATCTCCGTATACACTTAAGAATTTGATTCTAAGGTCAATGGCAGCCTTTAGACCCAAGATGCATGCTTCATACTCGGCCATATTGTTTGTACAGTCGAAGCATAGAATGGCTATGAAAGGTGTATGGCAACCTTCAGGATAAATGATCACAACACCAATTCCATTACCAAATACATTGGAATCTCCATCAAAAACCATAGTCAATTGGGATCCTTGTTTAGGTCCTTCATACGGTCCAGGATTTTCACAGTCGGTTATCAGCATGATATTCTCGTATGGGAATTTAAATTTCATGGATTGGTAGTCATCAATAGCTTGATGCGCCAAATGATCCGCCAGTACACTTCCTTTGATTTCTTTTTGTGTAGTGTACTGGATATCATATTCAGTCAAGATCATTTTCCATCTAGCTATTTGTCCGGAGAGAGCTGGCTTCTCGAAGATATACTTGATGAGATCCATCTTAGATATCAACAAAGTAGTATGAGTCAACATATACTGTCTTAGCCGGCGAGCAGCCTATGCCAAAGTGCAACAAGTTTTCTCGAGCAGTGAATATCTAGTTTCACAGTCGTCAAACTTTTTACTAAGGTAGTATATTGCATGCTCTTTTTGGCCAAACTCGTAATATTGACCTAGCACACACCCCCATTGACTTCTCTAATACAGTCAAGTACATAATCAGAGGTCTTCCTTAACCTGGAGGCATCAGGATTTGAGGTTCTTGTAAGTACTCTTTGATTTTGTCAAAAGCTGCTTGGCAGTCATCATTCCATCTGACTACTTTATCTTTCTTCAATAGTTTGAAGATTGGCTCACAAGTAGCAGTTAAGTGAGATATGAATCGGGCAATATAGTTGAGTCGACCTAAGAAACCTCTGACCTCCTTCTCAGTACAAGGGGATGGTATTTCTTGTATGGCTTTGACTTTTGCAGGGTCGACCTCAATACCTTTTCCACTGACAACGAACCCTAGGAGTTTTCCAGACCTTACCCCAAAGGTGAATTTGTTTGGATTCAACCTTAGCTTGTATTTCTTCAACCTCTCAAACAGCTTGTGAAGATGATTAAGGTGTTGTTCCTCAGTTTGCGATCTTGTAATCATGTCATCAACATAGACTTATATCTCATGATGAATCATATCATGAAATAGAGGTACCATATCCCGTTGATAGGTTGCGCCTGCATTCTTCAAACCAAAAGTCATGACCTTATAGCAGAAGGTGCCCCACTGTGTAACAAAAGTAGTTTTCTCCATGTCTTCGGGTACCATTTTGATTTGATTGTATCCAGAGAAACCATCCATGAAGGAGAAAAATTTATGTTGAGCCATGTTATCAACCAAGACATCGATATATGGTAGCGGGAAATCATATTTGGGGCTTGACCTATTCAAATCCCTGTAGTCTATGCACATATATACTTTTCCATCTTTCTTTGGTACTGGGACCACATTTGCAACCCATTGGGGATATGATGTCACTGCCAGAAAACATGCATTGAACTGTTTCATTACCTCAACCTTGATCTTTTCAGACATATCTGGCCGCATGCGACGAACCTTTTGCTTTATCGAAGGACAACCTTCCTTTACTGGAAGACGATGGACTACGATATTAGTATCAAGCCCCGAAATATCTTCATATGACCAAGCGAACACTTCAACACAGTCGTGCAACATTTGGACCAATCTTCTCTTGACATAGTATTCCAAGTTGGTGCCGATCTTGACCTCCCTCTTGTCTACCTCAATGCCTAGGTTGATCACTTCAACTGGTTCTTCGTGCGGTTGAATGGCCTTTTCCTCTTATATCAGAAGTCTGGCGAGTTCCCCAAGTATTTCACAATCTTCCTCGCCTTCGTCTTCGGCTTGATATATTGGATGTTCAAAATTATAGATGGTAATAGCATAATCATTGTCAATGAAATCCGGATTGGATGTGGATCTGCAAATGTGTGTCTGTGCATGTAAGGTCACATGGATACTTTGAAAATGCAGTAAAATAAAAGAAAGATGAAGAGAACAAAATTTAAATGCAAAATAGTTCAATGTTTATCATTAAAATAAGCATATGGCATATGAAAATGACAAACCCTTAACAAATGGACCATTGTGCCCCGAGGAAGGCACATGGATTAAAGTCATTTTTTAACGAAAATTATAGACATAGTTCTTAAAGTAATAAAAATAGTAAATGGCAATTAATCCTGGCTGAAGGAGATTGGGATGAAGTCCTTAATCTTCCAGTTGTTGAGTCATCCACCAGCAGTCGGGTAGATCCAGTCGTCAAAGTGGAAATCAACATCAGAGTCTTCAAGAACATTAACCTCATGGTTACTAATGCGGAGATGTGGTTTCCCTACGCGAGCACGTCAAACCTCCTTTTGAGCTTTGGAAGTGAAGCCCAATCCAAATTTATTTGACTTGAAAGGGAAATTAGGAAGTTGTCCCTAAATGGTGCAATCTCCTTCTTCAATAACAACACAAACATCTTTGAGAGAAGCCATCCCTGGTGTATCTTTAACAGCTTTGGGAGTGTCAGGAATGGCTTTGGCAACATCAACCATGGGAGAGATCACTTCAAAGGCTTAACAAGGAGTTTCAATGAAATCACCATCCATTTCAATATACTTAAATGAATTCAGATGACTGATCATAAACTCTTCTTCTCCGTATACTGTGACAATTTTCCCCTTGACCAGATATTTCAACTTTTAATGTAGTGTGGAAGTCACCGCACCTGCCCCATGGATCCATGGGCTTCTAAATAGGCAAGAATAAGTAGGCCGGATATCCATCACATAGAATGTCGATTTGAATACTTGAGACCCAACTTTGATGGAGAGATCAACCTCTCCATAGACCATCCTCTTTGATCCGTCAAAGGCTTTCACTACAATGTCACTAGGCTTCAGTACCAAACCTTCACAGTCCAACCGGTCTAGAGTACCTTTGGGTAAGACATTAAGGGAGGACCCAGTATCCACCAATTTATGGGCTAAATTGGTTCCTTTACATTCGATGGAAACATGCATATCTTTGTTGTGGTTTTTCCCGGCTGGAGTTAGATCTGTATCCGAAAATCCCAAACCATTGTCAGCAGTCAAACTCGCTACATAGTTTTCAAATTGGTCGGCCGTAGTTTCTTGAGGGACATGCGCGTTTTTCAAGAATTTTATTAGTGCTTGAGCATGTGCCTCAAAGCATAGCAACAAAGACATCATAGAAATCTTCGAGGGTGTTTTCCCCAACTGTTCCACTATCTTATAATCACTTTTTCTGATGATTTTTAGAATCTCCTCCATCTCTTGGGTAGATGGGTCCTCAATGGTAATATCTTTTGCAGGCACCTTCGTCAAGGCAGGCTCAGTTAATTTTTCTTTTCCTCTAGTGTCGAAATAGGTTTAACAGCAGTAATGCGAACAGGTGTAGTTGTGGTTGTTGGAGGTAAAATATCTGGAGAGAAGATCCTCCCTGTCCTAGTAACTTTACTTGACCTAACAATGTTTGTAACCTCATCAGTTTCATCTTCATCAATCCATGAATCTTGTTTGGTACCATGATAATACACTTCCGCCCTATAATTCCAGGGCACAACCTTATCAGAAGAGTAGGGAACTGGCCCCGTTGTGGTGATAATTAGTCGAGCTATTTTTGGTTCAATGGGAATCCTAATAGGACCTTCTGAGGTGATCCTAATAGGTTTGTTTGAGATATTAATGATGGACACGTCTTCTTGAGATACATTTTGGGCCAAGCTTTTAACAGATAGAGTTCTTTCAAATAGAATCTCATGGCTATCCATTAGTTGTTGGACACCTTTCTTCAGTAATTCACAACCATTAATTTGTACAACATAGTAGCAACAGTCTTCAAGGTAACCAAGGAATACCCCAACTTTCAACAAATTCTTTTTAATAGTCTTCAAAGGAGTGGTCAATTCATTGACGGAGGAAACAAGAGAGACATATTCAATAGCATTGACACCCTTACCATGTTTTGGAATAGGTGCAGTGATCACGTTGGGAGTTGGCGGAGGGTCGAATTCAATTGTCTTGTTATCAATTAGGTCCTGGATTTGGTTTTTTAATGCCCAACAGTTGTTGGTATCATGTCTGGGGCTATTGGAGTGGTAAACACATTTTACATTCGGGTTATATTTTGGATATGAAACATTGGGATTTGAAGGGGGGTCCCGTAATGTTACCAAATTGGCCTTCAACATGTGTTGTAGGGCTTGAGATAATGACATGTTGATTCTGGTAAATTGTCTCCTCGGGATGTCTGGTCTTTGTTGATTAGCTTGTTGTGGTGGTCTTTGAGTAGAAGTTGGATTGAAGATTAGAACTGCATTTACTGACTGGCGATGGTCCTTCCTAGCATGGCTTCTTGACCCATACACAACATTAGTCTCTTTTTTTTACCAATAAATGGTTTTTTCACAGCATATAAGGTGGAAGCCATGGGTATCTTCCCACTTTTAACCATGCTTTCAACCCTCTCACCAGTTAAAATCAATTCAGTAAATCTGGATGATGAACTTCCAATCAACAAGTTGAAAAATGGTCCAGTGAACATTCCCATAAACATATCTACCAACTCCCTATCAGTCAAAGGTGGTTGCACTCTGCCATCCAGGTCTCTCCATTTTTGAGTGTATTCTTTGAAACCCTCGTTGGAACCCATGGTCATTTCTAGTAGTTGCACCCTAGTTGGCGCAAGATCAACGTTATATTGATATTGGCAGTAAAAAGCAGTGACCAAATCCTCCCAAGTATGGATGTTAGTCCCTTCCAATTGGTAAAACCACTCTAACTGTGTCCCAAATAGACTTTCTTGAAAAAAGTGCACCCATAGTTTTCTATCGGTGGTATGCGGCTGAATTTTGAGGACGTAAGATCTTAAGTGAAGCTTCGGGCATGAGATACCATCGTACTTGGAAAAAACAAGAATCTTGAATTTGTCGGGGATGACTACCCCAGGAATCAAGCCCAAGTCACCAAAGTCCAAGCAAGGCACAACTTGAATTTCCACAACCTTCAATCTGTCTTCTAGTTGCTTATATTTGTCTTCGGCCGGTGGATATTGCTCGTCAAAATAATCCTCGTCTTCAGAGATTTGATTGTTTCCACCCCAGCACAGGTGCTCCTAGCATCTTCATCTTGATTCTCATCCTCCTCGGAGGATTCCTCTTCAATTTTAACTTGTCGGACGGAACCATTGAATCTCTTCCCCATGTTGATTACATCTTTCTTCTTGGTCTTCTTCTTCGTAACTAGAAGTGACATCATTTCTTGCTTCCCTTTGCTAAGTTGAGCAGAGTTTCTTGAAACTGAGAGTTTAGAGTCTGTAAGTCCTTCATAGTTTTCTCGAGATCCATCTTATACTAAAATAAACAGTAAAAATATAAGGAAACCCGTGTCGGAAAACCTGCTTATGATATGATGCATGTTATGCCAATGCAATGTTTTCAAGGATTCTATGGAATTTAAATTTTCTAGACAAAGAGAAGACAACAAAAATTAATTGCATTAATAAGTTCATGAATTACAAGTGCCTCTTGGGCTTACAAAGGTTATAAAATAAACTCCAAAAACAAAAAATAAAGGCTCAAGTTTCCCATGGTGCATCCTCTTTGGTGCAATGTAGGCATTCAGGCTTTGCTCTTCATGAAGTTGCCTCGTGAGCTCCAAAACCTTCTTCTCGCTTACGTAGAATTGTTCTTCAAAGGTATCTTGTTCCCTTTTGAGTTGAATCCATGATCTTTGCAATTCCTCGAAGTCTGTAGGCATGTCAGGATGAAGAAGACTGTAAGGTATGCCTCTCTCAGCAATGGGCTCCATAATCACATGTAGGATGGCTGGGTAAGGCATCATGAAACTTTGAGCATGAGTTCGTACCCACTTGAGGTAAGTCTCAAGAGGGATGGAATTTTTATGCCTTAAAGTCTTTCTTTCCACTTTGTATACCATTCTCCAATCTCGTATGAACCTTTGACGATAGCCTTGGATGCCGCCTTCGTAGTCGAATACCAAACCTTGGATTAGCGCATCATGGGGACCATCTCTTCACGCATACCCAAAATTTCGTAATGAAAGAGAAGGGTTATAGGTAATACCTCCCCTAATGCCCAAGAGTGGAACATTAGGGAACTCCCCACAATGGTCAATGACGGTAATATCCTCCAAAGATCGGGAACACCAATGAATATCCGAGTGTGAGAGTTACATCATCCTTTGAGACCATATCAAGCCTTGTTCATTCTTCAATGTTGATCGAGGTAGGTATGAAATAAACCACCTAGACAGTAATGGAATACAACATAAAAGAGTCCCTCTCTTCTTCATGGTGGGAGTGTGGAAACAATGTAGGATGTCTCCAAGTAGCGTAGGCATGGGATTACGAGAGAGAAAAACCTTGACGGCATTCACATCTATAAGTTGGTCCGAATTGGGGAATAGAACCAAACCATATATTAGAAGGGCCGTGACATCCTCAAAACTTGAGAATCTATATTTTCCCACAACAATCGAGCCTTATCCAACATAAACTTGGCTAGGAAACCCTTAACTCCACTCCTTGTTTCCCAATTTGCCACAATGTCAGATCTCTTTGAATGAAAAGCTTTGGCAATAACTTCAAGCTTTGGAGTTTCCTCTAAATCGATGAATGGTATTTGATCAAGCACAGGCACTCCTAGCAGTTGAGAGAATTCTTCCAATGTAGGCACCAATTGGTAGTCAGGAAAGGTAAAGCGATGATGCATAGGATCAAAGAACTAAAAAAGTACACACATAATTTCTTCTTGAAAGCATGAGGTAGCCAAGTTGAGAAGTCGATAATATTTCTTGGTGAAAGGAGAATCTCCAGGAACCCTCGATGCTAACTCTTGAAGTTGAGGAGGCACAATCATGAAGCTGACTCGGATGGTATTTCTACGAGTAGAAGCCATATCCTACAAAACAGAACAAAGATAAATTCCAAAATCCTTAAAATGGTTAGTGATAATGCTTATGATGTTATGATGTTTATGATGTTATGAATAATAATCACAAACAAATCACACAAGGACCTTAATACGGTGGGAGAACTGACTTGGGTGTTTTGAGTTTTATCGCAATTGTTGCGAATAGAAAGAGTCGCCACTGGCTTTTCTTTTATCCAATAAAGGAAAGGGTGAAAAGAACAGGAAAGACATTTTGAGAATTTTCTTAAGTTCAGGGGGTAGGTTATGAAAAGGGAAGGTGTTAGCACCCTTTTCATCTGTAGTTATCTACAGGCTCTTATTTGCTAGCTCACTTTGAAATGCCTTGTGAAATGTGTTTGTGATTTGTTTTGAAATTAATTTTGAAAAGTTCCTTTGTTTAGGCGAACTTTGTAATGATTCTCGTCTCTATAAGAATGTATACAAAGTGTTGACTTTTGAAAATATTTCATGAAAGATGTTTCTTGTTGGAAATATGTTTTGAAAGTGAGTGTGGAGATGATTTTGTTTGTGAGCAAGCAACTACGAGCGTTCTATCTACTCAAAAAGTCTTTGTTCTTTTCCTCCTCCTTTAGATATTTCTATCTCACCATTGATTGGTAAGAAACCCTATCATTGGATGTGAAGGGACATGCGTGGGTCATCGTACAATCATAGAAGGCAACATTGTAGGATACCTTAACAATTTTTTGTAAGGGACTAAGATCGTTTACCGAAGACAACATCGAAGGGTCATCGAGGGACTACGATCTTGTATTCAAGGGTCATTGCTAAAGTATCCCACGTTCGAGGGACATGACTGTTTATTCTAAGGAAACAAGTGTGGGTTAACCCTAGAGGTGAAAGTGTGCGAAGTATATTGTTTTCATTTAATTTGTCTTGAATTAGGGTTGTCTATTGTTTGATTTTATGTCTTTCCATACAAACCTTAATTACTAGAAATAGTATTGAAAGCGATAAATTGCGGAAATTTAAAGTTCTACACTATTACATCATTTAGGGGATGGGGATACAAATTACAAATTGGGATGAAAGCAATAAAACCTAATAACTATTACAACTATATTGAATAATAGAATGTAAAATGTACAAGGATATAGAGATAGTGTAAAAGAGAATTGTTTTTTATGGTTTTGTTATGAAAAGATTTTAAAGTAAACCTAATTAACTAAAGAAAGAAATTAATTGATTAAAGTCCAAGCTAACTTAAAAGATAAAATCAAAACCTAACTTTAAATTAATTAATTAATTTTAAATAATAAAATGTATTTTTAGGGTTTTTGTTTAAGAGAAATGAAATAAAAATATGAAAATATTTAGTCTAAGTATTTAGTAAAGTATATATTTTTGTATTTTTTTTAACAAAATAATAATAAGAAATAAAATTATAAAAGAAAAGAAAATAAAATAAAAATATAAAAGTTGGGTTAGGGGGTTTGAAATTGAAAGGGACGTTAGGAAGTAAAAAACAATTTTTATTTAGGGCCCAAAATTGTTTTTGTTCTCAATCAGAAAATAAAAAATAAAAAAAATAAAAACATGGGCTGCGCGTGTTGAAGTATACAGGGGGTAAGGGTGAGAAAAAATGCATGGCCCAAATGTACGAGGCCCAGCTCTAAAAAAATGAAACAAGGAAAAATATGAAGAAAAAAAACCAAAAGGTCTCGCTGGGGCTTGAACCCAGGACCTCCTATAACAATGCCTTACGCGTACACTTGCTGCCACTGGGATGACCTGTACATCTGGTATAGAAACAACAACCAATAAACTTAACATAAAACAAGTTCATGAGGCCAACTTCATATTCTTCCTCGCGCCAACCAGAACTTCTGCAACTTATTCATTTCTCATCCATTCTCAAAAATATGAACATCAAACTTATTAGAAATTTTATCACGATTTCAGAAATGTAAATAACTTAAGCAATATATCAAATATGAGCACGAATTTTAAATAGTACCAAATTCTGAACTAATTTTTCAGGAAGTTCAAGTTCAAAATTCTCACTACTCAGGCAATATAAATGAATTCTAAGGACATGGTTAGTTTCAGGGCTATGATGTCTACGTTTTATAATCACAAATGAAACCAAATGATGCCTATATGAAGAGTTCAAAAGTCAGAAAACTCACCTTGAAAATGGAACTCGTGTTTTGAGTTTAAGCAGCTTTCAAGGTGTTGTAATGATCTGGTTAGCTTCCTTGAACCTCTAGGAAGCTAATGCAATGGTTAGTTTGGATTGAGGATGGTTGAATCGTGCTAGAGAAGTCAATATGCAGTACCATGTTTTTAGTTATGGAGGATAGTGAAGATGGAGTTACAGTTGTGTAAGAAGTGTTGGGATCAGTTATATTTGATATGAGGAAGCTTTAGGATTGATTTGGAGCAGAAACGCACGAGTGGTTTATGAGATGGTAGTTCTTGGGCAGAAATGACAAGTTATGGTGATTTTATAGAAATTTATGTTTTGAGGGAGTTTGAGAGAGTTTCAATGCTTGTTTCTCCGTTTCCTAGATTGCATAATAATGTATCAATTTATAGGAAAAAGGTTTTGAGAGCTTGAGGTGATCAAAAGTACAAGTTCACATGTTATGGCTCTTTGGCTTGTTTTTGAAGCAAGCTTGATACACATTGTCCCAATGCATAGTAGAAATCTATCTAGAGTGGTTACATGCTTTAAACATTTTTATCTGGCTTTTTATGTTGAGTGTGTGTTGAAGAAACAAGTTAGAAGCTCAAGACAAGTTGATTTTGTGATTAAAGCAACTTTTCAAGAATGGAATGGTAACTTTGTGCCATAAATGGAAATTCAACTTTGGTAATGGCTCAAATGCTTAGATAATGGCTCTATCAGTTGTGTAATTAATTAATTATGGAGTAAAACACAAGTTAGAAGCCTGCAAATTAAGATTATGCAGCATGGCTATGAGATTGGATCAAATTTTCATCAAGAAAATGACCTATAATTCAAGTTTATGAGGCCATCTTCATCTCTTTGAAACTTCTAGATCAAGCATGATCTCTTTAAGTTCTTGGACATTTTGGAAAGCTTGAAACATCCTATACAATCTTCATGTTGACCATTTTGACAAAACCATCTTAGAGCAATGTGAAAAATGGCCAAGAAGTTGGGACACAAATCTGCTTAAACTATGTCAAATTTTCACTGTGTTTTTAGAAAAAGTGCATGACTTCATGGGCTTATAACTCAAAATCTAAGATTTTTTTTGGATATGATCTCTATAATACAAAGTTGTAGATAGCATCAAGATCTACAACTTTCATGTTGAAAGTTTCTTTTGAATCACCTTGCATCTTGGTGAAAAATTGGCATGAAGTAGTGAAATTATCATGTATAAAAACACTTGGGAAATATTTCTAAGTCTTGAAAAGTTTGACTTTTCAGATTGACTTTTGACTTTCTTGATTTCTTGATGATCAAGCTTCATATTTTTGAATATCTTTATGAATTGTGATCTCTAAAATCAAATCTTGATCAAAAAGTCAAAGTTTTACTTTTTGTGCATCAGTTGACTTTTCATCAATTGACCCAAAATTCAACTATCAATCCATTGATTTTGAAAGATGATTTGAGCCATGAGATTAGGTCAACATGTTGTATTTGAATCCTTGAGATTTTGCTTCAAGCCGTTGGATCATGTATTATGTCAAAAGTCAGTGATTAGTCAATTTGCAGTCAAAACCCTAATTTTGACCATTTTGCCCATTTGGTAAATTGAGTGCTTTTCTTGAGGAATTATGATCAATACTTGATAAAATAATGAATAGGACCTTAAAATTTTGATGTTGGTAAGAAATCACGAAGTTTGACTGTAGGTTGATCTTTATCCACTACAATTGATTTTCAGTCATCTGGTCAATTGACTGAGCAAAATTGTGATTCAAGACTTGAAACTAGACATGAATATGCTTGGAGGACTATAATGATCCATGAAAGTCACTTGAGGAATTATAAGTCTAATTATCCTTGTGAAAATCAAAACCCTAATTTGAGGCATCAGTGTTTAGGAGGTGGTTTGACCTAGTCAACACTTTGTGTAAACTTGAGCCATTGGAAATCTTGTGAGGAATGTCTTGAGAAAAGAGAGGGAAAATTTTGGGGTAAAACATACATTAATTCCGTACTTCGAGGAAATAACTTTTGAATATATCCCACGAAAAGAGAATCAGTTGGCAGATGCATTGGAAACCATGTCCTTTATGTTCAATGTCATATGTGACAACGAAGCTCCTCGGATTACCATTGGACTAGACGAACCGACACATTGCTGCAAAGTTGACACTGACGGGGTAGAAGAGAAGCCTTGGTTTCCTTAAGTGAAAAGGTACCTCGAAGCCCAAGAGTACCCAAAGGGTGCATCTATTAACGACAAGAAATTTCTATGGAGGTTCTCGGCCAAGTTCTTTCTGAGCAATGGAATTTTATACAAGCACAACCACGATTCGACACTACTTCATTGTGTAGACAAGAAGGAAGTTGAGAAAATTATGGAGGATATGCACGAAGGTGTCTTTGGTACTCACTCCAATGGGCATATAATGGCTAAGAAGATTCTGAGAGCGAGTTACTATTGGTCGACTATAGAAACTGATTACCATCACCACTCAAGAACTTGTCACAAATGCCAGATTTATGCTAACAAAGTACATGTGCCACCGGTCCCTATGAACATCTTGACTTCTCCTTGGCCATTTGCAATGTGGGGCATTTATATGATTGGTGAGATAAAGCCTACAACTTCTAACGGACATTGTTTCATCCTCGTGGCCATTGATTACTTCATGAAGTAGGTTGAAGTAGCCTCATTTGCCTCCATTACAAAGAATGTTGTGGCTCGATTTATTAATCATAACCTCATCTATCAGTATAGCATACCCAAAAGGATCGTTACAGATAATGGCACCAATCTCAACAACACTATGATCACGGAACTCTGTATGCAGTTCAAGATTAAGCACCATAATTCTTCTCCATATTGACTGAAGATGAATGGCGCAGTGGAAGCTGCCAATAAGAACATCAAGAAGATTATATAGAAGATAATAGTGATATATAAAGATTGGCATGAGGTGTTACCATTTCCTCTTCATGGCTATCGCACTTCAGTACAAACATCAACTGAGGCAACCCCATTCTCTCTAGTCTATGATATGGAAGTTGTTCTTCCTGTCGAGGTCCAAATTCCTTCTCTAAGGATTATGAAAGATGCAGATTTAGACGAAGACGAGTGGATTTAGACTAGTTTGTACCAAATAAATTTGATCGACGATAAAAGGCTTGCGGCTGTTTGTCATGGTCAGATGTACCAGAAGCGTATGATCAAAGCCTTCAACAAGAAAGTCAAGCATCGAGTATATCAAGCTAATGACTTGGTAATAAAGCATATCATCCTGCCACAAGGTGATCCCAGGGGAAAATGGACTCCCACCTACGAAGGGCCATTTTTAGTCAAGAAAATATTTTCTGGCGGCGCTATGATACTTACCACTATGGACGGTGAATATTTTCCGCACCCTGTGAACACGGACATAGTCAAAAAATACTACGCATAAAAGAGGCCTGCTAGGTTGACTAGCCTAGGCAAAAATAAGGGCATCCCGGTAAACCAAAAGGGTTCGGGAAAAAATTATGGATATATATATATATATAGATAAAGATTATACACCCGGCAAGTCGAAAACCTGAAGAGGCAGCTTGGGCAAAAAAGGGCATCCCGGTAACGTCAAGTTCGAATGGTACAGACCAATTCAGTCAACTTCTTCCGACAGTGAGGGATGAGATACTTGAAGACATAAAGGCAATAACATAGTTGAAACTCGATGGGATCGTTTACACATAGCTATATGTTTTGTTTTTACTTTGTACTCTTTTCATTTTACGATGATTTCCTCTTACTCAGATCTCTGTCTCCTTGTACAAAACCGTCTGTTTATAGGCAAATTATAAATACAAATATCATTCAAAATTTAAATATGTTTTACCTTCCCTGTTTTGTTTGCAAAAACGTTTAATGACTAAATTGAATGAAAATATGCATATGCATATGATTATTGTTAACAAATATATGCATAAAAACAGGAATCAACATTTTCTAAAGACTCTAGGAGTTAGGATAACATTCAAGTCATCCACAAATCCCCATAGAAAAATCCCCGTCGAGCTACCTATACAAGCTCATCCCTGACAGAGATACATTCCTCAGCAAGTCTAATATGTCCTCAGATGGAAATTGGGGCTTTTTCCAGCTATTAACATAACCATACTCCTCAACAGATCGCCCTAGCGGATAAAGGAGTTTGATTATCTCTCCTGCATATAGTGGAAACTTCCTCCGCACAACCTACAGAATTCCAATCCTCATCAAAGATTATGTCCTCAACACAATCCACAGGAATTTAATTCTCCAACAGAGTTTATTTCTCCAACACTATAAAATCTCCAACAGGATTCTCTTCTCTAGCAGGGTTTATTTCCCCAAAAAAATTTAATTTCTCAAGAAAAGTTCATTTCTCCGACTACTGCAAATCAACGGAAAGATTCTCTTCTCCAACAAAGTATAGGTTACTATCCTCAGAGAGTTGCTATAGAATCTGAAATCGGGCCATATGTCATCTAACTTTGTCCTCCCTAAAAGAGTTAGCATACATATCAGAAACTCTGTCAAACAATGCCTAATAAGGTTATTCACCTCTTTTATCCCCAGTCAGGGTATATAAGAACTAAATTCCCTAGTAGAATGATGAATGACCAATGTTCCTGAACTCTTCTATCCCCAAGAAGAAGTCAAACATTCCTAGCCGAGTATCCTTAAAACAGAAAGCAGGAATTCCCAGCGGAGACATTCTAAACAAGATTGAAGATTCATGTTCTTCATCTCCAGCAACAGCCAGGGATTTATTTTCCTCAGTCAAGGATGTTATAAAAATCTACCAATACACTTCAACGACATCTTGCATCCATACATCATTTACAAATATCATAGCACATGCATACGAAACGCATATAACACACTCTCATTTACTTTGAGAAAATCATTATGCAATGCATTACATATATCATGACATTTCATGAAGACCAACTTTGTCTTTTCAGGTAAAAGTCTACAAACAGACGAATATCATCAAAAAAATTTCAAACAGGTCAGAGATTAATTCCCGAAACAGGACGGGGAAACTATATATATGATCAGGTCAAAGATTAATTCCCAAAACAGGACGGGGCACTATCTGTGTGACTAGGCAATATGAATTCCCAAAACAAGACGGGTTCGCCAATAGAAAGCAGGTCAAAGATTAAGTCCTGAAACAAGACGGGGAAATAATCTATATGAACAGGAAAAGATTGACTTCTGAAATAGGACGGGGAAACTATCAATATGATCAGGTGGTACGAATTCCCGACACAGGACAGGTTTACCAACAAAAGCAGATTGTGGATCAATTCCTGAAACATGACGGGGCGATTATCTACATGACAAGCATTTCCTTTAGAGACTGAATCTGACAAGAATTTCCCTCAGAGAATAAATCTGATAAGCAACTACTTAAGCACTTTCCCCAAAGATCCATTCGAAAAAGAATTCTTCAGATACAGTCAAGCGTAGACTCATTCTGATACTCCTATCGACAATTACTTTGATAGCATCTATAAGCCCGTCAATATTCTGTCACCTCTCCGAATGGCATCTTTAAGTGCCTTCAAGAAATATTATCAACCAACAACATTACCTTCTGCACATGCGAGTGCAAATTTTTGGGCAATTAAGTGTTAAATCATCTTCCACCTTCAGATCACGAATGGCGAACATGTCAATCTAACTCTTCAGGTTTAAAAAGATTGAACAGGGGCAGCTGTTGTACCCCAAAATTTTCCCTCCCATTTTTATTAAAGACATTCTCCTAGGGTTCTCAAATGCTCAAGGTTTCTCAAGAATTGATCAGACAAATTCTCCTCCTAAGCAATGGATCTACAACTAGGGTTTCACTTTTCTCAAGAAAGATTGTGTTAGAACAAGATTGGTTCTGATCATATCTCAGTTTTGATGATAACAATAAAATATATTTTATATATTTGATACTCTGATGAGCATATTTATTTGTTTCAGATAATGTTCTGACTGAGGTATTTTCCTAGATGAATATCATTTTGGCGTGCTGAGCTGAAAATAAATGAAGAAGTTCTTTGATGAAAGAACTATTTGTTTTAGCGCAAGTTCTGATGCTGAATCTGATAAGAAACTATTTTATGCATCTTCTAAAGCTTAGCAAGTTTCCATATAAACCATGTTCAGAAGTATTTTGAAAGCAAGCGCTGATAAGAAGTTTTGCAAGCATATTCTGAAGCAAGTTGTGAAGCTAGTTCTGATAGAATAAAGAAGCTAACAAGTTTTGTTAAGTTTCAGGACATATGCTCTGACAAGTGCCGTTTGTTCATTTAATGTAAAGACGGCTACATGCACTCAAGTGTCTACGCTAGTTCATTGGAAAATGTAATACTGCAAGCAAACACGCAAACATTTATTGCTCCACACTGTTGAAGGCAGCAACAGTCGTTTTCTTCATGCTATAAATAGGAGATCATTTATTGAAAGCCAACAACCCAATGACGTGAAAATATTCTGCTGCTCACAAATCATTTTACAAACACTTTGTGCAAAACTAATCTTAGTCAAAAATCACAGTTTGTGATATAGATTTCTAAGAAGCAAGTTGTTTCACTATCTGTAAAGATTTAATTCTTGTAATTGTTCCTTGAGAGACCAAGTTTGGTCATATTTCTCAAGAAGGCTAGGACTAGTTTGAGTCTTAGTGGTGTTAGTCACTTGTAAGTGTACTTGTGCATTAAATTGTTAGTTACAACAGTTTGGTTGTGTGATTTTAATCTGTTTGATTATAGTGAATTAAGTCCTTGTTGAGAAATGTGAAATCACCTTGGCGGGTGGACTGGAGTAGTTTGACTTCAAATGAACCAGGATAAAAATAATTGTGTCTTCCCATTATTGTTGAGCATTTAAGAAAAAGAAAAAGAGAAACTTATTCAACCCCCCCCCCCCCATTCTAAGTGTTTTCTCACCTACAAATTGAGTTTCCAAGACCTCAAGTGGATTTCATGGGTTCTCAAATGTCTCCAAGAATGCTCACACCAAGTTTCAAGCCTTGCATCACAAGTTTGCTCAATCAATTGCTCAAATGACTGAAAACAACTATATTGGATAAAAAGTCAATTATGGTCAACATACAATCAAACTTCAAGATTTTTGGTAAACATCAATATTTTGAAGTCATATTCGTCATTTGATCAAGTTTTGATCATAACTCATCAAGAAAACTCTCAATTCTTCAAAAGTCAAAAGTTGCTAAATTAGGGTATTTTAAGGAGAAGTCAACTAAATTTTGACTAAACACAACTTTCACATGCTTTATCATATTTTTCTCAACCAAATCTCATTTTGAAGTAAATTCAATTCTCTACAACTTTGTCTCTCTAAGCTCAAGTCCAAAAAATGCTTCATTTGAGAGATATGGGCCAATACATTACAGTTCATTTCAAAAGTCAACAAAAAGACACTTTTTGTCAAGGCAACTTACATCACGATAAATTCTTCAAATGCAAATATGATTAAAATAGGGATTGTTGTAGAGGACATCTTGAGAATTCCAAAAAGTCCAAGATCACATTTAAATGATAAAAATTAATAGATTTATAAGTAGTGCAAGTTGGGAAATTTTGAGCAAATGCATGAAACCAAAAATGATCAAACTTGAATTTTTAGGCTAGTGGGCTTGTGATTCAAGGTCCATGCGTGTTTAGTGCCTCAAGATAAACCCCAGATCTTATTCATGCACCCCTTGACCTTTTTATTTTATTTATTTTGTTTTTTATTAATTTAAAGTCAAAATTTAATGAAATAAAACAAGGACTTTTCTTACAAGGTCCAAGCCCAAGTGTTTTGACCTAATTGCAAGCATTATATATCCTCCTCATTCAGACAAAGGCAGCCACGAATCCTTGCAGCAAAAAACTTGTTCAAAAATCTCAAAAAAAATCTCAAAACTAGGCCAATTCGAAACCCTAGTTGCAGCCACCTTTAAAGCATTCTAGCTGTTCCATTCACTTCCAAGAGAACTATAGAGTAAGATGGGATCAAATGTGATGATCCAAAGGGCATATAATCAACATGCATACACATCTGTTTCTTTTTTTTTCCTTTCAAATTCATATCTTTATTTCCTTCATGTTTTAATGCATACTAATGATATTAACATGCTTCTGAGATCTCAAGGTGCAGGTTAGACCAATCACATGGCCTTCATTCTACGAGAATCATGAACCACCATGTTCATACTGATCCATGCTATTTTCATTGTAGCTCACAAACCATCGCAAATCAGCCAAAAACAATGGTTCCATTGAACTCGCAGGGGTTGATTTAGGGGGGTAGGGTACCCTTGGATCATTAACCATGTCTATTTTACAGGAATGAGAAAAAGATCCATAGGAGAAAACGAACGGAGCTAGGGCTCCGACGCTTCTTCGGTCCATGCAATTTGTTTATTTTATATTAATTTTGTTTCAGGAATATAACCATATGTATGGTCACCCCAGTTGCAAGCGAGCGCGTGTTAAGGTCTTACTATGCCAAGGCGTGGGTTCGATCCCTGCCTTTTGGAATTTGTGGATTTTTCTTACATTTTTCATGTTTTACATATTTGTAACATACTAAGTGCATTGGTCCCATTCTCTAACACCAAAGCGCGCTTGGCGCAGTGGCAAGGCTTTCAAGAGGAAAGGCTAAGGGCGTGGGTTCAACACTCACCCTGGCATTTTCATTTTTTTTTGTTTTCTAACTAATTTATCTTTTCCAACCCTAAATTCATTTAACCACAAAAGTTTTTTCACAAATCCTAATCAGGTTTTAGTTTCTTTTTTATAATTAACCTTTTTACAAATCCTAAAATTAATTAGTATTTTTAGGTTTTCTATCATTTAACTTTTTTAAGTAATTTCATCAATTAACATTTTTTAATTAAAAAATTAATTAGTTTTTTAGGTTTCTTTAATCATCAAAAAACCTTTTCTTCATAAAAATCAATAAAAAAACACTTCTTTTCCCTTCGATTTTATTTTGATTTTACAGTTTAGATCAAATGTATAGGTCTTTGCGAATTTAATTATTTCTCGCTTCCCTTTTTCCTTATTGTAACTATTCTCGGGTTGTAATAGTTTAAGGTTTTTACTTCCGCTTTTTATTATATAACTGCCCCAAAGCGATGTAATATGTTTAGGTTTACTTTCTGCTTTTACTTTCCGCACCTTTACAATTTTTTATACTTTCTATATTATTTCTTAGTAATTAGGTTGGCATGGAAAGACTAAAAAAAACGGTAGCAAAACCCTAATTATAAAATAATTGAATACAACACACCTCACACACTCACACTTTTAGGGTAACCTTCCTTGTTACCTTCGAAAAACAGTCATGCCCCTCGAAAGTGGGAACGCTTTAACAAAGTCCCTTGATACAAATATCATAGTCCCTCGATGACCCTTTAACATTGCCTTTCAAAAATGATCTAGTCCCTTAACGAAAATTGCTAAAGCGTCCTTACCAGTTGCCTTCGATGACTGTACGATGACCCACGTTTGTCCCTTCACATCCAATGATAGGGCTTCCTACTAACTAATGGTACAGATAGCACTATCTAAAGGAGGAGGAAAATACAATAATAACCTTGAGTAGGGTAGATCTTAACCGCTTGCTCACAAAAAACAAAACATTTTCTCACAATCATACTTTTCAATAAATATTTTCAAACAAACACTTTGTATGCATTCTCGAGGACAAATACGAGAATCATTACAAAGTTTCGCCTTACATTGGCAAGCTTTTCAAAATATTTTTCAAACACACAATTCAAAACAATTTCAAAAGTGAGCTAAGCGATTAAGAGCCCGTAGATAACTACAGATGAAAAGGGTACTAACACCTTCCCTTTTCATAATCTACCCACCAAACTCAAAATCTATCAAGGACTTTCATGTTCTTTTCATCCTTTCCTTATTGGATAAAAGAAAAGCCGATGGCGACTCTTGTTATCCGCAACAATTGCGATAAAATGAAAAACCAAATCAGTTCTCCCATCGTATTACACCTATGCATGTTCACTAAATTTCAAGTTATTTCAAATGGATGTTAAGAGTGCCTTTCTCAATGACTACATTTATGAAGAGGTATATGTATCTCAACCTCCAGGTTTTGAAAATTTTAAGTTTCCTAACTATGTTTAAAAACTTAATTGTGCTTTGTATAGTCTTAAACAAGCCCTTAGGGCTTGATACGAACGTCTTAGAAAATTCTTACTAGATCAAGGATTCTCAAGAGGAAAGGTTGATACAATTCTCTTTATTAAGCATTAAGGGAAAAACTCTATTTTAGTTCAAGTTTATGTAGATGACATTATCTTTGGATCTACTAACATGTCTTCGATCAAGGAATTCTCTAAGCTAATGCAGGGAGAAGTTGAAATGAGCATGATGGGGGAGTTAAACTACTTCCTCGGTCTTCAAATTGAGCAACTTAATGAATGGACTTTTATAAGCCAAAGGAAGTATTGTAATGATCTACTCAAGCGTTTCATTATGGCAAACTCTAAAGTAATCGACACTCAAATGCACACGACGGTGAATTTGGACCGAGATGAAAATGATAAGCCCGTCGATATAAAAATGTATAGATGTATGATTGGTTCCCTTCTCTATCTTACCGCATCCCATCCAGCTATTATGTTTAGTGTTTTCTTGTGTGCTAGGTTTTAATCATGTCCCAAGGAATCACATTTAAAATCCGTAAAGCGCATACTTAGGTACCTTTGTGGTACGTTAAAGTATGGACTTTGGTTCTCCAAGGGTAGTGATTGTTCTTTGGTTGGCTATTGCAACTCTGACTTAGCTGGTTGCAAATCGGATAGGAAAAGAACTAGTGAGACTTTTCATTTATTTTCAAACTCCTTAGTAAGTTGGCATAGCAAAAAGCAAGTTTTTGTTGCTTTGTCAAGTGCCGAGGCAGAATACGTTGCAGCCGGTAATTATTGTGCCCAAATTTTATGGCTCAAACAACAATTGCTCGACTTCAATGTTAAACTTGAACGTATTCCTATTTTTTGTGACAATACAAGGGCCAATAACCTAACAAAGAATCCAGTTTTGCATTCATGCACAAAACATATTGAGATTAGACATCATTTCCTTAGGGATCCTGTAGAAAAGGGTGACGTTATATTCGAGCATGTTGATATCAAAACCCAACTTGACGATATTTTTATAAAACCACTTGCAATGAAACCTTTCTTCCACATCCGTAGGGAACTTGGTGTTCTTGATATCTCGGATAGGTTGCAACTTCACTAAGTCGCATGCTCGTTATTTTATGATTGTATATTCCTTCATAATCTACTGTGTCTAATGCAAGCGTTAGTGAGGGCATTCGTCTTCAATCCTCCATGAAAGAAATGATGGTCAAAGTGAAGAAATGGTTAGTGATGGTATTCGTCTTCAAGCATTACTATGTCTTATGCTACATGTTAAGCAATTTTAATAATATACGTGCTTGAAGAAATGGTGGTCAAAGTGAAGAAGTCTCTGGTGTTGCAGATCGACAACATGTCAACCATAAATCTGACAAAGAATCCATTTTTTCATGGAATGAGTAAGCACATTGAAGCTATATTTCACTTCTTAAGGGAGAAAGTAAATCTAAGTGAACTTGAAGTGAGATATTGCTAAAGTGAAGCACATTGGATGACTTTTTCACCAAATAATTGAAGATCGATAAATTCCTGAATTAGAGAAAAAAATTAAGAATAGTTCAGATCGATTATAATTAGTTGTTTAACAACTTCAATTATAGGAGGATATATTGTGATATAATCCAAAAGCCCAATATGAATCGATGATATCTCTATCGGTTTGATTTGGTTTGGTTTTTAGTGTTTTTTTAAAATGGAACCGAACTAAATTAACCGGTTTGGTTTGGTTTGATTTAGTTTGGTTGATCGGTTTTCAACATTTTTTTTCTAAACATTATATTCAACAGTGTATTATTTGCTATCATATTATTTTGGTATATTTTATGCTATTATTTTTTCGAATAATATGTTTCATATAATATATTTCATACTATACTTTTCAAAAAACGTACAAGTTGTTCTTCATCCATATGAAGTATTGACATAATTTTCATACGTCATGAAATAAGTTCACTATCAAATATAAAAGTTTGCACTTGACATGAAAAGCTGGAAAGAGATTTGAAAGCTTAACAAATAAAGAAGAAAAATAAAAACAAAAGGTTTCAATACACATAAATTAACATGTTTCACACCTCAAACACACATCAAAACTATTTTGTAATAAGACTAGAAGGAAATTCGTTGAAGAAGAAACATAAAAGGTAATAAAAATATGAAAACTAACGAATAGAACTTGAACACGAATAAGGAAACCATAACCTATAAGAATGACAATGGCGAGAAAAACAGTGTTGGTGAACAGTCAGAATAGCAGTTTAGCGAAAGCAAGTTTATGGCTTATGGTTTCTATTTTTTACGTTTGGAGTTTGATTTTGGATATATATTTTGTTCAAAGAAAGGAAGTGTAAAAAAGATGGAGAAATGTATGAACGACACAAAGTTTGAGATTAATAGCTAAATAAAATATTAGTTAGGTATTTATATTCATCGGTTTGGTTCATCGGTTTGGCGGTTCCTAAAAAATATAACCAACAACCAAATGAAACTAACTCAATTTTAATTGGTTTGGTTCGGTTTTTAAATTGAACCAAAAATACTCGGTTTTTTTGTGAGGACAAGGATCCTCTATCCTTGTTTTAATCCTTGTTTTAATGATGTCAAAACATGCTCTTGATCTGGACTGACTCTATGGAAAACTTGTTAGTGGAATGGTTGGCATGAAAATCTTTTAGAACAAGCATTTTTGGTGTTTTTACTGTTTGTGTCGACTCATGCAAAAGTTAGGTCGACTCATAGATTAAAGAAGGTCATCACATATAGCTCGGGACTACTCATGTCGACTCTTTCGGTCGACTCATATTGGAAGTAAAACATTTTTTGTTTGTGTCGACTCAAGCCTTGTTACGGTCGACACATCTCTTTTCCAAAGGTCATCCTACAACACTCGAGATTGCTCGCGTCGAGTGAGTCTTCTGCATGGGTCGACCGCACGCTGTTTTCAACCAATCTTCTGCTATGTTTTTGGTCTTGACTACTTGGTAACATATAAATATTGATTTGCTTTCATCATTTTGGGTTAACAATAAAAAGTCAAATATATACATCAATTTCTCATCATCTTCATCCTCTCCTTGCATTCTTCAACAATTACACATAACAATTTTTGTTGATTAAAAAGCAGAGCTATGGTAATAACGTCCAAATTGAAGATTGATTTCAGATTTGGGTTAAGAATTGAGTGGGTTTTTTCTTGAATAAAACCGTTAGGATTTTGTCCTCCAAGATTCGTGTTGGTGGGGGGGGGGGGGGGGGGGGGTTGCACAAGTCTTTGCTTCATTAAATTTAGCCGAGTGAAAGGGTTGAGAAACGCTAGATTTGCTCAATCAAGTAGCGGTAACCGGAGGATTGTGAAGAAATATTTGGGGTCAAACGTCTTGCGATCGGAATCAACCGATTGAAATATTTGTAGAACAAAGAGTTTGTGAAATCTAGTAACGGTAACCGGAAGTTTGTTCGAAGAGTTTGGCATACTTGGTTTGGTTTTAACCAAGGGGAGATAAGGAAATAGTTTCATCATCAATAATTGGTTTATATGTAGTGAAGACTATTGTTTCTCTTATAACACTTTGAAACTTAATATCATATATCTTAATTCTAGATTTTAGAATTGGGGGAAGACGTACCCTATGTGAGGATGACAAAGGGAATTGCCTTATAAAATCATGTGTTGTTTCTCTTTCTCTATCCTTTTATTTTCGTTTGTTATAATTTGTATGATATTGATTGTTCAATTTATTTTACCGTGATTGTAGTGATTCAAACTTAGTTTACAATAATCATAGAAATCACTTTGGTTGTTATCAAGGAAAATTCATCACAACAATAAAATAAAATTAAACTTGTTGTGTTTTTTGCACACCAAGTATTTGATAAATTGACTAACACACAAATTAGTGATTTTGTCGAGTTTTATTTTAAACAGTTCATTGGAAGTAGTAAGCACTCATTGATATTGTATAAGTGATTTATTAGTAAGTAATCATATTGATTCATTTCTCATCATAAGATATCCATACGGTTTCGCATATCCGATCTTTTCAATAATGGATCGTTTAGACGATTTTGATTCGGGAAGCTTTCGCATCATTTCGAAACATATTTTAAAAGTGTAATTTTTAAATAAAGGATCTATTCAATCCCCCTTCTAGATCCGTCTCATCGTCTAACATTTTTTCGGATTTGTTTGGTTTGGATCATCTGTTTAATTGATTTTTTCTGATCCACTTACACCCAAAATTACATATCGATTATGACTATATATATATATATATATATATATATATATATATATATATATATATATATATATATATATATATATATATATATATATATATATATATATATATATATATATATATATATATATCAAACACCAAATGCTTAATAGCATAATACCGTTGTCAACCTATTAATAAGCATGCATAGTGTGAACTACATGTGATTTTGTCTCGTGAAGCTCATTGTCTTGTTCTTAAGGAGTAATAATTTCATTATTTGGTAATCATCAGTTTCCAATTCAGCACGACTACAATTTTATAGAAGGCTTGCTGTTTGGAGAGGGAGACATCTCTCTCTTTCTAGTTGTGTTGTTTTGATCAATTCGGTGTTGAACGCCATTTCGATTTACTCGTTATCTTTCTATATAGTGCCTTCAAAAGTGTTACATGAGATTCGGAGTATTCAAAGTATTTTTTTATGGTATGGTTGCAAGAACAAAATGACCATTCTTTGGGTTAGTTAGAAAGCGGTGTGTAAGTCGAAATATCAAGGTGGCCTCGATATCAAAGACGTTGAAGTTCTAAATAAGGCACTTATTAGTAAGTGGCATTAGATGATTTTAACGGAGTGTAATAGAGGAAGGGGGTAGATTGCTCATAATTAGATACAAGAATCCAAAGGTCAAAGTGTTCGTTGGTGATAATAGAGTGCTCAACAAAGCAGATTCGATATAGTGGCGGGACTTGATTTTGTCTAATTCTTTATTTGTTGTTGTCCTTTCTGGTTTTGTTGGTTTCATTAAGTGCAGGGTCAATGATGGATAATGAATAAATTTTTGGTATTTAATGTGGCTGGGTAATCAATCTTTTCAGGAACGCATATCTGGAAATTTACGAAGTTGCAGTCAACAAGGATATTAGTGTGGAAGATGTAGTAACCTGTATTGATTTTTCTTGGTCTTAGAAGTTTCAGGACATAGTGGCAAATATTGAAGATGTAGACCCCCTTCTTTGGGAGTAATTCAAAGAGTAGTTGTTGAATGTGGACTTGGTGGAGAATACGAATGATGAGTTTGTTTGGTTGAAGGAAGACAACATATTTTTTCGGTTAAATCTTGCTTCGAATATCTCACTTCGCTTTCTCACAATAGTTTGTATTTTGAAGTTGTGTTGAACACTCTGAAGTATCTGTGGGAGGTAAAGGTTTCGTCGAACACGTCCCTCTTTGGGTGGAGATTCACTCTCGGTAGGATTTCCACCAAAGATCAATTGGTTAGACATGATATTTTAACAGATGATACAATTTTTTGTTTTAGGAAAGATGAAACCAAATCACATATGTTCGGCCAATGTGTTTTCACAACCAGAATCTGAACCAAGGTCCTTTTGTGGATTGAAATCAACTTGGGATTATCTTTGGATGAGTATGTGGAGTATTTTTCTATTACCAGAAGGTGAAGAATAAGTTGGATAGGAAAACTATAGGAGTGATTTGATTGACTTCTGTTTGAAGTATTTGGTTGATGGTAACGTTGCGCTTTTCAAATGATATGAGTGATTTGATTGGCTTCTATTTGGAGTATTTGGTTGATGGTAATGTTGCGCTTTTCAAATGAGCTATATTTAATTTTGATGATTGCTTGTCGATGATCATTCATAGGTCTTGGGGGTTTAGTTTATAAGTCTTTTGGTCTTTGTAATTTTTATGATTGAAACATCTTATCTCTCCGCTCCTTTAAGTCAGGATGATTTATTTTGTTTGTTTCGAGTGTAATATCCCTTATATATATATATATATATATATATATATATATATATATATATATATATATATATATATATATATATATATATATATATATATATATATATATATATATATATATATATATATATATATATATATATATATATATATATATATATATATATATATATATATATATATATACCGTAAGGTTTTGATTAATAGAATTTAAAATTATTAATATTATATATTTATTGATTAATAAAGAAATAAAAATAATTAATAAATTATAAATAAAATAGGAAAAATACTTAAATAGATACAAACGTAACAATTGATTTTAACACAATCAATTATAATTTTTTTATTAATAAAAAAATTAAAATAATTTTTTTCTGCTTCCTTATCACAATCACTTCATAATTCTAATTAAAAAATAAATTATATTTTAAATAAATTTAAATTTTTTACTTATTTTATAAAAATATTGATACACGTACGTATTTACACAAATATTTCTCAATATAATAAGTAATTATAAATTGTTTTTAATAACTTTATAGAAGCCAAATATAATAATATATATAAATAAAATGTTCGCCTATAATTTGAAGACCAAAAATACATGAATTCATAGTTATCATGCACAACTATCAAATTCTTTAAAAAAAGCGATATTCCCTCAGAACATTCTCTAATCTAAACACATTCTTAGTGTTATAAAATTAATTAGTTTACTTATTTTTATAGCAATCTAACATATCTAAGTTATGGAAACTCACATATCAGTGACCCATTCAACTCTATAATAAAAAAAAAAACCAACTCATATTTGAATTAAATTCATTCTAGTTTACATCCTCCCAAACCAATCGACATATTCTTTTTCTCATTCTCTCTCTTAAGCTTGTAGCGTTTTGAAGCTGAATAGGATTAAGAGAGCACCCTATATGTAGGTAAATGTTCAACGTATATGTTTCTTATTGATTAGTTGTATATCTAAATATCTAGTTTGGTTAAATACACAAACCCAACAATATATGTCTATGCCTATGTATAAATAAAATATATAGTTTTTTGTGTAGAATTTTTTCTCAATTATAATGTTAATTAAAATTATTGTATTTATATTTTTTATATAATATTATTTAAATAATTAATTATAAAAGTCGATTAAGTCTCATTGAAGTACGAACAGTTCTATTATAAAAATATAATATTTTAAATTTATAGGTTAAAATTAATTAGTTACAATATATACATCACAAATTAAAATATATGGATTAAATGTATACAATTATATTTTTTCAAATTTCTTAAAAATATACTTACACCCATTAAAAAAACAAAGATTTTCTTGGGAAAAATAATAATTAATTAAATACTATTAAAATAGTTAATTAAACATAACTAATTTTTATACTACTAGTTTTCGTCACAAAGTTAATGAAATTAACGCATGTTAGAATAACAGACATTTTCTTTAGGAAAAAAAACAGACACATAAGTTTGGATTAGTAAATAATTATACTTTTAGACTATTACATGCTAGATCGAGGCTAAACCTAAGCCACGCTATTACTTTTACTTAACCTATGAAACACCTCAAACACCTAAAAAATGAGCTGAAGAATAAGCATTGACCTACCTAGTTACTTAAGAATCTTATATCTATGGAACTATGTTTTGCAAGGTACTCAAAGAAGTAATCAAAGGATTCTTTGATAATGTGTTTTTGAAGATGACAATTGGAAAGAGTTTTTGATGATGTAACATGTATGACAACCGTAGTTGTATATCTCTATGGGGAGTTGTTGTTGCACATTCTTATCTTATGTAGGGGGAGAAATCCCGATACAGTTGTGTTTTGATTGCTTGTCTTATTGCTTTCACATTATATCGTTCTTGAGTCTCTCTCATAGATTGCTCACACATGATTCATATTTTTTAGCATGCATAAATATTTTTGTTATGTTTGAACTTGATCAAAATGTTATTAGTCAAGTGTATGAGTATGTGGAATAAAAGCATTGCGCGTTCTTTTCAAATCACGTGCAAAGAATAGTTTTTTAACATGAAAAATTAGGTTTTTGAAGTCCTTGACTCAAATCATTCAATTTCACATGAGATTCTATTCGAATCAAATCAAACAGAAACTTGCAAAAGATTTTGAGAACTTTTTTATTCGAATCACAGTTTATACATGATTTGAATCACACATGTTTTCGATCTTCCAAAAGTTTATGGAGATGATGATTCGAATCAAACTTTTCTACTTGATTTGAATCATTCGCTTTTTATGGTTTTTCCAAAAGTCTCTGGAGCAATTGATTCGAATCACAGATTGCACATGATTCGAATCATGTGACCTATGATTTAAATCACACAATCCACTTGATTAGAATCAACTGCATGGGTCAATATTTCATTTTTTTTTCCTTTTATTTCACTCACTTGTTCATTTGAAACATTACATGTATTGACCTTCACTCGAATCTAACCAACTTTTTTCAGTCTTTTGTGTGCTTCATCTTAAGCACATATATAAACACTTTGTCAACCTTTTAAAAAAAAGAATGCATAATCATTTGTGAAGTTTTTCATAAATGTTTGTGAATTTTCTGTGAAAATCAACCACTTCTTGGAAACTCTTGCAATCAGAAATATTTCATCTTCAGCCTCTTTTTTTTTTCACATCTTAATCATGAGTATATGTTAATTGATTAGGGGAGACAGTGTCTTGAAACTAATATTTCTTGGAGATTTGTTCAAAGGTTATCAGTTCTTGCAAGATTGGGGTTGTTGTCACTGGTGGTGACAAATTCCAGTGAAAAGAAGAAGATCTTCTCTCAAGAATTTCCTTAGTAGTGATTGTGTGGAAGGCTACGAAAAAGGCATAGTTCTTTTTACATATTCATACAATTTCACCACTCAACGGATCAGTAGGATCAAGGGGTTGATTTCTACAGACGAAAGCTTGGAGCAGAATTGGTGTTATTGGAAGATTGGAGCGTTAATTGAGTGGAGATTATGCAGAAGAGTTTAACAGTTGGCCATCTATACAAGTCAAGATCCGGAATGGAAGTTTTATTGCCTTCAGCATTATTACGGATAAGTGATTGTATTAACTCTACATATATTTGTCAAAATCTAATGGAATTATACTGTTACTTCCAACAGTGCATATAGACTTACGTGAGGATGAAAGAGTCGGAGCACTTTAAACCACTGTAACTCATGCTTCAGCTAGGACTTTTAAGGGATGTAACGTGGTCTGGTTCACGATTTAAGAAACAAAGGATAAAGACTCAATTTATTTGTACCCACCCGTTCTTCGTGATGTTCTTTAGTCCTATACTCAGTTAATTATGCATTTCAAATCCCAGTTGAGTTCTGGAATGTTGGCCCCGATATTTCGGTGATGGTTCAAAAATTGAATGTTTATTTGAGAAGACATTCATTTTTGTGACCTTTTCTTTTTGTTGAGGATTTATAGGACCTTTTTATTTTTTGATTTTGCTATCCCTGTCTTTTGCCTGAACTGTTTCTTTTGTGATTACAGTCAGCGGGATGCCCTAGTTTTTTTCTTAAGTCTCCTTCATAGGTTTTGACTTAATGGGCTTTTATTTTGAGAGATAATGATTGCCTGTTCTTAATGATTATGTGGAATCATCACCATCTTTTGGAGAGCATCTTCTACACTATTTGTCGTGTATGAAGCGAAAGCTTGCGTCTGAATGCACATCTGAATTAATTGAGAAAACTACTATGCCCCAGGTTATGATTAAGGGTTTTAATTTATGTGAAAAGAAAACTTCTACTTCTTAGGCTCAAAGTGGTTGACTAGGGATTATCTTCCTTATAACTCCACTGTTTAGGATTTGAAACAACGCCTGTACATCGTCAGCGAGGTCTGTTCAAAAGCATATTGTAGAGATTATGGTATCGTTCTCGTCATCCTCCCTCTAAAGGCTTAGAGCTTTTAATCAAGAGTTGAATATCACAAAAAGGAAGTAAGGAAGAAGTTTAAGCATAATGAAAACAAATTAATTCAAGACAAACATGTGCAATGCATTAATGAAATAACAAATTTTGACATGACAATAATTGTTTGAACAAACAAAGAAAATACAACTTGAGAATTCAAATGAACAAAAATGCTCTCAATCCTAGTCATGATTTGGCATGGGAGCAGTGATCACGTTGGGAGTCTCAGGAGGGTCAAACTCAATCTCCTTGGCGTCAATCATATTCTGAATCTTGTATTTCAGCGCCCAACAATCGTTAGTATCGTGCCCCGGACTGCCAGAGTGATAGGCACGCCTTGCATCAGGATTGTAGTTAGGAGAGGAAGTATTGAGGTTTGGATGAGGTCCTACCAGTGTAATCAGATTCATCCTCATCAAGTGTTGCAATACTTGAGACAACAACATGTTAAGCTTGGTAAACTGTCTCTTGGGATCGTCTTGCCTTCGCTGATTACCCCGTTGTTGTGGTCGTTGCACGCGTGCCGAATTAGATACCAGCACTGCCCCTACAGATTGGTGGTAGTTTGCCTTATTACGACCCTTCTGGCTATACACAGCATTGGCTTCCCTCTTACCAGCAAATAGCTTCTTCTCAGCATTAGAAGATGCAGCCATCAGGATCTTCCCACTCTTGATACCACTTTCGATCCTTTATCCAGTCAGAACCATCTCTGTGAACCCGGATGAGGAACTCCCAATCAGTAGATTAAAGAACGGGCCTGTCAGAGTGCCCATGAACATGTCTAGCATTTCCCGATCATTCAGAGGAGGTTGTACCCTGCCAACTAGATCCCTCCATTTCTGGGCATATTCCTTGAAGCCTTCGCTAGAATCCATAAACATGCTTTGAAGTTGCGTACGAGTTGGAGCGAGGTCAACATTGTATTGGTACTGCTTGTAGAAAGAAGCAGCCAAGTCTGCCCATGTATGAATGTCTGTTCTTTCTAGCTGATAGAACCACTCCAGTTGCGTGCCAGCTAAACTTTCTTGGAAGAAATGGACCCATAACTTTCAGTCAACAGTGTGAGGCTGGATCTTCCTGACATAGGACCTTAAGTGCAACTTAGGGCAGGAGACACCGTCATACTTAACAAATGTAGGAACCTTGAACTTTGGTGGGATGACCACTCCAGGAACCAGCCCTAACTCTGAAAAGTCCAAGCCAGGTACCTGCTGAATCTCCATAGCATTGAGACGATCCTCCAGCTATTTGTATTTATCATCAGCAGGAGGATATTGTTCCTCAGAGTAATCAGGTTCTTCTTCATCAGCCTCAGGGTTGTTGACTTCTTCAGGATTATCCTCTTTGTTTGATAGAGTTGTGAGATCTAGAGCTCGTTTAACCGGTCCTCTGAGTCTTCTTCCCATATTCAAGATGCCAGCCAGTTTCTTTGCCTTCTTCTTCTTCTCTTTGATGACAAGAGCTTTCAGTTCTTCCTTCCCCTGGGCCAAAGCCATGAACATTTGTTGGAACTGAGCATTTTGAGCTTGAAGGTATTTTACTGTTTGTTCAAGGGGCATTTCTTTTGCTGAAATAAACAGCGAAAAGATGAGAAACCTGTACTAGAAGACCTGTTATGAAATGGCATGAATGCAATGTTTTCAAGGATCTCGTGGGGTAAACAAGAAAATGTCAAAAGTTGAAATTTGCAGCTTCGATTGAAGAACTTCGTATTGTTGAGTGTCCTTCTACGAGAGTCAAGTCGCCATATCAAGTGGGTCATAGCCCCTGACTCAAGTTATTGATTTTTTATCTTTTGACGACATTGAATAGAGGAAAATAAACCCCCTTGCCCCTTGCTAGACGTCTTATTTATCATAACCTGCATCACAAACCCTTGAGATCCTTGAAATGGTTAAGGAAATGTTGTGGCATGATGTTATGATGTGTATGATTATGCTAATAAATCACATGTATAGCAAGCACAAGCAAATCACACTAAGACCTTAGGTTTAAGGCTTGCATGGGTCTTAAGGTCATACCCTCTTGAAGTTGGATTGGTTCAACCTTTCATATGAATAGTAACCAGGTTCTAAAGGATCTCAATATCAATGAACTTTCCCACAAGTTTTGTTCGATAGGCGACTGACTCGCAACCAAACAAAACTCGGGAGTCAAATCTCAATGAGTGTAGCATCAAGTATCTGCCGACTTTGGGAATACACCAAAGACAGCCATCTCACTATGTCCTAATGGCCAAGTTGTTCAATTATAGGTTCTACGGCCAGTTGACGCTTCATGACACCATGCAGCGGCCCTGTATTCTCCTTGATTACTCAAGGGCTACCGGTACCAATCAAAGTGTCACATCAACATAGCTATCGCTTCAACCGTGTCGATATATCCCATACAGTTTCCACGATCTATTACTACTTGCCTAAAAGGTGCCCTAGATCTGGGTGTAGGATCTATAATAACCCAAACAAAGCCCTCAAAAGTAAATCAATCAAAGCACTCAAAGCATTTAAATAATGAATAACTCTAAGGTAACCCCACTTTTTGTATTCCCCAGCAGAGTCGCCAGTTTTGTGATATGGTGGCAGAACCGACTGTTTAATACTGGTTTTGCATTTGAGTTCGTAAATGTTGTGGTAAGAAAGAGTCACCATTGACTTTTCTTTTATCCAAATTAAGGAAAGGGTGAAAAGAACAGGAAAAAAACCTTTTCCAGAATTTTCTGAGTATGGGGGGTAGATTATGGAAAGGGAAGGTGTTAGCACCCTTTCCATCCGTAGTTTTCTACGGGCTCTTAGAGGTTTGTTCGTTTTGAAATAGATTTGTGCTTTGTGTGTTCTGAAAGTGTTTGGAAAATGCCTTAGTACAGTGATTTACTTTGCGTTTAAATCTTGTATCAGTCCTTAAGAGTGTTAACAAAGCAGATGTTTTGAAAATTGCTTTTGAAAAGTAGTATTTGTGTAAGTGCAAAATGTTTTTTGAGCAAACTTATAACAGCTATCTACTTTTATACTCGAAAAAGGTCATTCTTTTCCTCCTATCCTTTAGACAGTGTTATCCTACTATTAGTGAGTAGGTGGCCCTATCGTTGGATGGATTAGGGACATTCTAAAGAGACGTTACAGTCACGAAGGCAACTTGTGGAGACGCTTTAGCAATTTTGTTTAGGGACTAGATCATTTACTGAGAAGGCAACTGTAGGGTCATCGAGGGACTATGATCTTTAGATTTATGGGTCTTTGCTAAAGCGTTCCTGCCTCATGACTATTTTATTTCTGAAGGAAACCAAAGTGGGGTATCCTAGAGGTGTATATGTGCAAGTGTGTTATGTTCAGTTATTTTTGTATTTTTGTTAAGCTTGCTAACGTTTGATTTCAGTCTTTTCATACACGCCTAGTTACTAGCAGTTAATATATATAGAAATGTAAAGTGTGAAGATAAAACCCTACGCTATTACATGGCTTCAAGGAGGGGGTTTACAATGTACAAAAATTGGGGGAAGAAAAAATAATAAATAAAGCGGTAAAAATCCTAATTAGTTTATTACATCTAGTATACAGGTACAATAATGAATAGAAATTGCAAAAATAAATAATGCGCGTGGAAGTTGAAAATACGTCTAACAACCTAGTAAGAAAATCTTTTTGCTTATTTTTTTATTTAAGAAAGTAAATAACCTAAAAATTTATTTAGAAAATAAAATTAATCAAGAAAAATAGTCTAAATTCTTTTAGTTTTTTTTTATTATTTAAAGAAAATAATTAAACATAAATTAAGTCCTAAATTCTAATTTATTTTTAATTAAAGAAAAATAGTTAAAATAGTTATTAATTAATTCACAAAATTAATTTAATTAAAAAACTAAAACTATATTTTTTGTGATTTTATTATTACATTATACTAATTAAATAAATGAAGAAAACAAATTAAAATAAAAAAAATATAAAGCAAAGTGACAAAAACAATGCGAAATGGGCCAGGATAATTAGAAATTGGGGGGATGCTGAAATTGAATTTTGCTAGGCCCAAGTGAATGTTAAGCCCAGACCATACTGGATCAGGTGAGATGAGGCCTTGAGGGCCCATGGTGGATCTCAAATTGAAGCCTTTAGATCTAGACCCCTTATGATTTTAAGGCTAGATCTGATGGTGTTTGGTATACTTCTGCCTATGTAATGCATCGAATCTGCATGAAACAAGTTAGAAAATATAAAAGTGGAGCTTACTGAGGCGTTTTGTGATGTTTCATGGCTTGGTAATGATTGCAAAAGCTTCAGGGAGCCTCCAGAAATGTATCTGGATCTTTTGTTTGGACTGAGGAAGGCTGGAACCTAAAATGCGAATTTTACAACTTTGATATTTTTTTCAAAATTTGTAGAGCTTTTCCAAGTTGTATATCATGTGTCTTGAAGCTTGCTATTGTGTCATTTATATAGAGAGGAGGGAGGAGACAAGAGAACAAAGGTAATAACAACCATAAACATGTGTTTTTAAAGCCATGAATGATGTTTTGTAAGTTTGCCAAAGACATGGAATCTTGTCCTTTTTGAATTTGAGTGAATGTGGACATTGCTTGCACGGAATTTTATGGGCCTAGGCTGTCCAAAACATCAACCCAAAGCTCAAAGCCCGTTTCTAATCATTTTATACATTTTATTTTATATTTATTTGAAATTAATTAAAATAAATATGAATAAAATAGTTAGCAAATTCAAGGCATGGCAAGAATAATCTTAGAGATCCTCTATAGGCTTAGGAATATGTTTGAAGTCAAAGAAATTAAGCCATTGACCTAAAACTTCAAGTTTGCTCAATGCATAATTCTAGAAAATTCACAAATTTTCTCAACTTGGGCAAACCATAAATTGCTCAATTTTTATCTCATGATGTTGATCTTGGACTTTTGGAAAACCTAAGATGTCTACTTCAATCCCTCTTTTGGTCAATTTTTCATTTGAAGATTTTATCTTGATGTAAATGGTCTTGACAAAAAGTGTCTTTTGTTGACTTTCTGAAAATGACCTGTAATGTATAAGCTTGTATCTTTCAAATGGTGCATTTCTTGGACTTTAGGGCTGAAGTAAAGTTGTAGAGAATTGGATTCTCTTAAAAATTAGATTTGGTTGGGAAAAAATGGATGAAGTATGAGAAAGTTATGCCACGTCAAAGTTTGGTTGACTTTTCCTATAGAAACCCTAATTAGCAATTCTTGACTTTTGATGAATTAGGAGCATTTCTTGAGGGATCATGATCAACCCTTGATAAAATGATGGATATCACTTCAAAATGTTTATGTTGACCAAAAATCTTGAAGTTTGACTGTATATAGACCATAGTTGACTTTTGACCTAATACAGTTGATTTTCAAGCATTTAAGTAATTGACTGAGAAAACTTGTTGTGCAAGGAATGAAACTTGGCATGGATGACATTGAATACATATTAGGACCATGGAAAACACTTGAGACCTTTGGAGCTCACAGATCTTGGTGAAAAATGAACCCCTAGTTGGAAGGCCAATGCTTATGAGGAGAATTTGTCTGATCAATTCTTGGTCAACCTTGAGCAATTGAGGACCTCTAGGAGTATGTCTTGTGTGAAAATGGGAGGGAAAGTTTTGGGGTACAATAGAGGGGGTGAAACGAAAATAATGAAAGGCATAAATCAGGGAGGCCCAGGCGCCTGTGATGATCATGTGTGGACAATTCCTTGGAGTGCACCATATGCATGCTAATTTGGGAACGTTAGATCAGGATAGTTGAGATCTGATGGTCAAGATATGATAATGCATGGTGCATGTATTGGATTGCATAGCATGGAATCTGCAAGAGAAATGTTAGAAAATAAAATGCCAGAGGCAGAGATCGAACCCCTACCCTGGCACACTAATGCCTTACACACACACACACACGCTTGCCACTGGGGTGGCTGTTTCATCCGGTCATTATACCACTTGCAATAAACATAAAATGAACTTAATTTTCAAATTTTGAAAACGCGCCACCCTCCTTCTTCTTCTTCCTCACGCAGATAACAAGCATCACCATTTTCAAACATGTAGAACCTTCATTTCTCAACCATTTTGAAAATTTTAAAAACCAAAATTACTCGGAATTTAACAAGGATTTCAAATACGCAAGCATCATGAATTGATATGGACTATAACTCACGAATTTTTATCAGTACCAAAATGAAAACCTAACGATTCAGAGATACGATTCTTAACACACAAGAAATATAAATGAAAAATAAGCACATGGTTAGCTTCAGGACATCAATATCTACATTTTCTCTTTTGTATGTATGCACTAAAGATGCACGAGTAAGAAGTTCAAAGTTTGAGTTTTTTATCAAGTTGGAGAAAGTCTAACACTTCTTCTATAGACTTTTAGTGGAAAGTGATGATCCTATGAGCTTGCTGGGGCCTTCTTGAACTTATTCCAACCCTTACTTTGCTTTGAAAGTTGCTGAAATGCTCTAGCCAAGTCAAGTTGCAGGTCATGGTTTTTGAGTTTGGAGTATGATGATGCTACAGAAGTGTAACGGGGGTTTGGATGGCTTCTATATGATGTATAGATGATGTTTAAATGATAAAAAGGGAAAACGCATGAGTGGATTGTAAGTTAGGTGTTGGAAGTTTCAAATGTTCAACAATGGTGGTTTATTAGTGATTATGAGTTTGAGAGTATTTGAGGGCTTGTGAAATCGTGTCTTGGCTTGCAAATGGCCTCTCTATTTATAGAGAAAAGTCTTGAGGGCTTGTAGTAACCAGAATCTTGAGATAACAAGTTATGGTTTGAAAGCTTAGTTTTGAATCAACTTTGAAGAACATCGTTCCAATGCATTATAGGGTGGTTGGTAGGCTTAGAGATGTTGCTTCTTGGTGCTGAGATGTTTTGAAGTCAGAAGCAACTTTTGTGATTAAAGCAACTTTATCAAAATGGCAATGTTAACTTTGTGCCAAAAATGGAATGGTGCATTGGACAAAGCTTCTAATCCTTGGATCATGGCTCAAAATTGTGTGTAATCTTCTGATCGTGGATTGTTTTTGAATTTTAGAGGCCTACAAAGTGAGATCTCTAAGCATGGTGTGAGATTTGGCCATATGTTCATCACAAAAATGACCTATGATTCAAGAATGAAATGTCAACTTCATGTCTTCGAATATCCTAGCTCATGCATGATAAATTTGTGCTCTTGAACATTTTGAAAAGCTTGAAACATGACCTTCAACTTTCATGTTGACCATCTTGGCTAAATCAAATGGGAACTTGGTGAAAATTTACCAAGAAGTTGCGATAAAAAACTTATCAAAATTTGTTGAAATTTTTTCTAAGTGTTGGATAAAAATAATCAGAACATCATGGGCCCATATCTCTTGATCCAAGAACTTTTTGAGGATCATCCCACATTAACAAAGTTGTAGAATTCATAAATCCATACAACTTTCATTGTGAAAGTTTTCTTTAAATCAACTTGGATCTTAGTGAAAAATGGCCATGAAGTAGTGATTTTTTTAAGCACAAAACACTTCAAATTTTTCCAAGTGTTGGAAAATTTTTCAACTTTTGACTTTTTGTTGACTCTTTTTATTCTTGATGGTCAAGTTTTATAGTTTTGAATGTTTTAATGATTCTTGATTTTTGAATTCCAATGTTGACCAAAAAGTCAAAGTTTGACTTTTGTGTGACTGTTGAATTTTTATCTATTGATTCAATTCTTCAACTATCAATCACTTGTATCTTTGGAAATGTATTTAGTCATGTAATTAGGTCAAGATGTTGAATTTGAGCCCTTGAGATCATGCCTTAATCCATTAGGTCATGCACTAGGTCAAAAGTCAATGATCAATCATCTTAAATCAAAACCCTAATTTAGAAATTTTTGACCTTTTGATGATTTAAGGGATTTCCTTAAGGAATCATGATCAACCCTTGATCAATTGATGAATATCACCTCAAAATGTTGACGTTGACAAAAAATATTGAAGTTTGACTGTATATTGACCATAGTTGACTTTTTACCCAATATAGTTGATTTTCAAACATCTAAGCAATTGACTGAGCAAACTTGTGATGCAAGACTTGAAATTTGACATAAGCATTATTGCGGACCTATAATGAACCATGAAAGTTAATTGAGACCCTTGCAGACCAATTTCCTTTAAGAAGCACTAAACCCTAGTTGAAGACCCTTACTTAGGGGGAGTTTTGACCAGTCAACTCTTGAGTAGTTTTGAGCAAATGGGGACCTCATGAGAATGTCTTAAAGAAAATTGGAGGGCAAATTTTAGGGTATAAAAACTTCCCCTGTTCAATCTTCTTAAACCTAAAGAGTTAGATTGGCATGTCCGTCATTCGTGACTTGAAGGTAGAAGATGATTGAACACTTAAGTGCCCAGAAATTTGCACTCGCATGTGCCCGAAGTAATGTTGTTGGTTGATTATACTGGGAATGGGCTTAAATAAGCCATTTGGAGAGGTAATGATTAGTCATCGGAGATGGGCTTATAGATTCCATCCAAAGTAACTGTTTATAGAAATTAGACTAAGTCTACTCTTGACCTTAATTGGAAGAAGTAACATAATAAATCTATGCTCAATTTAATCTGAGCCAGGAAATGTCTACTGGAAGAAGTATCAGAATAAATCTAACGCTTGATTCAATCTGAGCCAGAAGATGTCTGCGTCCACCTTTAACCGGGAGAGTATCAGAATAAATCTATGGTCGATTTAATCTGAGCCAGGAAATATCTATTGGAAGAAGTATTAGAATTATTCTGTGGTCGATTTAATCTGAGCCAGAAGATGTATGCGCCCGTCTTTAACTGGGAGAAGTATTAGAACAAATCTATGGTCTATTTAATCTGAGCCAGGAAATATCTACTAGAAGAAGTTTCAGAATAAATCTATGCTTGATTTAATCTGAGCCAGAAGATGTATACGCCTGTCTTTAACTGGAAGAAGTATCAGAATAAATCTATCATTGATTTAATCTGATCCAGAAGATGTCTACGTTTGTCTTTAACTGGGAGAAGTATCAGAATAAATCTATGGTTGATTTAATCTGAGCCAAAAGAGGTCTTTTTGTCTTTAACTGGAAGAAGTATCAGAATAAATCTATGGTTGATTTAATTTGAGCCAGAAAATGTCTACTCAAAAAAGTATCAGAATAAATATATGGTTGATTTAATCTGAGCCAGAAAATGTCTACTGGAAGAAGTATCAGAATAAATCTACGCTTGATTTAATCTGATCCAAAAGATGTCTACTAGAAGAAGTATCAGAATAAATCTACCCTTGATTTAATCTGAGCCAGAAGAAGTATTTTTTCGGAATGATCCTCTGAAGAAATTGTTGAAATATCCCTTTGTTATATGTAGCCTTGGAGAAGACCGTCGGGTCATATAAGTAGTTGATGATTGTGATACGGTGGGAGAACTGACTTGAGGTTTTGCGTTTGTGTTCGCAAATGTTTCGGTTTAGCAAGAGTCACCACCGACTTTTTATTTTATCCAAAGGAAAGGTCAAAAAGCACAGGAAAGACCTTTAAGATGTTTTCTTGGGTTCGGGGGGTAGATTATGAAAAGGGAAGGTGCTAGCACCCTTTTCATCCATGGTTTTCCATGGGCTCTTAGTTACTTGTTTAGATCACTTGCTTTTGCTTTTCAATTGTTTGAAATGGTGCTTTTGTGTGTGGTTTTGAAAATGTTTTGAAAAGAGGCCTATGTTTAGGCAACCTTTTTAATGATTCTTGTTTGAATATATACAAAGGTGTTTGTCTTTTGAAAAAATGTTTCAATGTTTGGAAGTTTGTTTTGGGAAATGTTTTGAAATTGTGTATGTTTGTTTTGAAAATAGCAAGGATGGTTTGCAAGAGATCAAGTAACTAGAAGTTTTCTACCCTACTCAAAGATCTTTCCTACACATTTTTAACCCTTTGACATTGTTGTTTTACCATTGTATTTGGTGAAAAAACCTTGTGTTTGGATGTTAAACGGGACGGGCGTGGGTCATCGTATGGCCATGATAACAATATTACCAAGTATCTTAGCAAGTTTTTGAGGGACTAGATCATTTTTTGTATAGGCAACCAAGATAGCGTCATCGAGGGACTATGATCTTTTGTTTTTTGTTTTTTGTTTTGTTTTGCCAAGATACCTAGCATGCATATCATGGCCATGTTTTTAAGGCAACAAGTGGATGAAACCCTTGAAGGAAAATTGCGATAAAAAACGCAGCGGAATATAAAATTTTCCTTTAGAGATCCTTACGAATGAGCATGGTCAGTGATAGAAATATTTACCTCTTGTGGCGATTCAGAACTTTGATGTTGTGATCACGAGCGTTGATGAATAACAACACCTCTACTCAGTCCACACGAACAGATCGCTTCCGGTCACAGTGCTAGCTGATCACGAACGGAAACCTTGAGTGAGAGAGAGAGAGTCAAAAACGAAAATGCATCAAGTGAAATTGCTTCATCACAAGGGATCTATTTATAGAATCACTCGTGTGGGCTACAAGCTAAAAGCCCAATTAAGGCTATAAGCTAAAAGCCCAATTAAGCTTATGGACATCATACCTTATGATGTACCATATATCACTTATCCATGTGGTACCTTACCACTTTCCGTATTACACTTAAGCGCATCGTACCTTACGGTGTTCCTTATTTATTCTATCTCTCATCAACCTGTCCTTATGTGTGTGACCCTGTAGGTTTTCGCGACGTTGGCAATTATATTAAATCACACATTTAATATAATAAACAGTGAGCGGTATCTAGCAACACATCACTGTTACCCAAGTCACGAAAATGTCATGTGATCTGACCAAACCTTTTCCGTGATAATATTTGTGTTGTACAATTACCCTTTTGCCCTCATGTCTATATTGAACACAAGGCATACACTGTGTCACCCTTGTCCAGTTCAATATTGGGCCCTTAGACATTTATCCTGTTATGCAGGATGAGCAAATTCCATCTAGTTCACTCATGTCCCTCAGCATGCTTTGTGAAGTACCCATCAACCGTCTTTATAGTCATCCAGTTACGGATGACGTTTGATCAGCAATAAAGTACTTGACTCTACATCTAGGGTCCATAGTGGTTTCAGGTCGAAGGGTGGTATACACCATTATCATCATGAGAATAACTTATGACACTTTGCATAACATTCTATGTAGTATTCTCATAACGGGTCAATCCAGTATAAATATTACTCCTAATATTCATACCTATGTCAAGACTTGATAACTCCTTATCTATGATCCATGAGATGTGATCATCAATCTATCTTCATAATAATCTTAATGCTTTAATGTTATCCCACTTCACATTAAAGCTCGACTACGGATACTTTAAGAATAGTGTCTTATGTTTAATGGGATCTCATGATTCAGTCACACTTAACATTTCATTAAACAAATAAACCATTCTAGGGACTTTATTATTTTGGAAAGCAAACATAATAAAGAAATGCCTTTTATTATTAATAAATAATTCGATACAAGTACCAAAAGTATTGGCCTCTAGGGCTTACACCAACAACCCTAGGGGTGCTTGTGTGCATTGTGTTGTCATTTTTCATGCATTTTGTCTTGTATTTAGTCATGCTATTTGTTTTGATTTTGGTCTTTTGCATACAAACCCTAATTTACTAATCATACATTTGAAAGCGATAAAATGCGTAAAAGTAAATCTAAGACTATTACAACATTATTATGGGGAGGGGGATACAAGTTTGAATAGGGGGATATTTGCAAGAAAGTAAAACCCTAAAACTATTATTACAACCAAATTGAGATATTGCACAAGATAAATAAATGGACAAATATTTAAATGTACAAACAAATATAAATATGCAAAAGATATTTTTTTTGTATTTATTTTTATGTATGTAAAAATAAGTTATTTAATGTCTTAAAAATAAGAAAATAAAAATGATTAATTTTGAAAGGGGTGGAAACCCTAATTTTTGTTGTAAAAGAAAATGTATTATATTATTTATTCATGTACAAGAAAATAAATAAAAATATATACAAAAGTGTTAAAAAATTAAAATGTGTGAGAAAATATTATTTAAGTGTATAAATAATAATAATAAAAATATATGATATTTTTGTATTATTTACAAATTTTATTTAAGAAAATAAAGTAATATTAACCTAATAAATATTTATTATGCAAATAAAAATAAAATAAAAATATAATAAAATGCCAAAAATAAAAAAGAAAATATTTTTTGTGATTTTAAATGTTCAAGAAAAAAATAATAAAGTCAGAAAATAAAAATAGAAAAGAAAAAAAATGCAAAAATAAATCAAATGGGCCAGGGAGAGAATTTCATTGGCCCTAAATCTTGACCTAGTTTTTTCAGTAACTTCAACTATCAAATACTTCTAGCTCAGTTAACATAAATGAATTATATGCATTTGTATAGCTCAAGGGAAATGAGGACTAGATTTTTGCTTCACAAACCTAAGCCTAAATATTCCTAAATAAGGAGATAGAAGTTTGAAATTTACCTGTTTCAGTCAAGCTCGAGTATGGCAATGCAGCAACTTTCAGTGAGGCCTGAGGTTCTTTTGAGCTTGCTTGATGTTCCTTTAACCTTCCCCAATGCTTAGTTTGCTTTGAAGTGGCCGGAATATCTCTATAGAACTCAACCTGCAAAGCTTCAAAGAAGAAATGGTGAAGTGTGAAAATGGAGTTAAAGTGGCTTGATAATGGTTGGGATAGTTTAGGTATGTTGTATGGAGTGTGTTGGAACTGGTTTCAAGAAAAACGCACGGGTGGATTTTATTTTGGAAGTGAATCTGCAGAACCTGCCCTATTTTGACAAGAACTTGGGTTTTGGTGTTTTGGAGGGTTTGAGAACTTGTTAGCTTGTGTTTCTGACCTTATGCAATGTGAAAAACTTGTTTGAAATATGCACAAGACTTGGTTATATCAGATTACAAAGTTATGGACTTTTTGCATAATGACTTGTTTTTGAAGCAAAAGTGGGAAGTGACAAAGGCAAGCCCTGTACAGACTAGCTCCAACCCTGCACATAGTTGGTACATCTTTCCTAATATTTGTGAACTTTGTTTTCATAAAGAAATTAGGTCCATGGCTCAAGACAAACAAAAATGCAAAAGTTGTGCTTTATGGAAATGGTATTGTTGCCTTTTTGCCAAAAATGGATTAATTCAATGTGTAATCTTTTAAAGCTCAGAACAAAGCCTTAATCCAATGTATTTGCATTCAATTTTTGAGTGTGGAAGGGTTTAAGACCTGTAAAACAAGTACAAGCAAGGTTTGGACAGATTTTGCAACTTGTAGCATGGTGTAAAATCCCTTGGACAAAAGTGATGATTTGCCAATTTCAAACTTTCGATTCTCCCTAACCATGAATGATCTTGGAGAGTTCTTGGACATTTTTGAAATCTTGTAACATGATATACAATCCATATTTGAAATGAATTTTGAGATTCCAATTGGAACTAGGTGAAAAATTGACATGAAGATAGGTCAAAATCCTGCCTAAACTAGGGCAAAATTTCACTAAGTTAGAAAGTTTTTGGACCCCTATTCACAAAATCATACCTTGATATCCAAGCATCTTTTGAAAAAACTTTGTGAATCAAAGTTGTAGATTTAGTGTAGGAATACAACTTTCATGTTGGAAGTTTTCTTTGAATCCAATTGCATCATGGTGAAAAAGTTGGGCAAAGTTGGGAAAAATAAGAAATTTTCATAACTTAGAAAATTTCTAAGTTATGAAAATTTTCCATCTTAAACCCTAATTTTCAAAATTAGGTTTCTTGGTGAACAAGTTTCATGTTTTGACACATCTTGATGAAAAATGACCCTTGGCACTTGATTTTGACCAAAAAGTCAAAGTTTGACTTTTCAGTGTACAATTGATTTTTGATCAGTTGACTGGAAAATTCGTTTGTCAATCCAATGCTTTTGAGATCTTTTGAACCTTGTGATTAGGTCAAGATGATGCCATTGAGTCCTTGAAACCATGCTTGAACCCAATTTTCCATTGGCTAGGTGAAAAATCAGAAATTGCCCTTCTGCAGTCAAAACCCTAAAAATGACCATTTTGCCCTTTTGATGATCTGATCAAATTTCTTGAGGAGTTGTGGTCCAAAATTGATCAAATGGTTCATATGAGTCCATAATGTTGATGTGGATAAAAAATTATGAGGTTTGACTGTAAATTGGCCACAATTGACTTTTTCTCCAATAGAGCTGATTTTCAGGTCAACTGTCCAATTGACTGGGAAAAAATTTGATTCAAGGCTTGAAACTTGGTATGAGCAATCTTAGGAGTCCAACATGAAGTATGAAAGTCATATTGAGCATTGGAAGTCCAAAAATCCTTGTGCAAACACAAACCCTAATTTCAGGTCATCAGAGCAAAGAGATGTCTTGAGCTGAGCAAACCCTAATCTTGTATGGAGTCCAAAGAGTCTTGTGGGGAAAATCTTGATAAAATGAGAGGGCAAATTTTGGGGTACAACAGCTTCCCCTGTTCAATCTTCTTGAACCTGAAGAGTTAGATTGGCGAGTTTGTCGTTCGTGACTCGAAGGTAAAAGAAGATTGGACACTAGAGTGCCTGTAAATTTGCACACGCCAAAGTATAGTTGAGGGAATGGGCTTAAAGATGCTATTTGGAAGTGTGAATCTTGTCGGAGATGGGCTTAAAGATGCCATCCAAGAATGTTTGTTGAATTGTATGTTGTAAGTCGAAAGAATGAATATCAGAATGGTATCCGTGTCTGGAGCGTATCTGAACTAGGGAACATCAGCATGGGTATCGTGTCTGGAGCGTATCTGGACTGTATCTGAATATTAAAAACTTGAATGAGTATCAGAAATGACTTCCGTGTCTGGAGTGTATCTGAACTAGGGAACATCAGCATGAGTGATCAGCATGGTTACCGTGTCTGGAGCATATCCGAGTCTAAAAACTTGAATGAGTATCAGAAATGACTTCTATGTCTGGAGTGTATCTGAACTCAGGAACATCAGCATGAGTGATCAGCATGGCTACCGTGTCTGGAGCATATCTAGACTGTATCTGAGTCTAAAAACTTGAATGAGTATCAGAAATGACTTCCGTGTCTGGAGTGTATCTGAACTCAGGAACATCAGCATGAGTGATCAGCATGGCTACCGTGTCTGGAGCGTATCCGGACTGTATCTGAGTCTTGTATTTGAATAAGCGACATAATAGCATCCGTGTCTGGAGCATCTCTGAGCTGTATTTGAATAAGCAATAGAATAGCATTCGTGTCTGGAGCATCTCTAAGCTGTTTTCTGAGCTTTGAATCTGAATAAGCAATAGAATAGCATCCGTGTATGGAGCATCTCTAAGCTGTTTTATGAATTCTGTATATTTTTTAAAGATAGTCGTTAATCTTATCCTGAAAAGGGTAAAATGTTAGCTGAAACAAAAAGTCATGTTGCATGAAATGTATGATGCAACAAATGTGTTTTATCAATGTTTATGATATACGAATGTAATGTATGCGCATGTAAGATGATTAGTTGTCTTGCTGAGGAAAATAAATCCTTGATAGCTAGAGATAATAAGATCTTTGACTGCTGCCGGGAAAAAAAAATCCCTGGCCGCTGCTGGAGATTCACAATCTTTGATTGTTGAGGATGAGAAATCCTTGCTAACCACTGTTGGGGATAGAGAATCCTTGGCAACTCGCAGGGATTATCAAAAACTTTGACAACTTCTATGGGGATGTGAGAATCCTTCACGACTTTCCTGGGGATATAGGGATCCTTCAAGTCTTTGGAGGATGATAAACATTTTTCTTGGGGAATCCAGAGAATTTTGACGACTATGGCTGGGGATTACACAATGGGAATCCTTACTCGGTCGGGGAATAAGGAAAATTCTGGTGATCTCTACCGGGTTCAAACAAAGGAAAACCTTGATCTGCTGGAGAATAAAGAAGGCCCTGATGGCTTCTGCGGGGAACTGAGAATGAGAATCTTCATTCTGCCAAGGGAATTTGAATTCTTTGGGACTTCATGCTGGGAAGTCAAGAATGAGAATCTTCGATCTGCAGGGGATTAAAAATTCTGACAAATTCATGCTGGGGAATGATGAAGATTCTGGCCACTTCACTGGGGAATCAAGAATGAGAACCTTCATTCTGTTGGGGAGTAAAAACTCTGTGGGGAGTAGCTATACTGCTGGAGAGTAAGCTCAGGACTCTGGGGAAAAAGCTTACTGCTGGGGAGATCAGGAGTTTGGGTTGTATGCCAATCTACTAGGGAATTATCCTAATTTGGGGATAGGATAAAAGTTAACTGTTATCTGGTTGATTATCAAACTTTAAGATAACTTACTGGGGAATCCGGGGAAACTGGATGGTTTCCGCTGTAGATTGATAGTCTCAGCTCCGCTAGGGATCTTAATGACATGTTGATTTGATTGTGTATGGAAATTTGACTCTGTTGGAGAAGAATGTTTCATCTTCGCTGAGGGTCTGTAGTTCAAAGTTTTGCTCCACTGGGGATTGGGAGTTTGAAAACTTAACTCTGATGGAGATTAAGGGATTTGAAATTTAGCTCCGCTGGGGATATGTATTTCAAAGTTTTAGCTCCACTAGAGGACCTAGATGATGTACTGTAGGGGATTTCTCTTGGAATGGCCTAAAGACGTTTTCCTATACTTTCAACCTGTCAATAATTATTCTTTCCCATTTCGTTTATTTGTAAACAGATGATTATATTCAAATGCATATGCTCATTTCATAAATCATTGGACGTTTTCAAATAAAACACAAAAAAAAGGAAGAAAAGGCAAATAGTTTTCTGCATTTTGAAGTATCTTTGTATTAACTTTGTGTAAGTATTTTGTACAAAGGAAACAGACATCCTAGTAAGAGAATGTTGTCATAAAAATTGAGAAAAATTTATACAAAGAAAGATGGCTATGTATAACAATTCCATGTGGTTCCTATTCTGCTATAGCCTTCGTAACTCCGAATATTTTGTCCATTTGCTGCTTCTTCCGAAGATGATTGAGTTGATCAGAAGCCAGGAGCTTGTCTGTGAAGAGATTGTCCTTAAAGTGATCCGACGAGACATAGTCATACGCTTTAATTCCCTAACTTTTTCCTGGACCTCTCTTTCGGGTTTTCGATCCACCGAGAAACCCTTTTTTGCCCAAGTCTCCCTTTCGGGTTTTCAACTTTTCGGGTGTACACATTTTTTTGTTTATCCCTAACTTTTGCCTGAACCACCCTTTCGGGTTTTCGATTCACCGGGATGCCCCTTTTTTTGCCTAGGTGTGTCAACCTAGCGGGTCGTTTATGCGTAGTATCTTTTGACTATGTCTGCATTCGCAGGGTGCGGCAGGTCGTCGCCGTCCATGGTGGTTAAAATCATTGCCCCACCAGAAAAGATGTTTTTGATCACAAATGGTCCTTCGTAAGTAGGAGTCCATTTTCCCCTGGGATCAATTTGTGGCAAGATGATCGGCTTGATTACAAGATCTCCGACTTGATATACCTGGCGTCTGACTTTCTTGTTGAAAGCCTTGATCATCCATTTTTGGTACGTCTGACCATGGCAAACAACAGTAAGTCGCTTTTCGTCAATCAAGTTAAGTTGATCAAGCCGGGTCTGAATCCAATCGTCTTCACTCAAACCAGCATCCTTCATGATTCTCAAGGAGGGAATCCTAACTTCAATAGGTAAAACAACTTCCATGTCGTATACCAAAGAATAGGGTGTTGCCCCAGTTGATATACGCGCCGTGGTACGGTACCCGTGGAGAGCAAACGGTAACATCTCATGCCAGTCTTTGTATGTGACTGTCATCTTTTGTATGATCTTCTTGATATTCTTGTTCGCAGCTTCGACAACACCGTTCATCTTTGGCCGATAGGGAGATGAATTATGATGTTGAATCTGGAACTGCTCGCACAAGGCGGTGATCATAGTGTTGTTCAGGTTTGTACCGTTGTCCGTGATGATCCTGTTGGGGATACCATACCGAAAAATGAGGTTCTGTTTGATGAAGCAGGCAACAACATTCTTTGTAACGGATGCGAAGGACGCGGCTTCGACCCGTTTGGTAAAGTAATCAATGGCCACCAGGATGAAGCGGTGTCCATTGGATGTTGTAGGCTTGATCTCTCCAATCATGTCGATTCCCCAAATTACGAATGGCCAAGGAGCTGTTAGGACATTGAGAGGAACTGGAGGAATATGTACCTTGTCCGCATAGATTTGACATTTGTGACAAGTACGGGAATGTTGATGACAGTCAGCTTCCATGGTAGACCAGTAGTAGCCTGCCCTTAGGATCTTCTTAGCCATCGTATGCCCGCTTGAGTGGGTGCCAAAGGTACCATTGTGCAGTTCAGCCATGATCTGTTTAGCTTCAACCTTGTCCACACAACAGAGCAGAATGCAATCATGATTGCGCTTGTATAGGATACCATTGCTTAAGAAGAACTTAGTTGAGAATCTCCTCAAGAAATTTTTGTCATTGACTAAAGCTCCTTCATGGTATTCTTGATTCTCGAGATACCTTTTGACTTCGTGAAACCAGGGTCGGTCCACTACTTCTTCAGTATTAATCTCGTGACAATGTGCAGGTTCGTCCATCCGCTCGATGGTGATCTGGGGAGCCTCATTATCCCAGTTAAGTTTAAACATGGATGACATTGTAGCTAGAGAATCTGCTAGCTGATTTTCTTCTCGCGGTAAGTGCTCGAAGGTAATCTGCTCGAAATGTGGTAGCAATGTCAAGACATGTTCTTTGTATGGGATGAGATTGAGATGTTTAGTGTCCCATTCTCCTTTGATCTGACTGATGACTAAAGCTGAGTCTCCAAACACAACCAAAGATTTGATTCCCAGGTCTACTACAGCCTTGAGACCAAAGATATAAGCTTCGTACTCGGCCATGTTGTTGGTGCAGTTAAAGCAAAGTCTGGCGGTGAAAGGTGTATGGAAACCTTCTGGTGAGATGAGCACATCACCGATACCGTTACCAAGTGCGTTGGAGGAACCATCAAAGTACAGAGTCCATCGAGGTTCTTGTTCAGGTCCGTCATATGGTCTGTTATCTTTGATGTTGTCCAAAGTCATAATGTCTTCGTCGGGGAAGTCAAACTTCGTGGATTGGTAATCTTCGACATCTTGATGAGCTAGATGGTCAGCTAGTACACTCCCCTTTATAGCTTTTTAGGTCGTGTACTATATATCGTATTCGGTCAGGATCATATGACATCTAGCTATTCTTCCAGATAAAGCAGGCTTCTCGAAGATGTACTTGATCGGATCCATCTTAGAAATCAGTAGAGTGGTATGAGTCAACATATATTGCCTTAGCCCGCGAGCAGCCCATACCAAAGCGCAGCAAGTTTTCTCGAGCAGTGAGTATCGGGTCTCACAGTCGGTAAACTTTTTGCTAACGTAATAAATGACATGCTATTTTCGGCCAGACTCGTCATGTTGGCCCAGTACACACCCCATTGAATTATCCAAAACAGTCAGATACATGATTAGTGGTCTTCCTTCTACGGGAGGCATCAAGATAGGAGGTTCTAGCAAATACTCCCTGATTTTATCGAAAGTAACTTGACAGTCATCATTCCATTTAACCACCTGATCTTTCTTCAACAACTTGAATATTGGCTCACAGGTAGATGTAAGGTGAGAAATGAACCTTGCAATGTACTTTAGGCGTCCCAAGAAACCTCTGACCTCCTTCTCAGTGCGAGGGGCAGGCATTTCTTGTATAGCTTTGACTTTTGTAGGATCAACCTCGATGCCTTTGTTGCTGACTATGAAACCCAAGAGTTTACCGGTCCTGACTCCGAAAGTGCATTTGTTAGGGTTTAGTCTGAGCTTGTACTCATTCAACCTGACAAACAGCTTTTGCAGATGGTCGAGGTGTTATTATTCTGTCTGTGAACAGGCTATCATGTCATCTACGTAGACTTCAATCTCATGATGTATCATATCATGAAAAAAAGCTACCATGGCGCGCTGATAGGTTGCCCCGACATTCTTCAGTCCGAATGGCATCACTTTATAGCATAAGGTACCCCACTGCGTAACAAAAGTAGTTTTCTCCATGTCTTCAGGGGCCATTTTGATCTGGTTGTAACCTGAAAATCCATCCATGAAAGAAAATACCTTGTGTTGAGCTGTGTTGTCAACCAAGATGTCAATGTGCGGTAGTGGAAATTCATCTTTAGGGCTAGCCTTGTTTAAGTCTCTGTAATCCACGCACATTCTCACTTTGCCGTCCTTCTTAGGCACGGGCACAATGTTAGCAACCCATTGTGGATAGGAAGTAACAGCAAGAAATCCAACATTGAACTGCTTCATCACTTCTGCTTTGATCTTTTCAGACATGTCGGGCCTCATGCGGCGGACTTTCTGTTTAATTGGTGGACAATCCTCTCTTGTAGGGAGACGGTGAACCACAATATCTGTATCGAGTCCTGACATGTCTTCATAGGACCAGGCGAAGATCTCAACATATTCATTCAACAGCTAAACTAAGCGCTCTTTGATACTTGGCTCTAGGTTGACACCCATTTTGACTTCTTTTCTGTCTTCGGCAGTACCCAAGTTGATTGTTTCTAACAGCTCTTCATGGGGAAGAATAGCCCTTTCTTCCTGTTGTAGAAGTCTATCCAACTCTCCCGGCACTTCACAATCTTTATCACCTTCATATTCGGCATGATTGACCAGATCTTCAGAGTCACTGAAGGCCATAGCAGAATTGTTACCCATGGAATCCGGAATGGAAGGGTACCTGCATTTTATGAGTGTGCGTGTGTGTAAGGGATAACCACCTTTAAACAAATAAAATGTAAAAAGAAATACAATAAACACAAAAGTTTATATATGAAAACGTCCATGATTCATTTAAAATGGCATATGAAGATGAAAAATCAAACCCTTACAAATGGACCTATGTGCCTCGGGTAAGGCACAAGGCAAAAAGTGTACGAATTGTTCAAGAATTATTACAGACCAACAGAAATGTTTGAAAGATAAATTACTGATTTATGAAAGTAATGGTAACAAAGTCCTTTGCCTCCTAGTTGTTTAGTCCTCCGCAAACAGTAGGGAAAATCCAGTCTTCAAAGTTGCTCTCCTCTTCACCATCCTCTAAAGCATTGACTCCATGATGGGTGATCTTCACTTGTGGTCCTCCAGCCCGGGAGCGGCGTATAGCCTTTTGAGCAGAAGCAGTGAAACCCAAGCCGAATTTATCTGCCTTGAAAGGAAAGTCTGGTAGCTGACCCTATATTGTGCTTCCTCCTTCTTCGATCACAGCCTTTGCATCTTTGAGGGATGACATCCGAGGCACAGTTTGGTAATTATGGGTGCAGGAGACACTGTTTTGGTTGCTGCAACTTCAGGAGAAACCTCTTCAAAGTGCTGAAAGGGGGTCTCGATGAATTCGCCATCTAATTCCACATAGAGGAAAGAATTTAGATGGCTTATCATGTACTCCTCTTCACCACGAACTGTTATAATTTTCCCCTAGACTGGGTACTTGAGCATTTGGTGCAGAGAAGAAGTGGCGGCCCCAGTATTGTGGATCCAAGGTCTCCCCAACAAGCAAGAATAGGAGGGACGGATGTCCATCACATAAAACATGGAGTTGAAGGTTTCAGTACCTACTTTAATTGGGATGTCCACCTCCCCGTGGACCATCCTTTTAGAACCATCAAAGGCTCTGACAATGATATTGCTGGGCTTCAGGGTCAAACCTTCACAGTCCAATCTGTCCAATGCTTTCTTCGGAAAGACATTTAAAGACGACCCAGTATCAACTAGAACGTGAGCTAGAGTAGTCCCTCTGCATTCCACCGATACATGCAGAGCGTCATTATGCTTTCTCCCTTTAGATGTTAAATCGACATTGGAGAACCCGAGACCATTATCTGCTGTTAGGCTAGCTACACATTCCTGGAACTGGTCCGCAGAGGTTTCCTGAGGCACATGGGCCGTCTTCAAGAATCTGATCAAAGCTTTGGCATGAGCCTCTGAACAAAGCAACAGGGCCAGCATAAATATCTTTGAGGGGGCGAATTGACCCGAACACCTCCAACGGTGGTGCTACCTATCTCTCAATGGTGGGATAGCACTACCTAAAGGACAATTACACAACTTAATTCCTTAGGGTAGGTAGATGACTCATGGGTACTTGCTCTTTTCAAAAACAAACAAAATACTTTTCACACCTTACACTTTCAAAAAGTTTTCAAACAATACTTCATACACTCTTGAGGACTGATACAAGAGTTACCTAGAAGTTTTCAAACGAACTTTTTCAAAACCCACTCACACTCGAAAAGCAAACAAATTTTGAAAACACAATGAGCAAGTATCTAAGAGCCCATGGATAACCATGGATAGAAAGGGTGCTAATACCTTCCCTTTCTATAATCTACCTCCCGAACCGAGAGCTAATCTCAATAAGGAATTTTTCTGTGCTTTTGTCCTTTCCATGTTGGAGAAAATAAAAGACGGTGGCGACTCTTGCTTACCGCGAAATTTCGCGAAAACCAGCTAAAAAAACAGTCAGTTCCAGATCCACCGATCACAGAACTGGCGACTCTGCTGGGGAATTGGGATATTTGGTTATGTTCTTTAGCTGAATTCACCTTGATACCTTGGAGGACAGAACAATCAGATTGCTTAAACCATCCATTATTGCCCCTGTTTCTATGGGGGAGGCACCTGTGGGATGTTGATAATTGTTGAGGGTCAAACCTTCTTCAGGTAGGCAGGTGACAATATGACAGGACATAGTCGTACGCTTTGATCCCTAACTTTTGCCTGGACCGCCCTTTCGGGTTTTCAGTCCATCGGGATACCCATTTTTGCCCAAGCCGCCTTTTCAGGTTTTCGACTTGCCGGGTGTACAGATTTTTTCATTTCATCCCTTCATTTTGCCCGAACCCTTTTGGTTCGCCGGGAAGCCCCAATTTTTGCCTAGGTATGTCAACCTAGCGGGTCTTTGATTATGCGTAGTATTCTTTCGACTATGTCCATGTTCTTAGAATGCAGGGAGGTGCCCCTGGCTGTTTATGTTGCCATGTTACCAGAAGATGTCTGATCGTGCAAGATTCGTTATTGAAATTCCCCAAGTGACTTAGGCGGAGATTTGCCCCAGGCTATTTGGCCTTTGAGAGATTCTCCGAATCTTGATTGGACTGCCCCAAATGATTGGACCATGATCATGTTGTTCCCCTTGATTTGAGGTACTTCTGTTCATTAGGCATTCGTCGTGCGAATTTCCCTGCTGTTCAAACAAAAAGTCATATGCAAACAAAGTTATGTCAAAAATGCAAAGCTTATGTCTGTCTTGAAGATTTTGAAAATGCATTATTTTTCATAAAACAAGTGAATGTTTGTAAAACGTGATGTCAACTCCGTATTTACCGTAGGCCTTCAGGAGTCAGGATACCTTTCGTAACAGTATGCTTTCGAACTAACCCATGCTTCAGCTAGGACTTTTAAGGGTTATAACGTGGCCTGGTTCACGGTTTAAAAAACAAAGGATAAAGGCTCAAATTTTATTTGTACCCACCCGTTCTACGTGATGTTCTTCAAACCTAAACTCAGCTGATCGTGCGTTAGACCTTGTTTGAGTCTTTGCTTTGATATACCAATGATGGTTCAAATAATGATGATTATAATTTGTGGGACACGTGGGAAGCATGGCCAAGCTGATTCAAGTGGAAAAAGTGGGCCCCTTTTGTCAAAAATGAATTTTCAAGGATAATTGCCTTTGGCCATTTCACAAAAATTTCCCAACTTCTCCAATGCATATCTTGCTCAATTTTTAAGCTTTGATCATGTTCTTGGACATTTTAGAAAGGTCTTGAAGTCCTCTAAACAATGTCTTTGGTCCCATGTCATTTTTATTTATCAATCTCAAGTTATGGCCTTTGACTTAAAGTCCCTTTTTTGTTGACTTTTGAAAATGACCTATAATGTTGAAATTGATAACTTTTTGTGAGAGCATTTCTTGAACTTGGAGTGTGAAGATGAGTTGTAGGAAATGTCTTCCTCTTCAAAATGAGCTTTGGATGGAATTTTTATGATGAACCATGAAAAAGTTATGCCTTGGTCAAGTTACAGTTGACTTTTCAACTGTCCAAAAATAGAAACTTTTGCATCTTGATGATTTTTGAGCCATACTTTAAGAATCATGATCAAGCATTGATCAAATGATGTTTGTGGCTTCAAAATGATATGTTGACCAAAAATTTGAACTTTTGACTGCCAAATGACCATTTTGCCCCTACAGTTGACTGTAGTGCAATTAGGGTTTTTGACTGTGCAGTTTTGTGCTGAAAGTCTTGAAACTTGGTATGAGGATGCTTGACCATGTTTGTAGGCATGTGAGACTTGATTGGGCCCTTTGAAACTTCATTTTCTTGATCAGAACCAAAACCCTAATTTTGCCTGCTTAGGAGGCCCTCGCACTGTGCAACCCTTGGGGAGATTTGAAGCTTGACTTGGCAATTTCTTGAAGAATATGGGAGGGCAAATTTTGGGGTACAACAGTTGCCCCTGTTCAATCTTCTTAGACCTGAGGATGTAGATTGGCTGACGTGCCTTTCGTAATCCGAAGGTGGAAGATGATTGAACACTAGAGTGCCCAGAAATTTGCGCTCACATAGTAGCAGTGATGATGGAATGGGCTTATAGATGCCATTTAGAGATTGACGAGTAGGATGATGGGCTTATAGATGCCATCTGGACGTTGATCGCATAAGAGATTCCTTAGCGAGAACCTGTATACCTACAAAAGAAAAATGAGTACCTGACATGTTGCAGGAGCTGGTTTTAAGATGCTTGGTATAGATGTGTCCTGACTGGTTACAGGAGCTGAGTCTGGATCTTCAAAAGGTGATGAATGAAACAGGGATGGTTACTACCCCAGCATGAACGGTGAGAGAACCTTGGGTGACTTTAACTTCAACAACGCTCGTTGAGAAAATCTTGGTGGGAATTACCATCTTCGCAGGATCGGGAAGAGAACCATAGGCAATTATAATCTCAAAAGCGGACGTCCGAGAAAAACATGGATTGGCATTATCGTCTCCACAACGTCAGGAGAGAACCAAAGGAAATTATAATCTCAAAAGCGGGCGTTTGAGAAAAACCTAAAATGGAATTATCACCTCCACAACGTCGGGAGAGAACAAAAGGAAATTATAATCTCAAAAGCGGGCGTTTGAGAAAAACCTGGAATGGAATTATCACCTCCACAACGTCGGGAGAGAACCAAAGGAAATTATAGTCTCAAAAGCGGGCGTTTGAGAAAAACCTAAAATGGAATTATCACCTCCACAACGTCGGGAGAGAACCAAAGGAAATTATAATCTCAAAAGCGGGCGTTTGAGAAAAACCTGGAATGGAATTATCACCTCCACAACGTCGGGAGAGAACCAGAGGAAATTATAATCTCAAAAGCGGGCGTTTGAGAAAAACCTAAAATGGAATTATCACCTCCACAACGTCGGGAGAGAACCAAAGAAAATTATAATCTCAAAAGCGGGCGTCTGAGAAAAACCTTTAATAACTTCTACTGAGTCTTCGTCAGAAAATCTGTTTGGGGTCGATTTAGCTGGACTAGAGAAGGCCTTTGACTGGATAAGAAATCTTTGGAGTCGATTAACTGAACCGGTCTAGGTCTTAGAGTCTTGAAATATGATTGAGAATTTAACTGCATCTTTCCTGAAAGGTAGAGGTCAGTCATATGCCATGCATGATATGGACCAAGCAATGATGCTCTCAATATAAATGAGATTTGTAAGATATGATGCGTCTGTGCATGCTATAATGTATGGAAGTGTGATGTTTATGAATGTATGTTTTTGTCTTAGGAAAATAAATCCTTGACGGGTGCCGGGAAGTCGCTCCTGGGCTGATGTCGGAGAATAGATTTTTGCTTCTGCTGGGAATGATAGTTGCAAGAATACCGGTAGGAGAAGATAACTCCGTTGGGGAATAAGCTTGGTGGATAGATATTCTGCGGGGAGAAAAGTACTCTGACGATCTTGCTGGGGAACAATACTCTGTGAGAAGAGAGGTACTTTGCTGAGATGTTTGACGATAACTCCGCTGGGGATACCGTTGATGTGTTATGTTGACGGAATTAATAGACTTCGCTAGGGATAGGAAGAATTCGTCGAGGACGATCTTTCCATCGCTTTTGGCTGAGGATAACCCAGTTATAAGCTTTGGTGGAGCATAACCTTTAAATAAAAAGTCCGGGGGACGCGTTCGTGCTCTGCGGGGGTAAGCTTCCAGAATCTACTGGGGATAAGCTTACTGCTTGGGGAGATGGATTCCAACTTCCCTGGGGAAATCTCTGGACTGGACTCTTTTGGGGAGATTCTTGAGATATACCGGGGAATTGGCTCCACTGAATGTCTAGTATACCGCTGGGGAACAATCTTAGATCAAGACTGTCGGGGATGCTTGTTAGGAATGTTCGTATATTGCGCCGAGGAACGTTGAGATCTGCTGGAGGGTACCCAACTTCCTTAAGGCTGACTATAGCTCTGCTTGATGATGAGCTCGTGTAAAACTGCATCTTTGGAGGGAGGAAACCTGTGTAGGGTTTACTGATGATGAGTCCGTATAAGACTATATCTAGAGCTAAGAAGGAAACCTGTGTAGGGTTTACTGATGACGAGTCCGTATAAGACTATATCTAGAGCTGAGAAGGAAACCTGTGTAGGGTTTACTGATGACGAGTCCGTGTAAAACTGCATCCTTGAAAATAGAGAACCTGTGTAGGGTTTCTGGGTGACGAGTCCGTGTAAAACTGCATCCTTGAAAATAGAGAACCTGTGTAGGGTTTCTGGGTGACGAGTCCGTGTAAAACTACATCTGGAGTTTTGAGAAGGAAACCTGCGTAGGGTTTACTGATGACGAGTCCGTGTAAAACTACGTCTGGAATTTTGAGAAGGAAACCTGCGTAGGGTTTACTGATGACGAGTCCGTGTAAAACTACGTCTAGAATTTTGAGAAGGAAACCTGTGTAGGGTTTACTGATGACGAGTCCGTGTAAAACTGCATCCTTGAAAATAGAGAACCTGTGTAGGGTTTCTGGGTGACGAGTCCGTGTAAAACTACATCTGGAGTTTTGAGAAGGAAACCTGTGTAGGGTTTACTGATGACGAGTCCGTGTAAAACTACGTCTGGAATTTTGAGAAGGAAACCTGTGTAGGGTTTACTGATGACGAGTCCGTGTAAAACTACGTCTGGAAAGAGATAACCTGTGTAGGGTTACTTCGGGATAAGTTCGTGTAAAACTTCTTGATGAACCGGGGTAAGGTTATCTTTGAGGTAAGTCCGTGTAAGACTTCTGGAGGAACCGGGGTAAGGTTACTTCGGGATAAGTCCGTGTAAGACTTCTGGAGGAACCGGGGTAAGGTTACTTGTGGAGGGTGAGTCCGTGTAAGACTTCGTCTGAAAATTGAGAAGGAACCGGTGTAGGGTTACTTTGATGATAAGTCCGTGTAAGAATTTTTCTGAAAGAAAAGGAACCGGTGTAGGGTTGCCTGTGGATGAGTCCGGGTAAGACTTTGTCTGAAAGTTGAGAAGGAACCGGTGTAAGGTTGCCAGATGATGATCAAGCGGATGATTGTCCTGTTTGGTTTCAGATGTTAACCCACGATCTGGAATTTGTAAAGGTAGATGGTAATCATCTTTGTATTAACCTTTCCTTGGTACTTTGGTTGACAGAGCAACTGGATCGCCTGGACGACTCATTATTGCCCCTGTTTCTGAGGTGAAGGGAAAAGATACTTTGTGAGGTGCTGATAGTTGTTGATGGACCAACCTTCTCCTGGTAGGCAGGTGACAAGATGACAGGACATAGTCGTACGCTTTGATCCCTAACTTTTGCCTGGACCGCCCTTTCGGGTTTTCAGTCCACCGGGATACCCATTTTTGCCCAAGCCGCCTTTTCAGGTTTCCGACTTGTCGGGTGTACAAATTTTTCTTTTTCATCCCTTATTTTGCCCGAACCCTTTTGGTTCGCCGGGAAGCCCTTATTTTTGCCTAGGTGCGTCAACCTAGCGGGTCTTTGATTACGCGTAGTATTCTTTTTCGACTATGTCCACGCTCTCAGGGTGTAGGGGGTGCCCCTGTTGATAGTGTTGTGTTGCCCTGCTACCAGAAGATGTCCGATCGTGCAAGATTCGTTGCTGGAATGCCACCAGTGACTCGGGCGGAGGTTTGCCTCAAGCTAGTTGGCCTTGAGAGATTCCTCGAATCTTGACTGGACTGCCCCAGATGATAGACACTGATCATGCCATGCCCCTTGATTGGAAGTGTTTCTTCCACTTGAGGTGATCTCTTTGTTGAGAGGACTTTTGTTCATTAGATGTTCGTCGTGCGAATTTCTCTGCTGTTCAAACAAATAGTCATATGCAAACAAGGTTATTTTAAGAATGCAAAGGCTTATGTCTGTCTTGCAGTTTTTTTTTTGAAAAATGCATTTTTTTAGTAAAAACAACAAATTTTGTAAAATGTGATGTCAACTCGTTATTTTACCGCAAGCCTTAAGGAGTCAGGATACTTTTCGTAACAGTATGCTTTCGAATTAACCCATGCTTCAGCTAGGACTTTTAAGGGTTATAACGTGGCCTGGTTCATGGTTCAAGAAACAAAGGATAAAGGCTCAAATTATTTGTACCCACCCGCTCTTCGTGATGTTCTTCAATCCTAAACTCAGCCGATCGTGCGCTAGACTTTGTTTGAGTCTTTGCCTTGATGTTCCAATGATGATTCAGATATTGATGATTCATTCTGAATAGGCAGTCTTTTTTTTGTTTTTGTTGAGGGTTTGTGCGACCTCTTTCTTTTTGATTTTGCTATCCCTAAATTTTGCCTGAACTGTTTCTTTTGTGATTACAGTCAGCGGGATGCCCCAGTTTTGTAAGTCTCCTTCATAGGTTTTGACTTATTGGTTTTTTTTTATTTTTGAGATATAATGACTTCCTATCTTTATGGTTATTTAGAACCATCACTGTCTTTTGTTTCAGAAGGACTTCTTTTGATGCCATTCGTTGTGCACTTGGATCAGCTGAGAGAACTACCCTGCCCCAAGTTATGATTAAGGGTTTTAAATTTCGAAAAGAAAAACTCCTACTTCTTTGGCTCAGAGGGGTTGACGAGGGATTATCTTCCTTATAACTCCAGTGTTTAGGGGTTGAAACAATGCCTGTACCTCATCAGCGGGGTCTTTTCAAAAGCATACTGTAAGGATTGTGGTATCGTTTTCGTCATCCTCCCTCAAGAGGCTTAGAATTTTCAGTCAAGAGTTGATCATCACAAAAATATGAAAGCAGTTTTAAGTACAGTAAACATAATTAATTCAAGACAGACATGTGTAATGCATTCATGAAATAAAAGAGTTTAACATGATAATTGTTTGTTTGAACAAGAAAAGAAAAATACAACTTGAATTCAAATGAACAAAAATCTCTCAATCCTAGCCATGTTTTGGAAAAGGAGCAGTGGTCACAACGGGAGTCTCAGCAGGCTCGAACTCGATCTCCTTAGCATCGATCATATTCTGGATCTTATACTTCAGCGCCCAACAGTCCTCAGTATCGTGCCCCGGGCTATCAGAATGATAAGCACACCTCGCTTCTGGATTGTAGTTTGGAGAGGAGGTCTTGGGATTTGCAGGAGGGTTGATCACCGCAATCAGGTTCATTTTCAACATGTGCTGCAATGCTTGTGACCATGGCATGTTGATGTTGGTGAATTGTCTTTTAGGCTCATCCGGCCTTCGCTGATTTCCCTTTTGTGGTTGGCGGCGTGGTGCAGAACCAGAGATCATGACTGCCCCTGCCTGTTGGTCACGACGACTCTTTTGACCGTATGCAGCATTAGACTCTTTCTTGCCCATGTAAGGCTTTTGGTGAGTATCCGAAGGTGTGGCCTCCCGAATCTTCCCACTCTTGATACCAGCTTCGATTCTTTCCCCAGTCAGAATGAGGTCGGTAAACCCTGCAGATGAATTACCAATGAGATGATTGAAGAACGGCCCGGATAGGGTCCCTAAGAACATATCAACGAGTTCCCGGTCGGTCAAAGGTGGTTGTACCCTCCCAGCAAGGTCCCTCCATCTCTGCGCATATTCTTTGAAACCTTCTCCCGATCCTAACGACATACCCTGGAGTTGGGTACGTGTAGGAGCGAGGTCGGCATTATACTGATACTGCTTGTAAAAAGCAGTAGCCAACTCCTCCCAGTTACGAACCTTGGTCCCATCCAGCTGATAGAACCATTCGAGGTGAGTCCCTGAAAGACTCTCCTGGAAGAAGTGGATCCACAAGTTCTTGTCCACAGTGTATGGTTGAATCTTCCGCACATAAGATCTGAGATGCAGCCTGGGACAGGATGCCCCATCATACTTAGCAAAAGAAGGAACCTTGAATTTGTGTGGGATCACCACACCAGAAGATAGACCCAGGTCCCCGAAATCCAACCCAGGCACTTGTTGAATTTCCATGGCATTCAGACGATCCTCTAGTTGCTTGTACCGGTCCTCAGCAGGGGGGTACTGTTCATCATTGAAGTCTGTCTCGGTGTCGGAGACCATAGGGCTAGGAACCTCTCTCCCTTGGTGACTGCCTTCCCCCACAGATGGAGTAGTCCTCTCAGCTTCATTCTGCAGTGTGTTCCCAGATCTGCGTCTAGGGTTGAACAAAACAGTCCTCTTCTTCTTCTGAATCAGAGTCTTCAATTCTTTTTGACCCTGGGCTAGGCTCATAATCAACTCCTGGAACTGGGCATTCTGGGCCTGGAGGGCCTTGATAGCTTGTGCATCGGATGATTCAGGATTCATGATGACGGCTGTAATAAACAGCGAAGAAGGTAAGTGACCTGCAACAAGTGTACCTGTAATGATATGATATGTATGATATGCATGCGATGTTTTCTAGGATCTCGCGGGGTAGACAAGAAAAATTGTTAGAGTTTGAATTTCGTAGCTTGGTTGAAGGAACTGCATGTTGTTGAGAGTCCTTCTTCAAGGGTCAAAGGCTCACCATATCCAGTGGGCCATAGCCTCTGACAACCTTGGCTTAGAGGAAAATAAATCCCCTTTGCCCCTGGCTAGGCAGTTTGGTCCATCGTGACCTGCACCACAGACCCTTGAGATCCTTGAAATGGATTAGTCCTTATGTAGGATGCATGCAATAGCATGATGTCATGATGTTATGCTATGCGTGGGGTAATGTAGGTAAACCCTGTTATGAGTCCCATTTAAGGACTGTAAACAAAACTTGCGAGAAACTTAGTAAACCCTGTTATGAGTCCCAATTAAGGACTATAAACAAAACCTGCAAGAAACTCAAATGTCAGATAACAAGCATGCAAGTAGTCAAGTTGGAAGACACACAAGTCACACAAGGGAAACCCTTAGAGTTCAGGCCAGCATGGGGTCTGGGTATTACCCTCTTGAAGTTGGTGGGCTCAACCTGTCCTATTAGAAGTAACCGGGTTCTAAGGATCTCAATATCATTGGATTGCTTTCATTGTTCATCATTTCGATTTAGCCACTGACTGGCGATCAAAATATCCCAAGAAAACAACCCTCAATCGAGTGTAGTATCGAGTATCAACCGACTTTGGAGTACACCAAAGTAGTTATCTCACTACCCTAAAGAGGCCAAGATAGTTCAATTAAGGTTCCTAAGGTCTGTTGATGCTTCACGACACCACGCGGAGGCCCCGTACTCTCCTTGATTGAACTCAAGGGTTACCGGTACACACCAAAGTGCCACATCAACGTAGCAGACTGCTTCAACCATGTCGGTATACCCTGCACAGTTCCCTCACAGCCTTGTTGCTACTTTCTAAGAAGGTATCCCCAGATCCGGGTTAGGATCTATAGAACTCCCAAGACAGTCCCACAATTTAAAGCAAACAAATCAAAGCAATTGAAAACACAGTGATCTTAGTCCTAAGGTACACCTCACTTTAAAGATTAGTCCCCAGCAGAGTCGCCAGTTCTGTGATCGGTGGATCTGGAACTGACTGTTTTTTTAGCTGGTTTTCGCGAAATGTCGCGGTAAGCAAGAGTCGCCACCGTCTTTTATTTTCTCCAACATGGAAAGGACAAAAGCACAGAAAAATTCCTTATTGAGATTAGCTCTCGGTTCGGGAGGTAGATTATAGAAAGGGAAGGTATTAGCACCCTTTCTATCCATGGTTATCCATGGGCTCTTAGATACTTGCTCATTGTGTTTTCAAAATTTGTTTGCTTTTCGAGTGTGAGTGGGTTTTGAAAAAGTTCGTTTGAAAACTTCTAGGTAACTCTTGTATCAGTCCTCAAGAGTGTATGAAGTATTGTTTGAAAACTTTTTGAAAGTGTAAGGTGTGAAAAGTATTTTGTTTGTTTTTGAAAAGAGCAAGTATCTATGAGAATCTACCTACCCTAAGGAATTCGTCTGTGTAAATGTCCTTTAAAGTAGTGCCATCCCACCATTGAGAGGTAGGTAGCACCACCGTTGGAGGTGTTCGGGTCAATTCGAGGTTCGGGACATGGTGATCACCAGAGCAATGGGAAGACACCTTAGAAGCTACCCTCATGCCAGGTTCCCGGATCATGAGGACTTACTAAGACATCCTCTACTCGACGATCACCTTTCGAGGCAAGGCGACAGTGAGGCGTACCCTAGGGGTGGTGTGTGATTTGTGTGTTATTTTCAGTTTATTGTTTGTCTTGTCATGTATTGGTGATCTACGCTTTGATTTTATTTTCGGGCATTCATTCTTTCATGTTATTGTTTAACAGTTAAAGGTGCGGGAATTTAAAGTGCGGAAAGGATAAAGGTCCTACGCTATTACAAGGGCGCGGGTCTACAACGCCAAATTAATCCAGACCCGATTTAAAATAAAGTGCAGAAAAATAAATGTCTAATTGACTATTACAGGGCTTTGGAGCAAGTACATTATATTCACAAAAAGAAATAAACAAAGCGCGCGAAACAAAAATGTAATCGAATGCGAGGGCGTTGAACCCTTTGAAGGAATTAAAATAAAATTATTAAAATAATTGAGTTAAATAAAAAGGAACTTATTTTTTTGCATTTTTTAAATTAATATTAAAAAGAAACAAGAAAAAATAAAATATTTTTTTTAATGAATTTTTTTTTAAAGTTATAAACAGAAATTACATTTAAATTGAAATAAACATTTTTGGTGATTTTAATTATATAAAGAAATTGGATTTTAAGAAGAAATAAATTTATTTGTAATTTTTGTTATAAAATAGAATTGTTTAGATTAAAATAAAATTGCAAAATAAAAAGTAAATAAAACTACTTTTTGTTTTTTTTTGGATTTATTGAGAAAGATATGTCAAGTTAAAAATGAAATATAAAAATAACCTAAAGTCTAGTGATTGGTTTTAAAATTAAAATATTTTTAGTTGATTTTTATTTAATAAAGAAAAGTAAAAATTTGTTAAAAATAGAAAAGAAAATGCTGGTTATTAAAATTGGTCCCGGGGGTGTTGAACCCGGGACCTCAAGATCACAACTCTACAGACTTACCATCCGTACCAGCGCATTTATCCGATTTATAATGAAAACAAAAATATAAGAATGAAAAAACGTGGATTCTGGAAATCTCAAAAATGAAAACGCGCGGGATAAACATTTAAATGGTCCAATGGTTATGAGCCACATATCATCCCTAACCTTTGGCCCGTCGCCTTAGGTCGAAGGGTTTTACCTACGGATTTCTTCTGTGGCTGAAAGTCCTGAAAAATCAAACATGAAAATTAAGTACAATCGAAGAAAATAAAAGATCCTTCCTCACTAATCAAAGCCTCCTGGGTTCAATGAGATGGTTTTTAGAACTTGAAACGACCTATAACCCAGAATCCGAAACTTCACCATGCTTGCCATGGTCATGGTGATTTTGATTCTAGACACAGAATCATTCAAAAGATGGACCAGAATCAATCCCTGTACTCATATAAACATGTTAGCATTAGTAAAATAGAGTAAATCATAAGACAATGTAAGAATCAAAACCAAAAAGATAAACACACAGATATCCATGAGCATGGTGTTCTAGCATGTATTGACCATAGAAATTGGTTCAAACATGTCACATACTACCTTATAGACACGAAAGAATAGTCAGGAGACCTTGAAGATGGCTGTATGAGATTTTGGAGTTTCAATTTTTTTTGACAAAAACTCAAGTGTGAGTTTATGGATTCTTTGTGTTCTGGTGCAGCCTAGCTCTCCAATTTCGTTTTGTCTCCTTTGTATAAGCATTAGGCAATGTGAATCAAAAGGAATTATGGCCTCATAATGCATAGCCTTCAATTCCAAGATTCTCCATGAACCTCCATAACCAACTTTCCATTTTTGAGTCCATTTTTGAATTCTTGCTTCTTTGAGCTTTGGCACGAAAATGGGATGTGCTTAATGATGTTTCAAGGTTAATCAAAACCAAATATTCCCTTAAATTAATTTTTTTGAATTTCTTTTGATTTTAAAAGATTTAAAATTAATTAAATCCAATAAAATCAATAAAAATGAAAAAATTAATAAAAAAATCTGAAGTAAAAGGTGGGACACGTGGGAAGCATGGCCAAGTTAATTCAAGTGGAAAAAGTGGGCCCCTTTTGTCAAAAATGAGATTTCAAGGATAAATGATTTTGACCATCTCACAAAAATTTCCCAACTTCTCCAAGGCATAACTTGCTCAATTTTTAAGCTTTGCTCGTGTTCTTGGACATTTTGGAAAGGCTTTTGAGTCCTCTAACCAATGTCCTTGGTTCCATGTCATTTTGATTTACCAATCTCAAGTTATGGCCTTTGACTTAAAGTCCCTTTTTGTTGACTTTTGAAAATGACCTATAATGTTGAAATTGATAACTTTTTGTGAGAGCATTTCTTGGGCTTGAAGTATGAATATGAGTTGTAGGAAATGTCTTTCTATTCAAAATGAGCTTTGGATGGGATTTTTCTGATAATCCATGTGAAAGTTATGCCCTGGTCAATTTACAGTTGACTTTTTCAACTGTCCAAATAAGGAAACTTTTGCATCTTGATGATTTTTGAGCCAAGCTTTGAGAATCATGATCAAGCATTGATCAAATGATGTTTGTGGCTTCAAAATGATATGTTGACCAAAAATTTGAACTTTTGACTGTCAAATGACCATTTTGCCCCTACAGTTGACTGTAGTGCAATTAGGGTTTTTGACTGTGCAATTTTGTGCTGAAAGTCTTGAAACTTGATATGAGGATGCTTGACCATATTTGTAGGCATGTGGGACTTGATTGGGCCCTTTGAAACTTCATTTTCTTGATCAGAACCAAAACCCTAATTTTGACTGCTTAGGAGGCCCTTGACTGTGCAACCCTTAGGGAGGTTTTGAAGCTTGACTTGGCAAATCTTGAAGAATATGGGAGGGCAAATTTTGGGGTACAACACAACAAAATTGAGATATTGCACAAGATAAATAAATGGACAAATATTTAAATGTACAAACAAATATAAATATGCAAAAGAAAATGTATTATATTATTTATTCATGTACAAGAAAATAAATAAAAATATATACAAAAGTGTTAAAAAATTAAAATGCGTGAGAAAATATTATTTAAGTGTATAAATAATAATAATAAAAATATATGATATTTTTGTATTATTTACAAATTTTATTTAAGAAAATAAAGTAATATTAACCTAATAAATATTTATTATGCAAATAAAAATAAAATAAAAATATAATAAAATGCCAAAAATAAAGAAAATATTTTTTGTGATTTTAAATGTTCAAGAAAAAAATAATAAAGTCAGAAAATAAAAATAGAAAAGAAAAAAAATGAAAAAATAAATCAAATGGGCCAAGGGGTGCAGAAAGAAAGCATGGGGGTGCAAATAGTCAGCCAAAGCCAGGCCCAGCCCAACTCACTTCATCCCTAACATCTGGAAACAGAATACGCGCGCATCCTTGTTCAAAAATGTATCTCCTGCATTTGTGCTTAAAAACAAAAACTTGCAACATGAAAGTTATAGCTCATGATTACACGATTCTAACCTTGTAAAAAACTTGATCTAACTCTCAAAGACCAGAGATAATTTTATTGGCCCTAAATCTTGACCTAGTTTTTTCAGTAACTTCAACTATCAAATACTTCTAGCTCAGTTAACATAAATGAATTATATGCATTTGTATAGCTCAAGGGAAATGAGGACTAGATTTTTGCTTCACAAACCTAAGCCTAAATATTCCTAAATAAGGAGATAGAAGTTTGAAATTTACCTGTTTCAGTCAAGCTCAAGTATGGCAATGCAGCAACTTTCAGTGAGGCCTGAGGTTCTTTTGAGCTTGCTTGATGTTCCTTTAACCTTCCCCAATGCTTAGTTTGCTTTGAAGTGGCCGGAATATCTATATAGAACTCAACCTGCAAAGCTTCAAAGAAGAAATGGTGAAGTGTGAAAATGGAGTTAAAGTGGCTTCATAATGGTTGGGATAGTTTAGGTATGTTGTATGGAGTGTGTTGGAACTGGTTTCAAGAAAAACGCACGGGTGGATTTTATTTTGGAAGTGAATCTGCAGAACCTGCCCTATTTTGACAAGAACTTGGGTTTTGGTGTTTTGGAGGGTTTGAGAACTTGTTAGCTTGTGTTTCTGACCTTATGCAATGTGAAAAACTTGTTTGAAATGTGCACAAGACTTGGTTATATCAGATTACAAAGTTATGGACTTTTTGCATAATGACTTATTTTTGAAGCAAAAGTGGGAAGTGACAAAGGCAAGCCCTGTACAGACTAGCTCCAACCCTGCACATAGTTGGTACATCTTTCCTAATATTAGTGAACTTTGTTTTCATAAAGAAATTAGGTCCATGGCTCAAGACAAACAAAAATGCAAAAGTTGTGCTTTATGGAAATGGTATTGTTGCCTTTTTGCCAAAAATGGATTAATTCAACGTGTAATCTTCTAAAGCTCAGAACAAAGCCTTAATCCAATGTGTTTGCATTCAATTTTTGAGTGTGGAAGGGTTTAAGACCTGTAAAACAAGTACAAGCAAGGTTTGGACAGATTTTGCAACTTGTAGCATGGTGTAAAATGCCTTGGACAAAAGTGATGATTTGCCAATTTCAAACTTTCGATTCTCCCTAACCATGAATGATCTTGGAGAGTTCTTGGACATTTTGGAAAGCTTGTAACATGATCTACAATCCATATTTGAAATGAATTTTTAGATTCCAATTGTAACTAGGTGAAAAATTTCCATGAATATAGGTCAAAATCCTGCCTAAACTAGGGCAAAATTTCACTAAGTTAGAAAGTTTTTGGACCCCTATTCACAAAATCATAACTTGAGATCCAATCATCTTTTGAAAAAACTTTATGAATAAAAGTTGTAGATTTAGTGGAGGACTACAACTTTCATGTTGGAAGTTTTCTTTGAATCCAATTGCATCATGGTGAAAAAGTTGGGCAAAGTTGGGGGAAAATAAGAAATTTTCATAACTTAGAAAATTTCTAAGTTATGAAAATTTTCCATCTTAAACCCTAATTTTCAAAATTAGGTTTCTTGGTGAACAAGTTTCATGTTTTGACACATCTTGATGAAAAATGACCCTTGGCACTTGATTTTGACCAAAAAGTCAAAGTTTGACTTTTCAGTGTACAGTTGATTTTTGATCAGTTGACTGCAAAATTCATGTGTCAATCCAATGCTTTTGAGATCTTTTGAACCTTGCGATTAGGTCAAGATGATGCCACTGAGTCCTTGAAACCATGCTTGAACCCAATTTGCCATTGGCTAGGTGAAAAATCAGAAATTCCCCTTCTGCAGTCAAAACCCTAAAAATGACCATTTTGCCCTTTTGATCTTCTGATCAAATTTCTTGAGGAGTTGTGGTCCAAACTTGATTAAATGGTTCATATGAGTCTATAATGTTGATGTGGATAAAAAATTATGAGGTTTGACTGTAAATTGGCCACAATTGACTTTTTCTCCAATACAGCTGATTTTTAAGTCAACTGTCCTATTGACTGGGCAAAAATTTGATTCAAGGCTTGAAACTTGGTATGAGCAATCTTAGGAGTCCAACATGAAGTATGAAAGTCATATTGAGCATTGGAAGTCCAAAAATCCTTGTGCAAACACAAACCCTAATTTCAGGTCATCAGTGCAAGGAGATGTCTTGAGCTGAGCAAACCCTAATCCTGTCTGGAGTCCAAAGAGTCTTGTGGGGAAAATCTTGATAAAATGAGAGGGAAAATTTCGGGGTACAACAATGATGTTTGTTTTTTGATTAATTTTCCTAAAAAGGTAAAGAGTTAGTTGTATGTAATGTCATGATGTATGAAATGCATTGTGTAATGATGTTCTCAAAATAAATGATGTTGTGTTATATGTATTTCGTATGCATATGCTATGATATTTGTAGATGATGTATGGATGTGAAATGTCGTTGGAAATGTATCAACAGTTTCGTATGATATCTTGTTTGGGAAAAGGAATCTCTGACTGGTGTTGGGGATGAAGAACATACGTAATCTTCAACCTTGTCTAGAATGTTTCCGTTGGGGATTCCTGCTTGCTGTTTAAGGGAACTCAACTGGGGAATGTTGACTTCTGTTTGAGGAGAAGAGTTTAGGAACATTAGTCGTTCATCGCTCTACTGGGGAGTTTAATTCTTATATAACCTGACTGGGGATAAAAGAGATGGATAACCTTCAGACTCATCTAGGGAGTTTAATTCTTATATACCCTGATTGGGGATAAAAGAGATGGATAACCTTTTGACTCGTCTAGGGAGTTTAATTCGTATATACCTTGACTAGGGATAAACGAGATGGATAACCTTCCGACTCGTCTGGGGAAGATGAAGTTGATTGATATCTGGTTCGGTTCCAGGTTCCATTGAAACTCTCAGGGGATAGTGGCGACTTCATCGGGGAGAGGAATTTTGTCGGTGATTGGTAGCAATTTGAGGAATAGACTCAAACTGGGGAGACTGTAATTTAGTGGGGAAATAAACCATGTTGACGAAGAAATACTCTGCTAAGGAAACACCTTTTCTGAGGAAATGAGCTCTGTTGGAGAGGAGAAATTTGTAAGGGGTTTTACAGTTTTGGAGGAATAAACTCAGTCGAGGAAGAGAATTTTCATGAATTGTACTGGTTGGAACTCCGTACGTTGGTGATATTTCATGGGAAAAAGATCATATTCTTTTATCCGCCAGTGATCTACCGGGGAAATTGTGGGGAATATATCTTTATTGAAGATGAATTTGTGAAGATTACTCTGTGGGGATAATCTCATGGAAGTGACTTTGTGGGGATTTGTGGACAGTTTAACTGTTATCCCAACTCCTAGAGTCTTGAGTAAATGCTTATTCTTGTTCTTATGCATATATTTGTTAATAGTTAAGCGTGTTCACATGCATATGTTCATTCAATTTGAGTCATTGGACGTTTTTGCAAACAAAACAGAAAAATAAAAAACAGAATTTTAGGGTATATTTTCATTGATAATTTTCCTATAAACAGGCAATTTTGTACAAAGAGACATAAATTCCAGTAAGAGGAAATTCTCATGAAATGAAAAGAGTACAAAGTGAAAACATATAACTATGTGATAATGATATTGTTGGGTTCCAACTCCGCTATTGCCCCTATGTCTTTGAACATCTCATCCCTTGTTGTCGGAAGAAGTTGATTGAACTGATCTGTACCATTTGAACTTTTGACTTTGTAAATAAAGCTTGTAGTAAGTGATCCAATGGGACATAGTCATACGATTTTAATCCCTAACTTTTTCCTGGACCGCCCTTTCGGGTTTTCAGTCCATCAGGATACCCTTTTTTGCCCAAGCCACCCTTTCAGGTTTTCGACTTGCCAGGTGTACAATCTTTTATATATATCCCTAATTTTTTCCCGAACTCTTTTTGGTTCGCCGGGATGCCCTTATTTTTTCCTAGGCCAATCAATCTAGTGGGTCGTTTTCATGCGTAGTATCATTTGACTATGTCCGAATTCACAGGGTACGGGAAATCTTCACCGTCCATGGTGGTCAGTATCATAGCACCACCCGAAAACACTTTCTTGACAACAAATGGCCCTTCGTAGGTGGGAGCCCATTTTCCCCTGGGATCACCTTGTGGTAGAATGATGCGTTTTATTACCAAATCACCATCCTGATATACCCGATGCTTAATTTTCTTCTTGAACGCCTTGATCATATATTTCTGATACATCTGACCGTGACAGACAGTCGCAAGCCTCTTTTTGTCAATCAAATTCAACTGGTTTAGCCTGGTCTAGATCCACTCGTCTTCGCCTAAGCCTGCATCTTTCATAATCCTCAGAGAAGGAAACTGAACTTTGACGGGTAGGACAACTTCCATACCATAGACCAGAGAGAATTGGGTTTCCCCAGTTGATGTTCGCGCTGAAGTGCGATAGCCATGAAGAGAAAATGGTAACATCGCATCCTAGTCTTTATAAGTCACCACCATCTTTTGTATGATCTTCTTAATATTCTTGTTGGCGTCTTCCACTGCACCATTCATATTTGGTTGGTACTGAGAAGAGTTATGGTGCTTGATCTTGAACTTCGTAAAGAGTTCAGTGATCATAATGTTGTTGAGGTTGGTACCATTTTATGTGATAATTCTCTCGGGGATGCCATACCGCAGATAAGATTATGTTTTATGAATCGGGCGACCATATTATTGGCAATCGAGGTGAATGAGGCTGCTTCAACCCATTTTGTGAAGTAGTAAATAGCGACGAGAATGAAGCGATGTTTGTTAGAAGTAGTAGGTTTGATTTCTCCGGTCATATTAATACCCTACATTGCGAATGGCCAAGGAGCAGTCATGACAATCAGAGGAACTGGAGGCACATGAACTTTATCAGCATAGATCTTACATTTGTGACAAGTTCTCGAGTGGTGGTGACAGTCGGTTTCCATAGTCGACCAATAGTAACCCGCTCTCAGAACCTTTTTAGCCATAGTATGCCCGCTGGAGTGAGTACCAAACATGCCTTAGTGCATGTATTCCATAATTTTCGCTGCTTCCTTCTTGCTACACAATGGAGTAGAGTTGAATCATGATTACTGTGATACGGTGGCCAGAACCGAACTGTTTTTGGAATGTTGGTTTGCGTTTTGCGTTTGTTTTCGCAAAATGTCACGGTAAGCAAGAGTCGCCACCGACTTTTATTTTATCCAACAAGAAAAGGAAAAAAAGCACAGAAAAATTCCTTTTTCGAGATATTTCTTAGTACGGGGGGTAGATTATAGAAAGGGAAGGTATTAGCACCCTTTCTATCCATGGTTTTCCACGGGCTCTTAGGTACTTGCTCATCATTTTCAAAATTGTTTTCTTTGTGTTTGTGGGTTTTGAAAAGTTTTTGTTTTAACTTCAATTTAACTCTTGCTTCTGTCTTCAAGAGTGTAATGAAGTGTTTTTCAAAACTTGTTCGTAAAGGAGTGTAAGTGTGAAAAAGTTTTGTTTTGATTGAGCAAGTACTTAAGAACTAATCTACCTACTCGAAAAAGGAATCGTTCTATGTTTGTTTCCTTTAGGGTCAATTCAAAAGGGACACACAGTCACTAAAGCAACGTTAGGACGTCTTAGTGGTAACCCTAATGTCTTAGATCATTTATCCGAGGCAACAATATCCGAGGCAACCTTTCCGAGGTAACTTTGATCTTTTAGACAAGAGGACGACCTCTAAAACAACCTATACTCAATGACCGTTTTAACGAAGGCAGCCAAGTGGGAGTGTACCCTAGGAGTGCGCATGTGCGAGTGATTCAGTTTCAGATTTATTTATCTTTGCACATTTAGGGTGATCTAACTGTTTAAAATTAGTCATACATTCTTGTCATGCAAACCCTAATTATTCACATATCTAACAGTTAAATATTTGCGGAAATTAAAGTGAGGGATTTAAACTAAGCTATTACAAGGCTTTGGGTATTTACATAGCCAAAAACAAACCCTTTGAAATTAAAAGCCGAAAAAATAAATAAATGTCCTAATTAAAATTATTACAAACTGTGAGCAGATACAATAATTGGGCAAAATAATAAAGTGTGCGATTAAAAATTAGATCGACGGGAAATTAGGGTTTTGACCCTCGTAACCTAATTAAAAAAAGAAAAATGTTTTTTGGTTGTTTTTAATATTTTTTGATAAAAGAAATTAGGTTTTTTAAATTGAATGCAAAATTAACTAGTTAATTAAATTAATTAATGAAAAATAATTAAATGACATATTTTTGGTTTTTGTTATTTTAGGAAAGAAATAAAATAATTAAGTTAGTAATAAAACCTAGTTATTCTAATTAATCTTAAATATTTGCAAAATAAATTAAAGTTACCTAATTTAATCAAACCTAATTAAATTAATTGATTTTTTTACTAAAAATAAATACCTAAAATTTAATTAGTGAAAAAAAAAATATTTTTTGTGATTTTTTTGATAAAAAAAGAATTAATTTATTGGTTAGTAAATAAATAAACAATTTAAATAAAATAAATAAAAAGAGATGAAGAGAGAAAATGGGCTTGAGAATGGGGTGCCAATAGCAAATTCATGGGTCCATTAGTGATGATCCATGCTGACTTTCTTAATCCTGTATGGCACGTTTGACCTGGCTTTTGGTGCACCTTCAATGGTGGCCATCAGATTTGGCCATCTGGCCATCTGGCACGTTGGTGATGAAGACCCACGGTAGATCTCTTGGCTTCGCACGTACTGAATCGCCTGAAATTAAACAGAAAAATAGCAAATGCTGGAGGCAGGGATCAAACCCCTGGCCTCCAGCCTCTAAAGCCTTATGCACCTACGTGGCCACCACTGCACCAATTGTTTTTGTTTGTTCATAAAACACAATAATAATCATATATGAAAAACAAAGAAATATTGGAGAATTAAAAAAAATGCGCGCTGAATCATTTGAACAGGCCAATGATCGAATGACAACTCATTGTCTTCTTCCTCTCAGTGGGTAAAAGTCTCAGACTTTTACCTACGGACATTTTGTTTGTCGCTACAGGCAGTGCTCCTTCCAAAATCTTCTATGGGCCACATAAATGGAAACTAACGCCATGGTTGAGTTCGTCTCGCCCTCGTGAACCTAAAGGCACCATTCATGAAGGCCAATTGTCCCTGTAATAAAAAACCCTAAAACCAAGCTCGAAAACCTAGCAATGGTGATTAACGCTACATGCCATATAAACGCAATTGAATGATGCAGAAAGCTTGGAAATACCTCATAGATCAAGAATATGCAAGTAATTTATCTTGACAATGCATATATTATGGAATACGAATTCAAGAACAGGGCGAAGTTGTGAATGACTTACAATGCATTTTGGGACTGGAATGGGCTGGTTCTTGATGGCTTTAGCTTCTAGAGAGTCCCAGGAAGCGATTGGGATCGTTCAATGGTCTTGAGAATGCCTCTAAGTGGGATTTCAATCTCACACTTTTCTTACTTTTTTCAGATTTGGTTCTCTCTCTCTCTCTCTCTCTCTCTCTCTCTCTCTCTCTCTCTCTCTCTCTCTCTCTCTCTCTCTCTCTCTCTCTCTCTCTCTCTCTCTCTCTCTCGCTTGTTTCTAACTCGTTTTTAGGTCTGCACGCACTCTATATGTACCAAGCAATGCATTAGGGTTGATAATTGTATCCAAATCTTCCTCCTTTAATGCTTTTGATATTTGATTTAATTCATTTTGAAAACCTTCCAAATTTGGATTATTTCCAATCTTTTTGTGCACATATGCCTTTACACGAGTTTGAATGCTTGCAATATGTAATTTAAGACCTGAAATAATCACAAAATCCTTGGTTTTCAATATTTTTGTTTTTATATGATTTGTTTTGATTTAAATTAAATTAATTCAAATAAAAACCAAGATAAACAATAAAAATAAAATATGGACAAGTGGCTAAGGCTAGAGCACGTGGGCTATTCTTCCAACTCAAAACAAGTGAAAAAGATTGGGCCCATTTGGCAAAATTTGATGTTTTAGGGATATTTGACTTTTGGCAATTTTGCAAAAAATGTCAACTTCACCAATGCATAACTTCCTAAATTTTGACTCTTTGGAGGTGTTCTTGGACTTCTTAGAAAGCTTGAGATGTCCTCTAATCAATCCTTTTGGTCTCGTCTCATTTTGATATTCCATGCTCATGTATGAAGCTTTGACAAAAAAGGTGGTTTCATTGACTTTTCAAAATGACCTATAATGTCCAAATTCATAACTTCTTGTAGGTAATTGCATCCTCTTTAAAATGAGCTTTGGATGGGTCATTTCTCATAAAGTATGAGAAAGTTATGCTTGGTCAAAGTTGAGTTGACTTTTCCTACAAAACCCTAATTAAGCAACTTTTAAGTCTTGATAAATTATAAGCAATGCTTGAGGAATCATGATCAACCTTTGATCAAATGATGAAATATATTTCAAAATGAGGATGTTGACCAAAAATCTTGAAGTTTGACTGTATGTAGGCCACAATTGACTTTTGCCCTAGCACAATCGATTTTCAGGCCTTTGAGCAATTGACTGAGCAAACTATCTCTGCAAGGCTTGAAACTTGTCATGGATGATCTTGAGAACATAATAGGACATTGGTGAGCACTTGGGATCACTTGGAATCAAGTATCTTGATGCAACATGAAACCCTAGTTTGGGGTAGATTGCCTTAGGAGAGAGCTTGTCTGGCCAACCCTTGGGCTACCTTGAGCAACTTAAGGATCTTTCTTGAAATGTTTTGAGAAATATGGGAGGGAAACTTTTTGGGTACAACAGCTGCCCCTGTTAAATCTTATTAAACTTGGGGATGTAGATTGACTTTCGTGCCTTTCGTAATTTGAAGGTGGAAGTTGATTGAACACTAGAGTGCCCAGAAATTTGCACTCACATGACGTGGTAATTGTCTTGTGATGTCGAGAGTGGGATTAAAGATGCCATCTGAAGGCGTGTCGATCGCTTAAGAGATTCCTTAGCGAGAGCTTGTATACCTGTCGTTTAAGGAAAATGCCGCTGGTGAAGGCTGATCTTTGTTGAGAGAAATAGAAATTTAGGAGCTTCGGCGTCCGTTATTCTGCTGGTGAGTCATCTCTGTTGATATTTAGGAACTCTGGTCGTCCGTACTCAACTGAGGAATCATCTCTGTTGATATTTAGGAACTTCGATCGTCCGTACTCAACGGAGGAATCATCTCTGCTGATATTTAGGAACTTCGATTGTCCATACTCAACTGAGGAATCATCTCTGTTGATATTTAGGAACTTCGATCGTCCGTTCTCAACGGAGGAATCATCTCTGCTGATATTTAGGAACTTCGATCGTCCGTACTCAACGGAGGAATCATCTCTGCTGATATTTAGGAACTTCGATCGTCCGTACTCAACTGAGGAATCGTCTCTGTTGATATTTAGGAACTTCGATCATCTGTACTCAACGGAGGAATCATCTCTACTGATATTTAGGAACTTCGATCGTCCGTATTCAACGGAGGAATCATCTCTGCTGATATTTAGGAACTTCGATCGTCCGTACTCAATGGAGGAATCATCTCTGCTGATATTTAGGAACTGCAATCGTCCGTACTCAATGGAGGAATCATCTCTGCTGATATTTAGGAACTTCGATCGTCTGTACTCAACGGAGGAATCATCTCTGCTGATATTTAGGAACTTCGATCGTTCGTACTCAACGGAGGAATCATCTCTGCTGATATTCAGGAACTTCGATCGTCCGTACTCAACGGAGGAATCATCTCTGTTGATATTTAGGAACTTCGATCGTCCGTACTCAATGGAGGAATCATCTCTGCTGATATTTACGAACTTCGATCGTCCGTACTTAATGGAGGAATCATCTCTGTTGATATTTAGGAACTTCGATCGTCCGTACTCAACGGAGGAATCATATTTAGGAACTTCGATCGTCCATACTCAATGGAGGAATCATCTCTGCTGATATTTAGGAACTTCGATCGTCCGTACTCAACGGAGGAATCATCTCTACTGATATTTAGGAACTTCGATCGTCCGTACTCAATGGAGGAATCATCTCTGCTGATATTTAGGAACTTCAATCGTCCATAATTCAACTGAGGAAACATCTCTGCTGAGATTTAGGAACTCGTCCGTAATTCAACTGAGGTAAAAGCTTCATAGCTTGAATTTTGTGAGAATTTGATTGTATCTTTCCTGAAAGGTAAATGTTAGCTGTATGTAATGCATGATATGTATCAAGCAATGATGTTCTCAAAATAAATGAGATTGTGTTGTATGATGCGTATGTATGTCATGATGTATGGAAATGTGATGTTTTTAGCTAGGGAAAATAAATCCCAGATTGCTGCTGGAGAAGAGAGTTGAATCCTTCGTTTCCACTGGGGATAGTGAATGAAGATGATTACGAGAATAAACCTGCAGGAGAGGATGACTCCGCTGGGGAATAAACTGACGAGGAAATGACTCTGTGGGGAAGACATTCTCTGCTGAGGATTCCGCTGATAAATTCAGCTGGGGATGAACTACCGTTGCTGGCGATACTGAATCCTGTTGGGGATTGAGTTTCTGTTTGTGAAAGGAATGAACTCCGCTAGGAATGATCTTTCAGTTGCGACTTCACTGGGAATAATATTTTAGACTCTACTGGGGACTATCTTCCAGAGTCTATTGGGGATGATTCTCCAAACTCCACTGGGGAATATTTTCCAGACTCCGCTGGGGATAATTGTCTAGTGCTGATGATGGATAAACTCTGCTTGGGGAGAATATTATCGACTCATTCGCGGTTGCGAGCCTCAGTTGGGGAGATTTAACATTACCGTCCTTTCTTACTCTGTGGGGAGCGAATGTACCTCAGTCATATTCTTCAGCTAAATCTACCTTTGTACCTGGTGGATAGAGCAACTGTCTGGACAATTCTTATTTTCCCCTGTTCCTGGTGTTATGAGTAATCGTCTTTTGTTTCGCATATAAATATTCATGAGCAGCAATTAATGTCAAATGCATATATCAAAAATGAACATTGGACGTTTTTGCAAAACAAAACGGGAAAAGAAAAATTTGAAATTTATTTGGGGAAATGAATTGTATTGACTTTGAAGTTTGGCCTGTAAATAGGCGTTTTTTGTACAAAAGGATGACGTCCTAGTAAGAGAACGCCGCCGAACAAATAGAATTTATACAATTTATGGAAAAACAAAGCAGCTATGTAAACAATCCCACTGGGTTCTAACTCTGATATTGCCTTTATAACCTCGAGCATCTCATCACTTTGATACTTGGTTGAAGGTAGATCAGACTGCTTAGTGCCGTTCGAGCTTGATAGTTGATACCGAAGTCTGGTTGCAAGATGATTCAATGAGACATAGTGTTACACTTTGATCCCTAATTTTTTTCCTGGACTGCCCTTTCGGGTTTTCAGTCCACCGGGATACCCTTTTTTCCCCAAGCCGCCTTTTCAGGTTTTCGACTTGTCGGGTGTACAAATTTTTTCATTTTCATCCCTTACTTTTGCCCGAACCCTTTTGGTTCGTCGGGAAGCCCTTATTTTTGCCTAGGCCAGTCGACCTAGCGGGTCTTTGATTATGCATAGTATTTTTTCACTATGTCTGCATTGACGGGGTGAGGAAGGTCGTCACCATCCATGGTGGTTAGAATCGTAGCTCCTCCTAAGAAAATGTTCTTACCCACAAATGGCCCTTCGCAAGTAGGGGTCCATTTGCCCCTGGGATCACCTTGAGGTAAGATGATGTGCTTGATCACCAGATCCCCAACTTGATACTCTTGTCGTCTAACTTTCTTGTTAAATGCCTTGATCATCCGTTTTTGATACGTCTGACCATGACAAATAACAGTAAGTCTCTTTTCGTCGATTAAGTTTAACTGATCAAGCCGGGTCTGGATCCAGTCATCTTCGCTCAAACCTGCATCCTTCATAATCTGAAGAGAGGGTATCTGAACTTCAATGGGCAAGACTGCCTCCATACCATATACCAAGGAGTAGGGAGTTGCCCTTGTTGACGTCTGCACTGAGGTACGGTACCCATGAAGAGGAAATGGAAACATCTCGTGCCAGTCTTTGTATGTCACCGTCATCTTCTGCACAATCTTCTTGATGTTATTATTAGCCACTTCAACAGCCCATTCATCTTCGTCCGGTAGGGAGAAGAGTTGTGATGTTGTATCTTGAACTGCTTGCAGAGCTCGGTGATCATTTTATTGTTGAGATTTGTACCATTGTCCGTGATGATCCTCTCTGGTACACCGTATCGACAAATCAGATTGTTCCGAATGAACCGTGCCACGACGTTCTTGGTTACTGTAGCAAAGGAAGTTGCTTCAACCCACTTCGTAAAGTAATCAATAGCTACCAGGATGAAACGATGCCCGTTAGACGCCGTAGGTATGATCTCACCGATCATGTCGATGCCCCACATTGCAAAAGGCCAAGGAGCTGTCAAGACGTTCAGAGGAACTGGAGGTATGTGCACCTTATCAGCATAGACTTGGCACTTATGACAGGTCCGAGAATGCTGATAACAGTCATCTTCCATGGTAGACCAATAGGATCCTGCCCGTAGGATTTTCTTTGCCATGGTATGTCCACTGGAATGAGTTCCGAAAGTACCTTCATATAAATCTACCATAATCCTTTCTGCCTCGTTCTTATCCATACAACGCAGTAAGGTCGAATCATGGTTACGCTTGTAGAGAATGCCATTGCTGATGAAGAACTTCGCCGCGAACCTCCTCAGAAACTTCTTATCATTAACAGATGCACCCTCGGGGTACTCCTGAGCCTCAAGATACCTTTTTACCTCGTGAAACCAGGGTTTATCTGCTACCTCTTCAGTCTCAATGTCACAGCAATATGCAAGTTCGTCCAACCTTTCAATGGTAATCTGGGGAGCCTCGTTGTCCCACCTGACCTTGAACATAGAAGACATCGTAGCTAGCGCGTCCGCCAACTGATTCTCCTCTCTTGGGAAGTGTTCAAAGGTTATCTCCTCGAAATATGGAAGCAACGTCAATACATACTCCTTGTAAGGAATAATATTTGGGTGTTTCGTATCCCACTCGCCTTTGATCTGACTGGTCACGAGAGCGGAATCTCCAAAAACACTCAGAAATTTAATCCTTAGGTCAATAGATGCTCAAAGAACCATGATGCATGCTTCATACTCCGCCATATTGTTGGTGCAGTTGAAACATAATCGGGCGGTGAATGGAGTATGAGAGCCTTCAGGAGATATGATCACAGCGCCAATGCCATTACCCAAAGCGTTTGAAGCTCCATCAAAGTACATAGACCATCGGGATCCCTCCTCAGGTCCTTCATCCGGTCCAGGTGTCTCACAATCAGTTACCAATATGATGTTCTCATCCGGAAACTCGAAGTTCATAGACTGGTAATCATCCACTGCCTGATGTGACAAATGGTATGCCAACACACTTCCCTTGATTGCTTTTTGGGTCATGTATTGGATGTCATACTCAGTCAAGATCATTTGCCATCTAGCTATTCTTCCGGACAAGGCAGGCTTTTCGAAGATATACTTGATTGGATCCATCTTTGATATCAATAAGGTGGTATGAGTTAGCATATACTGTCTCATCCGGCAAGCAGCCCATGCCAAAGCGCAACAAGTTTTCTCAAGCAACGAGTATCGGGTCTCGCAGTCGGTAAACTTTTTGCTAAGGTAATAAATAGCATGCTCTTTTCGGCCAGACTCGTCATGCTGCCCCAAAACGCACCCCATTGAATTGTCGAGTACTATCAAGTATAAGATCAAAGGTCTCCCTTCAACTGGAGGCATTAGAATAGGTGGCTCTTGGAGATATTCCTTGATCCTTTCAAAAGCGGCCTGACACTCATCATTCCACTCCACTACTTGATCTTTCTTCAGCAACTTGAAGATTGGCTCACAAGTAGCAATCAAATGTGAGATGAATCGGGCAATATAGTTCAAGCGTCCCAAAAAGCCTCTAACTTCTTTTTCTGTTCGGGGAGCTGGCATTTCCTGTATAGCCTTCACCTTTGCAGGATCCACTTGAATACCTTTATCACATACGACGAAACCCAACAGCTTACCAGATCTCACCCCGAAGGTGCACTTGTTCGGGTTTAACCTCAGCTTGTATAACTTCAACCTGTCAAATAGTTTCTGAAGATGGTCAAGATGTTCCTCTTTAGTCTGGGACCTTGCAATCATGTCATCAACGTATACCTCAATCTCATGATGAATCATGTCATGGAACAAGGTGACCATGGCGCGTTGATACGTTGCCCCAGCATTCTTCAATCCAAAAGGCATGACCTTGTAGCAAAAGGTACCCCACTGTGTGACGAACGTTGTCTTCTCCATGTCTTCGGGAGCCATCTTAATCTGATTTTAACTGGAGAAGCCGTCCATAAAGGAGAAGACCTTATGCTGTGCGGTTTTGTCAACCAGAACGTCGATATGAGGCAGGGGAAATCATCCTTGGGGCTCGCCCTGTTCAGATCCCTATAGTCAACACACATTCGAACTTTACCATCCTTCTTCGGTACTGGAACCACGTTGGCAACCCACTGCGGGTAAGAAGTAACTGCTAGAAAACCGGCATCAAACTGTTTCATAACCTCAGCCTTGATTTTCTCAGACATCTCTGGGCGCATTCAGCGAACTTTCTGTTTCACTAGAAGACAATCTTCCTTAGTTGGCAAGCGGTGAACCACAATATCGGTATCCAACCCATGAATATCTTCATAAGACCAGGAAAAGATCTCAACGTAGTTACGCAACATCTGAATCAATCGTTGCTTAACACTAGGCTCCAGATTTGCCCCGATCTTGACCTCTTTCTTGTCTTCCCCCGTACCCAGATTCACTGATTCCACTGGCTCTTCATGCGGCTGTGTGGCCCTCTCTTCCTGAAGTAACAGTCTAGCAAGTTCCCCAGGAACTTTACAATCATCCTCACCTTCGTCCTCGACTTGGTTGATCGGACTTTTGAAGTTATAACTGGCAGTAGCAGAGTCGTTATCAGTGGGATCCAGAGTGGATGTAGACCTGTATATGTGAGTGTGTGTAAGACAAATAGCTGTTTTGCAAGATAGAAAAGAAAAACAAGGAGCGCAAAATTCGTAATGCAAGAAAACGTCCAATGCTTTTATTGATGATATATGGAAATGACACATAATAAGCCCTCAAACAAAGCCACGACGTCTCGGGCAAGGCACCGGGCCATAAAGTTTTAAAATTGTCTGTTACAAAACTCGAAACAAAAGTCTTATTACTGTGTAATAAAAGAAATGGGCACGAAGTCCTTTGCCGTCCAATTGCTTAATCCGCCGTCGGTAGTCGGGTAAATCCAGATGTCAAATTCAGACTCTTCATCATCGTCTTCAATCGCATTCACTCCTGAATTAGTGATAAACAGGGGAGGTCCTCCAATCTGCGCACGCCGAACAACCCTTTGAGCTTCTGCAGTAAAACCCAAACCAAACTTGTCAGTCTTGTGTGCAAAGTCAGGGAGTTGGCCCCAATTCACACACCCACCTTTTTCAATAACAGCCCGGGCATCCTTGAGGGAAGTCATCTTCATTGGAGTATCTTCAGCAACAGTTTCAGTCGATGCCAGTGTCTGGGGGACTTCTTCAAAGTTTTGGCACGGGGTTTCAATGAACTCCCCATCTATTTCTACATACCGGGAAGAGTTAAGGTGGCTCACCATGTACTCCTCTTCCCCTCGTACTGTAACAATTTTCCCCTTCACTGGATATTTTAACATCTGGTGGAGCGTAGAAGTTACTGCCCCAGCTTTGTGGATCCACGGGCGACCCAACAAACAAGAATAAGACGGCTGGATATCCATCACATAGAATGTAGACGCAAAAGTCTGGGAACCAACCTTGACAGGAATATCCATCTCTCCATGTACCATCCTTTTGGGCCCATCAAAGGCCTTAACCACAATATTACTTGGCTTCAGCACCAACCCTTCACAGTCCAACCGGTCTAATGCTTTCTTGGGTAAAACATTCAACGAGGACCTAGTGTCCACCAGCACTTGAGCTAGAGTAGTGCCCATGCACTCGATTGAAACATGTAGAGCGTCATTGTGATTCTTTCCTTTGGCAGTCAAGTCTGCATCAGAGAAACCCAACCCGTTATCAGCAGTCAAACTAGCCACGCAATCTTTGAACTGATCAGCAGATGTTTCCTGGGGAACGTGTGCAGTTTTCAGGAAAGCAATCAGAGCCTTAGCATGGGACTCTGAGCACAACAATAAAGACAACATAGATATCTTCGACGGGGTTTGCCCCAGCTGCTTGACTATGTTGTAATCGCTCTTTTTGATGATCTTCAAAATTTCCTCTATCTCCTGTCTAGAGGCTTCAACGGTAATCTTCTTCGGTGCCTCCGTCTGGGTAGGCTCACTGGTGATCCCTTTGCCCCGAGTGTCAGATGACTCGGCGACAGGGGTAATGATTGGAACATGAATAGGGGCAGTAGCAGATGTACTGGCAGGTGTAATAACAACAGGTTTTTAAACAATTGGTGGGGAAATTTCAGGAGAGAATAGTCTTCCGCTGCGGGTGACTTTGCTAGATCCAACAATATTGCTGACGTCAGTATCAGCCTCTCCAACCTTCACGTCTTGCTTAATCCCATGATAATACACGTCAGCCCCATAGTGCCACGGGAAAGCCTTATCTGACGTGTAAGGGATAGGTCCAGGAACGGTAATGATCAATGGAGCAATTCTCGGAACATATGTAATTCTAACAGGCTTTCTCGAGGAAGCCTTGGAAGAATTAGCGGAAATGGTGATTACAGAAACATCTTCAAAAGGAATCAATGGAACCAAAGTTTTCTCAAACATAATTTCTTTGTTATCCATCAGGCGTTGGACACCTGACTTCAATAGATGGCAACCAGTAGGTAGGACGGAACACAGATGGCAACCTTCGCCACAGCCCGAAAATAAACTAGCTAACAGAAGGTTCTTCTTCACAGTCATCAATGGAGTAGCAACGTCTTTTACGGAAGTCACAAACGAGTCATCATCTACAACATTCACTCCATGCTTGGGCATAGGAGCAGTCATGACATTAGGCTTTTCCGGCGCTTCAAACTCAATCTCCTTAGCATCAATCAGATCATGCACTTTATTCTTCAAAGCCCAACAATTGTTGGTATCATGCCCTGGGCTATCAGAGTGATAAGCACATCGGGCGTTCGGATTGTACAGCGGTGATGTGGTATTGGAATTCTTTGGAGCCTCCTTCGAAATCACCAAGTTCGTCTTCAACAACTGCGGCAGAATTTGAGACAGGGTCATACTGAGCCGAGTAAATTGTCTTTGCAGTCTCTCTGCTCTTTGTTGATTGTTGCGTTGTGTGGCAATAGTTGGTCTTGATATAACCACCGCATTAACTGCTTGGCGGCGCCTGGGTCAGTTTTGGCTCCTCGAGCTGTAAACTGCACTAGACTCCTTCTTGAAAGGCTTCTTCTCGGTACTTGACGAAGCACCTTTTTGTATTTTGCTGCTCTTGATACCGGCTTAAACTCTTTCCCTAGTCATTATTAATTCAGTGAACCCGGACGATGAGCTACCGATCAAATGGTTGAAATATGGACCAGACAAGGTCCCGAGAAACATATCCACTAACTCCCTATCAGCCAGAGGGGGTCGTACTCTTCCCGCAAGATCTCTCCACTTCTGAGCGTAGTCCTTAAAACCTTCGCTCGCACCCATAGACATACCCTGAAGTTGGGTACGTGGGAGCAAGGTCGGCATTGTACTGGTATTGCTTGTAAAAAGCAGAGGCAAGGTCCTCCCAGTTATGGATGTTAGCTCCTTCCAGTTGATAGAACCATTCAAGTTGAGTCCCTGAAAGACTATCTTGAAAGAAATGAATCCAGAGGTTCTTATCAGCAGTATACGGTTGAATCTTTCTAACATACGAGCGGAGGTGTAGCTTTGGGCAGGAGACCCCGTCGTACTTAGCAAAGACTGATGCTTTAAACTTGTGCGGGATTACCACCCCAGATGCCAAACCCAAATCTCTGAAGTCCAGCCCAGGTATCTTCTGGATCTCCATCGCGCTTAACCGGTCTTCGAGTTTCTTATACCTGTCCTCAGCAGGAGGATACTATTCTTCATCAAAGTCAGTGTCATGGTCAGAAACCACAGGGCTAGGAGCCCTCCTTTCTTCTTGATTCTCTCCCCCTCCAGATGAGTGGGACAAATCAACTTCTTCCCGCAACCTGTTTCCAAATCTATGACCCATATTCAGGAGGAGCATCTTCTTCTTCTTCTTCTTCTTCTTCTTCTTCTTGTCCTTTAAGATAAGAGTCTTCAGATCTTGCTAACCCTTGGCCAAGTTCATGAACATTTCCTGGAACTGAGCATTCTGAGCTTGCAGAGCCTTGATGGCTTGATCAGTAGATGTTTCAGAAGACATGTTTGCTGAAATAAACAGCGAAGAAGATGAGAAACCTGTAAGGGTACCTGTAATGAGGTGCATGGGAATATAATGCGTATGATATGATTTCAAAGACTTTAGGGAGATTCAAATTCGTAAACCAAAATGAAACATACTTTATTAGATAAAAACTTGAAATGATGTTTTACAAATGCCTTTAAGGCGTTACAAAAGAAATACTGAAAGCAAATCTATGCTAGAAATAATAAAAGACAATCAGCGCTCCCATGGTCGCTTTCCTTTGGTGCTGACATAGTCGTTGAGGACCCTCTCATTCTCCAGCTGCCTTGTAAGCTTCAGAATCTTCCGCTCCTTCTCATGATACTTCTCTCTATAAGTATCTTGTTCTTCCCTTAGCTGGATCCAATACCTCTTTGATGCCCCAATGTCAGTAGGCATGTATGGATGGAGGATGGTAGAAGGAGCCCCTTCTTCGTCAGTACGCTCCACAATCACCGGTAAGACAGCTTCATATGGCATCCCCAGCTTTTGAGCACGGGCTCGAACCCACCGGAGATACGATGGCATCAGGAGAGAAGTCTTCATGCCTAACTCATGTGGATCAGACCTGTTCACCCTATCCCAGGCTCGTATAAATATGCGGCGATGTCCCTCAACCTCTCCCATGAAGTTAAAGACAATGCTTGGAAGCAGCAACTCATGAGGTCCGTCCCTCTTAGCTCGCCCAAACTGTCGTAAGGCCAAACAAGGATTATAGGTGATCCCTCCTCTGATCCCCAGCAATGGAACATTGGGGTACTCCCCACAGCGATCAATAACAGCTACTTCTTCCATGTCTTTAGTACTCCAGATGATGTCCGTATGAGCAAGGGACATAATTCTGTAGGCCTAACCCATACCTTCCTCGTTCTTCAAAGCAGATTTGGGGAGGTGAGAAATAAACCACCTCGCCAAAAATGGTGCACAAAACATATGGGTTCCTCGTTTCCAAGCAGTACGGGCATAAAGAGCATGTAGGATGTCACCTAAGAGAGTGGGCACTGGATTACGGGACATAAAGATCTTCACTGCGTTCACATTGACAAAGGAATCTAAATTTGGGAACAGAACCAGGCCATAAATGAGAAGATCCAGGATGTCTTCAAACGCCTGAAAGTCCAAACTATCTCAGAATTGATGAGCCTGATCAATCAAGAACTTAGCCAAGAAGCCTTTTATCCCACTCCGAGTATCCCAGTTAGACACCACATCAGCTCTTGTAAGATGGAGGGCTGAAGCAATATCCTCTGGCCTAGGAGCTATCTCCAAACCTGTAAATGGTGTCTGCTCCAGAATGGATATGCCAAGTAAATCTAAGAACTCCTCCAAAGTAGGGACTAACTGATAGTCCGGGAAGGTGAAGCAGTGGTGTAACGGGTCAAAGAACTGGAAAAGACACTCATCATTTGTTCATCCAGCTTAGAAGTGACTAGGATGAGGAGGTAACCATGTCTTATGACAAAAGAAGAAGTATCAGGGACCTTTGAAACCAACTCTCTTAGCTGAGCAGGAATTTATACGAAGCTGATCCGAATAGTGTTTCTACGCATAGATGCCATGATCTGCAAAACAGAACAAAGATGAATCCCATCGGTGTTTGAAATGGTTAGTCTAATGAAATATGCATGCAATGTCATGATGCATGATGTCATGATAAGAACACACCACAGGTATCACAGATAACAAACATGGTAAGGGCAAACAAGTCACACAATAACCCTTAAATTCCAGGATGGCATGGAGTTTAGGTACTACCCTCTTTCAGTTTAGTTGGTTCAACCTGTCCTAGAAATAGTAACCGGGTTCTAGAGGATCTCAATATCATTGACCATCCTCGATCGGTCATAATTCCAGTTTAGCAACCTTTTCTTGCGGCCGAAATCATCACGAGAGTATGGTCTCAATGAGTGTAGCATACTGCTACTTTTCTATGGCCAAGTTGGTCAATTATAGGTTCTAAGGTAAGTTGGTGCTTAATGACCCCTTAGCAACCCCATATTCTCCTTGTTCTGCCACAAGGGATATCGGTACAAACTAAAGTGTCACACCAACGTAGCTACTGCTTCAACCGTATCGGTCTATGCCGTAGAGTTCCCTCACAGTCTATTGCTACTTACCTAAAAGGTATCCCTAGATCTAGGTTAGGATCTATAGTAACTCCAATTCAAACCTACAAATATAAAGCAAACAGATCAAACAATTGAAAACAGTATGAACTATTCCTAAGGTACACCCCACTTATTAAGTTCCCAGTAGAGTCGCCAGTTCTGTGATACGGTGGCCAGAACCTGACTGTTTTTGGAATGCTGGTTTGCGTTTTGCGTTTGTTTTTACAAAATGTCGCGGTAAGCAAGAGTCGCCACCGACTTTTATTTTATCCAACAAGGAAAGGAAAAAAAGCACAGAAAAATTCCTTTTTGGAGATATTTCTGAGTACGGGGGGTAGATTATAGAAAGGGAAGGTATTAGCACCCTTTCTATCTATGGTTTTCCATGGGCTCTTAGGTACTTGCTCATAATTTTCAAAATTGTTTTCTTTGTGTTTGTGGGTTTTGAAAAGTTTTTGTTTTAACTTTGATTTAACTCTTGCTTTTGTCTTCAAGAGTGTAATAAAGTGTTTTTGAAAACTTGTTCGTAAAGGAGTGTAAGTGTGAAAAAGTTTTATTTTGATTGAGCAAGTACTTAAGAACTAATCTACCTACTCGAAAAAGGAATCATTCTATGTTTGTTTCCTTTAGACAATGTTATCCCACTATTTGTGAGTAGGTAGCACCGTCGTTGGAGTTTGAGGGTCAATTCGAAAGGGACATACAGTCACTAAAGCAACGTTAGGACGTCTTAGTGGTAACCCTAATGTCTTAGATCATTTATCCGAGGCAACAATAACCGAGGCAACCTTTTCGAGGCAACTTTGATCTTTTAGACAAGAGAACGACCTCTAAAACAACCTATACTCAATGACCGTTTTAACGAAGGCAACCAAGTGGGAGTGTACCCTAGGAGTGCGCATGTGCGAATGATTCAGTTTCAGATTTATTTATCTTTGCACATTTAGGGTGATCTAACTGTTTAAAATTAGTCATACATTCTTGTCATGCAAACCCTAATTATTCACATATCTAGCAGTTAAATATTTGCAGAAATTAAAGTGCGGGATTTAAACTAAGCTATTACAAGGCTTCGGGTATTTACATAGCCAAAAACAAACCCTTTGAAATTAAAAGCGGAAAAAATAAATAAATGTCCTAATTAAAATTATTACAAACTATGAGCAGATACAATAATTGGGCAAAATAATAAAGTGCCGATTAAAAATTAGATTGACAGGAAATTAGGGTTTTGACCCTCCTAACCTAATTAAAAAAAGAAAAATGTTTTTTGGTTGTTTTTAATATTTTTTGATAAAAGAAATTAGGTTTTTTAAATTGAATACAAAATTAACTAGTTAATTAAATTAATTAATGAAAAATAATTAAATGACATATTTTTGGTTTTTGTTATTTTAGGAAAGAAATAAAATAATTAAGTTAGTAATAAAACCTAGTTATTCTAATTAATCTTAAATATTTGCAAAATAAATTAAAGTTACCTAATTTAATCAAACCTAATTAAATTAATTGATTTTTTTACTAAAAATAAATACCTAAAATTTAATTAGTGAAAAACAATAATATTTTTTGTGATTTTTTTGATAAAAAAAGAATTAATTTATTGGTTAGTAAATAAATAAACAATTTAAATAAAATAAATAAAAAGAGATGAAGAGAGAAAATGGGCCTGAGAATGGGGTGTTAATAGCAAATTCATGGGCCCATTAGTGATGATCCATGCTGACTTTCTTAATCCTGTATGGCACGTTTGACCTGGCTTTTGGTGCACCTTCAGTGGTGGCCATCAGATTTGGCCATCTGGCCATCTGGCACGTTGATGATGAAGACCCACGATAGATCTCTTGGCTTCGCACGTACTGAAGCGCCAGAAATTAAATAGAAAAATAGCAAATGCTGGAGGCAGGGATCGAACCCCTGGCCTCCAGCCTCTAAAGCCTTATGCACCTATGTGGCCACCACTGCACCAATTGTTTTTGTTTGTTCATAAAACACAATAATAATCATATATGAAAAACAAAGAAATATTGGAGAATTAAAAAAACGCGCGCTGAATCGTTTGAACGGGCCAATGATCGAATGACAACTCATTGTCTTCTTCCTCTCTCCGTGGGTAAAAGTCTCAGACTTTTACCTACGGACATTTTGTCCGTCGCTACAGGAAGTGCTCCTTCCAAAATCTTATATGGGTCACATAAATGGAAACTAACGCCATGGTTGAGTTCGTCTCGCCCTTGTGAACCTAAAGGTACCATTCATGAAGGCCAATTGTCCCTGTAATCAAAAACCCTAAAACCAAGCTCGAAAACCTAGCAATGGTGATTAACGCCACAGGCCATATAAACGCAATTGAATGATGCAAAAAGCTTGCAAATACCTCATAGATCAAGAATATGCAAGTAATTTATCTTGACAATGCCTATATTATGGAATACGAATTCAAGAACAGGGCGAAGTTGTGAATGACTTACAGTGCGTTTTGGGACTGGAATGGACTGGTTCTTGATGGTTTTAGCTTCTAGAGAGTCCCAGGAAGCGATTGGGATCGTTCAATGGTCTTGAGAATGCCTCTAAGTGGGATTTCAATCTCACACTTTTCTTGACTTTTTTCAGATTTGGTTCTCTCTCTCTCACCTGTTTCTAACTCGTTTTTATGTCTGCACGCACTCTATATGTACCAAGCAATACATTAGGGTTGATAATTGTATCCAAATCTTCCTCCTTCAATGCTTTTGATATTTGATTTTATTCACTTTGAAAACCTTCCAAATTTGGCTTATTTCTAATCTTTTTGTGCACATATGCCTTTACACGAGTTTGAATGCTTGCAATCTGTAATTTAAGACCTGAAATAATCATAAAATCCTTGGTTTTCAATATTTTTGATTTTATATGATTTGTTATGATTTAAATTGAATTAATTCAAATAAAAACCAAAATAAATAATAAAAATAAAATATGGACAAGTGGCAAAGGCTAGAGCACGTGGGCTATGCTGCCAACTCAAAACAAGTGAAAAAGATTGGTACCATTTGACAAAATTTTGATGTTTTAGGGATAGTTGACTTTTGGCAATTTTGCAAAAAAGGTCAACTTTACCAATGCATAACTTTCTCAATTTTGACTCTTTGGATGTGTTCTTGGACTTTTTAGAAAGCTTGAGATGTCCTCTAATCAACCCTTTTGGTGTCACCGCATTTTGATATTCCATGCTCATGTATTAAGCTTTGACAAAAAAGGTGTTTTTATTGACTTTTCAAAATGACCTATAATGTCCAAATTCATAACTTCTTGTGAGTGCATATTTTGAACTTGGGAGATGAAGATGGATTGTAGGGAATTTCATCCTCTTAAAAATGAGCTTTGGATGGGTAATTTATCATAAAGTATGAGAAAGTTATGCTTGGTCAAAGTTGAGTTGACTTTTCCTACAAAATCCTAATTTAGCAACTTTTGAGTCTTGATGAATTATGAGAAATGCTTGAGGAATCATGATCAACCCTTGATCAAATGATGAAATATATTTCAAAATGAGGATGTTGACCAAATATCTTGAAGTTTGACTGTATGTAGGTGATAACGAGAAATCGTATCATATAATTGCTACGTTTTTAATCCATTTTCATACTGCATTAATCCATTTAACTCCCGATTGTTCCGAGTTTTTATGTCTTTTCACAGGTACAACATGTTTCAAGTCAATTTAGTGAAAAAGATCATAGGAAGAAAGTTAACATGAAAATCAGAAGAAAAGGAACAAATCTGCAAAAATCTGCAGATTTTGATGCTGTGACGACCGTCACACCTCCGTTACGACAGTAACGCGCCCACATCCTGAAGAACGCTCATCACACATCATTGACGAACGTAACACACTATTTAAGCGCATTACGACCATCACCTCCTCCTGACGACCGTCACACGCGTAATTCAGTGTCATGCAAAACAGAAGACGTGGGCAACGTAATGGATGGTTTTCTTCTCCTACAATTCCTCAACTTCAGCAACGAACATCCGAGTCTTCCTCCACTCAAAGCAGTTCCAAAATTCTCTTAACTGCAAAAATCTTCTTCTATAAATAAGAGGCATTTTAATGGAATAGCGGCGGAGATTTTTCTACAGAGCCAAACTTTTGCCTTTCTGCATTATTTTATTTTTATTTGCTTTTGAACCAATATACCTACTGTACCGTTCAGTTTCTAGAATTAGTTTCCAAAAGTGTTAATTCTTCATCTAAGAATTAACATGGTCATATATTTCAATTAATTGCAAGGATATTGTACGCACTCAAGATTACCACAACAACATATTTACAGGTTTTTATGCAATTGGTTTTTATTATTCTTATGCTATGTTAGTTATTTTTATGAATTGTATTTTATCTTGCATGGTTACTAAATATATTATGTCTGGCTAGTTTCGTTTGTACCGGTATGTGACTCCTAAGAACCGAAGGAATTCGGTGATAACTTGGCTAAAAACTTTTATAAATAATTTCTGGTTTCCAATTTCCATATTTAATTTAACTACCCTTGTCACGAGAGTGAAAGGATATTTACCACGATTTTGTCACGAGAGTGAGAAATTAATTAAGGCAAGAACCTGCATGCGAGAGCTGGGGTTCGACCTAGATAGTGGTAACGAAACATTAATTTTTAAATACACGAGAGTGTTTTAACAAATTAATTAAACTCAAGTTGTTTTCAAAAAGTGTTATTAAATTTAAAGTGCATCCACTAGGTTTAGTAGCATAACTTATTTCATGAACACGAGAGTGTATGTCTCAGGTTTTTAAACAATTCGTTTTTACCGAAATACTTTATATGCCAAGCGATTCATCGAGTTCCCGAAGTCCGACTATCACATATCGGTATAGCTATTACTATTGTTTTTAATTAAACTCTTTCCCCCCCAAAACCAAATATTCATTAGCCTTAGCTTTACAAAGTAACGATAGATTACGATAGGTTGACATTGGTCTCTGTGGTTCGACAATCTTTTATATTACTTCGATATTTCCGTGCACTTGTGGAATTTACCACATCAAGTTTTTGGCGCCGTTGCCGAGGACCAACAGTCAATATTGTTATTCTGTTGTTGCACCGTATAGACTAAGGCATTCTTGTCCCAATTACTATGTATCACCCAAAAAAATTCTACAACTCCCACTCCGAGTATTTCGAGGAATCACAAGAATCCCATAAATCCGACCTCGAAATACTATTGGAGAATTTCAATGCGTCACAGACTCATTCTCACCCGAATTACCTTTCCAACCACCAATCCCAACATTTTGAGGAATCGCAAGAATATTATAATTCCAACCAAACTTATCCTCAACCAAATTTCCCCTACAATCACTACACCCAATATTTCGAGGAGACGAAAGAACCCTATAAATCCGACCGAAATATTAATGGAAAATTTTAATGAAATATCAATGATGATAAAGCGCTTTGTGGAAACACAAAATGCGACTCTAAATCACTTTGAAGAATCAGAAGAATCACATGATTTCAACTTCGAAACATCAATGGAGGATTCCAATGTGATGCTAATTCACTCTAGGTTAGAATCTCTGATAGAGAACTTTGTAGAGACACAAACTGTCTAGAACGAAGAGTTTAGAAAACAAAGTCTTCAAAACAGTGAAAACCTTAGGCAACTGACCACTGTGGTTGAGTCGCTTGCGACTCACAACGTAGCCTTAGAGACTCAAATCTCCCAGATTGAACAAAACCCTCTAGGATCCTTCCCTGAGGAGAAATTGGATGTTGTAACAACCAGTAGTGAAAAACAAGTTGAAAATCCTAAGGAGAGTGATAATGAGGTTAAGGAGAGTGATGATGTGATTGAGGAAAGTTTAGATGAGAAAAGAGTAAAGATTGAGAAAAATCCTCCAACACCATCTAAAAGGGAGGTTGTAGAAGAGGTAGAGAAGGGAGCACCTATTGTTATTCCTCATCCCTATACCCCGCCATTTCCTTTCTCGAAAAGTTTTATGGAAGCTCAGATAGACTCCCAATCTAAAACATATGTGGAGGTATTGGAAAATATCCACACTAATGCACCCTTGTTGGAAGTCTTGCATAAAAAGAGAAAATTAGAGGACCGTGAAACTAGGGATATAATTACTGTTAAAAAGGTAAGGTTAACCTTTGAGGTGGTGGATGAAATCACTAAGCCCAAACTTGAAAATAGGATACTTAGGATAGATCCAGAACCACCACCACAAGTTCAAAAGAATGAACCACCCCACAGAAGAAAGAAAAGAAAAGGTGAGGGATATGTGAGATGGCTTGATAAGTGGCCATGGAAAACGATGATTACTAAAAGTTCAACCGAGGAGTCATTCTCGAGAGAACCACCATGAGTGCTTGCACTCTTGAGCCGTTGAACTATCGAAGTTAAAAACAACGCTTAGTGGGAGGCAACCCACTTATTTGTTTTTGTTATTATTTCCGTTTGTTTTTATTTTTATTTTTATTTTCTATTCTGTTTCTACATTTATTTCTTTTAAAGAATTATTTTCTTTTTCATTTTTCCTAAAAAATTTTATACAACTGCTGCTGATTTTCAAACAACTTTACAGGTTTTCTGAAAAAGTCTTTTTTCTATCCTACCTTCTCCCCTGATTTGCTTCCCTCCCTTTACTATCTACTATGGAAACCACTTTTAGAGGCAGGAACCAACTGAGGAGATTTGAGGAATTATCACACAGAAATATTGGTATGACCTTATATTATGATGAACCCACAATGGACACTTTAGGCATTAAGGATAGTCTCCATTATCTGTTTAGCCAGCTGGGGTGGGAAAAAGCCCACATTAAATCTAGGTTTGTTACATACCGTGAGCTCACCCTTGAGTTTCTGAACTCCTTAGTTCATATACCCGAGCGCGATTTCGGAACTAGAAAGGGATTTATAGCCTTCAGGTTATTTGGTATTGAATTTGCTTACACCCATAAAGAATTAGCCGACCTTCTAGGATTCCCTAGCGGATCTTTTGCTTTTTCTACCACCCAGGCAGAGTTAATGGATTTTGAGCTAGACTATTTTTGGGGGACTTTAACCGGAAATTACCACCCTGAGCCGGATAGCATGGATAATAATGAAATACACAACCCCGCTATCTGCTATTTCCATAAGATTCTAGCACATACCATTTTCGGAAAAGAACATAACCGCACTGCAGTATCTAAAGATGAGATATTTATGCTGCAGTGTATGACCCAGGGCCGACCTGTAAATGCAGTGCCATTCTTAATGCAGACCTTTTCCCGCATTGTTGAGAACCCTAGCAATCCAATCATCATAGGAGGCTTGGTTACCATGATTGCTAACGCCCTCAGACTTAGGTACCAGCTACATAGGTGTACATAATTTGGTTCAATCCGCCCTATGAACATTGATTTTTGTTTCCACCTACGAATAATAGGTAACCTAGGTCCTGCACCCTTCGATTACTTGATAAGGGACGAAGTAGTCACGATATTTACACTTCCTAACCATGCCAAAATGAGTGCCCACAATCGCGACGATTGGCTGTATGAGCTTAACCCTCCCGACCACCCTTCGACACCTAAGACACCCTAATCCTACCGAGTTTATGATACCATAATGTCTGATAAGAGTGACCCCGAGACCCCTCCTGGTTACCATGATGGTAACAACATCGTAGAGGATGTTGATGCCCCTGCAATAACAAAAGGGGAATATGCTGAAAATTTGAATAAGATCTTTTCTACACTGGATGTTTACCAGACGGACATCAATGGAATCAAGAACGAGTTGAAGGGTTTGCGTATGGACGTGATAGGCTTAACTGATATAACTGTGGAGCAGTTTTACCACATAAATGCAGCTTTCGAAGATTTGAAGACGCGACTGGGATGAAGCAGCAGAATCAACACTTATTTTTACCTTGTGTTTTATGTTCCTAGGCAGTTTATGATTCCATTTTAAACAAGTTTACTCTTTACAGTTTTTAAAGTTCTGTTAGAAACATATATTTATTTCAATTTCAGTTTATTTTCATTTTCATTAAATTTACTGTGTGTTACATCAAATATTATATTCACTGTCAATATTATCATTTTGCAAAATTTTGTTATACGATGTATGTTGGAAATACTCTGCATGTATTGAATTATTGTGTTATAATGTTTTGGAATTATACTATTTCGTTCATTTCATAAATATGATTCTTTGTACCCGTAATGATCGTAACATCCCCATGACGAGTGTAACACGCGTTTCACCGTGTTACGCCCGTCAGCCCAATGTGACGACCGTCACACGCGCTCAATAGCAGATTGTGCTATTACAGAAGTCGTTCCACCTTCCATTCATTCTTACCTTTTTCCCAAAACCGTAACAGTACCCATTTAAAATTTTTCTTAAATTCCCACTCCAACACTTAAACTCCATCAACCCACTACTGAATCCACAGTCAAAACCATTTTTACGATTAAATCTCTTGCATGCAATATGGCCAACAATCAGCAAATCCCCAATCTCACTTTCAGAGCCGGTGATCAAGGTGACACCCAACGACTCAAATTCCAGAAGTTCCAACGCCGCGGTCTCCAACCTACCCGGTATGTTGACCTTGATTGTTTGAGGAATTTGGGACTGCTAGACAGCGTCCGACAACTTTTGCAGAATGTGAACTTATGGAACCTGTGCCTCGAACCGCAACCCATCTACGAAACTCTCACCTTGGAGTTTCTGAGTTACTTTGCATACATTACTCCCTCTGGCGCCACGAACTAACTCTCAGGCGTGGCCAAATTTCATATGTTTGGCACTGAGCATCAGCTGCCCCAAACTGACATCGCACAGCTGTTCGGTTTCTGTTCTGACGAAGGTGTCAACCTTCGGGTGCTGGATAATTTCGGCGAGGAAGCTTTTAATTTCTGGCACAACATGACGAACATTCGTGCCGGATCTTACGACCACCTCAACGCCACACATATTCATAATCCGGCCATCCGATACTTTCACCGCATCCTCTGCAACACCATCTTCGCCCGAGACAGCAATCACAAGCTCAACTCCAAGGAGCTCTTCTTCATACATTACGCAATAACCGGCCAGAAGATCAACGCCGCCCCATTTTTACTGGCCCATATTCACTCTACTTGTGCTAGAGGCGGAAAACCCTTCTATTTCGGAGGGCTTGTCACTTCTCTTGCCATAGCCCTGAATTATGGTGCCACTCTCACAGATATGCCTTCTATGGCACCGGCTTTGCTGACTCTGGACCATTGCAAGGTCGCACACCTCATCTATGAGCGGGAGGATGGCTGATTCCATCCTGTGATCAGAAACATTGTTTATCATAACATTACTTTGCCTTGCAGGGACCGAATCGATCCACAAAACAGAGCTAACTGGTTATTCGATCCTGCAGCTCCCGAGGGGCGTGTTCCTACTCATGCAGACCAGCCTAATGCCCCTGCAGACGAAATACAAGAAGAGCTAGAAAGTGCTGCCCCCATCCGCAACACTCCAGGACCTTCATCCGCACCACCTCCTTTTACTCTTGAAGACGTTCTCTGCGGCATCCATCAGTAAAATCAAATGAGTGCCGCACTTGAAAGAAGACAACAGGAACAATATGAATACTTATACGCACAAAACACCCAGATTCTGACTGGCCAGCGAAGCATGAACGAGTGGTTGGACGAGGCCCTGTCTGAACTTAACGCCTTAAGGTTGGACGTCAGCACCCTTGGCTACCAGGACACTGACACCGAAGCCACTCCTACCAGGCGATCACGCACCAGGAGTAGAGGACGTGGCCATCAGAAGTTTTTCTTATTCTCTAAGTAGTTTACTTTTTCTGTCTCTTTTTCTTTCTATTTATTTCTTGTACTTGTATTTCCCCGCCTTTATGCCGCAACATTGAGGACAATGTCAGATTTAGTGTGGGAGAGGTACCTTTCCATCTACCATAAACAAGTGATTTTTTTACGTTATTTCTCAGTTTAAATTCTTTCCCGCTTTATTCAGCCATACCGAAATTTTTTGCTTTATCTTCGCATTAGCCCGACATACCTATCTTAACAAAATCCTAGTTGAGGAAGCCGAGAACGATTCAACAAGATCGATACGGTTATGACACCTTAGACTTCCTACTTAGGCGATCCGTTTTAATAACCATTATACCTACATCTTGAGTTTTAGTTCTTAAGTAACCCCTAGTAGTTTATACTAGCAGTCAGCATCGTCTTGACATAAACCACATGGGGAGCCGATGAATATAAGTGTTTGATGCCTGATCAATGAAATATCCTTCTTATCTCGCTGCTAAAAAGAAAAAAAAATTTGCACCAATATACAAGGTCTCATATAAGAGATGAGCAAATAATGAAGGAGTCTATTGTTGGTTGGTTCAGAGGTATCTGGTTCTGAACTTGGCAGGGCGTGCTACAGCTCGATCCCCCACAACCTCCGATTTGGATAATATGTATAAGGTTGCCACATTCGTGTACCAGACCCCGTGCTAAAAGGATCAAAGTCACTAACCGCTTACTCAACTACGTGCGTGCTAAGACAAAGGGCTTAATGTGATTGCACTAGAACAAACCGGGTGAAATAGGTACAAGAAACTCTGGGTAGAATTATAACGGAACTATTGGACAATTTGTTTAAAATGGAAGTCCACGACTTAGCTTATTGCTTGTGTCATTAGCGTATCAATAGTGTTTTACTTAAGTATCGGTCAAACTAACAATTGATTTCCCGTAATTGTTCTGAAAACCAAAGGTATGTTATGCATGTGCGTCTGATAAAACTTGTCTGATCTTTCTAAATGATTATTTGCTTGAGGACAAGCAAAGGTTTAAGTATGGGGGAATTTGATAACGAGAAATCGTATCATATAATTGCTACGTTTTTAATCCATTTTCATAATGCATTAATCCATTTAACTCCCGATTGTTTCGAGTTTTTATGTCTTTTCACAGGTACAACATGTTTCAAGTCAATTTAGTGAAAAAGATCATAGGAAGAAAGTTAACATGAAAATCAGAAAAAAGGAACAAATCTGCAAAATTCTGCAGATTTTGATGCTGTGACGACCGTCACAGCTCTGTTACGACCGTAACGCGCCCACATCCTAAAGAATGCTCTTCACACATCATTGACGAACGTAACGCGCTATTTAAGCGCATTACGACCGTCACCTCCTCCTGACGACCGTCACACGCGTAATTCAGTGTCATGCAAAACAGAAGACGTGGGCAACATAATGGATGGTTTTCTTCTCCTACAATTCCTCAACTTCAGCAACGAACATCCGAGCCTTCCTCCACTCAAAGCAGTTCCAAAATTCTCTTAACTGCAAAAATCCTCTTCTATAAATAGGAGGCATTTTAACGGAACAGCGGCAGAGATTTTTCTACAAAGCCAAACTTTTTCCTTTCTGCATTATTTTATTTTTATTTTCTTTTGAACCAATATACCTACTGTACCGTTCAGTTTCTAGAATTAGTTTCCAAAAGTGTTAATTCTTCATCTAAGAATTAACACGGTCATATATTTCAATTAATTGCAAGGATATTGTACGCACTCAAGATTACCACAGCAACATATTTACAGGTTTTTATGCAATTGGTTTTTATTATTCTTATGCTATGTTAGTTATTTTTATGAATTGTATTTTACCTTGCATGGTTAATAAATATATTATGTCTGGCTAGTTTTGTTTGTACCGGTATGTGACTCCTAAGCACCGAAGGAATTCAGTGATAACTTGGCTAAAAACTTTTATAAATAACTTCTGGTTTCCAATTTCCATATTTAATTTAACTACCCTTGTCACGAGAGTGAAAGGATATTTACCACGATTTTGCCACGAGAGTGGGAAATTAATTAAGGCAAGAACCTGCATGCGAGAGTTGGGGTTCGACCTAGATAGTGGTAACGAAACATTAATTTTTAAATACACGAGAGTGTTTTAACAAATTAATTAAACTCAATTTGTTTTCAAAAAGTGTTATTAAATTTAAAGTGCATCCACTAGGTTTAGTAGCATAACTTATTTCATGAACACGAGAGTGTATGTCTCAGGTTTTTAAACAATTCGTTTTTACCGAAATACTTTATATGCCAAGCGATTCACCGAGTTCCCGAAGTCCGACTATCACATACCGGTATAACTATTACTATTGTTTTTAATTAAACTCTTTTTCCCCCAAAACCAAATATTCATTAGCCTTAGCTTTACAATGTAACGATAGATTACGGTAGGTTGACATTGGTCTCTGTGGTTCGACAATCTTTTATATTACTTCGATATTTCTGTGCACTTGCGAAATTTACCACATCAGTAGGCCACAATTGACTTTTGTCCTAGCACATTCGATTTTCAGGCCTTTGAGCAATTGACTGAGCAAACTTTCTCTGCAAGGCTTGAAACTTGTCATGGATGATCTTGAGAACATATTAGGACATTGGTGAGCACTTGGGATCACTTGGAATCAAGTATCTTGATGCAACATGAAACCCTAGTTTGGGGTAGATTGCCTTAGGAGAGAGCTTGTCTGGCCAACCCTTGGGCTACCTTGAGCAAGTTGAGGATCTTTCTTGAAATGTTTTGAGAAATATGGGAGGGAAAATTTTGGGTTACAACAATTACGCTTGTACAAAATTCCATTGCTCAAAAAGAACTTAGTCGAGAACCTCCATAGGAATTTCTTATCATTGATTGATGCCCCTTCAGGTTATTCTTGAGCTTCAAGGTACCTTTTCACTTCATGAAACCAAAGTTTTTCTCCTACTCCATCAGGATCAATTTCATAGCAATGTGTCAGTTCGTCGAATCTTTTAATGGAAATTTTTGGAGCCTCATTATCCCATCTAACCTTGAACATGGATGACATAGTATCTAATGCGTCCGCCAACTGATTCTCTGCTCTTGGGATATGCTCAAAAGTAATATCTTCAAAGTACGAAACCAAGGTTAGCACATGTTCTTGGTAAGGGAAAAGATTCAGAGGCTTTATATCCCATTATCCCTTGCCCTGACTGATTACCAAGGCTGAATCCCCATATACGCTCAAGAATTTGATACTCAGGTCAATAGCAGCTTTAATACCCATGATGCACGCTTCGTATTCAGCTATATTGTTGGTGCAATCAAAGAAAATTTTGGAAGTAAAGGGTGTATGGAAACCATGGGGAGAGATAATTCCAGCACCAATTCTATTTCCAAGTGTGTTAGAAGCTCTGTCAAAAACCATAGTCCATCGGGATCCTGACTCAGGTCTTTCATATGGCCTAGGTTTTTCACAATCTGTAACTAGCATAATATTCTCGTCCGAGAATTAGAAGTTCATAGATTAATAGTCTTCTACATCTCGATGCGCCAAATGATCTACCAGTACACTTCCTTTGATTGCCTTTTGAGTGGTGTACTGAATATCGTATTATGTTAAGACCATTTTCCATCGGGCTATTCTTCCGGAGAGGGTTGGCTTCTTAAATATGTATTTGATGGGATCCATTTTAGAGATCAATAGAGTAGTATGAGTCAACATATACTGTCTTAGTCAGCGAGCAGCCCATGCCAAAGCGCAACAATTTTTCTCGAGCAGTAAATATCTTGTTTTACAATCAGTAAACTTTTTGCTAAGGTAGTATATTGCATGCTCGTTTTGATCAAATTCGTCATGCTGCCCCAGTACACACCCTATTGAGTTCTCTAGCATTGTTAGGTACATTATTGAAGGTCTTCCTTCAACTGTTGGCATCAGAATTGGAGGTTCTTGTAAGTACTTCTTGATTTTATCAAAATCTATTTGACAGTTGCCGTTCCACTTTACTACTTGATCTTTCTTCAATAGCTTGAAGATTGGTTCACAAGTAGCAGTCAAATGAGAAATGAATTGGGCAATATAGTTCATTCGTCCTAAGAAACCTCTGACCTCCTTCTTAGTACGGGGATTCAGAATTTCTTGAATAGATTTAACTTTTGCAGGATCAACTTCAATACCTTTACTACTGACAACGAAACCCATGAGTTTATCGAATCTCACCCCAAAGGTGAATTTGTTCGGATTTAGCCTTAGTTTGTACTTCTTCAGCCTTTCAAATAACTTGTGCAGATGATCAAGATGTTCTTCTTCAGTCTATGACCTTGCTATCATATTATCGACATAAACTTATATCTTATGATGAATCATGTCATGGAATAAAGCTACCATGGCACACTGATAAGTTGCCCCGGTGTTCTTCAACCCAAAAGGCATAACCTTGTAACATAAGGTGCCCCACTGTGTGAGGAAGGTAGTTTTCTCCATGTCTTCGGGTGCCATCTTGATTTGATTATACCCTAAGAAAACATCCATGAAAAAGAACACCTTATGTTGAGCAGTGTTGTCGACCAGAACATCAATATGCAGAAGTGGGAAGTCATCTTTGGGGCTTGCCCTGCTCAGATCCCTGTAGTCTACACACATATGTACCTTTCCGTCTTTCTTCGGTACCGGAACAACATTTGCAATCCATTGAGGAAATGACGTCACGACTAAGAACCCTGCATTGAATTGTTTCATAGCCTCGACCTTGATTTACTCTGACATCTCAGGACGCATGCGACAAACTTTCTACTTAATCGGAGAATAACCCTCTTTCATCGGCAGACGGTGAACCACAATATCAGTATCGAGCCCTGGCATGTCTTCGTATAACCAAGAAAATACCTCAACATAGTCGTGCAACATCTGAATCAATCTGTTCTTGACAATGTCCTTTAAGTGGTGCCTATCTTGACCTATTTTATGTCTGTCTCAGAACCCAAGTTTACCACTTCGATCGGCTCTTTGTGCGGTTGGATAGCCTTTTCTTCTTGTATTAAGAGTCTAGAAAGTTCCCCAGGTATTTCACAATCTTCCTCACCTTCATCCTTGGCTTGGTAGATCAAATTTTCAAAGTCATAAGTGGCAATAGCAGAATCGTTATCAACGAGATCCATAGTGGATGGGGATCTGCAATATAGTGTGTGGGTGTGTGTAAGAACACATAGCTATTCGAAAGTGAAATAAAGTAAAAGAAAGACAGAGATCACAAAATTTGAATTCAAAACGTCCAATGTTTTCATTAAATAAAAATATGACATATGAAATGACAACCCTTAACAAATGAACTATTATGCCCTGGGCAAGACACAAGGTTAAAAGTCATTGTTTTTTAAAAGAAATTACATAACCAAACTTCTTAAAGTGATAAAACAGAAATAGATATTACTCCAGACTGAAGGAGATAGGGATAATGTCTTCTACTTTACCATTGTCGAGTCTATTGCCAATGGTATGGAATATCTAGTTGTCGAAGTCATAATCATTGTCAGTATCTTCTATAGCATTGACTCCATTGTTGTTGATACGAAACAGAGGTCTTCTAGCTCGAGCATGATGAATAGCCCTTTGTCCTTCTACTATAAAGCCCAAACCAAACTTGTCATATTTGTAGGGGATATCAGGAAGCTGACCCCAAATTGTACAACCACCTTCTTCTATAGTTGCTTTGGCATCTTTTAAGGAAGTCATCTTGTGAGGAACCCTGGTGGTCTTTGGAATGGAAAGAACATTTTCAACAGCAGCTGGGGAAATCACTTCAAAAGCTTGATAGGGAGTCTTGATGAATTCACTATCCATTTCTACATACCGGAATGAATTCAGATGGCTGACCATGTACTCCTCCTCTCCGCAGACAGTAACAATCTTCCCTTTCACAGGATATTTTAATTTCTGGTGTAAGGTGGAGGTAACAGCGTCTGCCCCATGGATCCAGGGGCGTCCTAATAGACAAGAATAACCTGGACAGATGTCCATTACATAGAATATGGATTCAAAGATCCATGAACTCACTTTGACCAGGAGGTCCACTTCTACATGTACCATTCTTTTGGACCCGTCAAAGGCTCGAACTATAATATCATTGGGTTTCAGCACATCCCCTTCATAATCCAATCTGTCAAGAGCACATTTTGGAAAAACATTCAGAGAAGAGACAATATCAACCAACACATGGGTCAACATAGTGCCCCTGCATTCAATGGAGACATACAAGGCCTTATTGTGATTTCTTCTTTCTGGAGTCAGATCAACATCAGAGAAACCTAATCCATTGTCAGTCGTTAAGCTAGCAACATAACTTCCAAATTGATCGACAAATATCTCTTGTGGTACATGAGCAGTCTTCATAAATTTCATTAAAGCTTGTGCATGAGCTTCGGAACACAGTAGTAGGGATAACATAGAGATCTTGGATGGGGTCTACCCTAGCTATTCAACAATTTTATAGTCGCTCTTGCAGATGATTTTCAAAACCTCTTCCAACTCTTATCTAGAGGTGTCCTTGACTACAACTTCTTTTGGCACCTCTATCCGGGCAGGCTCTATCATTGGCTCTTTACCCCGAGCCTCGATAGTTGTCTTGATAATTGTGACTTGAATAGGTAGAGAGATTTCTGGGGAGAAAATCCTTCTGCTTCTAGTAATTTTGTTGGTCACCACAATATTGTCAATGTTGGGATCAACCTCTTCATCATCTTCGTCAGACAACTCTTGTTTAACGCCATGGTAATAGACGTCAGACCCATAATTCCATGGAATAGACTTATCTAAGGAATATGGGATGGGCCCAGGTGTTGAAATGATTAGAGGAGCAGCTTTTGGATTGGCAGTAATCCTTACAGGACCCTTGGAAGTGATCCTGAAAGGAGTACCAGATATGACAGACAAATCTCGGCACAAATTTTCAGCATACAAAACTTTCCCAATCAAAATTACATGTTCATCCATCAGGCGCTGAACACCTTCCTTCAGTAACCCGAAACCATCGAGTTAAACTGCACAACAATAATATTCTTTAACACAAGCTAGAAATAAACCGGCTTGTAGCAAATTCTCCTTGACTGTTGAGAGAGGAGTAACCACTTCACTTACGAAAGTAACATACAAAACATCTTCAATAACACTTATGCCTTTGTCATGCTTCGGCATAGGAGCAGTAATCATGTTTGGAGTCTCGGGAGGGTCGAACTCAATTTCCTTGTTATCAATCATGTCTTAAATTTTATTTTTCAGGGCCCAACAGTTGTTGGTATCGTGCCCAGGACCGTTCGAATGATAGGCACACTTCGCATTTGGATTGTACTTAGGAGAGGATGTGTTGAGATTCGAAGGAGGATCCCTGAGTGTTATGAGGTCAGCCTTTAATAATGTTTTAATGCTTGAGCCAATGTCATATTAATCCTGTTAAAATTCCTCCTTGGAGCGTCTGACCTACGATGATTGCCATGTTATTGTTATTGTTGAACAGGCATTGGATTAGAGATTAACACCGCCACCACAGACTGATGACAGTCATTTTTACTATGACCTTTCTGGCCATAGACAGTGTTGGTTTCTTTCTTACCATTGAATGGCTTCTTCACAGTATTAGAAGATGTAGCCATCAGAATCTTCCCGCTCTTGATACCACTTTCAACTTGTTCTCCAGTCAAAATTAGCTCAGTAAACCCTGATGAATAACTCCCAATCAACAAATTAAAGAATGAACCCGTCAGAGTTCCCATGAACATATCCACCAATTCCCAGTTAACCAAATGAAATTTCACCCTTCCAGCTAGATCTCTCCATTTTTGTGTATACTCCTTGAATCCTTCATTCAAACCCATAGATATGTTTTGCAACTGCACATGAGTCGGCGCCAGGTCAGCATTATATTGATACTACTTGTAGAAAGAAACATCCAAGTCTTACCATGTGTGAATGTTGGTCCCTTCCAACTGATAGAACCATTCAAGTTGAGTACCAGACAAACTTTCTTGAAATAAATGGACCCATAATTTCCTGTCAGCAGTATGAGGTTGATTTTTTGGACATACGGCCTCAGATGAAGTTTGGGACAAGAGACTCCATCATATTTAGCAAAGATAGGGACCTTGAACTTGTGAGGGATGGCCACCCCCAGGTTCAGACATAGCTCTCCAAAATCTAATCTAGGAACTTTATGGATTTCCACAACTTTGAGTTGGTCTTCCAACTGCTTGTATTTGTCATCTGCAGGAGGGTATTGTTCGTCGGAGTAGTCTTCATCCTCAGAAACCTGATTATTTCTATCTTAACCCCTGACACTTCTGCCATCCTCCTCTTGGTTGTCGTCTTCCTCAGAGGAAACGTCATTCACTCGAACTGGTTGAGCATGACCTTTGAATCTTCTCCCCATGTTGAGGATAACCATCTGCTTCTTAGTCTTATTTTTCATGGTGAGGAGCACCCATCATATCTTGTTTCCCTTTGTCCAGATTCAGGAGAGTCTCTTGAAATTGTGCATGCTGAGTTTGGAGATCCTTGACAGTTTGTTCGAGAGCCATCTTATACAGAAATAAATAGTAAATAGATGAAGAACAATTGGATATGGCATCATAAGGTTTTGAGCACAAGCTCGTACCCATTTGAGATAGGGCTCCAAAGGGATAAAACTATTTTGTCCTAAGATTTTTCTATCAACCTTGTTTACCATGCCCCAAGCACGTATAAACCTTTGACGATAACCTTGAGGATCATTTTCGTAGTTGAACATAATACCCTGGATACGTGCGTCATGAGGACCATCTCTTCGAGCATAACTAAATTGTCGTATGGATAGAGAAGGGTTGTAGTTAATACCTCCCTTAATGCCAAGAAGTGGAACATTAGGGAATTCCCCGTAATGGTCAATGATAGTAACATCTTCCAAAGATCGGGAACACCAATAGATATCTGAATGAGAGAGCGACATCATCCTTTGAGACCACCTCAAACCTTGTTCATTCTTTATCACTGATCGGGGAAGGTGCGAAATAAACTTCCTAGATAGCAAAGGTATGCAACCGATAAAGTCCCTCGCTTCCTCATATTACAAGTGTGAAGAGAATGCAAAATGTCTCTGAGCAAGGTAGGTACAGAGTTACGAGAAAGAAATATTTTGATGGCCCTCACATCTATGAGTTGGTCTAGATTAGGGAATAGTACCAAACCATAGATTAACAAAGCCAAGATTTCTTCGAAAGCTTGAAAACTCATGGCATCCAAAAATAGTCGAGCCTTCTCTAATAGAAATTTAGCTAGAAAACCCTTGACTCCATTCCTTGTTTCCCATGATACAATGTCGTACCACTTCAGATATAAGGCTATTACAATTTCTTTAGGTTGTGGATCTTTCTCTAAACCGGTGAAAGGTATTTGATTGAGAACAGGTACTTCCAGTAATTGAGAAAACTCCTCCATTGTGGGTACCAACTGATAAGCAGGAAAGGTGAATCAGTGATGTGCAGGGTCAAAGAACTGGAATAGAACACTCATCATATCTTCTTTAAAACCCGAGGTAGCCAAACTGAGTAGCCGACCATGCCTTTTGATAAATGGAGAACTTTCGGGAACCCTTGAGACCAACTCCTTAAGTTGAGAAGGTATCTTCCACAAAACTGATCCAACTAGTATTTCTGCAAGCGGAGGCCATAACCTACAAAACAGAACAAAGATAAATCCCTAGGTCCTTGAAATGGTTAGTGAAAATGATATGGTATGATGCATGATGTTATAATGTCATGTTCGAACAATTAATCATACACAAACAAAACACACAAGGCTTTAGGTTTAAGCTTGCATGGAGTTTGTAGGTAAGTACCCTCTTGAGCTTAGTTGGCTCAACCTGTCCTAAAATAAGTAACCGGGTTCTAGAAGCCTCAATATCACTGATCTTTCTCTCAGGCATTGTTTTAGCACAAGCATCTGATTTGCGATTGAAATATCCTGAGAGTCCAATCTCAATGAGTGTAGTATCGAGTATCAACCAACTTCAGTCTTCACCAAAGCCTACCATCTCACTACTTTCTAATGGCTAAGTTGTGTCAACTAAGGTTCTAAGGTCAGTTAGTGCTTATGACACTATGCGGCAACCCAACAATCTCCTTGACTTACTCAAGGGACACCATCACAAACCAATGTGTCGCACTAACATAGCTATCATTTTAACCATATCGGTCTATGCCGTACAGTTTTTACGATCTATTGCTACTTACCTAAAATGCCCCTAGATACAGGTATAGGATCTATACAAGAAATAAACCCAAGCATATCCCAAAATATAAAGCATACAAGGAAAACAAGTAAAGAAATAAAGGTGATCTAGCACTTAAGGTAACCCCACTTTTAGTAATATTTCCCCAGCAGAGTCGCTAGTTCTGTAATATGGTGGGAGAATTGACATTTCGGTTTTGCATTTTATCGCAAATGTTGCGGATAGCAAGAGAAGCCACCGACTTTTCTTTTGTCCAATAAAGGAAAGGGTGAAAAGAATAAGAAATACCTTTTAAGAATTTTCTGAGTAAGGGGAGAGGTTATGAAAAGGGAAGGTGTTAGCACCATTTTCATCTGTAGTTATCTACAGGCTCTTAATTGCTAGCTCACTTTTTGAAATGCTTTGTGTTTGTGTATGTTCGAAAATATTTTGAAAATGCCTAAGTACGACAATTTTGTAATAATTCTCGTATCGTTGAGAATGTATACAAAATGTTTGTTTTGAAAATATTGGTTGAAAGGAAGTGTTGTTTTTTAAAAGTGTGAGGTGTGAAAATTGTTTTAGTTTGTGAGCAAGAGACTACGAGCGTTCTACCTACTCAAAAAAGTATTTGTTCTTTTCCTCCTCCTTTAGATGGTGCTACCCTACCATTAGTTAGCAGGAAACCCTATCATTGAATGTGAGGGACAAGCAATGGTTATCGCATAGTCATAGAAGGAAAATTATAGGATGCTTTAGCAATCTTCGTAAGGGACTAAGATCATTTACCGAAGGCAGCATCGAATGGTCGTCGAGGGACTATGATCTTTTAACTGAGGGTCTTTGCTAAAGCATCCCACATTCGAGGAACATGACTGTTTTTTATCCGAGGCAACAAGTGAGGGTCACCCTAGAGGTGCGCGTTTGTGAAGTGTTTTAATTTCAGTTATTTTTGTCTTGAAATTAGGGTTTTGCTATCGATTGATTTTAATCTTGTCATACAAACCCTAATTACTAACAGTAATAAGGAAAACAGTAAATTGCGGAAATTAAATATCCTACGCTATTACAAGGCTTCGGGAATGGGGATACAAATTTAAGAATGAGGATGAAAAGTAAAGTAAACCCTAATTTATCTATTACATGCTTTGAGAAATTGCATAATTATGTAAATGCGAAAAATAAGCAAATGCGCGGAAATGATGAAGAGAAAATATGTCAAAACCCTAAAATATTTTCTAAGTGTTTTAGAAAAAAAGTATTTTGGTGTTTTTGTTTAGAAAAATAATTTATAATGTGAAATAATAGTAAAAGCCTAATTTTAATTATTTTACAAATTAATTAGCAAAATAAAACAAATTGATTAAATTAATTTATATTTATTAACTAATATTAATTAGTAGTGACTTTGTTAAGCACAAAACACTTGAAAAATTTCTAAGTATTGGAAAATTTTCCAACTTTTGACTTTCTATTGAATTTTTTTATTCTTGATGATCAAGTTTGATAGTTTTTAATGTTTTGATGATTCTTGATTTTTGAATTCCAATGTTGACCAAAAAGTCAAAGTTTGACTTTTGTGTGACTGTTGAGTTTTTACAATTGATTCAATTCTTCAACTATCAATCACTTGTATCTTTGGAAATGTCTTGAGTCATGTAATTAGGTCAATATGTTGTATTTGAGGCCTTGAGATCATGCCTTAAGCCATTAGGTCATGCACTAGGTCAAAAGTCAATGGTCAGTCAATCATCTTCAATCAAAACCCTAATTTGGCAATTTTTGACCTTTTGATGATTTGAGGGATTTACTTCAGGAATCATAATAAACCCTTGACCAAATGATGAATATCACCTCAAAGTGTTTATTTTGACAAAAAATCTTGAAGTTTGACTGTATATTGACCATGGTTGACTTTTTATCCAATACAGTTGGTTTTCAAACATCTGAGCAATTGACTGAGCAAACTTGTGATGCAAGACTTAAAATTTGACATAAGCATTATTGAGGACCTATGATGAACCATGAGAGTCAATTAAAACCCTTTTAGACCAATTTTATTTGAGAAGCAGCAAACCCTACTTGAAGACCCTTGCTTAGGAGGAGTTTTGACAAGTCAACTCTTGAGTAGTTTTGAGCAAATGGGGACCTTATGAGAATGTCTTGAAGAAAATGGGAGGGAAAATTTTTTGGTATAAAAGTTGCCCCTATTCAATCTTATTAAACCTGCAGAGTTAGATTGGCCTGTCCGCCATTCGTGACATGAAGATAGAAGATAATTGAACACTTAAGTGCCCAAAAATTTGCACTCGCATGTGCCCGGAGTAATGTTGTTGCTTGATTATACTGGAAATGGGCTTAAAGAAGCCACTGGGAGAGGTAATGATGAGTCATAGGATATGGGGTTATAGATGCCATCCAAAGTAACTGTTGATAGAAATTAGACTAAGTCTACGCTTTACTTTAACTGGAAGAAGTATCAGAATAAATCTACGCTCGATTTAATCTGAACCAGAAAATGTCTACTGGAAGAAGTATCAGAATAAATCTAACGCTTGATTTAACATGAGCCAGAAGATGTTTGCGTCCGCCTTTAACTGGGAGAAGTATCAGAATAAATCTATGGTCGATTTAATTTGAGCCAGGAAATATTTACTGGAAGAAGTATCAGAATAAATCCATGGTCGATTTAATATGATCCAAAAGATGTATGTGCCCGTCTCTAATTGGGAGAAGTATCAGAATAAATCTATGGTTGATTTAATCTGAGCCAGGAAATATCTACTAGAAGAAGTATCAGAATAAATCTATGCTTGATTTAATCTGAGCCAGAAGATGTATGCATTTGTCTTTAACTGGGAGAAGTATCAGAATAAATCTACACTTAATTTAATATGAGCCAGGAAATGTCTTTTTATCTTTAACTGGAAGAAGTATCCGAATAAATCTACGGTTAATTTAATCTGAGCCAGAAGATGTATGTGTTCGTCTTTAACTGGAAGAAGTACCAGAATAAATCTATGGTTGATTTAATCTGAGCTAGAAGATGTTTGTGTCCGTCTTTAACTAGAAGAAGTATCAAAATAAATTTATGGTCGATTTAATCTGAGCCAGGAAATGTCTACTGGAAGAAGTATCAAAATAAATCTACGCTTTATTTAATCTGAGCCGGAAGATGTCTATGCCTGTCTTTAACTGGAAGAAGTATGAGAATAAATATATGGTTGATTTAATATGAGCCAGAAAATGTCTACTGGAAGAAGTATCATAATAAATCTATGGTTGATTTAATCTGAGCCAGAATATGTCTGCGTCCGTCCTTAATTGGAAGAAGTGTCAGAATAAATCTGTGGTTGATTTAATCTAAGCTAGAAGAGGTCTTTTTCTCTTTAATTGGAAGAAGTATCAGAATAAATCTATGGTTGATTTAATCTGAGCCAGAAAATATCTACTGGAAGAAGTATCATAATAAATCTATGGTTGATTTAATCTGAGCCAAAAGATGTCTGTGCTTGTCTTTAACTGGGAGAAGTATCAGAATAAATTTATGGTTGATTTAATCTAATCCAAAAGAGGTCTTTTGTCTTTAACTGGAAGAAGTATTAGAATAAATCTATGGTTGATTTAATCTGAGCCAGAAAATGTCTACTGGAAAAAGTATCAGAATAAATTTATGGTTGATTTAATATGAGCCAGAAAATGTCTACTGGAATAAGTATCAAATTAAATCTATGCTTGATTTAATATGATCCAGAAAATGTCTACTGGAATAAGTATCAAATTAAATCTACGCTTGATTTAATCTGATCTAGAAGATGTCTAATGGAAGAAGTATCAGAATAAATCTACACTTGACTTAATCTGAGCCAGAAGAAGTCTTTTTTTGAATGATCCTCTGAGTAAATTGTTGAAATAGCCCTTTGTCAGATGTAGCCTTGGAGAAGATTGTCGGGTCATATAAGTAGTTGATGATGTTTGTTTGTTGATTGATTTTCCTGAAAAGGTAAAGGGTTAGCTGTATTTAATGCCATGATGTATGAAATGCATTGTGTAATGATGTTATCAAAATAAATGAGACTATGCTATATGAGTTTCGTATGCATATGCTATGATATTGGTAGATGATGTATGGATGTGAAATGTTGCTGGAAATGTATCAACAGTTTCGTATGACATCTTGCTGGGGAAAATGAATCCCTGAATGGTGCTGGTGATGAAGAAAATATGTAATCTTCAACTTTTTCTAGAATGCTTCCGCTGGGGACTCCTGCTTGCTGTTTGAGGAAAATCAGCTGGGGAATGTTGACTTCTGTTTGAGGAGAAGAGTTCAGGAACATTATTTGTTCATTGCTCTACTGGGGAGTTTAATTCTTATATATCCTGACTAGGGATAAAAGAGATGGATAACCTTTCGACTCGTCCGGGGAGTTTAATTCTTATATACTCTAACCGGGGATAAAAGAGATGGATAACCTTCCGACTCGTCTGGGAAGTTTAATTCTTATATACTCTAACTGGGGATAAAAGTTGAAACTATTAAAAATTAAATTAAGAAAACAATTAAAATGAATTATAAAAAACAAAATGCAATAGATCTACCACATCTGATTTAAATAGGATGCGCTGTAAAAGATCTAAATCATGTTCAATTAAAAATTGCCATGTAATCGTTCATGTCAAAGCACCAAACCCTAACACGAAAATAGTTATGCATGGTGATGTTCACAACTTGATATCTTCCTCTTTTCTTCCTGAAAATGAATTATGTAAACATCAAAACTTGAGATTAAAGTATGATGAACACAATAGCAACAAGAATTTCCACAATCCATGCACAAATCAAAGAGAAAAGATGGCGCGAAAATCACTGATCAACGAAATTGAAACATGTTCAAAAACTCAGATCCATCAACAAAACTTCAAATCCATATTTCTCTTTCAATTCTCAACCAAATGAAACGATTCAAACACCAAAATTGTTTACAAAACTGCAAGGAATAACGTGATGCTCATGGATTCTTAAAATAAAGCAAGATTAAAGCACAAAGTGAGCACGAAATCATTACACCATGTAATTTTCACACAACTTGCAGAGCACAGTCCAAGCAACAAATCATACAAAATTATACATCAGATCTAAGATCTGGCCAGCTAAACCAATATGCACAAGATCTATGATACAAATGCAAGATGAAAAGATGAATCGAAGTTCAGAATCACTCATCTCAAGTCGTGAAAAATAAATTCACTAAGAGCCTCTGATTTGAAAAAGAAACCTAATGCATCTTCCTCTTTCAACTTCAAAATAGCAGAATGAGCAAGTGAATAAGATCTAAGCAAGAAGCTTGGGAGCAATTTAGAGAAGAAATTCTAATAATGAAGAGAATTTCGAATAACTATATATATATATATATATATATATATATATATATATATATATATATATATATATATATATATATATATATATATATATATATATATATATATATATATATATATATATATATATATATATATATATATATATATATATATATATATATATATATATATATATATATATATATATATATATATATATATATATATATATAGAGAGAGAGAGAGAGAGAGAGAGAGAGAGAGAGAGAGAGAGAGAGAGAGAGAGAGAATGCATGTATGCTTTGTGTTTTGTTTGTAAGGAGGGTAGTGCTTGCTGCTTTTTGAGAGGAAAAGAGAGTCAGAAGTGCATAAGTGGTGAGCTGGAAGTCCTGAGTGCACATGGGTGAGGTATTTTGAGTGGAGGGAATATTTCCCGTTTTGGAAAAGTATGGAAAAATCATGAGCTGCATTGTTTGCCCCATTTTGGAAAGAAAAATAATGAACCTGTGATGTGTATAATGTGCATGGAACATACCGTAAGCCTCATGCTGTGAGTTTAACATATGCACAAAAACACATTTCTTCCTTGCCATGCATGTACATAGGGCCTGCCATGATCAATACTTCATAACTCAATATTCCATCATGCGTTTTCTAAATTATTAAGGTCCTTGGAAAGCTTAGAACATGCTATTTAATATTGACATTAACAAACCCTGAGAATGATGTCCTAATTATGAAGACAAGTGGTTGGTCACATGGTGATGAAATTGATCCTTGCATGCTCACTAAGTCAGTCTAGTCCAACACTTCATACTCCAATTTTACTCGTGCATTTTTCTCAAATGGAGGCCTGTGGAAATTTTATATGTTAAACTCTAACTTTTATGTTGATGAAGATTTAAAATGAAGTGTGCAGAATGTTGAGAATCTAACATGAAAAAAAATTTTTTTGCCCTGGCCAGGCAAATTCTTGCCCCACACTCGCGCGTCTTGCTCTAGTTGCCAGAAATGGACCCTTGACTTAAAGTCAAGATATCTCTCTCAAATAAGATCCAAATAGATGAAACTTGAAACAAAAATGAAGAAGGAATTCCAGACATCCACTTTGACCTTAATTATTTATCCAATTGATTTACCAAGCCTTGATGAAACTCTGCGCGCAGGAGGCCTCTCATGCTGGGCCATCTTGCTTTTTCAAGACTTGATATTCTAAACATCATATCTCTCCCTATACTCAACCAAATGAGATGTTCTTGAATAAAAAATGCATAGGAGGATTCAAGCTAAAATTTTGATGTTGACACCTTTCAAAATTGAAACAATTTGACATCTCAAAACTGATCATGAAGAAATGAATCTTTTAGTCAAATCCCTTAAAAATCTCCAAGTGTCCAGAAATTTCTAAGCCAAATATCTCTCAAAATGTTCACTTTTTGGACTTGACACCACAAGGACAAAGTTAAATAACTTTCTCTCCTCTTTCCAACCATATAAGGTTTTCACATTTTCAATAGGAACACAATTTTTTTTCAAAAGTTCAAATAACTTCTTTGACAAGTTATCTTCAAATTCAAAAACTCTATTGGTTTTATTTCATCAATGACCATACAACATGAAAATGTGGATGCTGAATTGCATGTTGACCAAAAGTCTCTTTGGTTACAGTTGACTTTTGTTGACTTTTGCTCAAATGAATGTTTTACCTCCAATTGATCAATTGAACCACTTCCAATCAAAATTGGTGCTCAATCCTTCAATTATAAGTCCTCATTAACATATAGAGAAGCATGGAATAAAGTCTTGCCTTAAAAATCAAAGATTTCCTAATTAAATCCAAAACCCTAGTTTGGCCCTCTATGCTAGGAGATGATGATCCAGTCTCAAAACCCTAATTTCTCTGGACATGTTGAGGAATTCTTTGAACAAAGATGTCTCATATAATAATGAGAGGATATTAATTCATAAATTTGACCCATACAAGCATCATACACTTCATATGGCCACAAACCTAATCTCAAGAGATGCATAGGAGAACAGTGATTCAAGAATCAACACTTGCAATTTTAAACTTCTGATGAATCAAAGAGGCAATTTGAGATGCCTGGAGGTATGAGGGACCCTTAAAGCTTGAGTGACTCAAATATTGAGGACATGAGACCCTTTTTTCACTGATTGATAACACAATAATCTTTCATAGCTTGTAGAGGAACTCGGGAATAAAAAAAATACCTTGATCCTATCACAATGTATGAATGCATATGATGAAACATAAGCCTTTAAAATTCTAAAATCAAGAGGGTAAATTTTGGGGTGCAACAAGTAGCCACAATTTTTCCTTTCTTCTCCAACAATCCTTTTCCTCCTTACCAATAATGCATCATCACATGGAAAAATAAACAAAGAGGGAGAAGTTAGCAATATTCAAAAGCAACAAGAATAAGTCCAACAAGTTCAATAAAAAATTCAACAACACCATTGTTTTCATCAAGTTTTTTCCAACATTTCTGAAACAAATCCAACAACAAAATAAATTTTCCAAAAGTTCGTAACATTTCCAACAAAATAATTTTCAAAACAAATCCAACAACATGATTCACTTCAAGCCCAAGTTAAACATATCATAACACATTTTGCAAACAAAAAAAGTGCAATTATTGGACTAAACAAGCATTTTTGTTTGGGATTTTAAGCAAGAAATCAACATGTCATTTAAACATAATCTCAACACAACATTCACACAAAAAAACCCTAAGTTCTAACATACTATATAAACATTCATTGAGCACTGACATAGAGGATATTCATACTGACATAGAACCACAAAAAATCCTAAAAATCATACAAACATAAAAAAACGGAAAAAAAACAAGTTACCTCGTCGGAATCTGCTCAGACCCGCCGGAAACCACCGCCTGAGCCCACCTTGCGCCTTTGTTCTCCATTTTCGAATACCAAAAGGTTGTTTCATTGTTCCTGATACCGAATCTGCCACTAATTTCTTCCTTTCTATAATGTTCTATGTTGATTTGTTGTTTGGACTCAAGTATTTTTTAGAATTTTGTTTGCAGATCTACTCATTTAAACTATTTTTTTAAAAATCTAATTTGAGATTCAGAACTATGGGTGAAAACCGCGTGGATCAGTGTAAAAAAATTGATTTTGGAAAAAGTTCATGGCAGCACCGCCGCGAACTCTGGCGAACACCATCGTGAAGCCTCCGACCATCGCCTCTGTATCCACTCTCCTCTATCCTCAACCTTGTTTTTATCTTGTCTGGGCTTTTAATAAAACAAGTTTGTTGTTGTTTATGAAAAGAAAGAGAGACCGTGGGATTTTTTAAAAAGAACAAAAGAATAAGAGAACGTGACATTGGCAAGAGAGAGAGAGAGTGATTAATAACTTTTTGAAACAATCTGATGGAGTCTCTTATCTCTCAATATTAACATGTGCTCATTTTTTTATTTATTTTTTATTTCTGGAGATTTGTGCAGTCGGTGAGTGACTGACAAGTTGCCACCGGAGCCACTTGTCCTCACCTGAGAAGATGACAATAACTTAGATTCTCTACACGCACATTTTTGCAGTTACCATGCACCTTTTATTTAATTCCATCAGATGCACCTACTTTGACAGATTGACCAGATCTGATGGCTGGTGCTTTTCTGCTTATTTTATTTTTACTAATTGTTTTTAAACTTCAAAAATTCGTACTAAATTCATTTTTCGTTCAAAAATTATGAAAAATTCACAAAAATATTCTGATTATTTCTGACTTTGTGTAATTTTTTTGGAATTTCATTTTGATGTTTTCTATTTTTAATCATTTTCACTTGTTTGATTAATTTTAGTTAGTTTAAAATTACTTTTCTGATTTTAAAAATTACCAAAAAGTTCTAAAAATATTAAAGATCATTTCTGATTTTTCTATGGTCTCCTTTGAATTTTATTTGATGTTTTGAATATAGTTTTCTATTTTGTCTTTTATTTTCATTTTAAAAACAATTTAAAAATAATTTTCTTACTATATTTTGCTTGTTAATTGCAATTTTAATTTTGTATATATTATGCATGATCTTGGATCATATTGAATTTAATCATAAGTTTCATCAAACTCATTGGATCTTAGGTGTTGAGTTAAAATTCTACCAAAATGGATGAATGATTTTGATGATAACTTGATTAATCCTTTGACTCAATTTGGGATTTATTTTCTTGCTTATCTCTACTTCATCTCCTTCTTCTCCTTCTTTTTTTTTATCAATTTGGAAAGCATTTGGACTTTTTAGTTCATCTAAGCTTATGGATATTTTAGATAAGTCTGTTTGTAATTGATTAACATAGCGCTAAATTTGTCCTTAATCAGAAAACTAACTCTAACATTTATTGCACTAACTTTTACTTTATATAAATTAAATTCTGTCATTTACTTTATGTCATTTAATTTCAATATCTTTATCATTCTTTTCATTTATCTTTTTTCTCTTTATTTTATGTCATTTTCCTTTTGCTCACTTCAGCATTTTATTTTTTATATCATTCTTCTTTTGCTCACTTAAACTTTCTTTTTCTTTTAAAGACATTAATAATCAACTTGAACATTAAAAGGCCTAAGGCTCTCTTTGGACTATGGTGACTATCCCCTTGCTTCTTGGAGTATTCAGACTTTTTGGACCTTAGGATGGAATCTTGAGACTTTGAGACCTTTGGACCTCAAAACCTTGTTGTTATTTTGTCTGTGTATTGTGAACTTTTCTGTATGCAGGTGTTACTTTAAAAGTCATATGATGCAAGAATAATTCATCTGAGACATCAAGCTCATCTGATATTAAGCTTGCACCTGAGGTACTATTATTCATCTGATGGTTATTACTTCATTGTGTGGCTTTAATCCAAATGGATGAGATGCATTGTTTGACTTGTGTCAAGATGATTTCTCTTGTTTGGTTAGACCTTTCATACCTTAGCTTTTACTTTGTGCTTTAGGAGATCCCTTCATCTATTTCTCATCTTCTTCAATTTTTCAATCTTCTCCCTCCTTTTCAATGCCTTCTTTGTTTTTCAAATCTTAATCCATTTAATAAAAATTAAACATTTTTCTTCAAAGACTAAAAAACACAAAAACTTTTTTGCCTTAGCGTATTTGTTTAAAAATTTTCTTAAAGATTAGACATTAGTCATCTTTGAAGTTGAGTTATAATCCTTCTATCTCCATGATATCAGTTGATGTTGGTGTTGAATCTTATCTAAGTTGGAGTCCTCCTTTCATTTGTGATGTAAAGATCCACCTTTCTCATGTTTATGGTGGATTAGTTGAGTATTCTCCTTAAGATAACAAAATATCTCTTCATTTAAAATTAACCAACAAACAATTTTGTTCTTTTTTACTGCTACACTAGATACTGATTTTCCAAAATGCAATTGCTAATACACCTTATATATTTCTTCAAAATTCTATAAAATCCTAAAGTTCCTCTTTGACATGTTAGGAAGTAATCTTTCGAACCCACCCTAAAATTTTTCGCAGCAAATTTTTCATGTTTCACTAATATTAAACATTGTCTACAAATATATATATATATATATATATATATATATATATATATATATATATATATATATATATATATATATATATATATATGGTATTTTTCGTATGTAATAATACTAAAAGATCAAAATAGAACACGATGCATCCAAAAGTTAACTTTGGACATCAGAATTTCTGACAGGATTTCATGCGGATTGTTATTTCGCAAAAAAAATCCTAAATATACTATTTTCTATTGTTATACTTGCAATTTTTTCACGGATAATGGTATCTCAAATTTAATTTCTGAACAAACCTTAATTTATTTATTTAGTGAAATCATATGAACAACACGGTATAGGGTACATTTCAAAAGAAAATGTTTGAACAATGATATTTTCAAACATTTATTGAATTTGGGAGAAATAGTTAGGGTTTAATGAGCAACACCCTTTAAACATTATTGAACAAAATAAAATGTTCGGAATAAAATCCATGAGTTAGAAATCTATAACTTATGATATTATTTAAATTATTTCTATTCTTATATTAACAACCTTAAAAAAAAGTTGCTCTATGAGGTATTCCTTTTCTTCTTGAATTTGGCTTGCGTTTTGAAGTCCAAGGAAGATTGACTGGAACCACACTTTCTTTGTTGTCATCTTTTTCTTCAACCTCCTTTTTATCTTCTTCCTCTAATTTGTTCTCTTCTTCCTCTTGATCATTTTCTTCGTCAATTCCTGCTTCTTCAATTTTTCGTTTCACATTTTCTTTGCTTGATTTTGTTGACCTATCTTTTTGTAAAATTTCCTTATTGATTTCTCTAATAATTTTTTCGTTTCCTCCATATTTTTTGCGCTTATGAAAAAGCCTCCCTCCTTTTTTATCGATTCAAACTTATATCATATACACATAATGCAAGAATAAATTAATTATTTATTAAAATATATTAGAAATGAAAGAAATAAAGGTATAAGATATAACATTCATTTGCCTCTTGTTTTTTATTAAAAAACATTGAACAATATTATAATTTACATTTAATTTCATCTCACCTTAATTATATTATATCTATTTTATTTTTTTGAAAATCAAATAAATAAATAAATAATTATAAAAGAGTATTCATAAATAAAATTTCAATCACAAATTAAAACTTGAAAAATTCAATTCATGTAAGATTTTTTTTTAATATATAAATTTTAATGATCAAATGTCTAAATGTAATATCACAAAGATATTATAAAATAAAAAAAAAAATATAAAGATTAATAATTTACCTTACACGCCAAGGAGCAAAAGTAAGTAGGGTCTATGAGATTTCTTTTGCATATCCTACAAAGAGACTCGTGCATGTAACCAATTTTATCAATTTTGTTCCTCTTCAAATGGCCATGTTCTCTCTTGTTTATGAATATGACTGCACAACTATTAATCATGTAGGTTTGAATTCCAAGGATGTCCACAAAATTATGAATATCAGTGGTCTTAATTGCTTCATTATAAGATGATCTCCTTATCTAATTTAAAATTTCAAGCATTAAAATTCAAAATTTCAAATTAAAGTAAAAAGAGTGATAAAGATTCTCAAATGTAACAAAATAAAGTGAAGATAAAGGGTATTTGATAGAAAAATACATTGATCTAACTATCAAATTTAAATAATACTCACTTGGATTACACGATGATCGTTGTGATGAGATGTTATACAAGATCCACAATAAGGATTGTTAATACAATCAATGCAAAACATGTTACACTCATTTCTTGGCTTGTTTGGGTGAACATCACATATTGTGAAAAATGTAGTGATTGATAGCAACTTTTTCAACCAAGGAACATACATCATATCCTAAAAATAAACTCAACTTATTATAAGAAAATAATACAAAGAATTAAATTTAACATTGTAATTGAAATGTGTATACATTATCATTGCGATTATTATTGTAAAAAATTGATTTTTAGACAAGAGTCACGGACGAGACACAGTGATGAAATATTTTATTAAAAATGATGATTAGAAATTGATCAAGAAATAGTTTATATAGTGATAAAAATTCTAGAGAAAAGAAACATGTTACATAAAATATTTATGGATCAATAGAATTATGAAAACTTAAATTCTCTCATGTAAGAGTCATGCTAACACATAAATTAAGATAGTTAAACAAATTATGATTGTTAGATTAAAATTTGAAGATCTAGATTTGAAGTTTAGAATATAATTTGAAGGGAAAAAAGTGAAAATTACATTTTATGAGTCATTTGATTAATATAGAGTCACATGAATTGTTTGATTGATTTATATTTTTAATATAAAATATTAAAATAAAACAATTAAATCTTTATTAAGCAAATTTTTTTTATTAATATTTGACCTTCATATTTTAAAATCACATATTTATATTAAAAAAAAAAATTAAAACCTTACGTCATGGTAATATAATTAAGATTGAGTGATCCATATAAATGCTTCTAGAAATTCAAATTGGTTCAGGAGAAATGGATTAGAGCATACTATAACAATATCTTTTTATTTTTGTTTTGCATTTTCTCATCTAGGGTGTTATCATATTTTGAGTGACATGAGGACCAAATTCGAGGAGAGAAAATAGTTGGCCTAGTGACTAGGAATGGAAGATTTAAAGAGTGAAGTGATAAAAATGGTCATATGTGTTTGATTTCCCATTCATCATAAAATAACGAATTAACCATTAACAACTTTAATATTGACTTTTTTTGAAGAAAAAGAATAGTAAAATAAACTATTTTTTAAATGTCGATTTATTTTTAAAAAATTGAAACGAATAATTTATTGGAAATGTGAAAATATATATCAAACTTGATAAGCCTTATCATGAAATGGTGTTTTGTGTTCGTGCACAAGAAAGAGATAAAAGGAAAAAAGGAATATTTATTTGATAGATTTAAAAATAAAGATTTATAATAAATTACAATAACCTACTCCACTAGGCTATTTATACACAAAATAAAATCTAAAATATATCTTCTACAAAGATATAAGAAGATCTAAGATATATATCTTCTAACAAAGATATAAACAATCTAAAAGATATTCCTAAATATAAATTAATATCTAATTAAATCTAAATTAATTGTAACACCATCCATTAATTTATATTTACCCAAAACTGACAACACCAATTTCATCCATTAATCCAAGAAATTAATCAGTTTTGATAGCCTTTGTCAGAACATCTGCCAACTATTTCTGGGTGCTACAGTGCACAACCTCTAATATTCTATTCTGAACTTGATTCCTCAGAAAATGATACTTGGTCTCAATATGCTTGCTTCTCCCATGCAACACTGGATTCTTGACAACATTGATTGCAGACTTGTTATCAATCATCAGCTTCAGAGGTTTATTTACCTCAATCTTCCGATCTTTCAGCAAGTTCAGAACTACACAGCTTGACATGCAGTCAGAGCACCTGCAATATATTCAGCTTCACAAGTTGACATAGCAACAACCGGTTGCTTCTTGGAACACCAAGAAATAGGTCCTCCCAGAAATTTGAATAAGTACCCAGAAGTACTTCTTCTGTCAACTCTATCTCTGCACCAATTAGAATCAGAATAACTCGAAAGTTCTTATTCGATCTTTCATCCAGACGGAAATAACACTTCATATTTCAGAGTTCCCTTCACATACCTCAGAATCCTGACTGCAGATTGGTAATGAGACCACTTTGGTTTGCTCATAAATCTGCTAACCATTCCAACTACATAGCAAATATCAGGTATGGTATTACACAAATACCTTAGAGAACCAACCATCTGTTTGAAGGTTGTAGCATCCACATCCTCTCCATCAGAATCAGAATCCAACTTCTGGTTCGTATCAGCAGGTGTGATAGCAACCTTGCAATTTTCTAGCTCAAATCTCTTGAGAAGCTCTAGTTCATACTTCATCTGATATAAAATGATTCCTTTCTCAGAGTACATAAATTTCATCCCTAGAAAGAAACTCATTTTTCCAAGATTTGTCATCTCAAATGCATTCATCAGAACTTTCTTAAACTCAACTATCTCTTGTTCAGAACTTCCTGCGAGTAATATGTCATCAACGTACAAACAGACCAGAATTATATTATCTTCTGAAGTGTGATGAACATAAACACCATACTCCATCTCAAACTTCTGAAACCCTTTTTCCTTGAAAAATGAATCAATCTTCAAATTCCAAGCTCTAGGCGCTTGCTTCAATCCATACAATGCTTTGTGTAATTTGAACACCATCCCTTCAGAACTTTGGACACTGGAACTTTCCCCTTCAGAAGTACTTGTTTCAAAAATTGGACTTTCTCCAAAACCTTGACTATCTTCAGAGTTTGGATCACCATCGGAGTCAGAGTCAGAATCATCTTCTCCTTTTGTATCTTCTTCAGAGTCAGAGTCTTTACCAACTTCAGAAACATGTATTTTTTACCTTTCTTCAGAAGTTCTGTCATCAGATTCAGGACGAGACTTTTCCCAATTCCAAACTTCTGATTCCTCTATAATGACATCTCTGATGAACTCAACTTTGTTAGTTTCTGGACAATAAAGTTTGTACGAACCTGTACTGTGATACCCCACCAGCAACATCACTTTACTTCTATCATCCAACTCCTATCTTCTGGATTCTAGGACATGTTTGTAACATACAAAACCAAACACCTTCAGATGACTAATACTTTGCTTATCTCCAGTCCACTTCTGAATAGGAACTATTTCCTTTAATTTCTTCGTTGGACATTTGTTGAGTACATAACATGCAGTTGCAACAGCTTCTCCCCATAGAGTATGAGGAAGCTTCTTCTCTTTTAGCATGCTTCTCACTATATCTAGAAAAGTACAATTTCTTATTTCAGCAAGACCATTGTGTTGAGGAGTATAGGGAGCAGTAACTTCATGCTCAATTCCATTCTCCTCACAGAAACTTCTGAATTCTGTGGAGTTATACTCATCACCACCATCAGTTCTAACAATCTCCAGAGTCTGACCACTCTGATTCTCAGCCTTCAGTCTGTACTTTTTGAATTCAGCAAACACCTCGTGTTTGAACTTTATGAGAGATGTCATTCTGGTGAACTCATCAACAAATGACACAAAATATTTATTCCCTCTAGTCGATGCTACTGGAAACGGACCGCACACATCAGAATGCACTACTCCTAAGGCATGTTTTGCTCTTGGAGCTACTTCTGATGCAAAGGGTAATCTTGGTTGCTTCCCTTCCATGCACACCTTGCATGACTTTTCAGGCTTCTTGATTGTAGGAATTCCATGTACCTCTTTGATTTCAGATGCCCTAAACTTCTGAAATTCAGATGACCAAATCTTTTGTGGTACAACTCATTTTCCTTAACAACACTTGTTGCACTAAGAAATTCAGAGTCTGCAGTTCTAACATTCATCTTGAATGTTCTGTTCCTTCCCTGTTCTGACTCCATAATCAGCTTCTGATTACAGTCATACAGTTTCATAAGATTGTCCTTCATGCTAACTGAAAAACCTTTCTCAACCAGTTATCCCACACTCATCAGATTGTTTTTCATGCCAGGTACATACCAAACATTATGGATCACTGCTGCTTTCCCATTGTTTAGAATGATTCTGACATTTCCCATACCTTCTGCATTGAGGTATTTATCATCAGTATATCCGATCTTTGTACTCTTCCGACTATCAAAGTCAACCAACCACTTCTTGTTTCTAATAAGATAGTTTGAATACCCTGTGTCCATATACCACCATTCTAATGAATTCAGATCATCAGGTTCAGAAGCCAACAATAACAGGTTCATCATCAGACTCTCCTCTTACTATATTTGCTTCTTCTGACTTCCTTTCTTTGTTGGACCAACAATCTCTGGCATAGTGACCAAAGTTCTTGCAACAGTAACACTGAACATTCTTCTTGTCAGACTTCTCCTTTCCCTTATGGAAATTCTTCTGCCTATCAGAATTTGAAGCTTATGACTTTTGACCACCATTAGTTTTCTTCCTGGCTTCTGACCAAGTCTGCTTCTGATGCTTCTTACCAGAAGTTACCTTCAGAGCCTGCTGCTCTACTTCCCTCTCAGAAGCTCTTGCAGTCATACGCAACTCATGCGCCTCTAGACTACTTTGTAACTCTTTAACTCTCATGGTGCTCAGATCTTTGGAGTGTTCAATTGCTACAACAATGTAATCAAACTGAGAAGTTAAAGATCTCAAGATCTTCTCAATAATTACTTGTTCAGACAAAGTTTCTTCATAAGCTTTCATCTTATTAGTGATCATAATCACTCTAGAGATGTATTCAGAAACTTTCTCGTTGTCCTTCATGTTGAGATACTCATATTGCTTTCTGAGAGACTGAAGCTTCACATTCTTCACTGATGCGTCACCACCGTAACATATGACCAGTGTGTCCCACGTATCCTTTATTGTTTCAGAATCAGAAATCTTCTCAAACACATTCACATCCACACATTGATGGATGTAGAATAATGCTTTCTGATCTTTCTTCCTCAACGCCTTCTGTGCTATCTTCTGGGCCTCTGTTGTGTCTGCTTCTAACAGATTATAGCCATCAGTGACAAGATCTAACACATCTTGAGAGACAAATAACACATGCATCTGGATCTTTCAACGATTTCCAATTTTTGCCATCAAATACTGGAAGCTTGGAATGAATATCGCCGTCGTTTCCGTTCATCTTCTACCTTGTGCAATTTATGCAAAAACTCAATGAAAAAAACAATGTTTCCCAAATTCCAGATTTTCTAACCAGGAGCTCTAGATACCAATTATTGGTACACAAGGAAGAGATAAAAGGCAAAAGGAATATTTACTTGATAGCTTCAAAAATAAGGATTTACAATGAATTACAATAACCTACTCCACTAGGCTATTTATACACAAAATTAAATCTAAAATATATCTTCTACAAAGATATAAGAAGATCTAAGATATATATCTTCTAACAAAGATATAAACAGTCTAAAAGATATTCCTAAATATAAATTAATATCTAATTAAATCTAAATTAATTCTAACACTTTGAACATAGACACTTATCCACTATTACTTTTGTAATAATTACATTTGATAATCTAGCTTAAGTTTATAATAATAATAAAAAATGTATATTTTCTTAAAATAATAGTAAATATAGATTTTATTCAAAAATATAGATTTTATTTTAAAATATAGTTTATTATTCTAATTTAAATACATTTTGTTATTGGGAAAACTTTGTTCAATTCAATAGGAGAGTAGTTTGAGGCTCGGTCACCCTAAATAAATTATGAAAGGTCTATTAGAGAAATTAGGTGGGTGAGACTTTAGGTCGCTCGACTATGTCTTGGATTATCCGACTCGAATATATTTTTAAGATTGCTTCCTCTCTAATACACAACAGATGAGGTGTTTTTGAAAGAGTTAGTCTGGATCATGCCGAAAAAGGAGAAAATTAACCCTCTAATTAAAGAGGAAATCACACTTTCATATATACTTCCATATACATGTTGTGAAGTTGAAGGAAGACCACTTATATCCCTTTATCTAGTCCATACACTTGGATATTAATATCCCAAACACCTAGAGTTGGGAGGGGATTACCTAATTTTGCATATTCACCATTCATATATTTTGAACATATTGACCCTCTTGTGATCATTTTCATAAGCATATTGACTCTTTTGTGAACATATTTTAAAAATATTTTGAATATATTAACCCTCTTGATCCTGTTATGATTTTTTTTTTTAGACAATCTCAAACAATATTTAAAAAAACTTTTTTTTTACAATGAGGGGCATTGTTTTAAAATTATAATTCAAAGATATGAATGGTTTTTTGAAAATATAAAAGATAAGGGTAAATACATTTTCTTAGATATAATAAATTAGTTGAATTTGAATGATATTTTTTTAAGAAAAAGGGGGTGCATGTGGCCCACCATTTACAATACCTATTATAAATAAACAAAATAATCAAGAACAAAAAGAGAATGGGGCTAAGGATAAAAAGTCAAACCTAAAAAAACAAATAAAGAAAATTTAAATTGTTTTGGATTGGCCCGAAAGCTTGAGTGGGCCCAGTCTAAGACATCTCATAGGTACCATCCATTGACCATGACCCGGACTTTCCGCACCTGTCAGACAATATTACCTTCTTGCTCTTCTGGTCCAGCACCGATCCAAGATGCCCGTCGAACATCTTCTCAGCCTGCCCGACACCAGCGTCGTGCAGGCCACCAGGGACCGACCAGAGAGATGCCCGCAACCAGCCTCCTCCCTGGAACCAACGACTAGTTACGAGCACATCTGCCCGGTTTGACAAAGCCCTGGCAGTTACCTGATTTTCTGGACCCGCATATCTAGGCGGAAAATCAGGAACCAATGGCCACGCGCTAGGGGCATTATATAAACCCTCACACCTGTGAGAGCCAGGCATCACATATTCACTACTCACTACCTGATATTTTGCTAGTACCTCCTTGCTCCCACTCTTACTTGATCGTTGGAGTACCTTGCAGGTACAACCTCTCTCTACTATGCCCGACTGAAGATCATCCTCCGGCCACTCTCTAAGTTCTGGTCAACCGCAAAATCAGTGGCGCCGTCTATGGGAATCTGTTATCCCCATCTTTCTTCCCTCGAAACCTAAGATCAAAGCAACTCTTCTTTCAAGATCCATCTCTCATATCATGGCCGACTATAATGATCTCTACCTGTCTGGAAAGACCATCCTTTCCCCTGCTCGCAAGACTGATGGAGGCCAGGAACACCCTCTCCTTGAGGACAACCTAGGCCCCCGTAACGGACAAACTGTGTCCCCTGATTCCGCTGATGCCCGGCATGGTGATGATAAACTCTTGGACGAAGGGCTTTCCAAGAATCCTGCTGAGGAACTCCCAGAAATCTTGCAACCGGTCCCTATCCCTGTCAACACCAATTTGGCCATGGCAGTACTGCTCGCTGCCCTAAATCAGACCAACGCCCTTATCCTTCAATAAAATAAGAGGATAGGAGCCTTGGAAAACAGGCGTTCAATATCTCCTTCCCGGAGAGCCTGAAGACGAAGTTCCCCTAGTGCATCACCACCCAAGCGTGGTCCACCACCCAAAAAGGAGAGGCGCGACATTTCTTTCTTTAAGAAATGCAATCGCACACCTCCTTCCCGAGATCAAGACTCCCCTTCGTTCAAGAGGAGAAAGGACAATAGGAAGATTGACCGCGCTTGATTGCCCTCTCCCGAGCCAAAGCAAAAGCGAAGGAGCCCCTCCCCTCGGTTGGACCGCGAAGACCGACGGAGGAGAAACTACCAATCTCCTTCTCCATCTCCCATCAATAGTGAAGATGATAAGCCCAAAGGACCATTATCGAGGGAGATCACTGAAGCTCCGCTTCCTGCCGGCCTAGTGAAGCTGCCCGCTCTAGGGACCTACGACGGCACTATAGACCCTGACAAGCACATCGAGAACATTGATGACCTCCTCAACTACAGAGGGGTCAGGGGCGCTATCAAGTGCAGACTCTTCCCAACCACTCTCAGGAAGGGGGCGATGGCGTGGTACAAGAGTCTGCCCGACGAATCCATCACCTCATGGAAACAACTCGGGAAGATGTTTTCAAGGCATTTCATTGCCTCCCGCTGACATCTTAAATCAGAAGCTTCGCTCGAGGCAATCATACAGGGCAAAGATGAATCTCTGCGAGCGTACATTGAGCGCTTCAATAAAGAAGCGGTCCAGGTACCGACAACAGACAACATGAAGAAATACCTGCTCGAGCGCAGGCTCCGTCCCCGCAGCGACTTTGCCAAGGCCGTGGGCATAGAAACACCATCCAAGCTCGATTCCCTTCTCCTAAAGGCCCAGGTGTACATACAGTACGAGGAAAGGAGGCGGCCAACAACGCCCGAGAATCCAGGCACAGGGAGAGTGACAGACCCTCAAAGAATGATGAGCCCTAGACATCGCATCGGGGGGAGAAGAAATGGGAGGAAAGGTCCCGTGATCCTAAAGACTACAAGGGGCCAGTCGGTCGTTTCCAGTACTACACCCCCCTGACAACCTCAAGAGAGCGTATTCTTTCTGAATGCGCTAATTCAGAGTTCAAGCAAGTCGGGGTGCACTTCCCCCGACAAATGACGTCGAATCCAAGAACCGACAAGAGCAAGTATTGCAGGTTCCAAAAGAGTCACGACCATAACGCAGAGGATTGCATCCATCTCAAGGATGCAATTGAAATATTAATCAGAGACAGACACCTCAAGCAGTACAATAAAAAAGAGGTCACCCATGACAAAGCACCAGAGACAAAGAATGTTGAAGAAGTGAAGAAATCCCCCGACCTCGACACCATTTCGGTCGCCTTAAGCATCTCACAGCCGGAAGAATTCTACTTTCCGGGCATGGAGGACGTCCCCATGTACTTCTCCACCCACAGTCCGTGGGAATCCTTCCCCGCAGCCATGATCATTTCCGGCGGAGGGATCAACAGACATATAGTTGGATCGGTGAAGAGAAGGTTTGACCAACTCATCGAGGCCAACTCTGAGATGGACGCCACGCTCGAAAAGTTTTGAGGAGGATCTCACCCCTCGCATTCTACATGGAAGAGTTACCGGGAGGAGCCTCGAATTCGAGCATCCCACTACTCGTGAGAGCTCGGATGGCTAACTTCGACGTGCATTGTATTTTGGTCGACCAGGGCAGTTCGGTTGACATTATGTACGCCCAACTGTTCAACACTCTGCAGCTGAATGAGAGCCACCTACCCCCCCTATGTGGGCTCTGATCTTCAAGATTTCAATGGGGCCAGCACGAAGCCATGGGGGTACGTGGAGCTGATCGTCACCTTTGGGAGGGGGATAACGGCCAGAGCCATCAAGACCAAATTCTTGGTGGTGGACTGCCCATCCCTCTATCAATGTATCTTCGGGAGACCCACTCTCACCGAGCTCATCGCAGTCCCCTCCACCCTTCATCTCAAGATGAAATACTACACGGTCAAAGGTTTGGTCGCCACTCTTCATGGGGACATCCAAGCATCCAGGAGATACTTCAAAGATTCTGCGAAGGGCCTCAAATCCATCAACACCCAGCCTCGAACATCCACTCAATCCACGCTTCCCTCCAGCTCTGAGGAATCCAGGCCACTGCCAAGGGTCGACATTATTGACCTCGACAGTCGCTTCTCAATGGAGGACAGGGTTGAGCAAAGGAAGAAGGGGAAGGAGCCCATGGTCGAAGATGAAGGGTCAACCTCCTATGTTTGCCAAAACGAGCTCTCAAGTCATGCACGGCCTATCCTGGACGACGACTTCGAGTTGGTTCCCCTTGGAGAAGACCCCACCAGGGGAGTAAAGATCAGAGTGGACCTCCTCGACCTGGCTAAAAGGCAACTCAAAGCTTGTCTGCGGGAGAATACTGATCTATTTGCCTGAAGTGCGGCCGAGATGCTCGGTTTAGACCCTAAGGTTGCATGCCATCACCTGACCATTGATCCCACCATCAAGGCGGTTGTGCAGCGCAGAAGAAAGCAGTCAACCGAGAAGTCCCACGCTACTAAATTAGCTGTAAAAGACCTTCTAGAGGCACATTTTATTTCTGAAGCCCAGTACACAACCTGGCTCTCCAATGTAGTGCTCGTTAAAAAATCTAATGGAAAATGGTGAATGTGCATTGACTATACTGATCTCAACCGGGCTTGCTCGAAAGATGCTTATCCCCTCCCCAATATTGACAAACTGGTCGACAATTCGGCCGATTTCAAACTATTATCTTTCATGGACGCATACTCTGGTTACAATCAAATTCCCATGACGAAAACAGACAAAAAATATACCGCCTTCATAATCGAGTCGGGTAATTATTTCTACAACGTAATGCCCTTCGGCCTGAAGAACACGGGCGCTACCTACCAACGCATGATGAACAAAGTCTTTTGCAATGAAATAGGCAACATGCTCGAAGTCTATATGGACGACATGATCGCCAAGTCCACTAAAGAGCTCGACCATTCCGCCCATTTGAAAAAAGTGTTCGAACAAGCCCGAAAATGTAGGATGCGATTCAACCTGGAAAAGTGCACTTTCGGCGTACGGGCAGGAAAGTTCCTTGGGTTCTATCTGACAGAACGGGGAATCGAGGCGAACCTCGAAAAATGTCGGGCCTTCTCTGAATTTCTGACACCCACCTCGAAGAAATATATCCATATCTTGAACGGTATGCTCACTTCTCTTTCCCGATTTGTGGCGAAATCCGCCCAGCACGCGCTCCCCTTGTTCAAACTCCTGCGCAAGGAAGCCACCTTCGAGTGGACGCCCGAATGCGAGCAAGTCCTCGCCCATTTAAAAAGAGAGATCTTGCAACCGCCCGTCTTATCTCGGCCCGGGAAAGACGAAGTCCTCTACCTTTATCTAGTTGTCGCCTTCGAGGCAATAAGCGTGACACTAATAAGGGAAACCCCGGAGGGACAAAGGCCAATTTTTTTAACGAGCAAAGCCCTACAAGGCCCGGAAGCAAGATACCTGCTAATCGAGAAAGTCACCCTGGCCCTCGTTAATGCTGCGAGGAGGCTAAGACACTACTTCTTGGCCCACACCATAGTGGTCCGGACAGATCAGCCAATAAAACAGCTGCTCAGAAGACCAGATATGGCCGAAAGAATGCTGAAATGGTCTCTGGAACTCTCCGAATTCGATATCCAATATGAAAGCAGGAAAGCCCTTAAGGCTTAAGCCTTAGCCGACATCATAGCGGAAATGATCTCACCCGGGGATCCGGAAGGCTCACGCCACTAGACGATCTTCGTCGACGGTGCCTCCAGCTCAACCGGAAGTGGCGCGTGCATCATATTAGAGAACAAGGAAGGGAACCTGGTCGAAGTTTCCCTCACTCTGTCTTTTTCGACCTCCAACAATCAAGCCGAGTACGAGGCATTCCTTGCAAGCTTATGGTTGGTCGTAGATCTGGGAGCCGAGGAAGTAAAAATCTTCACTGATTCTCAGCTGGTCTCCTCGCAAGTCCGAGGAGAATATCAGGTCAAAAACGACCAACTCGCCGATTATTGGGCCCTGGTCTAGGAGGCGAAGAAGAAATTCAGGTATGTGGATGTTCAACATGTTCCTCGCGAGCACAACGCTCGTGCAGACATTTTATCCAAACTGGAGAGCACAAAGAAGAAGGGAGGAAATAAATCTATAATACAAGAGGTACTCCCTCGACCGAGCACCCATAAACCATCTTCCATTAGGGACATTGATTGTTGGATGACCCCCGTACACGATTACCTCACTAAAGGAAAACTCACTGACGACTCGAAAGAGTCGATCATCATCAGACGAAGGGCCTTCTCGTACGTATTGATTGAGAGAAAACTCTACAAAAGAGGATTTTCCGTCCCACTCCTCAAGTGTGTCGACCGAAGCGCATCGAAACGCATACTACACGAGTTCGACAAGAGTATCGGCAGTCAGCATCTGATAGGAAGATCCCTCGCAAGGAAAGCCTTGCGGGAAGGATACTACTGGCCCACCATGCAGCATGATGCAAGAGAACATGTGAAGAAATGCGATAAATGCCAAAGACACGGGGACATGCATTTAGCTTCTCCTAGCGAGCTAAAACCCCTCTCCTCTCCCTGACCCTTTGCCTTGTGGGAACTAGACCTCCTCGGCCCATTCGTGGTCAGAACCAATCAGAACAAATATATGATAGTAGCGGTCGACTACTTCACCAAGTTAATAGGAGCCGAGGCCTTGGCCAAGATCACTTCCCAGAACGTCATTCGCTTATACTAAAGAAATATTCTGGTTCGTTTCGACATCCCACGAGCGATAGTCACCACAACGGGACCCAGTTCACGGATCACACCTTCCACGAATTCTTCACAAAACTTGGCACGACCTAACACTTCGCTTCTGTTCAGAACCCTCAGACCAACGGTCAGGCCGAGGCTGCCAATAGGGTGATACTCATAGGCCTTAAGAGAAGGTTGGATGAAACCAAGAAGCGATGGGTCGAGGAGCTGCACAATATGCTATGGGTGTATCAGACGACCACTCACTCGTCTACCAGGGAATCTCCATTATGGCTAGCATACGGGATGGAGGTCGTTATCCCTGTAGAAATTGGGGAACCTACCAGACGAACCGAGACACCTCTCGACGAGGAGCTGAACAACGTCGCTCTCAGAGAAGAGCTTGACCTCTTAGAAGAAATCAAAATGGGAGCGTCAATGCGAGAGGCTTCGCTCTAACAAAAAATAGCCATGCGCCACGACGCCAAGGTGATACGTCGAGAGTTCAAGGTCGGTAGCCTTGTCCTGAAGAGAAATCGCAAAGAATCTCGCGAGGGCAAGCTCGCGGCGAACTGGGGAGGTCCTTATGGCGTCTATGCCAAAATGGGAATTAGGGCGTATTACCTAGAAATTTTACAAGGGGAACAGCTCGTTCGATCATGGAACGCTGAAAAGCTAAAACAATACTACAGTTGAAAACACTAAGTTGTCGGTAGGTTCAGTCGACAAGACAGACCCGCCTGAACCCAACCACGCGTGCGCGCCTAGGTACAAGCGTAGCACCCAAAAGTATTTAGAAGGGGTGAGGTTCCTCTCTATTGACGAGCGTACCCTCAGCCCGACGTAGACAACTCGACTGAGCTCCACAGTCTTTGTGTCATGATGGTAGAACGCCCGACTCGCGACGGGAAGTTCACGCTGCCGAACCCGAGTCCCTCAAAAACGAGACTTGGATTCCGGCCCTCGCCCGACATTTGCCCTGGAATTTTGATCGGTCTCCCCATACCGACGAACATACAAAACAAGCATATCCCTGATATAAACTCAACAAAATACAAAAGTCCTAATCGGGGACTTGTCAAATAATCACGCAAATAACACATTAAATATTCAAAGCGAAACGACCAATGGCCAGAAAATAAATAGAATGACCACTTGGGCCAAAATTGTATGAATATTACATAAACGGGAAATATCCCGGGAAACAACAAATATTATAAAAAATGGCACGCAGGTCGAAACAAATGGATAATCACCCCTCTGCTTTTCCTTCGACGATATGAGACAGTCGGGCAGGATCCCCAACCAGTTGGTCGATGACATCCCTCAAGTAGTCAGGAACCAGAATCTGTTTGTCAGCCACATAGTAGTTGACCCCCATACTCAAAGTGTTGAGCTCAACACCAGGATTCAACACATGTATCTGATTCACCGCATTGTCGAAGCTCCCCTCGGAAACAACTTGAGCATCGTCCACTGCAAGATGAAAATGGGCTAATAGCTCGGCTTGAGTCTTCAGGTCCTTGGTATCCTCCGACTCATCTTCAGTTGGTGCTAGCTCGGCGGAAAAGGCCGCCACCCTCCCTTCGAGACGCTCGCTCTTGAGCATGAAGGCGTTGCGCTCCTCGGCCAACTTCCCCGACTCTGCCTCAACCAACTTTAGGGCTTAGTCTTTATCGACCAAGGCCTTCTCGGTTATTGCTAACTTGTCTCGGAGGTTCTTGATTTCCATCTCTTGGGATGAACTCCCCTTGGTATATGCCACGGCCATCTCCAGGATCCGCATCGTCGCCCGCATCTTAGGCCAGCATCGCCCTGTTTTTCGGACGACTCGCTCCCTCGAGGAGAGATTCGGCCCTGGGAATACGAAGTGTCGTGCTCTCCAAAAAAGACCTCTCTAGCCAGCAAGGAGGCATATCATAAACCCTTTTTCCCGTCTCCCCCATAAGGTCGACGCTCCCCTCAGGTCGAGGCCTCTTCGCCTTCGAGGAAACAACACACGGAGATAAAGCAGCGGTAGACGGGGTCGAAGAAGAACCACCTGATCCAGGAGCAGGAACCGGCCCCACGCCAGTCTGGGCGTCCTTCTTGGCCTTTCTCGCTCGAGCAGCGAGTGTCTTGGCCAGGCGTTCTTGAGCAGGATTCATATTTTCTGTAAAACAAAGAAAAAAGAAGATTATGTAAAACGACGGGTCAAACTAATGAGGACCAAATACTAGAAAAAGAAAATTTGTACCCAGATATCTAACGGGATCCTCACTCCCAAGAAGCTCTCGAACGTTTATGAGACTCGGCTCGAACACAGGCTCCCCATTTCTATCCAACATCAGCCTACCTCCTCGACTGAATCACTGGACTGGAGGAATTCGAGAAACAAACAAGGTCAAAGTGGTGAAGCTCGACAGATCCTCGTCCCCAAGCTCACCCTCTCTCCAGACATAGGAGCCCAACTCCTTCTCGAAATGTTTGCTAGTCCACTGGAATAGGAACTTGGTGATCAGCGTCGCGGTAGGCTCCCTTAACTCGTTAATACGATGAGTCCCATCCTCGTTGAGAGACGCCCGACTCCTAAAAACATTCAACAACTCCTTCGTCGATGTAGGCTACACCAAAATGTACTTGTCCTTAAAATGGCGCACAAACTCCAAGTAGGCTTTGAACAACTTCCCGTTGCCCTGTTTGAGGGAGAACCATCTGTACTGCCCGTCAATCCTACTCCACTGGATATGAAAGCAATAGAAGAACAACAGAATCGTAGCCCCAATCTTCAGATAGTCGCACACTATCTAGAATGCCCGCACAAATACAATCACGTTTGGGTGCAACTGAGAGGGGGCCACATGCAGGTACTGGCAAACGACCACTTCAAAATCAGAAAAAGGAAGGCGGAGACCCATCTCCCAGAAAACTATATCGTACATGGGAATCTGCCTCATATCGTATCTTGAGTAGATCCTACTATCTTTCCTGGGGATGTACAACCACCACTCCTCCCGTGCTCCTTCCTCGTGAACATAAACGTGGGTGAAAACGTCTTCCCGGTGCTCATAAAAGTATGACCGCCACTCCCAATGGTCCTTAGCTACCAAATCTCGAGGATCCTCATCATCTCGAGGAGGAAATAGGTTGTCCCGTGCCAAAGAGGTCGCCTCTAAGTCGGGCTCCCCCATCTGTTGATCCACCAGGTTTTACTGCTTCTCATAGATTTCTAATATGCTCGACGAGCTGCCACTGGTATCGCTCGAAGAGCTCCTGGAAGATTATATGGATTCGCTCGAAATAATAACATGCGCGTCGTCAGCCATAACACCTGAAAAGCAGAGGAAAAGCGTGAGCTCGACATCAATGCCAGAACCACCCTTCCATCGCTAAACATGTGAAAGGGCAATGGGAGACGAGGATCCTATCCCCGACCAGAACCCTCATTGAGGTGCACCGTCGGGCAAAAAACGCAGAAAAAGTCCAGAACTCCACTAATGTACTCTAACAGGCACATGTTAGAGAAAATACTCAAACACTAAATGAATCACCTATAGCATGCTGCCAGAGCTCCACAGCGGCTCCAGCAGCCATGCACCATAAGAACGACGTCCTCCACCTAGGGTCTCTAACGATCTCCTCCCTAACGGAACCCTAAATCCTAACCGCATGAATATCTAAGAAGCAAAAAACGAAAGGGCTAAAACATGCAACAATGGAGAAATGGGAACTCACCAAGAGAAGAAGAAGAGACGATATTGGATGACCATGGACGAAGAAACTGAGCAAATGTTGATGGTCGACCGTCGAGCTAATACGAGCAGTTGAAGGAGAAAGTGAAAAATACTAACTACTCTGTTCCTCCCGTATTTATAACTGAAATAGTTTGCGCGTATGAAACACACGCCTTGGGAACCCTAGGGTCGTCATCATGACACCCTAGCCCTAGGCTATCATTTGTGCCACTAGACCGACACGTTTCCCAAAACACGCTACCTCTCCAAATTCAACGGCCCCGATGGAAAACGTTTCGCCTCCCTGACAAAGAAGTACAATGGGAAAATGCCCATTTCCCTGTCCCTCGAGCACACATCAAAGTCTTCACTCCTGTGCCCAGAAGCAACGACTTAGGGGGGCTACTATTCTGGACTGGCCCAAAATCTTGAGTTGGCCCAGTCTAAGACATCTCATAGGTGCCACCCACTGACCGTGACCCAGACTACCCGCGCCTGTCGGGTAATATCACCCTCTTGCCCTTTTGGTCCAGCACCGATCCAAGATGCCCATCGAGCATCTTCTCAGCCTGCCTGACACCAGCGTCGTACAGGCCATCAGGGACCGACCAGAGATATGGCCGCAACCAGCCTCCTCCCCAGAACCAATGGCTAGTTACGAGCATATCTTCCAAGTTTGACCAAGCCCTGGCAGTTATCTAATTTTCTGGACCCACATATCTAGGCAGGAAATCAGGAACCAATGGCCACGCCCCATGGGCATTATATAAACCCTCACACTTGTGAGGGCCAGGTATCACATATTCACTACTCACTACCTGATATTTTGCTAGTACCTCCTTGCTCCCACTCTTACTTGATCGTTGGAGTACCTTGCAGATACAACCCCCCCTCTCCTTTGTCCGACTGAAGATCATCCTCCAACCGCTCTCCAGGTTCTGGTCAATCGCAAGATCATAAATCAAAACAAACAAAGAGAAAATGGAATTATGGTTCGTTCGCAAGACAAATATTAAACATAATGTTTGGGATAATGCATATAACTTGCTAATAACTAATTGACAGATAATAAAAATTAAATCATATGATAATAAAGAATACAAATAATTATTAACTTAATTTGGTGCAACGTCACTTATGTTTGGGGGGCTTCCAACCCAATAAAGAAAATTCGCTATCAATAATATTAGTACAAATAGTCTTAGATGAATAACCCTTGTTTAACTCCTATCTTCCTAATACTATTATTGAATTTCTATTTAGGATTCTACCTAAATATGAGAATCAATCTCACTTTCTCTCAATCACTAACCATAGTGATCAATACACAAATCAGATCAATGGTTATTGAATTACAACTTTGTTAAAACAAACAACCTTTATACCTTTAATATGAAACTTAAGCGCTATAGAGGTGCACAAATAGAAACAATTACAAAGACTCAAATAACAAAACCATACACTCTGGATCTTTAACTCTTGATCATGCTCCTTTCATTGTTAGGATGATTCTTTATATAACAATTCATTTATTGGGCTTTTCTTCAACAGACATTTTAATTGATAACAAAAAATTTGATTTTGATGAAGATTAAATTAGATTTAATTTGATCTTCATTAACTTTAAATCTTCATTTAATTTGATTTGATCTTGGATAATATTTTTATCAAATCTTTCTTAAAAATGTCTTTACTAAAAGATACAACTCATAAACGAGAAATTTCCATAGAAACAAATACAATCATACTCAGATTTACTCATGAAATCTAGCTAACAGGCTGAGGCTAGATGTTACTCCCCATGCTGAAACTTCTTGTCCCACTTGATGCCTCTTCACATTTTATACTTTGTGTTGCTCAGGTTATTTTACCTAAATTAGCCAATCAAAGTAACAACAATCTCCCCTTTAGAAAATTTTAGCTAAAACAACTTTTAAAAAAATGCAGGAGTAAATCTTCACTCAAAACAATCACATAACAATAGTAGCACACTAGAACATGTAGCAATGAAATATTATCAGAGATTAGAGATCAAACATCATACACATGCACATATACTATACACACCACTACTCCCCCTTTTTCCATAATTTGGCAAAGGTATAAATAATAGAGAGACACTCATAATGAGTAAGCAATAAGTTAGAACTGAAAATCACGAACAATATCATAGAACTAGGAGTTATCAACAACAAAAATTTTATTTGTTGGTCAATTTTAACGAAAGACGTTTAGGTTGCATTCGAGCTGTAAAACATTGATTGCTACTCGCATATGCGAGAAGTGAATGTTGTATATCCTTCGATTCAGAAAGATGTTTAGGTCATATTCGAGTTGTAAAAAATTGCTTGCTACCCGCACATGGGAGAAGTGGATGTTATGTATCCTTCGCGTGGGAATGGATAGAACATTATTTGGATTCTCTAAAATTATGTTTTAATCGTATTTGAGAGAATAACATTGCTTACTATTCATACATGATATGAATGAAGTGTTTGTTTGTGCTTACATCAGAATGGATAAAACATCATTCGTTTATGAAAAGTTTTGTTGTTGCGCCGAGGAAGAAAAGGATTTATTGGTTGAAGTTGTTTTTAGGCGAAAGACAAATAATCAGTTAAAAAAAGTGTACACCTTGCATCCAGTTACTTGAGGATAAAGAGGGTGTACATCCAATTTTCCTTTTTTAATCCAAGTTTATTGAAAATTATTCTTTATGAAAGACGAGTAATTGGTTGAAATAAAGTGTACACCTTACGTCTGACCACTCGAGGATCAACTGGATATACATCTGATTGTCCCTTTTTAATATGAGTTTTAATTAAGTATTTTTGGTAGAAGATGAGTAATCGGTTGGAATAAAATGTACACCTTGCGTTCGACCACTCGAGAATCAACCGGATGTACATCTGATTGCCCCTTTTTAATCGAGTTTTAATTAAGTATTTTTGGTGGAAGGTAAGTAATCAATTGGAACAAATTGTACACCTTACGTCCAACCACTCGAGGATCAACTGGATGTACATCTGATTATCCCTTTTTAATCTTAGTTTTAATTATGTATTTTTTAGTGGAAGACGAATGCTCGGTTGAAACGAGGAGAACGCCTCGGGTCCGATTAATCGAAGATCAAAAGGATGTACGTATAATTGTCCTTTTTAATATGATTTTATTTGTAAAAAGGATCTTATTTTAAAATGTGAATAGTTTGATTTTAATGCTGAAAAAATAGGTTGATTTAATTGAAAGTATTATGGAGTATTGATTTTATAATATTAGTTAAAGCAAAAGTCAATTCAACACAATGCAACACAAATCAATTAATAAGTTTATAAAAAATGAAAACAAAAATAAAAATAAAAACAAAAGCCTCTAAGGGGGTATAAAACCTAAATAGGGAGGTTTGGTAAAGTAAAAGCCCTCTTGGGCCTAAGGCCCAAGGTTAAAATATTTAATAAAAAATATATGAAGAGGGTGTTGTGATAGAGATGAGGGTAATCATAAAAAATACCATTGGGTCTAAGGCCCAATTGCACAAGGTGAAAAAGGAGGGTGTTAAATGGTATCCTATGGGCCTAAGGCTCAACATAAACCCTAAAATCTAAAGCCAAGACGAGGGTGGATTGGAATATAACCGCCCCCTCTCACTTGAAATCGAGATTTTTTAAACTCTCACTTTCTCATCTTCTTGCTTTTACTTTAATCACTACAAAACAACAACAATCTCAGAAAACAAAATCCATGCTTCTTCTTAAACTTTCTCGCTCGTATTCATATTATCTCTCTATAAATATCTCAACAACAAACACAAACCGCTTAAGCTACCACAAAAACAAGGAATCTGAATCCCTCATAATCTATGAACATGATGTTATCCACAAACCAAAATTGATTTAATTTAAGGTTTAGAAGTGATGCATGATTCTATTGAAGGGTGGAGTGTGGTGGTTTGGTTGAGGTTTACTCAGTGCTGCTAAAAGTTTCATAATGAAGGTTTTGCAAAGTTTTGGTGATTTCGTGACGTCAATGTGACTACCTTCACTCCTTCTACTCTTCTCTATTTATAGGATAGGATTAGGATAAATTAGTGTGTGAGTGTGTGAATTCTTGTGTGAAAATTTTGTTAGGATCAGAGGGAAATTAAGTGAAAAACTTGAATGGATAGTGATCTGTGTGATACTCTTTGAGGATTGAGAAAATGTGTAAAGTTGTTAGCATTTGGTTTTTTAATGTACGTATGAGTATGTATTATGATGGTATGTATTATGAGTATGTTTATGATGGTATGAGTATGTGAAATTGTGAAGATTAAAAGAGTTTTTTACGTGAGAGATTAGGTTGTAAAAAGTTGCATGGTGTATGTGTATGTATGGTTGTAAATGGATGATGTTTGTAACATGTGTTTTGACAAACAACCTATAATCAAAAGTCATAGGCGCTTCCTTTTTGCTTTTCACATCTTCTATATGCACAATCTTAGGATGTTGGTTCAAAATAAAGCCAGTTATCAAACACGGAAATGCTATGAGTTGTTTCATAGTAAATTTTTTTTTGTAAGTTTCATAGTTTATTTAAAAAGATAGTCTCCAAAATTCAGCTTTGCCTTTGTGCCTATTTGGAAGATAAGTTTATCCAATGTTGAGGTTATACTTGAGCTATGATGTACGGGTGCCAAATTTTCTGCACTGGTTCTATTCAAAACAACATACTTCACACTCAAGCTTCCAGTAGAGACATTCAAGCTTCAAGTAGAGAGTAGTTATTTATTTGGCCATTGTTATCCTAGTTATCTCTTTTGTAGTCTTGTCTAAAGATGGAACATCATCATATATTACTGATGGAAACTAGTTAGGAAGAACTCTTCTCTTTTGCCAAAGAGCTCCCTCGTGTTAGACGATGGCGCCTTATCTAGAGGAGTGTGAATAGATCACCAAACCAAAATTTAACATAAAAATCTGTTTTGAAAATATTGATTTGAAGACAGTGCACGCAGAAGGATTTCAGAATGTATCGTCTATTAAACTTTAGTTATTGGATCTTGGATATGCCAATATAAACTTTTGTGTGGAATGAATACGATAATCTGAATTCATTGGACTTCAATCAAGTAACACTTTATCAGTCGTTTATAGCAAGTTATTAGCAATGTTATTTCCAATGACAATTATCAAAAGAATAAACAAAACAATTTGTCCAACACTTGGTGTGCAATTGACTTTTCAGAATTTTTCTTTGATTTGTGTTGATATAAAAAGTACTTATAATCAAAAGTAATTATAAGCAATATCAACACTTAATTTAAAACAAAAGAAGTTCGGAAAAATTCCTATGAGTTATGCAATACTATTAGAAAAATTGATTGATGAAAATAAAGCAAGTAAAACAATACGAAAAAGAGACACGGAGATTTGTCTTCACAGTTTCCCACTTTCGTCCTTGCGTGTGGGTACGTTTGTGCCTAATTCTAATGGAATTAGGATAATTCTTACTATGCAAAAAGTTGATACAAGAGAAGTGTTCATGAGAACCTCCACAAATCCTAATGTTTGTTGTTGATTCAACCCCTTATCTTCCATTAATCTTGAGAAAGACCAAAACACAATAGTTGCAAATTGATAATCTGGATCTTACCACTCCTTTGCGTAATTTATCTCCAAAGCTTTCACGCACCCTCAATTTCACCTATTAGAGACAAAGCACACGATTAAAAGTATCTTATCTTTTACGCCACGACATATATATATATATATATAATATATATATATATATATATATATATATATATATATATATATATATATATATATAGAGAGAGAGAGAGAGAGAGAGAGAGAGAGACTTTGTACATACACATATACCATGATATATATGTAATGACACTATTTTAAAGAAATAAATAAGAGATAAACATAAAGGACGGATAACCAACATTACATAAATAAGACAAAGTTGCACACATTGTTCAAATACATAAACAAGAATCAAACTATATGAAACTAAATAACAAATTGTTCTTCAAATGTAATGCATGATGTCATACCCCAAATTTGTGTCATCCTTGTATATTTCCTAATGCCTTGTAATTTCAAATGATTGAAGTAAGATAATTGATAGAGCATACGTGAGGAGTTGTGAGTATATAAGGTCAAGGGGTTAAATCTCACTATCACATACTTTTTCTATTTTTTTCTTATTTTATTGCTACTTACCTTAATTTTATTTTAATTCAAAAATCTCCATAAAAAATTATATTTTTATATTTTTAATTTTAATGTTCGAATTTTATTTATTATGTATCTTCGAAAATGTTATTTTTTAGTTTTTCATCATTTTATGTATTTTGTAGTCCAAAAATCTTTTTAAAAAAAAGAGATTTTAAATATAATTTGTTATTTTTAGCATTTTTTATCTTAATGAACAAGTCAAACAATTTTAGAAAAAAACTTCAATGTGATTGACGAAATATGTGAAGAAATCAAAATCAAATTAATTTTGATTTAATTTTTTATTAAATTGCTTTTTAAGTTTAACCTGAAATATACATTATAAATAGTCATAAAGAGACATTTGGAAATAACTTTTTCACATACAAAACTTTTTCACTTTTTCACTATTCACACATGTATAGTACCCATTCTCACACTTTCTGACGCACAAACTTTTTTTCATCTTAATAAAACTCTTGTTGTTTTATGAATAATTTTGCTTTATACATAAAATTCTTGTACAAAAGTTAAACCACTTGATTTTTTTCTCATTTTTCATTCAAAATACTAATCACGATTTTTCTCACCATGGAAATATAAGTCTGTAAAAAACCATAAACTTCAAAACCTTCATCACTATTCTTAATAAATTTGAAACTAATCTTCACTTTTTAATACAACCCATAAAAATTTTCCCAAATCAAAACAATTTAAACCAATATTATCACAACACTCAACAACTCAAACAAATACAACATCTTCTTTTAAAAGTCTTAGCTAAATCTTAAAAAATAATTGAAAAATATGAGACATATCATGTGGTTGGTGGGGTCTATTTTAAAGATATTAACAAATTGAATGGATATTTAAAAAATGAGGTTGGATTACTTAATTAACTGAAAAATGTAAAATAATATAAAATATATATGGGACCCATTTAAAAAACCAAAACGAGTTTGATGGATAATGATACTCTTATATTAGAACAAGAATGCAGCGGCCACCAACATCCTATTTCTTTTCTATTTTTTCATTTTTTATTATTATTTATTTTATTATTCTTTTTTAAATTAAAACTATTTAGGTTTTTTTTTTTACATTGACCCAAATGAAATTGATTTCTACACACCCACATGTTCTAATTGCACCCCATCTTAGGTTTTAGTTATTTAATTAATTTAATTTTATTAGGTTAATTAATTCTAGTTAATCTATTTAATTTTAGCTAATTTAATTAGTTTTAGTTAATGTAATTAGCTTTTGATTAATTTAATTAATTTAGATGAATTAGATTAACTTTTACTAATTATAAATACTAAGAGTGAATCCTTGTGCACATTACTACTTTCTCCTGATTTAGTTCAAATGTTTACTATTTGTAACTAAAATCAGGAACTTTATACATAAATTCAAATACTTTTCACAATCAAAATTAATCAAACGTTTCACAAATAATAAGATATGTGGATGCACTTCATCATATCCTCGAGTAATCAATAAGTCGGCTCAACGCCTTACCTATTAATTATTCAAAACAAAAGTCTAAAATAACTACTCAATCAAAAAAAAAATTTCTACTAACATAATCAAACTCAAAGACAATTTCAATAAATGATTGCTCAGTTACTTTCACATTGAATACAAAACTTCATCTACCATCACTCAGCTTTCAAACTCAGGCAGATTCAAAATCATTCAAAAGAAACCCGACGCAATCCTATAAAAAACACTAACCCAACAAATTCAAACTACGAAGGACTCTGATTCTGTCTAATGAAGATACGTAGGCACACGATTGAAAAACCAAGGCGAGTCCACTAACTTAAACAAATCAGTTTTATCTGTTTCATTTCCTGATACATGATGATATGATAATAAATAAAGAAATATTTCCCATAAGTCCTAGGTCTAAAAAGGGCCCATTCAGTACAAGGGAGGTAAAGGATGCCTAACACATTCCCTTTATCTAATTAACTCTCGAATTCATCAATCTCTGAACAATTAGAGTTTTATGTTCCTTTCCCGTCTTTAGGACAAAAAAGTAGTAGTGGCGACTCTCTTATTTTTTTTTTTCCCGGTTACAAGACATGAAATGAAATGAAAATAGGCAACAATAGAGTGATATGAAACAAATCAACATCCATCAGAGCCACCATGATGCCTTTGATAGGTTTGTCCACCTCTACACATATCTTCATAGAATTCAGATGCTTCTTCACTCTGTTGGACACCAATTATGTGAAGGTGGTTGATTCTTCCTTGAATAACACCACTTAACATGTGGACCTCATCATGAAGAGACTGAAACTGTGCAGTAGCAGTCAAGGCAAAATGCTTGCAAGACTCGAGAGAGAGAGAGAGAGAGAGAGAGAGAGAGAGAGAGAGAGAGAGAGAGAGAGAGAGAGAGAGAGAGAGAGAGAGAGAGAGAGAGAGAGAGAGAGAGAGAGAGAGAGAGAGAGAGAGAGAGAGAGAGAGAGAGAGAGAGAGAGAGAGAGAGAGAGAGAGAGAGAGAGAGAGAGAGAGAGAGAGAGAGAGAGAGAGAGAGAGAGAGGAGAGAGAGAGAGAGAGAGAGGGGGATTTTTTTTCCCCATTTTTTAGGCATGCAATTTGATTTATGTATGTGTAACGTTAGACTGTATGCATGTGTGAACATTATTTCTTATAGTTATGCAATTTGAGTAATGTAAAATACAAAAGTGCACAAATATTACAATAAAAAACACACACATAAATGCATAATTTGATTCATGTCCTGTAATCATGTAAATTGAAATAATCACAAATTCAATTGAAATTTTTGAAATGAACATAGGAGCAAAAGGTATTCAACATGTATTATATACCATTTGATTTAAATTGATAAATGAACTAGCATTTTACGAGTATGCACAAGACAACTTCACCGATAATACAAAGTATGCATAAGCATTTTACGAGAAGCTCGAGAACATGAGCATTAACAAATGCTTAGCATGCCAAGAACAATTACGACCAAGGTTCCAACAATTTCACCTTCTCAAGATGATTTTAAGACCCTTTATCAAGTGAGTTTCTTGTTGATGATTATTGAGAACACATTCATTCTTCTTGCCACAAAGTCAATAAGTTTTGAATGTGTCACCTACTAATTGTCCCGATGTATCTACACATAAGTCCTCATAATTTCTTCATAGAATCAAGACAATTTTTCCTGCAATTATCAACAAGACAAACTAGGTACCCAATCTATGTTGGGTCCTTGAGGGTGAGTAACATAATTGTTTCACTTAGGAGACCATTTATAAATGCCATTAGATATTGAATGTTCCCTAAGTTTTCATTTTGCAATGGTGTGTCCCTTCATACAACAATAATGACAAGTTATGTTCCAACAGATGTCACTTTTGCTTTTCTTTTCAACAAAGTTGTATGTTGCATATGGTGGATTTAAATGTTTATTGAACTTTGTTGGATCTATAGAAAAAGTAATCTTTGGTTGTTGAGCCTTGGCTAGTTTGGCCATAAGAGTTATAACCTCTTTTTGCCAAATGTAACAAGTATCACAACCAAAGTTAAACGGGTTTTCATCCATCTTATATTTGACTTTATGAATACCTACTAGAGATTTCTTTAGAGCTTACATTTTATTTTCAGTTTCTGAAATTTTAGCTTCTAAATAATAAAATATTTTTCTATTTGAAGCTAGTTTTTTAAAGGCTTCAATAGCTTCTATATGTAAATTTTCAAAAGCTTCAAGTAAATCAAGATGAGACAATTTGTTAACATATTTATTTTGAGAAGAGTTTACCTTATCCTCTTTACTTCTTTGATGATGATTAGAGATATAAATCTCATCACTTCTAGACACTTTGAATATGTTATTATCATCTTCATCATAATGACCGGAGAGACACACTTCATCATGCTTGGATGGTTTGTGTTTCTTATTTCTTCTATTATTGAAGTAAGTTGAAAAGAAAAAGTTTGTAAATTCATCTTCGTCATCATTAGATTCCTCATCACTTGAAGATTTAATGTCACTTCCCCAAGCCACATAGGTCTTCCTAGGTTTGTCACAACTCTTGCTTTGATTCCTCTTCTTTTTTTTGTCAAGAGTGACATTTTTCTTTCTTAGAAGATGTAGATTGTCCGGTAGGCTTAATGTTTCTTTTCTTGATGTTCTTTTCACTTTCCTTTTTCAAGTACTTATGATACCTTTTGACAAATAAGCCCATTTCTTCATCTTCCGAATCATGATTGTTACAAACATGCCTATTATAATGATGTTCATCCTTTTAGGACCTTGAACTTGAAGCCGTAAGAGCTTTAGGATTCAATCCTTTTTCCTTGTTGGGGTCTTTCTATTTTTCCTTCTTTTTCTCAAGCCTCATTTCATATTTTCCAAGCAATTGAGTTCTTGCTTGTATTCTTGTAGCTTTCCAAACAAAGTGGTGAGATCAAGTGCTACATGATTATTGGCTTCCTTGATCGCGGTGACCTTTTGTTTCCAATTCCTAGTAAGACATCTCAAAACCTTGTTAGTAGCAATAACATTGGAAATAGGATTACCTAGCAAATTTAAATGATTAATAAGATACAAGAATCGCTTTTGCATTTGATCAATGGTTTCACCATGCTTCATGAGAAAGATTTCAAACTCTTGATTAAGTGTATTAATCCTAGATTATTTGACCTCATTAGTTCCCTCATAGGTAACTTGTAGAGTATCTCACATAGCTTTAGTGGTCTCATAATGAGAAATGCGATAAAACTCATCAACACCAAGTGCAAATATGATAATATATTTCGTTTTCCAATCGTGTGCCCACTCCTTATTATCATCTTCATTCCATAAATTTTTTGGATTTGGTATGGTAGAACCTTCAATAATATATGTTATTGGTGTTGGACCATTTTGAATGGCTTCCCAAACACCTTTGTCATATGAGTTGACATGAATTTGCATACAAGATTTCCAATAACTGTAGTTTTCTCCCGTGAAAATTGGGGCTCTTTTATAATTCCCTTTAGGTTCGTACGCCATTTTCTAATAATTTTTGAAGCTGGAATTAACCAGGCTCTTATATCACTTGTTAGACGATGACGCCTTATCTAGAGAGGGGTGAATAGATCACCAAGCCAAAATTTAATATAAAAATCTGTTTTGAAAATTTTGATTTGAAAAGAACGCATGCGGAAGGTTTTCAGAATGTGTTGTCTATCGAACCTTAGTTATTGGAACTCAGATATGCAAATATAAAATTTTGTGTGGAATGAATACGATAATCTGAATTCACTAGACTTTAATCAAGTAACACTTTATCAATCGCTTATAGCAAGTTACTAGCAATGATATTTCCAATGGAAATTATCAAAAGAACAAACAAAATAATTTGTCGCACACTTGGTGTGCAATTGAATTTTAAAAATTTCCTTTGATTTGTGTTGATACAAAAAGCTCTTATAATCAAAATTTATTATAAGCAATATCAACACTTAATTCAAAACAAAAATAGTTTGAAAAAATCCCTATGAGTCAATCGATTACGCAAATACTATTAGAAAAATTGATTTATGAAAATAAAGAAAGTAAAACAATACGAAAAAGAGACACGAGGATTTGCCTTCATAGTTCCCCACTTTCATCCTTGCGTGTGGGTACGTCTGCGCCTAATTCCAGTGGAATCAGGATCATTCTTACTATATAAAAAGTTGATACAAGAGAAGTGCTCAAGAGCAACTCCATAAACCCTAATACTTGTTTATCTTCCTTTGATATTGAGAAAGACCAAAACATAATAGTTGCAAATTGACTATCTAGATCTTGCTACTCCTTTGCATACTTTATCTCCAAAACTTTCGTGCATTGTCAATTTCACCTATTGCAATAGAAGACTTCAATTTTGATCAGCCATTCTCTCGCTACTTCCTTTGCGTTCTTTATCTCCAAAGGATCATTTGCATTCTTTATCGCCAAAGGGCTTCACTTGGATGCAATCCTCTTTTAAATGTCTTGCACAAAAACCCCCAAATCACTCAATGATCTTGGAGGACAAACCCGCGGTTTTTTCCAGATGAAGAACCCTACAAATCTCAACCCAATATTCTCGGCTACACAGAACCTAATTAGACGTTATCAAACCTCGTCTAAATGGCACCCCAATAAAAGATTGATACAATGGTTTGTCAGTGTGTATGCATAGGTTGGAGGTTTAAGATGAAGAGAAAATGCAGGATATTTTAATGGTATAATCAAGTTAGAATCATGCATTAATTATGTATTTATAGTTGTGGAAGTTTAGGTCTAAAGAGGAGTTTTTCGGAATTAAAATAATTGAAAAATTGACTTGAACAAACAGTATGTGTCGACCTGAAAATCGTACGTGTCGATAAATACTTCAAGTTTCAACTGTATGTGTCGACCTGAAGGTTGAATGTGTCGACCGAAACAAGTCAGTGGCTATAAGCTTTAAAACAATTGTGAATGTGTCGATCTGAAGATTGTATGTGTCGACACATAAAATAAGTTTTTCTGAAATTTCAAAAAAGCTTCAATATGTGTCGACCTAACCAAGTCAGAGGCTAAATGATTATTTACTGAGTTGCATGAGTCGACCTGAAATGCATATCTGTCGACACATGCAGTTTAATTTTATGCAGAAACAACTTTTAATGCATGGGACCACTTTCAACCTGGTTCAAGATGATTCCTAAACATCCTAAGACTTCTAAATGAACAGAATTCCACACTAAACTCAGAGATCACGTCCAATTATAGAAATTCCAAATTCTCGTATTTTTGACATCACTCAAAACAAATCTAGAGGAAAGTTTCACTCACACCTCACTGCTGCAATCCTTTTTTGAAATACATATTTCCACTTCTGAACACTTATTTCATAATGGAATGACACATTATCCATGGGGGAAGAAGGAATGTTCACATGAATTCTCTTTTCACCAACATTCCTCATTATGGTGGATACAATTTCATGGACATATTCTTTAACATCTATCTTAAATTCACTTGTTTATACAAGCTTTCTCTTTAGAGACTTCTTCTCAACAACTTTACTTTCTACATTTCTTATCTTTGTCATAGACTTTCCTTTTGGAGTTTTGTCCTTGTTAGTCATAATATCCTTAACGAGGGATTTGGGTAGAACATCTTTCTCATTCTTCTTCTCTTTCACCCTGTCAACAACAAACCTAGCTATACTCTTCATCATAATAACACTCATCATCCATATCCATCACTTCTTTATCCTTTTCCTAAGTATCTTTATATTGAGATTTGTTTACACTCTCAATGATTCTCTTTATTATGTTGGCAATAGGAATGTCATCATCCTCATCAGCTTCTACATTCCTTTCACCTTAAACCTCATACTCTTCATTTTTTAGGGTTCTCATCCCTCGTGTATTTAGTAGAACTATTGTCATCACTCAAGATATCATTCAGGTATGTATCAAAAATAGGTATATCGATAAATGTTTTTCCAGTAATGACTTATGTAGAGGGTTCAACAGATGGTTCAACATTTGGTTTAATAATGGAGTCAATATTGGTTTCATCAGGTTCATTTTATTCAGGTCATACTGAGTAGATTTCTTGTCTCTAACACTTAGTTGGAGAATTATCAATTTTATTATAATAGTCACTTATTAAGGTACACAACTGATCGTTGTCACATTTTAACATGGTTTAGTATTGATAACCAATACATGTATAGTAAAAATAATAAAACCAAAAAAATTAAGGTTTGAGTAAGATTTGGACTACCAATGAAGATAACAAGCATATTGTTCAAAAATTTCGGTGCAGGTCCAATGGTGATTAGTCTACCAAGAAAAAACTTACCTTACAAGGGATAAATGGATGGGAAAAAATAATTTTGGTGATATCTATATAAAAAGGAAAAAATATCAAGATAAGCTAGAGAGGCTTAAAAGATTACAACCTAACACTAAAAATATTAAGAAAACTATGAAGGCTGAGAAGGATTTGGATAAAACGCTCAATCTTGAAGAGATTTGGTGGAGTCAAAGAGCTAAGAAAGTACAGTTAAAATAATGATATAGAAACACTAAATACTTTCATCTCAAAGTAAGTCAAAGAAAATCCAAAAACATCATCCTTAATATTCAAGGAATAATGGCATCATATATAAAGAAGAATAAGAAGATATAGAAAAAGTGTTTACTACCTATTTTACCAACATATACAAAGATAAAATCCATGTCAAAGAAACAATGAAATTTTTGAAGTGGTCAAGAAAAGAGTTACTAGTTATATGAGATAATAACTTCAAAAAGATTACATGACTGGCGAGATCAAAGAGGCTATCAATCAGATGAAGGGAGCAACTTCACCTAGTCCATAAAATTTACCAGCTTGTTTTTACTAACACTATTGGGACTCATTAGGTCAAGACTTAACAAATCTTGTCCTTAACATTCTAAACAGGAACAATACTGTAGCTAATATCAATAACACCTTTATTTTCTTGATCCCTTGGGTTAGTAAACTTATTACCCATGTTGATTTTTGCCTTATATCTTTGTGTAATGTCATACTCAAGGTTATTACTAAAACCATAGCTAATATAATAAATCCCATGCTAAACTATATCATTCATCCCTTTCAAAGTGTTTTCATTTTAGAAATACTTATAAATGACAAAATTATTCTTGCTTTTGAAACTTTCCTTACTCTTAATAGTAACAAGAAAACTAATAAAGGTTATGGGGGATAAAGGTGGATATGGTTAAGGCTTATGATAATATACTTGAATGTAATTTCATTGAATATACCCATAATGCCATGGATTTTCTTTCTAATTTGGGTAACACTATTATGAATTTAGTCAATTCTATCTCTTTCTCTATCCTTATCAATGGGACATGTGATACGGTGGGAGAACTGACTTGGGTATTTTGCGTTTTATTGCAAATGTTGCGGTTAGCTAGAGTCGCCACCGACTTTTCTTTTATCCAAAAGGAAAGGATGAAAATAACAGGAAATACCTTTGAGATTGTTTCTTGAGTTCATGAGGTAGATTATAAAAAGGGAAGGTGTTAGCACCCTTTTCATCCATAGTTATCTATGGGATCTTAGTTGCTTGCTAAATCACTTGATTTTTTGTTTTAAAATGTGCTTTGTGTGGTTTTTGAAAGTATTTTGAAAAGGCGTCTTCGTTTAGGAAAACTTTGTAATAGTTCTCGTTCGTAAGAACGTATACAAAATGTTGATCTTTTGAAAATGTTTCATATTTGGAAAATGTTTTGAAAAAGTGTTTTTGAAAGTGTTGGTGTTTGTTTTGAAAATAAGCAAGAGTGTTTGATTTGAAATTGAGCAAGCAACTAGGAACAATCTACTTACTCAAAAGTCTTAGTTCATTTCTTCCTTTCCTTTGATATTGCTATCTTACTATGGATTTGGTAAGAAGCCTTATCTTTGGATGTAAAGGGACGGACGTGGGTCATCGTATAACCATGATAACAATGTTGTGAGATATTTTAGCAATTATCTTTGAGGGACTAAGATCATTTTGAAAGGCAACATTGATAGCGTCATCAAGGGACTATGATCTTATGTTTTTTATTGCTTTTTGCTAAGATACCCCACATGCATAACATGGCCATTTTGGTAAGGCAACAAAGTGGAATTATCCTAAGGGTCTAAGTGTGCAAGTGTGTTTAATTTACATGCTTGTTTATCTTGAATTCTGGTTTGCTAACTTGTTGATTTTATCTTTCCATACAAACTCTAATTTACTAGCATTTATATAAAGCGATAAACTGCGGAAAGTAAAAATACTAAGTTATTACATCATTAGGGGAGGGGGTATACAAATTTACAAATGGGGATTTGCAAGAAAATTAAACCTAATTATCTATTACAACCATATTGAATAAATAATGTACAAATGCAAATAGAAAAAGAAATGATTTTGTTTGGTTTTCATAAAAGGGGTTTTAACCTAATTAAGAGAGATGATTAATTAAAAACTAAACCAAACTTAAACCTAAATTAATTAAGAAAGAAATTAAGTTAAAAAATGTTTTTAGGGTTTTTTTGTGAAAAGGTTTTAACTTAATAAAAATAATATGAAAATTAATTAATTAAAAAAGAAACCTAGATTCTAAATTAATTTTAATTTACAAGAAAATAATATAATAATTAAACCTAAGTCTAAATATTAATTATTAAAAAAAGAAATTAATTTGTTAAAAGAAAATGACTTTAGTCTGTTTGTTTTATAAGAAAATAAAATAAATAAGTGTAAATAATAAATAAAATATTTTTGGATTTTTTATTAATAAAAATAATAATACTAATAATAATAATAATAATAATAAAAATAATAAAGAAAATATGAAATGAAAATAAAATAAAATGAAAATGAAATAAAAATGAAATAAAAAATAACGTTGGGCCAGGTGCAAAGGCAAAGCAGGGGGTTAGAGAAAGCAAAAAAGGGGGATGCCCAAGCGCCTGGCTGCAAAAAAAAAAAGAAACAGAAAAATATGAAAAAAAATCACAAAACGGATGTTGGGGCTCGAAACCAGGTCCTAAAGGTGAAAGACGCACATTTTAACCACTGGGATGGTGATACATCCGCTGATATAAATAAAACAATAAATATATAACCTAAGTTATGCCTTGAATACAACTTCATCTTCAACCTTCAGCCATGGATCCTGTAACTCATTCATTTCTTATCCATTCACAAAACTTCCAACATCAAACTTGTTAGAAATTTCCTCAAGATTTTGAATATGTAAATAACTTAAACTAATTCTCAAAGATGAGCATGAATTTCTAAAAGTACCAAATTCTGACCTAAATATTTCAGCAAGTTCAAACTTAAAATTCTCACTACTAAAGCAATATAAATGAAATCTATGGACATGTATAGTTTCAGGGCAATGATGTCTACACTTTATCTTCACAAATGCAAGCCTAACACTGCCTAAATGAGAAGATAGAAGTTCAAGAAAAATACCTCAAAACTGGAAATCGTGAAATGAGTTTGAGCTTGATTCAAGGTGCTGCAATGATCAGGTTAGCTTACTTGAGTCTCTAGAAAGCTAATGCAATGCTTAGCTTGAGTTGAGAGTGACTGAAATGGTCTGGAGAAGTCAATGTGTAGTGCTCTATTTTTGGTTATGGAGGATGATGGAAATGGAGTTACAGTCGTGTAACGGGGACTTGAATGAGTTGTATTTGATGTAAGAAATCTTTGGGAACTAAAAGGCCAAAGAACGCACGAGGGAAATGAGTTTGGAGTTCAAGGTCAGAAACTATGCAATAATGGAGTTTTTGGGCAATTTCTGGTTTGAGTGAGTTTGGGAGTGATTTAGGGTGTTAATGCTCGTGTTCTAGCTCACAAATAGTGCCTCTATTTATAAGCAACAAGTTTGGAAGCTTGTTGTTGACCAGAATTCAAAATCGCAAGTTTAAGCATAACATGTGATTTTTGAGAAATCCAACTTTCAAAGTCTTGTGTACTTGTTAAGATAGAGTGGTTATGCTTTAAACACACATGCTTCTGACTTTGTAGATGGATTGTGATCAAAGGGAATAAGTTAGAGGCTCAAGAATTGACTTTGTGCATAAAGCTTTCTTTTCAAGAATGACATTCTTCACTTTCTTCCTAAAATGGTAATGTAAATTAGATAAAGCTTAAACTACTTGGATTATAGCTCAAAAGTTTGTGTAATCCATTAATGATGGATATATACACAAGTTAGAAGGCCTGCAAATCAATATTATGAAGCCTAATATTGAAATTTAATTATGTGTTCATCAAGAAATGACTTGTAATTCAAGAATGAAACCCTAACTTCTTGCCTTCGATTCTCCTTGCTAAAACTTAATCTCAATGAGTTCTTGGACATTTTTGAAAGCTTGTAACATCCTATACAACCTCTACGTTGGACAGTTTTGAAGATTCATCTTGGAACTATGTGAAAATTTTCCATGAAGTTATGTCAAAATCCTGCCTAAACTACCGCAAAATTTCACTAAGTTTCCAAGTTTCATGAACATGTATTCTTAAAACCATAACTTGAAATCCATGCATTTCTAGAATAAGTTGTGTTCTAAAATGTGTTAGATCTCATTGAGATATACAACTTTAATGTTGGAAGTATCCTTTGAATCATCTTGCATCATGGTGAAAATTTTGCTCAAAGTTATGAAAAAATATGAATTTTCCAACACTTAGAAAAATTTCTAAGTTTAGAAATTTTGACTTTTCAAAATGAAATCTAGACTTTTTAATTTCTTGATGAACAAGTTTCATATTTTGACATGTTTTGATTAATTGTGATCTTTGATACTTGATTTTGACCAAAAAGTCAAAGTTTGACTTTTTAGTTGTACAATTGACTTTTCATCAGTTGACTGAAATTCAACTGTCAACCAATTGAACTTGAGGAATGTTTTGAGCCATGCCATTAGGTAAAAATGATGCATTTTAACCCTTGAGATCATAACTTAAACCAATCAACCATTTGTTAGGTCAAAAATCAGAAATTGCACCTTCTCAGTCAAAACCCTAATTTTGACCATTTTGCCCTTTTGATGGTCTGATCAAATTTCTTGAGGAATTGTGATACAAACTTAATCAAATGACATATATGAGTTAATAATATTTATATGGATAAAAAATTATGAAGTTTGACTGTAAATTGACCACAATTTACTTTTTCCCCAATACAGCTAATTTTAGGTCAACTGATCAATTGACTGAGCAAAAATATGATCCAAGACTTGAAACTTGACATGAGCAATATTGAGAGTTCAAAGTGATACATAAAAGTCATATGGGGCATTAAAAGTCCATTTCTCCTTCTGCAAACTCAAACCCTAATTTACTATCATCAATTCTTAAGGAGGTGTCTTGAGTTGATCAACCCTTGTGCAGTCTTGAACCAAAGGAGATCTTGTGAGAGATTATTTTAGAAATGAGAGGGAAAATTTTGGGGTACAATAGCTACCCCTGTTCAATCTTCTTAAACCTGAAGAGTTAGATTGGCGGATCCGCCATTCGTGACTTGAAGGTGGAAGATGATTGAACACTAGAGAGCCCGGAAATTTGCACTCGAAGATGTATTGTGAATGGGCTTATAGATTCCATTTGGAGGAAGGATGGTAAATACTGGAAGAAGTATCAACATAAATCTTTGGTCGATTTAACACTAAAACTTGATGTTTTACCTGTGGAAAAAGGGTTAGTTAAATGCAGATGTATGCACGATGTTCACAAGATGAATAAGATTATGCTAAATGCGTTTCGTATGTATGTGCTATGATGTATGAATGTGAGATGTATATATATCCCGGAAAATAAATCCCTGACTGATGCTGAGGAGTTCTGACTACCATATTGCTGTTGGGGATTAAGAATATGCACATCTTCAAATTTGTTAAAAGAATGCCTCTGATGGGGATTGTCTTTTGAATGTCAACTGTTATTTGGTCGGATCCAAGCTTCACAATTTGCTGAGGATGAGGAAGTCAACTACTATCTGGTCGGGTTCCAGGCTTCACGGTAACTTACTGGGGAAGGATAAATTAACTGTTATCTGGTCGGATTCCAGGCTTCGCAGAAAATTTCTTGAAATTGAACTGTTATCTGGTCGGATCCAGGCTTCATAACAACTTACTGGGGATAAGGAAGTTAGCTGTTATCTGGTCGGATTCTAGGCTTTGCAGTGACTTTCTAGAAAAGATGAAGTTGAACTGATATCTGGTCGGGTCCAGGATTCATAGTAACTTGAAGTGGTAACTACTATGTAGTCAGGTCCAAGCTTCATAGTTTTTGAAAATTTATACTATTATTTAGTCGGGTCTAGGCTTCATAGAATCTTGCTTGCATTGTAGCTAGTTGTTATCTGGTCAGAATCCAGGCTTCACAATAAGCTTGATTAAATAGACGATATTGAACTTATATCTGGTCGGATCCAGTCTTTACAGATTTTGAAGTGGATGAAGTTAATTTCTATCTGGTCGGGTCCAAGCTTCATGATAAACTTTTCTGAAGAAGATAGGGTTGAACTGATATTTGGTCGGGTCCAGGCCTCACAGTAACCTGCTTGGGGATTTGGTTGTTATCTGGTCGGATTCCAGGTTTCACAACAAACTTTTGAGGGGAATTGTTGTCTGGTCGGATCCAGGCTTCACAATGACTTACTTGAAAAGATGAAATTGAGAACTGATATCTGGTTGGATCCAGGCTTCACAGTAACTTGTTGGGGTAGAGGCAAACTCTACTGGGGAAAAGAAGTTAAACCCTAGTCTGGTTGAGTCCAGGTTCTTCTATATATTTGAAGAGTTGAACGATTATCTAGTCGGGTCTAGGTTTCATAGTATTTGAAAGATTACACTAATATCTGGTAGGATCCAGGCTCTATAGTGACTTGAGAAGTTGACTATTATCAGGTCGAGTCCAGGCTTCACAGTAACTTGAAAATTGTACTAATATTTGGTCGGGTCCAGGCTTCATAGTATCTTTTGGGGATAGTAAAGGTTTTGTTGACGAATTTACTAGGGATTAGGGGTTTTGGCCATATGATTTGCAATAATTTGAAAGGCAAACTCAAGTTGGAGAGTGTAGACTCAGTCGGGGAGGACAAACTCAGCTTGGGGAGGATACACTCAGCTGGGGATAACATGCTCAGCTAGGGAAGATAGACTATGCCGGGGGAATATAGACTCGGTTGGCGAGGATATACTAAGTTAGGGAATCTTGTGGTTCCTTGATTGTTGTATGTTGGGGAAATAAACCTTGTTGGGGAAATAAACCTTGTTGGGGAAATAAACCCTGTTGATGAATACTCGATGAACTACTGACGAAGTAAGTTCTTTGAGGAAGAGGTTCACAAGGCTTCTACTTGTAGGATCAACTTAGCTGGGGAGAGAGATGTCAAGAGATTGAGACTCTGGTTGGAGATAATCCTATGCAAAGAGACTTTGCGGGTAAATTTGTTGAGGATTGGTTTATCGTAGTCGTTCTTGTGGGATAATGATAATGAAATAACTCTGTGGGGGATATTCCATATACATTAAAGAGGTGTTGGTTACTGCTTAGCAGGACACATGTGCCAAACAATTTTAATTATGTTCATATGCATATGTTCGTTCAATTTTAGTCATTGGACAAGTTTGCATTCAAAACAAAAACAAAAAGTTTGTACTTCAAAGTATATTTGTATTAATATTTTGCCCATGAATAAGCGTTTTTGTACAAAGAGACGGAGATCCTAGTAAGAGGAAATCGTCGAAAGAAAAACAAAGATTGAAAACAAAACAAATAGTCATGTGGAAATAATCTCATTGCACTCCAACTCTACTATTGCCCCAATGTCTTCGAATGCCCCTTGCCGTTGACAAAAGTTGATTGGATTGATCTTGGACCGTTTGAACTCGGACCTTGGTGATAAAGTGAACTGTAGTGATTCCACGGGACATAGTCATATGCTTTCAATACTTAATTTTTGCCTGGACCGCCTGTGATATGGTGGGAGAACTGACTTGGTTGTTTTGCGTTTGATCGCAAATGTTGCAGTTAGCAAGAGTCTCCACCGACTTTTCTTTTATCCAAAAGGAAAGGCTGAAAAGAACAGGAAAGACCTTTGAGATGTTTTCTTGAGTTCGGGGAGTAGATTATGAAAAGGGGAGGTATTAGCACCCTTTTCATACATGGTTTTCCATGGGCTCTTAGTTACTTGCTAGATCACTTTATTTTGTTTGAAAATGTGTTTTGTGTGGTTTTTGAAAGTATTTTGAAAAGGTGCCATCGTTTAGGCAAACTTTGTAATGATTCTTGTTCGTAAGAATGTATACAAAGTGTTGATCTTTTGAAAATGTTTTCAAGTTTGAAAGATGTTTTTGAAAGTGTTGGTGTTTATTTTGAAAATAGCAAGGATGTTTTTGTTTTGAAATTGAGCAAGTAACTAGGAACATTCTACCTACTCAAAAGTCTTTCATGTTCATTTCCTCTTTCCTTTGACATTCTTATCTTAACATTGATTTGGTAAGTAACCTTATCTTTGGATGTAAAAGGGACGGGTGTGGGTCGTCGTATAACCATGATTAACAATGTTGTAAGATATCTTAGTATTTTCTTTAGGGACTAGGATCATTTTGAAAGGCAACATTTGATAGCATCATCGAGGGACTATGATCTTGTATTTTTGATTACTTTTTGCTAAGATATCTCACATGCATAACATGGCCATTTTTGTAAGGCAATAAAGTGGAATTACCCTAAGGGTGCAAGTGTGCAAATGTGTTTGATTTACATGCATTGTTTATCTTGAATTAGGGGTTGATACTTATTGATTTCATCTTTCTATACAAACTCTAATTACTAACATTTATATAAAAGCGATAAATTGCAGAAAGTAAAATTACTACGCTATTACATCATTAGGGGAGGGGGTATACAAATTTACAAATGGGGATGACAAGTAAAGTAAACCCTAATTACTATTACAAGGCTTTTACAATTACATAATTTATAATGCAAAAATAGTAAAATATGTAAGAAGATGTAAAGTGAGAGAAATTGTTTTTTTAGTGTTTTTTTATAGAAAAGGTTATGTAATTAATTTCATTGAAGAAAAACCTAAGTCTAAGTTAACAAAAAAAACTAATTGTTTAGAAAAATGTTTTTGAGGTTTCATTTGAAAATAAAGGTTTTATAATGTTAGGTCAACATTATAAATCCCAAGCCATTATCAGTGTTAGGTCAACATCTGAAAATCCCAAGCCATTATCAGCCGTCAGGCTTGCCACGCAATTCTCAAATTGGTCTGTTGTGGTCTCATATGGGACCTGAGCTTTTTTCAAGAACTTGATTAATGTCTGAACATGGGCATCGGAACAGAGTAGTAACGACAACATAGAAATCTTAGAAGGGGTTTTCCCCAACTGTTCCACAATCTTGAAATCGCTTCTTTTTATTATCGTCAAGATCTTGTCCATCTCACGAGTGGAGGGTTCTCCATCAGCAACATCCTTTGCAGGTATTTCTATCACGACTGGCTCAACAACTTTCTCCTTCCCTCTGGCATCAGTACTTGGCTTAGTGGCAGAGATGCGGGCAGGTGCCTTTATAACAACTGGTGGTGAGATATTGGGTGGAAATATTCTCCCATTTCTGGTTACTTTGCTTGAGCCAGTTATATTACCAACATCGCCAGCTTTATCTTCTTCGATCCAAGTGTCTTGTTTTATCCCATGATAAAACACCTCAGCGCCATAGTTCCATGGCAATACCTTGTTTCAAGAGTAAGGAATTGGTCCAAGATTGGTAATTATTAAGGGAGCAATAGTTGGGTCGTTTGAAATCCTGATAGGACCTTTGGAGGAGATCCTAAGAGGCTTGTTTGAGATGGTGATAATAGAGATATCTTCACATTTATTAGTCAAACTTTTGGCAAGCAGAGTCTTTTCAAATAGAATCTCGTGGCTATCCATCAGGCGTTGAACGCCTTTCTTCAGCCCTTCGCATCCATTGAGTTGTCTTGTACAGCACACACAATCTTTTACACAGCCAGGGAAGATCCCATCTTTCAACAGATTATTTTTGATGATATTCAACAGAGTAGTCAATTCTTCAACAGAGGCAACAAAAATTGTATCTTCAACAACATTAACACCCTTGTCATGCTTCGGCATAGGTGCAATGATTACATTCGGAGTCGAAGGAGGATCAAACTCAACATTATTGTTATCAGTCAAATCCTGAATTTTGTTTTTCAAGGTCCAGCATTGGTCAGTCTCATGCCCGGGGCTACTTGAGTGGTAAGCACATTTAGCATTTGGATTATACTTTGGTGAAGAGGTATCAGGGTTTGCAGGAGGATCACGCAATGTCATTAAATTAGCCTTGAGAGAATGTTGTAAGGCTTGAGATAATGACATGCCTAACCTCGTAAATTGTCGTCTCGGAGTTCCAAAACGTTGATGATTAGCAGATGGTCTTGGAGCAGGAGTTGGATTGGAGATTCAGACAATATTAGCAGATAGATGATCATTCTTCTTGGTACGGGCCCTTGCCCCGTACACAGGATTGATTTCTTTATTTGCAGGAAAAGGCTTCTTGACAGGATTGGAAGTGGAGGCAGATGCCACAAAGATCTTCCCACTTTTGATGCCACTTTCAACTCTTTCACCGGTATTAGCTCGGTGAAACTAGAAGAAGAACAGCCAACCAACAAATTAAAGAAAGGACCAGATAAAGTTCCCATGAACATGTCAATGTGCTCCCTATCAGTCAAAGGTATGCACCCTACTAGCAAGGTCTCTCCACTTTTGTGCATATTCCTTAAATCCTTCATTCTTCCCCATGGTCATATCTTACAACTGAACTCTCATTGGCGCCAAGTCGGTGTTATACTGATACTGATGGTAGAAGGCGGTAGCTAAATCCTCCCAGGTATTGATACGAGAACCATCTAACTGATAAAACCATTCAAGTTGCATTCCGGCCAAGCTCTTTTGGAAAAAGTGAACCCAAAGTTTCTTATTAGCAATGTGCGGTTGTATCTTGCGCACATAAGATTTCAGATGAAGTTTTGGACAAGAAACTCCATCGTATTTTGAAAAGACTGGTATTTTGAATTTGTGGGGAATAAAAACCCCAAAGATCAAACTCAAATCATCAAAATCTAAACCGGGGATGGCTTGGATCTCGACGGCCTTCAATCTGTCTTCTAACTGCTTATACTTGACATCAGCGGGTGGATACTGCTCGTCAAAATGATTATCATCAGATGCTTGATTATTAACACAGTCAGCCTGGATACTCTTAACCTCACCAATCTAATTCTCATCTTCTTCAGACGAGTCTTCCACTACCGGGATCTGATGAACCGACTCTTTGAACCTTCTACCCATGTTGAGCAGAGCTTTCTTCTTGGGCTTCTTCTTAACTTCCAGCAATGCCATCATATCTTGCTTCCCCATGTCTAGGGCCAGTAGAGTCTCTAGGAATTTAGAATTTTGTGCCTGAAGATCCTTCACAGTTTTCTCTAGATCCATCTTGCTGAAATAAACAGCAGAAAGATAAGGAAACCTGTTAGGTGAAAACTTGTCGTGTTATGATGCATGGAAGATGTATATGCAGATGATTTCAAGGATTTATTGAAATTTAAATTTGTATAGACAAAAGATTGAACAAATGTTAATTTTCATTAATTAGTTCAAAAAGGATTACATCATGCCTCTTGGGCTTACAAAATAACTCTCTAAGATAAAAAGACTGAACGCATCCTCTTCGACACAAGGTAGGAATTCACACTTTGCTCTTCTTGTAGCTGCTTTGTAAGCTCTAAGACCCTCTTCTCACTAGCATAGAATTGAGCTTCGAAAGTATCTCATTCTTCCTTTAGCCGAATCCAACCTTTTTGCAAGTCTTCGAGAGAAGTAGGCATGTCGGGATGGAGGATGGTGTACGGGACATCTCCTTCAACCACAGGTTCCATAATAACCGGTAAGATAGAGGGATAAGGCATCACAAGTTTCTAAGCACGAGCTCATACCCACTTAAGGTAAGGCTCAAGGGGAAAGGAATTCTTGTGTCCTAGCGTCTTACTATCCACCTTTCTCACCATCCTCCAAGATCGGATAAACCTATGACGGTAGATTTGATCGTCTCTCTTGTAGTCGAATACCACTCCTTGGATAAGCATCTCATGTGGACCATCCCTTCGGGCGTAACCAAACTGTCGTACGGCTAAGCAGGGGTTGTAAGTGATACCTCCTCTAATGCCAAGTAATGGGACATTAGGTAATTCTCCACAACGGTCGACGATAGTAACATTCTCCAAGGATCGGGAACACCAGCGAATATTTGAATGTCTGAGCATCATCAACCTATGGGACCACATCAAACCTTGCTTATTCTTCAATACAGATCGAGGAAGATACGAAATAAACCATCTTGCCAAGAGAGGAGTGCAACACATAAGGATTCCTCTCTTCCTCATAGTGCGAGACTGAAAAGAATGTAGAATGTCTCCCAATAAAGTAGGCACTGGATTGCGAGACATGAAGATTTTGATAGCGTTTACATCTATGAGTTGGTCAGGGTTTGGAAAAAAAATCATCCCATAGATGAGAAGGGCCACAATTTCTTCAAAAGCTTGTAAGTCCAAGGAATTCCAACAATCTTGAGCTTTCTCAAACAAGAACTTGGCTAAGAAACCTTTGACACCACTCCTTGTTTCCCAATTAGTTGTGATATCAGATTGTTGCCAATCTCTTAGTTGTGTACCTGTAGTGCTTGGGCAATCTCTTCAGGTTTTGGATCTCTTTCCGTACCGTTAAAAGGTAGTTTATTGAGAATGGGAATCCTCAAGAGTTGTGAGAGTTTCTTCTAGAGTAGGCACAAGTTGATAATCGGGAAAAGTGAAGCAATGGTGTAGAGGATCAAAGAATTGGAAAAGCACCTTCATCATATCTTCATCAGTGTTGGAGGTAACCAAGTTTAGGAGGAGACCATGTCTTTCAGTGAATGAAGAGTTTTCAGGGACCCTTGATGCTAAATCTTTGAGATGAGGAGGAATACTTACGAGATTGACTTGGATAGTGTTCCTACGGATAAAAGCCATGTCCTACAAAATAGAACAAAGATAAATCCCAAAAATCCTTGAAATGGTTAGTAAGAATGAGTATGATGTTATGATGTTTATAATGTCATGTACAAGTAAGTATATACAAGCAAGGAAAACAAATCCTTAGGTTTAGGCTTGCATGGAGTCTCATAGGTAAGTACCCTCTTAAAGTTTAGTTGGCTCAAAACTGTCCTAGAAATATTAATCGGGTTCTAAAGGATCTCAATATCACTGATCTGTCTTCTCGGGCATTGTTTTAGCGCAAGCCTCTTTCACAACGATGAAAATATCCCAAAAAGCCAAACCTCAATGAATATAGTATCAAGTATCTACCAACTTCAAACTACACCAAGGCCGGTCATCTCACCATGTCCCAACGGCAAAGTTGGTCAAGTAAAGGTTCTAAAGTCAGTTAGTGCTTCATGACATCACTCAGCGGCCCCATATTCTCCTTGACTACTCAAGGGCTACCGGTACCCACAAATATGTCACACTAACATAGCTATTGCTTAGACCATGTCGATATACCCCACACAGTTTCCACAACGTATTTCTACTTACCTATAAGGTATCCCAAATCCGGGTAGGGGATTTAAACAAGCCCAAACAAGGAACCAAAATGTAAAGCAAACAAATCAAAAAATGAAAGCAAGTAAAGGTGATCTAGCCCTAAGGTAACCCCACTTTTAAGTCTTTCCCCAGCAGATTCGCCAGTTCTGTGATACGGTGGGAGAACTGACTTGGGTGTTTTACGTTTTATCACAAATGTTGCGGTTAACAAGAGTCGCCACTGACTTTTCTTTTATCCAAAAGGAAAGGCTGAAAAGAACAAGAAAGACCTTTGAGATTATTTCTTGAGTTCGGGGGGTAGATTATTAAAAGGGAAGGTGTTAGTACCCTTTTCATCCATAGTTATCTATGGGATCTTAGTTGCTTTCTAGATCACTTGCTTTTTTGTTTGAAAGTGTGCTTTGTGTGGTTTTTGAAATTATTTTGAAAAGGCGCATTCGTTTAGGAAAACTTTGTAATAGTTCTCGTTCGTAAGAACGTATACAAAGTGTTGATCTTTTGAAAATGTTTCATGTTTGGAAAATGTTTTGAAAGTTTTTTTGAAAGTGTTGGTGTTTGTTTTGAAAATAAGCAAGAGTGTTTGATTTGAAATTGAGCAAGCAACTAGGAACAATCTACCTACTCAAAAGTCTTAGTTCATTTCTTCCTTTCCTTTGATATTTTTATCTTACCATTGATTTGGTAAGAAGCCTTATCTTTGGATGTAAAGGGACGGGCGTGGGTCATCGTATAGCCATGATAGCAAGTTGTGAGATATCTTAGAAATTCTCTTTGAGGGGCTAAGATCATTTTGAAAGGCAACATTGATAGCGTCATCGAGGGACTATGATCTTGTATTTTTTATTGCTTTTTGCTGAGATACCCCACATGCATAACATGGCCATTTTGGTAAGGCAAAAAAGTGGAATTACCCTAAGGGTGTAAGTGTGCAAGTGTGTTTGATTTACATGCTTGTTTATCTTGAATTCGGGTTTGCTAACTTGTTGATTTTATCTTTCCATACAAACCCTAATTTACTAGAATTTATATAAAGCGATAAATTGCGGAAAGTAAAAATACTAAGTTATTACATCATTAGGGGAGGGGGTATACAAATTTATAATGGGGATTTGAAAGAAAATTAAACTTAATTATCTATTACAACCATATTGAATAAATGTACAAGAATTGAATAAATAATATACAAATGCAAATGGAAAAAGAAATGATTTTGTTTGGTTTTCATGAAAGGAGTTTTAACCTAATTAAGAGAGATGATTAATTAAAAATTAAACCAAACTTAAAGCTAAATTAATTAAGAAAGAATTTAAGTTAAAAAATGTTTTTCAGGGTTTTTTGTGAAAAGGTTTTAACTTAATAAAAATAATATGAAAACTAATTAATTAAAAAAAGAAACCTAGATTCTAAATTAATTTTAATTTACAAGAAAATAATATAATAATTAAACCTAAGTCTAAATATTAATTATTAAAAAAAGAAATTAATTTGTTAAAAGAAAATGTTTTTAGTCTTTTTGCTTTATAAAAAAATAAAATAAATAAGTGTAAATAATAAATAAAATATTTTTGGAATTTTTATTAATAAAAATACTAATACTAATAATAATAATAATAAAAATAATAAAGAAAATATGAAATGAAAATAAAATAAAAAGAAAATGAAATAAAAATGAAATAAAAAATAAAGTTGGGCCAGGTGCAAAAGCAAAGCAGGGGGTTAGAGAAAGCAAAAAAGGGGAAGGCCTAAAGGGGGAGGCCCAGGCGCCTGGCTGCAAAAAAAAGAAACAGAAAAATATGAAAAAAAATCAAAAAACAGACGCTGGGGCTCGAACCCAGGTCCTAAAGGTGAAAGGCGCGCGCTTTAACCACTGCGGTGGTGATACATCCGTTGATATAAACAAAACAATAAATATATAACCTAAGTTATGCCCTGAATACAACTTCATCTTCAACCTCCAGCCACGAATCCTGTAACTCATTTATTTCTTATCCATTCATAAAACTTCCAACATCAAACTTGTTAGAAATTTCCTCACGATTCTGAATATGTAAATAACTTAAGCTAATTCTCAAAGATGAACATGAATTTCTAAAAGTACCCAATTCTGACCTAAATATTTCAGCAAGTTCAAACTCAAAATTCTTATTACTCAAGCAATATAAATGAAATCTATGGACATGTATAGTTTCAGAGCAATGATGTCCACACTTTATCTCCACAAATGTAAGCCTAACACTGCCTAAATGAGAAGATAGAAGTTCAAGAAAAATACCTCAAAACTAGAAATTGTGAAATGAGTTTGAGCTTGATTCAAGGTGCTGCAATGATCAGGTTAGCTTCCTTGAGTCTCTAGGACGGTAATTTAATGCTTAGCTTGAGTTGAGAGTGGCTGAAATGGTCTGGAGAAGTCAATGTGCAGTACTCTGTTTTTGGTTATGGAGGATGATAGAAATGGAGTTACAGTCGTGTAACAGGGACATGGATGAGTTGTATTTGATGTAAGGAAGCTTTAGGAACTAAAAGGCCAAAGAACACACAAGGGGAATATGAGTTTGGAGTTCAAGGTCAGAAATTATGTAATAATGGAGTTTTTAGGAAATTTCTAGTTTGAGTGAGTTTGGGAGTGCTTCAGGGTGTTAATGCTCGTGTTCTAGCTCATAAATAGTGCCTCTATTTATAAGCAACAAGTTTGGAAGCTTGTTGTTGATCAGAATTCAAAATCACAAGTTTAAGCATAACATGTGATTTTTGAGAAATCCAAGTTTCAAAGTCTTTTGTACTTGTTAAGATAGAATGGTTATGCTTTAAACACACCTGCTTCTAACTTTGTAAATGGAGTGTGATCAGATGGAACAAGTTAGAGGCTCAAGAATTGACTTTGTGCATAAAGCTTGCTTTTCAAGAATGGCATTCTTCACTTTCTTCCCAAAATGGCAATGTGAATTGGATAAAGCTTAAAGCACTTGTATTATAGCTCAAAAGTTTATGTAATCCATTAATGATGGATAGATACACAAGTTAGAAGGCCTGCAATGCAGCCTAATATTGAAATTCAATTATGTGTTCATCAAGAAATGACTTGTAATTCAAGAATGAAACTCTAACTTCTTGCCTTCTATTCTCCTTGCTCAAACATGATCTCAATTAGTTCAACAACATTTTGGAAAGCTCATAACATCCTCTACAACCTCTATGTTGGACATTTTTGAATATTCATCTTGGAACTATGTGAAAAAATTCCATGAAGTTAGGTCAAAATCCTGCCTAAACTACCGCAACATTTCACTAAGTTTCCAAGTTTCATGAACATGTATTCTTAAAATCATAACTTGAAATACATGCATTTCTAGAAGAAGTTGTGCTATACAATTTTTTAGATCTCATTGAGATCTACAAATTTCATGTTAAAAGTTTCCTTTGAATCATATTGCATCATGGTGAAAATGCATCTCAAAGTTATGAAAAAAATATGAATTTTCCAACACTTAGAAAAATTTCTAAGTTTAGAAATTTTGACTTTTCAAAATGAAATCTTGACCTTTTGATTTTTTGATGAACAAGTTTCATATTTTGACATGTTTTGATGAATTGTGATCTTTGATACTTGATTTTGACCAAAAAGTCAAAATTTTACTTTTCAGTTGTACATTTGACTTTTCATCACTTGACTGAAATTCAACTGTCAACAAATTGAACTTGAGGAATGTTTTGAGCCACGCCATTAGGTCAAAATGATGCATTTTAACCCTTGAGATCATAACTTAAACCAATCAACCATTTGTTAGGTCAAAAATAAAAAATTGCACCTTCTGTGTCAAAACCCTAATTTTGACCATTTTGCCCTTTTGATGGTATGATCAAATTTATTGAGGAATTGTGATCCAAACTTAATCTAATTACATATATGAGTTCATAATGTTGATATGGATAAAAAATTATGAAGTTTGACTGTAAATTGACCACAGTTGACTTTTTCCCCAATACAACTAATTTTAAGTCAACTGATCAATTGACTGATCCATGAAAGTCATATGGGGCATTAAAAGTCCATTTGTCCTTGTGCAAACTCAAAACCTAATTTAATATCATCAGTGCTTGAGGAGGTGTCTTGAGCTGATCAACCCTTGTGCAGTCTTGAACCAAAGGAGATATTGTGAGAGATTATTTGAGAAATGAGAGGGAAAATTTTGGGGTACAACAAGACCCCCTCTAACTTTTTAAACCTAAAAAAGTCATTAGACATAGAGATCATTTTTATCCTTAATTATTCATTATGTGAGTTGAGGTTCTATTTGGTATGTTAACTAAAATCCAAAAAGAGGGTATTATTCATGGGTTAACCATTTCCATAAAGGCCCAAGCCATAACATATATATTTTTTGTTGATGACAACCTTATTTTTTGTAGGGAAAATTAGAAAGAAGCCAAGGAGTTGCACACACATCTTTGGCCAGCTTATAAACCACCAAAAATCAATGATGATATTTACCAACACTGTCTAAGAGGACACTAAAAAGCTTATCAGTAATTGGTTTCTTATAAGATTGATAACAAAATTGGGATCTACATTGGTCTGTCTGCTAAGGTTGGTAGATCTAAAAGAACTGGATTTTAATTCATCATAGACCGGTTGAAAATGAAAATTAATGGTTGGAAGGAGAAGTGGCCTTCATATGCTGGCAAAGTTGTTCTAATTAAATCCATAGTTTAAGTTATGTCGTGTAGATTAAAACTATATAACGTGCAAGTATACACGGTCCACGATAGCAAGTGATAAAAAGTAAGAGTAGTGTTCCAACTGAGAGTGTAATAACTAAGATTGATTTGTAAAACTATCTTTAATGAATAAGCATGAGAAAAAATAAAAATAATTGATGGTTGTCACAAGTTCATCTTGTGATTAAACAATAATATAACTAGTTTTTTATGTCAATATATATCTATGTTGGGCAATGATCCATTAGTGTGATATGTCGTACTAGATGAGGTTACAATGCGGTCTTATGCTGTATGTTGGACTTGAGACTTTGCATACAAGAGGGGAGTAAATTGTTTGGTTTGGAAAAATAAGGTTTTAAAAACATTTTGAGATTAAAAATAGAGTTTAAAAACATTTTCTAAGATCTAAGATCTATCAGATTTTGAAAAAGGTTTCTCTATAACTTAGCAGCAGAATATAAAAATATTTCAAAAGTAAAATGCGGAAAGTAAAAGGTTAAGGGAAAAGAAGAACACCATGATGTATAGAGGTTAGGTAAAAAATAAATGACCTACTCCTCTCCCGAAGAACTGGTCTTGAGAGTTTCCATTATATACTTGAGAGCTTTTAGTAAGTGAAGCTCATGAACTCCCTTATACAAGGAAATGGTGGTTATCCTACAACCATGATAATACAAGACAAAATATTTGAACGTTTGCGTCTTCTCCATTATTAAGACTGAAGTGGCCAAGCTTCCTTTCCAACTATAGATTTAAGTGATCAAGCTTCTCTCTATTAAATATCTGAGCTCAATATGGTTTAACAGGATAACCATTAACCTCTAGAAATTTTAACAGGTTGATCTTTTAACTTATGTTTTTGAACGGGCTAACCATGAACCTAATGGTAAGTTCATCAATATTGAAGAACTTCGTACTTCAAATGAATAAAGCTTTATGTTAGACAACGACAACTTATCTAGAGGTGGGTGAATAGATAACTAATTAAAAATTCAAGAAAAATTCTGGTTTTGACAATTTTATTTGTCAAAGAGTATGAGCGGAAGGTTTTCAAAAAGAGTCGTCTACACAAACCGTTATAGGAAGTCGGATATGAAAATATAAAAAATTGAATATGGAACGAAATTTATAAATGGAATTAATATACTTCTATCAATTAACAAGTTATTTAACGTTTATATCAAGTTACTAGTAATGTTTTTTCCAATGATAACAATCAAAATAATAAACTGAATAATTTGTCGAACACTTGGTGTGCAACATAATTTTCAGATTTTTTTCTTTGATTTAAACAAGCTAAACAATTTACAAAACACTTGGTCTATAATCAAAGTTTCAGACTTTCCCTTTGAGTTATGTTGATATGAAAAATCACTTGCAATCAAAAGTGATTATAAGAAAATCAACACACAATCTAAAACCAAAAATTGTTTCGGAAAATTCCTATGTGTCGATAGATAACTCAATGCTATTATACAAATTGATATATGAAAATTAAAGAAAGTAAAGTGATAAAAGAAAAGAGACACGAGGGCTTGTCTTCACAGTTTCCCACTTCCATCTTCGCGTGCGGGTACATCTACGCCTAATTCCAATGGAATTAGGATAATTCTTACTATGCAAAAAGTTGATACAAGAGAAGTGTTAAAGAGCATATCCAAAAACCCCAATTCTTGTTATTGATTCAACCCCTTATCTTGCTTTGATCTTGAGAAAACCAAGACACAATAGCTGCCAATTGACTATCTGGATCTTGCTACTCCTTTGAATACTTTATCTCCAAAGCTTTCGCGCACTGTCAATTTCACCTATTGCAACGCAAGAATTCAATTTTGATAGTCCGTTCTCTCGCTACTTCCTTTGCATTCTTTATATTCAAAGGATCCTTTTTGTTCTTTATCTCCAAAGGGCTTCACTTGGCTGTAATCCTCTTTTAATATTATGTTTCAACTTTGTCATGCTAAAGAGTTATCATCATCTAAACAACAACATATTACTTGCAAAATAAGGTTACACATTCTCTCCCTTTTTATTGATGACAACACATCTCTCAAGGAAGGTGGTAAAAGAGATAGTGCAATACATTTTTGGAGTGATAATACTCCCCCTGAGTTAGATAGAATGTATATCCCCCTTGAGAGTATACTTCTCCCCCTTTGTCATAATCAAAAATACGGGTAAAAGGATGCAAATAGATATGAAAACAAATAATGTGATAGTATACATGTAACATATTCATTCATACAAGTAACGAAACATCCTTATAGAAGGACATCAACTTTCAAAGCTAATGTATAATGGAATAATGTTTTTACCCTTTATAGAAAACAATTGGAAAATATATCAAATCATAATATCATGGAGCATGTATTAACAAGTATATATAACATGTATATAAAAAAGTGTGATCCTTAACAAATATGTCCTACAAACATGGCATGTACATAAGCAAGGGAAAACATAGGAAGCAATTAACACATGTATCGTATTTTCTTTACATGTTTCTAAAGTATGCACAGACAAGGTTCCCTAAGTTTAGGGGTGTCATGATATGGTATAATTTTATAACTATCATGGTAGAATCATACTTGTTAGAAAATTATGTCCTAGAGTGTAAAATCAAGGTTTTTCTAATAACTTATGGATGGTAAGGGGTGATTCTATACATAGCATGAATATAATAACATTATGGGAAGTATTTTTCTAAGGTATGTGCCCTAAGTTTTCCTAGAATATTTGATCTTGATATGGGGATATGTTTATTTTATCTAAGTGGGGTTCTCTTAAAATTTCTAGGGATTTTACCTTTTCCTAGTTGGGATATTCTATGCAGAACAAGGTTGTGGGAATTTTTATAGCATTTATTTTAAAGTCATAAACAAATAAGAATCACATTATTTTTAGAAAAAGAAAAATACACTTGTGTTACTGAAATTGAAAGTACAAAAGGGAATGCAAGAAAGGAAAGGTACAAAAAAAAGGAAAAGTGTAGAAAATATTTTAAAAGCACGAAAAGAAATATAAGTATTCCCTATCCTATCTTTGACTTAATTTGTTCCATATCTTTAGCTATAATTTTGCAAAGTTCCAAACTTACCCTAAGTTTATGTTTTTAATTTCCTCTTCTTCTTCGCCCCCCTCATCTATCCAATCATCTTTAAGTTTTGATGGTTTAATTTCTATTTTTAATTGACTGAGGAAAGTGTAGTTGATCACATTGTTGAAAGAGTTTGACTTTTCTCCTAGTAGGTCAACATTAAAGAATTTTAGAATGGTTGTGATCATTGATCTATATAGTATACTTGTTTATGGTTCTACTCTTGTTTTGATCATGTGAGAGAACACTCTTTGCACCCAATTTGTTGGAATGTTCTATGATAAGAGCCATAGTGGAGTTATGCCATCTCTGATGACATAGTAGTTATCAGTGTTTCTCAAGAGCAAGATCTTGGTTAGGAGGTAATGGAGTATTCTGACTTTAGGTTTTAGGAGGTGTGTTTTGAATGGAATTTTTCTTTCTTTCATGGGATGTGTTACCAAGGAATATATGGCCATACTACGTTTGAATTTTTTTACCCCTCAGGGTTTGTTTGATGAGCTAGATGATCCTTTGAAGAGTATTTCAAGGATTCTTCCAAACCTTTCTTTTGATATCTTTATGCTCACTCCTTTAACAAATGAAATTAGGGTTTTTCCTATAATTGCTAGGTTGATGTATAATTCTCTCACTAGATTTAGGTAGACTTCTTCAGGAACTTTTGTTAAGAATTATCTTAAATATGCTTGACAAATATGAGAGTAGGGTTTGTAATCTCTCATGAAGGTATCCTCCATGAACCATGATCCTAGAATTATCTTTTCAAGTATCATCCTTTTATCTTCCTCATGCTTATCCCTTATGGAGGAAAAAAATACTATCTCTCTTTTCTTTGGGAATTTGTGGTCTTTGGTTTGGGGACACCGTGATGAGTAAAGAAGGAGAAAAATTGTAGAAAGAATGAATGAGAAAATATGAGATGCAAGATAAGAGTTAGAGTACAATACCTTTTTATAGCGATACCTTCTAGGCTTTTTGAGCGTGTGTGTCGAGAGCTTTGATGATTATATTACGCTGTTCAAAAATCAGATCCAGAATCTCTAAATTTTAATCTTTTAACTGATTGTTCTAACCAATTAAATATCCATATTTTTCATATTTTAACATGAACCCCATTAATTATTTGATCTGATCTTACTTGTGCATCATGCTGTTTGGATTGGATTTAAAATTTTGGGCTTTTTCAAACTTTAATGGATTAGCTCCTTTTGTCAATCGATTAGATTTTCCTTGACCGGCCTTCTTGGTGTTTTGGTTTCATTGTTGGGTTTTGTTGCTTTCTTAACACCTTCAATTTATGCTTTTGACACCCCTAAGCTTAAAACACTTGAGCAAACTTTTTTTAAAGGTTAGAAATAATTAATTTGAAAAATATACAAAGAATATTTATTTAAAATATAAAAAGAGTTTAGAAATAATTATTTTAAGGGGTTTAGCAGGTTAACTGATTATTTTTAACCTTAGAATAATTTTACCTATATCAAGAAAAGTTCTTGATAAAATTACCTTAGTGAAGAACACTTTAATAGTGTATCCTCCTCCACACATCATTGGATACGAGAGTTGGTAAATAAACAAATAAATAAGTCCATTACAGACCTATTTACTTTATTGATCATCATGGATCATAAATTGTGAAATTCTCAAATTTGGTTTGATCATAACTGTTGACATCTTTTGGCGTCTTTCTTTTTCAGGATCAAAGACTTTTAAACTGTATACTTCTAGAGCATACTTCTACTTTTATATAGTTTTTTCAAATGGTCTTCCCTTAGAGTTTTACATTGCAAAGCATTTGCCTAGAAAACAAGAAAATACATTAGTTTTTTCTTTCTTCCTTGTAGGGTGCCTCTAAGGAATTTTTATTTTCTTCGTTTGAATATGATTCTTTATATTTCTCCCCAAGGTTGAAGTCTTTCTTCTTCCTTGTTCAACTGATGAAGAAACTTCTTCTGTAAGTGGTAATGCAAATTGTTATTTCTATAAAATCATGATTGGCATACATTTTGGTAAGACCATTTTAGCAGCAACATGTTGAACAAGATGTTCCAACTTTATGTTTTCAACATGTTGAGAAGGATATCCCAACAAGGAGTTAGGACATCGCATCTGCCGCAAGTTGACAGTGTGGATCCGCTAATTTTTAGCTATTGAATATTCAGGGAATATTCAGTTAGATTATGTGACATCCAAGATTGACAATTCAGTATATTCTTATGTTCGTTTTTGAAATTTTCATAGTTTCTAATTATGGAGACATTTTAGGAAACTAATGATTCAAGACCTATTATCTTGGAGGATGTTTTGCAGACTTTGTGCAGCCTCACTGCTGCGGTTTTGAAGCCCAGCCCTGTCTAGAATAAAGTTATAAATAGATTTGTGTATACCTAGTTTTAGGTGGAACTTACGAATATATTTGTGTTAGGATTTTAGAATCCTTATTGTTGGGTTGTAAGTTCTATGTGTCATATGTTCTTAAGCTTTTAAGAATAGAACATTTGTGTGTCAGATACTCACAAGTTGTGAAGCGTTAAGTATTTGTGTGTCAATTCTCATAAGCTTTTAAACATTAAGTTTTATATGTTTTGGAAGAGTGACTTCCAGTTTTGTTCTCTATTGTGTTAGAGTTTGCTCCAATTGCTGAGTGTAATTGAAGAGGGATTTGAGGAGGGCCCCATGCCTAGGTGTGTCTTATGAAGAAGTTAAACAAAGGGTAGTAATTAAGTGTGTAAGCTGTAAATTGGAGGTTTGCTGTAAGGTCTACAAATTGATACTATCTAGTTGATTTCGTACCTGGCTTGGTAGCGCCCAAAGTAGGAAAGTTGTTCCAAATTGGGTAAACATATCCTGTGTTATTTACTTTAAACATTATTATTTTGGTTTATACATCTTGCTATTGTAAGAACGAGATTTGGCTCTGTAATATTATCTGAGTTTTGATGATAACAAATAAGTATGTTTGTATGAACAATTTTGATACTCTAATGTTTGTTATTGTTGAGTACTTAACAAACAGGTTCTATTTATGATGGATGGTGTGGCCAAGACATTAGAAGAGAACTAGTTCCGCTTCTACGCTACACAATTTCTGTTAAATTGTAGCAAGACACTCCAGAAGATTCTGAAGTGTAAGCCCTGATATTTGTCTAAAGAAAACAGTCAGAAGATCTGAAGATAGAAGTTGTTACTCATGTCCAGATGCTGAAGACTCAAGCTTCCAAAGATAACATGTTCTAAGGAATAAGTTATAAGATTTGAAGACAGAAGTTGTCACTTAAGTCCAGATGCTGAAGACTCACGTTTCTAAAAGACAGTGTGTTTCAAAGAAACAAAGTTAGAAGATCTGAAGACAAAGTTTCTAGTGAAGTCTAGATGTTAAAAACTTAGTTTCTAAAAGACAACTTGTTTCAAAGAAGAAAAAATTTAAAAGATCAGAAGACAACATTTCAACTGAAGTCCAGATGCTGAAGACTTTGTGTTTCTAATAACAAGGTTCTAAAGACAAGGATTCTTAAATAACCAAGTGCTAAAGATTATAAAGACAAAAGGTATGAAGATTCCAAAGACTTGAAGTTCTAAAGGTCCAAGGTTATCTACAACAGGTTCTCAAGACCAAGTGCTGAAGACTCTAAAGATGCAGCTCTTAAGACTCTGAAGACTTGGAGATCTTTTGATCTAAAGGTTTGCTACAACGGGTTCTTACGACCAAGTGCTGAAGACACAGTTCTGAAGACTTGAAGTTCTGAAGACCTTATGTTATGTTCCTACTTCTAACCTCATGCTGAAGAAGCCTCTGAAGTGCAGAAGCAAAGAATATAATAGTAACATAGTATAATAGTACACAGTACGAAAAGCTTTATGCCGCTACCTCTCCACTAACTTGAAGTGTGGAAGAGATAAGGACGTAGCAGTACTATTTGTAATGACTCTTTTTCAAACAGCCAACGACTCTATTTTGCATGGCTATATAAGAAAATAATCGTATGTTTAAATAGTTGATGAGCTTGTTATATGTTGGTTGGCTGTTTTCTCAAGACTGTAAGTTGCAAGTTGCAAGTTGTTGATGTTCAATAGGAAAGCTGCCATTATTAGAACACAACCAAAACGCTATCATCTACTATAACAATATGAAGAATTCTACAAGATTTTATTCAATCTACTAATCATATACATCTTGGCAGAATCATGAAAAAGCAAGGAGTTGTTACTCATATCTTTCTTGATGAAGAAAGAAGATAAAGATGAAGAATTCTACAAGATGTCATTCAAATCATTAATCATATACATCTTGATAGAATTATGAAGAAGCATGGAGTTTTTTTCTCATTGCTTGCTCAATGATGAAGATGAAGACATGAAGACTACAAGATGCTGCACTTAATTTAGATTTCATTCATCTTTGTAGAAATATGTAAAATACAAGAGTTGTTGCTCAAATTATGTTATTGCTTAAGATATTCATGTAAATTGTTTGTACACAAGTGATTGAGTGAAGATCAGAATACTTGAGAAGACTTTGGTTGCGGCCATCATAGATGAAATTCTAGTAGTGGATTCTATTGGGTCAATGGTAGTCATATCTCAAAGGGGACTGAGTGAAGGACAACATTATGAGATCACTGATGGATATCATTGGAAGGAAATCCTGGTAGGAGATTCTGGTGAATCAAATTCTATTGGGTTAATGAACATTATATCCAGTATGAATCCTTGAACGCATCATTAGATGTTAGTCATCGGTGGTTGCTTGTGCGATTGTAATCAGATTGATTATAATGGATTAAGTCCTTGAGTTCAAGGAGAAATCACCTCGGAAGGGTGGACATGACTTGCTTGAAGGTTTCTCAAGTGAACCAGGATATATCGCGTGTTCTTTACTTTTGCTTATGCTTAGAGGTAACAATCAGAAGCATTGTTCAACGAATAATGCTTAGATGCGAAAGTTTTACAAGAAAGGAAAACTCAATTCACCCCACCCCCTTTCTTTCATTTTCTTCACACATTCAGTTGTTGTGTGTGAAGTTAGATCTGGTGTCTCGATATCTCTTAGTACATCCAGGATCTGATAGCTGGAATTTCAATTGGTATCAGAGCAGGCATCCTGCTGTGACTCTGGGTGATATTCAAGGAAGATACTTTCTGGCACAATGGACAAGGTTGTTAACATTGTTGTTTAAAATACCAATTCTGGATGGTACCAACTATGACAGTTGGAAACCTCATATGAAACCTTTATAAAGTCATTGGGTGACAAGGCTTAGAAAATGTTGTTAAAGGTTGGGATCCATAGAAGGTGTTGGATGTAGCAAGGAAGGCCACTGATGTGTTAAAGCCTGAAGAAGATTGGGATGATAATGATGAGGTGTTATCACAAGGAAACTCCAAAACATTGAACTCCATATTCAACGAAGTCTATAAAAATATTTTCAAGCTAATAATTGTAAGCATGAAAAAGTTGCAAGGGAAACCATGAAGAAAGTTCATGAAGGAAATCCTAAGGTTAAATTGGCAAAGCTTCAGCTTCTGTCCTCCAAATTTGAGAACTTGAAGATGAATGAGGATGAAAGTATCCAGGACTTTCACATGACTGTTCTAGATGTTGCTAATGACTCAGAAGACTTGGGAGAGAATATATCAGAGGATAAGCTGGTCAAGAAGATTCTTAGATCTCTTCCCAAGAGTTTGACATGAAGATAATTGTTATTGAAGAATCCTAAGATTTAAGAACTATGACAGTTGATGAGCTTGTAAGTACACTTAAAACCTTTGAGTCAACTATCAATGACAAATCTGAAAATAAGAAGAGCATAATGTTTACTTCTAGTGCTGAAGACTCAGAGGATAAAGGAAACATGAACTCAGAAGGAATATCTGAGGATCTTGTGCTGCTGGGAAGACAGTTTAGCAGGGTGCTGAGGAAGTCCAGGCTGGGTGCTAAGAACATGTCTTATGACATTAACAAAAACCAGGACCTGGGAAGAAAGTTAAGATTTGAAGAAAATCCAAACCAAGGGAAAGGTATTCCGTGTCATGAATATGAGGGATATGGACACATAAGAATTGAATGTGCCACATATCTCAAGAAACAAAAGAAAGGTTAATCTGTGTCATGGTCAGAGGATGACTTTGAAAGCGATCATGAAGAGGGATCTGTCAAACAAGTAAACACCCTGACTGGAGTTTATGATTCTGATGAAGGTTCAGATAATGAGGGGCTTACCTTTGAGGAACTCGCTGGTTCATACAGAGAGTTATACATCAAAAGTAAAGGAGTTAGTCCACAATGAGAAGAGCAAAAGAGAGTCATTGTCCAACTGCAGGCTAAGAAAGTAGAATAGTTAACCATCATTTCTAATCTGAATGAGGAAGTTGTATTGCTAAACTCTAAACTAAATAAGATAACTAAATCTGTAAGAATGTTGAATAATGGTTCAGATACTCTAGATAAGATCCTTGAGACTAGGAGAAATGATGGTAATGTTAGAGGACTTGGTTATGAGAGTCAAGGTGTAAAGAACAAACAGGTAAAACCTGAGATAAAGTTTTTACCCTCAATGAAGAACCAAGAACATAAGATGTTAGGTCTCATGCCCTAAAATCAACATAAACATCAAGAAAAGTACAAGGGAAGTAGGAGTCAGAGATGGAAATGTTCCTATTGCAAAAAGGTTGGTCACCTGAAACCCTATTGCTACAAACAATATGGCTATCCCAAATTTGTGTCACAACCAAGAGGAAGTCAGAATGCGAAGAAAGAAAAAGAATGGATTCCTAAAAAGGGTATGGCTAAGGAAGTTAGTCATTTTTATCTCAAAGCTTCTGCTGAAGAAGTATGGTATTTTGATAGTGGATGCTCTAGACACATGACCAATGTCAAGAAACTCTTAGTTGGAATCAAAATATCCTCTACTAAAACTGTAACTTATGGAGACAGATCAAAAGGTAAAGTGATGGGTGTTGGAAAGCTGGATTATGCAGGACAACCTAATCTCGATGATGTGTTTTATGTTAAGGTACTAAACTATAACCTAATAAGTATAAGTCAACTATGTGATCAAGGTTTCAAAGTTAACTTTACTAACTCTGAGTGCCTGATAATAAATAAGGAGGATGAGGTGGTTATGAAAGGTAGCAGATCAAGAGACAATTGCTATTTATGGTGTCCTGAAGAAACAAAGCAATCTGCAACATGCCTTAAGGCCAAGAAATATGGTGGAAGAAGTTCAGAGCTAAAACAAAGAGTGTGTGTTTATAAAGTCACACAAGATGTCAGGACATTGTTTGGTGACAACTTGAAAGTGACAAAAGGGGATAGACATCATATTCAATGAATTCGAACTAGACTTGCTCGTATTAAATCTCAAGGTACGAAATATAAATTCAAGGTAGAAGACTTAAGTTTTAAATGTATAAACAATAAAAATTTAAGAGAACAATTTAAAGTGCATAAGTATGGGAAATTACAGCAGGTTTCACTATTTTCATGGGCCAATTGAATCCTCAAATATTATGACTCCCATGTCTACTTAAGCCCATTCTTTCAAAGTCTAGTCAGTTGGACACACTATCTACACCAAGCTTATTGGTCCCTAAAAATTCTTACATCCAGTCTCAAAAAATTGTGGTTATGGAACTCACCTGAGAAGTTGCTCCAACAAAAATCAAAGATGTCTCAACATCTTCCATCTCATTTCATGCATGATTCATCTAAGGATCATGGATCATCTCATTCAATATCTAGGGTTGATGATACGATTTAAATGGTTAAACTGTCTAACCTAGTTTTGGATATTCCTCTCTTATCCATCGTTCCACCCTCCACCCAATAGAGAGAAAAATCATATCCCTCAAAGGTTGTTAGTACTTTTGGTAAGTCCTCTCTATCTAATAATAGGAAGGATAGGTCTAATGTTGACTTAGGAAAAGAGTCTGAGAAGATGAACCCTATTATACCGGTTGTTGCTGATGAGATTATTGCTGAAAAAGATGACAACAACTTTGATAAGAAAAATAGAAGGTTTGTGTGCAAGGTGTTGAAGGAAGATGGCATTTTTTCAAATGTTAAGATATCTGAGGAAGTAGAAACTAGGGCTGATAAGATCTCTAGTGCAAATCCAGATGAAACTAGTCCTGAGAAAGTTTCTCATGAAAGAAGAAGCAAGAAGAAGGGTGATATGATTGAGTTTCATGATGAAGGGAACTACTGCTAAGAGGTCTAAAAGAATTCCATTGGTTGGCCCTGCTAAGAGGTGGAGTAAGGCGGTGGTTTCCAAAAAGAAGAGAAAATCAGTTGACACAAGTGACTATGAGCTTGATGTTGGAGAAGATGTCCAGGACATCATTTCTCGTAAGAAGGCCACTTTAAAGAACACCTGTCTGACAGCCCATAAGACTCTAGCGGACAAAGTTTACTTCCATTATAAAGAGAATGTTGATAAGTGGGAGTATATAGAGCAGATGAGGGTTGGTCTAGAAAGAGCCTTGGGAAAGGATTTTCAGAAAGTTCCAAAAATTATAGAACTCATCGAGGATGATGGCTAATGAAAACTATTATCGACTTTGGTTTATGCTATGAAAGACTAGTCAAGGAGGTTATTGTGAATATTCTTGATGAATGCGCTGATGCAAAAAGCAAAGACTATGAGAAGGTTAGTGTAAGAAGAAAAGTTGTGGATTTCTCATCTATGGTCATCAACAATTTCTGGGCAGAAATAAAGAACCTTAAGTTAAGCTCAAAGATTTAGATGATCAAATATGTAAGGAAATCACTGTTGGTAGTATAAAGCACTGGCCTAAAAATCGAAAGGTGTCTTCTGGTAGACTCACCGTGAAATATAATATCCTCCACAAAATTGCTATGGTGAATTGGGTGCCTACTCAACATACTTATACTATTTCTATTAGTCTTGGTAAATTCATTTTTGCTATAGGTACTGGAAAGAGATTTAATTATGGCAAGTATATCTTTGATCAAATCATGAAGCATGTCGCATCTGCTCCTACAAAGATGCCTATTTGCTTTCCCACTCTCATATGTGGAATAATGCTAAATCAACATCCTGGAATTTTATTGCCTAATGATAGTGTGAAGCCAAGGAAATCTCCTTTGTCCCTGCAACATAGGTTGTTTGGTAGAACACATATTCCAGACATTGTTGTAACATCCTTGCAGGTACCTGTTCCCAAAACTACAAAAGGAGAAATAATTTCTCAATTGAAGGATATGCGTAGGGAATTGGAGGACTCTATCAGAATTAACGTCGCTAAAAAAACAAAGCTTGAAGGGTTGATAGAAGCTCTAACAAAGGAAGATACCAAGCAAGTTAAGAATGATGTAAACCACTATGTTAAAAAAAGTTGTTCTGATGTGAGTATTGCTTCTGACACTATCCATGCTAGTACATCTAATGATGATGCATCTTCAGGTAATAAAGCTGATAGAGGTAGTGATGACTCTGGTTCAGAAGAAGATGATGGTATGGGTACTACTGGTACTTGAAGGTTTTTTTTAGTTTTGCTTGGATCTATGTTATGATCCTATTTATTTTGGTTTATGATTATGTAAGGGTTAAATACCCAAGATATTTTTAGATTTTCTACACACTTCTACTTAACTCTTAGGTGCTTTAATTTTTTTTCCTAATATTGTTTGCTTACCTTTGTCATATTATGGCTACAAATAGGGAGTAGTATGATATTGAGTGTGCTGGAACAGTACTACTGATGGTACTTTTGAAGGGGGGAATTTATGTTCCCTTGTTTTGTGATAGCAGGTATTGGGGGAGTTCATGCTGTTTTGAAAAGATGTCAGACATGATGTCTTGACATCATGGTGGTGAGAACTTCGGTTCTCTATTTTTTGGTGCAACTGTATTAGTAGATCAACTAACTACTAACTATTTGATGTGTGTGCTTCTATTTTCTGTGCTGTTAACCTTGCATATGTTTATTTTCCGCTGATGTACCTCTGATGTGTATGTTTGATTTATTTTCAAGCATGCTTTATTGTGCAAGGGTTGTTTAAGTGTTTTAGCCAAAACGTGCCGAAGGGGATTGTTTTTTCCCTAAAATTATGATTGACATACATTTTGGTAAAACCATTTTAGCAAAAACATGTTGAACAAGATGTTCCAACTTTCAGTTTTCAACATGTCGAGAAGGATGTCCCAACAAGGAGTTAGAACATCGTGTCGGCATCAAGCTGACAATGTGGATCAACTAATTTTTAGCTATTGAATATTCAGGGAATATTTTGTTAGCTTATGTGGCGTCCAAGATTGACAATTCAGAATATTCTTATGTTGGTTTTAGAAGATTGCATTGTTTCTAATTATGGAGACATTTTAGGAAACTAATTGTTGAAGACCTATTATCTTGGAGGATTTTTTGCAAACTTTGTGCAGTCTCACTGCTGCGGTTTTGAAGCCCAATCCAGTCTAGAATAAAGTTATAAATATACTAGTGTATACCTAGTTTTAGGTGAAACTTACGAATGTATTTGTGTTAGGATTTTAGAATCCTTATTGTTGGGTTGTAAGTTCTCCGTGTCAGATGTTCTTAAGCTTTTAGGCATAGAACATTTGTGTTCCAGATACTCACAAGTTGTGAAGCATTAAGTATTTTTGTGTCAATTCTCATAAGCTTTTAAGCATTAAGTTTTGTATGTTTTGGAAGAGTGACTTCCAATTTTGTTAACTATTGTGTTAGAGTATGCTCAAATTACTGAGTGTAATTGAAGAGGGATTTGCGGAGGGCCTCATACCGAGGTGTATCTTAGGTAGAAGTTAAGAAAATGGTAGTGATTAAGTGCGTAGGCTGTAAACTGGAGGTTCTGTGTAAGGTCTACAAATTGATACTATCTAGTTGACTTCATCCCTGGCTTAGTAGCCCCTAGAGTAGGAAAATTGTTTTGAACTGGGTAAACATATCTTGTGTTATTTACTTTCAGCACTGTTATTTTTGTTTATACATCTTGTTGTTGTGTGTAAAGTAGGATCTGATGTCTCGACATCTCTTAGGATATCCAGGATCTGATAGCCAGAATTTCCGAGATTATAGGGACCAACCTAGTTTGTTTATTATTTCATTGTGAGCATTATGTTTGAGAGAGTGCTTAAGGAATCAATACCAAATATTTGGCACAGGTTGGAGGTCTATCCTTAGCACGGTTTTATCAGAGTATTTACTGGTCTCCATCCATTTTGTACCTGCAATATATAGAGAACCTTTAGAACACCTAGGTCTTCCTCATCCATAACTTCGAATAACCTTTGGCATGTGTGATGCAGTGGGAGAACTGACTTGAGGTTTTGCGTTTGTGTTCGCAAATGTTTCGGTTTAGCAAGAGTCGCCACCGACTTTTTATTTTATCCAAAGGAAAGGTCAAAAAGCACAGGAATGACCTTTGAGATTGTTTTTGGGTTCGGGGGGTAGATTATGAAAAGGGAAGGTGCTATCACCCTTTTCATCCATGGTTTTCCATGGGCTCTTAGTTACTTGTTTTAGATCACTTGCTTTTGCTTTTCAATTGTTTGAAATGGTGCTTTTGTGTTTGGTTTTGAAAGTATTTTGAAAAGAGGTGTTTGTCTAGGCAACCTTTGTAATGATTCTTGTTTGAATGTATACAAAGGTGTTTGTCTTTTGAAAAAATTTTCAATGTTTGAAAGTTTGTTTTGGGAAAATGTTTTGAAATTGTGTTGTGTTTTTGAAATTAGCAAGGATGTTTTGCAAGTTTGATCAAGTAACTAGGAGCATCTACCTACCTACTCAAAGACCTTTCCTAAACATTTTTAACCTTTTTACATTGTTGTTTTACCATTGCATTTGGTAAACAACCTTGTGTTTGGATGTTAAACGGGACAGGCGCGGGTCATCATATGACCATGATAGCAATTATGCCAAGTATCTTAGCAAGTTTTTTGAGGGACTAGATCATTTTTATATAGGCAACCAAGATAACATCATCGAAGGACTATGATCTTTTGTTTTTGTTTTGTTTTGTCAAGATACCTAGCATGCATACCATGGCCATTTTAAAGGCAACAAGTGGATGAAACCCTAGGGGTTCTTGGGTGCATTGTGTTGTCATTTTTCATGCTTTTTTGTCTTGTATTAGTCAAACTATTTGTTTTGATTTTTGGTTATTATACAAACCCTAATCTTACTATCATGCATATTTGAAAGCAATAAAATGCGTAAAAGTAAATCTAAGCTATTACAACATTGATATGGGGAGGGGGATACAAGTTTGAATAAGGGATATTGCTCAAAAATAAAACCCTAAAATTATTACAACCATATTGAATTTGCTTGTACAAATAAATAAATAGACAATATTTAAATATGCAAAAAATGTTTTTGTATTTATTTTATGTATGTAAAATAAATTATTTAATGTATTAAAAATAAGAAAAATATTAATGATTATTTTTGGAAAGGGTGGAAACCCTAGTTTTTTTTTGCTTAAGAAAATATATATTCTAAATATTTATTTATTCATTTTATGTATAAAGAAAATAAATAAAAATATTCACAAAAATATTGAAAAATAAAATATATGAGAAAATATTATTTTATATGTATAAATAATAAAAATAAAAATATATAATATTTTTATGATATTTACAAGTTTTTTATTTAAGAAGATAAAAGTATATTATTATAGTAATTATTTCTATGTCCAAAAATAAAAAAAATAATAAAATAAAATGTGAAAATTTAAGAAAATATTTTTGGTGATTTTATATATTTAGAAAAAATAATAAAAGTCAAAAATGAAAATAGAAAATGGAAAATATAGAAAATAGTCAAATGGACCAAGGGGGTGCAGAAAGCAAGCTAGGGGGTGTCAAAAACAAGGCCAAGTCAGGCCCAACCCGTATCCTCTTCATCCCTGTCCTCCAGCACAAGAAAATGCGCGCGTATGGTTCAAACTGGTAACTCCTGTATTTGTGCTTAAAAACAAAAACTTGCAACATGAAAGTTATAGCTCTTGATCACACGATTCTAACCATGTAAAAAACTTAATCTAACCCTCAAAGACCAGAGAGAATTTCATTGGCCCTAAATCTTGACCTAGTTTTTTCCAGAAAGTTCAACTATCAAATACTCCTAGCTCAGTTAACATAAATGAATTCTATGCATATGTACAACTCAAGGGAAATGAGGACTACATTTTTGCTTCACAAACCTAAGCCTAATGATTCCTAAATAGAGAGATAGAAGTTTGAAATTTACCTGTTTCAGTCAAGCTCGAGTATGACAATGCAGCAACTTTCAGTGAGGCCTGAGGTTCTTTTGAGCTTGCTTGATGTTCCCTTGACCTTCTCCAATGCTTGGCTTGCTTTGAAATAGCTTGAATATGCTTGTAGAACTCAACCTGCAAACTCATAATTTGAAAATGGTGAAGTGTGTAAATGGAGTTACAGTGACTTGGGGATGGTTGGGACAGCTTAGGTGTGTTGTATGGAGTGTGTTGAAACTGGTTTGGGACAAAACGCACGAGGCAATGTGAAGATGGAAGTGATTCTGCAAGGTCTGCCATGTTTTTGCAAGAACTTGGTGTTTTGGTTCTCAAGGGTGTTTTAGAGGTTGATAGCTCGTGTTTTTGGCTTGGTATGTTATGTTGAAGTCGTTTCAAATGTTCACAAACTTTGGTTTTAATAGATACAAGAGTTGTTGACCTTTTTGCAAGGTTTCTTGTTTTTGAAGCAAAAGTTGAAATTGACAATGCAAAGGCTTGTACTATCTAGCTTAGGGTATACGCATAGTTGGTACCAAATGCCTAATATTAGTGAACTTTGTTTGCATAAATAAATCAGGTCCATGGCTCAAGATACACAATTTGACATAAAGCATGCTTTATCAAAGTGGCAATGCTACCTTTTTGCCAAAAATGGATTAATTCTTTGTATAATGCTTCCTAGATCAGAACAATGCCTCTAACCAATGTGTTTGCATTTAATTTATGAGTGTGGAAGGGTTTAAGTACCTGTAAACCAAGTACAAGCATGGTTGGACATAATTTGCAACTTGTATCAATGTGCAAAATGCCTTGGCCAAAAGTGATATTTTGCCATTTTCAAACTTTCGATTCTCCCTAACCATAAATGATTTTGGAGAGTTATTAGACATTTTGGAAAGCTTGTAACATGCTCTACAATCCATATTTAATATGCATTTTGATATTACAATTGGAACTATGTGAAAAATTTCCATGAAGATAGGTCAAAATCCTGCCTAAACTAGGGCAAAATTTCACTAAGTTAAAAGTTTCATGGACCCTTGTTCACAAAATCATAACTTGAGATCCAAGCATCTTTTGGGAAAACTTTGTGAATAAAAGTTGTAGATTTTGTGGAGGAATACAACTTTCATGTTGGAAGTTTTATTTGAATCCAATTGCATCATGGTGAAAAAGTTGGGAAAAGTTGGGGAAAAAAAAGAAATTTTCATAACTTAGAAATTTTCTAAGTTATGAAAATTTTCCATTTTAAACCCTGATTTCCAAAATTAGGTTTCTTGGTGAACAAATTTCATGTTTTGACACATGATGAAAAATGACCCTTGGCACTTGATTTTGACCAAAAAGTCAAAGTTTGACTTTTCAGTGTACAGTTGATGTTTGATCAGTTGACTGGAAAATTCATCTGTCAATCTAATGCAGTTGAGGTCTTTTGAACCTTGTGAATAGGTCAAGATGATGCCATTGAGTTCTTGAATCCATGCTTGAACCCAATTTTCCATTGGCGAGGTGTAAAATCAGAAATTGCCCTTCTGTAGTCAAAATCCTAAAAATGACCATTTTGCCCTTTTGATGATCTGATCAAATTTCTTGAGCAATTATGGTCCAAAATTGATCAAATGGTTCATATGAGTTTATAATGTTGATGTGGGTCAAAACTTATGAGGTTTGACTGTAAATTGGCCACAATTGACTTTTTCCCCAATACAGCTGATTTTTAGGTCAATTGTCCAATTGACTGGGGAAAAATTTGATTCAAGGCTTAAAACTTGGTATGGGAAATCTCATAAGTCCAAAATGAAGTATGAAAGTCATATTAGGAATTGGAAGTCCAAAAATCCCTGTGAAAACTCAAACCCTAATTTCAGGTCATCAGTGCAAGGAGGTGTCCTAAGTAGAGCAAACCCTAATCCTGTCTGGAGTCCAAAGAGTCTTGTGAGGGGAAATCTTGATAAAATGAGAGGGAAAATTTTGGGGTACAACAGCTGCCCCTGTTCAATCTTCTTGAACCTAAAGAGTTAGATTGGCGAGTTTGCCTTTCGTGACTCGAAGGTAAAAGAGGATTGGACACTAAAGTGCCCGTAAATTTGCACTCGTCAAAATGTAGTTGAGGAAATGGGATTAAAGATGCCAATTGGAGATGATTGAATCTTGTTTGAGATGGGCTTAAAGATTCCATCCAAGAAGGTTTGTTGAAAATCAGGAGAATGAACATCAGAATGGTATCCATATCTGGAATGGATCTGAGTTGTATCTGGAGACTGAATTGGTATAAGCAAGGGAATGGCGTCCGTGTCTAAAGCGTATCCGAGCTGTAACTGTATTTGATTCTGAATGAATAACAGAATGACTTCCGTGTCTGTAGGGTATCTGTATTGTATCTGAATCTGAAATTTGAGTAAGCGATATAGTAACATCCGTGTCTGGAGCATCTCTGGGCTGGGGAAACATTTGAATGAGTGACAGAATGGAAACCGTGTATGGTGCATATCTGGACTGTATCTGAAGTTGAGATCTGTAGGAGTAGCAGAATGACGTCCGTGTCGGGAGTGTATTCGTACTGTAACTGGGATCTGAATAAGTGACATAATGACTTCCGTGTCTGGAGTGTATCTGAACTTGAAATTGATAGTTGAATCTGAATGAGAAATAGAATGGCTTCCGTGTCTGGAGCGTATCTAATATGTATCTGATAGATGAAGTCTGAATGAGTGGCGGAATGGCATCTGTGTCTGGCGCGTATTCGTACTGTATCTTGACTTGAAATTCTGAATGAGTAGTAGAATGACCTCCGTGTCTGGGGTGTATCCATACTGTATCTGAATAAGAGATCTGAATGAGTAACAGAATGACTTCTATGTCTTAGAGTGTATCCGTACTGTATCTGAAATCTTTGAATATTTGTTAAAGATAACTTTTAATCTTATCCTAAAAAGGGTAAAATGTTAGCTAAAACACAAAGTTATGCTGCATGAAATGTATGATGCAATAAAATGTGTTTTATCAATGTTTATGATATATGAATGTAATGTGTGCGCATGTAAGCTGATTAGCTGTCTTGCTGAGGAAAATAAATCCTTGATAGTTGGAGATAATGAAATCCTTGAATGCTTCCGGGGAAAATAAATCTTGGACCGCTGTTGGAGATTAAAAATCTTTGATTGCTGAGGATGAGAAATCCTTGGACCACTGTTAGGGATAGAAAAATCCTTGGCAAATTGTGGGGATTAATAAGAACTTTGACAACTTCTGCGGGGATGTGAGAATCCTTCATGACTTTCCTGGGGACATAGGGATCCTTCAAGTCTGCTTGAGAAACCTGCTTGGGGAATCCAGAGAACTACGGCTGGAGATTACATCATGGGAATCCTTACTCGGCTGGGGAATAAGGAAAATCTGACGAGTCTCTACTAGGGATCAAACAAAGGAAAACCTTGATCTGCTGGAGAATAAGGAAGACTTTGATGGCTTCTACGGAGAATTAAGAATGAGAAACTTCAATCTCCTGGGGAAATTGAACCCTTGGGGACTTCACTAGAGAAGTGAGAAAGAGAATCTTCGATCTGCAGGGGATTAAAAATTATGACAAATTCAAGCTGGGAGTAATGAAAACTCTGACCACTTCACTAGGGAATCAAGAATGAGAATCTTCAATCTATTAGGGGAATTTGAATCCTCGGGGACTTAAAACCTGGGAGTTAAGAATGAGAATCTTCATTCTATTGGGGAGTAAAAACTCTGTGGGGAATAACTATACTACTGGAGAGTAGCTATCCTGCTGGAAAGTAAGTTCAAGACTCTCTGGGGAAAAAGATTATTCCTGTTTGGAAAAATTCAGGAGTTCGGGTTATATGCCAATCTACTGGGGAATTATCCGGAGGTTGGGGATGAAAGTTAACTGTTATCTGGTTGATTCTCAGATTTTAAGACAACTTGTTGGGGAATCTGGGGAAAACTGAATGGTTTCCGTTGGGGATCGATAGTTAGGAATTTTTACTTTGTTGGGGAAGAAGGTTTCATCTTTGCTGGGGATTTATGACCCAAAGCTTTTGCTCTGCTGGATTGGGAGTTTGAAGACTTAACTCTGATGAGCATTACAGGTTTGAAATATGACTCCGTCGGGGATTGGGAGTTTGAAGTTTCGACTCTGGTGAGGATTTTGAAATTTAATTCCGCTGGGGATATGTATTTCAAGGTTTTAACTCCGCTGGGGACCCAGATGATGTGCTGTAGGGGATTTCTATTGGAATAGCGTAAAGACGTTTTTCCTATACTTTCGACCTGTCAGTAATTATTCTTTCACATTTCGTTTATTTGTAAACAGTGATTATATTCAAATGCATAAGCTTATTTAATAAACCATTGGACGTTTTCAAATAAAACATAAGTGTAAAGAAAAAGAAAAGGCAAATAGTTTTCTGCACTTTGAAGTATCTTTGTATTAACTTTGTGTAAGTATTTTGTACAAAGGAGACAGACATCCTAGTAAGAGAATGTTGTCATAAAAATTGAGAAAAAATTTATACAAAGAAAGATGGCTATGTGTAAAAATTTCATGGGTTTCCCATTCTGCTATAGCCTTCGTAACTCTGGATATCTTGTCCATTCGTTGCTTCGTCCGAAGATGATTGAGTTGATCAGAAACCTGGAGCTTGTCTGTGAAGAGATTATCCTTAAAGTGATCCGATGAGACATAGTCATACGCTTTAATTCCCTAACTTTTGCCTAGACCGCCCTTTCGGGTTTTTGATCCACCGGGAAACCCCTTTTTGCCCAAGTCACCCTTTCGGGTTTTTGACTTACCGGGTCGTTTATGCGTAGTATCTTTTAACTATGTCTACGTTCGCAGGGTGTGGCAGGTCGTCTCCGTCCATGGTGGTCAGGATCATTGCCCCGCCAGAAAAGATGTTTTTGATCACAAATGGTCCTTCGTAAGTAGGAGTCCATTTGCCCCTGGGATCACTTTGCGGCAAGATGATCGGCTTGATTACAAGATCCCCAACTTAATATACCTGGCGTCTGACTTTCTTGTTGAATTCCTTGATCATTTGTTTTTGATACGCTTGACCGTGGCAAACAGCAGTAAGTCGCTTTTCGTCAATCAAGTTAAGTTGATCAAGCCGGGTCTGAATCCAATCGTCTTCACTCAAACCAGCATCTTTCATGATTCTCAAGGAGGGAATTTGAACCTCGATAGGTAAAACAGCTTCCATGCTGTATACCAAAGAATAGGGTGTTGCCCCAGTTGAAGTTCGTGCCGTGGTACGGTACCCGTGCAGAGCAAACGGTAACATCTCATGCCAGTCCTTGTAGGTGACTGTCATCTTTTGTATGATCTTCTTGATATTTTTGTTCACAGCTTCGACAACACCGTTCATCTTCGGATGATAGGGAGATAAATTGTGATGTTGAATCTGGAACTGCTCACACAAAGCGGTGATCATAGTATTGTTCAGGTTTGTACCGTTGTCATTAATGATCCTGTCGGGGATACCATACCGGCAAATGAGGTTCTGCTTGATAAAGCGGGAAATAACATTCTTTGTAACGGATGCGAAGGAAGCAACTTCGACCCACTTGGTGAAGTAATCAATGGCCACCAGGATGAAGCAGTGTCCATTGGATGCTGTAGGCTTGATCTCTCCAATCATGTCGATTTCCCACATTGCGAATGGCCAAGGAGCTGTTAAGACATTGAGAGGAACTGGAGGTATGTGTACCTTGTCCGCATAGATTTGACATTTATGACAAGTACGGGAATGTTGATGGCAGTCAGCTTCCATGGTAGACCAGTAATAGCCTGCCCGTAGAATCTTCTTAGCCATCGTATGTCCGCTTGAGTGAGTGCCAAAGGTACCTGTTGTACCCCAAAATTTTCCCTCCCATATTCTTCAAGATTTGCAAAAAGCATGCTTCAAAACCTCCCCAAGGGTTGCACAGTTCAAGGGTCTCCTAACAGTAAAAAAAACTAGGGTTTTGGTTCTGACAAAGAAGTTGAAGTTTTCAAGGGTCCAAACAAGTCCCACATGCCTACAAACATTGTCAAGTATCCTCATGTCAAGTTTCAAGACTTACAGCACAAAATTGCACAGTCAAAAACCCTAATTGCTCAACAGTCAACTGCAGGGGCAAAATGGTCATTTGACAGTCAAAAGTTCAAATTTTTGGTCAAAATCTTATTTTGAAGCCACAAACATCATTTGATCAATGCTGGATCATGATTTTCAAGGTATGGCTCAAAAAGTCTCAAGATGCAAAAGTTTCCATATTTGGACAGTTGAAAAAGTCAACTGTAACTTGACCAAGGCATAACTTCCACATGGTTTATCAGAAAAATTCCATCCAAAGCTCATTTTTAAGAGAATGACATTTCCTACAACTCCTCTTCACACTTCAAGTCCAAGAAATGCTCTCACAAAAAGTTATCAATCTCAACATTATAGGTCATTTTCAAAAGTCAACAAAAAGGGACTTTAAGTCAAAGGCCATAATTTGAGATTGGTAAATTAAAATTACATGGGACCAAAGGCATTGGTTAGATGACTTCAATACCTTTCCAAAATGTCCAAGAATATGATCAAAGATTAAAAATTGAGCAAGATATGCCTTGTGGAAGTTGGGAAATTTTTGGGAATTTTGAAAAGTCAACTTTGCTTCAAATGCCTCAAAATTGCTAATGGGCCACATTTTCTTCCAAGAATCATTATCCAAAGGCTATGCACGACCATTTGACCCAAAGGGGATTTATTTCATCATTTTTTATCATTTATTTGAATTTTTATCACCATTAATTCATTTAATTAAATAAAATATGACAAAATACTAAACAAATGCTTTTGAATCCTTTTATGCAGCATATGCCCTCATTATTCACTCAAGATCTCGTGCACATCAAAAAAGGAAAGATTTTGTGCTAATTGGCATGTTCTTCATGAGGAAAAGATTGAAAAAGATTCCATGGAAATCAAATATTTGATTCATCAATGCAAAGGTTTATGGACTCAAATTTCTACCCTAATTCGTCCCATACATATACAGAATGCTAAACCTAATGCTAAGAACCTGAAAGTTGCGCCTCAAACCTCATACACATTTTGCATTTTTGTGAAAAAACTTCAAAACTGAAAACACAGTTCCAGCGCAATTCAAAGCAAAATAACCATTCCAATAGCTTGCCAAGGCCTCAAGGAAACTTTCTGGATCAAAACCACAACTTCTAACCCCAAGAAACGGTAGAACGAAACCGTCCTGTTCTTAATATTTCTCACATTCATGTTTTGATTTATACGTATCCTCTATGCATTTTTCTTGTTGTTTCATACTAATTGAATCATTCTAAAGCTAACAGTATTATTCAATTGAGTTTTTAAGGCCTGTGCACGAATCCACCATGGGAGCCCTTTAGGGTTGCAGAGACTTTAAAAGAGGGCTTTGTTCCTCTGGAAAAATTAGGCTATAAGACCGGTACAATTGAATTCGTGACCTTCATATGAATACAACAATCACATCGCACCCTTTTTATATGCTTGTATGGCCTAATCGCTATTTTCCAGTTTCAGGATTAGTGGGGGTTTAAAACCCCCGCTATTTGCTTTATTTACAGGTACAACGTGAGGAAGACGCTGAGTTGTCTCAATGTGATAGGGCCATTCAAACGTTCGTGCTTAATTTTTGTTTTACACCAATAGTACTTGTTCTCTTTCATATGCATCAGGTTCCACTAATATTACAAAGAGCGCGCTTGGCACAGTTGGTTGATGTGTTGTCCTTCAAGCACTGGGACCTGGGTTCGATTCCCAGGTCCCCATATTCCTCTATATTTTTTATGTTTATGTGTTCAGGTGATCACCATACTCAAGGGAGCACCATAGGCCTCAACGTTTGTGCCTGCCACGCGCCAGGGAGATTCATCTAATGGTCAGATCACATAGTCCACCATGCACCCTCAGTCAACCATGTGCATACAAGCCAGAAAAGTCAACGTGGCCAAGCTTCTATTGGGCCAAAATTGCTGCAAATCCACCTCTAAATTGGGACAACCACCCCCCATGTTTGCCTTTCTTTTCTCTATTTTTTTCTTTTCTATTATTTATTTTAAATTATATTATTTGTTTTGTTTAATTCCAAATTAATTTTTTAATAATATAAAACACACAAAAATCAAAAAAAGTCAAAAATAAAAATATGTTTTTAATATTTAATTCATAAATAGTTTTTGTAAATAAATTTTATTAACTAATTTAGTTTTAATTCTAGGTTTAATTTTAATGTTTTTTTAATAAACTAAAAAAGGTAGAAATTAGGGTTTTATACTTTTATTCCCTTCTTTTTCTTTTTTACCATATTTAATTATTATTTATTTTTGTAAATAAATTTATCATTAAATAATTAGGTTAAAACTAGATCAAACTTAAATATTTTTTCAATAATTAAAATGTTTAGAATTAGGGTTTCAATTTCATTTAATTTTCTCATTAAACTCCATAAATACAAAAACTCCAAAAATAAATTCTTTCTTTCATTTAACTTAATTAATTTATTAACTGTAATTTAATTTCTTTAAAAGGGTCCAACGCCCTCGCTTTCGATTATAATTTCGTTTCGCGCGTTTATTTTATTTCTTTTCTTATAAATTTCATGTAATTGCTCCAAAGCCTTGTAATATATTAATTAGGACATTTATCTTTCCGCATTTTATTTTATTCAAATCGGGTCTTGGACTAATTTGGCGATGTAGACCCGCGCCTTTGTAATAGCGTAGGACTTTTACCTTCTCGCATCTTTTAACTGTTAATAACTTGCATGAAAGAATGAATGCCAAAAATAAAAACAAAGCGTAGATCACCAATGCATGACAAGATAAACATAATTGAAAATGACACACAAATCACACACCACCCCTAGGGTACGCCTCACTGTTGCCTTGCCCCTCGAAAAGTGGTCGTCGAGTAGAGGACGTTTTAGTAAGTCCTCATGTCCATGAACATGGCATGAGGGTAGCTTCTAAGGTGTCTTCCTATTGCTCTGGTGACCACACTATCCCGAACCCTTGAATTGACCCGAACACCTCCAACGGTGGTGCTACCTACCTCTCAATGGTGGGATGGCACTACTTTAAGGACACTTACACAGACGAATTCCTTAGGGTAGGTAGATGACTCGTAGATACTTGCTCTAATTTCAAAACAAATCAAAAAAAACTTCTTTTCACATCGACACTTTTTTCAAAAAGCTTTCAAAAACAACTTTTCAAACACTCTTGAGGACTGATACAAGAGTCGAACTGAAATTTTCAAAGAAACTTTTTTTAAACCCACAGTTGAAAAGCAAACAAACAATTTTGAAAACACAATGAGCAAGTATCTAAGAGCCCATGGATAACCATGGATAGAAAGGGTGCTAACAGTTTCCCTTTCTATAAATCTACCTCCCGAACTGAGAACTAATCTCAATAAGGAATTTTTCTGCGCTTTTGTCCTTTCCATATTGGAGAAAATAAAAGACGGTGGCGACTCTTGCTTCCGCGACATTTCGCGAACCAGCGTTAAACAGTCAGTTCCAGATCCACCGATCACAGAACTGGAGACTCTGCTGGGGACTCTTTTTAAAGTGAGGTGTACCTTAGGATAGTTCATAACTGTGTTTTCAATTGTATTGACTTGTTTGCTTTAAAATTGTGGGTTGCACGGGAGTTACATAGATCCTAACCCGGATCTGGGGATACCCTATTTAGGTAGCATAAGCTGTGAGGGACCTGTCCGGTGTAGACCGACATGGGTGAAGCAGTGGCTACGTTGGTGTGGCGCCTTGGTCTGTACCGATATCCCTTGTGTTGCAACGAGGAGAATATGGGTCTTCTGAGGAGTCATTAAGCACCGGCAGACCTTAGAACCTTAAATGACACAACTTGGCCATTAGAACAGTAGCAGTATGCTACGCCCATTGAGGCTAAACTCTCGTGATGGTTCTGGCCGCAAGAAAAGATTGCGATGCTGGAGTTATGACCGATTGAGGGTAGTCAATGATATTGGGATCCTCTAAGAACCCGGTTACTTTTGATAGGACATGTATGAACCAACAAACTGAAAGAGGGTAATACCTAGACCTCATGCTGGCCTAAACTTTAAGGGCTTGTCTTGTGTGACTTGTGTGCCTTACCATGTTTGCCTTTGTAAATATTTGTGGTGTGCTTTATCATAACATCATAACATCATGAGCATTGCATGCATCCTGCATAAGGACTGACCATTTCAAAGACAAGAGGGTTTCACCTTTGCTCTGTTTTGTAGGACATCATGATGCCTATGCGAAGGACGACTATCCGGTTCAACTTTGTTCACCCACATGAGTTGCTTGAAGAGCTGGTTAGCAGAATTCCAAATACCACTTCCTTCATCCAGAGGCATGGTTCTCTTCTCAGCTTAGTCACTGCAAAGCGGGATCAACAGTTGATGAGTGTCCTGACCCAGTTCTATGACCCTCTGTACCAGTGCTTCACCTTTCAAGACTTCCAGCTGGTCCCTACCCTGGAAGAGTTCTCTGATTTGCTTGGTATCCCTATCTTGGATCAGACTCCCTTTACTGGTTGGGAAAAGACCCTCAGGCTTGAGGAGGTTGCTGCAGCTCTTCCCTTGACCCATCAAGAAGTAATGGACAACTGGGTGACTAGAAGCAGAGTTAAGGGTTTCTTGGCCAAGTTCTTGATTGGTAAAGCTAACAGTTTCTGGAATGACTTGGACTTTAGGGCATATGAAGACATCCTGGCTCTCTTAATCTATGGGCTAGTCTTGTTTCCTAATCCGGACAACTTCATCAACGTCACTGCCATAAGGATCTTTATGTCTCAGAACCCGGTGCCCACTCTCTTGGGTGACATCCTGCAGCAACTCTATGCTCGTACTGCCCGAAGACGAGGAACTCTGTGGTGTTGTATCCCTTTGTTGGTGAGGTGGTTTATTTCGCACCTCCCTAAGTTCGTACTGAAGAACCAAGAAGGAAGAGGCTGGGCTCATAGGTTAATGTCTCTCACCGACAAGGACATCATTTGGACTTTCAGAGGTTTGGATGAGATAGCTGTTATTGATCGTTGGGGGGAATACCCTAATGTTCCTTTGATTGGTACTCAAGGAGGAATCTCTTACAATCCATGTCTAGCGCTCCGTCAGTTTGGAAGGCCCAGAAGAGCAGGGCCTCACGAGATGTTGGTGCCTCACATCAGTTTTGAGTTTCAGGTGGATAGTGACGAGCTGCGTCGTAGGTTCATCAAGGCTTGGGACAGAATTCATAAAGCTGATCCACAAGAGTTGGGGCCAAAGACTTCTCTACCTATGGAAGCCTACTACAAATGGGTTCGCATCCGTGCTCAGAAGTTAGGAATGCCATACGAAGTTGTCAGACCCGTCATTCTTGAGTATCCTGACAAAGATGGGGTTCCTTCAACTGTCCTCCCTCCTCAGATACCTACTGATTATGAGACATTAAAGAGGTCTTGGTCGCAACTGCGAGAAGAACGGGATTCCTATCGGGAAAAGTTCAACGAGCAGGAATTGAAGATCCAGAAGCTGACAAAGCAGTTGGAGAACGAGCGAGCTCTGAATGACTACATCCGTACTGAGAAGAGGAGACCATGGGATCAATAAGGAGCTCTGGATGCTCTTTTACAGTTTTATTTCCCTTTTCAACATTTCTCTTTTATGTAACGCCTAAGGGCAATCTGTTGAACAATTTAAATTTCAAAGTTGAATCTAATGAAGTGTGTTCCTTTTTGTTTACAAAGTTGATTCTCGATTGTCTTTGAAAACATAAATCATACGCATTCCATTCATCATGTGCATAGCAGGTATTCTTCTTTTCAGGTTGCTTACTGTTCTTCGCTGTTTATTTCAGCATCATGAACCCTGACTCATCATCAACCGAGATGTCTATCAAGGCCCTTCAGGCGCAGAACGCACAATTTCAGGAGCTGATCATGGGTTTGGCTCAAGGCCAAGAAGAGCTGAAGGCTCTACTCCTGAAGAAGGAGAAGAAGAAAAAGAAGAGAACTGTTCTTTTCAACTCGGGCCGAAGGTTTGGCAACACTCTGCAGAATGAGGAAGCTGGTTCTTCTGTAGGCAAGAGCAGTCCCCAAGGGGGAAAAGGTCCTAGTCCAGTAGTCTCTGACAACGAGACTGACTTCAATGAGGAACAGTATCCTCCTGCTGAAGACAGATACAAGCAGTTGGAAGACAGACTGAATGCAATGGAGATCCAACAAGTGCCTGGGCTGGATTTCGGAGACTTGGGCTTATCTACTGGTGTGATCATTCCTCACAAGTTTAAGGCACCATCTTTCACCAAGTATGACGGGGCGTCTTGCCCCAAGCTACACCTCAGATCTTATGTGCGGAAGATTCAATCGTACACAGTGGACAAGAACTTGTGGATCCACTTCTTCCAGGAGAGTCTTTCAGGGACTCATCTCGAATGGTTCTATCAGTTGGATGGGACCAAGGTTCGCAACTGGGAGGAGTTGGCTACTGCTTTTTATAAGAAGTATCAATATAATGCCGACCTTGCTCCTACACGTACCCAACTCCAGGGTATGTCGCTAGGATCAAGCGAAGGTTTTAAAGAGTATGCACAGAAGTGGAGGGATCTGGCTGGTAGGGTGCAGCCTCCGTTAACTGACCGTGAGCTAGTGGATATGTTCTTGGGGACCCTCTCCGGGCCGTTTTTCAATCATCTTATCGGTAATTCGTCTGCAGGGTTTACTGATCTTATTCTGACTGGGGAAAGGATAGAGGCTGGAATGAAGTCCGGAAAAATTCAGAAGGGTGCATCGTCAAGTTCTGAGAAGAAGCCCTTTAAGAAGGAGGCCAGTGCTGTATATGGGCCTAGAAGGCAAGAGAAACCAGAGCGCCGCCAGTCTGTCAACGCGGTGATGATTGCCAAGCCTGCTGCCGCTCCTCGGCAAACCAATCCACCTAGGGCTGAAAGACCCAGAAGAGAATTCACCCGGCTGAGTATGACTTTGTCGCAAATCTTGCCGCAGTTGCTATCCACCAATTTGGTGACTGTTAGAGAGGCCCCTAAGGTTGTGAATACTGCCTCTCCCAAGTACAATCCAAATGCCCGCTGTGCTTATCACTCCGATAGCCCGGGGCATTCCACTGATGACTGTTGGGCCTTAAGGAATAAGGTGCAAGACCTTATTGACGCAAAAGAGATACAATTTGAAGCGCCTGAGAGGCCAAATGTGGTGACTGCTCCTATGCCCCAGCATGGAGTGAATGCCGTTGATGAAGATGTGTATGCCGTTTCTGTGAATGATGTAGCTACTCCTCTGATGACTGTTAAGAGGAACCTACTGCTGGCCGGTTTATTTCCGGGTTGTAGTGAAGGTTGCCTTTTCTGTGCTGTTTCCCTTTCTGGTTGTCCTTTGCTGAAGTTGGGCATCCAAAGCCTGATGGACAGTAAAGAGATTCTGTTCAAGAAGACCGCTGTTTCGTTTGTTCCTGTGGAAGAAGTTTCTGTTGTTACAATCTTTAATAATCCGATCAAGGCTCTCCCAAGGAAGCCGGTTAAAATCATGACTGTCGCCCCAATTGTGATTACTGTTCCGGGGCCTCTCCCCTATGAATCTGATAAGGCCGTCCCATGGCACTATGGGGCAGATGTGTATGTACATGGAATAAAGCAAGAATTCAACACTGGCACCAGCATCAGCAATATCACTGGTCCAACCAAAGTTACCCGCAGTGGCAGGCTCTTCTCGCCTGACATTGCACCGCCAACTATTCAAAGACCCCTCATTATAACACCTGCAAGTGCACCTATTCCCATTTCTGATCAAGTTGCTTCCCCTGCTGCCGAGTCATCTAATGCTCGGGGCAAAGGGATTGAAGATGAGCCTGCCCGGATGGAGGCACCAAAATCTGTGAATGCTGAGGCCTCCCAACAAGAGATGGAGGAAATTCTGAAGATAATCAAGAAGAGCGATTTTAATGTTGTTGAACAACTGGGGCATACACCCTCCAAAATCTCTATGCTCTCCTTGCTGCTGTGCTCAGAGGCCCATGCTAAGGCCTTGATTTCATTTCTTAAGACGGCTCACGTACCACATGAGACATCTGCAGTCCAGTTTACTGATTGCGTAGCCAATTTGACAGCCGACAATGGTTTGGGTTTCTCGGATGCTGACCTTACTGCTAAAGGAAAGGACCACAATGACGCCCTGCATGTCTCTATTGAATGCAGGGGCACTACTCTTGCGCACGTGTTGGTAGACACTGGTTCTTCCCTGAATGTGCTACCCAAAAAGGCCTTAGACCAGTTGGATTGCGAGGGCCTGGAGCTGAAACCTAGCAACATCATTGTCAGAGCCTTTGACGGTTCTAAGAGGATGGTCCATGGAGAGGTAGACATTCCTATTCGTGTGGGTTCTCAAGTATTCGACTCTACTTTCTATGTGATGGACATTCGTCCATCGTATTCTTGTCTACTGGGTCGACCTTGGATCCACAAAGCTGGGGCAGTGACCTCTACCCTACACCAGAAGCTCAAATACCCCGTCAGAGGGAAGATTGTCACTGTGCAGGGAGAGGAGGAGTATATGGTGAGCCATTTGAATTCCTTCAGGTATATTGAGATGGACGGGGAATTTATTGAAACCCCCTTTCAGCATTTCGAAGAGGTACCTCCAACATTGGCAGCGGCAGAAACAGTGGTTGAAGAGGATGTTCCTTTGAAGATGGCTTCCTTGAAGGATGCTCGGGCTGTAATCAAGAAAGGTGAATGTGCTAACTGGGGCAGGCTCCCTGATTTTACACCTAAAACTGATAAGTTTGGAATGGGTTTTACTGCAGAGGGTCAGAAGGCTGTGCACAAGGCAAAGACCAGAAGACCTCCTGTGCTCATTACCAACCCAGGAGTGAATGCTATTGGGGATGAAGATGAGGTGGAAGAATCAGAGTTCGATAGTTGGATCTACCCGACGACTGATGGTGGATTGACCAATTGGATTGCTAAAGATCATACTCCTGTTACTTTTGTTACGCAGTAATAAACTCCTTTGTTTTTGTTATTTGTAATAAATAATGAATTAAAACTCTATGGCCCGGTGTCTTACCCGGGGCACCGTGGCTTCATTTGTGAGGGTATATTAATTGTCATTTCATATATCATGAATAAAGACCTTGGACGTTTTCTCGCATTTCAAATCTTATGCTCCTTTTTCTTTCCTTTCTTTATATATTGCAAAGCATCTGTATTTACACACACTCACTCATACAGGTTTCAATCCACTCTGGATCTCACTGGTAACGACTCTGCTACTGCCAGTTATGACTTTGAAAATCCGATCAACTTAGCCGAAGACGAAGGTGAAGATGATTGCGAAGTGCCTGGAGAGCTTGCAAGACTGTTACTCCAGGAAGAGAGGGCAATTCAACCATACGAAGAGCAGGTGGAAACGATAAATCTGGGTACTAAGACAGATAGGAAAGAAGTCAAGATTGGTGCCAACCTAGAGCTCAGCGTGAAGCAACGGTTGACTCAGATGCTACATGACTACATGGAAATCTTTGCCTGGTCCTACGAAGACATGCCCGGGTTGGATACCGACATTGTGGTCCATCACTTGCCTACTAAGGAAGACTGCCCTCCGGTTAAGCAAAAGGTCCGCCGTATGCGTCCAGAGATGTCTGAGAAGATCAAAGCCGAGGTTATGAAACAGTTCGATGCCGGGTTTCTTGCAGTGACTTCTTACCCTCAGTGGGTTGCTAATGTGGTGCCAGTACCTAAGAAAGATGGAAAGGTCAGAATGTGTGTCGACTACAGGGATCTGAACAGGGCCAGCCCCAAAGATGACTTCCCCCTACCTCACATTGATGTCCTTATTGACAATACTGCTCAGCATAAGGTGTTCTCTTTCATGGACGGTTTTTCAGGCTATAATCAGATCAAGATGGCTCCTGAAGACATGGAAAAGACTACCTTTGTTACTCAGTGGGGCACCTTCTGTTACAAGGTCATGCCTTTTGGACTGAAAAATGCTGGGGCAACCTACCAACGTGCCATGGTTGCTCTATTTCATGACATGATCCATCATGAGATTGAAGTGTATGTTGACGACATGATTGCAAGGTCCCAAACTGAGTAAGAACACCTTGATCATCTGCAGAAATTGTTTGACCGTCTGAAGTTGTACAAGCTGAGGTTGAACCCGAACAAGTGCACCTTCGGGGTTAGATCCGGGAAGTTGCTAGGCTTCGTCGTAAGTGATAAAGGTATTCAAGTGGACCCTGCCAAGGTTAAAGCTATTCAAGAGATGCCAGTTCCTAAGACAGAGAAAGAGGTCAGAGGTTTTTTAGGACGCCTGAATTACATTGCCCGATTCATCTCGCACCTAACTGCTACCTGTGAACCAATCTTCAAGCTGCCGAAGAAAGATCAGGTAGTACGTTGGAATGATGAATGTCAGGCTGCTTTTGACAGAATCAAAGAGTATCTCCAAGAACCACCCATCCTTATGCCACCGGTTGAAGGGAGACCTCTGATATTATACCTGACAGTACTTGACAACTCAATGGGGTGTGTGCTGGGGCAGCATGACGAGTCTGGCCGAAAAGAGCATGCCATTTATTACCTTAGAAAAAAGTTTACCGACTGTGAGACCCGATACTCACTGCTCGAGAAAACTTGCTGCGCTTTGGTATGGGCTGCTCGCCGGCTGAGACAGTATATGCTGACTCACACTACCTTGTTGATCTCAAAGATGGATCCAATAAAGTACATATTTGAAAAGCCTGCTCTGTCTGGGAGAATAGCAAGATGGCAGATGATCTTGACAGAATACGATATCCAGTACACGACTCAGAAAGCCATCAAAGGAAGTGTATTGGCAGACCACTTGGCACATCAGGCAGTAGACGACTATCAGTCAATGAACTTTGAGTTTCCTGATGAGAGTATCATGATAGTGACTGATTGTGAAGTACCTGGACCGGATGAAGGACCTAAGGAAGGATCCCGATGGTCTATGCACTTTGACGGAGCCTCCAACGCTTTGGGTAACGACATCGGCGCTGTGATCATATCACCTCAAGGCACTCATACTCCACTCACTGCCCGACTATGTTTCAACTGCACCAACAACATGGCGGAGTATGAGGCATGCATCATGGGTCTCCAAGCTGCGATCGACTTAAGGATCAAGTTTCTGAGTGTCTTCGGAGATTCCGCTTTCGTGATCAATCAGATCAAAGGAGAGTAGGATACGAAACATCCGAATCTTATTCCTTACAAAGAATGTGTGTTGACATTGATCCCCCACTTCACAGAGATAACCTTTGAACATTTCCCAAAAGAGGAGAATCAGTTAGCGGACGTGTTAGCTACGATGTCTTCCATGTTCAAGGTCAAATGGGACAATGAGGCTCCCCAGGTCACTATCTGGAAACTGGACGAACCGGCATACTGTTGTGATCTTGAAACTGAGTTGGTGACTGAGAAGCCTTGGTACCATGAGGTGAAGAGATATTTGGAAGCTCAGGAATACCCTGAAGGTGCATCTGTCAACGATAAGAAGTTTCTGAGAAGATTCGCAGCGAAGTTCTTCCTTAGCAACGGCATCCTGTATAAGCGAAACCATGATTCGACCTTACTGCGTTGTGTGGATAAGACTGAAGCAGAAAGGATCATGGAAGAGCTACATGAAGGGACCTTCGAAACACATTCCAGTGGACACACTATGGCAAAGAAAATCCTTCGGGCAGGGTATTTTTGGTCCACAATGGAAGCCGACTGTTACCAACACTCTTGGACATGTCACAAATGCCAGATATATGCAGACAAGGTGCATGTTCCTCCAGTTCCTCTAAATGTTCTAACTGCGCCTTGGCCGTTTGCAATGTGGGGCATAGATATGATCGGCGAGATTAAACCTACAGCATCCAATGGGCATCGCTTCATCCTGGTAGCGATTGATTACTTCACGAAGTGGGTTGAAGCAGCTTCCTACGCTACGGTAACCAAGACTGTTGTGGCACGGTTCATTCGGCACAACTTGATCTGTCGATACGGCGTCCCAGAAAGAATCATTACAGACAACGGTACCAACCTCAATAACAAGATGATCACTGAGCTCTGCGAGCAGTTTAAGATACAGCACCACAACTCTTCTCCTTACAGACCGAAGATGAATGGGGCTGTAGAAGCAGCAAATAAAAATATCAAGAAAATCGTGCAGAAGATGACAGTGACTTATAAAGATTGGCATGAGATGTTACCGTTCGCTCTACATGGGTACCGTACCTCAGCCAGGACGTCAACCGGGGCAACTCCCTTCTCCTTGGTCTACGGTATGGAGGCAGTCTTGCCGATCGAAGTGCAGATACCCTCTCTCCGGATAATGAAGGATGCAGATCTGAGTGAAGATGATTGGATCCAGACACGACTTGATCAGCTAAACCTTATCGACGAAAAGAGACTTGCTGCTATTTGTCACGGTCAAACGTACCAAAAACGGATGATCAGGGCATTTAACAAAAAGGTCAGACCACAAGAATATCAAGTTGGGGATCTGGTAATCAAGCGTATCATTCTACCTCAGAGTGATCCAAGGGGAAAATGGACCCCTGCGTACGAAGGGCCATTTGTGGTTAAACATGTGTTCTCAGGAGGAGCCATGATTCTAACCAACATGGATGGTGACGACCTTCCTCACCCCGCCAATGCACACATAGTAAAAAGATACTACGCATGAAAAAAGACCCGCTAGGTTGACATACCTAGGCAAAAATTAGGGCTTCCCGGCGAACCAAAAGGGTTCGGGCAAAATGAAGGGATGAAATAAAAAAAATTTGTACACCCGGCAAGTCGAAAACCAGAAAAGGCGGCTTGGGAAAAAATGGGTATCCCGGTGGACCGAAAACCCGAAAGGACGGTCCAGGCAAAAGTTAGGGATAAAGCGTAAAACTATGTCTCATTGGATCACTTTGCATCCAGAATCCGGTATCTATATCAAGTTCAGACGGCATCGATCAATCAGCTTCATCTTCAGCTAGGTCATCAAGTGATGAGACGCTCGAAGATATAAAGGCGATAACAGAGTTGGAACCCAGTGGGATCATCCTATTCACATAGCTGTTTTATTTTCTTTTGTACAAATTTGTATAAACTCTTTTGTTCGGCGGCGTTCTCTTACTAGGACGTCAGCCTCTTGTACATAAACGCCTATTTTACAGGCAAATTCAAAAATCAATACAAAAACTCACTTTTCAATTAAAATTGCCAATTGTTTTTCCTTTTCTGTTCTGTTTTGCAAAGACCGTCCAAGGTTCAATTTGTGATATATGCATTGACAATAATTTGCTAACTCATGAATATTTGCATACGAAACAAAGGATTAATTACAGGTAACATTAGAAACAGGGGAAATAATGAGTTGTCTAAGCGATCTAATTGCTCTATCCACCAAGGTACCAAGGTAAGTTCGGCTGAAGAACATAACCAGTATACCTTAATTCCCTAGAGAGTGAGTCAGCAAGTCAATACACTCTCCCCGAGCAAAGTTACAGTCAACCTTAGGGAAGTTGGGTATCCTCCAGCAGATCTCAACATTCCCCAGCAATATACAGGCATTCTTAACAAGCATCCCCGACAGTCTTAACCTAAAAGATTGTTCCCCGACGGTATATCAAACATTCAATGGAGTCACTTCCCCAATATAGTTCAAAAGTTCCCCAGGAGAGTCCAATCCAGTTTCCCCAGGAAAGTGGGAATCCCTCTCCCCAAGCAGTAAGCTCATCCCCAGTAGATTCTGGAAGCTTATCCCTCGCAGAGCACGAACGCGTCTCCCGGCTTTATTCAAAGGTTATTTCCCTACCAGGATATAACTGGGTTATCCTCAGCCAAAAGCCACGGAAAGATCGTTCTCGGCGAAGTCTTCTTATCCCCATCAAAGTCTATTAACACTCCCAACGTAACAACGGTATCCCCAGCGGAGTTATCATCAACATCTCCACAGCATACCTCTCTCCCCACAGAGTATTGCTCCCCAGTAAGATCGCTAGAGTAATTTTCTCCCCGCAGAGTAATCCATTCGCCAAGTTTATTCCCCAACGGAGTTATCTTCTCCTACCGGTATTCTTGCAACTATCATCCCCAGCGGAGACAACAAAGCACTATTCTCCAACATCAGCCCAAGATTTAACTTCCCGGAACCCGTCAAGGATTTACTTTCCCAAGACGAAGATACATTCATAAACATCACATTTTCATACATCATTATAGCATGCATATATGCATCATATCTTACAAATCTCATTTATGTTGAGAACATCATTGCTTGATCCATATCATGCATTGCATATGACTGACCTTTACCTTTCAGGAAAGATCCAGTTAAGTTCTCAGCTATATTTCAAAGACTTTAGTCTAGTTCAGTTAAATCGATTCTAAGATTTTTATGATTCTTATCCAGTCAAAGGCCTTCTCTGGTTCAGTCAGATCGACCCTAAGATCTCCCTGATTCTTATCCAGTTGAAGATTCCAAGACCTTGTCCGGTTCAGTTAAATCGACCCTAAGATTTTTCTGATTCTTATCCAGTCAAAGGCCTTCTCTGGTTCAGTCAGATAGACCCTAAGATCTCCCTGATTCTTATCCAGTTGAAGATTCCAAGACTTTAGTCTGGTTCAGTTAAATTGATTCTAAGATTTTTCTGATTCTTATCCAGTCAAAGGCCTTCTCTGGTTCAGTCAGATCGACCCTAAGATCTCCCTGATTCTTATCCAGTTGAAGATTCCAAGACCTTCTCCGGTTCAGTTAAATCGACCCTAAGATTTTTCTGATTCTTATCCAGTCAAAGGCTTTCTCTGGTTCAGTCAGATCGACCCTAAGATCTCCCTGATTCTTATCCAGTTGAAGATTCCAAGACCTTGTCCGGTTCAGTTAAATCGATTCTAAGATTTTTCTGATTCTTATCCAGTCAAAGGCCTTCTCTGGTTCAGTCAGATCGACCCTAAGATCTCCCTGATTCTTATCCAGTTGAAGATTCCAAGACCTTGTCCGGTTCAGTTAAATCGACCCTAAGATTTTCCTGATTCTTATCCAGTCAAAGGCCTTCTCTGGTTCAGTCAGATCGACCCTAAGATCTCCCTGATTCTTATCCAGTTGAAGATATTTCAAGACCTTGTCCGGTTCAGTTAAATCGACCCTAAGATTTTCCTGATTCTTATCCAGTCAGAGGCCTTCTCCGGTTCAGTCAGATCGACCCTAAGATCTCCCTGATTCTTATCTCGGTAGGAGACATCCAAGATTCTCTCAGCGTTCCTGTTGAGGTAGTAATCATCCAAGATTCTCTCAGCGTTCCTGTTGAAGTAGTAATCGTCCAAGGTTCTCTCACCGTCCCGTTGAGGTAGTAACCATCCCTGGTTCATTCATCACCGTTTGAAGCTCCAGATTCAACTCCTGTAACCAGTCAGGGCGCATCTATACAAAGAGTTTGAAGACCAACCCCTGTAACAGGTCAGGTAATCATTTTCCTTTTCAGGTACGCAACTTCTCGCTAAGGAATCTCTTACGCGGTCGACATCCAGATGGCATCTATAAGCCCATCCACCTATCCATCACCTCTCAGCATGGCATCTATAAGCCCATCACCCTATCCATCAATCTCAGCATGGCATCTATAAGCCCATCACCCTATCCATCAATCTCCAAGTGGCATCTATAAGCCCATTCCCACCATCACTGCTAACATGTGAGCGCAAATTTCTGGGCACTCTAGTGTTCAATCATCTTCCACCTTCGGATTACGAAAGGCACGTCAGCCAATCTGCATCCTCAGGTCTAAGAAGATTGAACAGGGGCAACTGTTGTACCCCAAAATTTGCCCTCCCATATTCTTCAAGATTTGCAAAAAGCATGCTTCAAAACCTCCCCAAGGGTTGCACAGTTCAAGGGTCTCCTAACAGTAAAAAAAACTAGGGTTTTGGTTCTGACAAAGAAGTTGAAGTTTTCAAGGGTCCAAACAAGTCCCAAATGCCTACAAACATTGTCAAGTATCCTCATGTCAAGTTTCAAGACTTACAGCACAAAATGGCACAGTCAAAAACCCTAATTGCTCAACAGTCAACTGCAGGGGCAAAATGGTCATTTGACAGTCAAAAGTTCAAATTTTTGGTCAACATCTTATTTTGAAGCCACAAAAATCATTTGATCAATGCTGGATCATGATTTTCAAGGTATGGCTCAAAAAGTCTCAAGATGCAAAAGTTTCCATATTTGGACAGTTGAAAAAGTCAACTGTAACTTGACCAATGCATAACTTCCACATGGTTTATCAGAAAAATTCCATCCAAAGCTCATTTTGAAGAGAATGACATTTCCTACAACTCCTCTTCACACTTCAAGTCCAAGAAATGCTCTCACAAAAAGTTATCAATCTCAACATTATAGGTCATTTTCAAAAGTCAACAAAAAGGGACTTTAAGTCAAAGGCCATAATTTGATATTGGTAAATCAAACTGACATGGGACCAAAGGAATTGGTTAGAGGACTTCAAGACCTTTCCAAAATGTCCAAGAACATGATCAAAGCTTAAATATTGAGCAAGATATGCCTTGTGGAAGTTGGGAAATATTTGGGAATTTTGAAAAGTCAACTTTGCTTCAAATGCCTCAAAATTGCTAATGGGCCACATTTTCTTCCAAGAATCATTATCCAAAGGCTATGCACGACCATTTGACCCAAAGGGGATTTATTTCATCATTTTTTATCATTTATTTGAATTTTTATCACCATTAATTCATTTAATTAAATAAAATATGACAAAAATACTAAACAAATGCTTTTGAATCCTTTTATGCAGCATATGCCCTTATTATTCACTCAAGATCTCGTGCACATCAAAAAAGGAAAGATTTTGTGCAAATTGGCATGTTCTTCATGAGGAAAAGATTGAAAAAGATTCCATGGAAATCAAATATTTGATTCATCAATGCAAAGGTTTATGGACTCAAATTTCTACCCTAATTCGTCCCATACATATACAGAATGCTAAACCTAATGCTAAGAACCTGAAAGCTGCGCCTCAAACCTCATACACATTTTGCATTTTTGTGAAAAAACTTCAAAACTGAAAACACAGTTCCAGCGCAATTCAAAGCAAAATAACCATTCCAATAGCTTGCCAAGGCCTCAAGGAAACTTTCTGGATCAAAACCACAGCTTCTAACCCCAAGAAACGGTAGAACGAAACCGTCCTTTTCTTAATATTTCTCACATTCATGTTTTGATTTATACGTATCCTCTATGCATTTTTCTTGTTGTTTCATACTAATTGAATCATTCTAAAGCTAACAGTATTATTCAATTGAGTTTTTAAGGCCTGTGCACGAATCCACCATGGGAGCCCTTTAGGGTTGCAGAGACTTTAAAAGAGGGCTTTGTTCCTCTGGAAAAATTAGGCTATAAGACCGATACAATTGAATTCGTGACCTTCATACGAATACAACAATCACATCGCGCCCTTTTTATATGCTTGTATGGCCTAATCGCTATTTTCCAGTTTCAGGATTAGCGGGGGTTTAAAACCCCCGCTATTTGCTTTATTTACAGGTACAACGTGAGGAAGACGCTGAGTTGTCTCAATGTGATAGGGCCATTCAAACGTTCGCGCTTAATTTTTGTTTTACACCAATAGTACTTGTTCTCTTTCATATGCATCAGGTTCCACTAATATTACAAAGAGCGCGCTTGGCACAGTTGGTTGATGCGTTGTCCTTCAAGCACTGGGACCTGGGTTCGATTCCCAGGTCCCCATATTCCTCTATATTTTTTATGTTTATGTGTTCAGGTGATCACCATACTCAAGGGAGCACCATAGGCCTCAATGTTTGTGCCTGCCACGCGCCAGGGAGATTCATCTAATGGTCAGATCACATAGTCCACCATGCACCCTCAGTCAACCATGTGCATACAAGCCAGAAAAGTCAACGTGGCCAAGCTTCTATTGGGCCAAAATTGCTGCAAATCCACCTCTAAATTGGGACAACCACCCCCCATGTTTGCCTTTCTTTTCTCTATTTTTTTCTTTTCTATTATTTATTTTAAATTATATTATTTGTTTTGTTTAATTCCAAATTAATTTTTTAATAATATAAAACACACAAAAATCAAAAAAAGTCAAAAATAAAAATATGTTTTTAATATTTAATTCATAAATAGTTTTTGTAAATAAATTTTATTAACTAATTTAGTTTTAATTCTAGGTTTAATTTTAATGTTTTTTTAATAAACTAAAAAAGGTAGAAATTAGGGTTTTATACTTTTATTCCCTTCTTTTTCTTTTATACCATATTTAATTATTATTTATTTTTGTAAATAAATTTATCATTAAATAATTAGGTTAAAACTAGATCAAACTTAAATATTTTTTTTAATAATTAAAATGTTTAGAATTAGGGTTTCAATTTCATTTAATTTTCTCATTAAACTCCATAAATACAAAAACTCCAAAAATAAATTCTTTCTTTTATTTAACTTAATTAATTTATTAACTGTAATTTAATTTCTTTAAAAGGGTCCAACGCCCTCGCTTTCGATTATAATTTCGTTTCGCGCGTTTATTTTATTTCTTTTCTTATAAATTTCATGTAATTGCTCCAAAGCCTTGTAATATATTAATTAGGACATTTATCTTTCCGCATTTTATTTTATTTAAATCGGGTCTTGGACTAATTTGGCGATGTAGATCCGCGCCTTTGTAATAGCGTAGGACTTTTACCTTCTCGCATCTTTTAACTGTTAATAACTTGCATGAAAGAATGAATGCCAAAAATAAAAACAAAGCGTAGATCACCAATGCATGACAAGATAAACATAATTGAAAATGACACACAAATCACACACCACCCCTAGGGTACGCCTCACTGTTGCCTTGCCCCTCGAAAAGTGGTCGTCGAGTAGAGGACGTTTTAGTAAGTCCTCATGTCCATGAACATGATATGAGGGTAGCTTCTAAGGTGTCTTCCTATTGCTCTGGTGACCACACTGTCCCGAACCCTCGAATTGACCCGAACACCTCCAACGGTGGTGCTACCTACCTCTCAATGGTGGGATGGCACTACTTTAAGGACACTTACACAGACGAATTCCTTAGGGTAGGTAGATGACTCGTAGATACTTGCTCTAATTTCAAAACAAATAAAAAAAAACTTCTTTTCACATCGACACTTTTTTCAAAAAGCTTTCAAAAACAACTTTTCAAACACTCTTGAGGACTGATACAAGAGTCAAACTGAAATTTTCAAAGAAACTTTTTTTAAACCCACAGTTGAAAAGCAAACAAACAATTTTGAAAACACAATGAGCAAGTATCTAAGAGCCCATGGATAACCATGGATAGAAAGGGTGCTAACACCTTCCCTTTCTATAAATCTATCTCCCGAACCGAGAACTAATCTCAATAAGGAATTTTTCTGCGCTTTTGTCCTTTCCATATTGGAGAAAATAAAAGACGGTGGCGACTCTTGCTTCCGCGACATTTCGCGAACCAGCGTTAAACAGTCAGTTCCAGATCCACCGATCACAGTACCATTATGCAGTTCAACTATGATCTGCTCAGCTTCAACTTTGTCCACACAACGGAGCAGAATGCAATCATGATTGCGCTTGTATAGGATACCATTGCTGAAGAAGATCTTTGCCGAGAACCTCCTTAAGAACTTTTTGTCGTTGACGGAAGCTCCTTCAGGGTATTCTTGAGTCTCGAGATGCCTTTTGACGTCATGAAACCATGGTCGGTCCACTACCTCTTTGGTATTAATCTCGTGACAATGTGCAGGTTCGTCCATCCGCTCAATGGTGATTTAGGGAGCCTCATTATCCCAGTTGAGTTTAAACATGGATGACATTGTAGCTAGAGCATCTGCTAGCTGATTTTCTTCTCGCGGGAAGTGCTCGAAGGTAATCTGCTCGAAATGTGGTAGCAATGTCAAAACATGTTCTTTGTAAGGGATGAGGTTTGGATGTTTAGTATCCCACTCTCCTTTGATTTGACTGATAACCAAAGTTGAGTCCCCAAATACAATCAAGGATTTGATTCCTAAGTAAATTACGGCCTTGAGACCAAAGATACAAGCTTCATACTCGGCTATGTTGTTGGTGCAGCTGAAGCAGAGTCTGGCAGTGAAAGGTGTATGGAAACCTTCTGGAGAGATAAGTACAACACCGATACCATTGCCAAGTGCATTGGAGGCACCATCAAAGTACAAAGTCCATCGAGATCCTTGTTCAGGTCCGTCATATGGTCTTTTCTCTTCAATGTTATCTACTTTCATGATATCCTCGTCGGGGAAGTCAAATCTCATAGATTGGTAATCTTCGACATCTTGATGGGCCAGATGATCGGCTAATACACTCCCCTTTATAGATTTTTGGGTTGTGTATTGTATATCATACTCCGTTAGGATCATCTACCATCTAGCGATTCTTCCAGATAGAGCAGGCTTTTCAAAGATGTACTTGATCGGATCCATCTTAGAGATCAGCAAAGTGGTATGAGTTAACATATATTGCCTTAGCCGGCGAGCAGCCCATACCAAAGTGCAACAAGTTTTCTCGAGCAGTGAGTATCGGGTCTCAAAGTCGGTAAACTTTTTGCTAAGGTAATAAATGGCATGCTCTTTTCGGCCAGACTGGTCATGTTGACCCAGTACGCACCCCATTGAATTCTCTAGGACAATCAGATACATGATTAGCGGCCTTTCTTCGACGAGTGGCATCAGGATAAGAGGTTCTAGCAAATACTCCTTGATTTTATCGAAAGCAACTCGACAGTCATCATTCCATTTAACCACCTGATCTTTCTTCAACAACTTGAAGATTGGTTCACAGGTAGATGTTAGGTGAGAGATGAACCTTGCAATGTAGTTTAGGCGTCCCAAGAAACCTTTGACCTCCTTCTTAGTGCGAGGGGCAGGCATTTCTTGTATAGCTTTGACTTTGGCAGGATCAACCTCGATGCCTTTGTTGCTGACTATGAAACCCAAGAGTTTACCGGACCTGACTCTGAAAGTGCACTTGTTAGGGTTCAGTCTGAGCTTATACTCCTTCAACCTGACAAACAACTTTTGTAGATGGTCGAGGTGTTCTTCTTCAGTTTGTGAACGGGCTATCATGTCGTCTATATAGACCTCTATCTCATGATGTATCATATCATGAAACAAAGCCACCATGGTGCATTGATAGGTTGCCCCGACATTCTTCTGTCCGAATGGCATCACTTTATAATAGAACGTACCCCACTGTGTAACAAAAGTAGTTTTCTCCATGTCCTCAGGGGCCATTTTGATCTGGTTGTACCCTGAAAATCCGTTCATGAAAGAAAATACCTTATGCTGAGCTGTATTATCAACCAAGATGTCAATGTGTGGTAGTGGAAAGTCATCTTTAGGGCTGACCCTGTTTAAGTCTCTGTAATCCATGCATATTCTGACTTTTCCGTTCTTCTTAGGCATGGGCACAATGTTAGCAACCCATTGTGGATAGGAGGTAACAACAAGAAATCCAGCATTAAACTGCTTCATAACTTCAGCTTTGATCTTTTCAGACATGTCGGGCCTCATGCGGCGAACTTTCTATTTAACTGGTGGACAGTCTTCTCTTGTAGGGAGACGGTGAACCACAATATCTGTATCAAGTCCCGTCATGTCTTCGTAGGACCAGGTGAAGATCTCAACATATTCATTCAACAACTGAACTAAGCGCTCCTTGACACTTGGCTCTAGGTTGGCACCCACTCTAACTTCCTTTCTATCTTCCTCTGTACCCAAGTTGATTGTCTCTAACAACTCCTCGTGAGGTAGAATAACCCTTTCTTCCTGTTGTAGCAGTCTAGCAATTCTCCGGGCACTTCACAGTCTTCATCACCTTCATATTCGGCATGGTAGACCAGATCTTCAGAGTCACTGAAGGCCATAGCAGAATTGTTACCCATGGAATCCGGAATGGATGGGTACCTGCATTGGTGAGTGTGGGTATGCGTAAGGGATAGCCACCTTTAAACAAATAAAATGTAAAAAAGAAAGAAAATGAACACAAAATTTTATATGTGAAAACGTCCATGATTCATTAAAATGGCATATGAAGATGAAAAATCAAACCCTTACAAATAGACCTATGTACCTCGGGTAAGGCACAAGGTTAAAAGTGTACGAATTGTTCAAGAATTATTACAAACCAACAGAAATGTTTGAAAGATAAATTACTGATTGATGAAAGTAATGGGAATAAAGTCCTTTGCCTCCCAATTGCATAGTCCTCCTTCCACTGTAGGGAAAATCCAGTCTTCTAGATTTCTCTCCTCTTCACCATCCTCCAAAGCATTGACTCCATGATGGGTGATCTTCATTGGTGATCCTCCAGCCCGGGTGCGACGCACAACCTTTTGAGCAGAAGCAGTGAAACCCAAGCCAAATTTATCAGACTTGAAAGGAAAATCGGGAAGCTGCCCCCAGATTATGCTTCCTCCTTCTTCAATCACAGCCTTTGCATCTTTGAGTGACGACATCCGAGGCAGAGGTCGAGTAATCATGGGTATAGAAGGCACTATCTTGGCTGCCATAATCTCCTGAGCTACCTCTTCAAAATGCTGAAAGGGGGTTTCGATGAATTCACCATCCAATTCCATATAGCGGAACGAATTAAGATGGCTTATCATGTATTCCTCCTCACCGTGAACTGTCACAATTTTCCCCTGGACAGGGTACTTGAGCTTCTGATGTAGAGTTGAAGTAACGGCTCCAGCATGAAGAATCCAGGGTCTTCCCAACAAGCAAGAATAGGAGGGACGAATGTCTATGAAATAGAATATGGAGTTAAAGGTTTCAGTTCCCACTTTAATTGGGATGTCCACCTCCCCGTGGACCATCCTTTTAGAACCATCAAAGGCTCTGACAATGATGTTGCTGGGCTTCAAGGTTAAACCTTCACAATCTAGCCTATCCAATGCCTTCTTTGGTAAGACGTTCAGCAATGAACCAGTGTCTACCAGAACATGTGCCAGAGTAGTCCCTCTGCATTCTATCGAGACATGCAAAGCGTTATTATGTTTACCCCCTTTGATTGTTAGATCAGCATCGGAGAATCCTAGACCATTGTCTGCTGTTAGGCTAGCTACACATTCCTGAAACTGATCCGTGGAGGTTTCCTGGGGCACATGGGCCGTCTTCAAGAATTTGATCAAAGCTTTGGCATGAGCTTCTGAAAAAAGTAGCAAGGCCATCATAGATATTTTTGAGGGGGTTTGCCCCAGTTGCCCCCCCAACATTATAATCGCTTTTCTTGATTATTTTCAAAATCTCTTCCATTTCTTTTTGAGAGGTCTCCGGGATGATCAACGGCTGAGCCTTCGTCCTGACAGGCTCTTCTTGGATCCCTTTCCCTCTATCATCAACAGCAGCAGAGGGGACAACCATAGGAGTCACAACTCCTTCAATAATTGGGGTTCTCGCAGATATGTTGACCGAAACAGGGGTAACTTTAGGAACGGTTGAGGGTCCGAAGATTACCTTTGGAGGCGCAATCTCCGGAGAGAAAATTCTTCCACTGCGGGTGATTTTACTTGTTCTACAATGTTTCCAATGTCGGAAGTCTCTTCATCATAACTCTCTTCAGTTGATTCAATTTGCTTAACACCGTGGTAAAAGATCTCTCCCCCATAGTTCCACGGTATTAATTTGTTGGACTTGTACGGGATAGGCCCCGGCATAGTTATCTTCAAAGGTACAATCTTCGAATCAGATGTAATCTTAACAGGTCTTTTGGAGACCTTGGAAAGATTGGCGGATATGGTAATTATCGAAACATCATTAACAGGAGTCGGTATAACATGAGTCTTCTCAAAAAGGATTTCTTGATTATCCATTAGGCGCTGGATGCCTAACTTCAACAACGGACAGTCGGTTGGTAAGGATGAACAAATACAACAATCTTCTTCACAACCTAGGAAAATCCCAGCCTTAAGCAAATTCAACTTGATTATCGGTAGCGGAGTCATCAAATCATCAACAGTAGCAACAAAAAGATCTTCTTCAACAACCTGGACATTGTGACCATGTTTTGGCATTGGAGCAGAGATCACATTAGGCTTTTCAGGGGCGTCGAATTCAACTTCTTTAGCATCTATTAAATCTTGAATCTTATTTTTTAGGGCCCAACATTTGTTAGTGTCGTGCCCTAGGCTGTCTGAATGATAAGCACACTTGGCATTTGAATGGTAGTAAGGAGAAGATGTATTCGGATTCTTTGGTGCTTCTTTCAAACTTGCTAGGTTTAACTTTAAAAGATGAGGGAGAACCTGAGCATGTGTCATATTGATCCGGGTGAACTGCCGTGCAGGCCTTTCCACCCTTGCTTGGTTGGTTCAGGGTTGATTGTTTCGAGGCTGATCAGCTGCAGACTTCTGAATCATTACGGCCCCCACCACTGGCCGGAGCTCAACTCTTCCTTGACTTCTCTGAGAGTAGACAGCTGAGACATCTTTCTTGGATGGAAAAGTCTTTTTGATGGCAGCGGAAGCAGATGCATCCTTTTGAATTTTTTCGCTCTTGATGTCGGCTTCAACTCTCTCACCGGTCAGGATTAACTCGGTGAACCTCGTAGATGAACTTCCAATCAGGTGATTGAAAAAGGGGCCTGACAGTGTACCCAAGAACATATCTACCAGCTCCCTCTCAGATAGAGGTGGTTGCAATCGTCCCGCCAAGTCTCTCCATTTCTGGGCATACTCTTTGAAACCTTCATTTAATACCATGCCCATACTCTGTAATTCAGTACGGGTTGGTGCTAAATCCGCATTATATTGATATTGTCTGTAAAAGGCAGCTGCCAAATCCTCCCAATTGTGCACATCAGACCTCTCTAGTTGGTAGAACCAATCTAACTGCGTCCCCGAAAGACTATCCTGGAAGAATGAACCCATAGATCTTTATCAGAAGAATGCGGTTGGATTTTTCTAACGTAAGATCGTAGGTGCATCTTTGGACAAGACAAACCATCATATTTAGAAAAAAGAGGTACTTTAAACTTAGGGGGAATGAAAATCCCAGCAACCAACCCTAGCTCTTCAAAATCCAGCCCAGGAACTCTCTGCACCTCCATGGCTGCCAGAAGCTCTTCCTGATTCTTGTATTTGTCGTCTGCAGGAGGGTACTGTTGCTCAGAATAATCTTCACCCTCTTCATCTTTTTCTTCCTCAGACTCAGATTGCACTGTGGTTCCTTTACCCTTTCCTACCCTTTCATCAGATGTTGAGGGGAAATCCAGGACCCTTCTAGCTTGACCTTCAAATATTCTACCCAATGTAGCCACACCAACCCTCTTCTTTTTCTTTTTCTCCTTTTCTTTTTCCAGCAAGGTCTTGAGCTCCTCCTGACCCTTTGCCAAGGTCATGAGTAGCTGTTGGAACTGTGAATTCTGCGCTTGTAAGTCTTTGACCGTCTGTTCTATATCCATCTTGCTGAAATAAACAGCACAGAGATAAGGAAACCTAGTGTGAAGACCTGCTTATGCATATGATGAATGATGTATTATTCATGTAATGCATTCAAGGATTCAGAAATTCAAATTTGTTTTAAACAAAAAGGAACACACGTCATATTAATAAGATAGAATTTGTTAGTACATAAATGCCCCATGGGCAAAGTAATACAAAATTCTAATATAAAAAGACGTTGTGCATCCTATTTGGTGCAATGTAGGTGTTGAGAGTCTGCTCTTCATGAAGTTGACGAGTAAGTTCCAAAACCTTCTTCTCACTGGCGTAGAATTGGGCTTCAAAAGTATCGCGTTCTCCCTTGAGTTGTATCCAACTCCTTTGCAAATCTTCTACTGATGTTGGCATGTCAGGATGTAGGAGAGTTTATGGAACCTCTCCTTCCATAACAGGCTCTTTGATTACAGGTAGAATGTAGGGGGTAAGGCATCATAAGACTTTGGGCGCGGGTTCGTACCCACTTGAGGTAAGGCTCAAGAGGGATGGAGTTCTTGTGTCCCAAGGTCTTACTGTCCACTTTGTTGGGCATTCTCCAAGCTCGGATAAACCTTTGTCGAAGTCCTTGATCGTTGTTGTCGAAGTCAAAAACCAAGTCTGGAATCAGCATGTCATGTGGGCCATCCCTTCGGGCATACCCAAACTATCTCAGAGCCAAGCAGGGGTTGTAAGTAATGTCTCCCCTAATTCCAAGTAGAGGGACATTAGGGAATTCCCCATAATGATCAATGATGATAACATTTTCTCTGGATCGAGAACACCAATGAACATCTGAATGTGTAAGAGTCATCAATCGTTGTGACCACCTCAAGCCTTGCTCATTCTTCAAGACTGATTGGGGAAGGTGAGAAATAAACCACCTTGCTATAAGAGGAGTACAACACATGAGAACACCTCTTTTCCTCATTGTTCGAGTGTGAAATGAGTCGAGGATATCCCCAAGTAATGTAGGCACCAAGTTGCAAGCCATGAAGATTTTGACAGCACTGACATCTATAAGCTGGTCAGGGTTAGGGAACAAGACCAACCCATAGATGAGAAGAGCTACAATCTCCTCAAAAGCTTGTAAGTCCAATGAATTCCAGCATCTTTGGGCCTTCTCAAACAGAAACTTTGACAAGAAACCCTTGACACCACTTCTGGTTTCCCAATGACCTATGATATCAGATGGTTGCAAGTGTAGGGCTTGAGCAACATCTTCAGGCTTTGGATCTCTTTCCATACCGTTGTAGGGTAGTTGATGGAGAATAGGAATCCTCAGGAGTTGAGAAAATTCCTCCAAAGTAGGCACAAGTTGGTAATCAGGAAATGTGAAGCAGTGGTGTAGGGGGTCAAAGAACTGGAAGAGAACTTTCACCATGTCTTCCTCAGTGTTGGTGTTGACTAAGTTGAGAAGACGATCATGCCTCTCGGTGAACAAAGATTTCTCAGGAATCCTTGAAGCTAGCTCCTTAAACTGAGGAGGAATTCTCACAAGGTTGACTTGGATTATTTTCCTGCGAAGTGAATCCATTACCTACAAAATAGGAACAAAGATGAAAATCCAAATCCTTGAAATGGTTAGTGGATGCATATGATGCTTCATGATGTTTATGATGTTATGCACAAGTATATATGTACAAACAAATCACACAAGATCCTAGCTTCCGGCTTGCATGGGGTTTCATAGGTAAGTACCCTCTTGAAGTTTAGTTGGCTCAACCTATCCTATAAATAGTAATCGGGTTCTAAGGAGCTCAATATCACTGGATTATTTTCTGTGTTCATTGTTTCAGTTTAGCCACTTTACTGGCGACCGAAATATTCCAAGAAAACAACCCTCAATGAGTGTAGTATCGAGTATCTACCAACTTCGGACTGCACCAAATTCGGTCATCTCACTACCCCTAAAAAGGCCAAGATGGTCAAGTAAAGGTTCTAAAAGTCCATTAGTGTTTTATGACATCACTCAGTGGCCCCGTATTCTCTTTGATTAACTCAAAGGCTACCGGTGCCCACAAATATGTCGCACTAATATAACTATTGCTTCAACCATGTCGGTATACCCCGCACAGTTTCCACAACGTATTGCTATTTACCTATGAATGTTTCCCAAATCCGGGTAGAGGATTCAAACCCAAACAATAGAAACAAATGTAAAGCAATCAAGTCAAACAAGATAAGCATGTAAAGGGGATCTAAAACCCTAAGGTAACCCCACTTTTAAATATTTTCCCTAGCAGAGTCGCCAGTTCTGTGATGCGGTGGGAGAACTGACTTGAGGTTTTGCATTTGTGTTCGCAAATGTTTCGGTTTAGCAAGAGTCGCCACCGACTTTTCATTTTATCCAAAGGAAAGGTCAAAAAGCATAAGAAAGACCTTTGAGATTGTTTTTGGGTTCGGGGGGTAAATTATGAAAAGGGAAGGTGCTAGCACCCTTTTCATCCATGGTTTTCCATGGGCTCTTAGTTATTTGTTTTAGATCACTTGCTTTTGCTTTTCAATTGTTTGAAATGGTGCTTTTGTGTTTGGTTTTGAAAGTATTTTGAAAAGAGGCCTTTGTCTAGACAATATTTGTAATGATTCTTGTTTGAATGTATACAAAGGTGTTTGTCTTTTGAAAAATGTTTCAATATTTGAAAGTTTATTATGGGAAAATGTTTTGAAATTGTGTTGTGTTTTTGAAATTAGCAAGGATGTTTTGCAAGTTTGATCAAGTAACTAGGAGCATCTACCTACCTACTCAAAGACCTTTCCTAAACATTTTTAACCCTTTTACATTGTTGTTTTACCATTGCATTTGGTAAACAACCTTGTGTTTGGATGTTAAACGGGACAGGCGCGGGTCATCGTATGACCATGATAGCAATTATGCCAAGTATCTTAGCAAGTTTTTTGAGGGACTAGATCATTTTTATATAGGAAACCAAGATAGCGTCATCGAGGGACTATGATCTTTTGTTTTTGTTTTGTTTTGCCAAGATACCTAGCATGCATGCGATGGCCATTTTAAAGGCAACAAGTGGATGAAACCCTAGGGGTACTTGGATGCATTGTGTTGTCATTTTTCATGCTTTTTTGTCTTGTATTAGTCAAGCTATTTGTTTTGATTTTTGGTTATCATACAAACCCTAATCTTACTATCATGCATATTTGAAAGCAATAAAATGCGTAAAAGTAAATCTAAGCTATTACAACATTGATATGGGGAGGGGGATACAAGTTTGAATAAGGGATATTGCTCAAAAGTAAAACCCTAAAATTATTACAACCATATTGAATTTGCTTGTACAAATAAATAAATAGACAATATTTAAATATGCAATTAAATATAAATATGCAAAAAATGTTTTTGTATTTATTTTATGTATGTAAAATAAATTATTTAATGTATTAAAAATAAGAAAAATATTAATGATTATTTTTGGAAAGGGTGGAAACCCTAGTTTTTTTTTGTTTAAGAAAATATATATTCTAAATATTTATTTATTCATTTTATGTATAAAGAAAATAAATAAAAATATTCACAAAAATATTGAAAAATAAAATATATGAGAAATATTATCTTATATGTATAAATAATAAAAATAAAAATATATAATATTTCTATAATATTTACAAGTTTTTTATTTAATAAGATAAAAGTATATTATTATAGTAATTATTTCTATGTCCAAAAATAATAAAAATAATAAAATAAAATGTGAAAATTTAAAAAAAATATTTTTGGTGATTTTTTATATTTAGAAAAAATAATAAAAGTCAGAAATGAAAATAGAAAATGGAAAATATAGAAAAATAATCAAATGGGCCAAGGGGGTGCAGAAAGCAAGCTAGGGGGTGTCAAAAATAAGGCCAAGTCAGGCCCAACCCATATCTTTTTCATCCCTGTCCTCCAACACAAGAAAACGCGTGCGTATGGTTCAAACTGGTAACTCCTGCATTTGTGCTTAAAAACAAAAACTTGCAACATGAAAGTTATAGCTCTTGATCGCACGATTCTAACCATGTAAAAAACTTAATCTAACTCTCAAAGACCAGAGAGAATTTCATTGGCCCTAAATCTTGACCTAGTTTTTTCAGAAAGTTAAACTATCAAATACTCCTAGCTCAGTTAACATAAATGAATTCTATGCATATGTACAACTCAAGGGCAATGAGGACTACATTTTTGCTTCACAAACCTAAGCCTAATGATTCCTAAATAGAGAGATAGAAGTTTGAATTTTACCTGTTTCAGTCAAGCTCAAGTATGGCAATGCAGCAACTTTCAGTGAGGCCTGAGGTTCTTTTGAGCTTTCTTGATGTTCCCTTGACCTTCCCCAATGCTTGGCTTACTTTGAAATAGCTTGAATATGCTTGTAGAACTCAACCTGCAAACTCATAATTTGAAAATGGTGAAGTGTGTAAATGGAGTTACAGTGACTTGGGGATGGTTGGGACATCTTAGGTGTGTTGTATGGAGTGTGTTGAAACTGGTTTGGGACAAAACGCACGAGGTAATGTGAAGATGGAAGTGATTCTGCAGGGCCTGCCCTGTTTTTTGCAAGAACTTGGTGTTTTGGTGTTCAAGGGTGTTTTATAGGTTTCTAGCTCGTGTTTCTGGCTTGGTATGTTATGCTGAAGTCGTTTCAAATGTTCACAAACTTTGGTTTTAACAGATACAAGAGTTGTTGACCTTTTTGCAAGGTTTTTTGTTTTTGAAGCAAAAGTTGGAATTGACAATGCAAAGGCTTGTACTATCTAGCTTAGGGTCTGTACATAGTTGGTACCAAATGCCTGATATTAGTGAACTTTGTTTGCATAAAGAAATCAGGTCCATGGCTCAAGATACACAATTTGACATAAAGCATGCTTTTTCAAAGTGGCAATGCTACCTTTTTGCCAAAAATTGATTAATTCTTTGTATAATACTTCATAGATAAGAACAATGCCTCTAACCAATGTGTTTGCATTTAATTTATGAGTGTGGAAGGGTTTAAGGACCTGTAAACCAAGTACAAGCATGGCTGGACAGAATTTGCAACTTGTATCAATGTGCAAAATGCCTTGGCCAAAAGTGATATTTTGCCATTTTCAAACTTTCGATTCTCCCTAACCATAAGTGATTTTGGAGAGTTCTTGGACATTTTGGAAAGCTTGTAACATTATCTACAATCCATATTTGAAATGAATTTTGAGATTCCAATTGGAACTATGTGAAATTTTTCCATGAAGATAGGTCAAAATCCTGCCTAAACTAGGGCAAAATTTCACTAAGTTAAAAGTTTCATGGACCCTTGTTCACAAAATCATAACTTGAGATCCAAACATCTTTTTGGAAAACTTTGTGAATAAAATTTGTATATTTTGTTGAGGACTACAACTTTCATGTTGGAAGTTTTCTTTGAATCCAATTGCATCATGGTGAAAAAGTTGGGAAAAGTTGGGGAAAAAAAAGAAATTTTCATAACTTAGAAATTTTCTAAGTTATGAAAATTTTCCATTTTAAACCCTAATTTCCAAAATTAGGTTTCTTGGTGAACAAGTAAATCTCTATGAAAAATGACCCTTGGCACTTGAGTTTGACCAAAAAGTCAAAGTTTGACTTTTCAGTGTACAGTTGATTTTTGATAAGTTGACTGGAAAATTCATCTGTCAATCCAATGCAATTGAGATCTTTTGAACCTTGTGAATAGGTCAAGATGATTCCATTGATTCCTTTAATCCATTCTTGAACCCAATTTGCCATTGGCTAGGTGAAAAATCAGAAATTGCCCTTCTGTAGTCAAAATCCTAAAAATGACCATTTTGCCCTTTTGATGATCTGATCAAATTTCTTGAGGAATTGTGGTACAAACTTGATCAAATGGTTCATATGAGTCTATAATGTTGATGTGGGTAAAAAATTATGAGGTTTGACTATAAATTGGCCATAGTTGACTTTTTCCCCAATACAGTTGATTTTTAGGTCAACTGTCCAATTGACTGGGCAAAAATTTGATTCAAGGCCTGAAATTGGTATGGGAAATCTCATAAGTCCAACATGAAGTATGAAAGTCATATTAGGCATTGGAAGTCCAAGAATCCCTGTGCAAACTCAAACCCTAATTTCAGGTCATCAGTGCAAGGAGGTGTCCTGAACAGAGCAAACCCTAATCCTGTCTGGAGTCCAAAGAGTCTTGTGAGGGGAAATCTTGATAAATGAGAGGGAAAATTTTGGGGTACAACAAAATGTGTCTCCAATATTCTTCACTTATAGCATGATGTTAATGGTTCCTTCAAAATATTGCACCTTTGCCTCCTCGCAATGGCCTCCGCCATCTTTTGAGATGTATCAACCATATTTGAGTAGAAGTCCTTGCTTATCTGCATGTTGAAAGGATTTGGATATCTAAAAATTTTCTCTCACTTATGGCTGGTTATGATGCGCATGATCTCATCAGTGAGGCCCAGGTCATCGTCTTCCATGTTGAAGATAAAAACCCATTTGCGAGTGTACAATTTGGGATGCAAAGAATTGGGTGAAGTGTTGCTTGGCATCATTGTTGATAAATGTCTCCATATCAGAGGAGTCAAAAGCAAAGTAGTCAATAAAGGGTGAGGCATTTCTCCTTGCACACATCTTTATTCTTTTTCTGGTCATTTTTTGTTCCACTGGGGTTTGAGAGGTTGAGATTTTTGTGATAGAATGTGGTGGCAGCTGATGTGCTTTGAAATATTTTAGAGAGATACGTAGATGGTTTTAGGAGGTTTAGAAAAGATATTCGTGAATAATAAGGAATGATGATCATGGAGAATTGAAGTTATTCCTTTTTATAGAGGAGAGATGAATTAGGGTTAAAAATTTGAAATTTGAATGTTGCAAGAGATGGAAGTAATCATTGCATTTTTACTGTCCAATGACTTATCACGATAAGTAATGGAAAACAGAGCCATTATTACCCTAGCATGAGTATGGCGCTCATGATGTCACGCGCGTGGCTCAAAGACTTGTGTGTTACTGCCTTTCTCTTTCCTCAAAATTTTCCTTTTTCATCCATTTTAAATATTCCCTTTTTCTCTATCTTCCTTCATAATGTTCCTATTTGATGAAACTTTACACTTTTTCTTTTATGTCACGTTACAGTCATGACACAAGAATTCAGATGGCATCAGAATTGCACCAGTTTCCAACTTCATCATTTAAACTAATAAAATAAGAGCAAAAAATTTACTAAGTTGGGCTGCCTCCCACTAGTGATATTTTACAGTCTTATAGCCTGACTTACAACACAAGAGCTATTAGTCGTTCAAATTCATGGTGATCCTTATGTTGTTTGAGGGATCACAAATATAAGTTTTTACCATTTGACTATTGACTTTAAACTCATTACATGTCTTCTCATTCAAAAGGTCTACAACCCCATGTGGATAAATTTTCAAAAGTTTGAAGGGACCTAACCATCTTGATTTCAGTTTGTAAAGGAATAATTTCAATATTGAGTTAAACAAGAGAAGTTATTGGCCCTCTACCAATTCCCTCTTCTGACATTTCATGTCATTCCATCTTTTGGTAGTTTCCGTGTATAACTTAACATTTTCATCTGAGAACAATCTATGTTCTTCCAACTCATTAAGTTGGAGCATTTTTTCTTGCCCAACAACTGTTAAGTTCAAGTTCAATCTTTTTATAGCCCAAAATGCCTTGTGTTCCTACTCAAATGGTAGGTGGAAAGCCTTGCCATAAACTAGTCTATAAGGAGAAACTCCTAAAGGGGTTTTATAAGTGGTTGTATAGGCCCACAAAGCATCATCAAGATGTTTGGACCAATCCTTCCTTGTAGGATTAACCACCTTTGTTGGGTAAGAATATGGGATAGAAATGGTCTAGAAAGGGTTGAATATAACCTTATAAAATTCTGACCGATTCTTCAAAATGGATTATCATAGGTTTTTCAAAAATGTGTGCGGAAGGTTTAAAGCGAAAATAAAGATATTATACTCTTATGGGAATTTGATTAAGTTAACACTTATTCAATTCACAAAGACCAAACATGGTTTTATGATAATACATAAATGGTAATTAATTGACTAGTTGTATATTGCACGATTTGTTTCCTATACAATGATTCAATTTCAATTGGATTCTAACCTCACTAGTTTTCAGATTTCAATCAAAACTAAAGTTCGATTAGGTACCAATTCTAACAAAGTCTAACTTTACGTAATAAACCGCTACCAATTGAATAAATAATAATTACACTAAGAATTGAAAATCTAAGCATGCAATATCCTAAAAACAATTATATGCGAGAGAGAGAGAGAGAGAGAGAGAGAGAGAGAGAGAGAGAGATAGATAGAGAGAGAGAGAGAGAGAGACCTGAATATATAGTGGTTCAACTTTATCGTCCTTGTTAAAGCCTACTCCATTCTTCAATGGTTTCCCATTGGAACCTATTTTTTTCCTTTATGTTTTGACAAATACAATTTGAGTTCATACAATCACCAACCCATAGTAATTCTGTGAAAAAATATTTTATATCTATATATTGACTTGTATACAGCTTAATGCCAAACTATTCTGCAAAATCTTTACTTGATTATCGCTTCTTGAATCTTCCAGTATCACCAATTTACTCATAGTCTTTGTGTGTCGCAATCACCCCTTGATCTCACTGATTTCTTGAATGATGAACTGTCTGAAGATTGAGAAAAACTCCACCTTGTTTGTAGCTGTTGTACCCCAAAATTTGCCGTCTCATTTTATCAAGATTCTCCTCACAAGACTTCTTGGACTCAAGATCAGATTAGGGTTTTGCTCAGCTCAAGACATTTCCTTGCACTGTTGACCTGAAATTAGGGTTTGAGTTTGCACAGGGATTTTTAGACTTCCAATGCCTCATGTGACTTTCATACTTTATGTTGGACCCCTAATATTGCTCATACCAAGTTTCAAGCCTTGAATCACTTTTTTGCCCAGTCAATTGGACAGTTGACCTAAAAATCAGCTGTATTGGTGAAAAAGTCAACCATGGCCAATTTACAGTCAAACCTCATATTTTTTGATCCACATCAACATTGAAGACTCATATGAACCATTTGATCAAGTTTGGACCACAACTCCTCAAGAAATTTGATCAGATCATCAAAAGGGCAAAATGGTCATTTTTAGGGTTTTGACTGTAAGAGGGCAATTTCTGATTTTTCACCTAGCCAATGGAAAATTGGGTTCAAGCATAGTTTCAAGGACTCAAAGGCATCATCTTGACCTAATCACAAGGTTCAAAAGATCTCAAAAGCATTGGATTGACAGATGAATTTTCCAGTCAACTGATCAAAAATCAACTGTACACTGAAAAGTCAAACTTTGACTTTTTGGTCAAAATCAAGTGCCAAGGGTCATTTTTCATCAAGATGTGTCAAAACATGAAACTTGTTCATCAATAAACCTAATTTTGAAAATTAGGGTTTAAGTTTGAAAATTTTCATAACTTAAGAATTTTTCTAAGTTATGAAAATTTCTTATTTTTCCCAACTTTTCCCAACTGTTCACCATGATGCAATTGGATTCAAAGAAAACTTCCAACATGAAAGTTGTATTCCTCCACAAAATATACAACTTTTTTTCACAAAGTTTTCCCAAAAGATGCTTGTATCTCAAGTTATGATTTTGTGAATAGGGGTCCATGAAACTTTTAACTTAGTGAAATTTTGCCCTAGTTTAGGCAGATTTTTGACCTAACTTCATGGAAACTTTTCACCTAGTTCCAATTTGAATCTAAAAATTCATTTCAAATATGGATTGTAGAGCATGTCACAATCTTTCCAAAATGTCCAAGAACTCTCCAAGATCATTTATGGTTAGGGAGAATCGAAGGAATGGAAATAGAAAATTCTCACTTTTGTCCAAGGCATTTTGCACCATGTTACAACTTGCAAATCAGTTTGATTCATGTTTGTACTTGCATTACAGGCCCTAATCCTTTTTACACTCAAAAATTGAATGCAAATACAATGGTTAATGGCATTGTTTTGATCTTTGAAGCTTTGTACAAAGGTTTAATCCAAAAATGGCAAAAAGGTTACATTGCTACTTTGATAAAGCACACTTTATGTAACTTTGTTTATCTTGAGCCATGGACCAAACCTTTTGCTGCAAACAAAGTCCACAAATACCAGGCAATTTGTACAAACTCTCCTCAGGCCTTGAGCTAGCCTGTACAAGCTTTGGCATTGTCACTTCCCAAATTTTCTTCAAAAGCAAGTAAGCTTGCAAAAAGTCCACAACTCTTGTATCTGATAAAACCAAGCCTTGGCATCTTTTCAAACAAGCTCGGCATATTGTAGCAAGCCAGAAACACGATTTGCCAAGCTCCCAAACACCCTAAAACACAAAATCACAAGTTCTTGTCAAAACAGGGCCATATCTGCAGAACCATTTCCAAAACCAAATTGGCTCGTGCGTTTTGTCTTGAACCACTTCAGACACATTCCATACAACACACCTGAACTATCCAAGCCCCTGTCCAGCAACTGTAACCTCATTTTCACACTTCACCATTTTCATTTTGAAGCTTTGCAGGTTGACTTCTACATGGACATTCAGGCAAGTTCAAGGCAAGCTAAGCATTGAGAAAGGTTGAGGGAACTTCAGGCAAGCTAACACGACCTTCAGGCCTCGCTCATAACTCCTACATTGCCATATCCAAACTTAACTAAAACAGGTATTTGTCAAGATTCTAACTCCTTATTTAGGCATCATTAAGCTTAGGTTTGTGAAGCAAAAATGTAGTCCTTAAGTTCCTTGAGTTGTACATATGCGTAGATTTCATTTATATTAACTGAGAAAGGAGAATTTGGATGATGAACATGCTGAAAATTTTAGGTCATAAATTAGGGGTGATAAAATTCTCTCTGATCTTTGAGAGTTAGGTCAAGTTTTTTATATCATTGGAATCGTGATTTAACATGCTACAAGTTTCATGTTGCAAGATTTCATTTTTATGCACGTATGCAAGAGTTACAGTTTGAAGTACAGGACGTGCGTTTTTCTGTTCAGAGGACAGGGATGAAGTGAGATTGGGCCTGGGCTTGGCTTTTCTAACTATTCACACCCTCCATTTTGTTATTTGCACCCCTTGGCCCATTTGCTATATTTTGTGTATTTTCTCATTTATTTTATATTTTCTGACTTTATTATTTTTTTTCTTGAACATTAAAAAACCCAAAAATATTTTCTTCATTTTTGCATTTTTATTTTATTTTATTTTATTTTTTTGGCATAAAAATAGTTTATTAGGTTAAATATAATTTATTTTCTTGAATAAATTTGTAAATAATATGAAAATAGTGTATACTTTTATTTTTATTATTTATACACTTAAAATAATATTTTCATACAATATTAAATTTTTTAACATTTTGTATACATTATTATTATTTTTCTTAAACAAAAAATGAACAAATAAATAGTATTAGAATATATTTTTCTATTAAACCAAAATTAGGGTTTTCACCCTTTCCAAAAATAATTATTTTTCTTTTCTTATTTTTAAGACATAAATAAATTTATTTTACATACATAAAAATTAACACAAAAATATTTTTGCATATTTACATTTAATTGCATATTTAAATACTTGTTTATTTATTAATTGTTGTATAAATTCAATTGGGTTGTAATAGTAAATTAGGGTGTTATTTTTGAGCAATATTCCTTATTCAAACTTGTACCCCTCCCCATAATATTGTTGTAATAGTCTTAGATTTACTTTACGCATTTATTGCTTTCATATACCATGATAGTAAAAACTAGGGTTTGTATGCAAAGACAAAAAATCAAACAAATAGCATGACCTAAATGCAAGACAAAATGCATGAAAAATGACAACACATTGCACACAAGCACCCCTAGGGTTTCATCCACTTTGTTACCTTAAAATGGCCATGGTATGCATGTTAGGTATCTTGGCAAAATCAAATAAAACAAAAGATCATAGTCCCTCGATGACGCTATCTTGGTTGCCTAAACAAAAATGATCTAGTCCCTCAAAAACTTGCTAAGATACTTGGCAATATTGTTATCATGGTCATACGATGACCCAAGCCCGTCCCGTTTAACATCCAAAGATAGGGTTGTTTACCAAATGCAATGGTATATCAACAACATCAAAGGAATAAAAATGTGTAGGAAAGACTTTGGATTAGGGTAGACAACTCCTAGTTACTTGATCATTTGCAAACCATCCTTGCTATTTTCAAAAAAACACACACACAATTTCAAAACATTTTCCAAACAACTTTCAAACATTGAAACATTTTTCAAAAGACAAACACCTTTGTATACATTCAAACAAGAATCATTACAAAGGTTGCCTAACAAAGGCCTCTTTTCAAAATACTTTCAAAACCACACACAAAAGCACCATTTCAAACAATTGAAAAGCAAAAGCAGGTGATCTAAAACAAGTAACTAAGAGCCCATGGATAACCATGGATGAAAAGGGTGCTAGCACCTTCCCTTTTCATAATCTACCCCCCGAACCCAAAAACAATCTCAAAGGTATTTCCTGTGCTTTTTTACCTTTCCTTTTGGATAAAATAAAAGTCGGTGGCGACTCTTGCTAAACCGCAACATTTGCGAACAGAAACGTAAAACCTCAAGTCAGTTCTCCCACCGCATCACAGAACTGGCGACTCTGCTGGGGATAATTATAAAAGTGGGGTTACCTTAGGGTTTTAGATCACCATTACATGCTTATCTTGCTTGACTTGATTGCTTTACACTTTGATTCTATTGTTTGGGTTTGAATCCTCTACCCGGATTTGGGAAACATTCATAGGTAAATAGCAATACATTGTGGAAACTGTGCAGGGTATACCGACATGGTTGAAGCAATAGCTATATTAGTGCGACATATTTGTGGGTACCGGTAGCCTTTGAGTCAATCAAACAGAATACGGGGCCGCTGAGTGATGTCATGAAGCACTAATGGACTTTTAGAACCTTTACTTGACCAACTTGGCCTTTTAGGATGTAGTGAGATGACCTGCTTTGGTGCAGTTCGAAGTTGGTAGATACTCGATACTACACTCATTGAGGGTTGTTTTCTTGGAATATTTCAGTCTCCAGTAAAGTGGCTAAACTGAAACAATGAACACAGAAAATAATCCCGTGATATTGAACTCCTTAGAACCCGATTACTATTTCTAGGACAGGTTGAGCCAACTAAACTTCAAGAGGGTACTTACCTATGAAACCCCATGCAAGCTTAAACTAGGAACTTGTGTGATTTGTTTGTACATATATACTTGTGCATAACATCGTGGACATCATGAAGCATCATATGCATCCACTAACCATTTCAAGGATTTGGATTTTCATCTTTGTTCCTGTTTTGTAGGTAATGGATTTACTTCGCAGGAAAACTATCCAAGTCAACCTTGTGAGAATTCCTCCTCAACTCAAGGAGCTAGCTTCAAGGATTCCTGAGAATTCATCATTCACCGAGAGGCATGGTCGTCTTCTCAACTTAGTCACTGTCAACACTGAGGAGGATATGCTGAAAGTTCTCTTCCAGTTCTTTGACCCTTTGCATCATTGCTTCACATTTCCTGACTACCAACTTGTGCCTACTTTGGAGGAATTTTCTCAACTCTTGAAGATTCCTATTCTCAATCAACTACCCTTCAACGGTACGGAAAGATATCCAAAGCCTGAAGATGTTGCTCAAGCCCTGCACTTGCAACCATCAGATATCATAGGCCATTAGGAAACTAGAAGTGGTGTCAAAGGCTTCTTGTCAAAGTTTCTGTTTAAGAAGGCCCAAAGCTGCTGGAATTCATTGGAATTACAAGCTTTTGAGGAGATTGTAGCTCTTCTCATCTATGGGATGGTCTTGTTCCCAAACACTGACCAGCTTATATATATGAGTGCTGTCAAAATCTTCATGGCTCGCAACCCGGTGCCTACATTGCTTGGGGATATCCTCCACTCTTTTCACACTCGAACAATGAGGAAAAGAGGTGTTCTCATGTGTTGCACTCCTCTACTGGCAAGATGGTTTATTTCTCATCTTCCCCAATCAGTTTTGACGAATGAGCAAGGTTTAAGGTGGTCACAACGATTGATGACTCTTACACATTCAGATATTTATTGGTGTTCTCGATCCAGAGAAAATGTTATCATCATTGATCATTGTGGGGAATTCCCTAATGTCCCTCTACTTGGCATTAGGGGAGGCATTACCTACAACCCCTGCTTGGCTCTGAGACAGTTTGGGCATGCCCGAAGGGATGGCCCTCATGACATGCTGATTCCAGACTTGGTTTTTGACTTCGACAGCAATGATCAAAGACTTCGACAAAGGTTCATCCGAGCTTGGAGAATGCCCAACAAGGTGGACAGTAAGACATTGGGACACAAGAATTCCATCCCTCTTGAGCCTTACCTCAAGTGGGTACGAACCCGCGCCCAGAGTCTTATGATGCCTTACCCCTACATTCTCCCTGTGATTAAAGAGCCTGTTATGGAAGGAGAGGTTCCATACACCCTCCTACATACTGACATGCCAACATCAGTACAAGATTTACAAAGGAGTTGGATACAGCTCAAGGGAGAACGCGATACTTTCGAAGCCCAATTCTACGCAAGCGAGAAGAAGGTTTTGGAACTTACTCGTCAACTTCACGAAGAGCAGACTCTCAACACCTACATTGCACCAAAGAGAATGCGCAACATCTTTTTACCTTAGAATTTTTGTATTATTTTTCCCATGGGACATTGATGTACTAACAAATTCTATCTTATTAATATGATGTGTGTTTCTTTTTTGTTTAAAACAAATTTGAATTTCTGAATTCTTGAATGCATTACATGAATACATATCATTCATCATATGCATAAGCATGTATTCACACCAGGTCTCCTTATCTTCCTACTGTTTATTTCAGTAGAAATGGCTCTAGAGAAGACTATCAAGGACATCCAGGCTCAAAATGCTCAACTTCAAGAGATGTTCTTGAACCTATCCAAGGGGCAGGAAGAGGTGAAATCTCTCCTCACTAGGGGTATGATCACGGGGAATCCTGAGGGAAACAAAGATGATCAGTTGGAGCTACTGCGAACTGAGATAGCCATAATGAAAATCCAGATGATGGGATAACTGGTGGGTCAGATGGCTCTCATCCAAAACTTGGCACGAGGGCAAGAGAAGCTGAGAGTCCTCATCAACAAGCTTTATCAAGATGAATGTAACCAAATGGGGCAAACAACTAGGGTTGAGGATCAAGTCATCATTCATCCTACCTTGAGGCAAGAAGCCGAGAGAAAACCTCCCCAGTTGGCTTCAGGATCACGATCCCAACAACAACCTCGCCAATGTCAACAGGTTAATCGGCGTAGGAGAAATACATCTGAAAAGTGCTTCACTGAGATTAACATGTCATTATCTCAAGTGTTGCAACTCTTGTTGGAAGTCAAGCTGATTATATTAAGGGACCCCCCTCGGAATCCCAACACAGCCTCTCCGAAGTACAATCCAGATGCAAGATGTGCGTACCACTCCAACAGTCCTGGACATGACACCAATAGTTGTTGGGCATTGAGAAACAAAATTCAAGATCTGATTAAAGAGACAACGTTGGAGTTCACACAAGATGGCCAGATGAAAATCTTCCGCTGAGGGCTCTCCACCTAGAAAGACAAGTTCGAACAAAGAGGCTTCTGTTCATTTTGAATTTCCAATTGTAATTTCTTTTGTTATTCAAACAATTATCTATTAATGTCGAACTCTGTTTTCATTAATGCATTACATATGTTTGTCTTGAATTCATCTTTTTGTTTTCACTATATTTAAACTATGCTTTTTATTCTTATGACACAAACCTTTAGAGGGAGGATGACGAAAACAATGCCATAATCTCATACACTATGCTTTTGGACAGACCTTTCTAACGATGTACATGCGTTTCTTTCAAATCCTAAACACTGGAGTTATAAGGAAGATAATCCCTAGTCAACCCTTTCGAGCCAAAGAAGTAGAAGTTTCTTGTTTTAACACAAATTGAAACCTTTAATCAAAACCTGGGGCAGGGTAGTCTCTCAGTTAATTCAAATGCGCGTTTAGTCGCAAACTCTCATCTCGTAATACAACGAATAATATCGAAAACATTCCTATGGAATCAAAAGACAATGATGGTTCCCAATCGCATAGGCAGTCATTAGCTCTCAAGAGAAAAGCCCACTAAGTCAAAATCTATGAAGGAGACTTAAAGAAAAAAACGGGGGCATCCCGCTGACTGTAATGTCAATACAAGAACAGTCAGGCAAAAATTAAGGGATAACAAATTAATCGGAAGAGGTCACTACAAATCCTCAACAAAAAAATAATGTTGCAAAAATGACTGCCTTCCAACAAATTTAACTTGTTTGAACCATCACCAAAATGTCGTTCCAGATTCATTTGGAGTTCCAACGCACAATTAAATGAGTTTAGGACTGAAGAACATCACAAAGAGCGGGTGGGTACAAATATACTTTGAGCCTTTATCCTTTGTTTCTTAAACCGTGAACCAAGCCACATTACAACACTTCAAAAGTCCTAATTGAAGCATGGGTTAGTTCGAAAGCACACTGTTACAAAAGGTATCCTGACTCTTGTAAGGCTTTGCTCTAAATCTTGAGTTGAATTTTTCTTACAAAAGTTTTCTGCTAAAAAACACATTTTCAAAATTTCAAGACAAGCATAAACTTTGCATTATTTGAATATCATTGTTTTCATATGGCTATTTGTTTGGTAGCAGAGAAATTCACACAACGAATATCCAATGAACGAAAAGCTCTCTCAGTGAACAAAGTCACTTCAAGTGGGGATGACACTTCCGTTGCAAAAATCTCCTATCAACAAGGGGACATGACATGTCATTGTCCAACACACCTGGGGCAGTCCAGTCAAGATTTCAAGAAATCTCTCAAAGTGCAGAGTAACCTGGGGCAGTCTAGTCAAGATTTCATGAAATCTCTCAAAGAGCAGTGTAACCAGGGGCAAGTCTCCGTCCCCGTCACTTGGGGCATTGAACATCAACCCCAACAAAGGTTTGCATACAGTCAAACATTTCTTGGAAAATCCATAAACACTCGCTACTAGGGGCAGTGACGAATCTCCCCAAAGTCCTTCTCATAAGAGGACTCCCAGCCAGAGTTTCAATCTTTGATAACCTCTTCCTAGCTAAGTCGACCTCAAGAATCCCTGAGGATTTTTCCCCATTGAAGTCGCCAGCGGAAACGAAGAATTCAACTCTTTTCTCCAGCACCAATTCAGGATTTATTTTCCCCAGCGAGAGATCATCTTGAAAACATTACAACATCATACAATGCAATCTCATTTATTTTGAGAACATCATTGCTTGATATATGTCATGAAACTAACCTTTACCTTTCAGGAAAGATGCAATCAAATTCTCACAAAATTCAAGCTATAAAGCCTGGACCATAACCAGATAGTAGTTCATCCAACTTTCCTCTTCAACAGAGATGATTCCTCAGTAGAATAACGGACGATCAAAGTTCCTAAAATTCAACAGAGATGATTCCTCAACAGAATAACGGAAGATCAAAGTTCCTAAAATTCAACAGAGATGATTCCTCAACAGAATAATGGACGATCAAAGTTCCCAAAATTCAATAGAGATGATTCCTCAACAGAATAACGGACGATCAAAGTTCCCAAAATTCAACAGAGATGATTCCTCAGAAGAATAACAGACGGCCGAAGTTCCTAAAATTCAACAGAGATGGTACCCCAGTAGAATAACGAATGACTGAAGCTCCTAAAATTCTATTCCTCTCAAGACAAAGATCAACATTTCCCAACGGAGTCCTCCTCAAACAACGAGACAGATATCCCTAGTGGAAACATTCAAAGCAAAGTTTGAAGACACACATACTCTTCAATAGCAGTCCAGGATTTATTTTCCCCGACACCAGTTAAAGATTTTCCAAGACTTTCGTCTGGTTCAGTTAAATCGATTCTAAGGTTTTTTCTGATTCTTATCCAGTCAAAGTTAATTCAAGACTTTCTTTGGTTCAGTCAGATCGACACTAAGATCTCCCTGATTCTTATTCTAGTTAAAGATATTCTAAGATGCTTATTGTTTCAGATAAATCTCTCAATGATTTATTCTGATTCATTTCCGGACTTTTGCTGTTTCAGATAAATCTCCCAATGGTTTATTCTGATTCATTCTCTATTCAGATCCGGTTCAAACTTTTTGTCAACAATCACCTTTGGATGGCATCTTTAAGCCCATTTCCATACACAATCAAATCAGCACATCATATGGATCCCCAACGGATCTAAATCCTTGAAATACATATCCCCAGCGGAGTTATAATTTCAAATCCTTAATTCCCATCAAAGTTAAAATCTTCAAACTCCCAATCCCCATCGGAGTAAAAACTTTGAACTACAGACCCTCAGCGGAGATGAAACCTTCTTTCCCAATAAAGTCAAATTTCTAACTATCAATCCCCAGCGGAAACCATTCAGTTTTCCCCAGATTCCCTAGCAAGTTGTCTTAAAATCTGAGAATCAACCAGATAATAGTTAACTTTTGTTTTATCCCCAACCTAGGATAATTCCCCAGTAGATTGGCATACAACCCAAACTCCTGATATCCCCAACAGAATGAAGATTCTCATTCTTGACTCCCCAGTAGATTGGCATACAACCCAAACTCCTGATATCCCCAACATAATGAAGATTCTCATTCTTGACTCCCCATTAGATTGGCATACAACCCAAACTCCTGATATCCCCAACGGAATGAAGATTCTCATTCTTGACTCCCCAGTAGATTGGCATAGAACCCAAACTCCTGATATCCACAACAGAATGAAGATTCTCATTCTTGACTCCCCAGTAGATTGGCATACAACCCAAACTCCTGATATCCCCAACAGAATGAAGATTCTCATTCTTGACCCCCAGTAGATTGGCATACAACCCAAACTCCTGATATCCCCAACAAAATGAAGATTCTCATTCTTGACTCCCCAGTAGATTGGCATACAACCCAAACTCCTGATATCCCCAGCAGAATGAAGATTCTCATTCTTGACTCTCCAGTAGATTGACATACAACCCAAACTCCTGATCTCCCCAGCAGGATAGCTACTCCCCAGAAGTATAGCTACTCCCCAGAGTTTTCACTTACTCTCCCGCAGGAAGCCTTCTTCCCCACAGAGTTTTTACTCCCCGATAGAATGAAGATTCTCATTCTTGACTCCCCAGCATGAAATCCCCAAGGATTCAAATTCCCCTAGCAGATCGAAAATTCTCATTCTTGACTCCTCAGCATGAAGTCACCAAAGTTTTCATTACTCCTCAACAGATTGAAGATTCTCATTCTTAATTCCCCACAGAAGTTGTCAGGGATTTTCTATCCCCAACAGTTACCAAGGATTTCTCATCCTCAGCAATCAAAGATTTTGAATCTCCAGCAGCGGTCAAGGATTTATTTTCCCCGGCAACAGTCAAAGATTTTAAATCTCCAGCAGCGGTCAAGGATTTATTTTCCTCCGCATTACAGCAAATCAGCTTACATGTGCATACATTACATTCATATATCATAAACATTGATAAAACACGTTTATTTCATCATACATTTCATGCAACATAACTTTGTGTTTCAGCTAACATTTTACCCTTTTCAGGATAAGATTAACAACTATCTTTAACAAATATTCAAAGATTTCAGATACAATACGAATACACTCCAGATACGAAAGTTATTCTGTTACTCATTCAGATCTCTGATTTATGATACAATAAAGATACACTCCAGACACGGAAGTCATTCTATTACTCATTCAGAATTTCAAGTCAAGATACAGTTCAGATACGCTCCAGACACGGAATTCATTCTATTACTCATTCAGAATTTCAAGTCAAGATACAGTTCAGATACGCTCCAGACATGGATGCCATTCTGTCACTCATTCAGACTTCAACAATCGGATACAAATTAGATAAGCTCCAGATATGGAAGCCATTCTATTTCTCATTCAGATTCAACTATCAATTTCAAGTTCAGATACACTCCAGACACAGAATTCATTCTGTCACTTATTCAGATCCCAGTTACAATTCAGATACACTCCAGACACAGAAGTCATTCTGCTACTCATACAGATCTCAACTTCAGATATAGTCCAGATACGCACCAGACACGGTTGCCATTCTGTCACTCATTCAAATGTTTCCCCAGCTCAGATACACTCCAAACAAGGAAGTCATTATGTCGCCTATTCAAGATACAGTCCAGATACGCTCCATACACAGTTGCCATTCTGTCACTTATTCTGACTTTTCCCAGCCTAGATACGCTCCAGACACGGATGCCATTATGTTGCCTATTCAGATTTCAGATTCAGATACAATACAGATACACTCCAGACACGGAAGTCATTCTGTTATTCATTCAGATTCAAGTATAGTTACAACTTGGATACGCTCCAGACACGGACGCCATTCCATTGCTCATACAGACTCAGTCTCTAGATACAGTTCAGATACGTTCCAGACACGGATACCATTCTGATACTCATTCTTCTGACTTACAACTTGCAGTTCAACAAACATTCTTGGATGGCATCTTTAAGCCCATCTTCGACAAGATTCTGTCACCTCTCCAAATGGAATCTCTAAGCCCATTACCTCAACTATACTTTGACGAGTGCAAATTTACGGGCATTCTAGTGTCCAATCATCTTTTACCTTCGAGTCACGAACGACAAACTCGCCAATCTAACTCTTCAGGTTCAAGAAGATTGAACTGGGGCAGCTGTTGTACCCCAAAATTTTCCCTCTCATTTTATCAAGATTCTCCTCACAAGACTTCTTGGACTCAAGACCAGATTAGGGTTTTGCTTAGCTCAAGACATTTCCTTGCATTATTGACCTGAAATTAGGGTTTGAGTTTGCACAGGGATTTTTGGACTTCCAATGCCTCATGTGACTTTCATACTTCATGTTGGACCCCTAAGATTTCTCATACCAAGTTTCAAGCCTTGAATCACTTTTTTGCCCAGTCAATTGGACAGTTGACCAAAAAATCAGCTGTATTGGGAAAAAACGTCAACCATGGCCAATTTATAGTCAAACCTCATATTTTTTGATCCACATCAACATCGTAGACTCATATGAACCATTTAATCAAGTTTGGACCACAACTCCTCAAGAAATTTGATCAGATCATCAAAAGGGCAAAATGGTCATTTTTAGGGTTTTGATTGTAGGAGGGCAATTTCTGATTTTTCACCTAGCCAATGGCAAATTGGGTTAAAGCATGGTTTCAAGGACTCAATGGAATCATCTTAACCTAATCACAAGGTTCAAAAGATCTTAAAAGCATTGGATTGACAGATGAATTTTCCAATCAACTGATCAAAAATCAATTGTACACTGAAAAGTCAAACTTTGACTTTTTGGTCAAAATCAAGTGCCAAGGGTCATTTTTCATCAAGATGTGTCAAAACATGAAACTTGTTCATCAAGAAACCTAATTTTGAAAATTAGGGTTTAAGTTTGAAATTTGTCATAACTTAGAATTTTTCTAAGTTATGAAAATTTCTTATTTTTTCCCAACTTTTTCAGCATGATGCATTGGATTCAAAGAAAACTTCCAACATGAAAGTTGTAGTCCTCCAAAAAATCTACAACTTTGATTCACAAAGTTTTCCAAAAAGATGTTTGGATCTCAAGTTATGATTTTGTAAATAGGGGTCCATGAAACTTTTAACTTAGTGAAATTTTGCCCTAGTTTAGGCAGATTTTTGACCTAACTTCATGGCAACTTTTCACCTTGTTCCAATTGGAATCTAAAAATTCATTTCAAATATGGATTATAGAGCATGTTACAAGCTTTCCAAAATGTCCAAGAACTCTCCAAGATCATTTATGGTTAGGGAGAATCGAAGGAATGAAAATGGAAAATTCTCACTTTTGTCCAAGGCATTTTGCACCATGTTACAACTTGCAAATCAGTTTGATTCATGTTTGTACTTGCATTACAGGCCCTAATCCTTTTTACACTCAAAAATTGAATGCAAATACAATGTTTATTGGCATTGTTTTGATCTTTGAAGCTTTGTACAAAGGTTTAATCCAAAAATGGCAAAAAGGTTACATTGCTACTTTGATAAAGCACACTTTATGTAACTTTGTTTATCTTGAGCCATGGACCAAACCTTTTGCTGCAAACAAAGTCCACAAATATCAGGAAATTTGTACCAACTCTCCTCAGGCCTTGAGCTAGCCTGTACAGGCTTTGGCATTGTCACTTCCCACATTTTCTTCAAAAGCAAGTAAGCTTGCAAAAAGTCCACATCTCTTGTATCTGATAAAACCAAGCCTTGGCATCTTTTCAAAGAAGCTCAGCATATTGTAGCAAGTCAGAAACACGATTTTCCAAGCTCCCAAACACCCTAAAACACAAAATCACAAGTTCTTTTCAAAATAGGGCCATATCTGGAGAACCATTTCCAAAACCAAATTGGTTCGTGCGTTTTGTCTTGAACCACTTCAGACACATTCCATACAACACACATGAACTATCCAAGCCCCTGTCCAGCAACTGTAACCTCATTTTCACACTTCACCATTTTCATTTTGAAGATTTGCAGGTTGACTTCTACAGGGACATTCAGGCAAGTTCAAGGCAAGCTAAGCATTGGGAAAGGTTGAGGGAACTTCAGGCAAGCTAACACGACCTTCAGGCCTCGCTCACAACTCCTACATTGCCATATCCAAACTTAACTGAAACAGGTATTTGTCAAGATTCTAACTCCTTATTTAGGCATCATTAAGCTTTGGTTTGTGAAGCAAAAATGTAGTCCTTAAGTTCCTTGAGCTGTACATATGCGTAGATTTCATTTATATTAACTGAGCTATGAGAATTTGGATGATGAACATGCTGAAAATTTTAGGTCAGAAATTAGGGGTGATAAAATTCTCTCTGATCTTTGAGAGTTAGGTCATGTTTTTTATATCATTGGAATCGTGATTTAACATGCTACAAGTTTCATGTGGCAAGATTTCATTTTTATGTACGTATGCAAGAGTTACAGTTTGAAGTACAGGACGTGCGTTTTTCTGTTCAGAGGACAGGGATGAAGTGAGATTGGGCATGGGCTTTTCTGACTATTCACACCCTCCATTTTGTTATTTGCACCCCCTTGGCCCGTTTGCTATATTTTGTGTATTTTCTCATTTATTTTATATTTTCTGACTTTATTATTTTTTTCTTGAACATTAAAAAACCCAAAAATATTTTCTTCATTTTTTCATTTTTATTTTATTATTTTTATTAATTTTTTTGGCATAAAAATAGTTTATTAGGTTAAATATAATTTATTTTCCTGAATAAATTTGTAAATAATATGAAAATATTGTATATTTTTATTTTTATTATTTATACACTTAAAATAATATTTTCATACAATATTTAATTTTTTTAACATTTGTATACATTATTATTATTTTTCTTAAACAAAAAATGAATAAATAAATAGTATTAGAATATATTTTTCTATTAAACCAAAATTAGGGTTTTCACCCTTTCCAAAAATAATCATTTTTCTTTTCTTATTTTTAAGACATAAATAAATTTATTTTACATACATAAAAATTAACACAAAAACATTTTTGCATATTTACATTTAATTGCATATTTAAATACTTGTTTATTTATTTTTTGTTGTATAAATTCAATTGGGTTGTAATAGTAAATTAGGGTTTTATTTTTGAGCAATATCCCCTATTCAAACTTGTACCCCCCCTCCCCATAATATTGTTGTAATAGTCTTAGATTTACTTTACGCATTTATTGCTTTCATATACCATGATAGTAAAAACTAGGGTTTGTATGCAAAGACAAAAAATCAAACAAATAGCATGACCTAAATGAAAGACAAAATGCATGAAAAATGACAACACATTGCACACAAGCACCCCTAGGGTTTCATCCACTTTGTTGCCTTAAAATGGCCATGGTATGCACGCTAGGTATCTTGGCAAAATCAAACAAAACAAAAGATCATAGTCCCTCGATGACGCTATCTTGGTTGCCTAAACAAAAATGATCTAGTCCCTCAAAAACTTGCTAAGATACTTGGCAATATTGTTATCATGCTCATACAATGACCCACGTCCGTCCCGTTTAACATCCAAAGATAGGGTTGTTTACCAAATACAATGGTAAATCAACAACATCAAAGGAATAAAAATGTGTAGGAAAGACTTTTGATTAGGGTAGACAACTCCTAGTTACTTGATCATTTTCAAACCATCCTTGCTATTTTCAAAAAAACACACACAATTTCAAAACATTTTCCAAACAACTTTCAAACATTGAAACATTTTTCAAAAGACAAACACCTTTGTATACATTCAAACAAGAATCATTACAAAGGTTTCCTAACAAAGACCTATTTTCAAAATACTTTCAAAACCACACACAAAAGCACCATTTCAAACAATTGAAAAGCAAAAGCAAGTGATCTAAAACAAGTAACTAAGAGCGCATGGAAAACCATGGATGATAAGGGTGCTAGTACCTTCCCTTTTCATAATCTACCCCCCGAACCCAAAAATAATCTCAAAGGTCTTTCCTGTGCTTTTTTACCTTTCCTTTTGGATAAAATAAAAGTTGGTGGCGACTCTTGCTAAACCGCAACATTTGCGAACACAAACGCAAAACCTCAAGTCAGTTCTCCCACCGTATCACAGTAGCCTTCCACTCAATCACTATCAAGGTCACCTAGAGAGAATAACCTCCTTATTTTCACTAGAATTTTTCAATACCAATGACAAAATCCTCAATCTTTCAGACTTCCTGAAAATATTTACCAAACCTTCAAGAACGGTTAGTGTCAAGACATGTCTCCCTCAATGGTTACAAATCTCCATAATTAATATATGATACCAAAATAAAGGTTGAAGATGAAAGAAATTCGATTTGCAAGAGTTTTCGAGGTATACAAAATGAGAGGGTGTTGATTTCATAAAATCACAATGTAGATTATGAAATTTCTTATGAAAATGAGATGACTAAATGAATTTTTATGTGCTTGAGATTAAGCACAAAAATTGATGGAAAGTTAGTTTGATTTGAGTCAATAACATTTATTATTTAAGATAAAATGAGCTAGTAGAGTGAAACAAGATCTCATAAAGAAATTGACCCATTTTTTATGTGATTCAACTCAATTGTAACCTTGATTCGAGTCATGAAAGCTCATGATTCAAGTCATGAACAAAGCGTGATCTGAATCAAACTAGACAAATCAAAATAAGAAAAAATGTGAAAGGCATTGTGATTTGAGTTAGTTGAAAATGTGATTCGAGTCAAACTGGGAAGTGGCTAATAGGAGGCGTGTGATTCGAATCAATGCAACTTATGATTTGAGTTACAGTGTTGCATGATTCAAATCAGTGTAAATTGTGATTTGAATTACATACACCAAAAACTTCATGTCCTCTTCTATTTGATTTGAGTCGAGTCATGGATTGTGAGTGACTTGGGTCATACATAAAAAATCTCAATTTTTCAAGTTTTTCAAAATAGTTTGAGCTTTTACTTCCAACATAACTTGAACCAATATCACATATGGTTCTTGTTTCACTAACTCAAGCAATTGACTTAAAGCATCATGATCAGACTCAAATGCTACCAATTGAATTATGAATGCTAAAAGTTAATTGATTAAAAACTCGATTTATAGATGTGTAATTGACAAGGATACTCAATAAACAAAAGTAAATAAAATGAAAGCTTTAAAGACAAGAAACAAAACCGTATAGGAGTTATCCCCATGAATTAGGGACATGCAACTACTTTCTCCCCCTTTTTTATGCTTTGCAAGTTTTCTCTTGGAATTGAATCGACTTGTGAGCTAAAGAAAAAATTCTTGTACTCCCCCTGAAACATTGCACACAAATAACATAACATAAAACACATAAAACAATACTAGACTCACATTACAAATTCTCCTGCTTTTAATACATCAAAAAAGATTTATAGAAACCAACCACAAAATAGAGAATTCATATGAATACATGAGCTAAAAAGCTAAGAAGGATATACAACAATAAAGATCAGATACATAGCATGAAGTTATACATGCTATAAGCAAAAAAATAAATGCAAATAGACATGCAAAAACATTCAACAACATACAATAAGTGATCAAAACTATCATGTTAGGAAGATTAAATAAAGCATGAACAAGTATAAACATGCTCAAATGCACATAATTAGAAACACACATTTAAAAAACCTTTAAAAGCAAATAAGAACAATAAAAAAACATGCTAGATATGAATGAATGAAATTAAGAAGTAATAAGAAAACCAATGAACATATCCAGAAAAAACATACACACAATGATATAAAACGTAACATAAGAGTTATAGAGACGTACCAGTGTAGTCTATGAAACTATTATTTGCTACAAAATAGTGTTAGTGAAGACAAAATATGCATAGCAAATGAAACTAAACATAACTCGTGATCTATTTAAAGCATGAGGAATCCAAGATTCCCAATTCCCTACAGATCTTGTGAAAAGGTTTCGATGACAATGTTTTTTTAAAAATATCAGCAAACTTATTTTTAGTGTCAATGTATTCGGAAAAAAACATCCTTTTTTTCAACATGATATCTAAGAAAGAGATGTTGAATCTCAATGTGTTTAGCTTGTAAATAGAGTACCGAATTCTTAGTGAGGCTTATTACGCTAGTGCTATCACACTTAATCAGAATGCATCCAAGATTTAAATTATAATCTAGCAGTTGTTGCTTAAGCCATAAGACTTATGTACAATAAATTCCAGCGGCTACGTATTCAACCTCAGCGATAGAAAGAGCAATGTTGTGTTGCTTCTTTCCTGCAAAATCAGAATAAAAAAAACCTACTAAGCTACATGAGCTACCTTTAGGATACCAAAGACCATGTTGGGAGATTCTATTAAGATACCTCAAAATGCGTTTTACGATCTTAAAGTGGGATTTTTTAGGTAACGCCTGATATCTAGCACACATGCATACACTAAACATGATATTAGGCATACTCACTGTTAAATAGAGTAAGGATCTGATTATACCTCTATACTTGGTTATGTCGAATTCCCATTTATTCCCGTCTTTGTCAATTAGCACATTTGAAGTCGTGGGTGTTGAGATGTTTCTCGAGTCTTTCATGTTAAACTTCTTAAGAAGCTTTAAACAGTACTTCGTTTGACTTATGAAAGTGACTTCTTTAGTTTTCTTGATTTACAACCCTAAGAATGTTAGCTCTCCCATAAGAGAAATTTCAAATTTACCCTAAATCAAACTTTCAAACCCTTGACAAAGAGATTCGTTAGTAGAACCGAAAATAATATCACCGACAAACATTTGAACAAAAAGAATATGTTTTTCTTAAAAGTTTAAAATGAAAAAGTCATTTAATGCAAGGAGGATTTAATGAAAAAAAGGTTAAATATATTTGTGGTCCTCCTAAATATATCATATTTCATTTTTAGTCCCTCAAAAATTTTCCTTTAAAGAATGGTCCTCCTAACATTTTCATCCATACTTTTGGTCCCTCCTGCAACTTAATGACAGTTTTTACAACTTAGCGACAAAATTAGCAACGATTTTAGCGACAATTTACTACTGCAGCCATCGGCCATCGAAATAAAATCATCACCCGGAGAAAACTCTTATATACAAGGCCCAGGAAAAGCCATGTCCTCAACTGAAACAAATATCCTCTTTCGCCCGGCGATAGACTCACGTCGCCCAACGATGCATCTTCTCCTCGCCCAGTGATGCAGCAGCGAAGCAAGGCAAAGCTTTTATCAACATTGGTCTTCAGAATTTCGCCCGGAGACAGATTCGCTTCGCCCGGTGATCCCTGACAGGAAGGCAACTTTTGTGCTTTCTCTGCAACTTCAAATGGCTTCCAATCTTGGCTTTATTCCTATTTGATCCAAAAATGCTCAAATACCTACAAAATAAATACAAAACTATCAAATTCTATACTTTATACAAGAAAACGCATTATACACAAACTAAACGTATTTACACAAAAGTTAGGTTATTCAATGATATTAACAATAAAGAGTCGATAAAATGCAATAAAAAGTATATAAAAAATAACTACACTTTTGCACTTCTCACATATGAAAATTAGTTTTGATGCATATGAAGAATAATTTTGATGCATGAATGACCATGATGCAAGCAAAAAAATTAAAAGTAAATAAGATAAATAAAGTGCAACTACACGAAGATATAGGATAATGAAATGATCATACCAATCACGATGATCTAGAGCTTAAATTTCTGCACATGTAAAGTTAGCAAATAATAAAACTAATATAGTAAAAAATGCAATACAATAAAAAATATGATTGGATGTGTCTTCCTTCATTTGTCTTAAAAATCCATTAATATTCCCAAACACTCCTGCACAAAATATCAATAGACAAAACTAAGTATCCAATTTTAGTTGGGTCTTTAAGGGTTAGTTGAGAAACACTTAGGTAACTATGTCACTTTACCATTAGGAACCTTAACATTTATAATATGACAAATAGGTCTAATGTGATCATTATCACCACAATAATGACAAATAACTTTAGATGAAATACTTTTTCTACTTCTCCTAGTGACATGAGATTTTTTATTTAAAATGGTCTCTCTATCACTTGAGGAATTAGAGCTAGTAGAAGATAGTGAATGTCATGATTTAATTGTCCTTTGAGAGTTTCAATTTCACTTTTTAACTATGGACAAGTAACACACTCTACTTTTCTATCTTTTCAACAAAAGTGTTAGAAACATTAATACGCTCATCAACTAGAGATGTATGTGCATCTTTTAATGAATTCAAGACTCTATTAAGATTCTCAATCTCCTTCTCAAGTTTTAAAATCATTTTCTTTTGGAGAGGTTTTAATTAAATCATTTATTGAATCAACATACATATCATTAACAACTTTCGGCAATTCACTATCAGATTACTCATTTTCAGGATCAAAATTATATACCTTCATGCTTTCACCTTTATTTTAAGCCATTAGTCGTAGGTTAGCACATTCATCATCTGAACTTGAGAAAGAATTCGAGGAGGAGCTCTCATCTTCTTCTTCCCATGTGATATAGGCCCTAAGACCCTTGACACTTTTGCCTTTGATCTTGTTGAATCCCTTATCTTTCTTTTTATTATGTTTAATAAGACTTGGATAAGTAGTTCTATAATGCCCCAATTTTTTGCACTCATAACACGTAATATCATTATTATTTTTCTTGTATTCTCTCTTAGGCGGGTGAGTATTTCTGAAATTTATTAAACCAATGTTCAAATGCTTGAGCTTGTTTCTTTTCAAGTATTTGTTGTAGCGTCTAACAAATAAACATATCTCCTCTTCTCTAGGAGCTTCTTCGTCAGAGTTATCACTTTCTTCCTTTGATTTCTTCACTTTAGATGATGAAGCTTTCAAAGAAAGATTATATTTCTCTTCTTTACATTTCTATTTCTTTTTTGAATTTACTTCACTATCCACGAGTCATTTCAGTTCATTTTAATGCTCAACTAGTTTCCCAAACAACTTTGTAATATCAAAAGTATTAACATCGTTATATTCTTTTACAGCGACAACCTTTGGTTGCCACTCCCTGAACATTGATCTCAATATTTTGTTAGTGCAATCTTTGCTAGAATAGGTTTTTCCTAAGTTGCTTAGTTTGTTGATTAAGTGGAGGAATATAGTTTGCATGGAATTCACAAATTCTCTTGGTTCCATACGAAATAGTTAGAACTCCTCAATAAACATGTTGAACTTTGAATATTTGATGTAATTCGTTCCCCCATAAAGGTTTTGGCGAGCATCCCACATACCTTTAACACTCTTATAATCTGAAACTTGTGAGTGCATTTGCGCTTTAGATGTTTTACATGATGTCAAAACTATGACAACTTTAACTTTTCTATATATTGGACGGTATCTCTGAATCATTATATGGACCCTTGCATTAGGGATCTTAGAATGCATTTAGAAAAGGTTTGAAAAATGTTTTGTGCATTAAAAATAAGTTTTTGCATAAAAATCACTTATATGTGTCAACACATATGAGTTATGCGTCGTCACGTGTGAGCCAATATTAAAGCCTGCAACCTATACAACATTTATGCTTAAATCCTGCAGTTTTTATGCGTCGACATATGTATCCTATGTGCTGACACATGTATTGAATTTTTAAAGCCTGCAACTTCTATTTATTTATGTTGACACGTGACCTTGAACAGGTCAACGCATGTCATTACATGTGTCGACACATGACTTATATGTGTCGACACATGCTGAAGCTTTTTTGAAAAATTGCATTTTTTTTCAATTTTTAGGTTTCCCTTTTGGCTGCAACTTGCACACCTATATATAATTCATACATGGATTATTTATAACTTGATGAAATTATAAACACATAGTAAGATTGCTCATTATCTTCAACCATGCATCTCTACATAAACATAAACAACGTACACATAATCATTCATTGTTTGAGTTCTATCTAGACTTGGTTGATAACCTTTAATGTAGGTTGATTATAACCTAAGGTTGGGTTGAGAATCATATAGGGTTTCATTAGGAAAAACCAAGTATTTATTGTTGTACCCCAAAATTTTCCCTCTCTTTTCTCAAGACATTTCTCACAAAGATCTTCAAAAGCTAAAGCTTGCACAAGTATTGACTAAGTCAAGCCATCTCCTCAACACTGATACCTCAAAATTAGGGTTTGAGCTTGCACAAGGACAATTGAACTTCTAATACTTCAAATGACTTTCATGGATCATTATGGACCTTCAAGAATTCTCATGTCAAGTTTCAAGTCCTGTATCATAAATTCTGCTCAGTCAATTGACCAAATGACCAAAAATCAGTTGTAGTGATGAAAAGTCAACTGATACACCAAAAGTCAAACTTTGACTTTTTGGTCAACATTAAGTCTCAAAGATCAAAATTCATCAAGACATTCAAGAATATCAAGCTTGATCATTAAAAAGTCAAGAAAGTCAAAAGTCAATTTGAAAAGTCAAAGTTTTCAAGACTTAAATTTTTTTCTAAGTGTTAGGCACATGTTTATTGCATAACTTCATACCAATTTTTCACCATGATGAAAAGTGATTCAAAGGAAACTTCCAACATGAAAGTTGTAGATCTTGATGAATTATACAACTTTGTATTAGAAGGTTGATGTCCAAAAAATGCTTAAATTTGAAGATATAAGCCCATGAAGACATGCCATTTTCATCTAGCACTTAGAGAAATTTTCAACAAATTTTGGTCAGGATTTTATCCCAACTTCTTGGCATTTTTTCAAATAGTTCCAAGATGATTTTGTCAAAATGGCCAACATGAAAGTTATAGAGGATGTTTCAAGATTTCTAAAACATCCAAGAGCATAAATTTATCATACTTGAGCTAGGAAATTCAAGGCTTGAAGTTGGGCATCCATCCTTGAATTACAAGTCCTTTTGTTGAAGAACACATAAAAAAATCCTTATGCTATGCTGCATAATCTTGTGTTGCAGGCCTTATAACTTGCCAATCTAACCATAATTTAATGATTACACCTACTCTTGAGTTTTGAAGTCCAAATCTTTGAACCTCTCATACCTTGCAAGTTTTGTCCAAACAAACCATTCAAACACTCCACATACATCATATAGAAGTTGTTCAAACACAAGAAAAACTTTTATAACATCATTATCTCCACTTTCCAAACTCAAAAACATTGTCTTGCAAGTTGACTTGGTTGGAAAGATTTGAACACTTTCAGTACAAAGTAAAGATTAGAACAACTTCAGGGAGGTCTAAGGAAGCTCAATCAATCATCACATTGCAAATAGAAACATCCATACACATTTTGAGTTTTCACTTCAAGAGGTAAGTTTTCTCAAACTGTGATATCCTTGTTCATACATCATTTTACTTTCATTTTCCAAAGAATAAAACAGGACAAATCAGAGTAGAAGGGTGGCAAACATTGAAAATCACAAAAAAAATGCTTCTGGATGTCTGACGCGGCCACCCGTGTCACCTGACACGGGCCGTGTCAAGAAGAAAATAGGAAAAATGGCAAGACCGGGTTCTGACACGGGTGCCCGTGTCACAGGACACGGTCCGTGTCCCTCTTACTGGGATTAAAACTTGGAAAAAATGGTAGGACAGGGTTCTGAAACGGGTGCCCGTGTCATAGGACACGACCCGTGTCAGCTCAACTGGGACAAGAAAAGACATGCATGCTTATTACAGGGTCCTAACACGGGTGCCTGTGTCACAGGACGCGGCCCGTGTCAGCTTTTTGCTATTATTTTTATTCAATTTGGTTGTAATAGTAATTAGGGCTTTATCGCTTTCACCTCCATTCATTAAACTTGTACCCCCATCCTGTAAAAGTATTGTAATAGCGTAGGATTTTAAATTTCCATAATTTATCGCTTTCCTTATTATTGTTGGTAATTAGGGTTTGTATGGCAAGACATAAAATCAATAAGTAGCAAACCCTAATTCAAGAACAAATGCATGAAAATAAACACTTTTCACACTTGCACCTCTAGGGTAATCCACACTTGTTACCTCAGATAAAAATAGTCATGTCCCTCAAACGTGGGATATTTTAGCAATGACCCTCGAATACAAGATCGTAGTCCCCCGATGACCCTTCAATGTTGCCTTCGGTAAATGATGTTAGACCCTTACGACAAATTGCTAAGGTATCCTACAATGTTGCCTTCTATGATAATACGATGACCCACGCTCGTCCCTTCATATCCAATGATAGGGCTTCTTAGCAATCAATAGTAAGATAGAAATATCTAAAGGAGGAGGAAAAGAACTAAGACTTTTTTAGTAGGTAGAACGTTCATAGTTGCTTGCTCACAACCTTTCAAAACAAAACATCTTTCAAACACACCAACAATTTTCCATGAAATATTTTCAAAAGTCAACACTTTGTATTCATTCTTATAGAGACGAGAATTATTACAAAGTTTTCCTAAACGAAGGCACTTTTCAAAAATACTTTCAAAAACAATCACACACATATTTCAAACAAAGAATTTCAAAGTGAGCTAGCAACTAAGAGCCCGTAGATAACTATAGAGGAAAAGGATGCTAACACCTTCCCTTTTCATAACCTACCCCCCCGAACTCAAGAAAAATTATCAAAAGGTTTTTCCTGTTCTTTTCACCCTTTCATTTATTGGATAAAAGAAAAGTTGGTGGCGACTCTTGTTATCCGTAACAATTGTAATAAAATGAAAAACACCCAAGTCAGTTCTCCCACCGTATTATAGAACTGGCAACTCTGTTGGGGAATGTTGACTTAAAAGTGGGGTTACCTTAGAGACTAGATCACCTTTAAATGCTTTCATTGTTTGACTTGCTTGCTTTACATTTTGGGTCCTTGTTTTGGTTTTGTATTGATCCTCTACCAGGATTTTGGAACATCATTAGGTAAGTAGAAATAGATTATGGAAATTGTACGGAATAGACCGATATGGTTGAAGCAAAGGCTACGTTAGTGTGACACATTTTTTGGTACCGGTATCCCTTGTGTTGAATCGAGGAGAATACAGGGCCACTGAGCGGTGTCATGAAGCACTAACTGACAGTAGAACCTTTAATTGAACAACTTGGCCATTAGGAAGTAGTGAGATAGCCAACTTTGGTGCAAAGCTTAAGATTGGTTGATACTCGATACTACGCTCATTGAGATCAGACTTTGGGGATATTTCGGTCGCAAGAAAAGATTGATTATGCTGAGACAATGCCCAATGAAGAAATATCAATGATATTGAGATTCCCTAGAACCCGGTCACTTTGTAGGATAGGTTGAACAAACTAGACTTCAAGAGGGTACTTACCTATGAACCTCATGCAAGCCTAAACCTAAGGACTTGATTGTTTTGCTTGTATATGTTTAAATTGCACATAACATCGTGACATCATACCATGGCATTTGCGCTAACCATTTCAAGGATTTAGGAATTTATCTTTGTTATGTTTTATAGGTAATGGCTTCCACTCGTAGGAATACCATCCGAGTCAACTTTGTGAAAGTGCATCCTCAACTTCAAGAGTTAGCATCAAGAGTGCCTGGAGATTCTCCCTTCACCAAGAAATATGGTCGACTTCTCAACTTGGCTACCTCAAACTTCCAAGAAGAAATGATGTGCGTGCTTTTCCAATTCTTTGATCCTATGCATCATTGCTTCACCTTTCCCGACTATCAATTGGTGCCTACTTTAGAAGAATTCTCTCAATTGTTAGGAGTGCATGTGCTTGATCAAATACCATTCACCGGTTTAGAGGAGACTCTAAAGCCTTAAGTTATTGCCAAAGCCTTGCATTTAAAGAGATTTGACATTATGACAAATTGGGAGACAAGAAGTGGAATTAAGGGTTTCTTAGCCAAATTTTTGTTGGAGAAGGCTCGTTTGTTCTAGGAAGATATGAATTTTCAAGCTTTTGAGGATGTCTTGGCCCTTTTAATCTGTGGTTTGGTTCTATTTCCCAATCCGGACCAACTTATAAATGTGAATGTCGTCAAGGTTTTTCTCTCTCGTAATCATGTACCTACCTTGCTTGGAGACATTCTACATTGTTTCCACACTCGCACCATGAAGAAAAGCGGTACTCTTTTGTGTTGCATTCCATTACTGTCTAGGTGGTTTATTTCACACCTACCTCGATCAACATTGAAGAATGAGTAAGGCTTGACATGGTCTCAAAGGATGATGTCACTCTCGCACTCGGATATCCATTGGTGTTCTCGATCTTAGAAGGATATTACCATTATTGACCATTATGCGGAATTCCCTAATGTCTCACTCTTCAGAATTAGGGGAGGTATCACCTATAACCCTTCTCTTGTAGTATGACAGTTTAGGTATGCACGAAGAGATGGTCCCCATGATGCGCTCATCCAAGGTTTGGTATTCAACTACGAGGGCGATGACCAAGGCTATCGTCAAAGGTTCATACGAGCTTGGAGAATGGTAAACAAAGTGGATAGTGAGACATTGGGGCATAAGAATTCCATCCCGCTTAAGCCTTACCTTAAGTGGGTACGAACTCGTGCTCAAAGTCTCGTGATGCCTTACCCCGCCATCCTACATATGATTATGGAGCACGTCGCTAAGGGAGTCACCCATTACACTCTTCTTTATCCTAACATTCCAACTACTCTCTAGGAATTACAAAGATCATGGATTCAACTCAAAGGAGAAAGAGACACCTTTGAAACCCAGTTCTATGCAAGCGAGAAGAAGGTTTTGGAGCTTACAAAACAACTTCACGAAGAGCGAAGTTTGAACGCCTACATTGCACCGAAGAGGATCCGCTCATGGGATGCATGATTCTTTTTTGTTTTAGGAGTTTATTTTGTATTATTTTTGCTTCCTCCATTGTAATCCCGAGAGTCATTTGCAATTCCTATCTTTATTAATGAAGTTCATGTTTGTTATTTTCTATTTGTTTAGCAAATTTAAAATTTCCTTAAAATCCTTGAAAACATTTGCATCCGCATTACATGCATCATGACATAAGCAGGTTTTCAACACAGGTTGTCTCATATTTCTACTATTTATTTCAGTAAGATGGATCTCGAGAAGAATGTGAGAGACTTGCAGACTCAAAACTCCCAGTTTCAAGAAACTTTGCTTAACTTAGCAAAGGGGAAACAAGAGCTGATGGCATTTCTGGTTACGAAGAAAAAGACCAAGAAGAAGGTTGTGATCAACATGGGGAAGAGATTCAAGGGGCCCGTCGGACATGTTCAAGTGGAAGAAAACTCATCCAAGGAGGATAAGAATCACAATGAAGATGCAAGAAGCACCCATGCTGGGGTTCCAAACAATCAAGCTTCTGAGGATGAAGATTACTTTGATGAGCAATATCCATCGGCTGAGGATAAGTACAAGAAAATGGAAGATAGGTTGAAAGCTATGGAAATTCAAGTTGTACCTGGCTTGGACTTTGGTGATTTGGGATTAGTACCTGGGGTTGTTATCCCCCACAAATTCAAAATTCTAATATTTGATAAGTACGATGGTGTTTCATGCCCAAAGCTTCATTTGAGGTCCTACATCGGCAAAATACAACGGCATACCACTGGATGGAAGCTCTGGGTGCACTTCTTTCAAGAGAGTCTGTCTGGGAATCAGTTAGAATGGTTTTACCAGTTAGAGGGTTCCAACATTCATACTTGGGAAGATCTGGCCACCACTTTCTACCATCAATATCAGTATAACGCTGACTTGGCGCCGACTAGGGTTCAGTTACATGGAATGACAATGGGTTCCTGTTGTACCCCAAAATTTTACCTCTCATTTCATCAACATTTCTCATCACAAGACTCTTGGAATTCAAGATCAAGTTAGGGTTTGCTCTGCTCAAGACACCTCCTTGCATTATTGACCTAAATTAGGGTTTGAGTTTGCACTGGGATATTTTGACCTACAATGCCCAAATTGACTTCCATACTTCATGTTGGACTCACAAGTTTGTCCATACCAAGTTTCAAGCCTTGATTCAAATTTTTGCCCAGTCAATTGGACAGTTGACCTAGAAATCAACTGTATTGGGGAAAAAGTCAACTGTGGCCAATTGACAATCAAACCTCATGAATTTTGACCCACATCAACATTATGAACTCATATGAACCATTTGATCAAGTTTGGATCACAATTCCACAAGAAATTTGATCAGAACATCAAAAGGGCATAATGGTCATTTTTTAGGGTTTTGACTGTACAAAGGAAATTTCTGACTGTTTGACCTAACCAATGGCAAATCAAGCTCAACCATGGAATCAAGGCTCAATGACATCATCTTGACCCATTCAACAAGTTCAAAATATCTCAAATGCTTAGGATTGACAGATGCATTTTTCAGTCAATTGATCAAAATTTGACTGTATACTGAAAAGTCAAACTTTGACTTTTTGGTCAAAATCAAGTTCCAAGTGTCATTTTTCATCAAGACATGTCAAATTATGAAACTTGTTCATCAAGAAACCCAAAAATGAAAATTAGGGTTTTAAATGGAAAATTTTCATAACTTAGAATTTTTCTAAGTTATAAAATTTTCTTATTGTTTCCTAACTTTGTCCCATTTTTTCTCCAAGATGCAAATGGATTCAAACAAAATTTGCAACATGAAAGTTGTAGTCCATCAAAAATTCTACAATTTTGACTCACAAAGTTTTCTCAAAAGAGGCTTGTATCTCAAGTTATGATTTTTGGAACAAGGGTACCTAAAACTTTTAACTTAGAAAAATTTTGCCCTAGTTTAGGCAGGATTTTGACCCATCTTCTTGGCCATTTTTCACATAGTTCCACTTTGAGTTTCAAGTTGCATTTCAAAGATGGATTATAGTACATGTTGCAAGCTTTACAAATTGTCCAAGAACTCCTCAAACACCTTTGTGGTTAGGGAGAATCGAATGCTTGAAGTTGGCAAAAACTCACTTTGATCCATGACCAATACATGTTCATACAACTTGCATTTTCAAATCAACATGCTTTGTACTAGCTTGCAGGCCTCTAAACCATTTTTACACTCCTTAATTGAATGCAAATCCACTGAGCTAATGCATTATCTTGGCCATTTGGACATTTCACACAAAACTAATCCCTATTTAGAAAAAGGTATGTTGCCATTTTTGAAAAGTTACACTTTATGTCAAACCAAGATCCTTGAGGCATGGGGCCATATCTCTGAGGCAAGATCAAATCCACAAAATTGCAAGTATCAAGGGAAAGAGGAGCAGCTTACAAGATGGTGTGTACAGGCCTGTAATCAGAGGTTAGACACTCTTGCTTCAAGAAGAAGAAATTTGTCCAAAATCTTCCCAACTCAAAAACCATCCATAGTCAGCTTACACAAACATTGCAAACACATTTCACACAACCCTTTGAGTCAGAAACACGAGCCTTTCACCCCTAAAGCACCCTCATACTCCAAAACACCATTTTTCTGCAAAACAGGGCAAGCCCTGCAGAATCACCTCCATCTCCACTTTGCCTCGTGCGTTTGGCCTCAAACTTGTTCCAATACCTTCCATTCAGCTCACCTGAACTATTCCAGACCTCTATTGCTAGCTGTAACACCATTAACACACATTGCCATTTTTGTTTCAAAGCTTTGCAGGTTGAGTTCTGTAGCACGATTCAGGCTACTTCAAAACAAGCCAAGCATTGGGAAAGCTTCATTGGACAGTAGGCAAGCTCAAAAGAACCTCAAGCACTCTTGGAAGTTGTTGCATTGTCCAGCTCGAAGTCAACTGAAACAGGTATTTCATGAACTTCTATCTCCCTAATTAGGAATAGTTAGACTTAGGTTTGTGAATGAAATATGTTGTACTCATAGCCCTGAAACCATACATGTGCTTAGTTTTCATTTATATTAATCGTGCTAGGAGAATTTTGTTCATGAACTTCCTGAAAAAACTAGGTTAAGAATGAGGGCCAAAGAAATTCTCTCTGGTCTTTGAGAGTTAGCTTAAGTTTTTTATATGGTTAGATTCGTTGTTTGATGCTCTACAAGTTTCATGTTTTGAGTTTTGTCAAAGGATCACTGAAACAGGAGATACATGTTTGTGTGGAAAACGCACGTTTTTCAAACTTCTGGAGGTTGAAGATGAAGTCTGGGCTGGGCCTGGATTTATTTACTTTTGACACCTCCCAATTCACTTTCAACACCCACTGGCCCATTGTTTTGTATTTTCATTATTTTTGCATTTTTATTTTTTTTCTGACCTTGATATTTTATTTTCAAATATAAAAAATACTTAAAAAATATTTTCATAAATTTTTATATTTATTTGGCATTTATTTTAATTATTTCTAGTATTAATATATTAAATACTTTATATTTATTTTTGTTTAAATGTAAAAATAATGTAAAAAATACTTTTACTTTTATTTTATTATTTTTATACATATTTGAAAATATTTCTTGAAATATATACATTTTTTTGTAAATAATTAATTTTTATTTTTATACATTTAATATATTTAATACATATATATACACATATAATATATCTTATTAAATAATAAGAACAAAAAACACAAAAATAATACATTTTATTTTTATTAATATTTTTATACTAGAAAATACCTTTTTTCAATATACTTTTATTTTTTGTGCAAATTAATACATTATTGAATATAAATAATAAATAATATTATTTATTTAAGAAATTAGGGTTTTGCCTTGAAAAACAAAATAATTGAAATTGACTTTTTATTTGTTTACATTTCACATTAAAAATACTTTTCATACATAAAAAACTTTTTTGCATAATACATTTATTTAATATTTATTTATTTAAATATTGTACATTTAATTGTTATGCCTCACCCATTCAATTTGGTTGTAATAATGTAGAATTTAATTTCTTGTAAAATAATCCCCAATTCAAATTTGTACCCCCCTCCCTATATCATGATGTAATAGTGTAGAATTTAAATTCTCGCACCTTTAAATGCTTTCAATTATGCCATGATTAGACCTAGGGTTTGTATGCAAAATAAAAATCAACAATTAATTTGACCTAATCCAAGATAACAATGCATGAAAATAAACACAATGCACACTTGCACCCCTAGGGTTACAATCCATTTGTTGCCTTAAAAAATGGGTCATGATATGCATGTCAAGTACTTTGGCAAGACAAAAACAAACAAAAGATCATAGTCCCTCGATGACGTTATCTGAATTGCCTAAACAAAATGATCAAGTCCCTCAAGAAAATTGCCAAAAATACTTGACACTATTGCTATCATGGTCTATACGATGACCCGCGCCTGTCCCGTTTAACATCCTAACACAAGGTTGTTCACCAAATACAATGGTGAAACAACACTGTTAAAAGGGTTAAAAAACATAAGAAAGATCTTTGAGTAAAATAGGGTAGACAACTCTTAGTTACTTGATCAAACTTGCAAAAAAAAATCCTTGCTATCTTCAAAACACACTCCAATAACACAATTTCAAAACCCTACTTTCAAACATTGAAAACTTTTAGAAAGACAAAAACACCTTTGTATACATTCAAACAAGAATCATTACAAAGGTTGCCACAACAATGGCCTCTTTTCAAAACATCTTTCAAAACCACACACAAAGCACCATTTCAAATAATTGAAAAGCAAAGCAAGTGATCTAAGCAAGTAACTAAGAGCCCATGGATAACCATGGATAGAAAGGGTGCTAATACCTTCCCTTTCTATAATATACTCCCCGAACCCAAGAAAATATCTCAAAGGTCTTTCCTGTTCTTTTTAACCTTTCCTTAGGATAAAATAAAAATTCGGTGGTGACTCTTGCTAAACCGAAACATTTGCGAACACAAACGCAAAATCCCAAGTCAGTTCTCCCACTGTATCACAGAACTGGCGACTCTGCTGGGGACGATAATAAAAATGGAGTAACCTTAGGGCTTAGATCACCCTTTGCATGATTATATTGTTTGCCTTGATTGCTTTACATTTGGTTCTCTTGTTTGGGCTTGAAATCCTCCACCCGGATTTGGGGAAACATTCATAGGTAAATAGAAATACGTTGTGGAAACTGTGTGGGGTATACCGACATGGTTGAAGCAATAGCTATATTAGTGCGACATATTTGTGAGTACCGGTAGCCTTTGAGTCAATCAAAGAGAATACGGGGCCGCGGAGTGATGTCATGAAGCACTAATGAACTCTTAGAACCTTACTTAACCATCTTGGCATTTTATTAGGGGTAGTGAGATGACCGGCTTTGGTGAGATGACCGACTTTGTTTTCTTGGAATATTTTGGTCGCTAGTTAAGTGGCTAAACCAAAACAATGAACATAGAAAACAATCCAGTGATATTGAGCTCCTTAGAACCCGATTATTATTTATAGGACAGGTTTTGAGCCAACTAAACTCAAGAGGGTATTTACCTATGAAACCTCATGCAAGCCTAAAACTAGGGTTTTGTGTGACTTGCTTGTACATGTGCTTGTGCATACATCATGAACATCATAAAGCATCATATGCATCTACTAATCATTTCAAGGGTTTGGATCTTCATCTTTGTTCTTGTTTTGTAGGTCATGGAATCTCTTCGCAGGAAAACAATTCAAGTCAACCTTGTTAGAATCCCTCCTCAACTCAAGGAGCTTACTTCCAGGATTCCAGAGAATTCTCTCTTCAGTGAAAGACATGGTAGACTTCTCAACTTGGTCAGCTCCAACATTGAAGAAGACATGGTGAAAGTTCTCTTCCAATTCTTTGACCCCCTACACCACTGTTTCACATTCCCTGATTACCAGTTGGTACCTACTTTGGAGGAGTTTTCTCAACTCTTGAGAATTCCTATTCTTAATCAACTACCCTACAACGGTACGGAAAAAGAACCAAAGCCTGAAGATATTGCTCAAGCATTACACTTGCAACCATCTGACATCAAGGGGCATTGGGAAACCAGAAGTGGTGTCAAGGGTTTCTTGGTAAAATTTCTGTTTGAGAAGGCACAAAACTGCTGGAATTCTCTTGATCTACAAGTCGTTGAAGAGATTGTGGCACTCGTCATCTATGGGTTGGTCTTGTTCCCAAACCCTGATCAGCTTATAGATGTGAATGCTGTCAAGATTTTCATATCCAGGAATCCTATACCCATATTGCTTGGGGACATCCTACACTCATTTTACACACGAACAATGAGGAAAAGAGGTGTTCTCATGTGTTTTACTCCTCTCCTAGCAAGGTGGTTTATTTCTCACCTTCCACAATCAGTTTTGAAGAATGATCAGGGTTTAAGGTGGTCACAACGATTGATGACCCTCACACATTCTAATGTACATTGGTGTTCTCAGTCCAGAGAAAATGTCATCATCCTTGATCGTTGTGGGGAATTTCCTAATGTCCCACTACTTGGAATTTGGGGAGGCATCACCTACAACCCCTGTCTAGCTTTGAGACAGTTTGGATATGCTCGGAGGGATGGCCCTCACGACATGCTGATTCTTGACCTAGTTTTTGACTTCGACAACGATGCGCAAGGACTTCGACAAAGATTCATCAGAGCTTGGAGGATGCCCAACAAGGTAGATAGTAAGACACTGGGGCACAAGAATTCCATCCCCCTTGAGCCTTATCTCAAGTGGGTACGAACCCGCGCCCAGAATCTTATGATGCCATACCCTCACATTCTCCCCGTGATCAAAGAGCCTGTTATAGAAGGAGAGGTTCCATACACCATCCTACATCCTGACATGCCAATATCATGGGAAGAAATGCAAAAGAGTTGGATCCAACTCAAGGAAGAACGGAATACTTTTGAAGCCAGCTTCTATGCCAGTGAGAAGAAGGTTTTGGAGCTTACCCGCCGACTTCATGAGGAGGAAACTCTCAACACTTACATCGCACCAAAGAGGATGCGCAATGTCTTTTTACATTAAGAATTTTGTAATATTTTTCCCATGGGGCACTTATGTACTAACAATTTCTTCTTAATATGATGTGTGTTCCTTTTTGTTTGCAACAAATTTGAATTTCTGAATCCTTGAATGCATTACATAACATACCATTCATCATATGCATAAACAGGTCTTCACACCAGGTTTCCTTATCTTTCTGCTGTTTATTTCCGCAAGATGGATTTGGAGCAGACGGTAAAGGATCAGCAGGCACAAAATTCACAATTCCAGCAACTCCTCATGACCTTGGCAAAGGGTCAAGAGGACCTCAAAGCTCTGTTGGAGAAGAATAAAGGGAAAAAGAAAAAGAGACCTGGAGTAGCCACTTTTGGAGGAAGGTTTGAAAGCAATGCCAGAAAGGTTCTTGAGTTCCCCTCAACGTCTGAATCTGAGGTTGAAGAGGAGGAAGAGGAAGAATACGAAGACTACTCCGAACAACAGTATCCACCAGCGGATGATAAATATAAGAATCTTGAAGATAGACTGGCAACCATGGAGTTGCAGAGGGTAACCGGTTTGGATTTTGAAGAACTAGGGCTGGTAGCTGGGATTGTTATCCCTCCCAAGTTCAAGGTGCCAACATTCGCCAAGTATGACGGTCTGTCGTTCACAAAGATGCACCTGAGATCGTATGTCAGAAAAATCCAACCCCACTCATCTGATAAAGACCTCTGGGTACACTTTTTCCAAGACAGTTTGTCTGGTACGCAGTTGGATTGGTTCTATCAACTCGAGAGATCAGAGGTTCAAATAGGGAAGACTTAGCTGCCGCTTTTTATCGTCAATATCAATACAATGCTGATTTGGCGCCCACCCGTACTCAGTTACAAAGTATGGGGATGGTTTCCAATGAAGGATTTAAAGAGTACGCACAAAAGTGGCGTGATCTGGCTGGAAGGGTGCAGCCACCGTTGTCAGATAGGGAGTTAGTTGACATGTTTCTGGGGACCCTGTCTGACCCCTTCTTCAATCATCTAATCGGGAGTTCTTCCGCGGGATTTACTGAGCTAATTTTGACCGACGAAAGGGTCGAGGCCGGTATTAAAAGTGGAAAGATTCAAAAGGATGTTTCTGCATCCACATCTGTTAAGAAACCCTTCCCGGCTAAGAAGGAAGCCTCTGCTGTGTATTCTCAGAAGGGTCAGGGAAGAACCGAGCACCGTCCGACTGTAGGGGCTGTGATGATTCAAAACTCGTCAAATGATCAACCTTGTAACAATCAGTCGAGACCTAATCAGCAATGGGTAGAAAGGCTACAACGGCAGTTCACCCGCATCAACATGACGCCAGCTCAGGTACTCCCTCATTTGTTAAAGCTGAATGTTACCGGTTTAAAGGAAGCACCAAAGAACCCTAACACCTCCTCTCCGTACTACCACTCCAATGCCAAATGTGCTTACCATTCTGACAGTGTTGGACACGATACCAATAATTGATGGGCGCTTAAGAACAAAATCTAGGACTTGATTGATGCCAAAGAAGTAGAATTCGATGCGCCTGAGAAGCCCAATGTGATTTCTGCTCTGATGCCCAAGCATGGTAATAATGTTCATGCTGTTATGGAGGACCTTCATGTTACTGATGTTGTTGACCTGTTGACGTTGTTACTTGTGATTAAAGAAAATTTGATGAGAGCCGGGATCTTTCCTGGTTGTGGTAAAGACTGCTATTTTTGTTTGAACATACGAGGTGATTGTCCAATGTTGAAGTCAGGTGTCCAACGCCTGATGGATACCCAAGTGATACTTTTCCAGAAAACCCCTGTTGATACCTTCAATCCTGTTACTCCTGATACTTTTTCTACTTCAACCAATGATATTGCAATCATAACCATTTCTGACAATCCTCCCAAGGCTTGCAAAAGGCCTGTCAGGATTACACCCAACTCTAAATGTGTACCTTTAAAGATCACCATGCCGGGACCAGTCTCGTACCAATCAAGCAAAACGATACCATGGAATTATGGTTGAGAAATCTTCTACCATGGTATCAAACAAATCGAAGCATTCCAAGAGAATTCTGAGGAAGAAAACCCTGATATAGGGAACATTGCGGGTACAAGCAAGATAACCCGCAGCGGCCGGATCTTTTCTCCGGAGATTGCTCCCCCTCGAGCAGTTTTCGGACCCTTGAAAGCTTCTATACCTGTTGGACCATCTGTGCAAGGCCCAATGATTGAAGAATTGGATACTCCTGAAGTAAGACCATCTGTTGATACTACCAATAAGGGTAAGGGGATACTAGAAGTGCCTGTCAGGACGAAGGCTCATGTTGTGGTTATCCCCGGAACCACTTAGAAAGAAATGGATGAAATCTTGAAAATAATCAGAAAAAGTGACTACGACGTTGTGGAACAGTTAGGGCAGACCCCTTCTAAAATTTCAATGTTAGCTCTTCTGCTCTGTTCTGAGGCCCATGCTAAGGCCCTAATCAAATTCTTGAAAGCGGCACATGTACCCCAAGAGACTTCGGCTGACCAGTTTCAGGAATGTGTGGCCAGTCTTATTGCTGATAATGGCATTGGCTTTTCCGATGCTGATTTGACTCCCAAAGGAAGGAAACACAACAAAGTGCTACATGTCTCAGTTGAATGCAGGGGAACCACCCTCGCCCATGTCTTAGTTGATACTGGTTCTTCCTTGAATGTGATGTCGAAGAAAGCCTTAGACCATTTGGACTGCGAAGGATTGACCCTCAAACCTAGTAACATCATTGTTAGGGCCTTTGATGGTTCCAACAGAATGGTTCATGGAGAGGTTGATATTCCTATCAAAGTAGGCACCGAAGTTTTCAATTCCACCTTTTACGTGATGGACATCCGTCCGTCATACTCGTGTTTGTTAGGAAGACCGTGGATCCATTATGCCGGGGCAATTACCTCCTCTTTGCACCAAATGCTGAAATATCCTGTTAAGGGTAAGATTATAACAGTGCACGGCAAGGAAGAGTACATGATAAGTCATCTCAATTCCTTCCGCTATGTGGAGTTGGATGGCGAGTTCATCGAAACGCCTTTCCAACATTTTGAGGAAGTTTCCCCTAAGGTAGCAGTTGCGAAGATAATGGTTGAGGTGCTTGTCGTTCCCAAGAACGTATCTAGGATGGCATCTCTCAAGGACGCAGAGGTTGTAGTTAAAGAAGGGAAGAGTACAGTATGGGGGCGATTTCCTGACTTTCCCCATAAGACAGACAAATTTGGGTTGGGGTTCACTGCTGCAGGACAAAAGGCTATGCGTCGCTCCAAGGCTGGAGGACTACCCGTCAAGATCTCTCACCATGGAATCAATGTTGTAGAAGATGAATATGAAGAGGGCCACTTTGAAGATTGGATCTTTCCGACCATCGAAGGGGGTTTGAGCAACTGGGAAGCAAAGGATTTTGTTCCCATCACCTTTATCAACCAGTAATTTTATCTTTGAACAATTTCCCATTTTATGGTCTGTAATAACTAAAACAATTCGCACACTATTTTCACCTCATGCCTTACCCGGGGCATGTAAGTCCATTTGTAAGGGCTTAATTTTCTTCATTACCATATGCCATGTTTTAATGAATCATTGGACGTTTTTCATCTATAAATTGTTGTGTTCATTTTCTTTCCTTTTGCATTTTGTTTGCTTAAAGGATGGTTATCCCTTACACACACCCACACTCACAAATGCAGGTACCCATCCACTCCGGATTCCATGGGTGACTATTCTGCTTTAGCCTTCGATAACTCTAAGGATTTGGTCAATCATGCTGAGTACGAAGTTGATGAAGATTGTGAAGTGCCGGGAGAATTAGCCAGACTTCTACAACAAGAAGAGAGGGTTATTCTGCCTTATGAAGAGTTGCTAGAAACCATCAACTTGGGGACAGAGGAAGACATAAAAGAGGTGAAAGTGGGTGCCAACCTAGAACCAAGTGTCAAGGAGCACTTAGTGCAATTGTTGAACGAATATGTTGAAATCTTCGCCTGGTTTTATGAAGACATGCCAGGGCTAGACACAGATATCGTGGTTCACCGTCTCCCTACAAGAGAAGACTGTCCACCGGTCAAGCAAATGGTCCTCCGAATGAGGCCTGACATGTCTGAGAAGATTAAGGCTGAAGTGATGAAGCAATTCAACGTTGGCTTTATGGCTGTTACTTCCTATCCATAATGGGTTGCTAACATTGTGCCAGTGCCTAAGAAGGACGGCAAAGTCAGAATGTGTGTGGACTATCGAGATTTAAACAGGGCTAGACCTAAAGACGATTTTCCGCTACAACATATCGACATCTTGGTTGACAACACAGCTCAACATAAGGTTTTTTCCTTCATGGATGGATTCTCGGGATATAACCAGATCAAAATGGCCCCCGAAGACATGGACAAAACTACTTTTGTCACGCAATGGGGTACCTTCTGCTACAAAGTGATGCCATTCGGACTGAAGAATGCAGGGGCAACCTATCAACGCACCATGGTAGCTTTGTTTCATGATATGATACATCATGAGATCGAAGTTTACGTAGACGACATGATAGCTCGATCACAGACAGAAGAAGAACACCTTAATCATTTGCAAAAGTTGTTTGCCAGGTTGAAAGAGTATAAGCTCAGACTAAACCCAAGCAAGTGCACTTTTGGGGTTAGGTCTGGTAAACTTTTGGGATTTATCGTCAGCAGCAAAGGCATTGAGGTCGATCCAGCTAAAGTAAAAGCTATACAAGAAATGCCTGCCCCCCATACTGAAAAGGAGGTTAGAGGATTCTTAGGACGCTTGAACTATATTGCGAGGTTCATCTCTCACCTGACATCTACCTGCGAGCAAATTTTCAAACTGTTGAAGAAAGATCAGGTAGTTGAATGGAACAATAATTGTCAAGTTGCTTTTGATAAGATCAAGGAGTATTTACTAGAACCTCCCATTCTGATGCCACCCGTTAAAGGAAGGCCGTTAATCATGTATCTGACTGTTTTGGATAACTCAACGGGGTGCGTGCTGGGCCAACATGACGAGTCTGGCCGAAAAGAGCATTCCATTTATTACCTTAGCAAAAAGTTTACCGACTGTGAGACTCGTTATTCACTGCTCGAGAAAACTTGTTGCGCTCTGGTATGGGCTGCTCGCCGCCTAAGACAGTATATGTTGACTCATACCACTTTGTTGATTTCCAAAATGGATCTGATCAAGTATATCTCCGAGAAGCCTGCTTTATCTGGAAGAATCGCTAGATGGCAAATGATCCTGACTGAGTACGATATCCAGTATACTACCCAAAAATCTATAAAGGGGAGTGTACTAGCTGACCATCTAGCTCATTAAGCCGTCGAAGATTACCAATCTATGAGATTCGACTTCCCTGACGAGGACATCATGACATTGGACAACATTGAAAGTAACGGACCGTATGACGGACCTGAACAAGGATCCCGATGGACCCTGTACTTTGATGGTGCTTCAAGTGCACTTGGCAACGGTATCGGTGCGGTACTCATTTCTCCGGAAGGGTGCCATACACCCTTCACTGCCCGACTTTTCTTCAGCTGTACCAACAACATGGCTGAATATGAAGCTTGCATCTTTGGTCTCAAGGATGCTATAGACTTGGGAATCAAATCTTTGGTCGTATTTGGGGACTCGGCTTTGGTTATCAGCCAAGTCAAAGGAGAGTGGGACACCAAGCATCCTAATCTTATCCCATACAAAGAACATGTCTTAACATTGTTGCCTCATTTCGAGCAGATCACCTTCGAGCATTTCCCGCGAGAAGAAAATCAGCTAGCAAATGGTCTGGCTACAATGTCTTCCATGTTTAAACTCAACGGGGATAACGAGGCTCCCCAAATTACCATCGAGCGAATGGACGAACCTGCGCACTGTCATGCGATTAATACCGAAGAAGTAGTGGAACAACCCTGGTTTCATGAAATCAAAAGGTATCTCCAGACTAGAGAATACCCTGAAGGAGCTTCCTCAATGACAAAAAGTTCTTAAGGAGATTTGCTGCCATGTTCTTCCTAAGCAATGGTATCCTTTATAAGCGCGGCCATGATTGTGTTTTACTTCATTGTGTGGACAAAGCTGAAGCAAAGTTGATCATGACTGAGATACACAGTGGCACATTTGGCACTCACTTGAGAGGACATACGATGGCTAAAAAGATTCTAAGGGCAGGCTACTACTGGTCTACCATGGAAGCTGATTGTCATCAACATTCCCGTACTTGCCACGAATGCCAAGTCTACGCCGACAAAGTACATATTCCTCCTGTTCCTCTCAATGTTCTGACAGCTCCTTGGTCATTCGCAATATGGGGCATTGACATGATTGGAGAGATTAATCCCACGACATCCAATGGACATCTCTTCATCTTGGTCGCTATTGATTATTTTACCAAGTGGGTCGAAGCAGCTTCCTATGCCTCAGTTACAAAGAATGTGGTTGCCCGCTTTATCAAGCAGAACCTCATATGCCGGTATGGTGTCCCCGACAGGATCATCAGGGACAACGGTACGAATTTGAACAACACCATGATCACCGATCTATGCGAGCAGTTCAAGATTTATCATCACAATTCATCTCCCTATCGACCGAAGATGAACGGTGTTGTTGAAGCCGCGAACAAAAATATCAAGAAGATCATTCAAAAGATGACAGTCACCTACAAGGACTGGCATGAGATGTTACTGTTTGCTCTGCATGGATATTGTACCACGACACGTACTTCAACAGGGGTAACCCCATTTTCTTTGGTGTATGGCATGGAAGCTGTTCTACCCATGGAAGTTCAGATTCCTTCCTTAAGGATTATGAAGGATGCTGGTTTGAGTGAAGACGATTGGATTCAGACCCGGCTTGATCAACTTAATTTGATCGACGAGAAGCGACTTACTGCTGTTTGTCATGGTCAGACGTATCAAAAACGGATGATCAAGGCTTTCAACAAGAAAGTCAGGCATCAGGTATATCAAGTCGGAGATCTTGTAATCAAGCGGATCATCTTGCCGCAAAGTGATCCCAGGGGCAAGTGGACTCCTACATACGAAGGACCATTTATGATTAAGAGCATCTTTTCTGATGGAGAAATGATTCTGACCACCATGGACGACGACGACTTGCCGCACCCTGCGAACGCAGACATAGTCAAAAGATACTATGCATAAAACGACCCGACAAGTTAAAAACCCGAAAGGGCGACTTGGGAAAAAATGGGCATCCCGGTGAATCGAAAACCCGAAAGGATGGTTCAGGCAAAAATTAGGGATAAAACAAAAAAAAATTTGTACACCCGGCAAGTTGAAAACCCGAAAGGGCGACTTGGGCAAAAAAGGGTTTCCCAGTGGATTGAAAACCCGAAAGGGCGGTCCAGGCAAAAGTTAGGGAATTAAAGCGTATGACTATGTCTCTTCGGATCACTTTAAGAACAATCTCTTCACCAACAAGCTCCAAGCTTCTGATCAATCCAGTCATCGACGGACGAAGCAGCGAATGGACAAGATATTTAGAGTTGTGAAGGCTATAGCAGAATGGGAATCCCATGGAATTGTTACACATAGCCATCTTTCTTTTGTATAAATTTTTTCAATTTTTACGAAAACATTCTCTTACTAGGATGTTTGTCTCCTTTGTACAAAGATACTCACAAAGTTAAATACAAAGATACTTCAAAGTACATAAATTTGCTTGCCTTTCTTTTCTTTTTACACTTATGTTTTATTTGAAAACGTCCAATGTTTTATTAAATAGGCATATGCATTTGAATATAATCACTGCTTACAAATAAAACAAAGTTGAGAAAGGATAATTACTGATAGGTTGAAGGTGTAGGAAAATATCTTTATGCCATTCCAGAAGAAATCCCCTATGATACATCATCCAGATCCTCAACAAAGCTAAAATTTGGAGTATATTTCCCCAGCGGAGTTAAGCCTCAAGATCCTCAGCGGAGCTAGTGCATTCTAAACCTTGATTCCCCATTTGAGTTAGGTTTCAGAATTCCCATCAGATTTAAGCTTCAAGATCCCCAGTAGAGCCCGAAAACCCTGAAAATTCCCATCCCCAGCGGAGCCAGAATAATGAACATTTCCCCCACAAAGTCATCTCCCAACAAGATCGAAGATTCTAGGTCTCATTTCTCCAAGCAGAAGCCTCATAGGTTTTTACTCTCCAGTAGATATTTCCAGAGTGTTCCCTATATCCCAGGAAAGTCATGAAAGATTCTCATTCCCTGCAGAAGTCGTCAAAGACCTTGTTAATCCCTACAAATCACCAAGGATTTTCAATCTCCAGCAGTGGTCTAAGGATTTCTCCTTCTCAACAATCAGAGATCTTTAATCCCCAAGCAGTCAGCAAGGATTTCTCATCTTCAATATTCAAAGATTTTTGGAATCCCCAACATCAGTCAAGGATTTACTTTCCCCGACAGCAATCAAAGATTTCATTATCTCCAGTTGTCAAGGATTTATTTTCCTCAGTAAGACAGCTACTCAGCTTACATGCACATCCATTACATTCATATATCATAAGCATTGATGAAACGCAATTCATTGCATCATACATATCATGCAACATAACTTTGTGTTTTAGCTAACATTTTACCCTTTTCAGGATAAGATTAAAAGGCTGTTAATAACAATTATTCAGATACAGTATGTATACACCCCAGACACGGCAGCCATTCTATTACTCATTCACAATTTCAAGTCAAAATACAGTACTGATACACCCCAGACACGACGGTCATTCTACTACTCATTCAGACTTCAGCAATCCGATACAGACTAGATACGCTTCAAACACGACAACCATTCTATCTCTCATTCAGATTTAACTATCAACCACAAGTTCAGATACACTCCAGACACGGATGCCATTCTGGCCTTTACACCAGCAGTTTGATTCTTCCCAGTGCAGTCGCCACGGAAGTCATTCTGCTACTCATACAGATCTCAACTTCAGATCCCAGTTACAGTTCCAGATACACTCCAGACACGGAAGTCATTCTGCTACTCATACAGATCTCAACTTCAGATATAGTCCAGATACACTCCAGACACGGTTTCCATTCTGTCACTTATTCGGAATTTATCCCCAGCCCAGAGATGCTCCATACACAGATATTTCTCTGTCGCTCATTCAGAATTCAGATACAATACAGATACACTCCAGACACGCCAGTCATTCTGATATTTATTCAAAGTTCAAATACAGTTACAGCTCGGATACGCCCCCGACACGGACGCCATTCCTTTGCTCATACAAACTCAGTCTCCAGATATAGTTCAAATGCATTCCAGACACGGATACCATCTTGATGCTCATTCTTCCGACCTACAACATTACAGTTCAACATACATTCTCGGATGGCATCTTTAAGCCCATCTCCAGCAAGATTCTACCATCACCAAATGGCATCTTTAAGCCCATTTCCTCAGCTATATTTTGACGAGTGCAAATTTACGGGCACTCTAGTGTCCAATCCTCTTTTACCTTCGAGTCGCGAAAGGCAAACTTGCCAATCTAACTCTTCAGGTTTAAGAAGATTAATTAGGGGCAACTGTTGTACCCCAAAATTTTCCCTCTCATTTCATCAACATTTCTCATCACAAGACTCTTGGAATTCAAGATCAAGCTAGGGTTTGCTCTGCTCAAGACACCTCCTTGCACTGTTGACCTAAATTAGGGTTTGAGTTTGCACAGGGATATTTTGACCTACAATGCCCAAATTGACTTCCATGCTTCATGTTGGACTCACAAGTTTGTCCATACCAAGTTTCAAGCCTTGATTCAAATTTTTGCCCAGTCAATTGGACAGTTGACCTAAAAATCAGCTATATTGGGGAAAAAGTCAATTGTGGCCAATTGACAGTCAAACCTCATAAATTTTGACCCACATCAACATTATGAACTCATATGAACCATTTGATCAAGTTTGGATCACAATTCCACAAGAAATTTGATCAGAACATCAAAAGGGCAAAATGGTCATTTTTTAGGGTTTTGACTGTACAAAGGAAATTTCTGACTGTTTGACCTAACCAATGGCAAATCAAGCTCAACCATGGACTCAAGGACTCAATGAAATCATCTTGACCCATTCAACAAGTTCAAAAGATCTCAAATGCATAGGATTGACAGATGAATTTTTCAGTCAACTGATCAAAATTTGACTGTATACTGAAAAGTCAAACTTTGACTTTTTGGTCAAAATCAAGTGCCAAGGGTCATTTTTCATCAAGACATGTCAAATTATGAAACTTGTTCATCAAGAAACCCAAAAATGCAAATTAGGGTTTTAAATAGAAAATTTTCATAACTTAGAATTTTTCTAAGTTATAAAATTTTCTTATTTTTTCCTAACTTTGTCCCATTTTTTTCACCAAGATGCAAATGGATTCAAACAAAACTTGAAACATGAAAGTTGTAGTCCATCACAAATTATACAACTTTGATTCACAAAGTTTTCTCAAAAGAGGCTTGTATCTCAAGTTATAATTTTTGGAACAAGGGTACCTAAAACTTTTAACTTAGAAAAATTTTGCCCTAGTTTAGGCAGGATTTTGACCCATCTTCTTGGCCATTTTTCACATAGTTCCACTTGGAGTTTCAAGTTTCATTTCAAAGATGGATTATAGTACATGTTGCAAGCTTTCCAAATTACCCAAGAACTCCTCAAACACCTTTGTGGTTAGGGAGAATCGAATTCTTGAAGTTGGCAAAAACTCACTTTGATCCATGACCAATACATGTTCATACAACTTGCATTTTCAAATCAGCATGCTTTGTACTAGCTTGCAGGCCTCTAAACCATTTTTACACTCCTTAATTGAATGCAAATCCACTGAGCTAATGCATTATCTTGGCCATTTGGACATTGCACACAAAACTAATCCCTATTTGGAAAAAGGTATATTGCCATTTTTGAAAAGTTACACTTTATGTCAAACCAAGATCCTTGAGGCATGGGGCCATATCTCTGAGGCAAGATCAAATCCACAAAATTTCAAGTATCAAGGGCAAGAGGAGCAGCTTACAAGATGGTGTGTACAGGCCTGTAATCAGAGGTTAGACACTCTTGCTTCAAGAAGAAGAAATTTGTCCAAAAACTTCCTAACTCAAAAACTATCCATAGTCAGCTTACACAAACATTGCAAACACAATTCACACAACCCTTTGAGTCAGAAACACGAGCCTTTCACCCCTAAAGCACCCTCATACTCCAAAACACCATTTTTCTGTGAAACAGGGCAAGCCCTGCAGAATCACCTCCATCTCCACTTTGCCTCGTGCGTTTGGCCTCAAACTTGTTCCAATACCTTCCATTCAACTCACCTGAACTATTCCAGACCTCCATTTCTAGCTGTAACACCATTAACACACATTGCCATTTTTGTTTCAAAGCTTTGCAGGTTGAGTTCTGTAGCACGATTCAGGCTACTTCAAAACAAGCCAAGCATTGGGAAAGCTTCATTGGACATCAGGCAAGCTCAAAAGAACCTCAAGCACTCTTGGAAGTTGCTGCATTGTCCAACTCGAAGTCAATTGAAACAGGTATTTCATGAACTTCTATCTCCCTATTTAGGAATAGTTAGACTTAGGTTTGTGAATGAAAGATGTTGTACTCATAGCCCTGAAACCATACATGTGCTTAGTTTTCATTTATATTAATCGTGCTAGGAGAATTTTGTTCATGAACTTCCTGAAAAAACTAGGTCAAGAATTAGGGCCAGAGAAATTCTCTCTGGTCTTTGAGAGTTAGCTTAAGTTTTTTATATGGTTAGATTCGTTGTTTGATGCTCTACAAGTTTTATGTTTTGAGTTTTGTCAAAGGATCACTGAAACAGGAGATACAGGTTTGTGTGGAAAACGCGCGTTTTTCAAACTTCTGGAGGTTGAAGATGAAGTCTGGGCTGGGCCTGGATTTCTTTACTTTTGACACCTCCCAATTCACTTTCAGCACCCCCTGGCCCATTGTTTTGTATTTTCATTATTTTTGCATTTTTTTTTTCTGACCTTGATATTTTATTTTCAAATAAAAAAATACTTAAAAAATATTTTCATAAATTTTTATATTTATTTGGCATTTATTTTAATTATTTCTAGTATTAATATATTAAATACTTTATATTTATTTTTGTTTAAATGTAAAAATAATGTAAAAAATACTTTTACTTTTATTTTATTATTTTTATACATATTTGAAATTATTTCTTGAAATATATACATTTTTTTGTAAATAATTAATTTTTATTTTTATACATTTAATATATTTAATACATATATATATACACATATAATATATCTTATTAAATAATAAGAACAAAAAACACAAAAATAATACATTTTATTTTTATTAATATTTTTATACTAGAAAATACCTTTTTTCAATATACTTTTATTTTTTGTGAAAATTAATACATTATTGAATATAAATAATAAATAATTTTATTTATTTAAGAAATTAGGGTTTTGCCTTGAAAAACAAAATAATTGAAATTGACTTTTTATTTGTTTACATTTCACATTAAAAATACTTTTCATACATAAAAAACTTTTTTGCATAATACATTTATTTAATATTTATTTATTTAAATATTGTACATTTAATTGTTATGCCTCACCCATTCAATTTGGTTGTAATAATGTAGAATTTAATTTCTTGTAAAATAATCCCCAATTCAAATTTGTACCCCCTCCCTATATCATGTTGTAATAGTGTAGAATTTAAATTCTCGCACCTTTAAATGCTTTCAATTATGCCATGATTAGACCTAGGGTTTGTATGCAAAATAAAAATCAACAATTAGTTTGACCTAATCCAAGATAACAATGCATGAAAACAAACACAATGCACACTTGCACCCCTAGGGTTACAATCCATTTGGTGCCTTCAAAAATGGGCCATGATATGCATGTCAAGTACTTTGGCAAGACAAAAACAAACAAAAGATCATAGTCCCTCGATGACGCTATCTGAGTTGCCTAAACAAAATGATCAAGTCCCTCAAGAAAATTGCCAAAAATACTTGACACTATTGCTATCATGGTCTATACGATGACCCGCGCCTGTCCCGTTTAACATCCTAACACAAGGTTGTTCACCAAATACAATGGTGAAACAACACTATTAAAAGGGTTAAAAAACATAAGAAAGATCTTTGAGTAAAATAGGGTAGACAACTCTTAGTTACTTGATCAAACTTGCAAAAAAAAATCCTTGCTATCTTCAAAACACACTCCAATAACACAATTTCAAAACCCTACTTTCAAACATTGAAAACTTTTCGAAAGACAAAAACACCTTTGTATACATACAAACAAGAATCATTACAAAGGTTGCCACAACGATAGCCTCTTTTCAAAACATCTTTCAAAACCACACACAAAGCACCATTTCAAACAATTGAAAAGCAAAGCAAGTGATCTAAGCAAGTAACTAAGAGCCCATGGATAACCATGGATAGAAAGGGTGTTAATACCTTCCCTTTCTATAATCTACTCCCCGAACCCAAGAAAACATCTCAAAGGTCTTTCATGTGCTTTTTGACCTTTCCTTAGGATAAAATAAAAAGTTGGTGGTGACTCTTGCTAAACCGAAACATTTGTGAACACAAACGCAAAATCCTAAGTCAGTTCTCCCACCGTATCATACTTCCAATGAATGTTTTAAAAAATATGCGCAAAAATGGAGAGACCTTTCTGGTAGAGTACAACCACCACTGACAGATAGGGAGCTGGTGGATATGTTCATGGGAACATTAACTGGCCCATTTTTCAACTTGTTAATTGGGAGCTCATAGTCCAGTTTCACTGAGTTAATTATGACTGGTGAAAGGGTCGAGAGTGGTATCAAGAGTGGAAAAATTCCCTTGGCATATGCTTCTACATCAAACACTATAAAGAAGCCCTTTATTGGAAAGGAAGAAACCAATGATGTATATGGGTCAAGGGCCCATACCAAGAAGGATCACCGTCCATCTGTTAATGCTGTTTTGATCTCCAACCCTCCATCTGCTCAAAGACAACAACAATAAGACAACCATCAAAGGTCTGAGGTTCCAAGAAGACAGTTCACGAGGATTAACATGTCATTGTCCCAAGCCTTGCAACACCTGTTAAAGGCCAACTTGGTAACATTGCGTGATCCACCATCAAATCCCAACATTTCATCTCCGAAATACAATCCTAACGCCAAATGCGCCTATCACTCCAATAGCCCTAGGCATGATACTGATCAATATTGGGCTCTAAAAAACAAGATTCAAGATCTTATCAACAACAAAACTATTGAGTTTGATCCACCTACAACTCTAAATGTTATAACTGCACCAATGTCAAACCATGGCAAAGGTGTCAATGCAATTGAAGACACTGCATTTGTTTCCTCCGTTGAAGATTTGACTACTCCACTGACCATTGTTAAAGAGGACCTACTGAGAGTTTGGGTTTTCCCTGACTGTTTGAAAGACTATAATTGCTCCGCTGAACAAGTTAATGAATGCAAATGGCTGAAAGAAGGTGTTCAACGCTTGATAAATAGTCATGAGATCCTGTTTGAAATAACTCCATCTATCAAAAGTTTTACCGATAAAGATGAGGACATTTCCATCATAACAATTTCAAACAAGCCTCTTAGGATCTCTTCAAAGGGTCCTATTAGGATTTCCAACAAACCAACGATTTCTCCCTTGATAATTATTTCTCCTGGGCCGATTCCTTACTCCTCCGACAAAGAAGTCCCTTGGAATTACGATGCTGAAGTTTACTATCAGGGAATTAAACAAGAATCTTAGATCAATGAAGACAAAGCTGATGACGTTACCAATATTGCTGGTTCTAGCAAGGTCCTAATATTTCACCTCTAACTACTATAACGACACTCGTCCGTATTACCATTGATAAGCCTAGTACTGAAACTACGGGTAAAGAGAAAGTAATTGAGCCTACTGGGATAGAGGCGTCTACCAAAGACATCGCTGCTGAGGAACCTTCCACCCAAGAAATGGAGGAAATATTGAAGATTATAAAAAAGAGTGATTTCAAGATAGTAGAGCAATTGGGGGAAACCCCGTCCAAAATCTCTATGTTGTCTTTGTTGCTTTTTTTCGATGCTCATGCTCAAGCTTTAATCAAATTTTTGAAGAAGACGTATGTTCCTCAAGAGACCATAACCGATCAATTTGAAAACTGTATGGTGAGTCTGACTGCCGACAATGGATTGGGGTTCTCTGATGCTGACTTGACACCAGTTGGAAGAAATCATAACAAGACTTTACATGTCTCTATTGAATGCAAAGGAACTACTTTGACCCATGTCTTGTTGGATATAGGTTCGTCTTTAAATGTCTTACCCAAAGGTGCCTTAGATCAGTTGGACTGTGATGGTTTGGTGTTAAATCCAAGTGACATAGTTGTGAGGGCCTTTGATGGATCCAAGAGAATGGTACTTGGAGAAGTGGATCTCCCCATTAAAGTTGGTTCATAAGTTTCCAATTCTACTTTCTACGTGATGGACATCCGTCCTGCTTACTCTTGTTTACTTGGATGCCCTTGGATACATGGGGCAGGAGCAGTGACGTCCACCCTTCCCCGGAAGTTGAAATATCCAGTCAAAGGAAAGATTGTTATTGTTTGTGGTGAAGAAGAATTCATGGTTAGCCACCTAAATTCGTTCAAGTATGTAGAGATGGATGCTGAGTTCATAGAAACACCATGTCAAGCTTTCGAAGTGGTTCCGCCCATGGTTTCCGCCACCAAAATTTCTTATGACACTCCAAAAGCTGATGAAGTTGTGCCAAGGATGGTTTCACTTAAGGATGATCGTGCCGTGATTAAGGATGGAAGTATTACAAATTAGGGACAACTCCCTGATATTCCTTTCAAAGCAGACAAGTTTGGGTTGGGTTTCACTGCCAAAGCTCAAAAGGAGGTCAGACGTGCTCGCTTAGGAAAACCACCTCTTTGCATTGGTAATCATGGAGTGAATGCTATTGAAGACTCTGAAGATGACTGCGACTTTGATGAATGGATCTACCCGACTTCCGAAAAAGAGCTCAACAACTGGCGTGCAAAGGATTTCATTCCTATCTTCTTCAACGAGGAGTAATAACCATTTACTATTTTGTCAATTGAATAACTTTTTTCTGTTATTTTAATTCCAAACAATGACTTCAACCATGTGCCTTACTTGGGGCACCATGGTCCAGTTGTTAAGGGTTTGTTCATTTTTATATGCCACATGATCATTTAATGGAAAATATTGGACTCTTTTACATTCAAATTTTGTGCTCGTTGCCTTTCTTTCATTTTATTGCATTTTTTAAAATAGCCATATATCTTACATGCACACACACACACACACACACACACACTTGTAGATCCTCATCCACTCCGAATCCCATTGCCAACGACTCTGCTATTGCCAGCTATGACTTTGAACATCCAATCAACCAAGTCGAATACGAAGGCAAAGAAGATTGTGAAATATCAGGGGAATTAGCCAAACTTTTGATGCAAGAGGCAAAAGCCATTCAACCTCATGAAGAGTCGGTTGAAGTGATCAACCTAGGTACTGAGACAGACAAGAGGGAAGTCAAGATCGGCGCTAACTTGGAAGACAATATTAAAGGCAGACTGGTACAGATGTTACATGACTATGTTGAAGTGTTTTCTTGGTCATATGAAGATATGTTGGGGCTTGATACTGACATTGTAGTTCATCGTCTACCGACAAAGGAAGATTGCCCTCCTGTCAAACAAAAAGGTTCGTCATATGCAGCCAGACATGCCTGAGAAAATAAAAGCCGAGATAATGAAGAAATTCAATGTAGGTTTTCTGGCAGTAACATCATATCCCCGATGGGTGGCGAATGTGGTCCCCGTACCAAAGAAATATGGAAAGGTTCGCATGTGCGTAGACTATAAAGATTTAAATAGGGCAAGCCCCAAGGATGATTTCCCACTACCACATATTGACGTCTTGGTCGACAATACGGCTCAACATAAAGTCTTCTCCTTCATGGATGGTTTCTCTGGCTACAATAAAATCAAGATGGCTCCCGAGGACATGGAGAAGACCCCATTTGTTACACAGTGGGGAACCTTCTGCTACAAGGTCATGCCATTCAGTTTGAAGAATGCATGGGCAACCTATCGACGAGCTATGGTAGCCCTATTCCATGACATAATCCATCATGATATAGAGGTCTATATGGATGATATGATTGCAAGGTTGTAGACTGAGGAAGAACACCTGGATCATTTACACAAGCTATTCGAAAGGTTGAAAAAGTACAAGCTAAGGCTGAATCCTAATAAGTGCACTTTCAGAGTAAGATCTGGAAAACTCTTAGGTTTTGTAATCAGTAGCAAAGGCATTGAAGTTGATCTTGTGAAGGTTAAAGCCATGTAAGAAATTCTAGCTCCCCGCTCTGAGAAGGAAGTAAGAGGTTTCTTGGGTTGACTTAACTACATTGCTCGATTCATATCCCACCTAACTGCTACTTGTGAGCCAATCTTCAAACTCTTGAAGAAAGATCAAGTAGTCAGATAGAACAACGACTGCCAAGTAGCCTTTGACAAGATCAAGGAATATTTACAAGAACCTCCCGTCCTGATGCCTCCAGTTGAAGGAAGACCTCTAATTATGTACTTTACTGTATTAGAGAATTCAATGGGGTGTGTGTTGGGCCAACATGACGAGTTTAGCCGAAAAGAGCATGCAATATACTACCTGAGCAAAAAGTTTACCGACTATGAAGCTAGATATTCACTGGTCAAGAAAACTTTTTGTGCTCTAGCATGGGCTGCTCACCAGCTAAGACATTATATGTTGGCTCACATCACATTATTGATTTCTAAGATGGAACCCATTAAGTATATCTTCGAGAAGTCATCTCTCTCAGACGAATAGCTAGATGGCATATGATCTTGACTGAATATGTCATCCAGTACACTACATAAAAAGCAATCAAAGGAAGTGTGATGGTGGATCATTTGGCACATCAATTTGTTGATGACTACCAATCCATGACCTTTGTATTCCCGGATGAGAATATCATGCTAGTAACTGACTGTGAAAATCTTGGACCGTATGACGGACCTGAACAAGGATCCCGATGGACTATGGTTTTTGATGGGGCTTCTAATGCTTTGGGTAATGGAGTTGGTGTTGTGATTATTTCTCCCGAAGGTTGCCATAAACCTTTCACTACTAGGTTATGCTTCAATTATACGAATAATATGGTTGAATATGAGGCATGCATATTGGGACTAAAGGCCGCTATCGACCTAAGAATCAAATTCTTAAGCGTATATTGAGACTCGGCCTTAGTAATCAGTCAAGTCAAGGGAGAGTGGGATACCAAACACCCTAATCTGATTCCTTATAAAGAGCTTGTGCTAACTCTGATCCCATACTTTGAGGAGGTTACATTCTAACATTTCCCAAGAGAAGAAAATCAGTCGGCAAATGCCCTAGTAACAATGTCATCTATGTTTAAGGTTAATTGGAACAGCGAGGCTCCTAGAATTACAATCGAAACATTTGATGAACCTGCACACTGTTATGAGCTTGACGTTGACAAAGAGAAGCCATGGTACCATGAGGTGAAAAGGTACCTCGAAGAACAAGAGTATCTTGAAGGAGCTTCTATCAACGACAAGAAATTCCTGTGAAGGTTTTCAGCCAAATTCTTCCTAAGAAATGGAATCCTGTACAAACGCAACCATGATTCAACTCTACTCCGGTGTATGGACAAGAAGGAGGCAGAGAAGATCATAGAGGACATGCATGATGGCCTCTTTAGAACTCACTCTAGTGGGCACACTATGGCCAAGAAGATATTAAGGGCTGGTTAATATTGGTCGATTATAGAAGCTGATTGTCACTATCACCCGAGGACTTGCCATAAGTGTCAAATCTATGACGACAAGGTTCATGTGACTCCAATTCCTTTGAATATTGTGGCTGCTCAGTGGCCGTTTGCAATGTGGGGCATTGACATGATTGGAGATATCAATCCCATTTCTTCCAATATGCATTGTTTCATCCTTGTTGCCATTGATTACTTCACCAAATGGGTTAAAGCAGCTTCGTTTTCCTCAGTCACTGAGAACATTGTAGCCAAGTTTATCAAGCATAACCTCATATGTCGATACGGCATCCTCGAAAGGGTTATCACTGAAAACGGAACCAACCTTAACAATGCCATGATCACTGAACTTTGCGCTCAGTTCAAGATCAAGCATCACAATTCTTCTCCATACAGACCTAAGATGAATGGCACAGTGGAAGCTACCAATAAAAACATAAAGAAGATTGTGCAAGAGATGGTGGTGATCTACAAGGACTAGCATGAGATTCTACCATTCGCTCTCCATGATTATCGTACTTCAGCATGAACATCAACTAGGGAAACCCCGTTCTCCTTGGTCTATGGCATAGAAGTTGTCCTGCCTGTTGAAGTTCAGATTCCTTCTTTAAGGATTATGAAAGAAGCATACTTAGGAGAAGACGAATGGATTGAGACTAGATTGGATCAGTTGGACTTGATCGACGAGAAAAGACTAGTTGTTGTTTGTCATGGTCAAATGTATCAAAAATGTATGATCAAAGCTTTCAACAAGAAGATCAAACCTTGAGCGTATCAGATTGGCGATTTGGTAATAAAGTGCATCATTATTCCACAAGGCAATCTCAGGGGTAAATGTACTCCCACTTACGAAGTACCATTTGTTGTCAAGAAAGTATTCTCTGGTGGTGCCATGATGCTAACAAATATGGACGAAGAAGATTTCCCGCATTCTGTGAACACGGACATAGTCAAAAAATACTACACATAAAGAATGACTCGCTAGGTTGACATACCTAGGAAAAAATAAGGGCATCCCGACGAACCAAAGAAGGTTCGGGAAAAATTAGGGATATATATAAAATATTGTACACCCGGCAAGTCGAAAACCCAAAAGGGCGTCTTGGGCAAAAAAGGATATCCTGGTGAACTGAAAACCCGAAAGGGCAGTTGTTGTACCCCAAAATTTGCCCTCCCATGTTCTTCAAGGTTCCTGAAGCATCATCTCAATTTGCTCAAGTCTACTCAAGGATTGCACAGTCCAAATGCCTCCTAAGACAGCTGAAAATTAGAGTTTTGGTTCTTTCAAGGAATTTGAAGTTTTCAATAGCTCAATCAAGTCTCATAAGCCTATATGCATGCTCAAGCACCTACATGCCAAGTTTCAAGACTCACAGTGCCAACTTGCATAGTCAAAAGCTTTATTTGATCAACAGTCAACTGCAAGGGCAAAATGGTCATTTTACAGTCAAAAGTCAGAATTTTTGGTCAACATCCTATTTTGAGCTTAAAATCATCATTTGATCAAGTCTTGATCATGATTCCTCAAGCATGGCTCAAAAATCATCAAGGTGTAAAAAGTTACTATTTTTGGACAGTAGAAAAGTCAACTGTATCTTGACCAAGGCATAACTTTTTCATGGTTCATCAGAAAAATCCCATCCAATGCTCATTTTGAAGGGAATGACATTTCCTACAATCAATCTTCACATTCCAAGCCCAAGAAATGCTCTCACAAAAAGTTATGAATTTCTACATTATAGGTCAATTTCAAAAGTCAACAAAAATGCACTTTAAGTCAAAGACCATAACTTGAGATTGGTAAATCCAAATGATATGGGACCAAAGGCATTGGTTAGATAACTTCAAGACATTTCCAAAATGTCCAAGAACATGTTCATATGATCAAAATTGAGCAAGATATGCATTGGAGAAGTTGGGAAATTTTTGTGAATTTGCAAAAGTCAACTTTGCTCAAAACACCTTGTTTTTGCTAATGGGCCTCAAATTTCTTCTTGAAAATTTATCCAAGGCCTATGCACGACCCATCAAGCCTAATTAAATTTATTTTCTTATTTTTATTAATTAATTTGATTTTTAATCAATTTTAATTCATTTAATTAATTTAAATTGGAAAATACAAAGATTTGATTTTTTAATCTTTTGGTGAAGCAAGAATGACCTAAAAAGGCTGGAAATTTCGTGTACCAATCAAGGATGCAAATATCTCCCAATTTGGCAACTTTCTTAAATAAAAAAGATTCAAAAAGATGTGATTTCCAATCAAATATTCCATCATCATTCCATGGATTTTTTGTGCAAGATTTGACCTAAATTCAGTCCTCTATAAATACACAAGTGAACCCTATTCATGCATACGAAAAATTGCTGCAAACAAAGTCATAAGCATATTGAAAAAATTCAAAGAAAAGTGAAAATTGTTTTCTATATTTTAGCACGATTCAAAGGCTTTTATTGCTTCTAACGCATTGCAGGAGTCCCCAGGAACGTGTAGGAATCAAAATCAAGCGTTGAAGATCAAGGAATCACCAAGAACAGTTTCACGGTTTGCTTGATATTTTGAAAATCGAATAGCTTAATTCATGCATCATTAACATGATTTATTGTTTGTTTTACATTGCTTGAGTCCATATGAAGCTAATGGTACATGTTAATTGAATTATGACGCACAGAATCACAAGATGCCATTGATGAATTCTAGGGTTCATAAGCCTTCAAATTGGGGCTTTGCAGTATAAGAAAAATTGGAACCTTTAAGACCCATGGTTAGAATCGTTGACTCTGGACGAACACGAAGCCACCCTCGCGAAATATTTATATAGAGCGCAGCTCTATTCGCTATTTATCCTTATTGCAGGTTGTGGGGGTTAAAAACCCCCGCTATCTGTTTGTGTTTTTACAGGAAATATGAGGAAGACGATGAGCTGTTGGCATACCATTGGAGCATTCAAAAAAGGGCGCGCGTGTTTTGCTTTACAACACATTTATTAATTTTTCCATATTATATTTGCTTCTCATTATAATAACAAAAGCAGGCAATTGGCGTAGTGGTTAGTGTGCTGGCATGGAATCATTGGCACCTGGGTTCGATTCCCAGGTCCCCCAAATATTTGTTTCTATTTTTCTTAATGTGATTACATGCAGGCTTCCAAATGATAAACACCATGTACCTCCCATCATCCAAGTGCCAAGTGGCCTTAAGCACCAATCCTGTGGCCAAAGATGAGGGATCATGGTACTCCCTAGTCAACCAACGCCTGGACAATTCAAGAAAGTCAGAAGGGCTTGAGCTTAGTGGGCTTCAGAATTTCCAAGAACACCTCCATAATGGGCCATCACCCCCCTGGTTTATTATTCTTTTTTATTTTCTTTTCCTTTTTATTTTTCTTTTATTAATTATTATTTTTATTAACATTATTATTATTTTCATAATAAATTCAGGAAACTAAAAATGTAAATATTTTTATTATTATTATATTTATTAATTTCACTTTATTTTTTGTAAATAAATTCTAATGTAATTAATTTAGTTAATTAAGTTAACTTTGACTTTTTTTCACAATAAATAAAATCAACATAGAATTAGGGTTTTGACAACTTTTTCTTTTATTTTATTAAAAACATAAAAAACTTAAAAAAATATTTCTTTTATTTAATTAATTAGAATTAGGTTTAATTAAATGCAAAGAGGACTAAAATTTCATTCTTTCTTAAAAAAGGGTCAAAATCCTAAGGACTTCTCCGATTTAATTCCTTTTCGCGTATGTTATTTTTTGATCATATTTATGTAATTGCTCCAAGGATGTAATAGATAATTGGGACCCTTTTTATCGCTTTCTTTATTTTTCCGCAATTCATCTTTTCAAGGGTTATGTTTTTGGCGATGTAAATACCCGACGCCTTGTAATAGCGTAGATTTACTTTCCGCAATTTACTTTCCGCACAACTATTAACTGCTATGCATTACAAGACTTGCTCTCAAAATAAAATCAAAACGTAGCTCACCATAACATGTGTAAAGATAATCAATTGAATCCTGACACACTTGCACATGCCACTCCTAGGGTACGCCTCACTTGGTTGCCTCGACGTAGTCATTGAGTATAGGGTATTTTAGAGATCGCCCTCCTGTCTAAAGATCCAAGTTGCCTCGAAACGGTTGCCTCAGATAAAAAAGGATCTAGGACATTAGGGTTACCGCTAAGGCGTCCTACTATTGCTTTGGTGACCACACATGTCCCTATAATCGAATTGACCCGAAAACTCCAACGACGGTGCTACCTACTTCTCAATAGTGGGATAGTACTGTCTAAAGGACATTTACACAGCTTAATTTCTTTTGAGTAGGTAGAGGTTCTTAGATACTTGCTCTTTCAAAACAAAAAAAACAACTTTTCGCACTTACACTTTTTCTGACAAAAGGTTTCAAACAAACACTTCATGACACTCTTGAGGACTGATACAAGAGTTAAAACGAAGTTTTCAAACAAACTTTTTCAAAACCCACAAACACAAGAAAAGCAAACATTTTTGAAAACATAGTGAGCAAGTACCTAAGAGCCCGTGGATAACCACTGATAGAAAGGGTGCTAACACCTTCCCTTTCTATAATCTACCTCCCGAACCGAGAAACATCTTGAAAAGGAATTTTGCTGTGCTTTTGTCCTTTCCTTGTTGGAGAAAATAAAAGACGGTGGCGACTCTTGCTTACCGCGACATTTCGCGAACCAGCATTTCAAAATAGTCAGTTCTATTTCCACCGATCACAGAACTGGCGACTCTGCTGGGGAATGACTTTAATAAGTAAGGTGTACCTTAGGATTAGATCATTCTATGTTTTCAATTGTATGTCTTGTTTGCTTTAATATTGTGGGCTTGCATCGGAGTTTTATAGATCATAATCCGGATCTGGGGGATACCCTTTAGAAGTAGCAACAAACTGTGAGGGAACTGTGTGGGGTATACCGACATGGTTGAAGCAGTTGCTACGTTGATGTGGCACTTTGGTGAGTACCGGTAACCCTTGAGTCAAGTCAAGGAGAGTACGGGGCCGCCGTGTGGTGTCGTGAAGCATCAACTAACCTTAGAACCTTACTTGACCATCCTGGCCTCTTTAGGGGTAGTGAGATGACCGACTTTGGTGCAGTCCGAAGTTGGTAGATACTCGATACTACACTCATTGAGGGTTGTTTTCTTGGAATATTTTGGTCGCCAGTTAAGTGGCTAAATCAAAACAATGAACATAGAAAACAATCCAATGATATTGAGCTCCTTAGAACCCGGTTACTATTTTCTAGGATAGGTTTTGAGCCAACTAACTTCAAGAGGGTAATACCTAAACTCCATGCTGGCCTGAAATCTAAGGGCTCTTTTGTGTGACTTGTGTGCCTTCAAACTTGAACTACTTGCATATTCTTGTTATCTGACAACAGGGGTTCCTTGCAGGTTTTGTTTACAGTCCTTAATCTAGACTCATAACAGGGCTTACTTACACCACTTCACGCATATCATACACATCATAACATCATACCATATCATTCCCTTAACCATTTCAAGGATCTCAAAGGTTTATGATGCAGGTCATGATGAACCAAATGTCTAGCAAGGGGCAAAGGGGATTTATTTTCCTCTAGCCAAGGTTGCTTGGAGATCAAACCCGATGACTTGAGTCAGGGGCTATGACCCACTCGATATGGTGAGCTTTGACTCTTGAAGAAGGACTCTCAGCAACATGAAGTTCCTTCAATCAAGCTGCAAAATTCAAATTCTAACAAATTTCTTTGTTTACCCCGCGAGATCCTTGAAAACATTGCATACATATATCATACATATCATTACATAACAGGTCATCCGATACAGGTCTCTCACATTCTCGTTGTTTATTTCAGCAATGGCTTTCCAACAAGACAACCAGGATCTTCATACTCAAGAGACTCAGTTCAGGGAAATCTTCCTAAGCCTATCCAAGGGGCAGGAAGAGTTGAGAACACTTCTCATGGGGAATTTGGTCAAGAAAAGTCCTGAAGACAGTAAGAACGAACGGCTGAAACATCTGCAAGCTGAGGTAGATGCAATGAGAACCCAGATGCTGGGGCAGATGGCTCTTATCCAAGGCTTAGCTCGGGAGCAAGAAGAGTTGAGAATCGTGATCAACCAGCTTCATCAAGACAGATACAACAGTATGAAGCAAATAGTCAAGGCTGAGGATCAAGTCATTAATCAACTTCCGAGAAGTCAAAGGTTTGGTTTGATAAAGAATGGACCTCTCCAGGGTGCCACTACCTCACAGGTCCAACAACTACCTGACCATAAGCAACGGGTTACTCCGAGGCCGTTTACCAAGCTCAACATGCCGTTGTCCCAAGCTTTGCGACACCTATTGAATTTGAGTCTGGTGACGTTGATAGGACCTCACCCGAATCCTAAGACTTCTTCACCCAACTACAATCCCGATGCCAGGTGTGCATACCATTCTAACAGCCCTGGGCATGATACTGACGACTGTTGGAAGTTGAGATACAAAATCCAAAACCTGATTGATGAAGGAGCATTGGAGTTTGCACAAGATGGTCAGACTGAGTTCTTCTACTATCCCTCCAAGGTTCACCATTCGAAGTGACAAGTCCTGAGACGAGAAGACTTTTTGTTCATTTGAATTCTGAAGTTGTATTTTTCTTTGCTAATTCAAACAATTATTGTCATGGCAAACTTTTTTATTTCATTAATGCATCGTATATGTCTGTTTTGAATCAATCCATTCGTATTCACTATGTTCAAATTGCTTTCATTTCTTGTGATGTTCAACTCTCGACTAAAAATTCTAAGCCTTTTGAGGGAGGATGACGAAAACAATACCACGATCTTTACAGTATTCTTTTGAACAGACCTCGCTGATGAGGTACAGGCATTGTTTCAAATCCTAAACACTGGAGTTATAAGGAAGATAATCCCTCGTCAACCCCTTTGAGCCAAAGAAGTTGGAGTTTTTTCTTTTCACGCAAAATTAAAACCCTTAATTATAACCTGGGGCAGGGTAGTTCTCTCAGTTGATCCAGGTGCCCAACGAACGGAATCAAAGGAGTCCTTCCGAAACAAAAAAAAGTGATGGTTCCCTATAATCATAAAGACAGGCAGTCATTATCTCTCAGAAATCAAAGCCCATTAAGTCAAAACCTATGAAGGAGACTTACAAAAACTGGGGCATCCCGCTGACTGTAATCACAAAAGAAACAGTTCAGGCAAAAATTTAGGGATAACACAATCAAAAAGAAAGAGGTCCTACAAACCCTCAACAAAAAAGAAATGACTTCCTATTCAAAATGAATTGTCAACATCCGAACCATCACCGGAATATCAAAGCAAAGACTCAAACACGATCTAATGCACGATTAACTGAGTTTAGGATTGAAGAACATCACGAAGAGCGGGTGGGTACAAATAAATTTTGAGCCTTTATCCTTTGCTTCTTAAACCGTGAACCAGGCCACGTTATAACCCTTAAAAAGTCCTAGCTGAAGCATGGGTTAGTTCGAAAGCATACTGTTAAAAAAGGTATCCTGACTCCTTAAGGCTTGCTGTAAAATACTAAGTTGACATCACATTTTACAAAAATTCACTTGTTTTATTGAAAACTGCATTTTCAAAAATTTCAAGACAGACATAAGCTTTGCATTCTTAAAATAGCATTGCATATGACTATTTGTTCGAACAGCAGAGAAATTCGCACGAAGAATATCTAGTGAACAAAAGCACTTCCAATCAAGGGGCATGGCATGAGCATTGTCCATCATCTGGGGCAGTCAAGTCAAGATTCAAGGAATCTCTCAAAATGCCAAATAGCCAGGGGCAAATCTCCGCCCGAGTCACTTGGGGCATTGGACATGAATTCCAGCAACGAATCTTGCATGATCAAACGAAGATCTTCTGGTAGTATGGAAACACTACACTACTGACAGTGACAACTCCCTACACTCTGAAAACATGGACATAGTCGAAAAATACTACACATAATCAAAGACCCGCTAGGTCGACTGGCCTAGGAAAAAATAAGGGCTTCCCGGCGAACCAAAAGGGTTCGGGAAAAAATAAGGGATGAAAACGGAAAAATCTATACACCCGGCAAGTCGAAAACCTGAAAAGGCGGCTTGGGCAAAAATGGGTATCCCGGTGGACTAAAAACCCGAAAGGGCGGTCCAGGCAAAAATTAGGGATCAAAAGAGTACGACTATGTCCCGTCATCTCATCACTTGCCTACCAGAAGAAGATTTGTCAATCGGCAGTTGTCAAACACCTCCACAGGTACCTTCTCCCACAGAAGCTGGGGCAATAAGAATTGTCCGAACTGTACAAGCTGCTCTGTCCTCCAGGTACCAAGGTATATTCAGCTGAAGAATATGGCCCAGATACCTTCACTCCCCGCAGAGTAAGACAAGATCCAGCAATACTCGCCCCAAGAAGAGTTGGTCTCCCATCAGCCCTAAAAAGGCACAGTATCCCCAGCAAGTCAGCAATACTCTCCCCCGAACAGAGTTGGTCTACCATCAGTCCCGAAAGTTTCCCCAGGAAAGTTAAATCATCTCCCCAGTAGATTCTGGAAGCTTGTCCCCTACAGAGTACAAATATCTCTCCCAGCCATATTCAGAAGGTTATCCCACCAGAGTCTAACTGGGTTATCCTCAGCAAATTACAACAGAAAGATCGTCCTGAGCGAAGTTCTTCCTATCCCCAGCGGAGTTCATCAGAATCTCCAACAGAGCTCATCAACGGAATCCCCAACGGAGTTATCATTAAAATCTCAGTGAAGCATCTCTTCCCCATAGAGTAATTCCCCGCAGAGTAATCTCTTCGCCAGGTTTATCCCCCAACGGAGTTATCTTCTCCTACCGGTTCATTCTTGCAATCATCTTCGTTCGTCATCCCCAGCGGAAACGAAGAACTCTACTCTTCAACATCAGCCCAGGATTCAACGAACTTCCCGGCATTCGTCAAGGATTTATTCTCCCAAACGAAAATACATTCATAAACATCACATTGTCATACATCATGATACATGCCTATACGCATCATATCACCAAATCTCATTTACTTTGAGAACATCATTACGCAATGCATACATCATGACATTGCATACAACTAACTCTTTACCTTTTCAGGAAAGAACGATCAACAGATAAAAGTCATCATCTTTTTGAGGTAGTAATCGTCCCTGATTCCTTCATCATCTTCCTGAGGTAGTAATCGTCCCTGATTCCTTCATCATCCTACTGAGGTAGTAATCGTCCCTGATTCCTTCATCATCCTGCTGAGGTAGTAATCGTCCCTAATTTCTTCATCATCCTGCTGAGGTAGTAATCGTCCCTGATTCCTTCATCATCCTTCTGAGGTAGTAATCGTCCCTGATTCCTTCATCATCCTGCTAAGGTAGTAATCGTCCCTGATGCCTTCATCATCCGGCTGAGGTAGTAATCGTCCCTGATTCCTTCATCATCCTGATGAGGTAGTAATCGTCCCTGATTCCTTCATCATCCTACTGAGGTAGTAATCGTCCCTGATTCCTTCATCATCCTGCTGAGGTAGTAATCGTCCCAGATTCCTTCATTATCCTGCTGAGGTAGCAATCGTCCCCGATTCCTTCATCATCCTGCTGAGGTAGTAATCGTCCCTGATTCCTTCATCATCCTACTGAGGTAGTAATCGTCCCTGATTCCTTCATCATCCTGCTGAGGTAGTAATCGTCCCTGATTCCTTCATCATCCTACTGAGGAAGGAATCGTCCCTGATTCCTTCATCATCCTGCTGAGGTAGTAATCGTCCCTGATTCCTTCATCATCCTGCTGAGGTAGTAATCGTCCCTGATTCCTTCATCATCCTGCTGAGGTAGCAATCGTCCTTGATTCCTTCATCATCCTGCTGAGGTAGTAATCGTCCCTGATTCCTTCATCATCCTGCTGAGGTAGTAATCGTCAAGATTCCTTTATCATCCTGCTGAGGTAGTAGTCGTCCTAGATTCCTTCGTCATCCTGCTGAGGTAGTAATCGTCCAAGATTCCTTCATCATCTATTTGGAGTAGCAATCGTCTTAGATTCCTTCACCATATCATTATCAAGAAAACCTTTTTGAGTTCCGGATCAATACCTGTATCTAGCCAGGGAGTATCTGTGAGCGACTGATTGTAGATCTACACCTGTATCTAGCCAGGAAAGTATCTACATGAAGAGTTTGAAGATCAACACCTATAACAGGCCAGGAAATTATCTTTCATTCTCAGATCAAAGATCTACACCTGTATCCAGCCAGGAAAGCTATCTCGACCAACTTTTTTTAAGTTCCGGATCAACACCTGTATCTAGCCAGGAAATATCTGTGAGCGACGGATTGTAGATTAATACCTGAAACCAGACAGGGCAATTATCTACTTGACCATCATGAAGCAGCCCTACACAGGTTCCTTCTTTCAACCTACCAAGTCACAATTCAACAAACATCTCCAGAAGGCATCTATAAGCCCATCCCCGACAAGATTATGTCACCTCTCCAGATGGAATCTATAAGCCCATCCTCTTATCCATCATATCTCCAAATGGAATCTGTAAGCCCATTCCTGACATCATATTGCTGATACTATACTATGCGAGTGCAAATTTCTGGGCACTTTAGTGTTCAATCATCTTCCACCTTCGGATCACGAAAGGCACGCAAGCCAATCTACATCCTCAGGTTTAAGAAGATTGAACAGGGGCAACTGTTGTACCCCAAAATTTTCCCTCCCATATTCTTCAAGGTTCCTCAAGCATCATCTCAATTTGCTCAAGTCTACTCAAGGATTGCACAGTCCAAATGCCTCTTAAGACATCTGAAAATTAGGGTTTTGGTTCTTTCAAGGAATTTGAAGTTTTCAATGGCTCAATCAAGTCTCATAAGCCTATATGCATGCTCAAGCACCTACATGCCAAGTTTCAAGACTCACAGTGCCAACTTGCACAGTCAAAAGCTTTATTTGATCAACAGTCAACTGCAAGGGCAAAATGGTCATTTTACAGTCAAAAGTCAGAATTTTTGGTCAACATCCTATTTTGAGCTCACAATCATCATTTTATCAAGTCTTGATCATGATTCCTCAAGCATGGCTCAAAAATCATCAAGGTGTAAAAAGTTACTATTTTTGGACAGTAGAAAAGTCAACTGTATCTTGACCAAGGCATAACTTTTTCATGGTTCATCAGAAAAATCCCATCCAATTCTCATTTTGAAGGGGATGACATTTCCTACAATCCATCTTCACATTCCAAGCCCAAGAAATGCTCTCACAAAAAGTTATCAATTTCTACATTATAGGTCAATTTCAAAAGTCAACAAAAATGCACTTTAAGTCAAAGACCATAACTTGAGATTGGTAAATCCAAATGATATGGGACCAAAGGCATTGGTTAGATAACTTCAAGACATTTCCAAAATGTCCAAGAACATGTTCATATGATCAAAATTGAGCAAGATATGCATTGGAGAAGTTGGGAAATTTTTGTGAATTTGCAAAAGTCAACTTTGCTCAAAACACCTTGTTTTTGCTAATGGGCCTCAAATTTCTTCTTGAAAATTTATCCAAGGCCTATGCACGACCCATCAAGCCTAATTAAATTTATTTTCTTATTTTTATTAATTAATTTGATTTTTAATCAATTTTAATTCATTTAATTAATTTAAATTGGAAAATACAAAGATTTGATTTTTTAATCTTTTGGTGAAGCAAGAATGACCTAAAAAGGCTGGAAATTTCGTGTACCAATCAAGGATGCAAATATCTCCCAATTTGGCAACTTTCTTAAATAAAAAAGATTCAAAAAGATGTGATTTCCAATCAAATATTCCATCATCATTCCATGGATTTTTTGTGCAAGATTTGACCTAAATTCAGTCCTCTATAAATACACAAGTGAACCCTATTCATGCATACGAAAAATTGCTGCAAACAAAGTCATAAGCATATTGAAAAAATTCAAAGAAAAGTGAAAATTGTTTTCTATATTTTAGCACGATTCAAAGGCTTTTATTTCTTCTAACGCATTGCAGGAGTCCCCAGGAACGTGTAGGAATCAAAATCAAGCGTTGAAGATCAAGGAATCACCAAGAACAGTTTCACGGTTTGCTTGATATTTTGAAAATCGAATAGCTTAATTCATGCATCATTAACATGATTTATTGTTTGTTTTACATTGCTTGAGTCCATATGAAGCTAATGGTACATGTTAATTGAATTATGACGCACAGAATCACAAGATGCCATTGATGAATTCTAGGGTTCATAAGCCTTCAAATTGGGGCTTTGCAGTATAAGAAAAATTGGAACCTTTAAGACCCATGGTTAGAATCGTTGACTCTGGACGAACACGAAGCCACCCTCGCGAAATATTTATATAGAGCGCAGCTCTATTCGCTATTTATCCTTATTGCAGGTTGTGGGGGTTAAAAACCCCCGCTATCTGTTTGTGTTTTTACAGGAAATATGAGGAAGACGATGAGCTGTTGGCATACCATTGGAGCATTCAAAAAAGGGCGCGCGTGTTTTGCTTTACAACACATTTATTAATTTTTCCATATTATATTTGCTTCTCATTATAATAACAAAAGCAGGCAATTGGCGTAGTGGTTAGTGTGCTGGCATGGAATCATTGGCACCTGGGTTCGATTCCCAGGTCCCCCAAATATTTGTTTCTATTTTTCTTAATGTGATTACATGCAGGCTTCCAAATGATAAACACCATGTACCTCCCATCATCCAAGTGCCAAGTGGCCTTAAGCACCAATCCTGTGGCCAAAGATGAGGGATCATGGTACTCCCTAGTCAACCAACGCCTGGACAATTCAAGAAAGTCAGAAGGGCTTGAGCTTAGTGGGCTTCAGAATTTCCAAGAACACCTCCATAATGGGCCATCACCCCCCTGGTTTATTATTCTTTTTTATTTTCTTTTCCTTTTTATTTTTCTTTTATTAATTATTATTTTTATTAACATAATTATTATTTTCATAATAAATTCAGGAAACTAAAAATGTAAATATTTTTATTATTATTATATTTATTAATTTCACATTATTTTTTGTAAATAAATTCTAATGTAATTAATTTAGTTAATTAAGTTAACTTTGACTTTTTTTCACAATAAATAAAATCAACATAGAATTAGAGTTTTGACAACTTTTTCTTTTATTTTATTAAAAACATAAAAAACTTAAAAAAATATTTCTTTTATTTAATTAATTAGAATTAGGTTTAATTAAATGCAAAGAGGACTAAAATTTCATTCTTTCTTAAAAAAGGGTCAAAATCCTAAGGACTTCTCCGATTTAATTCCTTTTCGCGTATGTTATTTTTTGATCATATTTATGTAATTGCTCCAAGGATGTAATAGATAATTGGGACCCTTTTTATCGCTTTCTTTATTTTTCCGCAATTCATCTTTTCAAGGGTTATGTTTTTGGCGATGTAAATACCCGACGCCTTGTAATAGCGTAGATTTACTTTCCGCAATTTACTTTCCGCACAACTATTAACTGCTATACATTACAAGACTTGCTCTCAAAATAAAATCAAAACGTAGCTCACCATAACATGTGTAAAGATAATCAATTGAATCCTTTGCACATGCCACTCCTAGGGTACGCCTCACTTGGTTGCCTCGACGTGGTCATTGAGTATAGGGTGTTTTAGAGATCGCCCTCCTGTCTAAAGATCCAAGTTGCCTCGAAACGGTTGCCTCAGATAAAAAAGGATCTAGGACATTAGGGTTACCGCTAAGGCGTCCTACTATTGCTTTGGTGACCACACATGTCCCTATAATCGAATTGACCCGAAAACTCCAACGACGGTGCTACCTACTTCTCAATAGTGGGATAGTACTGTCTAAAGGACATTTACACAGCTTAATTTCTTTTGAGTAGGTAGAGGTTCTTAGATACTTGCTCTTTCAAAACAAAAAAACAACTTTTCGCACTTACACTTTTTCTGACAAAAGTTTTCAAACAAACACTTCATGACACTCTTGAGGACTGATACAAGAGTTAAAACGAAGTTTTCAAACAAACTTTTTCAAAACCCACAAACACAAGAAAAGCAAACATTTTTGAAAACATAGTGTGCAAGCACCTAAGAGCCCGTGGATAACCACTGATAGAAAGGGTGCTAACACCTTCCCTTTCTATAATCTACCTCCTGAACCGAGAAAAATCTCGAAAAGGAATTTTGCTGTGCTTTTGTCCTTTCCTTGTTGGAGAAAATAAAAGATGGTGACGACTCTTGCTTACCGCGACATTTCGCGAACCAGCATTTCAAAACAGTCAGTTCTATTTCCACTGATCACAACAGTCCAGGCAAAAGGTAAGGATCAAAGTGTATGACTATGTCCCATGAGATCTCTGCAGCCAGCTTTATTATCAAGTTCCAAGTTCAATGGTCCAAAATCAATTCACTCAACTTCTCTCAACGACAAGGGATAATGTTTGAAAACATAGGGGCAATAGCGGAGTTGGAACACAATGAGATCACTTCCACGTGGATATTATTTTTGTTTTAACTTTGTATTCCTTTCATTCCTTCGACGATTTCATCTTACTAGGATCTTTGTCTCCTTGTACAGAAATGCTTTTTTATAGGCAAACATCAATACAAATATACTTTAAAGTGCAAACTTTTTGTTTTTTCTGTTTTGAGTGCAAAAATGTCCAATGACTAAAATTGAATGAACATATGCATATGAACATGATTAAACTATTAATAAATGTATACATAAAAACTGTAATAAGTATCCCCTTAAGGATTTGGGATATCCCCACAGAGATACTTCAATAAGATTATCCCCACAGAGACGAATTCATGCAATCCCCAGCCAGAATTCCAATCTATCAAAAACCCTCTCCCCAGCTGAGTGGATTTTAGAAAGAAGACTTATGGAGTTCTACCTAAAAGAAGTCACTTCCCCAGAAGGTCATCAAAATATTCTCTTTAACCGGGTTTATTTCCGTAACAAACTGTAAATTCCCTAGTTCGAGTTTGCCTCGCCGACTATTACAAATGAATGGATAAAAACCCTTAATCCACGGTAGAGTCATTGCATTCCTCAATAGAGCTGTTAATATCCCAACAAGTTACTGTGAAGCCTGGAATCCGACCAGATAACAATTAACTTCATCCTTCCAAGTAAGTTGCTACAAAGCCTGGAATCTGACCAGATAACAATTTAACTTCAATTACTGCGAATCCTGGAATCCGACCAGATAACAGTTAATTTCATGTAAGTTGCTGCGAAGCCTAGAATCTGACCAGACAACAGTTTAACTTTAGTTGTTGCAAAGCCTGGAATCTAACCAGATAACAATTAACTTCATCATTTCAAGCAAATTACTGTGAAGCCTGGAATCTGACCAGATAACAGTTAATTTCATCTAAGTTGCTGTGAAGCCTTGAATCTAACTAGATAACAGTTTAACTTCAATTTTCTATGAAGCCTGGAATCCAACCAAATAACAGTTAATTTTATCTAAGTTGTTGTGATGCCTGGAATCCGACCAGATAATAATTTAACTTCAATTTTCTGCGAAGCCTGGAATCCGACCAGATAACAATTAATTTCATCTAAGTTGCTGCGAAGCCTGGAATCCGACCAGATAACAGTTTAACTTCAACTTTCTACGAAGTCTGGAATCCGACCAGATAGCAGTTTAACTTCATCTTCCTCAATAAGTTACTATGAAGCTTGGATTTCGACCAGATAACTATTAACTTTATTATCCCTAGCAAGTTGTTGTGAAACCTGGATTTTGACCAGATAACAGATAACTTTCACTCTCCCTAGTCAAATATAATTCCCCAGTAGAGTAATAGACAACTCCCGAACTTTATTCCCCAAGCAGAAATCAACACTCCTCACAAGAGTTTCCTTAAGCAAAGAGATAAAGTCAATGTTCCCCAATAGATTTCTCCTCAAACAACAAAACAGGAATCCCAACGGAAACATTCTAAACAAATTTGAAGATACACATACTCTTCATCTTCAGCGATAGTCCGGGATTCAGCTTCCCAATACTCCCCCAGCAATTTGTCAAGGATTTATTTTCCAGACAGAGATGCACTTTAATGTTTCACATTCCATCATAGCACATACATGACAAATGCATATAGCATAATTTCATTTATTTGGAGAACATCATTCCGCCATGCATACATCTGCATGCAACTGACCCTCTTCCTTGCAGGAAAGGCCAATCAACAAATCGAAGACCTCTTCTGGTTAGATTCACTTCTTCCATTTAATGATAGCCAATCAATAGATCTCTTCTAGTTAGAATCATTTTCCAAATAAAGTCACCAAGCAAAGACCTCTTCTGGTTTATATTTATCTCTTCCAGTTAAAAATAGGCAAAAGACATCTACAGTTTTAGTATAAATCGACCAAAGATTTATTCTAATACTTCTACCTTTACAGTCACTCTAGATGGAATCTGTAAGCCCATCTCCGACAAACTCTTCATCACTTCTCCAAATGTCATCTTTAATCCCATTCCCGACACAATCAAGTAACACATAGTCGAGTGCAAATTTCTGGGCACTTTAGTGTTCAATCATCTTCCACCTTCAAGTCACGAATGGAGGACTCGCCAATCTAACTCTTCAAGTTTAAGAAGATTTAACAGGGGCAGATGTTGTACCCCAAAATTTTCCCTCTCTTTTCTCAAGACATTTCTTACAAAGATCTTCAAAAGCTCAAGCTTGCACAAGTACTGACTAGGTCAAGCCATCTCCTCAACACTGATACCTCAAAATTAGGGTTTGAGCTTGCACAAGGACAATTGGACTTCTAATACTTCATATGACTTTCATGGATCATTATGGACCTTCAAGAATGCTCATGTCAAGTTTCAAGTCTTGTATCACAAATTCTTCTCAGTCAATTGACCAAATGACCAAAAGTGAACTGTACTGATGAAAAGTCAACTGATACACCAAAAGTCAAACTTTGACTTTTTGGTCAACATTAAGTCTCAAAGATCAAAATTCATCAAGACATTCAAGAATATCAATATTGATCATCAAAAAGTCAAGAAAGTTAAAAGTCAATTTGAAAAGTCAAAATTTTCAAGACTTAGAAATTTTTCTAAGTGTTTGGCACGTGTTTATTTCATAACTTCATACCAATTTTTCACCATGATGCAAAATGATTCAAAGGAAACTTTCAACATTAAGGTTGTATATCTTGATGAATTCTACAACTTTGTTATAGAGGGTTGATGTCCAAAAAATTCTTATATTTGAAGATATAAGCCCATGAAGACATGACATTTTCATCTAGCACTTAGAGAAATTTTCAACAGATTTTGGTTAGGATTTTATCCCAACTTCTTGGAATTTTTTCACATAGTTCCAAGATGATTTTGTCAAAATGGCCAACATGAAAGTTATAGACTATGTTTCAAGCTTTCCAAAACATCCAAGAGCATGAATTTATTATACTTGAGCTAGGAGATTCAAGGGCTTAAAGTTGGGCATCCATCCTTGAATTACAAGTCCTTTTGTTGAAGAACACATAACAAAATCCTTATGCTATGCTGCATAATCTTGTGTTGCAGGCCTTCTAACTTGCCAATCTCACCAAAATTTAATGCTTACACCTACTCTTGAGCTATTACCCAAGTGTTTGAGCCATTGTCCAAAAGATCTTTCCATTTATGGCATAAAGGCACCATTGCTATTCTTGAAAAGAAAGCTTGTTGGCACAAAAATTGTCTTGAGCCCATACCTTGTTTATTTCTAATTTTACTCCACCATAAATCATGGAAAGTAGCCCCTATTTACCAGTAACTTTAGTGCTTCATTTTAGGACTATGGAGAATTGACATAGTTTGATATTTGCATCCCAACCAAACCACAACATGTTGTCTTGTAAACCTAATCAGCCTTTATTCACAAACCTTTTGCCTATAAATAGAGGAAGCGTTTTCAAAAGAAAGGGTCAGAAAAATAGAGAGATTCTTGTGTGTTGAAAAAATCTCAAAATCCCCTCATACTCTCAAAACACCAGAATTGTCCACAAACCCCCACTCTTGAGTTTTGAAGTCCAAATCTTTGAACCTCTCACACCTTGCAAGTTTTGTCCAAACAAACAATCTAAACACTCCACATACATCATATAGAAGTTGTTTAAACACAAGAAAAACTTCTGTAACATCATTATCTCCACTTTCTAAACTCAAAAACATTGTCTTGTAAGTTGACTTGGTTGGAAAGATTTGAACACTTTCAGTATAAAGTAAAGATTGGAACAACTTCAAGGAGGTCTAAGGAAGATCAATCAATAATCACATTGCAACTAGGAACATCCATATACATTTTGAGTTTTCACTTCAAGAGGTAAGTTTTCTCAAATTGTGATATCCTTGTTCATACATCATTTTACTCTCATTTTCCAAAGAATAAAACAGGACAAATCAGAGTAGAAAGGTTGCAAACATTGAAAATCACAAAAAATGCTTCTGGAAGTCTGACATGACCACCCGTGTCACCTGACACGGGCCGTGTCAAAAATAAAATAGGAAAAATGGCAAGACAGGGTTTTGACACGGGTGCCTGTTTCACAGAACACGGCCCGTGTCCCTCTTATTAGGATTAAAACTTGGCAAAAATGGTAGGACAGGGTCCTGACACGGGTGCCCGTGTCACAAGACACGGCCCTGAAGGAAAATTACGATAAAAAACGCAGCAGAATTAAAATTTTCCTTTAGCGATCCTTACGAATGAGCATGGTCAGTGATAGAAATATTTACCTCTTGTGGCGATTCAGACCTTTGATGTTGTGATCACGAGCGTTGATGAAGAACAACGCCTCTACTCAGTCCACACGAACAGATCGCTTCCGGTCACAGTGCTAGCTGATTACGAACGGAAACCTTGAGTGAGAGAGAGAATCAAAAACGAAATTGCATCAAGTGAAATTGCTTCATCACAAGGGATCTATTTATAGAATCACTCGTGTGGGCTACAAGCTAAAAGCCCAATTAAGGCTATAAGCTAAAAGCCCAATTAAGCTTATAGACATCATGCCTTATGATGTACCATATATCACTTATCCACGTGGTACCTTACCACTTTCCGTATTACACTTAAGTGCACCGTACCTTACGATGTTCCTTATTTATTCTATCTCTCATCAACCTGTCCTTATGTGTGTGACCCTGTAGGTTTTCGCGACATTGGCAATTATATTAAATCACACATTTAATATAATAAACAGTGAGCGGTATCTAGCAACACATCACTGTTACCCAAGTCACGAAAATGTCATGTGATCTGACCAAACCTTTTCCATGATGATATTTGTGTTGTACAATTACCCTTTTGCCCTCATGTCTATATTGAACACAAGGCATACACTGTGTCACCCTTGTCCAGCTCAATATTGGGCCCTTATACATTTATCCTGTTATGTAGGATGAGCAAATTCCATCTAGGTCACTCATGTCCCTTAGCATGCTTTGTGAAGTACCCATCAACCGTCTTTATAGTCATCCAGTTACGGATGACGTTTGATCAGCAATAAAGTACTTGACTCTACATCTAGGGTCCATAGTGGTTTCAGGTCGAAGGGTGGTATACACCATTATCATCATGAGAATAACTTATGACACTTTGCATAACATTCTATGTAGTATTCTCATAGCGGGTCAATCCAGTATAAATATTACTCCTAATATTCATACCTATGTCAAGACTTGATAACTCTTTATCTATGATCCATGAGATGTGATCATCAATCTATCTTCATAATAATCTTAATGCTTTAATGATATCCCACTTCACATTAAAGCTTGACTACGGATACTTTAAGAATAGTGTCTTATGTTTAATGGGATCTCATGATTAAGTCACACTTAATATTTCATTAAACCAATAAACCATTCTAGGGACTTTATTATTTTGGAAGGCAAACATAATAAAGAAATGCCTTTTATCATTAATAAATAATTCGATACAAGTACCAAAAGTATTAGCCTCTAGGGCTTACACCAACAGGCCCATGTCAGCTCAACTGGGACAAGAAAAGACATGAATGCTTATTACAGGGTCCTGACACGGCTGCCCGTGTCAGCTTCAACACCAAAAATCTTGATTTTTGAGACTTTTTCCTATTATTTTTATTCAATTTGGTTGTAATAATAATTAGGGCTTTATCGCTTTCTCCCCCATTCATTAAACTTGTACCCCATCCCATAATAGTATTGTAATAGTGTAGGATTTTAAATTTCTTCAATTTATCTCTTTCCCTATTATTGCTAGTAATTAGGGTTTGTATGGCAAGACATAAAATCAACAAGTAGCAAACCCTAATTCAAGAAAAAATGCATGAAAACAAACATTTTTCACACTTGCACCTCTAGGGTAATCCACACTTGTTGCCTTGGATAAAAATAGTAATGTCCCTCGAACGTGGGATATTTTAGCAATGACCCTCGAATACAAGATCGTAGTCCCTTGATGACCCTTCAGTGTTGCCTTCGATAAACGATCCTAGACCCTTACAACAAATTGCTAAGGTATCCTACAATGTTGCCTTCTATGATTATACGACGACCCACGCCCGTCCATTCACATCTAATGGTAGGGCTTCTTATCGATCAATAGTAAGATAGCAATATCTAAAGGAGGAGGAAAATAACTAAGACTTTTTGAGTATGTAGAACTTTCATAGTTGCTTGCTCACAACCTTTCAAAACAAAACATCTTTCGAACGCACCAACACTTTTCCATGAAATATTTTCAAAAGTCAACACTTTGTATGCATTCTTACAGAGCCGAGAATCATTACAAAGTTTTCCTAAACGAAGGCACTTTTCAAAAATACTTTCAAAAACAATCATAAACATATTTCAAACAAAGCATTTCAAAGTGAGCTAGCAACTAAGAGTCCGTAGATAAATACGGATGAAAAGGGTGCTAACACCTTCCCTTTTCATAACCTACCCCCCCCCCCCCCCCCCGAACTCAATAAAACTTCTCAAAAGGTATTTTCTGTTCTTTTTACCCTTTCCTTTATTGGATAAAAGAAAAGTTGGTGGCGACTCTTGCTATCCGCAACAATTGCGATAAAACGCAAAACACCCAAGTCAGTTCACCCACCATATTACATTTATCCTCAAAGATCATTGTGGATTTGGGGGTTATTTCAATAAGAAAATCAACTTAGGGTTTCCTTCAAGCTCATTGATATTTGAAGGTTTTAGGCAAGATTATGCAATTATGGATTCGATTGAGTGAAGAGCTTTGAAGACGGTTAGTCTTGCAAAGGAGTAGAGTAAGATGGTGAGTCACATTGGTAAATCTTGGGATCATGGTAACATTCAATTATATTAGATCGAGTGAAAGCTTTGAAGATAGTGGTTCTTGCAAATGAGTAGCATGATACAATGAATCAACTGGTGAAAACTATGGTTATTGGAAAGCTTATATACATATTCATATCAATTCATATGATAAGGGTGTATGAGAATTTATTGTTAATGGTCCAATATAAATTATCGTAACCATAGATGGTGTCACCACACCCTAACAAGAAGCACAATGGAATGATGATGATAATAAAAAGTGGGGTTACGATTGGAAAGCATGAAATATTCTCATATCCTCTCTTGGTGTTGATGAATTTTATCATGTTTCTCATTGTGAAATCACTAAAGCTATGTGGGACGCATTGTAAGATTCCCATGAGGGAACCAATAAAGTTAAACAAGCTAGAATTAATACACTAAATCAAGAATTTGAACTTTTTCGCATGAAGCATGGTGAAACCATTGCCGAAATGCAAAATAGGCTCACTCATCTCATTAATCATTTGAATGCACTTGGGAAACTGATTTCCAATGAAATTGCTACTAATAATGTTTTGAGGTGTCTTACCAGGAATTGGAAACCAAAGGTCACTACGATGACGGAAGCTAATGATCTTAGAACACTAGACCTCACTATATTGTTTGGTAAGCTTGAAAAACATGAGTAAGAACTCACTTTCTTGGAAAAACATGAGAAGAAGTTAAAGAAGGAGAAGGGAAATGATAAGGAGGTAGAAAATAAGTCCATTACTCTAAATCCTTCTAGTTCGAGGTCCTCAATAAATGAAAAAAGTAATAGTGAAACAATTGCCGATTAGAATTCAGTTGATGAAGACATGGGGATTTTTTTTTGAAAAGGATCCAAATAACACGGTTAAAACTCTTCTAAATTTAAATTGTCACTATTGTTGTGATAAATGTAATACCATTTCTAAATTAAAAATTAAGAAGTTTTTAGTTTATAATTGTGTTTATCAATGGTTGCATAAAATGCAACCAAGATTTAACTTACCCTAGAGGAACCAATAAAGATTGGGTACCTAGTTTATCTTGTTGATTTTGTAGGAAAAATGTCTTTACCCTATAAAGATATTATGGTTTCTCATTTATGGTAGCTAAAGGCATATGACGAGTTACATCTCCAAATTCATTAACTTTGTGGCAATGAAGAAGGATGTTGTGACCTAGAAAGTATCAACAAGCATTCTTAAATTGGTAAAATTTATGTAAGTTACTTTTAATGAATATTATGCAAGAAATATCGTAAAGGTATTTCATTTCATGTTGTTGGTGTATCTTCAATAATACATACTTAATGATGCCGAAGAAGGAATTGATCAGCCAAATCAGTAAAACATGAAGAGGAGCAAGATAACTATCGTGTAATGGACAAAGATGAAAGTTTAATCAAAATGAATGATCTTCAAATTAATGGCCTTATTAGATTCATTACAAATTATACTTTTGGATATTTTGTCAAAGTAGAAAGTAGTAAGATCGTTGATGTCAAAAGATTTTGTGGCATGATGTTGCATTTGTTTCAACTTTTGTTCAAAAGTTCCTTGTGAAATTCAAAGTGCATCCTCTTTCATTTTTGAACGGTGAGGTAGTATCGTTTCAATTTTTTCTTTGTAAGTAAGTCCTTTCTTTTACCTGTTTATTTTTCAAAGGTATGTGATATACTAGATGTGTGATATATGTTATGAGTGTTCATTTCTAAAAAAAAAACTAATTGGCAACCATTGTGTGTTTTCCATTTACATGCTTATAGTGACGTCATTCTAATTTCATCACATGTATACCTTAATATCCTTGTTGGCATATGTTTGTATGTTGTTTATTGATATTAAATAATTAAAAATGATCATTTATATGGGCATTTCATATCCATTCATGCATGAGTCAATTCATTCCAACCAAAACCTACCTGTTGCACCCCAATTTTTCTCCCTAAGATTCCTTTATCATCTCATACCATCACAATGCAATAAGATCACGCATTAGGGTTTTGAGTACTTCTATTACTTCCTCCTATCTTTAGGTTTGTCCATTATGGATCATCAAGCACCTTGAATTGTGTATCTAGTATATATATCCTTTTTACTAACATCAAAATATGTGTATATGTCTTTTTGAATGTCATCTTGTAGGTAATGGCACATTTGCATATATCTTGCCATCTCCTAGCACAAAGGACCAAAAACTAGGGTTTGGAATTTAATCGGGAAATATCTGACATTTTGGGCAATACTTGATTCCATGTTTCTCAACATGTTCATGAGCATCTATGATTGGAAACTTGATCATCAATTTGGGTTTGGAATGGCTCAATTGACAAAGGGGGTAAATTGGTCATTTTGTCAGAAATCAACTAAAGTCAATTGTTGACAAAGGGGAATTTTGGTCAACTATCAATTCAATGTCCCTATTTTCATATTTCATTTTCAATGGTGGCATAAAATCAAGTTTTAAGTGTGAATTGGAGATAACTTGTCAATGAAGTTATTTGAAATTTTGAATTTTTTCTAAGTGTTCATAGTGTTGAACTTTGATTGGTCATAACTTTCTCAACTTTTATTGAAAGTGTACAAACTTTACATGCCTGGAAAGAGAATACAAAATTCTTCAACTTTGTATTAGATGCCCCAAGTCCAAAAAGTGAAAGGAAAAAAAGTTATGGAACTTGGAAAATTCTGGACACTTAGTGAAAATTCCAAATATGCACAAAAATATGACTTCTTCATGGTTAATTTTAAATGTCCATGTGAGCTCAAATCAAAAAGTTGGAAACATAAAAATTGAAGTTTGAAGTGTGATCTTCATTTTCTATTCAAGAATCATCTCAAATGGTCAAGTGTAGAAAGAGATATGATGCTTAGGATTTGGAGCTTCAAATTATCATCTTGCCCAGCACAAGGCATGTCACGCGCGCGACAGGCCTGACATTTTGTCAAATAGCTCATGGCACACATTCATCATCACTTTTCTATTTGAAATTTCATTATTTGGAAAAATGTTCAACATCAAAGATCAAACCCTAAATGAGAGGAACAACTTTGCTTCTGGAAGTTTCTTAAAACAACTCCTACATTTTGAGATATAATCATGGGAAGAAGGTACCAAGCAAGCTGAATTTTTGCCTAGCACAAGGCACGTCGCACGCGTGGAATTCCCATTCAGGCTTGACATTTTATCAAACTGTTCACGAGCATGCATTCATATCCAATTATATCATTGATTCAAGCTTCGTTTTGAAAATTTTGGAATATCAAAGTTGGAGTATGTAATGTCCTCTCCATTTTTATTCAAACTTTGTTATGATTCATGCATTATGGAGAGAGATATAATGAGGTAAATACATGATCATGGTTTTGGTAAAATTTGCATGAAAGTGCATGGGATTCGCATTAGCCAAGCAAGTTCACGCCAGCTCACATGCACATGCTTTATGCACTTATTCAAAATGACACCCAAGAAGTCAGTAGCAAACATAAAACGCGCCAGACACCTCACTACCTCACTCTCATTTTCATTTTCTCTTTTCTACCCTCTTATCCATTTCTCACTCTATAAAAGCAAGCCTTGATTAAATTTAAAAGGTTGGACAGAAGAAATTACACAAGCTATCTCTCTCTATCACATGAAGCTCTTCTCTCTTTTCAAGTTCAGATTTCTTCTTCTCTCTTTGATTCATAAGAAAGCTCCCTCCATTTTTGAAGCTTCATTCGCATCTCTCTCCATTAATTATCTTTGAATCTTCAAGTCAAGCATCTCTGATTTGCTTGCTCTTTATTTGAGCTCAAGCATCAACAAATCTATTCACAAGGTAGATGCGCCATATTTTCTCTCTCTTAACTACATCTTACGCTTCTTCTTAATCCACAAGCCTTTTGAAAAATCCATTAGCATATTCACGTTCCTTGCATGTTTGTGATGAATTTTAATTTTTGGATCGTTTAATTTGGTGGAGAATTGAAGGAGAAATTTGAAGTTGAAATCTGTTTGTTGAAATGTCCAAATCACAACCGTGTTCATGTAGAAAATTCCGCGCATGATTTTCTCTATCATCAATGCATCATTTCATGAAATTTTTAATACCATTGTGTTCAACACATTTTGATCTTGAACTTTGATGTTTGCATTTTTTATTTTCATCAAGAAACGCGTGAGATATTTGGATCTGAAAGTTTGGTTTCAAAACTGAAAAATAAAAAGGGTTTGGTATTTTGGTAGGGATGACTACGTGGCTATTTTCTATTGAACATGTTCTTGCCTCATTTTACAGCGCATTTTGAGAAAAGCGGGTGTAATAAGCCTTTATATTTTTCTTAAATTTTCTTTGTTTTCTCAAATTTTATTTTAATATTTTCCTCACTTCAAAAATTATCACAAAAATACTTTTAACTCATTTTTCAATATATTTCCATATTTGGATTTTTATTTAATTTTTTTAAATCATTTTTCTTGATTAAATAAATTCGTGTAGTTAATTGGGGTCTTAATATTCTTTTAAGTTTTGTAATTTTATTTTCCTATTTCTACTAAATCAAAAAAATATAAAAAATATTTTCTAACATCTCTTTGATTCTAATTAAAAATAATTTTTGTCCAATTTTATAAAATTCTTGAGTTAGAAATTAAATCATTTGTTGGACATATCATCTTTTCTTTGTCTTTTTGTTGGTTTGTGTAAATAATTTTCATTTAATTCTTTCTTTTGGGATAAAATTAAATAAAAATATACATATTGATCCTTAGAATTTTATTGACATTTAGGTTATCTTACATCAAATTTATTTGAACTTTAGATCAAATTGATTAATTTTGAACTTAATTCCTTCTTTTAGGGTTTTGTTTGATCATTCACACTAATTGATTAAAATTTATGACTTCCCATGCCTATAAAATCAAAGATGATGTTGTTTAGAGTGCTTGAACAAGATGAGTTCATGAAGATCATTTTTCTAAAATTTTAAAATGTGATTTCATATTTTTTACAAATTGTTTTCCAAAACATCTCTAGTTTAAGCCTTTCGCTAGCTAGTTTCAAAGTTTATATTTTTAAATAAAATTTCCACCTTAATCCAAGAACTCTAAATTCTATTTCTGACTTTTATATAACTTTAGGAAGTTAGGGTTTTAATTTAATAATTTTACAAGTTATTTTATTATTTTAAATATAATTTATAGTTAGGAATGTATTTAGGGTTTTATTTTGATTAAAGCTTGTAATCGAGAACTTTTGTACATAATTCTTGTTTGACTTTTAAATTGGAATTTGATACTGACTTGGAAGTAATTTTGGGACAAATTCTTTAATATCATTGGATCTTGGGTGTTGATAGGTTGAAAAACCAAATCCATCAAGATGGATGATTGATGTTTATGGTATTTGAAACCATTTTCATCTAACACATCCCCTCCCTCTTCATCTTATCTCATTCTCACTTGTTATAAATGTTATTGGAGAATGATTTACATATCATTTCTCAAAACATATGGTACATAGATTTCTATTGACCGACCTTAAAATACGTGCTACTTCTACATAAGTCCACTTACGATTGCTTAACATAGCGCTAAATTTTGTCCCGATTCGAGAAATGATCCTTCGTGGCCCAAACCCATGTTTGTAAGCCCAAGTATGTTAATTTGAATCATTTGATCCAATAACCTTGGGATTCATTTTTAGGAGGCTTTGGTCTTATTAATCCTCTAATGAATCTTCATAAGCTTTGGTCAAAGTGAATCACTTAAACCTCATTGATAATTTTTTGTCTCCTTGAGATTTTAAAATGAATGATATACTTGACAAAAAGAAAATGAAACTTATTGTTGAGAGGATTTGATTTTATCAATCTTATAATGAGTTTCAAATGCAAGTTTAAAGATATTCATTCAACTAACCTCTAACTTCTAACAATTGACTTTATTTTATGCCTTTACTTTATACTCTTTACTATAAGCACATTTATCTTAGCATTTATATTTCATGCTATTTTCATCTTTGCTCACTTGAGCATTTATCTTTATGTCATTTTGTTTTGCTCACTTGAGCTTTTCATTTTCTTTTTTAAGATACTTAATAATCAACTTGAACCATAAAAAACTTTAATATTACTTGGACTACTTGATTACTATCCTTGGCAATATGGAGATTATGGACTTCTTAGACTTAGGATTAGAGACCTTGAACTACCTTGGGACCTTGTGACCTCAACTATTATTTTGTTTGCGGTTCTTGGGGTTTACCCCAAGATATTGGGTTGTTTGTTTTCTTTGTGTGCAGGTTATTGTGATTACATGTTTTGTCTATGATCAGGAACTCATCTATATACAGTCGTTACTCTGCCCAATTTTTTATGAAGACTTATTGTAATTGAAGCTTGGTTTTCTTAAGAGGTTTATTATTTTTGCTTGTTTGGTTTCAAAATTCAAAGGATAGGAATTATACATTTACTCATTATGTCAAGTGTCGGCTTCTTGTTGGTTAGACGATTCTTTTCCCAAGCTTTTACATTATGCTTTAAGATAGTCCCTTCATCTCCTCCCATCTTCTTTAATTTCAAAATCTTCTCCCTCCTTTTGAAAACTCTTCTTGTTTCTAACTTGAACCGCTTTTACAATAAACTTGGACTTAGGTCCATGCATTTTTCAAAGTATTTTCTTAATCAAACTTTAAACAACCTAATCATACTTTGACATTTTTTGTAAGAAGACTAAAATTCAATCAATCTCATTCAAGCTATCTTTGTCATTTTAACTTTTTACTTTAAATTTTTCTCAAAAGATTAGACTCTTGTCAATCTTTGTAGTGATGTGAGCTACTATACTTCTACGATATGTAGTGAAGTGAGATATTTTCCACTTGGGTGTTGAGTGAGGCTTTGTTGATTTTAAAATCCAAGCTATATCCTCCACTCTGAGATGATGCAAATTCTCCTTTCTCATAATCGTGGGTAGTAAGTATTTTTTTGCACTCGGATAAGACGATAATGTCTCGTCTCCTAAAATTAACCAACACACTTGTGTTTTAAAAGTTTTAAAGGTGAACTACGAGTATCCTGATCTCCTATTACACGGAAGGTGGTACATAGGCACTAAAGGTTCGCAACTGTGGAGGGTGAAAAAATCATAAAAAATACTTCTTTCCTCATCTCTACAATCTATTTTTATAGGGTGCTAATACCTTCCCTTTGCATAACCAACCCCCAAACTTAGATTCTCTCCCCCTCTTTTTGGGTTATTCGCTATTTTCCCATTCCTTTGGAAACAATAAAGCGCGGTGGCAATTTTTATTTTGATCTGTGCGAGTCAAGTCAATCCAATGGCTTAGTCTTAAAATTTCTACCGCTACAGAAAAATGGCGACTTCAATGGGGGAAAGATTAACCTATTGCTGGTCCATTCCTAAGTGGGTTGAGCCTATCTTTATTTATCTGCGTATGTGCTATTATTTATTGTATATTATATATTGTATATATGTTTGTCTGGACTTTTCTGGTTTTCAGGATGCTTCGTAATTTCTCATAAGTCCTTTACCCGGACTTGGGCAAACTTAAGATAGGACGGGCGGTATAGTCATGTTAACTTTGAGGGAGTAATCCCAAAAAAAGAGACATGAGACCTTCCACTCAGTGGAGGCCCCTTTGAATGTAGTGTGGTTTACCGAGTAATCGGGAAGACGTGCTGCTTTCGACCTGGGAGCCTGCTGAAACTGACAACCGTAGAACCATTAACCCATCTTGGCCTTTTAGGTGTAGTGCATAATCTATGACGGAGTAATCTGGAAATGGTTGTCGCACGATACTACACTCGGACGAGTTTTTCTTGAGAATATTTCTAATTACCGAGTCAATTAGGAAGTTGGTAATATCCGAAGGAATGATGTAGACTCTGGGAACCTCTTAGAACCTTGTTTGGCAGGTGATAAACTTTTAGATCATACCTTGTGGGTAGTACCTTCATCCTCATGCTTGTGAAGTTAAACCTATGAACCCCATATTTGTGATCTTGTGTGTGATTGTTGCATCATGCATTTATACACCCATGAGCATCCTTTAAAACATTTTGTTTCAAGGGACTTGAAGTTGACTCTTTGTGAATATCTCAGGTACTTTTGACTACGGATTCTAGAAAAAGAAAGACTAAGAAGTACATTTTCAAAGATCCCAAGATAGATGAGTTGATGAGTCTGATTCCCGAGATCGAGAGTTCTACAGATTTTCGGAGGAAGTATGGGTCTATAATTTCTCTTATGAAGCTCCGAATGAAGGAGGGTATTCTCTCAACTTTGGTCCAGTTCTATGATCTGATGTATCGATGCTTTACTTTCCCTGATTATCAGCTGATGCCTACATTGGAGGAGTATTCTTATCATTTGGGGAAGTCTGAGGTTGAAGCCCACATGACTACCAAAGGAGGGATTAGAGTATTACCCGCTCAGTTCTTATTGGAGAAATATTGCTATTTTGCTAGGATGAAAAGTATGGTTGCTTTTGAGGCCATCTTTACTCTGCTTGCTTACGGGTTATTCTTATTTCCCAATGTCGACAAATTTGTGGATATCAATACCATCAGGATCTTTATAATTGGGAATATAGTCCCTACATTATTAGGTGATTCTTATTACTCCATTCATCTTCGGGATTCTTATCATGGAGGGATGATCATTTGCTACATGACTTTGTTGTAGCAGTGGTTTATTTCTCACTTTCCTTGATTTGATGCTTTATGGGATGTCAGGAAGGAACCTCGTTGGGCTCCGAATATTATGTCCCTCACTCATTCAAATATTGTTTGGTATCATCAGGCTTACTATGATGTGGAGATTGTCGATGGTTGTGGTAGTTTCCCCAATGCACCTCTTCTTAGTACAAAGGGAGGAATTAACTATAATCCTGTTCTTGCACGACGACATCTTGGATATCCGATGAGGGATAAGCCAAATAGTATTCATCTGAGTGGTTTCTTCCTTAAAGAGGGAGAGATTTATAAGGAAGCTAAAGAGGAGATTGCAAAGGATTGGCGTCATATTCACAGGAAGAGTAGGAAGGACTTGGTACCTAGAGGGGTTGTTTCTTTGGAGCCTTATCTTCAGTGGGTACAAGCGAGAGCCATCCAGTTGAAGATGCCATATTCCCGTGAAGCACCTATGCCTGATATGTTTGTGAATACCACTCATCCCCTATTAGATGATGTGGAAGAACTTCAGATTGCCCTAGTTAGGATACAGCAGGAGAAGGAGGCTTGGAAGAATAAATGTCAGACTTTATAGTTTTCCTACCAAGCAGACCTGAAGGAGAAAGATGACCTGATCAAGATTCTGGTGAGTCGTGTTGTAGATATGATGGAGAGGCAAGAGGATTTATTTTCCTTTAGAGTTTAGTCAGGACCTAGTTGTTCATTTCCTGACTCTGGTGATTGGAAAGAAGTCGTCGACAGGTATGTAGAAGAGAACAAGCAGTTGAAGGCTCAGATTGTGAGACTCATAGGGAAGCGTCAATGTGTGGAGTGATCTTCATCAGCTTTTCTTTCTTAGAATCTTATATTTTTATCTTATCTTGTACTTGGGATTATTGAAACTTGTACTAAAAAAATTGTAATCCGTTTTGAAGTTATTATAATGAGATTTTCAGTATTTCAAATATGTTAGTACTTTAATATTTGCAAATTATCTATAAACCTTTGAGTTCCTTGAAATATTAATAATAAAATAAATTATGTTCATTGCATATCATGCATTATATTGTACATACTTCTTGCATTTTTGTTCATACCCAGGTGTCTTACTGTGCTTCTTTACTTCATTCAGCAAGTTGTCTCAACAGTACAATACTCGGGCTAATTCAAGAAGGAATATGGAGAATCTAGAACAAGAGAATCGCGAGTTGCACGAAGAAGTTACTGCTTTGAAGGCTGGTATGGCCAATCTCACTGCTTTGGTGTAATCCTTGGTGGCTGCTCAGAATCAGCTACCACCTGCTCAGCCTCAACAGATAACAGTTACTTCCGAAGCTTCGACAGTTCCTGTTCCTGTTACTCTAGTTACTGTTGTTCAAAATCGTATGCCTCAGGGTTATTCGTGGGGAATGCTAGAGAACTTCATGCCAGAAGGTTATAATCTTGATACTCAAGTTTCTCTGTTTTCTCAAACTACTGATATTTCTGCACCTCCTGTGGTGCATGTCACTCCTATGGCTAGAAAAGAGATCCATTATACTGCACTTTCTTCGGTGAATGTTATGCCATTTGTGAATGATGAATTTTATCGTCCTGCTCCTCCTCCGAGTGAAATCATGGGTTTCTATAACTGTTTGGATAACTTCCAAGACCATTTCAATGAGATGTAAAAGGAAATGAAGGCCCTTCGGGGAAAATAATTGTTTGGGCAAAATGTGAATGATCTGTGTTTGGTTCCAAATGTGAAAATACCTGCGAAGTTCAAAGTACCAAAATTCAAGAAGTACGCGGGAAATACTTGTACTCATGCTTACCTAGTGATGTATGTGAGAAGGATGTCCATTCACACCGATGATCAATGCGTATTAATTCACTTTTTTTAAGACAATTTGACTGGTGCAACATTGAAATGGTACATGAGCTTGGATAGTGCCAATATTCATACTTTCAATTACTTGGGTGAAGTGTTTATTAGACAGTACAAATATAATATGGACATGGCACTTGACTGTGATCAACTCAGGGAAATAGTCCAGAAGGACAAGGATTCGTTTAAGGAATATGCTCAGAGATGGCGTGAAGTAGCCGCCCAGGTCATTCCTCCAATGGAAGAAAAAGAGATGACGAAGATTTTTCTAAAGACTCTAGGTGCTTTCTATTATGAAAGAATGGTGGCGAGTGCCCCAAGTGATTTTACCGAAATGGTGAGCATATGCGTTCATTTGGAAGAATTTGTAAGATAGGGTCACTTGACAAGAAGTGAAAAGTCCGACAGTAAGAAAAAACCATCCTACGGGTTTGCTAAAAAGAAAGAGGGAGATACAAAATGTTGTTATTCAAGAGAGAAGGGTTAATCCTCCTAGAAGAAATCATCAGCGCCACCAACGGGTTACTTCGGTAACTCTAGTTGTCAATATGACTCCGACCACAGTGGTTTATCAAAGACCATCCTCTCAGGGAAATCAAGAGAAGAATTAGAGGAGAGAGAATTTTGACTCTACCCCTATGAGCTATGCAGAGTTACTCCCAACATTGATTCAGAAAAAGTTGGTTCAGACCAGGCCGCCCATCACTATACCATCACCTTTGCCTTGGTATTATAAGGCAGATCAGATGTGTGTTTTTCATCAGGGAACACCACAGCACAATATTGAGAATTGTTATCCTTTAAAATCTAAAGTACAAAAGATGGTGAGATCTGGCCTTCTATCCTTTAAAGATGTCGGCCCTAACATAAAAGATAATCCTCTACCAAAACATGGAGGAGCAAATGATGTCAACATGGTTGCTGGTTGTCCAGGGGACTTTTATATTTTTTATATCAACCTGGTTAGAGGAGATTTGGCAAAGACGCATGATGACCTCTGTGAGTTTAGTTACTATGCGCATGACCATGCTGGTTGTGGTATTTGCAGTACAAATATACAGGGGTGTGATAAGATAAAAGCTGATCTTCAGGAAATGATGGATGAAGGCCTCATTCATATAATCAAACCTAGGGCAGAATACAAGATGTGAATATGGTCTATGGATGTCCCAGTGAATTCCGAATTTTTGACTTGAATCATATTAATGATGATTTGGTGCAGTTGCATGCTACCTTCTTCCACATGGATGGTCAAGTAGAACACCATTATGGATCTTGTCGGATTTGCTGCAGAGATTCTCATGGTTGTTCCATTGTGAGAAAGGGTGTTCAGTTATTATTGGACAATGGTACTATCAATGTTTCGGGAAATAGAGATGATTACAATGGGATTAATCTGATTGAAGATTGCTTGGCTGAGATTATGTCAGGTGATTAATATGCTTCTGCAGATGAATTCTTTCCTCAGATGAAGATATGTTCTCCAGCAACGATTCTGTAATGCCCAAATATTCTGAAGAAGGGGTGAGCATTATTGTATCATGTTTCAGTGTTCCCGCCACTATAGAGATTGAGTATTGTAGCAGGCCAGTTGTTGCTCCAATGGTGATTTACTTGTCTTGTTCCTTACGAATAAGACAAAGTCGTACCATACAAATACAATGCTACAACTCTAGAGGATGGTATGGAAGTTCCCATCCAGCATTTGTCTGATGTCAATAATATTGCTTAGGCCAGTAGAGTGACCCGTAGTGGTCATGTTTTCGCACCTGTCATTCGAGGGAATGTTAACGCTGATAAGAAGGTTTTTGAAAGTGTTGAAACTAAGAAAGTAGTGGGGGAATCTAGTGGTGCTACTCTAGAGAAAGATGTGGATGATATATTGAATATTATCAAGATGAGCGACTACAGGATCATAGACCAATTGTTACAGACACCATCAAAGATATCTATTCTAGCTTTGCTGATGAACTCTTTTGCTCACAGGGTGTCCTTGATGAGAGTATTGGATCAAGCTTTCATGGAAAGTGACATGCCGATAGACCAATTCAGCAGTGTGGTAGGGAATATTACGTCCTGTAATAACCTAAGTTTGTTTGATGATGAATTTCCTGACAAAGGAAGGAATCATAATTTGGCTCTTCGTATCTCCATGAATTGTAAGAACGATTCATTGTCAAATGTGTTGATTGATAATGGGTCCTCTTTAAATGTCATACCGAGGAGCATGCTCATGAAGCTAAAGTATCAAGGATCTCCCATGCGCCTAAGTGGCATAATTGTGAAGGCTTTTGATGGATCAAGAAAGTCTATTATCGGGGAAGTAAATTTTCCTATTCACGTAGGCCCGCACCTATTTCAGATTACTTTCCAGGTTATGGATATTGTGTCGGCTTACAGCTGTTTACCGGGACGACGATGGATACACGAGGCAGGGGCTGTCACTTCAACTTTGCACCAAAAGCTGAAGTTCGTGCATGAAGGAAAAGTGGTTATCATAAATGGAGAGAAAGAATTGTGAATATCTAATTTATCCTCTTTCAGTGTTGTGGAAGCAGATGAAGTCGTTGTTGGAACCCAGTTCAAAGATTTATCCTGTTGATAATGTAAGGGAGAATGAGAATTATATATCTTCGTTTAAAGATGCTCAGCAGGTTGTGCATAATGGCCCTAACAAAGTATGGGGGCAGATTGTTGATCCACCGGTGAATAAGAATAGAGTTAGTTTTAGATTTTCTGCGAAGAATGATAAATGTGAGAATATGAAGTTGAAGTCTGCTTTATGCGAATATCAGGATATCTTTCACAGTTGAGGTTATATTTATCCAGCTGTTTGTGGGACCATGGATACACGAGGCCGAGACTGTCACTTCAACTTTGCACCAAAAGCTGAAGTTCGTGCATGAAGTAAAAGTGGTTATCATAAATAGAGAGAAAGAATTGTGAATATCTCATTTATCCTCTTTCAGTGTTGTGGAAGCAGATGAAGCCGCTGTTGGAACCCAGTTCCAAGATTTATCCCGTTGATAATGTAAGGGAGAATGAGAATTCTATGGCTTCGTTTAAAGATGCTCAGCAGGTTGTGCGTAATGGCCCTAGCAAAGTATGGGGGCAGATTGTTGATCCACCGGTGAATAAGAATAGAGTTGGTTTGAGATTTTCTACAAAGAATGATAAATGTGAGAATATGAAGTCGAAGTCTGCTTTGTGCGAATATCAGGATATCTTTCACAGTGGAGGTTATTTTTATCCAGCTGTTTGTGGGATCAATGCTATTATGGAGGATGAAGAAGAGAAGGAGATGCCGAACTACGTGACGCATGGAGTCAGAGTCCAGAGCTGGGTCACTATTGATGTTCCCTCTTGCATTCATGTCTCAAAGTAATTTGTTTTTTTGTTAATCTTTTCAAAAGCTTTCACTCTGCCTAAGGTGAAAGATGATATTGTATGGGATTATCTGTTTACTTTGATCATTAAAACCATTAATAAAATTTGTCTTTGATTCCCAAATTGTGTCTTTATTTTTTGCTTTTTCTTGGAAAAATGGTAATCAGAAAAAACCCTTTTGGAATAAATAATAATTGTAAATAAATATGCATAATCACTTTCTATATGTGTCAGTTTCTAAAAGTAATTGTAAATCATATGTGCAGATTAATTAAAAAACCCGTTGAATACAATGACCATGCACCCTCTCCCAACTTTGAATATCCTATGTATGTGGCCAAAGAAGAAGAATATGATGAAATTCTAGAAGAGGTTTCACGGTTGCTCGAGCGCGAGGAAAGTGCCATTCAGTTGTATAAAGAGTCGTTGGAGACAATCAATTTGGGTTCAGAGGAAGATCCAAGAGAAGTCAAGATTGGAGCATTGTTGCATCCCGACGTGAAGTGCAAGTTGATTGAACTGTTGAAAGAGTATGTGGACATCTTTGCATGGTCATACCAAGACATGCCTGGTTTGGATACTGATATTGTAGAGCATATATTTCCAATAAACCATAGTGCCCGCCAGTCAAGCAGAAATTTCGAAGAACTCACCCTTATATGGTAGTGAAAATTAAAGAAGAAGTTTTAAAGCAGATTAATGTCGGTTTTCTTGTGACGTCGGTGTACCCTCAATGGATTTCCAATGTTGTACCCCAAAATTTTCCCTCCCATATTTATCAAAACATTGCAAGAAAAATCTCCAAGTTTCTCAAAGTAGCCCAAGAATTGGTCAGACAAGCTCTCTCCTAAGTCAGTCTACCCCAAATTAGGATTTTGTGTTGCATCAAGATCCTTGAGTCCAAGTGACCCCAAGTGCTCACAAATGTCCTAATATGTTCTCAAGATCATCCATGTCAAATTTCAAGCTTTTCAGAGGAAGTTTGCTCAGTCAATTGCTCAAAAGTCCAAAAATCGACTATGCTATGGCAAAAGTCAATTGTGACCTACACACAGTCAAACTTCAAGATTTCTTGTCAACATTCTCACTTTGAAATATATTTCATCATTTTATCAAGGGTTGATCATGATTCATCAAATATTGCTCACAATTCATCAAGATTCAAAAGTTGCTAAATTAGGGTTTTGGAGGAAAAGTCAACTCAACTTTGACAAAGCATACCTCTCTCATTCTTTATGGGAAATGACCCATCCAAATCTCATTTTTAAGAGGATACAATTCCCTACAATCCATCTTCATACCCCAAGATCAAAATATGCACTCACAACAAGTTATGAATTTTGACATTATAGGTCATTTTTGAAAGTCAACAAAAACACCTTTTGTGTCAAAGCTTCTAACTTGAGCATGTAAAACCAAAATGAGATGAGACAAAGAGGGTTGGTTATAGGAAATATCAAGCTTTCTAAAAAGTCCAAGAACACCTCCAAAAGTTCAAAATTGAAGAAGTTATGCATTGTTGAAGTTGGACTTTTTTGCAAAATTGCCAAAAGCCAACTATCCCCAAAACTTCAAATTTTGCCAAATGGGCCCATTCTTTTTCACTTGTTTTGAGTTTGCATTGTTGCCCACGTGCTCTAGCCTTGGCCATGTGTCCATATATCATTTTTATTATTTAATTTGATTTTATTTGAGTTAATTCATTTTAAATCAAATAAAATCACATAAAATCTAAGGCATTGATAACAAATGATTTTCTGGTTGTTTTAGGCTCAAAATATAGCTAGCATTACAATCAAATTCATATCAAGGGAATTATGCACAAGGAGATTGGATTTAGGCCAAGTTTGGAAAGTTTTAATGGAAGAATTAAATCAGATTCAAGAGCATTGATAGGGCAAGATTTGGACAAAGTTTGTTACCCTAAGACAATGCACATTACATAAGCAAGCAAAAGGCATGAGAATAAGGGTTAGAGAGCACTTGAGGAGGCATAACCAAACTCACAAAAACCAGAAAAAAGCTTGAGATCGAAATCAAGGTTGGACACATTTTCAAGGCTTGAGACGTATCCCAATCGCTTCCTGGCAATTCTTACAAGCTAACCTAATCCAAACCAGGCATTCTCAGGCCCTCATACGCGCTGTAAGTCCTTCATAACATGGCCCTGTTCTTGATTTCGTATTTCTCAATTTAAGCATGGTTGATATGAATTGACAGCATATTCTGAATCTATAAACCATTTGCAAGCATTTGGTATCATTCAATTGCGTTTTCGTGACCTGTAACGAGACCCACCATTATTAGGGTTTCGTCGTTTGTTTTTGGGGTTTTCTGTTTCAGGGAAAATTGGCCATCATATCGGTCATGGTTGCAATCAGTGGTTTGAGACGAACTCAACCATGTCTTTAGAAATCATTTTCATAGCCTGAGGAAGATTTTGGAATGAAGCTGCGTTTTTAGCTGCGGATAGAAATCTGCAGGTAAAGTTACAGTGCTGGGAGGACAGGGACGATGAGGTGTCATCCTTCCATTTGCCCATTCAAATATTACGCGTTTTTTTTATTTTTTCTGGCATTTGATTTATTTTCATATATTATGTTTCATTTGCATTATAATAACAAAAGCAACAACTTGGCCTAGTGGTGGCCACATAGGCGTTCAAAGACCAAAAGGCTGGAGGTCAGGGGTTTGATCCCCGCCTCCAGCAATTTGCATTTTTCCAATATTTTTCAAGAGATCAAGTGCACGCATGGGCCATATTCACACCATACTCCCTCACCAATCCAAGCGCCAGATGGCCAAAGGGCCATATCCGGTGGTCAAATATTGAAGGTCCACCAAAGTGCTAGTCAACGCGTGTGTACTGGATTCCAAAATTCCAACGGATCAGCTTCAAATGGGCCAAGAAAATTGCTTCCAACCCCTCCAAATCAGGCCCAATTCCTCTATTTTTTTTCTATTTTTGTTTATTTAATTTAATTGCTTTATTTTAATTAAATAATTTACAAACCAATCACATATTTTCTCTTTATCTAAAAATCACAAAAAATACTTTTTTAATTCAGAATTTTATTTTTATTAATAAACACTAATTAATTAATTAGGTTTTAATTTTAGAAAACTTTAATTTATTTTGTAAATAGATAAAATTAATTAGAATTAATTAGGTTTTAACTACTAACTTAATTATTTTAATTTCTTTCTTAAATTAATCAAAACTCCAAAAAAATATGTCATTAATTATTTTTCATTAATTAATTTATTTAATAATTAATTTAGTATTTAAATTAGGATTTAATTCTTTTCTTAAAATAGAAACAACAAAAGTGCATTTTCTTTTCAAAAAGGGTCAAAACCCTAATTGTGCATCCGATTTAATTTCGCGTCGCGATTTACTTTTCTTTATCCATATTAATGTATCTGTTTCCGGTATGTAATAGATAATTAGGACATTTTATTTATTTACCGCTTTATTTTATTTTATTTTCAAAGGGTTCCTTTTGGCTATGTAAATACTCGACGCCTTGTAATTTAATTTCTGCAATTTAAATTTCTCAAACTATACAACTGTTAGATGTTTGATAATAGGGCTTGCATGACAAGAATGAATGCTTAATCTTAAAATCAAATTAGATCACCCTTAACATGTGCAAAGATAAAAATAACTGAAAACGATACACTCGCACATGCGCACTCCTAGGGTACACCCCACTTGGTTGCCTTCATACACGGTCATTAAGTATAGGTCATTTTAGAGGTCGTCCTCTTGTCTAAAAGATCATAGTTTCCTCGAAACGGTTGCCTCGGATATTATTGTCTCGAATAAATGATCTAAGACATTAGGGTTACCGCTAAGGCGTCCTAACATTGCTTTAGTGACCGTGTGTCCCTCATCCGAATTGACCCTCAAACTACAACGACGGTGCTACCTACTCACTAATAGTGGGATAGCATTGTCAAAAGGAAATTAGCATAGAACGATTCCTTTTTCGAGTAGGTAGATAGTTCTTAGATACTTGCTCATCCAAAACAAAACAAAAAATTTCACACTTACACTCCTTTATAAACAAAGTTTTCAAAACACTTCATTACACTTTTGAGGACAGAAGCAAGAGTTAAATCAAAGTTAAAAACAAAAACCACCAGCACAAAGAAAACATTTTGAAAATGATGAGCAAGTACCTAAGAGCCCGTAGATAACTACGGATAGAAAGGGTGCTAATACCTTCCCTTTCTATAATCTACCCCCCGTACTCAGAGATAATCTCGAAAAAGGAATTTTTCTGTGCTTTTTTCCTTTCCTTGTTGGATATAATAAAAGTCGGTGGCGACTCTTGCTTACCGCGAAATTTTGAGAAAACAAACGCAAAACGCAAACCAGCATTCCAAAAAACAGTCAGTTCTTCCCACCGTATCACAGAACTGGCGACTCTGCTGGGGAACTTAATAAGTGGGGTGTACCTTAGGAATAGTTCATCATAATGTTTTCAATTGCTTGACTTGTATTCTTTATCTTTGTGGGCTTGAATCGGAGTTACTGTAGATCCTAACCCGGATCTGGGGAATACCAATTAGGTAAGTAGAAATAGACTGTGAGGGAACTGTACAGCGTAGACCTATACGGTTGAAGCAATAGCTACGTTGGTGTGGCACTTTAGTTTGTACCGATATCCCTTGTGGTGGAACAAGGAGAATATGGGTCTTCTAAGGGTTCATTAAGAACCAACTGACCTTAGAACCTATAATTGACCAACTTGGCCATATAACAGTAGCAGTATGCTACACTCATTGAGACCAAACTCTCGCGATGATTCCGGCCCCAAGAAAAGGTTGCCAAACTGGAATTATGACCGATCGAGGGTGGTCAATGATATTGAGATCCTCTAGGACCCGGTTACTATTTCTAGGACAGGTTTGAACCAACTAAACTGAAATAGGGTAATACCTAAACTCCTTGCCAGCCTGAAACCTAAGGGCTATCTGTGTGACTTGCTTTCCCTTACCATGTTTGCTATCTGTGAATACTTGTGGTGTGTTTCTATCATAACATCATGCATCATGACATTGCATGCATCTTGCATCAGACTAACCCATTTCAAAGACAGAGGGGATTCATCTTTGTTCTGTTTTGTAGGTCATGGCACCCATGCGTAGAAACACTATTCGCATCAGCTTTGTACAGATTCCTACTCAGCTTAGAGATTTGGCTGCAAAGATTCCAGATACTTCCTCCTTTATCAGAAGACATGGTCACCTCCTTGGGTTGGTCACTTCCAAGATGGATGAGCAGATGTTGAGTGTTTTGTGCCAGTTCTTTGATCCATTATACCACTGCTTCACTTTCCCGGACTATCAGTTAGTCCCTACTCTGGAAGAATTCTCTGATCTACTTGGTATCTCTATTTTGGAGCAGACCCCGTTTACAGTTGGGAGAAAGTCCTTAGACCGGAAGAGATTGCTTCAGCCCTCCATCTGACAAAGGCTGAGGTAATGTCTAACTGGGAGACTAGAAGTGGGACGAAGGGCTTCTTGGCTAAGTTCTTGGTTGATCGGGCTAATCAGTTTTGGGACAGTTTGGATTTTCAGGCATTCGAGGACATCCTGGCCCTTCTCATTTATGGTTTGGTGTTGTTTCCTAACTCCGATTCTTTTGTCGATGTGAATGCAGTGAAGATTTTTATGTCCCATAATCCGGTTCCCACTCTCTTGGGTGACATTCTGCACTCTCTTTATGCCCGTACTGCTCGGAAACGGGGAACCCTTATGTGTTGTGCACCATTGCTGGCGAGGTGGTTTATTTCTCACCTCCCCAAATCAGTTTTGAAGAACAAGGAAGGCATGGGTTGGGCCTACAGAATTATGTCTCTCGCTCAAACTGACATTATCTGGAGCACTAAAGACATGGAAGATGTAGCTATTATTGGCCGTTGTGGGGAGTACCCCAATGTTCCTTTACTTGGAATTCGAGGAGGGATCACCTATAATCCTTGTCTGGCCTTACGTCAGTTTGGGCGAGCTAGGAGGGAAGGACCTCATGAGTTGCTGATGCCAAGCATTGTTTTTGACTTCCAAGGGGATAATGACGAGCATCGCCGTAGGTTCATACGAGCTTGGGATAGGGTACACCGGTCTGATCCACATGAGTTAGGGATGAAGACCTCTCTTCTGATGGAACCGTATCTCCGATGGGTTTGAATTCGTGCCCAAAAGCTGGGAATGCCGTACGAAGCTGTCTTGCCTGTGATTGTTGAGATTGTTGATGAAGAAGGGGTTCCTCCTACCATTCTCCACAGATACATGCCTACTGACATTGGGGCATTAAAGAGGTCTTGGATGCAACTAAGAGAAGAGCGGGATACTTACAGAGAAAAGTATCACGAGCATGAGCGAAAGATTCTAAAGCTTACAAGACAGCTGGAGAATGAGAAGGTCCTCAACGGTTATGTCATCACAGGAGGCAAACGACCATGGGAGCGCTGATGTCTTTTGTTATTTCTAGTTTTGATTTACTTTTCAGTATTTCCTTTTGTAACGCCTCAAAGGCATTTGTCAAACATTGAATTCAAGTTTTATCTAATAAAAGTGTGTTTCATTTTGGTTTACGAATTTGAATCTCTCCAAAGTATTTGAAATCATATCATACACATATCATTCCCATGCACCTCATTACAGGTACCCTTACAGGTTTCTCATCTTCTTTGTTGTTTATTTCAGCATCATGTCTGTTGAAACATCAACTGGTCAAGATATCAAGGCTTTGCAAGCTCAGAACGCCCAGTTCCAGGAAATGTTCATGAACTTGGCTAAGGGTAAGCAAGATCTGAAGACTCTTATCTTGAAGGATAAGAAGAAGAAGAAGAAGAAGAAGAAGAAGAAGACGGTCCTTTTGAATATGGTTCACAGATTTGGAAACAATTTACGAGAAGAGGTTGATTTGACTCACTCATCTGGAGGGGGGAGAATCAGGAAGAAAGGAGGGCTCCTAGCCCTGTGGTTTCAGACAATGAGACTGACTTTGATGAAGACCAGTATCCTTCGGCTGAGGATAAGTATAAACATCTTGAAGACCGGTTAAGTGCGATGGAGATCCAGAAGGTACATGGATTAGACTTTGGTGATTTGGGTTTGTCATCTGGGGTGGTAATTCCCCACAAGTTTAAAGCACCAATCTTTGCTAAATACGACGGGGTTTCTTGTCCGAAGCTACACCTCCGTTCGTATGTTAGGAAGATCCAGCCATACACTGCTGATAAGAACCTCTGGATCCACTTCTTTCAAGATAGTCTTTCAGGGACTCAACTTGAATGGTTTTACCAGCTGGAAGGAGCTAGTATCCGTAATTGGGAGGATCTTGCTGCTGCTTTCTACAAGCAGTACCAATACAATTCCGACCTCGCTCCCACGTGTACCCAACTCCAGGGTATGTTTATGGGTGCAAGCGAAGGTTTCAAAGACTACGCTCAGAAATGGAGGGACCTTGCTGGAAGAGTACAACCCCCGCTGGATGACAGGGAGTTAGTAGATATGTTTCTGGGGACCTTGTCTGGTCCATATTTCAACCGTCTGATTGGAAGTTCATCGTCCGGGTTTACTGAGCTGATTATGATCGGGGAAAGAATTGAGGCCGGTATCAAGAGTGGTAAGATACAGAAGGGTACTTCGTCAAGTACCGAGAAGAAGCCTTTTAAGAAGGAATCCAGTGCTGTTTACAGTTTAAAAGGCCAGAATAGACCTGAGTGCCGCCAAGCAGTCAATGCGATTGTTATATCAAGGCCTGTTGTTGCCGCACAACGCAACAATCAGCCAAGAGCCGAGAGGCCGCAAAGACAATTCACTCAGTTCCATATGACCCTGTCTCAGATTCTGCCACAGTTGTTAAAGACCAACTTGGTGATTCCGAAGGAAGCCCCAAATAATCCCAATACAACATCACCGCTGTACAATCCAAACGCCCGTTGTGCTTTTCATTCTGATAGCCCGGGGCATGATACGAATAATTGCTGGGTCCTGAAGAATAAAGTACAAGATTTAATTGATGCTAAAGAGATTGAGTTTGAAGCTCCATAAAGGCCTAATGTTGTGACTGCTCTTATGCCCAAGCATAGAGTGAATACTATAGATGAAGACTCGTTTGTGGTTTCTGTGAAAGACATTGCTACTCCATTGATGACTGTGAAGAAGAACCTTCTTTTAGCCAGTTTATTTCCGGGCTATAGCGAAGGTTGCCGTATGTGTTCCATTCTACCTACTGGTTGCCATCTTTTGAAGTCAGGTGTCCAACGCCTGATGGATAACAAATAAATTCTGTTCGAGAAGACTTTTGTTCCTGTTGAAGAAGTTGTTATAATCACCATTTTCGACAATTCTTCCAAGGCTTCCTCGAGAAAGCCTGTTAGAATTACATCTATTCCAAGAATCGCTCCCTTGATCATCACTGTTCCTGGGTCTATCCCTTATACATCAGATAAAGCTATCCCATGGCACTACGGGGATGACGTGTATTATCATGGAATTAAACAAGATTTGAGTGCTGAAGAGGCTGATACTGACGTCAGCAATATTGTTGGATCTAGTAAAGTCACCCGTAGCGGAAGATTTTTCTCCCCTGAAATCTCTCCACCAATTGTTTGGAAGCCTGTTGTTATTACGCCAGCCAATACATCTGCTACTATCTCTGCTCAAGTTCCAATTCTTACCCCTGTCACCGAGTCAGCTGACACTCGGGGCAAAGGGACCACCGATGAGCCTGCCCAGACGGAGGCACCGAAGAAAATTACTATTGAGGCCTCTAGACAAGAGATAGAGGAAATTTTAAAGATCATCAAGAAAAGCTACTACAATGTAGTCGAACAGCTGGAGAAGACCCCGTCGAAGATCTCTATGTTCTCCTTATTATTGTGTTCAGAGGCCCGTGCTAAGGCTCTGATTGCTTTCCTGAAGACTGCGCATGTGCCGCGAGAGACATCAGCTGATCAGTTTAAAGATTGTGTGGCTAGTCTTACAGCAGATAATGGGTTGGGTTTCTCCGACGCAAACTTGACTGCTAAGGGGAAGAATCACAATGATGCCCTGCATGTCTCCATTGAGTGCAGGGGCACTACTCTAGCTCATGTATTGGTGGATACTGGATCTTCGTTGAACGTTTTGCCTAAGAAAGCTTTAGACTGGTTGGATTGTGAAGGGTTGGAGCTGAAGCCGAGTAACATTGTGGTCAGGGCCTTTGATGGGTCCAAGAGAATGGTACATGGAGAAGTGGATATTCCAGTTAAGGTTGGTTCTCAGATCTTCGCGTCTACTTTTTATGTGATGGACATTCGGCCATCTTATTCTTGTTTGCTGGGTCGCTCGTGGATCCACAAAGCTAGGGCAGTGACTTCTACGCTTCACCAGATGCTGAAATACCCAGTGAAGGGGAAAATTGTTACGGTACGAGGAGAGGAGGAATACATGGTGAGCCACCTCAACTCATTCCGGTATGTGGAGATGGACGGGGAGTTCATTGAGACCCCGTTTCAACATTTTGAAGAGGTGCCCCAGACGCTGGCATCAACTGAAATTATTACTAAAGATCCTCCAATGAAGATGGCTTCCCTAAAGGATGCCCGAGCTGTTGTTGAGAAAGGTGGGTGTGCAAATTGGGACCAACTCCCTGATTTTGCACATAAGACTAACAAGTTTGGTTTGGGTTTCACTGCAGAAGCTCAAAGGGTTGTACGGCGTGCACGGATCGGAGGACCTCCCCTGTTTATCAGCAATTCAGGAGTAAATGCCATTGAAGACGATGTTGAAGAATCTGAGTTTGACAGTTGGATCTACCCAACTACTGATGGCGGACTAAGCAATTGGACAGCAAAGGACTTCGTCCCAATTTCTTTTATTACCCAGTAATGAGACTTTTGTTTTTAATTTGTAACAGACAATTTTAAACTTTACAGCCCGGTGCCTTACCCGAGACACCGTGGCTTTGTTTATGAGGGCTTTATGTGTGTCATTTCCATATATCATTAATAAAAGCATTGGACGTTTCTTGCATTTCAAATTTTGCGCTCTTTGTTTTTCTTTTTTATCTTGCAAAACAACTATTTTACACACACTCACATATACAGGTCTGAATCCACTCTGGATCCCACTGATAACGACTCTGCTACTGTCGGTTATGACTTTGAAAGTCCGATCAACTTAGCCGAAGATGAAGGTGAAGATGATTGCAAAGTGCCTGGTGAACTTACTAGATTGTTACTTCAGGAAGAGAGGGCTATACAGCCGCATGAAGAGCCAGTGGAATCAGTAAATCTGGGTATAGAGGTAGACAAGAAAGAGGTCAAGATCGGTGCAAATCTGGAAGCTAGTGTTAAGCAATGGTTGATTCAGATGCTGCGTGACTACGTTGAGATCTTTGCCTGGTCTTATAAAGATATGCCTGGGTTGGATACTGATATCGTGGTTCACCGCTTTCCTACCAAGGAAGACTGTCCTCCAATAAAATAGAAAGTCCGCCGAATGCGCCCAGAGATGTCTGAGAAAATCAAGGCTGAAGTTATGAAGCAGTTTGACGCTGGTTTTCTGGCAGTTACTTCTTACCCACAGTGGGTGGCCAACGTGGTTCCTGTGCCGAAGAAGGATTAGAAAGTTCTAATGTGTGTCGACTATAGGGATCTGAACAGGGCGAGCCCCAAGGATGATTTCCCTCTGCTGCATATCGACGTTCTGGTTGACAACACCGCACAACATAAAGTCTTCTCCTTTATGGATGGTTTCTCTGGTTATAATCAGATTAAGATGGCTCCCGAGGATATGGAGAAGACAACCTTTGTTACTCAATGGGGTACCTTTTGCTACAAGGTCATGCCTTTCAGATTGAAGAATGTTAGGGCAACGTATCAGCGTTCCATGGTCGCTTTGTTCCATGACATGATCCATCATGAGATTGAGGTGTACGTTGATGGCATGATTGCAAGAGCCCAGACTGAGGAAGAACATCTGGACCATCTTCAAAATCTATTTGACGGGTTGAAGTTGTAGAAGTTGAGGTTAAACCCGAACAAGTGCACCTTCGGGGTGAGATCTGGTAAGCTGCTGGGTTTCGTCGTAAGTGATAAAGGCATTCGAGTGGATCCTGCCAAGGTGAAGGCTATACAGGAAATGCTAGTTCCTTGAACAGAAAAATAAGTCAGAGGCTTTTTGGGACGGTGTAATTACATTGCCCGATTCATCTCACACCTGACTGCTACTTGTGAGCCAATCTTCAAGCTACTGAAGAAAGATCAAGTGGTAAGATGGAACGATGAATGTCAGGCCGCTTTCGAAAGGATCAAAGAATATCTCCAGGGGCCACCCATTCTGATGCCTCCAGTTGAAGGGAGACCTCCGATCTTATACTTGACAGTACTCGACAATTCAATGGGGTGCGTGATGGGGCAGCATGACGAGTCTGGCCGAAAAGAGCATGCTATTTATTACCTTAGCAAAAAGTTTACCGACTGCGAGACCCGATACTCGTTGCTTGAGAAAACTTGCTACACTTTGGCATGGGCTGCTCGCTGGCTGAGACAGTATATGCTGACTCACACTACTCTATTGATATCAAAGATGGATCCAATCAAGTATATCTTCGAAAAGCCCGCCTTGTCCGGAAGAATAGCAAGATGGAAAATGATCTTGACTGAGTATGACATCTAGTATACGACTCAAAAGGCAATCAAGGGAAGTGTGTTGGCAGATCATTTGGCACATCAGGCAGTGGATGATTACCAGTCTATGAACTTCGAGTTCCCGGATGAGAATATCATGATAGTGATTGACTATGAGACATCTGGACCGGATGAAGGACCTGAGGAAGGATCCCGATGGTCTATGTTCTTTGATGGAGCTTCAAACGCTTTGGGTAATGGCATTGGTGCCGTGATTATATCTCTTAAAGGCTCTCATACTCCGTTTACCGCCCAACTATGTTTTAACTGCACCAACAACATGGCGGAGTATGAAGCATGAATTATGGGTCTTCGAGCAGCAATTGACCTAAGGATTAAGTTCTTAAGTGTATTAGGATATTTCTCTCTCGTGATCAGTCAGATCAAAGGCGAGTGGGATACGAAACACCCAAATCTTATTCCTTACAAGGAGTATGTGTTGACGTTGCTTCCGCATTTCGAGGAGATAACTTTTGAACACTTCCCTAGAGAGGAAAATCAGTTAGCGGACGCGCTGGCTACGATGTCTTCTATGTTCAAAGTCAGTTGGGACAATGAGGCTCCCCGGATTACCATTGAAAGGTTGGATGAACCTGCACATTGTTGTGATATTGAGACTGAAGAGGCAACGGATAAACCCTGGTTTCATGAGGTGAAAAGGTATCTTGAGGCTCAAGAATACCCTGAGGGTGCATCTGTTAATGACAAAAAGTTTCTGAGGAGGTTCACGACAAAGTTCTTCATCAGCAATGGTATTCTTTACAAGCGTAACCATGATTCGACCTTGCTGCGATGTGTGGATAAGAACAAAGCCGAAAGGATTATGGTGGAGTTACATGAAGGTACTTTCGGAACTCATTCCAGTGGATACACCATGGCAAAGAAAATCCTTCGGGCAGGATATTATTGTTCCACAATGGAAGCCGACTGTTATTAGCATTCTCGGACCTGTCATAAGTGCCAAGTCTATGCTGATAAAGTGCATATACCTCCAGTTCCTATGAACATTTTGACAGCTCCTTGGCCTTTTGCAATGTGGGGCATTGACATGATCGGCGAGATCAGGCCTACGACATCTAACGGGCATCGTTTCATCCTGGTAGCTATTGATTACTTCACGAAGTGGGTTGAAGCAACTTCCTTTGCTACCGTAACCAAGAACGTCGTGGCACGGTTCATTCGGCACAATTTGATTTGTCGATATGGTGTACCAGAGAGGATCATTACGGAGAATGGTACAAATCTCAATAATAAGATGATCATCGAACTCTGCAAGCAGTTCAAGATACAGCATTATAACTCATCTCTCTATCGGCTGAAGATGAATGGGGTTGTAGAAGCGGCTAATAAAAACATTAAGAAGATTGTGCAGAAGATGACAGTGACATACAAAGATTGGCACGAGATGTTACCGTTTGCTCTTCATGGGTACCGTACCTCAGCACGGACGTCAACAGGGGTAACACCCTATTCCTTGGTATATGGCATGGAGGCCGTCTTTCCCATCGAAGTTCAGATACCCTCTCTTCAAATTATGAAGGATGCAGGTTTGAGCGAAGATGACTGGATTCAGACCCGGCTTGATCAGGTGAACTTAATCGATGAAAAGAGACTTACTGCTATCTGTCATGGTCAAACGTACCAAAAACGGATGATCAAGGCATTTAACAAGAAAGTCAGACGACAAGAGTATCAAGTTGGGGACTTGGTAATCAAGCACATTATCTTACCTCAAGGTGATCCCAGGGGCAAATGGACCCCTACTTACGAAGGGCCATTTATGGTTAAGAACATTTTCTCAGAAGGAGCTATGATTCTAACCACCACGGATGGTGACGACTTTCCTCACCCCGTCAATGCAGACATAGTGAAAAGATACTACGCATAATCAAAGACCCGCTAGGTTGACTGGCCTAGGAAAAAATAAGGGCTTCCCAGAGAACCAAAAGGGTTCGGGAAAAAATAAGGGATGAAAATGAAAAAAATCTGTACACCCGACAAGTCGAAAACCTGAAAAGGCGGCTTGGGCAAAAAAGGGTATCCCGGTGGACTGAAAACCCGAAAGGGCAGTCCAGGCAAAAATTAGGGATTAGGGCGTAACACTATGTCTCATTGGATCACCTTGCAACCATACTTCAGTATCGACTATCAAGCTCGGACGACACTAATCAATCCGATCCACCTTCAACCAAGTAGCAAAGTGATGAGATGCTCGAGGACATAAAGGCAATAGCAGAGTTGGAACCTAGTGGGATTATTCACATAGCTGTTTTATTTAGTTTTTCACAAATTGTGTAAATTCTATTATTCAGTGGCGTTCTCTTACTAGGACGTCAGCCTCTTGTACAAAAACGCCTATTTACAGGCCAAACTTCAAAATTAATACAATTCATTTTTAATGAAATTTCAAATTGTTTTTCCTTTATCTGTTTTGTTTTGCAAAGAACGTCCAATGTTCAGTTTTTGATATATGCATTTGACATTAATTGCTGCTCATGAATATTTACATACGAAACAAAAGACGATTACTGGTAATATCAGAAACAGGGGCAATAAGAATTGTCCAAGCCTTACAGTTGCTCTGTCCACCAGGTACAAGGATAAATTTAGCTGAAGAATATGGCTGAAGTACTTTCACTCCCCGTAGAGTAAGAGAAGACAGTAATGTTAGCTCTCCCCAGTTGAGACTCACAACCGCGAATGAATCGGCAATATTCTCCCTAAGCAGAATTTATCTATCATCAGCACTGAAAAGTCTTATCATCCCCGGCGGAGTACAAAATATCCCCAGTGGAGTTTGGAAAGTTTCCCCAGCGCAGTCTGAGAAAAGCATCCCCAGTGGAGTGTGAAGAATCATCCCCAGTAGACTCTGGCAGATTATCCGCAATAGAGCCTAAAAGGTTATCCCCAGTAAGGTCGCTATTGAAAAGATCGTCCCCAGCGGAGTTTATTCCTTTCACCAAGCAGAAACACAAATCCCCAATAGGATTCAGTATCCCCAGCAATGGTAATTCATCCCCAGCGGAATTTATCAGCGGAATCCTCTACAGAATATCTCTTCCCCACAGAGTAATCTCCTCATCAGTTTATTCCCCAGTGGAGTTATCCTCTCCTGCACGTTTATTCTCATAATCATCTTCATTCGCCATCCCCAGCGGAAACGAAGAATTCAACCATTTTCTCCAACAGCTATTTGGGATTTATTTTCCCCAGCTAAGAATATTACATTTCATACATCATGACACATGCATATACGCATCATACAACACAATTATCTTTCAGGAAAGATGCGGTTAAATTCTCACAAAATTCGAAGCTATGAAGCTTTTACCTCCGTTGAATTACAGACAGGTTCCTAAATCTCAGCAGAGAAGTATTCTCAGTTGAATTACGGGCGAGTTCTTAAATCTCGATGAAGATGTTTCCCTCCAATCGAATTACTGACAAGTTCTTAAATCTCAACGGAGTTTTTCTCAGTGAAGTATAGACAAGGTCCTAAATCTCGACAAAGTTGTTCCTCCGTTGAATTACAGACAGGTTCCTAAATCTCAGCAGAGTTTTCTCAGTTGAATTACGGGCGAGTTCTTAAATCTCGATGAAGATGTTTCCTCCAGTCAAATTACTGACAAGTTCTTAAAACTCAGCAGAGATGTTGAAGTACAGACAAGGTCCTAAATCTCGACAAAGTTGTTCCTCTGTTGAACTACAGACAGGTTCCTAAATCTCAGCAGAGTTTTCTCAGTTGAATTACGGGCGAGTTCTTAAATCTCGATGGAGATGTTTCCCTCCAAGTCGAATTTCTGACAAGTTCTTAAAACTCAGCAGAGACGTTGAAGTATAGACAAGGTCCTAAATCTCGACAAAGTGGTTCCTCCAACGAATTACAGACAGGTTCCTAAATCTCAGCAGAGTTTTCTCAGTTGAATTATGAGCGAGTTCTTAAATCTCGATGAAGATGTTTCCCTCCAGTCGAACTACTGACAAGTTCTTAAATCTCAACAGAGTTTTTCTCAATTGAAGTACAGACGAAGTCGTAAATCTCGACAAAGTTGTTCCTCTGTTGAAGTACAGACAAGTTCCTAAATCTCAGCAGAGAAGTTTTCTCAGTTTGAATTACGGGCGAGTTCTTAAATCTCGACGAAGATGTTTCCCCCCCTCAGTTGAATTACGGGCGAGTTCCTAAATCTCAACACCTCAGTTGAATTACGGGCAAGTTCCTAAATCTCAACAAAAAAAATCAGACTTCCCCAGCGGAATGTTCCTCAACAGCAGGTATGCAAGCTCTCGCTAAGGAATCTCTTATGTGATCGACACTCCTCCAAATGGAATCTGTAAGCTCATTCCTGACATCACAAGGCTGATACCACTTCATGCGAGTGCAAATTTTTGGGCACTCTAGTGTTCAATCATCTTCCACCTTCGGATCACGAAAGGCATGAAAGCCAATCTACATCCTCAGGTTTAAGAAGATTGAACACGGGCAGCTGTTGTACCCCAAAATTTTCCCTCCCATATTTCTCAAAACATTGCAAGAAAAATCTCCAAGTTGCTCAAAGTAGCCCAAGAATTGGTCAGACAAGCTCTCTCCTAAGTCAGTCAACCCCAAATTAGGGTTTTGTGTTGCATCAAGATCCTTGAGTACAAGTGACCCCAAGTTCTCACCAATGTCCATATGTTCTCAAGATCATCCATGTCAAATTTCAAGCTATGTAGAGGAAGTTTGCTCAGTCAATTGCTCAAAGGTCCAAAAACCGACTGTGCTAGGGCAAAAGTCAACTGTGACCTACATACAGTCAAACTTCAATATTTCTTGTCAACATTCTCATTTTGAAAGATATTTCATCATTTTATCAAGGGTTGATCATGATTCATCAAAGATTGCTCACAATTCATCAAGATTCAAAAGTTGCTAAATTAGGGTTTTGAAGGAAAAGTCAACTCAACTTTGACCAAGCATAACTTTCTCATACTTTATGCGAAATGACCCATCCAAAGCTCATTTTGAAGAGGATACAATTCCCTACTATCCATATTCATACCCCAAGATTAAAATATGCACTCACGAGAAGTTATGAATTTTGACATTATAGGTCATTTTGAAAGTCAACAAAAACACCTTTTTTGTCAAAGCTTCTAACTTGAGAATGGAATATCAACATGAGATGAGACCAATAGGGTTGGTTATAGGACATCTCAAGATTTCTAAAAAGTCCAAGAACACCTCCAAAAGTTCAAAATTGAAGAAGTTATGCATTGTTGAAGTTGGACTTGTTTGCAAAATTGCCAAAAGTCAACTATCCCCAAAACCTCAAATTTTGCCAAATAGGCCCATTCTTTTTCACTTGTTTTGAGTTTGCATTGTTTCCCACGTGCTCTAGCCTTGGCCATGTGTCCATATCTCATTTTTATTATTTTATTTTATTTTTATTTGAATTAATTCATTTTAAATCAAATAAAATCACATAAAATCTAAGGCATTGATAACAGATGATTTTCTAGTTGTTTTAGGCTCCAAATACAGCTAGCATTACAATCAAATTCGTATCAAGGGCATTATGCACAAGGAGATTGGATTTAGGCCAAGTTTGGAAAGTTTTAATGGAAGAATCAAATCAAATTCAAGAGCATTGATAGGGCAAGATTTGGACAAAGTTTGTTACCCTAATACAATGCACATTACATAAGCAAGCAAAAGGAACGAGAATAAGGGTTAGAGAGCACTTGAGGAGGCAGAACCAAACTCACAAAAACCAGAAAAAAGCTTGAGATCAAAATCAAGGTTGGAGACATTTTCAAGGCTTGAGACGTATCCCAATCGCTTCCTGGAAATTCTCACAAGCTAACCCAATCCAAACCATGAATTCTCAGGCCCTCATACGCGTTGTAAGTCCTACGTAACATGGCCCTATTCTTGATTTCGTATTTCTCAATTTAAGAATGGTTGATATGAATTGACAGCATATTCTGAATCTATAAACCATTTGCAAGCATTTGGTATCATTCAATTGCATTTTCGTGACCTGTAACGAGACCCACCATTATTAGGGTTTCGTCGTTTGTTTTTGAGGTTTTCTGTTTCAGGGAAAATTGGCCATCATATCGGTCATGGTTGCGATCAGTGGTTTGAGACGAACTCAACATGTCTTTAGAAATCATTTTTATAGCCTGAGGAAGATTTTGGAATGAAGCTGCATTTTTAGCTGCGGATAGAAATCCGCAGGTAAAGTTACAGTGTTAGGAGGACATGGACGATGAGGTGTCATCCGTCCATTTGCCCATTCAAATATTACGCGCTTTTTTTTATTTTTTCTGGCATTTGATTTGTTTTCATATATTATGTTTCATTTGCGTTATAATAACAAAAGCAACAACTTGGCCGAGTGGTGGCCACATAGGCGTTCAAAGACCAAAAGGCTGGAGGTCAGGGGTTCGATCCCTGCCTCCAGCAATTTGCATTTTTCCAATATTTTTCAGGAGATCAAGTGCACGCATGGGCCAGATTCACACCATAGTCCCTCACCAATCCAAGCGCCAGATGGCCAAAGGGCCAGATCTCGTGGTCAAATATTGAAGGTCCACCAAAGTGCTAGTCAACGCGTGTGTACTGGATTCCAAAAGTCCAACGGATCAGCTTCAAATGGGCCAAGAAAATTGCTTCCAACCCCTCCAAATCAGGCCCAATTCCTCTATTTTTTTCTATTTTTGTTTATTTAATTTAATTGCTTTATTTTAATTAAATAATTTACTAACCAATCACATATTTTCTCTTTATCTAAAAATAACAAAAAATACTTTTTTTAATTTAGAATTTTATTTTTATTAATAAACACTAATTAATTAATTAGGTTTTAATTTTAGGAAACTTTAATTTATTTTGTAAATAGATAAAATTAATTAGAATTAATTAGGTTTTAACTACTAACTTAATTATTTTAAATTCTTTCTTAAATTAATCAAAACTCCAAAAAATGTGTCATTAATTATTTTTCATTAATTTATTTAATAATTAATTTAGTATTTAAATCAGGATTTAATTCTTTTCTTAAAATAAAAATAACAAAAGAGCATTTTCTTTTCAAAAAGGGTCAAAACCCTAATTGTGCATCCGATTTAATTTTGCGTCGCGATTTACTTTTCTTTATCCATATTGATGTATCTGTTTCCGGTATGTAATAGATAATTAGGACATTTTATTTATTTACCGCTTTATTTTATTTTATTTTCAAAGGGTTGCTTTTGGCAATGTAAATACCCGACGCCTTGTAATTTAATTTCCGCAATTTAAATTTCACAAACTATATAACTGTTAGATGTTTGATAATAGGGCTTGCATGACAAGAATGAATGCTTAATCTTAAAATCAAATTAGATCACCCTTAACATGTGCAAAGATAAAAATAACTGAAAACGATACACTCGCACATGCGCACTCCTGGGGTACACTCCACTTGGTTGCCTTCGTACATGGTCATTAAGTATAGGTCGTTTTAGAGGTCGTCCTCTTGTCTAAAAGATCATAGTTGCCTCGAAACGGTTGCCTCGGATATCATTGCCTCGAATAAATGACCTAAGACATTAGGGTTACCGCTAAGACGTCCTAACATTGCTTTAGTGATCGTATGTCCCTCATCCGAATTGACCCTCAAACTCCAACGATGGTGCTACCTACTCACTAATAGTGGGATAACATTGTCAAAAGGAAATTAGCATAGAACGATTCCTTTTTAGAGTAGGTAGATAGTTCTTAGATACTTGCTCATCCAAAATAAAACAAATTTTTCACACTTACACTCCTTTATAAATAAATTTTTCAAAAACACTTCATTACACTCTTGAGGACAGAAGCAAGAGTTAAATCGAAGTTAAAAACAAAAACCACCAGCACAAAGAAAACATTTTGAAAATGATGAGCAAGTACCTAAGAGCCCGTAGATAACTACGGATAGAAAGGATGCTAATACCTTCCCTTTCTATAATCTACCCCCCATACTCAGAGATAATCTCGAAAAAGGAATTTTTCTGTGCTTTTTTCCTTTCCTTGTTGGATAAAATCAAAGTCGGTGGTGACTCTTGCTTACCGCGACATTTTGCGAAAACAAATGCAAAATTCAAACCAGCATTCCAAAAAACAGTCAGTTCTTCCCACCGTATCACAGCCAATATTGTCCCAGTACCAAAGAAAGATGGAAAAGTTCGCATGTTCGTAGATTATAGAGATTTAAATAAAGCTAGTCCAAAAGATGATTTTCCATTTCCGCATATTGATATGTTGGTTAACAGTACAACAAAATTCAAAGTACTCTCGTTCATGGACGGATTTTTCGAATATAATCAAATCAGAATGGCTCCTGAGGAAATGGAAAAAACAATGTTCATCACACACTGGGGAACATTCTGTTACAGAGTGATGCCCTTCGGGTTGAAGAACGTTTGTGAAACATACCAGAGGGCTATGAAAACCCTATTCCATGATCTGATGCACAAGGAAATTGAGGTATATGTTGATGATATGATTGCCAAATCCCAAACTAAATAAGGGCATATAGAAGATTTGTTGAAATTATTTCAGCGCTTGAGGAAGTATCATCTTCACTTGAATCCAAACAAATGTACCTTCGGTGTTCGATCAGGGAAATTGTTAGGTTTCATTGTCAGACAAAAAGGAATTGAAGTTGACCCTGATAAAGTCAAAATAATTCAAGAAATGCCAGCGCCAAGAACTGAAAAGCAAGTTAGAGGTTTCCTTGGACGTCTGAATTACATTTCCAGATTTATTTCCCATGTGACTGCAACGTATGAACCGATATTTAAGTTATTAAAGAAAGATCAAGGTTGTGTGTGGACAGATGATTTCCAAAGGGCATTTTTGAAAGTATCAAAGAGTATCTTCTTGGACCTCTTATCTTGCTCCCTCCCATTGAAGGAAGACCATTGATCATGTATCTGATGGTGTTAGATAATTCTATGGGTTGTATTTTGGGATAACATGAAACAGGAAAGAAGGAATATGCCATTTATCATCTCAACGACAAGTTTACTGATTGTGAGTCACGATATTCTGTGTTGGAAAAGACATGTTGTGCTCTGGCCTGGGCGGCAAAGCGATTGCGGAAATATATGTTGAATCATACTACTTGTTTGATTTCCAAATTGGATCCAATTAAGTATATCTTTGAAAAGCCTACTCTTACTGGGAGAATTGCTCATTGGCAGATGTTGTTGTCTGAATATGATATTGAATACTGTACTCAGGAGGCTATAAAAATTAGTGTGTTAGCGGATTATCTTGCTCACTAGCCGGTTGATAATTATCAGTCTGTTAAAAATGGTTTCCCTGATGAGGATTGTGATACGGTGGCAGAATCGACTATTTAATACTGGTTTGTGTTTTGCGTTTTTTGTTCGCAAAATGTCGCGGTAAGAAAGAGTCGCCACCGACTTTTATTTCATCCAACCGGAAAGGAAAAAAGTACAGAAAAAAATTCTTTTTCGAGATTTTGAGTACGGGGGGGTAGATTATAGAAAGGGAAGGTGTTAGCACCCTTTCTATCCATGGTTTTCCATGAGCTCTTAGGTACTTGCTCATTTTGAAAATTGCTTGTGTGTGCTTGCTTTGAAAAGTTTTGTTTTACTTCGTTTTAACCCTTGTTTTTGTCCTCAAGAGTGTTACGAAGTGTTTTTGAAAACTTTGTTTGAAAAAAGTGTAAGTGTGAAAAGTTTGTTGTTTTGAGCAAGTACCTAACAGTTATCTACCTACTCGAAAAAATAATTGTTCTATGTTCGTTTCCTTTAGACAACGCTATCCCACTATTAGTGAGTAGGTAGTACCATCGTTGGAATTTGTAAGGGTCAATTCGAAAGGGACGTAATGGTCATTGAAGGCAACATGTAAGGATACCTTAGCATTTCGAAGGGACTGTCATCATATATTCATAGGCAACATCGAGGGACAAGATCATATACCGTAGGCAACTTCGAGGGACATCGAGGGACCATGATCTTTATGATGATTTTAATCGAGGGTCTTTGCTAAGGGTATCCCCACGTTCGAGGGACATGACCATTGTTTTCCGAGACAACCAAGTGAGGCATACCCTAAGAGTGAGCATGTGCATGTGTTTGATTTCAGTTATTTAATCTTTGCACATTAGGTGATCTACCGTTTTAATTTTCCATACATTATTACCATACAATCCTATTAGCCATACATCTAAGCAGTTTATAGTTTACGAAAATAAAATGCAGAAAGTAAAGCTAAGCTATTACAAGGCTTCGGGTATTTACATAGCCAAAAACAAACCCGTAAAAAAAAGCGATAAATGAAAGTAAAAGATCCTAATTAATCTATTACAACTTGTGGGCAATTACATCAATATGGTAAAAATAAAATAATAAAGCGCGCACGATGAAATTAAGAACTATAAGAAATTAGGGTTTTGACCCCGTCTAACCTAATTAAAAGAAAAGATTATTTTTTGGTTGTTTTTGATTATTTAAGAAAAAAAGGTTTTAAATTAAATATACAAAAACCTAATTACTAATTAAATTAAATTAAGAAGATATTAAATTTGACCTATTTTTGTGTTTTTGGTTATTTTTTTGTAGAAAATAATTTTAAGTTTATTAAAAAAACCTAAAAAACCTAATTAATTTTAATTAGTAAAAAATGTTAATTTTGAAAGAAAGTTAATTAAAATACCTAAATCCTAATTAATTTTAATTAATAAAAAAAGGTTAATTTTGAAAAAAAGTTAAAAAAATATACAATTAATTAACCTAAAAATTAAATTATGTTTTTTTGTAAAAAAAAAGTTTGTGAAAAAAGTTTTGTGGTTAAGTGAATTTAAGATTGAAAAAGACAAATTGGTTAGAAACCAAAAACAAACAATGAAATTAAAAACCTAAAATTAAATTAAAACCTAAAATTAATTATTCAAGTTTAGGAGGAAAAATCAAAGGTTTGTGAAAAATGTTAAGTTTTTATGAAAAAGATTTTAAACAGAAAGAATAAAAATAGATAAAAGGATAAATAGAAAGGAAGAAAGCCAAAACCAATAGGGGTGAGTGTTGAACTCATGCCCTTAACCTTCTCAGGATGTCTGCCTCGCCGTGTATTGGTGTTATGTGTTGGTTGTTCTGTTTTGGCCATTTGTGTTTTGACCTCAACGTTCTGTAATGAACCTGCATGGGATCATGTCTAAATCTGCAGTGTTGAATCTCATGAACACATTAAATAAATTACTATATCATGAAATACAAATAAAGAAAATATATGGAAAAAAAATTAATGTTAAAACCGATATGGCATGTATGAATGATTCTATACCCTTTTGATCATGAAGATCAAACCAGCCTTACCCTTACTGGAGGAGTAGTGAGATGAATGCTTTTATGTCCTTTTGATCACGGAGATCAAACCAGCCTTACCCTTACTGGAGAAGTAGTGAGATGTGGGTTTGTAACAAGGATTTATAGGTTTTAGGGTTCTTGAAAGAATTTGATATTCTGACAGTATTGTGGCAAAGGTTTTTTTTGTCTCTCTTTTTTTTGTGAAAAGAATGAGATTATATAATAGAAATTAGAGAGAAAAATGGGCTTTGAATGTGCAATTGGGCCTCCAATGTTCACTTGAGTTCGTCACGTTCTAGGCTAAATTGCAGGGGCTTAAGTGAAATTTTTGAAGTTGAAATCTGAAAACAAAATATAGCCGACATCGAGAACTAACTCCTGTCCGAAAGTGGGCTCAATCAGATAAACAGTGAATTAGTTATGAATTTTTGAAGTTTCAGCTTAGACAAACTTATTTTGGGCTTCAGTGTCGACTCCGACACATTCTTCAATAAAAATTGGTATTGATCAGAGCATAATCCGGTCTCGACTTTGGAAGAAAAGTTGTAGATCTCTGAGTCAGTGACCTTGTGTAAAAAGATGGGCGCGATCCGATAAAATTTGACCGAGTTATGAATTTTTGAAGTTTCGACCCAGATAAAATAATATTCAGCATTCAGGATTTTCGGCGCGTCACACGCACTCTGAGCAAAAACGAAGGCCTTTTGAATACCGTTCGAACTCAATACCTCCTGTGAAAACTTAGCCAACTCAATTTGTGAAATTTTGGCGCTAGAACCAGCTCGATACGATGAAAATCGACCAAATTATGATTTTCTGAACATGACGCAAATAAACTTCTGTCACAAATTTTCTGTACGAAAATACTTGATAAATCCGCATTTTTGAAGACCTTTTGATCGAAATTGGCTTCCAGCCATGATAGATGAAAACATAGATGACGTCAATACAAAATTTTGGCCACCGGAACAGGTTCAAAACGAGCCACGATCTTCAAGTTATGAATTTTTTAGCGCGTAAAAACTGCACTTTCAACACACTTTTTCACCATATTTCTTCGAGAAAACTCACACATTCGGATACCTTCTTTAAAGAATTGATTCTTGAGCCGAACCTGAATTTGAGAATACGTTATCATAGATATCTTGGCGAAAGAACACCTGAATATGACGCGTCGGGTTGGACTTGTGAATCTTTGAACCTCGAATCGTTGCAAAACGGCAAATCGATCTTCAATACGGAAAATACTCTGAGAATATCCATTGACGAAATAAACGTCACTTGTAACCTGCAGAAGCTTGATAAATATACCTTTATTCCATAACCATAACACCAATAATATGCGAGTATGAAAAGAGGGAAAAATTTTGGGGTACAACAGTTGCCCCTGTTCAATCTTCTTAAACCTGAAGATTTAGATTGGCCCGTCTGCCTTTTGTGATCTGAAGGTGGAAGATGATTGAACACTAGAGTGCCCAGAAATTTGCACTCGTCTGTAATAATGCTTGACTATGTAGGTAGTATCAGGAATGGGCTTACAGATGCCATTTGGAGGAGATGATGGGAGGTCACTAGAGATGGGCTCAAAGATGCCATCTAGAGGATGTTGATTTCCCGAGATATTCCTTTGATGAGAATTCCTGTTCCTATCGTTGAGGAGGAATCTGATGAGGAATGTTGGTCTCTGTCTTGGGAGAAATAGAATTTTAGGAGCTTCAGTTGTCCGTTAATCTACTGGGGAATTAACTCCGGATTGAGGAAGCGGAAGTGAACTATGTATCTAGTCGTGTATAGGCTGCATCACGACCTACTAAGGAAAGGTGAAATCGATCGTGTTTGATAGATCCGGGTCTTACAGTGTTGTGGACTGCTGTCTGGAGATACGAGAAAAGAAACCTAGATGGTAAGGTTATGAGAAGGAACCTGGATAGTAGGTCTTATGGGAAGGAACCTGGGTAAGGTTGCTTCGTGAGGAGTTTGGATAAAACTGCATCTGAATCGATAAGGAACCTGGGTAAGGTTGCTTTGTGAGGAGTTTGGGTAAAACTGCATCTGAACCGAGAAGGAACCTAGGTAAGGTTGCTTTGCGAGGAGTTTGGGTAAAACTACATCGGGAAATTGTAAGGAGGAACCTGGGTAAGGTTGCTTCAAGATGAGTCTGGGTGAAACTACATCGGGACCAAGAAGGAACCTGGGTAAGGTTGCTTCGGGATAAGTCTGTGTAAAACTTTAGGAGGAACCTGGGTAAGGTTACTTCGGGATAAGTTTGTGTAAAACTTCAGGAGGAACCTGGGTAAGGTTACTTTGTGATAAGTTCGTGTAAAACTTCAGGAGGAACCTGGGTAAGGTCACCTTGTGATAAGTTTGTGTAAAACTTCAGGAGGAACCTGGGTTAGGTCACCTTGTGATAAGTTCGTGTAAAACTTCAGGAGGAACCTGGGTAAGGTTGCTTTGTGATAAGTTCGTGTAAAACTTCAGAATGAACCGAGGTAAGGTTACTTTGAGATAAGTTTGTGTGAAAATTCATTCAAAAATATATGAGAAAGGACCCGTGTAAGACTTTTCAGGATAAACCCGTGTGAAGTTGCATTTAGGAGAAACCCGTGTAAGATTGCTTCGTGACGAACCCGTGTAAAGCTCCATTTGATCGTGCAGATAATTACTCTGTTTAGTTTCCAGAGTTAATCTTGAACTTGCTGGAAGTTGTTGATGATAACCATCTTTCCTGAAAAGGTACATGATTAATCATATATGATGCATGACATGCATTGTATGATGATGTTCTCAAAATAAATGAGATTATGCTGTATGCAATACGTATGCGCACGTCATGATATATGAACATGAAATGCTATTGTGGCACGTCCGAGTTTGGGAAAATAAATCCATGACTGTTGTTGGAGAATAAAGAGTTTCGCTCACTGGGGATAACAACCAAAGATGATTTGAGAATAACTTGGCCGGAGAATAATTCTGCTGGAGAATAAACTGGCGAGAAAAAAAATGACTCTACGGGGAAGAGATACTTTGTCAGAAGATCCACTGATTTGGAGCAATAACCTCGGTTGGGGATGAATTACCATTGCGGGCGATGATGAACTCTGTCGGGGATAAAATTTCTGTCTGTGGAAGAAATAAACTCCACTGGGGATGGTCTTCCATTGTTGGTGAAAGATGAACTCTGCTTGGGGAGAATTAACACCACTACTTTTGGATATTTCTTACTCTGCGCGGAGTGTAGATATTACTGGGATGCGTGCTGAGGATATGACAATGACTTTGCATCAAGACTTTTCTGCCCCTGTACCTGCTGGAGAAAGTGCCTGCGGAGGCCTTGTAGATTGAGTGTCATCCCAACTTATGAGGTGCTTGGTAACTACCGATCGGAATGATAAGTCTTCTACTGATAGGAAAGTGACAAGATAACGGGACATAATCGTACGCTTTAATCCCTAACTTTTTCCTGGACTGTCTTTTCAGATTTTCAGTCCACCGGGATGCCTTTTTTTGCCCAAGCCGCCTTTTTAGGTTTTCGACTTGCCGGGTGTACAAATATTTTTTGTTTTTATCCCTAATTTTTCCCCGAACCTTTTGGTTCGCCGGGACGCCCTTGTTTTGCCTAGGTGTGTCAACCTAGCGGGTCTTTATTCATGCGTAGTATTTTCTGACTCTGTCCATGTTCACCGGGTACGGAGAATTGTCACTGTCCATAGTAGTAAGTGTTGCCACACTACCAGAAGATGTTTGTTTGATCCTCTAGGATTCGTTGTTGGAATTCATGCCCAATGCCCCAAGTGATTCAGATGGAGATTTGCCCCTGGCTATTTGGCCTCTTTGAGAGATTCCTTGAATATTGACTTGACTTCCCCAGATGATGGACAATGATCATGCCGTGCCCCTTGGTTGGAAGTGTTTTTCCATTTTAGGTGATCCTTTTTATTGAGAAGGTTTTTGTTCACTAGATATTCGTTATGCGAATTTCTCTGTTGTTGAACAAATAGTCATATGCAAACAATGTCATTTAAAGAATGCAAAACTCATGTCTGTCTTGAGAAAAAAATTTGAAAATGCATTTTTCAGTAAAACAGGCAAATTTTGTAAAATGTGATGTCAACTCAGGATTTACAACAAGTCCTATAGGAGTCAGGATACCTTTTATAACAATATGCTTTCGAACTAACACATGCTTCAGCTAGGACTTTTAAGGGTTATAACGTGGCATGGTTCACGGTTTAAGAAACAAAGGATAAAGGCTCAAATTTTATTTGTACCCACCCGTTCTTCGTGATGTTCTTCAGTCCTATGCTCAGTTAATTGCACGTTTAGAATCCGTTTGAGTCTTTGCTCTGATATTCCAGTGATGGTTCGGATACTGACAGTTTATTTTGAATAGGCAGTTATTTCTTTTTTGTTGAGGGTTTGTAGGACCTATTTCTTTTGGTTTTACTATCCCGATTTTTTGCCTGAACTGTTTCTTTTGTGATTACAGTCAGCGGGATGCCCTAAATTTTTTTTTCTTCTTAAGTCTCCTTCATAGGTTATGACTTAATGGGCTTTTATTTCGAGAGATAATGACTTCCTGTCTTGACGATTATAGGGAACCATCACCACCTTCTGTTTTGGAAGGACGTCTTCGATGCCATTCATTGTGCACCTGGATTAACTGAGAAAACTACCCTGCCCCAGGTCGTGATTAAGGGTTTTAATTTGTGTGAAAAGAAAAACTCCTACTTCTTTGGCTCAAAGGGGTTGACTAGGGATTATCTTCCTTATAACTCCACTGTTTAGGATTTGAAACAACGCCTGTACATCGTCAGCGGGGTCTGTTAAAAAGCATACTATAGAGATTGTGGTATCGTTTTCGTCATCCTCCCTCTAAAGGCTTACAGCTTTTTAGTCGAGAGTTGAATATCACGAAAAGGAAATATAAAGAAATTTAAATTAATTCAAGACAGACACGTGTAATGCATTGATGAAATAAAAAAGTTTGATATGACAATAATTGTTTGAATAAGCAAAGAAAATACAACTTCAGAATTCAAATGAACAAAAATGCTTTCAATCCTAGCCATGTTTTGGCAAGGGAGCAGTGATCACCTTGGGAGTCTCAGGAGAGTCGAATTCGATCTTCTTGGCATCAATCATATTCTAAATCTTATATTTCAGCGCCCAACAATCGTTAGTATCGTTCCCCGGACTGCCAGAATGATAAGCACACCTTGCATCCGGGTTGTAGTTAGGAGAAGAAGTCTTAGGGTTCGAATGAGGATTTATCACCGTAATCAGATTCATCTTCAACATGTGTTGCAATGCTTGTGACAATGGCATGTTGATTTGGGTGAACTGCCTTTGAGGTCTTTCCACCCTTGGCTGATTGTTTCGTTGTTGTGGTCGTTGTGTGCGTGCCGAATTAGAGATCAACACTGCCCTCACAAATTAGTGGTAGTCTGCCTTGCTACGCCTCTTCTGGTCGTGCACAGCATTGGCTTCCCTCTTGCCACCAAATGACTTCTTCTCTGTACTCGAATAGGTATTTTTCTGGATCTTACCACTCAGGATCCCAGCTTCTACTCTTTCTCCAGTCAGAATCAGCTCGGTGAAATCCACTGAGGAGCTGCCGATCAAATGATTGAAAAACGGACCAGACAATGTCCCTAGAAACATATCAACCAACTCCCTATCAGACAGAGGGGGTGGACTCTTCCATCCAGATCTCTCCACTTCTGAGCATAGTCTTTAAAGCCTTCGCCTGCACCCATGGACATACCCTGAAGCTGAGTACGAGTGGGAGCAAGGCCGGCGTTATACTGGTACTACTTGTAGAAAGCAGCAGCAAGGTCCTCCCAGTTGTGGACATTAGCTCCTTCCAATTGATAAAACCATTCAAGCTGAGTCCCTGACAGACTATCTTGAAAGAAATGTACCCACAGATTCCTATCAGTAGTGTAAGGTTGAATTTTTCTGACGTATGAGTGAAGATGGAGTTTTGGACAGGATGCTCCATCATACTTAGCAAAAACCGGTGCTTTGAACTTGTGAGGGTTCACCACCCCAGATGCCAGTCCCAGATCTTTGAAATCCAAATTGGGGATCTTCTGAATCTCCATAGCACTCAGACGGTCCTCAAGTTGCTTGTACCTATCCTCAGCAGGAGGGTACTGTTCATTATCAAAATCAGTATCATTATCAGAGACCACATGACTAGGACCCTTTTCCTCCTCTTGATTCTCTCCTCCTTTGGATGAATGATACATATCAGCTTCCTGTCGCAACCTATTCCCAAATCTGTGACCCATATTCAGAAGAACCACCTTCTTCTTCTTCTTCTTCTTCTTCTCCTTCAGGATGAGAGTCTTCAAATCCTCTTGCCCTTTAGCCAAGTTCAAGAACATCTCTTGGAATTGGGCATTCTGTGCCTGGAGAGCTTTGATGGCCTGATCGGTAGGTATTTCAGAAGACATTTTATGCTGAAATAAACAGCGAAGGAGATGATAAACCTGTAATGGTACATGTAATGATGTGCATGATATGCATGCAATGTTTTCAAGGATCTCGCGGGGTAAACAAGAAATTGTTAGAATTTGATTGTAGCTTGATTGAAGAAACTTCGTGTCATTAAGAGTCCTTATTCAAGAGTCAAGCTCACCATATCGAGTGGGTCATAGCCACTGACTCAAGTTATCGTATTTTGATCTCTAGATGGCATTGGCTAGAGGAAAATAAATCCCCTTTGCCCCTTGTTAGACGTCTGATTTACCATAACCTACATCACAAACCCTTGAGATCCTTGAAATGGTTAAGGAAATGTTAAGGAATGATGTTATGATGTGCATGCTATGTGTTTAAACAAAAGTGAGAGGTGATATAAGCAAGTAAATCCGGCAAGAAATCCAAGTTATTGGATAAGGACTGTAAACAAAACCTGCAAGGAACTCATGTTATCAGATAATAAAACTGTGCAAGTAGTTCAAGCTGAAAGCACACAAGTCACACAAACAGCCTTAGGTTTAGGCTTGCATGAGGTCAAAGGTAATACCCTCTTGAAGTTAAGTTGGTTCAACCTGTCCTAATAATAGTAACCGGGTTCTAGAGGTTCTCAATATCACTGACCATCCTCCATCGGTCATGGTTTCAGCTCACGCAATCCTTTCTTGTGGTCGGAACTATCTCGAGAGTATGGTCTCAATGAGTGAAGTATCGAGTATCAACCAGTTCTCAGCTCTACACCGAGACTGGCTATCTCACTACTTCCTATGGCCAAGTTGGTCAATTATAGGTTCTAAGGTCAGTTGATGCTTAACGACCCATATAGCAGCCCTGTATTCTCCTCGTTTCTCCACAAGGGATACCGGTACCAACCAATGTGCCACATCAATGTAGCTACTGCTTCAACCGTATCGGTCTAAGCCGTATAGTTCCCTCACAGTTTATTGCTACTTACCTAAAAGGTGCCCACAGATCCAGGTTAGGATCTGTAGTAACTCCGATACAAAGCCCACAAAAATAAAGCAATCAAATCAAACAATAGAAGCAATATGATGAACTAATCCTAAGGTATACCCCACTTATATCTTCCCCAGCAGAGTCGCCAATTCTATGATATGGTGGCAGAACCGACTGTTTAATACTGGTTTGCGTTTTGCGTTTTTTGTTTGCAAAATGTCGCGATAAGCAAGAGTCGCCACCGACTTTTATTTCATCCAACCGGAAAGGAAAAAAGTACAGAAAAAATCCTTTTTCGAGATTTTGAGTACGTGGGGTAGATTATAGAAAGGGAAGGTGTTAGCACCCTTTCTATCCATGGTTTTCCATGGGCTCTTAGGTACTTGCTCATTTTGAAAATTGCTTGTGTGTGCTTGCTTTGAAAAGTTTTGTTTTACTTCGTTTTAACCCTTGTTTCTGTCCTCAAGAGTATTACGAAGTGTTTTTGAAAACTTTGTTTGAAAAAAGTGTAAGTGTGAAAAGTTTGTTGTTATGAGCAAGTACCTAACAGTTATCTACCTACTCGAAAAAAGAATTGTTCTATGTTCGTTTCCTTTAAACAACGCTATCCCACTATTAGTGAGTAGGTAGTACCGTCGTTGGAATTTCTAAGGGTCAATTCGAAAGGAACGTAATGGTCATTGAAGGCAACATGTAAGGATACCTTAGCATTTCGAAGGGACTGTTATCATATATTCGTAGGTAACATCGAGGGACAAGATCATATACCGTAGGCAACTTCGAGGGACATCGAGGGACCATGATCTTTATGATGATTTTAACCGAGGGTCTTTGCTAAGGGTATCCCCATGTTCAAAGGACATGACCATTGTTTTCCGAGGCAACCAAGTGAGGCATACCCTAAGAGTGAGCATGTGCATGTGTTTGATTTCAGTTATTTAATCTTTGCACATTAGGTTATCTACCGTTTTAATTTTCCATACATTATTACCATACCATCCTATTAGCCATACATCTAAGCAGTTTATAGTTTGCGAAAATAAAATAAGGAAAGTAAAGCTACGCTATTACAAGGCTTCAGGTATTTACATAGCCAAAAACAAACCCGTAAAAAAAAGCGATAAATGAAAGTAAAAGATCCTAATTAATCTATTACAACTTGTGGGCAATTACATTAATATGGTAAAAATAAAATAATAAAGCGCGCGCGATGAAATTAAGAACTATAAGAAATTAGGTTTTGACCCCGTCTAACCTAATTAAAAGAAAAGATTATTTTTTGGTTGTTTTTGATTATTTAAGAAAAAGAAGGTTTTAAATTAAATATACAAAAACCTAATTACTAATTAAATTAAATTAAGAAGATATTAAATTTGACCTATTTTTGTGTTTTTGGTTTTTTTTTGTAGAAAATAATTTTAAGTTAATTAAAAAAACCTTAAAAACCTAATTAATTTTAATTAGTAAAAAAATGTTAATTTTGAAAGAAAGTTAATTAAAATACCTAAATCCTAATTAATTTTAATTAATAAAAAAAGGTTAATTTTGAAAAAAAAGTTTAAAAAATATACAATTAATTAACCTAAAAATTAAATTATGTTTTTTTGTAAAAAAAAAAGGTTTGTGAAAAAAGTTTTGTGGTTAAGTGAATTTAAGATTGAAAAAGACAAATTGGTTAGAAACCAAAAACAAACAATGAAATTAAAAACCTAAAATTAAATTAAAACCTAAAATTAATTATTCGAATTTAGGAGAAAAAATCAAAGGTTTGTGAAAAATGTTAAGTTTTTATGAAAAAGATTTTAAACAGAAAGAATAAAAATAGATAAAAGGAAAAATAGAAAGGAAGAAAACCAAAACCAATAGGGGTGAGTGTTGAACCCATGCCCTTAACCTTCTCAGGATGTCTATCTCGCCATGTATTGGTGTCATGTGTTGGTTGTTCTGTTTTGACCATTTGTGTTTTGGCCTCAACGTTATGTAATGAACCTGCATGGGATCATGTATAAATCTGCAGTGTTGAATCTCATGAACACATTAAATAAATTACTATATCATGAAATACAAATAAAGCAAATATATGAAAAAAATTTAATGTTAAAACTGATATGGCATGTATGAATGATTATATGCCCTTTTGATCATGGAGATCAAACCAGCCTTACCCTTACTGGAGGAGTAGTGAGATGAATGCTTTTATGCCCTTTTGATCACGGAGATCAAACCAGCCTTACACTTAGTGGAGAAGTAGTGAGATGTGGGCTTGTAACAAGGATTTATAGGTTTTAGGGTTCTTGAAAGAATTTGATATTCTGACAGCGTTGCGGCAAAGGTTTTTTTTTGTCTTTTTTTTTTGTGAAACGAATGAGATTATATAATAGAAATTAGAGAGAAAAAATGGGCTTTGAATGTGCAATTGGGCCTCCAATGTTCACTTGAGTTCGTCATGTTACAGGCTAAATCGTAGGGGCTTAAGTGCAATTTTTAAAGTTGAAATGTGAAAACAAAATGTAGCCGACATTGAGAACTAACTCCTGTCCGAAAATGGGCTCAATCGGATAAACGGTGAATTAGTTATGAATTTTTGAAGTTTCAGCTTAGACAAACTTATTTTGGGCTCCAGTGTCGACTCTGACATGTTCTTCAATAAAAAACTGGTATTGATCAGAGCATAATCCGGTCTCGACTATGGAAGAAAAGTTGTAGATATCTGAGTCAGTGACCTTGTGTAAAAAGATGGGCCTGATCTGATAAAAATTGAGCGAGTTATAAATTTTCGAAGTTTCGACCCAGATAAAATAATATTCAGCATTCAGGATTTTCGGCGCATGACACGCACTCTGAGCAAAAAACGAAGGCCTTTTGAATATCGTTCGAACTCAATACCTCATGTGAAAACTTAGCCAACTCAATTTGTGAAATTTTGGCGCCAGAACCAGCTCGATACTATGAAAATCGACCAAATTATAATTTTTTGAACATGACACAAATAAACTTCTGTCACAAATTTTCTGTACGAAAATACTTGATAAATCCGCATTTTTGAAGACCTTCTGATCGAAGTTGGCTTCCAGCCATGATAGATGAAAACATAGATGACGTCAATACGGAATTTTTGCCACCGGAACGGGTTCGAAACGAGCCACGATCTTCAAGTTATGAATTTTTTAGCGCGTAAAAACTGCACTTTCAGCACACTTTTTCACCATATTTCTTCGAGAAAACTCACACATTCGGATACCTTCTTTAAAGAATTGACTCTTGAGCCGAACCTGAATTTGAGAATACATTATCGGAGATATCTTGGCGAAAGAACACCTGAATATGACGCGTCGGGTTGGACTTGTGAATCTTTGAACCCCGAATCATTGCAAAACGGCGAACCGATCTTCAGCACGGAAAATACTCTGAGAATATCCATTGACGAAATAAACGTCACTTGTAACCTGAAGAAGCTTGATAAATATACCTTTATTCCATAACCATAAAACTAATAATATGCGTGTATGAAAAGAGAGCAAATTTTGGGGTACAACAAGGATGTTATGTTTCTGAAAGTGAAAGATTGTGATGAACTTTTGTCTGGGGAAGGTCCTGATCCTGAATCCTGGTGAGATATGGTATTTGATGGAGTTGTGAATGCTTATGGGAAAGGAATTTGTGATGTGATTATCACTCTTCATGGATCACATATTCCTTTTATTGCAAATCTGACATTTGATTGCACCAATAATATGGCAGAGTATGAGGCTTGTATCATGGGTCTCGAGGAGGCCATTGATCTCAAAATCAAAGTTCTAGATGTGTATGGAGATTCATCTTTGGTAGTAAATCAGATTAAAGGAGAATGGGATACTCGTCACTCTGTCTTGATTCCCTACAAAGACTATGCCAGAAGATTATTACCTTTCTTTAATAAAGCCGAGTTCCATCATATTACAGAGATGAAAATCATATGGCGGATGCTTTGGTAACTCTGGTTCTATGTATCAAGTAAATACCTGGAATGATGTGCCTCGTATCATAGTGCGACGTTTGGATAGACCAGCCCATGTGTTTACAACAAAGGAGATGTCAGATAAGAAACCTTGGTATTATGATATCAAGAATTTTCTTTAAACTCAAGAATACCCGACTGGTGCATCAAAAAAAGATAGAAAGACATTGAGAAGGTTGACAGGTGGTTTCTTCCTCAATGAAGATGTGTTATACAAAATAAATTATGACATGGTCTTGCTCAGATGCGTGGATAGACACGAAGAAAACATGTTGATGCATGATATCCATGAAGGTTCCTTTGGTACCCATTCCAATGGACATTTGATGGCAAAGAAGATGCTTTGGGAAGGTTACTATTGGCTGATAATGGAATCTGACTGTTATAAATTTGTAAAGAAGTGCCATAAGTGTTCGATTTATGCTGACAAAATTCATGTGCCTCCAACACTTCTGAATGTCATTTCTTCCCCGTGGCCTTTTTCTATGTCGGGTATTGACATGATTGGAATGATTGAACCTGAGGCGTCGAATGGACATAGTTTTATCTTGGTGGCAATCGACTACTTCACCAAATGGGTGGAAGCATCTTCCTATGCTAACGTTACTAAGTAGGTGGTAGTACGTTTTATTAAAAACAATCTTATATGTCGGTATGGTGTACCAAGCAGGATTATCACTGACAACGGCTCCAATCTGAATAACAATATGATGATGGAACTTTGCGAATAATTCAAGATTGTTCATCATAATTCATCTCCTTACAGGCCAAAAATGAATGGGGTTGTTGAAGCTGCTAATAAGAACATTAAGAAGATCATCCAGAAGATGGTTGTTACTTATAAAGATTGGCATAAGATGCTCCCTTTTCCTTTGCATAGGTATCGAACATCTGTCTGCACTTCAATAGGGGCAACCCCATTCTCCCCTTGTGTAAGGAATGGAAGTAGTGCTCCCCGTTGAGGTTGAGATTCCCTCTTTACATGTGAAGATGGAAACCAAGTTGTTAGAGGCTGAATGGGTCAAGAACTGGTTTGACCAGTTACATTTAATTGAAGAGAAAAGAATGACGGCTTTGTGTCTTGGTCAGTTATACTAGAAGAGAATAAAGAAAGCTTTTGATTGGAAGGTCAATCCTCGTAAATTCAAAGAAGGCGACCTCGTGCTCAAGAAGATCATGTCTTTTAACGCTGATTCTAGGGGCAAGTGGACTCCCAATTTTGAAGGCCCATATGTTGTTAAGAAAGCCTTCTCTGGCGGTGCATTGATTCTTGAAACTATGGATGGCGAGGAGTTCCCATGTCCCGTGAATGCTGATGCAGTTAAGAAATACTTCACCTAAAGAAATAAAAGAACAGCTCGCTAAGTCGAAAACCTGAAAGGGAGGATTAGGCAAAAAGGAGCGTCTCGGTAGGCTGAAAACCCGAAAGGGTGATCTAGGCAAAAGTAAGAGACATAAACAGAATAAATTATCCCGCTAGGTTGAAAACCCGCAAGGGCAACTTAGGCAAAAGTTAAGGATTTCTTGGCAAGTAACTGCGTCAGACAAGACTTGATCATTGAAGCAACAATCTTCTTGGATCCTCACCACGCTTCAACAGAAGTTGCTTCTCAGGAATTCAAAGTTGTTAGGGAGAATAGTGGTCATTGTATTTCAATGTATCTTTTCCAATATATTACCATTTTCCAAACTTTGTAATCATCTATAGAGTCTCGCCATTTGCATACTACCATTCTATTAATAAAGTTTGAGCTTTTATCCAATTCTTTTCAATTCTTATTTTATTCTGCTTACAAAGACTTCATTTATTATTGATAATAATTTTCAAAGCAAAAAGATTAAATAACAAAGTTGTTCTTTTAAGAAGAATTTATAAATTACTATTTACTTTAGATTTTGTGACTCAGGGAGAACAAAAATAGTGATCCCAAGGATGGACGAACTCTGAAATTTTGGAAGTATGCATTCCCCATGAAGGCTATCCCAGGTCATTCTTGTTGGTACACGTACGATCTTCTTGTGCTTCACAGATAGTTGAAGATGTTACCAATTGATGTATGGTGCAGTGTTGGGTTTGTGATCCTGTTTTACCCAGTCAGGTCTTGGTTCATTTTGATTTTGGGTTTTCTTGGTATGAAGTCTCTATCCCAGATTCCCCAGTAAGGTCTTCGCTCCAATGGCAAAAGCCCATTTTCCCTTTTTGTGCTGAGATAGAATCATTGGTAAAATATCTCCCTTTGCAGTGCTAGAATTATTGTTGTAGTTTGTTTTCCAGGCGACCAGACAAGGGCAATATATTTTCTAAGAAGTGTTGAAACAGTTGTCAACTTTTTGGGTTTTCTCCCGCCAAGTGCTGGTTTTGATTTAAAAATCCCCATAAGTTTGTTTTCTTGATGTATTGTTTGACTTCTTAAATCTCCAAGTAAAGCTGAGATAACATGTCTCTCTGAAAATTGTTATCCCCACGGGGTTTCATAATTTATCCCCAGAGAAGTTGGTGCAATCATCACTCTCAATATTGAAAAATGTATGTTGGGTTTCTCTAGATGGTGTGGTGTTTCCTCCCCAATAAAGTCGACACGAGGTCCCCAGTTGATATCTCGACGATATGGTTATCATCTACCCTTTTGAAATCAGTATTGTAATCCCCAGTAGAAGCCTAAACATTGAAACTTTGTTCTCCCCAGTGAAGTCGGAAGGAGGATGTTATATCCATGTATCTGTACTGATTTATTTTTATGATTTTATTATTTTTGGATTATGTTCCTTCCCAGTGGAGTTAAGCCGTGAAATAAGAATTTGTTTCCTCAGTTGGTGCTTACTTTATTATGATTTTCATCTTGGATGTGATTTAGCCGAGTGTTGACGTTACCCAATTTGGTTTTGTCTGGTTATCCCCAGTGTTGTGTGTCTATTTTGTCAGCGTATACATGATAACATTCATACCTTCATACATATATCATGTATAGTTGAATTTATCAAATCATTACTCATTTGTATTCACTATATTTTGTTGACATATTACCCTGTTTTGCAGAGTTGTGGTTATCCTCTCTCCAATTGAGTGTCAACCTTAAGCAGAAAGTGTATATCCTTTCAATTTCCCCACTGAGTTATCCCTTGTGGAAGATTTTTGCTTTAGCCTTCCTATTCAGTTCTTTACCTGAGTGGAATGTGATCCCCTTTTGAGTTTATTTCTCATCAGGTGCTTTCTCGATTGACTGTTTCACTCCGGTTTATTTCTGGTTTGAATTTGTGGTCCCCGACAACATTTATTATTTTGATTTCTGCAAGCTTTGAGCCCTAGTTTGAGAATATGCATTTATTTTGCACGTGAAAACTCTAGCCCCTCAGCAGGAAATTTTGACACTTCCCCAAGAAGTCCTATTTCTTTCCCCATGAAGTTATCATTGCAATTCCTTCTCATAACAGTAAGTGGCAGATCTCTTTATTTGAGCAACTTGTTCTTCCCCAGTAAGCCTATTAGTTCCCAGAGAAGATTGAGATTTGTTACTCCAATGAATGGTAGCCTCATCATTATGGGAGGTAGTTCATTGTTGAGATTTGTTACTCCAATGAATGCTAGCCTCTTCATTATAGGAGGTAGTTCTTTGTTGAGATTTATTACTCTAATGAATGAGACCCTCGTCATTATGGGAGGTAGTTTGTCGTTGAGATTTATTACTCCAATGAATGGTAGCCTCGTCATTATGGGAGGTAGTTTGTGGTTGAGATTTGTTACTCCAATTAATGGTAGCCTTGTCATTATGGGAGATAATTTGTTGTTGAGATTTGTTACTCTAATGAATGGTAGCCTCGTCATTATGGGAGGTAGTTTGTTATTGAGACTTTTTACTCCAATGGATGGTAGTCTCATCATTATGGGAGATATTTCATTGCTGAGGTTTTACTCCGATGAATGGTAGTCTCGTCATTATGGGATATAGTTCGTTGTTGAGATCTTTTTCTGATGGATGGTAGTCTCTTCATTGTGGGAGATAGTTCGTCATTGGGATTCACTTTGCTCTGAAGAAGCCTATTTGTTTCCAGTCATAAGTACTGATGCTAATCATTTATTACCTACCTAATATTGGTATTTACCGGTATTATCTTACCACTTCTTTCCCTGGTGGGTCGATGTTACTTTTTTTCTACCTCCTCAGTGAGTAGATAGTCCGCAGTCATTTTTCAATCACTTTTATCCTTTACTTTCTCTCCTCAATCATTGAGTTGATGACACCTTATTTCCTCTTTGAGTTTTACCCTAATATAGTCTAGTCTTTTGTTCACCAGTGATTTATTTTCTTGGTCTGGTTTTTCTTTTGATCCTAGTTTTATTTACTACATCCCCAGTGGTGTCTTGTGTCATTTTTGGATTTGTTCATTTGCATTCATAATCATAAGCATCGCATGACATCTTAGGGCCAAAAATAGGGCTTGTTTTATATTTAAGTATCTTCAATCGCGTCGACATGAAGATTTTAACTTTCGAATCTCCGGATAGAAGACACTTAAATAAGGGTATCTGTTTTACCCCAATTTTTGCCCCTAAGATTCCTCTATCATCTTATAACATCACAATGCAACAAGATCACACATTAGGGTTTTGAGTACTTCTATTACTTCATCTTATCTTTAGGTTTGTCCATGAGAGATCATCAAGCACCTTGAATTGTGTATCTTGTATATACATCCTTTTGACTAACATCAAAATATGTTTATATGTCTTTTTGAATTTCATCTTGTAGGTAATGACACAATTGCATGTATCTTGCCATCTCCTAGCACAGAGGACCAAAAACTAGGGTTTGGAATTTAATCGGGAAATCTCTGAATTTTTGGGCAATACTTGATTCCATGTTTCTCAACATGTTCATGAGCATATATGATTGGAAACTTGATCATCAATTTGGGTTTGGAATGGCTCAACTGACAAAAGGGGGGTAAACTGGTCATTTTGTCAGAAATCAACCAAAGTTAACTGTTCACCAAGGGGATTTTTTGTCAACTATCAATTCAATATCCCTATTTTCATATTTCATGGTCAATGGTGGCATAAAATCAAGTTTGAAGTGTGAGTTGGAGATAACTTGTCAATGAAATTATTTGAAAATTTGAATTTTTCTAAGTGTTCATAGTGTTGAACTTTGATTGGTCATAACTTTCTCAATTTTTATTGAAAATGTACAAACTTTACATGCACAAAAAGAGGATACACAATTATTCAACTTTGTATTAGATTCCTCAAGTCCAAAAAGTGAAAGGAAAAAAGTTATGGAACTTGGAAAATTTTGGACACTTAGTGAAAATTCCAAATGTGCACAAAAATCTGACTTCTTCATGGTTAATTTTGATTGTCCATGTGAGCTCAAATCTAAAAGTTGGAAACATCAAAGTTGAATTTTGAAGTGTGATCTTTATTTTTGGTTCAAGAATCATCTCAAATGGTCAAGTGTAGAAATATATATGATGCTTAGGAATTGGAGCTTCAAGTTCTCATCTTGCCCAGCACAAGGCATGTCACGTGCGTGCCAGGCCAGGCATTTTGTCAAACAGCTCATGGACACACATTCATAATCACTTTTCTATTTAGAAATTTCATTATTTGGGAAAATGTTTAACATCAAAGATCAAGCCCTAAATGAGAGGAACAACTTTGCTTCAGGAAGTTTCTCAAAACAACTCCTACATTTTGAGATATAATCATGGGAAGAAGGTACCATGCAAGCTGAATTTTTGCCCAGCACAAGGCACGTCGCATGCATGGAATGCCCAGTCAGGCTTGACATTTCATCAAACGATTCACGAGCATGCATTCATAGCAAATTATCTCATTGATTCAAACTTCGTTTTGAAAAATTTTGAACATCAATGTTGGAGTATGTAATGTCCTCTATATTTTTTATTCAAACTTTGTTATGATTCATGCACTATAGGGAGAGATATAAGGAGATAAAGACATGATCATGGTTTTGGTAAAATTTGCATGAAAGTGTATGGGATTCGCATCAGCCAAGCAAGGGCATGCCAGCTCACATGCACATGCTTTGTGCACTTATTCAAAATGACACCCAAGAAGTCAGTAGAAAACATAAAACGCGCCACACACCTAACTACCTCACTCTCATTTTCATTTTCTCTTTTCTACCCTCTTATCCATTTCTCACTCTATAAAAGTAACCCTTGATTCAATTGAAAAGGTTGGACAGAAGAAATTACACAAGCTATCTCTCTCTATCACACGAAGCTCTTCTCTCTTTGTAAGTTCAGATTTCCTCTTCTCTCTTTGATTCATTAGCAAGCTCCCTCCATTTATGAAGCTTCATTCACATCTCTCTCCATTGATTATCTTTGAATATTCAAGTCAAGCATCTCTGATTTTCTTGCTCTTTATTTGAGCTCAAGCATCAACAAATATGTTCACAAGGTAGATGCTCCATATTTTCTCTCTCTTAACTGCAACTTGCACTTCTTCTTAATCCATAATCCTTTTGAAAAATCCATTAGCATATTCATGTTCCTTGCATGTTTGTGATGAATTTTGATTTTTCGATCGTTTAATTTGGTGGAGAATTGAAGGAGAAATTTGAAGTTGAAATATGTTTGTTGAAATCTCCAAATCACAACTGTGTTCATGTAGAAATTTTTGAGCGTGATTTTTTCTATCATCAATGCATCATTTCATGAAATTTTTGATACCATCGTGTTCAGCACATTTTGATCTTGAACTTTGATGTTTGCATTTTTTATTTTCATCAAGAAACGCGTGAGATATTTGGATCTGAGAGTTTGGTTTCAAAACTTAAAAATAACAAGGGTTTGGTATTTTGGTAGGGATGATCACGTGCCTGTTTTCTATTGAACATGTTCTTGCCTCATTTTACAGCGCATTTTGAGAAAAGCAAGTGTAATAAGCCTTTATATTTTTCTTAAATTTTCTTTGTTTTCTCAAATTTTCTTTTAATATTTTCCTTACTTCAAAAATTATCACAAAAATATTTTAAACTCCTTTTTCAACATATTTCTATATTTGGATTTTTATTTCATTTTTTTAATCATTTTTCTTGAATAAATAAATTCATGTTGTTAATTGGGGTTTTAATATTCTTTTAAGTTTTGAAATTTTATTTTCCTATTTCTACTAAATCAAAAAATTATAAAAACTATTTTCTAACATCTCTCCGAGTCTACTTATTAAAAATAATTTTTTTCCAATTTTATAAAATTCTTGAGTTACAAATTAAATCATTTGTTGGACATATCATCTTTTCTTTGTCTTTTGTTGGTTTGTGTAAATAATTTTCATTTAATTCTTTCTTTTGGGATAAAATTCAAGAAAAATATACATACTGATCCTTAGAATTTTCTTGACATTTAGGTTATCTTACATCAAATTTATTTGAACTTTAGATCAAATTTATTAATTTTGAACTTTATTACTTTTTTAGGGTTTTGTTTGATCATTCACACTAATTGATTAAACTTTATGACTTCCCATGTCTATAAAATCATAGATGAAGTTTTTTAGAGTGCTTGAACAAGATGAGGTCATGAAGATCATTTTTCTGAAATTTTAAAATGTGATTTCATATTTTTTACAAATTGTTTTCCAAAACATCTCTAGTTTAAGCCTTTTGCTAGCTAGTTTCAAAGTTTATATTTTAAAATCAAATTTTCACCCCAATCCAAGAACTCTAAATTCTATTTATGACTTTTATAGGACTTTAGGAAGTTTGGATTTTAATTTCATTATTTTACAAGTTATTTTCTTATTTTAAATATAATTTAGAGTTAGGAATGTATTTAGGGTTTTGCTTTTGATTAAAGCTTGTAATTGAGAACTTTTGTACATAATTCTTGTTTGAATTTTGATTTGGAATTTGATACTGACTTGGAAGTAATTTTGGGACAATTTCTTCAACATCATTGGATCTTGGGTGTTGATAGGTCGAAAAACCAAATCCATCAAGATGGATGAATGATGTTGATGATATTTGAAACCATTTTCATCTAACACATCACCTCCCTCTTCATCTTATCCCATTCTTACTTATGCTAAATGTTATTGGAGAATTATTTACATATCATTTCTCAAAACATATAGTACATAGATTGCTATTAATCATCCTTAAAATAGGTGCGACTTCTATATAAGTCTAGTTACGATTGCTTAACATAGCGCTGAATTTTGTCCTGATTTGAGAAATGATCATTCGTGGCCCAACCCCATGTTTGTAAGCCCAAATACGTTAATTTGAATCATTTTATTCAATAACCTTGAGATTCATTTTTAGGAGGCTTTGGTCTTATCAATTCTCTAATGAATCTTCATAAGCTTTGGTCAAAGTCAATCACTTAAACATCATTGATCATTTATTGTTGCCTTGAGATTTTGAAATGAATGATATACTTGACAAAAATCAAATAAAACTTGTTGTTGTGAGGCTTTGATTTCATCAATCGTCTAATGAGTTTCAAATTCAATTTTCAAGATGGTCATTCAACTAACCTCTAACTTATAACAATTGACTTTATTTTATTCCTTTACTTTATACTCTTTACTTTAAGCACATTTATCTTAGCATGTACATTTCATGCTATTTTCATCTTTGTTCAATTGAGCATTTATCTTTATGTCATTTTTTTTGCTCACTTGAGCTTTTCATTTTCTTTTTGAAGATACTTAATAATCAACTTGAACCATAAAAAAATTTAATGTCACTTGGACTACTTGGTTACTATCCTTGGCATTATGGAGATTATGGACTTCTTGGACTTAGGATTAGAGACCTTGACCTACCTTGGGACCTTGTGACCTCAACTATTATTTTGTCTGGAGTTCTTAGGGTTTACCCCAAGACATTGGGTTGTTTGTTTGCTTTGTGTGCAAGTTATTGTGATTACATGCTTTGTTTATGACCGGGAATTCATCTTGTATACAGTTGTTACTCTGCTTAATTTTTTATTAAGACTTATTGCAATTGAAGCTTGGTTTTCTTAAGAGGTTTATTATATTTTCTTGTTTGGTTTCAAAATCCATAGGATGAGAATTCTACATTGACTCATTATGTCAAGTGTCGGTTTCTTGTTGGTTAGACAGTTCTTTTCCCTAGCTTTTACATTATGCTTTAGGATAGTCCCTTCATCTCCTCCCATCTTCTTTAATTTCAAAAATCTTATCCCTCCTTTTGAAAACTCTTCTTGTTTCTAACTTGAACCGTTTTACAATAAACTTGTACTTAGATCCTTGCATTTTTCAAAGTATTTTCTTAATCAAACTTTAACCAACCTAATCATAATTTGACATTTTTTGTGAGAATACTAAAAGTAAATCAATCTCATTCAAACTATCTTTGTCATTTTGACTTTTTACTTTAAATTTTTCTCAAAAGATTAGACTCTTGTCAATCTTTATAGTGATGTGAGCTATTATACTTCTATTATATGTAGTGAAGTGATATATTTTCCACTTGGATGTTTAGTGAGGCTTTGTTGATTTTAAAATCCAAGTTATATCCTCCACTTTGAGATGACGCAAATTCTCCTTTCTCATAATCGTGGGTAGTAAGTTTGTTTTTCCACTCGAATAAGACGATGATATCTCGTCTCTTAAAATTAATCAACACACTTATGTTTTAAAATTTTTAAAGGTGAACTACGAGTACCCCGATCCCCTATTACACGGAAGGTGGTACGTAGGCAGTAAAGGTTCGCAATCGCGGCGGGTGCAAAAATCATAAAAAATACTTCTTTCCTCATCTCTATAATCTATTTTTTATACAATTTTTATGGCCAAAATACACATGTTTTCAAAGAGGTTCCTGTGGAGTATTGTAGATGTTTAGGGTGTTAATACCTTCCCTTTGCATAACCAACCCTCGAACTTAGATTCTCTCCCCCTCTTTTTGTGTTATTCACTCTTTTCCCATTCCTTTAGAAATAATAAAGCGCGGCGGCGATTTTTATTTTAATTTGTGCGAGTTAAATCAATCCAATCGCTTAGTCTCAACATTTCTACTGCTACACTACCCAAAACACTTTTATTCATTATTTTCACTTCATTTGTCGACACATGATGCGTATAGGTCGACTCATATTTTAAAAATTTTAAATTTTTAAATTTTGGTTCATTATGTGTTGACACATGTGTCGAATGTGCCGACTCATCAGTTAAATTTTTAGAATTTTCTCGTTTTTAGTTCAGTATGTTTCGACAAATAGGTTTAATGTGTCGACTCCTCGTGTATACAGGTCAACACTTATGTTAAAGTTGGTCACTGACATACTATATTCTCATGTATTCTTTTTGTTTATTCCTTATGCTCACTTATATGTGCACAAGCATGTTAAGTTTCATTAAACGTCAAGGCAAGCTCATACTTCTAGTTTAAATTTATATTGATGATATCATATTTGGTTCTACTAACATGCATTTGGTCAAGGAGTTTTCTAAGCTTATGCGGGAGGAATTTGAGATGAACCTAACGGGGGAGTTGAATTACTTTCTCAGACTCCAAATCAAGCAACTTAATGAAGGAACATTCATGTGTCAAACAAAGTATTGTCACGAATTGCTAAAACGCTTTGGAATGGATGAGGCTAAATCAATTGACACTCTAATGCCAACAAATAGTAACTTGGATAAAGATTTAAATGGTAAGGATATGGATGTGAAGAAATATAGAGGTATAATTGGATCTCTTCTATATCTTACTACATATAGGCCCGACATTATGTTTAGCTTTTGTATGTGAACCCAGTATAAATCGACTCACAAGGACTTGCATTTAAAAGCGGTTAATCACATCCTTAGATATCTTCATGGTACATCTAAGTATGGGCTTTGGTATTCCAAAGTAACCAATTATTTTTTAGTTGGTTATTTCGACTCTGACTTTGCTGGTTGCAAGTTAGATAGGAAAAGTACTAATGGAACTTGTCACAGGTTTTCAAATTCCTTATGTTAGTTAGCATAGAAAGAAATAAGTTTGTGTTGCTTTGTTAATAGCCAAGGTGGAATACGTCACAGACGTTAGTTATTATGCTCAAATTTTATGGCTCAGACAACAATAACTTGACTTCGATATTAAACTTTCACGTATTCTTATCACGAGCGACAATACTAATGTGATTAACTTAACCAAAAAGTTGGTGTTACATTATCGCACTAAGCACATTGAGATTCATCACCATTTCCTACGTGACCATGTTGAAAAAGGGGATATTATATTTGAGCATGTTGATAGTAAAAATCAACTTACGGATATCTTTACAAAACCTCTTGCAGCTGAACCATTTTTCAACATTCTAAGGGAATTGGGGTTCTTTGATATCTCAAATATCGCCTAAATATTCTTGTGCATGCACTTTATATATATTGTTCTAAATTTCATTTGATATTTTCATATTATGCGAGTACATCATTAGTTTTCTTTATCTATGAGGTAATTTCGTAACTTTTCTCCTTGAAAGTAAGCCTTTTCCTTAATGCAATGTTGTTTATGCTCCAAATGCTTGATATGCTCAATATATGATATATTTCATAAATGTTAACTTACAACAATTTCAATTGATAACTATAATATGTGTTAACTTATATGCTTATAGTGACTTCATGCTATTAATTCTTTCTCATTTGAAGTATATGGTCTTGGTGTACAAACATGTTGTTGCACCCCAAAATTTTCCCTCTTCATTTTACTTTATGTGGATTATGTTTCATCATACATGTTCATGCATTTGAGATGGGAGCAAGGCTACAGAGGCTTTTCATTCCTCAAGACATCTCAACTTATCTATCATTTCATTTGAAGGTTGAAGACTGCAAGTATTTAAGTGTGAAATTAGGGTTTTATGTTCATCTTCATTGAGGATTATTTCTTCCATAAAGCTTCTTCAAAATGCCTCTTAGTCAAGTGGAGTATCGATTTTTGTCACCGATTTCAACCGAGGACTTTGTGAGATATGATTTGTGTGCCTCATAATTTCTCTATTTACTTCTTCTCTATGGAGCATCACAAGCAAGAATCACAGTTTCTATGGATTTGATGGCACTCATCTTCACTCAAGCTTGAATCAACTAGTTCTTTATTAACTTTGGTTTATAGAGCTAAGGTTTGAATTCTTGATCACTGTGATATTCTCCTCATCAAGCTACAAGTTTATCTTCATCAAAAGACTTCAAGAGGTAATTGAAGTAGATTTTGGTCGTTCATTTGTACATTTCAAGAAAAGTAGAGTTTATATATTGTTATTCATTAAAGTTTAGATTACCTTTTCTTTATATCCACTGAGTCGTGGTTTTCTATCGCCCTTGGTTATTTTACTCATGTTTGCTTTGTCGTCAGAGCACAAGTAAGAGTCGGTGTATAACCTATCTTATTTCTCGAGTATTTGAGTATCCATGATTGGTGTATGGTAATGCAGATAATTGCCACTCTTGAAGAATAAATACCCCACCTTTGGTTTGAGTGATATTGTAATTATCGCATACTTGCAACCTCTTGAAAGTCCAATATGTTTTGGAAATCCTTGTCAGAGTACCTCTCGGCTGGTCTCTTTCTCCTGTAAAGTTCGCCTTTGATTTATCGTTTCTCTTTGAATTTACTTTGGTCAAAATTCTCGTCCAGTTTCCCCAACGGAATATGTCATGTTGTATCCCTAGTAAGTCTGCCTTTGGTCACCATTCTCTCTCTGAAAGTATATCTTTTGACCAGTTTTGTTTTCATTGGTGGGTTCGCCTTTGATCGTTGTATCTTGATTAGAGTTTGATTTGGTCAGTCTCTTTTCCATATATTCAACATTTTGGTTTAGGTTCTATTTTGATCATTTCCTTTTCTCTGGTTTATCAGTTTGGATCGGGTTTACTTGCTTTTAGCTTAGCTAACATTTCTGGTTAGGTTATGTTTTGATCATTTCTTTCCCTTGTTTAGGTTCTGTTTTGATCAGTTCCTTCACTCTGGTTTATCTGTTTGGATCGGGTTTACTTTTTGTTATCTTAGCTAAAATTTCTGGTTAGATTATGTTTTGATCATTTCCTTCCCTTGTTTAGGTTCTGTTTTGATCAGTTCCTTCTCTCTGGTTTATCCATTTGGATCAGATTTACCTTCTGTTAGCTTAGTTAACATTTCCGGTTAGGTTATGTTTTTATCATTTTCTTCCCTTTTTTAGGTTCTATTTTGATCAGTTCCTTCTCTCTGGTTTATCCGTTTAAATCGGGTTTACCTTTTATTAGCTTAGCTAACATTTCCGATTAGGTTATGTTTTGATCATCCCCTTTCCATGTTAGATCATGTTTTGACCAGTCTCTTTATATGTGTGTCTAACTCTGACCAGACATGCATATCTGATCCCCAGTAGGTTTGCCTTCGCCCGACTTTCTTTCTCAAACTGATAAATTCACCTTTGCCCGGTGTCTTTCCGTCTTAGGTCCACCTTCGTCCCGTGTCCCTTTTTGTTGGTTAAGGTTCGTCTTTGTCCGGCGTTCTTTCTCCTCCAGTAAATTCACCTTTTCCTGATGTCTTTCCGTCTTAGGTCCACCTTCTCCTGGTGTCCCCTTTTGTTGGTTAAGGTTTGTCTTCGCCCAATGTTCTTTCTCCTCCGGTAAATTCACCTTCGCCCGGTGTCTTCCGTCTTAGGTTCGTCTTCGTCCGGTGTCCCTTTTTTGTTGAGTAAGGTTCACCTCCACCCGATGTTCTTTCTCCAAACTGGTAAGTTCACCTTTGCCCGGTGTCTTCCGTCTTAGGTCCTCCTTCGCCTGGTGTCCCTTTTTTGTTGAGTAAGATTCGCCTTCACCCGACGTTCTTTCTCTAAACTGATAAGTTCACCTTCGCCCGATGTCTTTCTGTCTTAGGTTCATCTTCTCTCGGTGTCCTTTTCTTTGTTGTTTAAGGTTCGTCTTCGCCCGATGTTCTCTCTCCTCCGGTAAGTTCGCTTTCAATCAATGTTCTTGCTCCAGAAGTATATCTTTGTTTAGACCTTTCTTCCGATCTATTCCTATTACATGTCATTTCCTCCGGACATGTATTCTTGATATCTATGTTATAATCCTTTCTTTCATTCTCTTCTTGATATGTGTTATTTACCAACTCCGAGTATATGACTCCGGAAACCCAACTCCTTTTATGTGTCCCACCCTAACTGGGTATGCATTTATCCTGGGTAATTGCTATTCTTTTGAAGAAGGCAATAGAAAATGTAGAGGAAAAAAAACCAACAACAACCAAAAGTGAAATGGTACCTGACTGGCTTCAGAGTGGAAAATTTATGGTTCTTTTGAGTATTCAATCCTCTTTTACCATGATTGTTTGAAAGGCTACCGCTAATCTCACCCTCTAGTTAAAGATGATTGAATAGGGGCAGCTGTTGCACCATAAAATTTTCCCTCTTCATTTTACCTTATATGGCTTATGTTTTATCATACATGTTCATACATTTGAGATTAGAGCAAGGCTACAGAGGCTTTTCATGCCTCAAGACATCTCAACCTGTCTATCATTTCATCTTAAGATTGAAGACTGCAAGTATTTAGGTGTAAAATTAGGGTTTTACGTTCATGTTCATTGAGGATTCTTTCTTCCATAAAGCTTCTTCAAAATGCCTCTTAGTCAAGTGGAGTATCGGTTTTTGTCACTGATTTCAACCAAGGACTTTGTGAGATATGATTTGTGTGCCTCATAATTTCTCAATTTACTTTTTCTCAATGGAGCATCACAAGCAAGAATTAGGGTTTCTATGGCTTTGATGGCACTCATCTTCACTCAAGCTTGAATCAACTAGTTCTTTATTAACTTTGGTTTATAGAGATAAGGTTTGTATTCTTGATCACTGTGATATTCTCCTCATTAAGATACAATTTTATCTTCATCGAGATACTTCAAGAGGCAATTGAAGTAGAGTTTGGTCATTCATTTGTACATTTCAAGAAAAGTAGAGTTTATATCTTATTATATTTGAGTTTGTCAACATTTCATTTGAGGTTCATTGGATGTCATATTTCAAAAGGCCTTGTTTATGGGTTATGCTTGTAATGTGATATTTATGGAGATTGAAGATTTGAGTTGGTGTGGATTTGTTACGATGGAGGTGTTCATTCAAGTGGTTTTTGAATACCATGAGTTTAATTGGGTTCAGTTTGTCAAAATTGGGTCGGCCTTTTAAGATACAATTGCATGGATTTACTTAGGGCCCAAGTTGAAAATTTAAATTACATTTGTCATCCAAGTTTGATCCAAAGGTCATTCAAGAAACATCAAGAAACCATTCAAATCTTCATTCATATTTTCATTCAAAGTTACAATACTAGTTCTATTGCCTAAAACTTCAAATTTACAATAAATGTTACATATTCCATGGCCTAAAACTATGATACACAAGAACATTTCATGTTACAATTCAAGTGATCCTCTCCTAATTCCAAGTACACCGTTCAAAGTTATTCTAAACTTGTTTGCAATTCTTTCAATTATACAAGTTTCACAATACTTCAACAAGGCAAATTTCAAATGCAATACGTCTTTGATCAAAGTTCTATGTTGCATTCAAGATTCATGCTACCATTCAAATATAACAAGTGAAACATTTGATTGTAAAGTATTTTTAAATCTACAAGTTCTATTTAAATACATTGTGGTACAAAGTTCAACATTGAATACAGGACTTTCAAGAGTACATCCATTACAACAACAAAAAAGAGTTTATCCTAAGGTACAATGATTTGCAAATGATATTAATCCATAAGACTTGTTTCTGGAGGATTCAAGATTGTCATCTCTTCCAATTTGTCATTCCATGACCACGGTTTCTCCAAGGAAGCTCTTCATGACTTCATCATCTTTCCAAGCTCATATTAACACCACCATCACATGAAATAAGTGAAAGATATATGTTATTACAAAACAATCACAAATTTGAACAAAAAATGAAGCTTTCAACAAGTGTTTCACGATTTCATCATTAGGGTTTTTTTGAAGGAATCAGTTTAAGGGTGGTTTTCAATCATGTTTAAACCCAGCAATAACCAAAGCCTCATACAATTTTGTTTCACACAAGTCAGATTTGCAATGTTTAATCATGGGCCAAGAACAAATTGTACTATAAATCACAAAAACAAGTTTTGGTTCACAGTAGAGTTCAAAACGAGAAAGTTTACTACACAAGTTTCACAAAAATAGCATCACAGTTCAGCCAGTAGAAGCAATACAGAAATCATAAATCTAGCCCAAGCAACAAATAGAAACATGACTGCTCGCAAACAGCATCCAAACTGATAAACTCATATCAGTTCAATAAGGGGAATCATAAGTACAACTCAGTGCTAATAATCATAGGAAAAGCAAAGTTCAAAATACCAAAGTCAGAAAATATAAAGAGAGGAAATCGTGAAACAGAAAAAACAGAAGTTGAAAAAGTATATCAGAAAAAAGTTCAAATTACAGCTTAGCAAAACTTCTTAAGCAAGCTTCATTTCAAATATATCCCCACCCTCCAATTCTTGTAACTAACTTCTGATCTAACAACTCAGATTTGATTCATGCTCTAACAAACTTACACAGTAATAACAGATATAAAATAGATGACTCACGATAGAATTCATCATTCTCCAACTTCTGGATGAATCACAAAAAAGTCTCTACAAAATCCATCTCCAAAAAGGCCAGGAAAACTTTTTTAGAAATCAAGTTCTGTTTACACATAACACAAAATCGCAGCAAGTTCGTGTCGAAACCCTATCTAATTCATCATCTTCCTACCACAAGCCCTTCATAAACTTAGAGAAATAAGAGAGGAAAAGAAGCTTTCGAAAGGTCAGAATTAGAAAGATATTACCAGAAGAAGCTTCAATCAGAGGATAAGCTTACAGATCCATTTATCACGATCACTTTTGTTCGCTTTCGTTTGGATATCTCATCAGCATCATCGATTTTCATCATTTTTGAGCACCTAGGGTTTCGGCCATCCCTTTCAAGATCTAGGAAAAATCATTGATCATTTGCAAAATCGAGTCACAGATTAGTAACGAGAAGGACCATACAAAGATAATGATGAAAGAAAATTGAAGATCAGAGTAATTCGTGTTGTCGCCGCCGTTCAGCGCTGCAGGTGTTCATCATCACCACCACTCCAGATCTCTCTTATCTTATATTTATTTGCTTTGACTTGTTTGTTATTAAACAATGTAGAGAGAAGCGAGAGAACGAGAGAGCAAGAGAGAGGAAGTGTTTCAATTTTTGAGATTAACACTAATTTTATTTGCATTTTTGTTAAACAAGTGTGATTAGGATTGCTAATCCGGTGGTGGCACTTGTCACCGCAAGCTATCATACGCCTTCTCATAATCATCATCAGATTTGCATCATATCGGCATTAAGGAGATCCAATGCTCCAGATCTAAGCATCCACGGTGAGCCTCTTGGAACGTCCTCACCAAATTTCATGGATCTCGTGCACCTCTCGTTATGAAGCACATTGTACGCTATCTCCTCAATCACCATCTGATCTCATTAGATCCAGATCTGACATTCCCAGCTGCACCTTTACCGTGAACCTCCTAGAACGCACCGCACAGGATCAGCTGCATTCCACCTTGGGATTATGTTGTTGGGCCCAACGAAATGCTATCCTGCACCCCCCTTGTTTTCTTATTTCAGGCCCATTCCATTTATTTTCTTTATATTTCTTTTTTGTATTGTTTGTTTTAATATTTTTTTCTTAGCAAATAATAATACAAAACTATACTTTTGTTTCAAATAATTAATTAGATTGAAAAAAATTATTTGATATCATTAATTGTTTTTGTTAATTAATGGTATCAAATAAAATGGTTCAATTTAATTAATTGTTTAGTATTTCGATTAGTTTGAATTGTTTGTTTATTTAGATTTTTAATCGTGTTGTCGACTTGATACCTCCTCATTCATAAATTTGTACCCCCATTCCCATATGATTGTAATAGCTTAGAATTTTATTTCTTTGTAGCTTAGAATTTTATTTCTTCGTATATTTTAATTCTTACTAAAGTATGTATGTATCATCCAATTAAAACGCATGACCTCCTCTTGGTCCACATACCAAGCTTTTCTTAAAGGGTTTCATAGTTGAGTTTGGGCATGACCATTCTCACGAGATTAATCAAGTATAGCCATTGGTTAATCATAACCCGAATCAATCACTCTTGTTCATATACCAAATGCTCCATGCAAAAAGAGTCCCATGGTTGAGGATTGGAGCACCTACTCTCACGAGATTAATCAAGTACACCCCTTGGTTAATCATAACCCGATTCAACTCCTATACACCAAGCATCCTATTTATCTTGTGGACACTCGTGCTTTGATTTTGGGATCGATTATTGATTCAACTTGGGTGCTTAATCATTGATTAATGGAGGAAATCCAAAGAGGCGTTCAGTAGAGTTTTCTTATCTTGTGTGTATTGAAGAGGCAACGGAACTTCCCCGTTAGGTATCACCATACCTCTCTTTACCTCTCATTCTCGTATATTTATACATGCTTCTTTATATCTTGTCATCTATTTGCTTGATGTTTTGTTATCCTTTCTCCTTTCTTTATTAGACTCTCCTCTTGTATGCTCCCCATAGGCTTTTAATTCACTCTTTTCCAAGTGCGAATTGAATACAACTTATGCTTATATCCATGTATGCTGACATTACATAGAGATGCCCCTCTTTTATCCTCAACTATAGGATCAATATTGCATGACAACTCTAGAATTATTTTGCTAGTCTCCCCTTAGACTTTTCTTTCTTCTTTTTGCATCTCATTAAAATAGAAATTTCTTTTTCTTGCAAATTTCAAGACACTTAAATATTACTGATGAGAATTATACCTTTGTTAAGCATGTGAAATAATAAGCGGGTCTCTTCTCGATCTTATCGCTCTTCTATTCTAAGATTTAGTGTGGCTCAAGTTTCAAAGACTCCTTTCATGAATAAGTAGAGAAGTGGCTAATATCTCTCTCTTGAGATCTACTAGCTGTTATCCGCAACAAAAACACCAACTAACACAAACTCTTTTTTCCTTCGGGATTTTCTTTCAAAACTTTTTCAAAATAACATGTTAATTCACTTATGTGCTGACACGTAAGTCTCCAAAGTTCGAGTTGTGGCAGAAGGCGAAATTAATATTGTTCATTAAAAAACACAAAACAAACAGAAAGTTTTGAGCCAAACTACGGTTGCTCTGATTCCTTAAAATGGATACATAGGCATTGGGGTAGGGAACGAATGAGCACAACTTTATTTTCCCTACATTATTTTCTCTTCTATTTTGCATGCATTCCCCTTTTGCATCTTTCTTTTTAGCACTTAAACTTTAGACATAGATTTTATACACCCTTAGATTAGAACAAACATAAGTGGATCTTATGGAGTACACAGACGCGTGGGGTGCTAATACCTTCCCCTCGCGTAACCGACTTCCTTACCTGATTTCTATGGTTGCAAGACGATTATTTCACCCCTTTAGGTTTTCGTGATGTTTACCTTTCCCTTCCTGTGAGATAAAAGACGTTCGATGGCGACTTCATTGAATTTTATCTTTGATGATTTCAGCCGGTTGTTTCACATGTGTTCTATTTTTATTTCTTGCAATTCATGTAATTTTAGCATGTGTAATGCAAATGCAATTATTGATCAAGTCATTTCTCATTTTATGATAACATTTTAGCTTTGGTTTTAGTGGTGATTTTTTTCGCAAATCTAGGCACATGTGTGTGCAACATTGGGACCACCAATGTGAAATGTTGCATAATTGTGATGTTTTTAAAGTGACTCAAGAGTTTTCTAGTGCATTACATCCACCATCTTTCATGTGTTTGAATTTATTCTCATAATGATGTGTATTACTTGTTATTTATGTTTAATCTTTGTGTCCCTCCATGTATATGGGTATATGTGAGTGCACGTTCTTACTTTTGCAAAACTTATATGTTTAATATATTAGTATTTGTGTGATAAATGATACTTCTCATGGCATGCTTTGTCTCTTTTTGATTATGTAAAATAGGGATAAGCATATGCGAGAATTCTATTGGATACACATATTCAGGGGGGGTCTTCATGAAGACACGAAAATCGTCGTTGCAAGTTTTGAATATTTTCCATCATAAAAAAGGGGGAGTATGTGAGTGCATTTGCGCTTTAGATATTTTGCATGATTTCAAAACTAGGATAAATTTAACTTTTTTGTATATTGGATGGTATCTCTGAGCCATTATGTGCTTCCTCGCATTAGGGATCTTAAAATGCATTTAGAACAGGTTTGGAAAAGGTTTTGTGCATTAAAAATAAGTTTTTGCATAAAAATCACTTATATGCGTTAACACATACGAGTTATGTGTCGACACATGTGGGTCAATATTATAGCCTGCATCTTATACAACATTTATGCTTAAATCCTACAGTTTATACATCGACACATGTATCTCATGCACCGACACATGTATTTCATTTTTAAAGCATGTATCTTTTGTTTTTTTTTTGCATCGACACATGACCTTGAACAAGCCAATGCGTGTCATTACCTGTGTCGACACATGACTTATATGTGTTGACGCATGACTTATATGTGTCGACACGTGCTGAAGCTTTTTTGAAAAATTGCATTTTTCAATGTTTAGGTTTCCCTTTTGCCTCCAATTTTCACACACATATATATACTTCATACATGTATCATTTCCAACTTGATGAAACTACAAACACATACTAATATTACTCATCATCTTCAACCTTGCATTTATGCATACACACAAATAATGTATACATAATCATTCATTGTTTGGGTTCCATCTAGACTTGGTTGATAATGCTCAATTTAGGTTGGTTATAATCTAAGGTTGGGTTGAGAATTATAGGGGGTTTCATCCATAAAAACTAATTGTTTTTCCTCCAAGATCATTGTGGATTTGGGGGTTATTTCAATAAGAAAACGGAGATGGGGTTTTCCTTCAACATCATTGGGATTTGAAGGTTTTGGACAAGATTATGCAATTGTGGATTTGATCGAGTGAAGATTGTTAGTGCAATGGTTTTGGGATTGGAAACTTTTGGATAAAACATGGTTCTGACCAGATGTCAAACAGGATGTCATGACATCGTGTTCTGCGATGCAACAATCAAGGCACTGTTGTTTTTAAATCTTGACAGATTGGATTTGATTCTGTTATTTTTCCTTTGGATGTATATCATAGATTTGGCGGGTCAAGAATATTTGTTTTGGAACAAGTTTCGTATCTCTAGCTGTACAAAAGATACTAATTTGGGAATTGAGACAAATTAGGAAACTATGTATCGGTTTGTTCTAAGATTTAAGGAGATTCGCTACATAATTAGTGCAGCACTCAGCTTATGGATAAAGAAACTTCTAGACTCATGATATCTAAGCCCATGGACTACAAAGTTATATTTATATTAGAATACTAACTGAATGTAATATAAGTTTTCAACAATTGTAAAATCAGAGGAAGCATAAGTCTTAGGTTTTGAGAGTCTCTTGTGTAGTTTGTAAGTCTCTCATGTATCTTTTGATACTGTGTGGTCAACTAATTGTTGCTTGACTGTTATTCAAGTTATTATTCTCACTCAGAAGCCTTTAGGCAATGATTTGAGTATTGTTCTCACTCGAAGCTTTCAAGCAAGAGTTTGAGTTATTAGAATGGAATTATGATCTTCTAAATTGAGTTGTAATAGTTGTAGTCACTGGGATTGGGACTGTTAGATATCACTGAGGTGATTTAGGAAGTGAGATGGTGATTTCTCATATTTAGGTAGGACCTAGGTAGAAGTTGTATTGGATCGGGATTAGACAAGAAGTTGTAAATTGGAGAGTTTAGCTTTGAAGTAATATTGTTGATAGCGGACTTCCTTCCCGGCTTGGTAGCCCCCGGAGTAGGTGATGTTGCACCTAAATGGGTTAACAACTCATTATGTTATTTATCATTTTGCAGTTTTATTTTCTGTATCACTTATAGCTTGATTGATCTGGTCTACTACCAGATGTTGTAACATTTGTCTTAACATCATGTTATAATGTTAGGATGTTTGTATGTTGCATGTACCCAAATTTCAAAGAGCTTTGAAGACGGTGGGTCTTGCAAAGGAGTGGCGTGAGACGGTGAATCACATTGGTAAATCTTGGGGTCACGATAACATGCAATTATATTCGATTGAGTGAAAGCTTTGAAGATGATGGTTCTTGCAAAGGAGTGGCATGAGACGGTGAATCAATTCGTGTTAACGGGGGACTTGGTCTAGCACAAGGTCAAGGGAGGAAACATTCGAAGGATCAATAAAAAACTTCGGGTTTACAGGTTCGAATTTCTTCAATTCTCTTGTAAAACTATATATTTGCATAGTAAAAAATCTATCTCAATTCCAAACAGAATTGGGGGGATACGTAGCCATAGCGAGGGCAGTTAGTGAACTTCCTAAACAAATCATTGTGTCGTTCTTCTCTCTCTCTAATTGTTAAACTCTTTAATTATGCAATTAATTTGTATAGACAAATTCTTTGATTGTTAAATTGCTTTGATGATTACCTCACAATCTATTAGATTGTAAGAGGTATTTTATACCACAAAGTTCAAAGGAAAATATGAAAAATTAAGTGCACACGAAGTGTTTGATAAATTGTTTCACTTAGTTTTATCAATTTCACACTAAGTATTCGATAAATTATTTCACTTAGTTTTATCAATTGCCCACTAAGTGTTCAATAAATTGTTTCACTTAGTTTTATCAATTGTTTCATTGGATATTGGTTGGTCTTGTAATTGTAAAACAATTACTTGAGAGTATATTGTATCAGGATCTTATTACCATCATTTAATTGAGTTTGATATTTTACGTATATTCGAGCCTCTAATAGCTGGTTCAGTTTGGACGAATTTTGATCTACGATATAACTTCCGCTTGCCATAGTTTTTGCTTAATTTTTAAAACAAGTTTTTAAGTGAAAATTTTCTTTGGGTATCTATTCACCCCCTCTAGATAAGTTGTCATCGTCTAACAAAACTGAGTAGAATACTTTCGTGCTCAAAGTAGAGATAAGTACATTCCTCGCTTTCAAATCATATGAAGCCTTTTTGGTTTCATCATCTAACTAATCTTTTGGGTGTTTAACGACATCATCGTCCCCCTTAGGAATAAAAGGTCCTTCGGTGGCGGCTACCCATACATTTTTGTCAGTTGATAGTAAATGTACATGCATGTTCTTTTTCCTATAAGTATAATTCTCATGTTTAAAAACATGTGCTCTTTTGTACGCTCCCTTTGGATCGTCTTCATCCGCCATTTTCCTGAACTTTTAGTTGCATAAACCTGATTAAAAGACCAGCTCTGAGGCCAATTGTTAGGTGATAACATGGGATAGAAATGGTCTAGAGGGGTGAATATACCCTTATAAAATTTTGACCTATTATCTAAAATGGATTATCATATGTTTTTCAAAAATGTACACGAAAGGTTTTAAGAGAAAATAGAGATATTATACTCTTATTGAAATTTGATCAATTTAACACTTATTCAATTAACAAAGACCAAAGATTGTTTTATGATAATACACAAACACTAATTAACTTACTAGTTGTATATTGCATGATTTGTGTCCTATACAACGATTCAATTTCTATTGGATTCTAACCTTACTAGTTTTTTTAAATTTCAATCAAACTAAAGCTCGATTAGGTACCAATTCCAATAAAACCTAACTTTACATAATAAATTGATACCAATTGAATAAATGATTAACCAAGACAAGAATTAAACACCTAAGCATGCAATATTCTTAAAAAATTAAATGCAAAAGTAAGAGAGAGAGAGAGAGAGAGAGAGAGAGAGAGAGAGAGAGAGAGACTCGAATATATAGAGGTTTAACTATATCGTCCTTGCAGGAGCCTACTCTATTCTTCAATAGTTTCCCATTAGAACCTGTTTTCTTCCTTTATATTTTAACAAATATAATTTGAGACCGTACAATCCCCAGTCCATAATAATGATGATAAAAATAAATCTCCTATCTGGATCTTGAGTTGTATATAACTTGATGCAAAACTCTTCTGATGAGTGCTTGATTCATGGTAAAATATCACATTATAACATAGCATTTGTCTTATTTAAAATACAAGATTCTAACATAAAAACCTCAACTAATGAATAAAAGTATTATTGTGCAATTTTACTTGGTTTTGTTATCAATTGTGTAGGATAAGGTCTTTTAACAAAAACTAGGAAACATGCACTTCGCTAAGCGAATGTTTCAGTGAAAAGTTTTCTTAGAAAACATCCAAAGAAGTGGAGACAAAAGCAAATCAGCCAGGTTCACCAGCAGCAAGAAGCGGCGAAGCCAGTTTTCTTAGCGACTCGGGCCTTCACTTAATGAAATTTTGCGATCTCAGAAGATACTTTGAAAAGACTTAAGGATGAAGAAAGGAACTTCGCTAAGCGAGCCAAACTTCACATTGTTTTAAGATATACAACAAATGAAAAACAAGGAATAAAGGCGCAAAAATAATTCTATACACAAATCTAGAATTTAATTTATTTTCAAAACTTTTTAATGCGGAAGCAAATCACTGGATAAGTCGTCTAAAATTCAACTTATTGGAAACTCGGATATGCAAATTGTTAATGTTAAATCTATGAAACAAAATTGAATAATTGATTAACATAAACTCAATTCAACAATCCACTTATTTATTATTTGAACACGATCACTTTGCAATGCCATTTCCAAGGCTAAATAATTAAAGAACTGACTTGATTATTTTATCAAACACTTGGCGTGCAAGTGAATTTTTAGAATTTTTCTTTGAGTGGTGTTGATATACAAAACCACTTATAATTAAAAGTGATTATAAGCTATATCTACACCTAATTCAAAAACAGATTTTGAGAGGAAAATTCTTACAATTCAATTACTAGCACAATTTATTTATTAAAACGATTGATGAAATTGAAAGCAAGTAAAAGCGGAAAAAATAAAAACACACAAGGAATTTGTCTACACAGTTCCCCACTGTTGTACTCGCGTGTGGGTACGTCTGTGTCTAATTCCAATGGAATTAGGATAATTCTTATATGCAAAATTGTTTTATACAATAGGAAGAGTTAGAACAACAATCCAGAATTATCCAATTTGGTATTGATACTCCTTTTTCCAACCTTTGATCTTAAGCAAGATCAAATCAACAGATAGATGCAACCTATTTGTCTCTTAAGTTAATTCCTTAAAAAGATTTCAAACACTTCAAGGTTCCTTGTAAAGATTTCAAACACTCCAAGAGATTTTTCACTCGAGTAAATCCGATTTCACACTATCAACACAAGATCACCGATTCTATCATCCAATTCTTGCTACTTCCTTAAAAATATTTCAAACACTCCAAGGGATTTTTCACATGGACGATTCCTTCTCACACGATCTTGCACAAAAACCCCCAATTCAACAAATGATTTTGGAGTAGAAACCAGATGGTTTTTCCCGGATGATGACCCCTATAAATCTCAACCCAAACCAATTGAAAATTCATATTTCTTTGTCTAGATGGCACCCAAATAGAACATCATCATAATGTAATGTTGGTGTGTATGCATATATTGGAAGCTTGAAGAAGAAGAAGAAATGTAGGCTAATTTTATGGTATCATCAAGTTTTGAATGGTGCTTGAAAAGGTATTTATAGATTGGAAATATTTAGGGCAAAAAGGACAAATTCAGAATAAAAGAAATTGAAATTTTTACCAAAATAGATTTTATGTGTCGACCTCAAATTCGTATGTGTCTACATATACGTTATAAAAAGAATTCATGTGTCGACCTGAAGGATTCTATGTGTCGATCTGAATAAGTCAGAAGCTACAGGCTTTAAAACATGAGTAAATGTGTCGACCTGAAATATGGATGTGTCGACACATAAAATAAGAATTTCTGTAATTTTAGAAATCTTACAGTATGTGTCTACTTGAAGGTTATATGTGTCGACCTGTGACTTACAGAAGCTTACAGGCTTAAAAACTGAGTTACATGTGTCGACCTAAAAATCGAATGTGTCGACACATGCAATGTAAAAACATTTAGAAACTGTTTTTCAATGTGTTGGGTCAATTTCAAAATACTTTTTGATGATTCGTAAGACCTATAATGCAGAGGAGTGCCACAAGAAAATGAGATACCATCCATTTTATCAACGTGCCATCTTTTCCAGTTTTGATATCATGCAAAACACCTTGTATTGAAGTTATACTCACAAACTCCCCCTTTTGATGATGGTAAAACTTTAGACGATGCATTTCTTGTAATTTTATAAGGCTCCCCCTTGTCTTTATGCTTCGTATCTTCATCTCGCATTTGTTTCTCCCCCTTTGACACCATAAAAAAGAAGATAGAAAATGATTAGAAGTACCAAAGTTCCCAAAGCAATTAACAAATACCAATCAGAGGAAAATTTTGCACATAAGAGCAACAATTACATATCCTTATATATGCAATGATTTAAACTTTTAAATATTGCATCACAACAAATGTAATGGCATGCAAAAGTAATGAAAGTCAATTGAAGCGTCATGATCATGTAACACTTCATAATGGAACTCCCAATGTCACACACGCATGTGCCAACCATAGCAACAACACAATATCGCTACTAACACCAAAATGAACATGTCTATCATGCAAAGTAACTATGACAACCTGAACCACACATTGCAACATAAGATAAGGGAAATAACTACAGCACATGCTTGCATATTAAGAACAAATATATACAAATGTGAAAGAATTAATACATGAAGTTATTGTAAACATATAGATCAAGACCATACAATGGTTATTAATCGAAATTCTTTGGAAATGAATTCATGCTTTTCATCATTTGAAAGTATATGAAGCATTTTTGGAAGAAGCCTAGAAATATGCATTAAGGCAAAACTTATGTTCAAGGAGAAATTGAAACGACATTACCTCACTCTTGAAGGATTGGACGTTACACTCATAAAACATAACACACTAAAACACATAGTTAGATTGAATACTTAACCTGCAAGTAACAGGATAGAACTAGGCAACATTTGAGATATCAATTATACCCAATTCTCCATGTATGTTAACAAAATATTCGGTTGCGATTGGTTTAGTGAAAATATCGGCAAGTTAATTTTTACTATCAACATACTCAAACGCAACATCCCCATTTTCTACATGATCACAAAGAAAGTGGTGACGTATCTCAATGTGTTTAGTCCTTGAATGTAACACCGAATTTTTGGTTAGATTTATGGCAATAATGTTGTCGCAAATTATAGGAATACGTGATAGTTTAATATCAAACTCCAACAGTTGTTGTTTAAGCCACAATATTTCAGCACAACACCTACCAGTTGCCACATATTCTGCCTCGACAGTTGACAAAGCCACAAAAACTTGCTTTTTACTATGTCAACTTACCAAGGATTTTGCAAACAAGTGACAGGTTCCACTAGTATTGTTCCTATCCAATTTGCAACCGGCAAAGTCGGAATCAGAATAACCAACCAAAGTACAATCATTTCCCTTGGAGTACCAAAGCCCGAATTTTGAGGTACCAATAAGGTATCTAAAAATTCGTTTTACGACTTTTAGATGAGATTCCTTGGGAACCGCTTGATATCATGCACACATACAAACACTAAACATAATATTGGGACGAGATGTTGTAAGATAGAGAAGAAAAACAATCATACCTCTATACATTTTTACCTTAACATTCTTACCTTTCTCATCCTTGTCTAAGTTATCATTTGTTGCCATGGAAGTATCAATTTCCTTAGCATTATCCATTCTGAATCTCTTAAGTAATTTGAGACAATACTTGGTTTGACATACAAACGTTCCTTCATCGAGTTATTTAATTTGTAGCCCGAGAAAGTAATTTAACTCCCACATTAGGCTCATTTTAAACTCTCCATGAATTAGCTTAGAGAACTTCTTGACAAGATGCATATTAGTAGATCCAAAAATGATATCATTTACAGAAATTTGAACTAATAAAATTTTCTTGACGTTTAATAAAGAGAGTAGTGTCAACTTTCCCTCTAGAGTATCCTTGTTCAAGCAAAAATTTGCTAAGTCTATCATACCATGCCCTAGAGGCTTGTTTAAGACCGTACAATGCATGTTTAAGCTTGAAAACATGATTAGGAAACTCGTAATTTTTCAAAGCTGGGAGGTTGAGAAACATACACCTATCCACTTATGTATCTGTTAAGGAACACACTTTTTACGTCCATTTGAAATAAGTTTCCTCATAGCCAATTCCCTCCTCTTGGTTATACCCTTGAGCCACAAGACGGGTCTTATTTCTTGTTATCATACCATGTTCGTCAAGCTTATTCCTAAATACCCATCGGGTACCTATGATTTGATGATTTGAAGGACGAGGGACAAGATCCTAAAAGTTATTTTTTTCAAATTGGTTTAATTCTTCTTGCATGGAAATAAGCCAATGCTCATCAAGTAAGTTATCGTTAGTGTTTTTAGGTTCAACTTGTGATACATAAGCATGATGGCAACAAAGACTACTTATTTTAGAGCGAGTTATTACCCCCCCCCCCTTTTGATATCACCTATAATTTTTTCAAGTGGATAATCTTTGGAGGTTTTCCACTCCAAAGGAAGACCGTCATTTTCTTCTTGACCTTCATCATCTTTCTTTTCTTGGGTGTTATTTCCGTCCTCCCAAATCTCTACCACTTTAGGTTGATCAACCCCTTCATCGGTGTCTTTGAGTATGTCTTTTGTAGATGCACCTACAACATGAAAAGAACTACCTTTCCCAACACTATTTTGGGAAGTCTCATCAAAAGTAACATGAACGAACTCTTCAACAATAAGTAATCTCTTATTATAAACTATATATGCTTTATTAGATTGAGAGTATCCAAGAAAAATACCTTTATTGGCTTTCACGACAAATTTTCCAAGATTGTCTTTTCCATTATTTAAAACAAAACATTTACATCCAAAGACATGAAGATGAGATAAATTTGGTTTTCTACCTTTCAAAAGTTCATAAGGTGTGTTGTCAAGAATTGGATGAATAATTATTTTATTCAAGACATAACATGTCATGCTAATAGCATCGGCCCGAAAGTATTTTGGTAGACCGCAATCGTTGAGCATTGTTCTTGTCAACTCCGCTAAAATGTGATTTTTCCTCTAGACAACACCATTTTGTTGAGGAGTTCTAGGAGCTGAAAAGTTATGTTCAATTCCAAATTTATCACAATATTCTTCAAAGAGGTGGTTTTTAAATTCACCTCCATGATCGCTTCAATTAATAACTATTTTTTAGTTCATTTTATTTTGAGCTATCTTGGCAAAATGTGCGAAAGCTACGAATGTTTCACACCTTGCTACGCAAGAAAATAGTACCAAAAAATCTAGAGTTATCATCTAAAATTACTAAACCATAGTAATTTCCACCTATGCTTTTAGTCCACTAGGGACCAAACAAATCCATGTGAAGGAGCTCAAGTGGCCTTGATGTAGAAATAAATTTCTTAGATTTAAAAGAGGCCCTTGTTTACTTTCCCTTTTGACATGCATCAAATAGATAGTCTTTAGAAAATTTTATTTTTTATAGACCAATTACTAAATCTTTTGAACTATTTTATTAAGTAGGTCAAAGTTGACATGAGCTAAGCGTCTATGCCATAGCCAAGAGTCTTCACTCAAGGTAAAAAGACATTGAGCATTATTCAAGGAAATATCTCTTAAGTAAAGCATATAAATGTTAATAACTCTCAAACCCTTAAACAAACAATCCTTCTTTTCACTATGTTCAATTATGCAACAATCTTTGGCAAAATACACTTTATACCCATTATCACATAATTGACTGATACTAAGAAGATTATGTCTAAGGCCTTCAACTAACATAACATTTGAGATAGTAATATTAAGGAATTACCTATACTACCTTTTCCAAATATTTCACCTTTGTTATGATCACCATAAGACACAAATCATTTCTTATTTTCCACAAAGTCGGAGAAGAGCGATATGTCTCCCATCATATGTCTTGAACATCCACTATCGAGAATCCATTTTCCCGTCATAGCATCAAGACATTCATTCTACAAAAATCAAACAAGGGTCGTAGGTACCCAATTCTCATTGGGTCCTTGAGAGTGAGTTGAATAATTGTTGCATTTGGGCAACCATTGAAAATTACCCTTAGGAATCAAAAAAGTCCTAAACTTGCATTTTTCAATAGTATGACCCTTTTTGCAACAATAGTGACAAAATATTCTATGATGAGAATTAACAATTCTATTAGGTTCTTTCTTAATCAAATAGAAATTTTTATAAGGCTTTTCAACCTTCAAGGACCTAATAGACATGTTCTTAATGGGATGATGTAGACTATCTAATTGGGTAGAAAGAGTACTCACCTCTTGTTACCAAATTTCACATGTGTCACAACCATATTTGCAAGATGGATCATCCTCTTTTATATGATTTGAACTATCTACAATAAGTTATTTTAATGCTTCTGTGATACGGTGGGAGAACTGACTTGAGGATTTTGCGTTTTATCACAAATGTTGAGGTTAGCAAGAGTCGCCACCGACTTTTCTTTTATCCAAAAGGAAAGGTGAAAAAGCACAAGAAAGACCTTTGAGATTATTTCTTGAGTTCGGGGGTTATATTATGAAAAGGGAAGGTATTAGAACCATTTTCATCCATGGTTTTCCATGGGCTCTTAGTTACTTGCTAGATCACTTGTTTTTGTTTGAAATTGTGCTTTGTGTGGTTTTTGAAAGTATTTTTTAAAGAGGCCATTGTTTAGGCAAACTTTGTAATGATTCTCGTTCGTAAGAATGTATACAAAGTGTTTGATCTTTTAAAAATGTTTTCAAGTTTGTAAGAGGTTTTGAAAGTGTAGGTGTTTGTTTTAAAAATAGAAAGGATGTTTATTTTGAAATGGAGCAAGTAATTAGGAGCATTCTACCTACTCAAAAGTCTTTCATGTTCATTTTCCTTTTCCTTAGACATTGTTATCTTACCATTGATTTGGTGAGTAACCCTATCTTTGGATGTAAACGGGACGGGCGTGGGTCACCGTATAAACATGATTAGCAATGTTGCAAGGTATCTTAGCATTCTCTTTTAGGGACTAAGATCATTTGAAAGGAAACTTAGATAGCGTCATCGAGGGACTATGATCTTATACTTTATTTTGTTTTTGCTAAGATATCTCGCATGCGTAATATGGCCATTTTGTAAGGCAACCAAGTGAATTTACCCTAGGGGGTGCTTGTGTGCAAGTGTATTATTTTCATGCTTGATTTTGTCATTGATTAGGGTTTTTTCTAAGTATTAGTTTTAGTCTTTCTATACAAGCCCTAATTACTAGCATGTTATATATAAAGCGATAAATTGTGGAATTTAAAGTTACTACGCTATTACAATACTTGGGGGAGGGGTGTACAAATTATGAATGAGGATTGCAAGAAAATAAACCTAATTAGTCTATTACAACCATATTGAATTTATACAAGAATTGAAACAAATAATGTACAAGATGAATAAATGTACAAAAACGTGAAATGTAAAGTAAATGGATTTTTTTGGATTTTTTTAGAGAAAATGGTTTTTTTGTTTAACCTAATTAATTAAGGGGAAAAATAATTAATTAATATAATAAAAAGTAAACCCTAAATTTACTAAGAAAATATTTTTAAACAAAACCCTAAATCTATTAATTAAAATAAAAGAAATTAAGTTTTATAAGAAAAGTATTTTTTGTATTTTTGTCTTGAAAATAATTTATAGTATTATAAAAATATTTTTACCCTTTTTTATATTAAAATAATATGTTTTAATTGGTGTAAAAGAAAATAAATAATATCTGTTGTACCCCAAAATTTTCCCTCTCATTTATCAAGACTTTTCTCACAAGACTTCTTGGACTCAAGACAGGATTAGGGTTTGGTCAGCTCAAGACCTCACCTTGCACTGATGACCTAAAATTAGGGTTTGAGTTTTCACAAGGATTTTTGGACCATCAATGCTTCATGTTACTTTCATACACCATCTTGGACCCCTAAGATTGTTCATGTTAAGTCTCAAGCCTTGAATCACATTTTTGACCAATTAATTGGACAGTTGACCTAAAAATCAGTTGTATTGGAGAAAAAGTCAACCATGGCCAATTTACAGTCAAACTTCATAATTTTTTATTCACATCAACATTTTAGACTCCTATGTACCATTTGATCAAGTTTGGATCACAACTCCTCAAGAAATTTGATCAAATCATCAAAAGGGCAAAATGGTCAAAATTAGGGTTTTGATTGAGAAAGGGAATTTCTGATTTTTAACCTATCCAATGACCAATTGGGTTCAAATATGATTTCAAGGACTAAATGGCATCATCTTGACCTAATTACATGGTTCAAAAGATCTCAAGTTCATGGGATTGACAGATGAATTTTCCAGTCAACTGATCAAAAGTCAACTACACACTGAAAAGTCAAACTTTGACTTTTTGGTCAAAATCAAGTACCAAGGGTCATAATTCATCAAGATATGTCAAAATATGGAACTTGTTCACCAAGAAAACCAATTTTGAAAATAAGGGTTTTGAATTTGAAAATTTTCATAACTTAGAATTTTTCTAAGTATGGAAATTTTCTTATTTTTTCCCAACTTTTCACCACTTTTTCACCATGATGCGATTTGATTCAAAGAAAACTTCCAACATTAAAGTTGTAGTCCTACATGAAATCTACAACTTTTCTTCACAAACTTTTCCCAAAATATGCTTGGATATCAAGTTATGAATTTGTGAATAGGGGTCCATGAACTAAATAACTTAGTGAAAATTTGCCCTAATTTAGGCAGGTTTTTGACCCAACTTCATGGACATTTTTCACCTAGTTCCAAGAGGTATCTCAAAATGCATTTCAAAGATGGATTGTAGAGCATGTTGCAAGCTTTCCAAAATGTCCAATAACTCTCCAAGATAATTTGTGGTTAGGGAGAATCGAAGAAGAGAAATTGGCATTTTATCACTTTTGATCAAGCCATTTTTACAAGGCATCAAGTTGCAAATCCATTCCATGCTGTTTTTACATTGCTTTACAGGTCCTAAACTCATTCTGCACTCCATAATTAAATGCTAACTCAGAAGATAAAGGCTTTATTTTGGCTTTTGGAACATTGTACAAGAGATAATTCCATTAATGGCATAAAGGGCACATTGTTATTTTCATAAAGGCAAGCTTTTGCAACTTTATCATTCTTGAGCCTTGGAGTTGTCCCTTTGGTGCAGGCAATTTCCATAGATCTTAAGCAACTTGTACAAGCCCTTTGCAGCTCACAAGCAAGCAAGGACAGGCCTGTTGCACAAGTCATCTCACTTTTCTTAAAATGCAAGAAAGTTGGCCAAAAGTGCTAGAACTTGTACAGCTAGTGAGAGTGGACTTTGTATCCATTCTATACAAATATACCAAGTCATTACAATGCAAAACACGAATGCTTAACATCTAAAACACCCTAAAACTCAGAAACTTCACTTTTCTGCCCAAACATCCAGCTTCTGCAAAATCATTGCCAACTTCATTTTGGCTCGTGTGTTTTTCCTTTTAACATTTGAAACACTTCATACACATTATACCAAAGCAGTCCAAGAATTCATCTTGTACCTGTAAGCCTGTTTCAGCCATTTCCATTTTAACTTTGGAAGCCTGCAACTTGACTTGTGCAAAGAGTTTCAGCCATCCACAAAGCAAGCTAAGCATTGGAATAGCTTGAGGGAAGTTCAAGGAAGCTCACACGATCCTCAGGCCTCACTCAAAGTCCCCACATTGTCATATCCAAATCCAGCTAAAGGAGGTTTGAGTTGAAAGCGCGTGCAGGAGGAGACAGAGGACAGGGACGAAGCTTGCCTTGGGCTTTTTTGCATTTCTGGCCTTTTTGTTTTTACTTTTCACACCCCATGTATTACTTTTGCACCCCCCCCCCCCCCCTTGCATATTTTTTTTTATATTTTTATATTTATTGCTTTTATTTATTTTTCTGAATCATAAAAATCATGAAAAATATTTTCTTTATTTTTTGCAATTTTTTTTATTTTTATTTTTGGCATAAAAAATAGTCTTATTAGGATAATGGACTTTATTTTCTTAAATAAATTATATAAATACTATACATTTTTATTTTATTATTTTACACATAAATATTTATTTTCATACATATTTAAATTTTTAATATTTGTGCATAATATTATTTATTAATTTCTTGAACAAAAAATGGACAAAATAAATAATAGGAAACATATATTTCTTTTAATCAAAAACTAGGGTTTCATCCCTCCAAAAATAATACTATTATTTTTCTTTTTTTCTAGGGTTTACATAAATCATTTTCTCATACAAAAATCAAACACAAAACATTTTTAGCATAAATACATTTGCATTGCATTTGTACATTTATTTAATTCGCACAATATTCAATTGGGTTGTAATAGTATTTTTAGGGTTTATTTTGTGCAATATCCCCATTCAAAAACTTGTATCCCCCCTCCCATAATAATTGTTGTAATAGTTTAGTTTACATTTACGTAATTTATCGCATTTATACCATGTTTAGTAAACTAGGGTTTGCATGACAAGACCAAAAACCAAACAAATAGAAAAGACCTAATCCAAGACAAATTAAATGCATGAAAAATGACACACATTGCACACAAGCAACCTTAGGGTTTCACCCACTTGGTTTCCTAAAAGAAAATGGCCATGTTACGCATACGAAGTATCTTGGCAAAACAAAACAATACAAAAATAAGATCATAGTCCCTCGATGACGCTATCAAAAGGTTGCCTAAAAATGATCTTGGTCCCTCAACATGCTAAGATACTTGGCAACATTGCTATCATGGTCATACGATGACCCACGCCCGTCCCGTTTACTTCCAAAGATAGGGTTGTTTACCAAATCAATGGTAAATCAACAATGTCAAAGGAATAAAAATGCACAAGAAAGACTTTTGAGTAGGTAGATAGCTTCTAAGTTACTTGCTCCATTTCAAAACAATCCATGCTATTTTCAAAAACAAACACACACACATTTCAAAACATTTTCAAAACAACTTACAAAACATTGAAACATTTTTCAAAAGACAAACATCTTTGTATACATTCTCACGAACGAGAATCATTACAAAGATTGCCTAAACGAATGGCCTCTTTTCAAAATATTTTCAAAACCACACCAAACACAAAGCACCATTTCAAACAATTTCAAAACAAAGCAAGTGATCTAAGCAAGTAACTAAGAGCCCATGGAAAACCATGGATGAAAAGGGTGTTAGCACCTTCCCTTTTCATAATCTACTCCCCGAACTCAAGAAAACATCTCAAAGGTCTTTCCTGTGCTTTTTTACCTTTCCTTTTGGATAAAATAAAAATTGGTGGCGACTCTTGCTAAACCGCGACATTTGAGACGAAACGCAAAACCTCAAGTCAGTTCTCCCACATTATCACAATATCCTAGTTTTAATTAAATTTACAAGAATAATTAGTAAAATAAATAAAGTATTGATTAAATAAAATAATTATTTATGAGAAAAATAAATAAAATAAGTCAAGATATAAATCTACTCTTTTTATATTTTTTGTGATTTTTAGTATTAGAAAAATAATTAAGAAAATAAATAAAATGAAAATAAGAAAAGAAAATAAAATCTGGGCCAGGGGTGTGAAAAGGAAACAGGGGGGGTTAACAAGTAAAAACAAAAACAATAAGGCCCAAGGAGGCCCAGCGCCTGCAAAAAAGAAGTCAGAAAATGCAAAAATATGAAAAAAAATCAAAAGGGTACTGTTGTACCCCAAAATTTTCCCTCTCATTTTATCAAAATTTCCCCTCACAAGGCTCCTTGGACTCCAGACAGGATTAGGGTTTGCTCTACTCAAGACATCTCCTTGCACTGATGACCTGAAATTAGGGTTTGAGTTTGCACATGTATTTTTGGACTTTCAATGCCCCATGTGACTTTCATGCTTCATGTTGGACTTATAAGATTGCCCATACCATATTTCAAGCCTTGAATCAAATTTTTGCCCAGTCAATTGGACAGTTGACCTAGAAATCAGTTGTATTGGGGAAAAAGTCAAATGTGGTCAATTTACAGTCAAACCTCATAATTTTTGATCCACATCAACATTATAGACTCATATGAACCATTTGATCAAGTTTGGACCACAACTCCTCAAGAAATTTGATCAGATCATCAAGAGGGCAAAATGGTCATTTTTAGGGTTTTGACTGCAGAAGGGCAATTTCTGATTTTTAACCTAGCCAATGGCAAATTGGGTTCAATAATGGATTCAAGGACTCAATGGCATCATATTGACCTAATCACAAGGTTCAAAAGATCTCAAATGCATTGGATTGACAGATGAATTTTCCAGTCAACTGATCAAAAATCAACTGTACACTGAAAAGTCAAACTTTGACTTTTTGGTCAAAATCAAGTGCCAAGGGTCATTTTTCATCAAGATGTGTCAAAACATGAAACTTGTTCACCAAGAAACCTAACTTTGGAAATTAGGGTTTAAGATTGAAAATTTTCATAACTTAGAAATTTTCTATGAAAATTTCTTATTTTTTCCCAACTTTTTCACCATGATGAAATTGGATTCAAACAAAACTTCCAACATGAAAGTTGTATTCCTCCACAAAATCTACAACTTTTATTCACAAAGTTTTCACAAAATTTGCTTGGATATCAAGTTATGATTTTGTGAACAAGGGTCCATGAAACTTTTAACTTAGTGAAAATTTGCCCTAGTTTAGGCAGGATTTTGACCTATCTTCATGGCAATTTTCACATAGTTCCAAGTGGAATCTCAAAATTAATTTCAAATATGGATTGTATAGCATGTTACAAGCTTTCCAAAATGTCAAAGAACTCTCCAAGATCATTCATGGTTAGGGAGAATCAAAAGTTTGAAATTGGCAAATCATCACTTTTGTCCAAGGCATTTTACACCATGCTACAAGTTGCAAAATCTGTCCAAACCTTACTTGTACTTGGTTTACAGGTTATAATCCTTTCTACACTCATAAATTAAATTCAAACACATTGGATTAAGGCTTTGTTCTGATCTATGAAGCATTATACAAAGGTTTAATCCATTTTTGGCAAAAAGTTAACAATGCCATTAACATAAAGCATGCTTTTGGCAATTTTGTTTGTCTTGAGCCATGGACCTGATTTCTTTATGCAAACAAAGTTCACTAATATCAGCAGGCCTAAGCTAGAAAGTACAACCCTTGGCATTGTCAACTTCAACTTTTGCTTCAAAAGCAAGTAACTTGCAAAAGTCAAGATATCTTTGGAATCTGATAAGAGCAAGCTTTGTACACATTTCAAATAACTTCAACACAATGTCTAAGGCCAGAAACACGAGCTCCGAGCCTCTCAAACATCCAAATACACCAAAACACCAACTTATTCCCAAAACAGGGCAAGTTCTGCAAATCAGAATCCATCTTCACATTGCCTCGTACGTTTTGTCCCAAACCACTTCAAACACTTTCTAAACAACCCACCTGAACTATCCAAGCCATTGTTCATCAACTGTAACTTCATTTTCAAGCTTCACCATTTTTAAATTCTGAGTTGTAGGTTGACTTCTACAAGGAGACTCAAGCCATTTCAAAGCAGGCCAAGCATTGGGGGAGGTTAAGGGAACATCAAGCAAGCTCAAAAGTCCTTCAGGCCTCACCAAAAGTTGCTACATTGCCATACTCGAGTTTGACTGAAACAGGTATTTTCCAACTTTCTATCTCCTTATTTAGGCATTATTAAGCTTAGGTTTGTGAAGCAAAAATGTAATCCTCATTGTCCTTGAGCTGTACATATGCATAGAATTCATTTATGTTAACTGAGCTAGGAGTATTTGATAGTTGAACTTACTGAAAAAATTAGGTTATAAATTAGGGGCACTAAAATTTTCCTTGGTTTCTTAGAGTTAGATCAAGTTTTTTACATGGTTAGAATCGTGTGATCAAGAGCTATAACTTTCATGTTGCAAGTTTTTGTTTTTGAGCACGTATGCAGGAGTTCCAGATTTGAACATGGCTCGCGCGTTTTCTTTGTCTCAAGGTCAGGGATGAAGGCAACTTGGGCTGGGCCTGGCCTGCCTTGCTTTTGACACCCCCCATCCTGCTTTTTGCACCCCCTTGGCCCATTTGATTTATTTTTGTATTTTTTTTATTTCTTTTACATTTCTGACTTTTTATTTATTTTTCTAAATATTTAAAATCACAAAAAATATTCTCTTAATTTTTCACATTTTATTTTATTATTTTATTATTTTTTGGACATAGAAATAATTTATTAATAATAATATACTTTTATTTTCTTAAATAAAACTTGTAAATATTATATATTTTTATTTTTATTATTTATACACTTAAATAATATTTTCTCACACATTTTAATTTTTTAACACTTTTGTATATATTTTATTTATTTTCTTGTACATAAATAAATAATATAATATATATATATTCTTAAAACAAAAACTAGGGTTTCCACCCTTTCAAAAATAATCATTAATATTTTTCTTATTTTTGAGACAAAATAATTTATTTTACATACATAAAATAAATACAAAAACATTTTTTGCATATTTATATTTAACTGCACATTTAAATATTTGTCAATTTATTATTTGTACAATAAATTCAATATGGTTGTAATAGTTTTAGGGTTTTATTTTGTGCAATATCCCCCTATTCAAACTTGTATCCCCTTCCCCATAATAATGTTGTAATAGTCTTAGATTTACTTTTACGCATTTTATCGCTTTCAAATGCCATGATAGTAAATTAGGGTTTTGTATGCAAAGACCAAAATCAAAACAAATAGCATGACTAAACACACGACAAAAATGCATGAAAATGAAAACACAATGCACACAAGCACCCCTAGGGTTTCATCCACTTGTTGCCTCAAAAACATGGCCATGGTATGCATGCTAGGTATCTTGGCAAAACAAAATCAAAACAAAAAAATCATAGTCCCTCGATGACGCTATCTTGGTTACCTATACAAAAATGATCTAGTCCCTCAAAAAATTTGCTAAGATACTTAGCACCATTGCTATCATGGTCATACAATGACCCACGCCCGTCCCGTTTAACATCTAAAGACAAGGTTGTTTACCAAATACAATGGTAAAACAACAATGTCAAAAGGGTTTAAAATGTGAAGGAAAGATCTTTGAGTAGGTAGGTAGATGCTCCTAGTTACTTGATCAAACTTGCAAACCATCCTTGCTAATTTCAAAAACACACAACACAATTTCAAAACTTTTCCTAAAACAAACTTTCAAAAATTGAAACATTTTTCAAAAGACAAACAACTTTGTATAAATTCAAACAAGAATCATTACAAAGGTTGCCTAGACAAAGGCCTCTTTTCAAAATACTTCCAAAACCACACACAAAAGCACCATTTCAAACAATTGAAAAGCAAAAGCAAGTGATCTAAAACAAGTAACTAAGAGCCCATGGAAAACCATGGATGAAAAGGTTGCTAGCACCTTCCATTTTCATAATCCCGAACCCAAAAGCAATCTCAAAGGTATTTCATGTGCTTTTTGACCTTTCCTTTGGATAAAATAAAAAGTCAGTGGCGACTCTTGCTAAACCGAAACATTTGCGAACATAAACGCGAAACCTCAAGTCAGTTCTCCCACCGCATCACAGAACTGGAGACTATGCTGGGGAAGATTATAAAAGTTGGGTTACCTTAGGGTTTTATATCACCTTTACATGCTTATCTTGTTTGACTTGATTGCTTTACATTTGGTTCTATTGTTTGGGTTTGAAATCCTCTACCCGGATTTGGGAAACATTCATAGGTAAATAGCAATACGTTATGGAAAATGTGTGGGGTATGCCGACATGGTTGAAGCAATAGCTATATTAGTGCGACATATTTGTGGGTACCGGTAGCCTTTGAGTTAATCAAAGAGAATACGGGGCCGCTGAGTGATGTCATGAAGCACTAATGGACTTTTAGAACCTTTACTTGACCAACTTGGCCTTTTTAGGAGTAGTGAGATGACCGGCTTTGGTGTAGTCCGAAGTTGGTAGATATTCGATACTACACTCATTGAGGGTTGTTTTCTTGGAATATTTTGGTTGCCAGTAAAGTGGCTAAACTGAAACAATGAACACAGAAAATAATCCAGTGATATTGAGCTCCTTGGAACCCGGTTACTATTTATAGGACAGGTTGAGCCAACTAAACTTCAAGAGGGTACTTACCTATGAAACCCCATGCAAGCCTGAAACTAGGAACTTGTGTGATTTGTTTGTACATATATACTTGTGCATAACATCATGGACATCATGAAGCATCATATGCATCCACTAACCATTTCAAGGATTTGGATCTTCATCTTTGTTCCTGTTTTGTAGGTAATGGATTCACTTCGCAGGAAAACAATTCAAGTCAACCTTGTGAGAATTCCTCCTCAACTAAAGGAGATAGCTTCAAGGATTCCTAAGAATTCTCCATTCACCGAGAGGCATGGTCGTCTTCTCAACTTAGTCAACACCAACACTGAGGAATACATGGTGAAAGTTCTCTTCCAGTTCTTTGACCCTCTACACCATTGCTTCACATTTCCTGATTACCAGCTTGTGCCTACTTTGGAGGAATTTTCTCAACTCTTGAGGATTCCTATTCTCCATCAACTACCCTACAATGGTACGGAAAGAGATCCAGAGCCTGAAGATGTTGCTCAAGCCTTACACTTGCAACCATCTGATATCATAGGCCATTGGGAAACTAGAAGTGGTGTCAAAGGTTTCTTGTTAAGGTTTCTGTTTGAGAAGGCCCAAAGCTACTGGAATTCATTGGACTTACAAGCTTTTGAGGAGATTGTAGCTCTTCTCATCTATGGGATGGTCTTGTTCCCAAACCCTGACCAGCTTATAGATATCAGTGTTGTCAAGATCTTCATGGCTCGCAACCCGGTGCCTACATTACTTGGGGATATCCTCCACTCATTTCACACTCGAACAATGAGGAAAAGAGGTCTTCTCATGTGTTATACTCCTCTACTGGCAAGATGGTTTATTTCTCATCTTCCCCAATCAGTTTTGAAGAATGAGCAAGGCTTAAGATGGTCACAATGATTGATGACTCTTACACATTCAGATGTTCATTGGTGTTCACGATCCCGAGAAAATATTATCATCATTGATCGTTGTGGGGAATTCCCTAATGTCCCACTACTTGGCATTAGGGGAGGCATTACCTACAACCCTTGCTTGGCTCTGAGACAGTTTGGATATGCCCGAAGGGATGGCCCACATGACATGTTGATTCCAGACTTGGTTTTTTGACTTCGACAACGACGATCAAGGACTTCGACAAAGGTTTATCCGAGCTTGGAGAATGCCCAACAAGGTGGACAGTAAGACCTTGGGACACAAGAATTCCATCCCCCTTGAGCCTTACCTCAAGTGGGTACGAACCCGCGCCCAAAGTCTTATGATGCCTTACCCCTACATTCTTCCTATGATCAAAGAGCCTGTTATGGAAGGAGAGGTTCCATACACCCTCCTACATCCTGACATGCCAACATCACTAGAAGATTTACAAAGGAGTTGGATACAGCTCAAAGGAGAACGCGATACTTTTGAAGCCCAATTCTACGCAAGTGAGAAGAAGGTTTTGGAACTTACTCGCTAACTTCACGAAGAGCAGAATCTCAACACTTACATTGCACCAAAGAGGATGCGCAACGTCTTTTTACATTAGAATTTTGTATTATTTTTCCCGTGGGGCATTGATGTACTAACAAATTCTATCTTATTATTATGACGTGTGTTCCTTTTTGTTTACAACAAATTTGAATTTCTGAATCCTTGTATGCATTACATGAATACACATCATTCATCATATGCATAAACAGGTCTTCACACCAGGTTTCCTTATCTCTCTATTGTTTATTTCAGCAAGATGGATATAGAGCAGACGGTCAAGGACTTACAAGCGCAGAATTCACAGTTCCAACAACTACTCATGACCTTGGCAAAGGGTCAGGAGGAGCTCAAAACTCTACTGGAAAAGGAAAAGGAGAAAAAGAAAAAGAAGAGGGTTGGTGTGGCTACCATGGGTCGAAGATTTAAAGGTCAAGCTAGAAGGGTCCTGGATTTCCCCTCAACATCTGATGAAGGGGTAGGAAAAGGTAAAGGAACTGCAGTGCAATCTGAGTTTGAGGAAGAAGAAGGGGAGGAGGATGAAGACTATTCTGAACAGCAGTACCCTCCTGCAGACGACAAATACAAGAACCTGGAAGAACGTCTGGCAGCTATAGAGGTACAGAGAGTGCCTGGGCTGGACTTTGAGGAGCTAGGGTTGGTTGCTGGGATTTTGATTCCCCCTAAATTCAAGGTGCCTCTTTTTGATAAATACGATGGTTTGTCTTGTCCAAAGATGCATCTGTGATCTTATGTCAAAAAAATTCAACCTCATTCTTCTGACAAGGATCTGTGGGTCCATTTCTTCCAGGACAGTCTTTTGGGGACGCAGTTAGATTGGTTCTACCAGCTAGAGAGGTATGATGTGCACAATTGGGAGGATTTGGCTGCTGCCTTTTACATACAATATCAATATAATGCGGACTTAGCACCAACCCGTACTCAATTACAGAGTATGGGCATGGTATCAAATGGAGGTTTCAAAGAGTATGCCCAGAAATGGAGAGACTTGGCGGGACGAGTACAACCACCTCTATATGAGAGGGAGCTGGTAGATATGTTCTTGGGTACACTGTCAGGCCCCTTTTTCAATCACCTGATTGGAAGTTCGTCTGCGGGGTTCACTGAGTTGATTCTGACCGGTGAGAGAGTTGAAGCCGGCATAAAGAGCTAGAAAATTCAAAAGGATGCATCTGCTTCCGCAGCCATCAAAAAGACCTTTCCAGCAAAAAAAGAAGTCTCGGTTGCCTACTCCCAAAGAGGTCAAGGAAGAGTTGGGTGTCGGCCAGTGGTGGGGGTTGTAGTGATTCAGAAGTCTGCAGTTGATCAGCCTAGAAACAATCAACCCAGAACCAACCAAGCAAGGGTGGAAAGGCCTGCACGGCAATTCACTCGGATCAATATGACACCTGCTCGGGTTCTCCCTCATCTATTGAAGTTAAACCTTGCAAGTTTGAAAGAGGCACCAAAGAATTCGAATACATCTTCTCCTTACTACCATTCAAATGCCAAGTGCGCTTATCATTCAGACAGCCTGGGGCACGACACCAACAATTGTTGGGCCCTCAAAAATAAGATTCAGGACTTGATAGATGCTAAAGAAGTTGAATTTGACGCCCCTAAACAGCCTAATGTGATCTCAGCTCCAATGCTAAAACATGGTCATAATGCCCATGCTGTTGAAGAGGACCTTTTTGTTGCTACTGTTGATGATTTGATGACTCCGCTACCGATAATCAAGTTGAATTTGTTGAAGGTTGGGGTTTTCCCAGGATGTGAAGAAGATTGTTGCCTTTGTTCATCCTTACCAACCGACTGTCCATTGTTGAAGTTAGGCATCCAACGCCTAATGGATAACCAAGAAATCCTTTTTGAAAAGACTCTTGTTACACCGACTCCTGTCAATGATATTTCAATAATTACCATATCCGCCAATCTTTCCAAGGTATCCAAAAGACCTGTTAAGATTACATCCGATCCGAAGATTGTACCTTTGAAGATAACCATGTCGGGGCCTATCCCGTACAAGTCCAACAAATCAATACTGTGGAACTATGGGGGAGAGATTTTCTACCACGGTATTAAACAAATTGAATCGACTGAAGAGAGCTCTGATGAAGAGATTTCCGACATTGGAAACATTGCCAGAACGAGTAAAATCACCCGCAGTGGAAGAATTTTCTCTCCGGAGATTGCTCCTCCAAGGGCAATCTTCGGACCCTCAGTTGCTCCTAAGGTTACCCCTGTACTGGTCAACATATCTGCGAGAACTCCAGTTATTGAAGAAATTGTAACTCTTGTGGTTGTCCCCTCTGCTGCTGTTGATGATAGAGGGAAAGGGATCCAAGAAGAGCCTATCAGGACGAGGGCTCAGCCATTGATCATCCCTGAAACCTCTCAAAAAGAAATGGAAGAGATTTTGAAAATAATCAAGAAAAGCGATTATAATGTTATGGAGCAACTGGGGCAAACCCCCTCAAAAATCTCTATGTTGGCCTTGCTGCTTTGCTCAGAAGCTCATGCCAAAGCATTGATCAGATTCTTGAAGACGGCCCATGTGCCCCAGGAAACCTCCGCGGACCAGTTCCAGGAATGTGTAGCTAGCCTAACAGTAGACAATGGTCTCGGATTCTCCGACGCCGATTTAACAATCAAAGGGAGGAAACATAATGACGCTTTGCATGTCTCGGTAGAATATAGAGAGACTACTCTAGCACACGTTCTGGTAGACACTGGTTCATCGCTGAACGTCCTACCAAAGAAAGCATTGGATAGGCTAGATTGTGAAGGTTTAACCTTGAAGCCCAGCAACATCATTGTCATAGCCTTTGATGGTTCTAAAAGGATGGTCCACGGGGAGGTGGACATCCCAATTAAAGTGGGAACTGAAACCTTCAATTCCACATTCTATGTCATGGACATCCGTCCCTCCTATTCTTGCTTGTTGGGAAGACCCTGGATTCATCATGCTGGAGCCGTCACTTCAACTCTGCATCAGAAGCTTAAGTGCCCTGTCCAGGGGAAAATCGTGACAGTTGGTGAAGAGGAATACATGATAAGCCATCTTAATTCTTTCCGCTATATGGAATTGGATGGTGAATTCATCGAAACCCCCTTTCAGCATTTCGAAGAGGTAGCTCAGGAGGTTGCGGTAACCAAGACAGTGTCGTCTGTACCCATGATTACCAGAACACTGCCTCGGATGTCGTCACTCAAAGATGCAAAGGTTGTGATTGAAGAAGGAGGAAGCACAATCTGGGGACAACTTCCTGATTTTCCTTTCAAATCTAATAAATTCGGCTTGGGTTTCACTGCTTCTGCTCAAAAGGCTATGCGTCGCTCCCGGGCTGGAGGGCCACTAGTGAAGATCACCCATCATGGAGTCAATGCTTTGGAGGATGGTGAAGAGGAGAGCAATTTGGAAGACTGGATTTTCCCTACTGTGGAAGGAGGACTGTGCAATTGGGAGGCAAAGGACTTTATTCCCATTACTTTCATCAATCAGTAATTTATCTTTCAAACATTTCTGTTGGTTTGTAATAATTCTTAAACAATTCGTACACTTTCAACCTTTTGCCTTACCCAAGGTACATAGGTCCATTTGTAAGGGTTTGATTTTTCATCTTCATATGCCATTTTAATGAATCATGGACGTTTTCACATATAAACTTTTGTGTTCATTTTCTTTCTTTTTACATTTTTATTTGTTTAAAGGTGGCTATCCCTTACACACACCCACACTCACCAATGCAGGTACCCATCCATTCTGGATTCCATGGGTAACAATTTTGCTATGGCCTTCAGTGACTCTGAAGATCTGGTCTACCATGCCGAATACGAAGGTGATGAAGACTGTGAAGTGCCTGGAGAATTGGCTAGACTGCTACAACAGGAAGAAAGGGCTATTCTACCTCATGAGGAGATTTTAGAGACCATCAACTTGGGTACAGAGGAAGACAGAAAAGAAGTTAGAGTGGGTGCCAACCTAGAGCCAAGTTTCAAGGAGCGCTTAGTTCAGCTGTTGAATGAATATGTTGAGATCTTCGCCTGGTCTTACAAAGACATGCTGGGACTTGATACAGATATTGTGGTTCACCGTCTCCCTACAAGAGAAGATTGTCCACCAATTAAACAGAAAGTTCGCCGCATGAGGCCCGACATGTCTGAAAAGATCAAAGCTGAAGTTATGAAGCAGTTCAATGTTGGATTTCTCGCTGTTACTTCCTATCCACAATGGGTTGCTAACATTGTGCCCGTGCCTAAGAAGGACGGCAAAGTGAGAATGTGCGTGGATTACAGAGACTTAAACAGGGCTAGCCCTAAAGATTACTTTCCACTACCGCACATTGACATCTTGGTTGACAATACAGCTCAGCACAAGGTATTTTCTTTCATGGACAGATTTTCAGGGTACAACCAGATCAAAATGGCCCCTGAAGACATGGAGAAAACTACTTTTGTTACACAGTGGGGTATGTTCTGCTATAAAGTGATGCCATTCTGACTGAATAATGTCGGGGCAACCTATCAACGTGCCATGGTAGCTTTGTTTTATGATATGATACATCATGAGATAGAGGTCTACGTAGACGACATGATAGCCCGTTCACAAACTGAAGAAGAACACCTCGACCATCTGCAAAAGTTGTTTGTCAGGTTGAAGGAGTATAAGCTCAGACTGAACCCTAACAAGTGCACTTTCAGAGTCAGGTCTGGTAAACTCTTGGGTTTCATTATCAGTAACAAAGGCATCGAGGTTGATCCTACCAAAGTCAAAGCTATACAAGAAATGCCTGCCCCTCGCACTGAGAAGGAGGTCAGAGGTTTCTTGGGACGCCTAAACTACATTGCAAGGTTCATTTCTCACCTAACATCTACCTGTGAACCAATCTTCAAGCTGTTGAAGAAAGATCAGGTGGTTAAATGGAATGATGACTGTCAAGTTTATTTCGATAAAATCAAGGAGTATTTGCTGGAACCTCCTACCTTGATGCCACCCGTTGAAGGAAGGCCGTTAATCATGTATATGACCGTCCTAGAGAATTCAATGGGGTGCGTACTGGGCAACCATGATGAGTCTGGCCGAAAAGAGCATGCCATTTATTACCTTAGCAAAAAGTTTACCGACTGTGAGACCCGATACTCACTGCTCGAGAAAACTTGCTGCGCTTTGGTATGGGCTGCTCGCCGGCTAAGGCAGTATATGTTGACTCATACCACTTTGCTGATCTCTAAGATGGATCCGATCAAGTACATCTTTGAGAAGCCTGCTTTATCCAGAAGAATCGCTAGATGGCAGATGATCCTAACGGAATACGATATACAGTACACGACCTAAAAAGCTATAAAAGGGAGTGTGCTATCCGATCATCTGGCTCATCAAGCTGTCGAAGATTACCAATCCATGAGGTTTGACTTCCCCGACGAGGATATCATGACATTGGACAACATTGAAGAGAACAGACCGTATGACGGACCTGAACAAGGATCCCAATGGACCCTGTACTTTGATGGTGCCTCCAACGCACTTGGCAACGGTATCGGCGCAGTACTTATCTCTCCAGAAGGTTGCCATACACCTTTCACTGCCAGACTTTGCTTCAGCTGCACCAACAACATGGACGAGTATGAAGCTTGTATCTTTGGTCTCAAGGTTGCAATTGACTTGGGAATCAAATCGTTGATTGTATTTGGGGACTCAGCTTTGGTCATCAGTCAGATCAAAGGAGAGTGGGATACTAAACATCCAAACCTCATCCCTTACAAAGAACATGTCCTGACATTGTTACCACATTTCGAGCAGATTACCTTCGAGCACTTCCCGCGAGAAGAAAATCAGCTAGCAGATGCTCTAGCTACAATGTCATCCATGTTTAAACTTAACTGGGATAATGAGGCTCCCCAAATCACCATTGAACGGATGGACGAACCTGCACATTGTCACGAGATTAATACCGAAGATGTAGTGGATCGACCTTGGTTTCATGACGTCAAAAGGTATCTCGAGGCTCAAGAATACCCTGAAGGAGCTTCAGTCAACGACAAAAAGTTCTTAAGGAGATTCTCAGCTAAGTTCTTCTTGAGCAATGGCATCCTATACAAGCGCAATCATGATTGCATTCTGCTCCGTTGTATGGACAAGATTGAAGCTAAACAGATCATGGTTGAACTGCACAATGGTACCTTCGGCACTCACTCTAGCGGGAATACGATGGCTAAGAAGATTCTAAGGGCAGGCTATTACTGGTCTACCATGGAAGCTAACTGCTATTAACATTCCCGCACTTGTCACAAATGTCAAATCTATGCGGACAAGGTACATATACCTCCAGTTCCTCTCAATGTCTTAACAGCTCCTTGGCCATTCGCTATGTGGGGGATCAACATGATTGGGGAGATCAAGCCTACAGCATCCAATGGACACTGTTTCATCCTCGTGGCCATTGACTACTTTACCAAGTGGGTCGAAGCAGCGTCCTTCGCATCCGTCACAAAGAATGTTGTTGCCCGCTTCATCAAGCAGAACCTCATTTGTCGGTACGGTATCCCTGAAAGGATCATCACTGACAATAGTACAAACCTTAACAATACTATGATCACTGCTTTGTGCGAACAGTTCCAGATTCAACATCACAATTCATCTCCCTATCGGCCAAAGATGAACGGTGTTGTCGAAGCTGCGAACAAAAATATCAAGAAGATCATACAAAAGATGACAGTCACCTACAAGGACTGGCATGATATGTTACCGTTTGCTCTGCATGGGCACCGTACCACGGCACGCACATCAACTAGGGCAACACCATATTCTTTGGTATACGGCATGGAAGTTGTTTTACCTATCGAGGTTCAGATTCCCTCCTTGAGAATCACGAAGGATGATGGTTTGAGTGAAGACGATTGGATTCAGACCCGACTTGATCAACTTAACTTGATTGACAAGAAGAGACTTATTGTTGTTTGTCATGGTCAGACGTATCAAAAACGGATGATCAAGGCATTCTACAAGAAAGTCAGACGACAAGTATATCAAGTTGGGGATCTGGTTATCAAGCGCATCATCTTGCCGCAATTTGATCCCAGGGGAAAATGGACTCCTACCTACGAAGGACCATTTGTGATCAAAAACATATTTTCTGGTGGGGCAATGATCCTGACCACCATGGACGACGACGACCTGCCGCACCCTGCGAATGCAGACATAGTCAAAAGATACTACGCATAAATGACCCGACAAGTTGAAAACTCGAAAGGGCGACTTGGGAAAAAAGGGCATCCCGGTGAATCGAAACCCTAAAAGGGCGGTTCAGGCAAAAAATAGGGATAAATAAAAAAATTTGTACACCCGGCAAGTTGAAAACCCGAAAGGGCGACTTGGGCAAAAAAGGGTTTCCCGGTGGACTGAAAACCCGAAAGGGAGGTCCAGGAAAAAGTTAGGGAATTAAAGCATATGACTATGTCTCGTCGGATCACTTTAAGGACAATCTCTTCACAGACAAGCTCCGGGCTTCTGATCAATTTAATCATCTTCGTACGAAGCAACGAATGGACAAGATATTCAGAGTTACGAAGGCTATAGCAGAATGGGAACCCCATGGAATTTTTACACATAGCCATCTTTCTTTGTATAAATTTTTCTCAATTTTTATGACAACATTCTCTTACTAGGATGTTTGTTTCCTTTGTACAAAATACTTACACAAAGTTAATACAAAGATACTTCAAAGTGCAGAAAACTATTTGCCTTTTCTTCTTTTTACACTTGTGTTTTATTTGAAAACGTCCAATGATTTATTAAATGAGCATATGCATTTGAATATAATCACTGTTTACAAATAAACGAAATGTGAAAGAATAATTACTGACAGGTTGAAAGTATAGGAAAACGTCTCTAGGCTATTCCAAGAAAAATCCCCTGCAGTACATCATCTAGATCCCCAGCGGAGCTAAAAACTTGAAATACATATCCCCAGCGGAATCAATTTCAACATCCTCACCAGAGTCCAAACTTCAAACTCCCAATCCCCGACGGAGTTACATTTCAAACCATAAATTCCCATCAGAGTTAAGTTTTCAAATTCCCAATCCACAGCGGAGCAAAAACATTGAACTACAGACCCTCAGCGGAGATGAAACCTTCTTCCCCAGTCAAGTCAAATTTCCAACTACCAATCTACAGCGGAAACCATTCAGTTTTTCCCAGATTCCCCAATAAGTTGTCTTAAAGTCTGAGAATCAACCAGATAACAATTAACTTTTATCCCCAACCTAGGATAATTCCCCAGTAGATTGGCATACAACCCAAACTCCTGAACTTTTTCCAAATAGGAATAAGCTTTTTCCCCAGAGAGTCTTGAACTTACTTTCCAGCAGGATAGCTACTCCCCAGCAGTATAGCTATTCCCCACAGAGTTTTTACTCCCCAACAGAATGAAGATTCTCATTCTCAACTCCCCAGTTTGAAGTCCCCAAGGATTCAAATTCCCCTAGCTGATTGAAGATTCTCATTCCTAATTCCCCAGTGAAGTTTCCAGAGTTTTCATTACTCCCAGCATGAATTTGTCGGAATTTATTTTTAATCCCCTGTAGATCTAAGATTCTCATTCTCACTTCTCAGTGAAGCCCCCAAGGTTTCAATTTCCCCAGGAGATCGAAGTTTCTCATTCTTAATTCCCCGCTGAAACCATCAGAGTCTTCCTTATTCTCCAGCAGATCAAGGTATTTCTGTTATCTAATCCCCAATAGAGATCGTCAGAGTTTTTCCTTATTCCCCAGCCGAGTAAAGATTCCCATTCGTGTAATCTCCAGCCATAGTCATCAAAGTTCTCGGGATTATCCAAGCAGGTTTCTCAAACAACACTTGGTATCATTCTCACAACAGAATATTTATCATCCTCCAACTCCAAAGACTTGAAGGATCCCTATCCCCAGGAAATTCCTGAAGGATTCTCATATCCCCACAGAAGTTGTCAAAGTTCTTGATAATCCCCGCGAGTTGCCGAGGATTTTCTATCCCCAACAGTGGTCCAAGGATTTCTCATCCTCAGCAATCAAAGATTTTGAATATCCAATAGCGGTCAAGGATTTATTTTCCCTGGCAGCAGTCAAGGATTTTATTATCTCCAACAGCGGTCAAGGATTTATTTTTCCTGGCAGCAGTCAAGGATTTATTTTCCTCAGCAAGACAGCAAATCAGCTTACATGCGTATACATTACATTCATATATCATAAACATTGATAAAACACATTTTATTACATCATACATTTCATGCAACATAGCTTTGTGTTTCAGCTAACAATTTACCCTTTTTCAGGATAAGATTAAAAGTTATCTTTAACAAATATTCAAAGATTTCAGATATAGTACAGATACACTCCAAGGCATGGAAGTCATTATGTTACTCATTCAGATCTCTTATTCAGATACAGTATGGATACACCCCAAACACGGAGGTCATTCTATTACTCATTCAGAATTCAACAATCAGATACAGATTAGATACGCTCCAGATACGGAAGCCATTCTATTTCTCATTCAGATTCAACTATCAATTTCAAGTTCAGATACACTCCAGACACGGAAGTCATTCTGTCACTTATTCAGATCCCAGTTATAGTTCAGATACACTCCAGACACGGAAGTTATTCTTCTACTCATACAGATCTCAACTTCAGATACAGTCCAGATACGCTCCAGACACGGTTTCCATTCTGTCACTCATTCAGATCTTATCCCCAGCCCAGAGATGCTCCAGACATGGATGTAATTCTGTCGCTTATTCAGATTTCAGATTCAGATACAATACAGATACACTCCAGACACGGAAGTCATTCTGCTGTTCATTCAAGAATCAAATACAGTTACAGCTCGGATATTCTCCAGACACGGACGCCATTCCATTGCTCATACAGATCCAATCTCCAGATACAACTCAGAAACGTTCCAGATACGGATACCATTTTGATGTTCATTCTCCTGATTTTCAACAAACATTCTTGGATGGCATATTTAAGCCCATCTCCGACAAGATTTTGTCACCTCTCCAAATGGCATCTTTAAGCCCATTCCCTCAACTACATTTTGATGAGTGCAAATTTACGGGCACTCTAGTGTCCAATCATCTTTTACCTTCGAGTCACGAACGACAAACTCGCCAATCTAACTCTTCAGGTTCAAGAAGATTGAACAGGGGCAGCTGTTGTACCCCAAAATTTTCCCTCTCATTTTATCAAGATTTCCCCTCACAAGGCTCCTTGGACTCCATACAGGATTAGGGTTTGCTCTGCTCAAGACATCTCCTTGCACTGATGACCTGAAATTAGGGTTTGAGTTTGCACAGGGATTTTTGGACTTTCAATGCCCCATGTGACTTTCATACTTCATGTTGGACTTATAAGATTGCACATACCAAGTTTCAAGCCTTGAATCAAATTTTTGCCCAGACAATTGGACAGTTGACCTAGAAATCAGTTGTATTGGGGAAAAAGTCAATTGTGGCCAATTTACAGTCAAACCTCATAATTTTTGATCCACATAAACATTATAGACTCATATGAACCATTTGATCAAGTTTGGACCACAACTCCTCAAGAAATTTGATCAGATCATCAAGAGGGCAAAATGGTCATTTTTAGGGTGTTGACTGCAGAAGGGCAATTTCTGATTTTTAACCTAGCCAATGGAAAATTTGGTTCAAGCATGGATTCAAGGACTAAATGGAATCATCTTGGCCTAATCACAAGGTTCAAAAGATCTCAAATGCATTGGATTGACAGATGAATTTTCCAGTCAACTGATCAAAAATCAACTGTACACTGAAAAGTCAAACTTTGACTTTTTGGTCAAAATCAAGTGCCAAGGGTCATTTTTCATCAAGATGTGTCAAAACATGAAACTTGTTCACCAAGAAACCTAACTTTGGAAATTAGGGTTTAAGATTGAAAATTTTCATAACTTAGAAATTTTCTAAGTTATGAAATTTTCTTATTTTTTTCCCAACTTTTTCACCATGATGCAATTGGATTCAAACAAAACTTCCAACATGAAAGTGGTAGTCCTCCACAAAATTTACAACTTTTATTCACAAAGTTTTCCCAAAAGATGCTTTGGTCTCAAGTTATGATTTTGTGAACAAGGGTCCATGAAACTTTTAACTTAGTGAAATTTTGCCCTATTTTAGGCAGGATTTTGACCTATCTTCATGGCAATTTTTCACATAGTTCCTAGTAGAATCTCAAAATGCATTTCAAATATGGATTGTAGAGCATGTTACAAGCTTTCCAAAATGTCCAAGAAATTTCCAAGGTCATTCATGGTTAGGGAGAATCAAAAGTTTGAAATTGGCAAATCATTACTTTTGTCCAAGGCATTTTACACCATGCTACAAGTTGCAAAATCTGTCCAAACCTTGCTTGTACTTGGTTTACAGGTTCTAATCCTTTCTACACTCATAAATTAAATGCAAACATATTGGATTAAGGCTTTGTTCTGATCTATGAAGCATTATACAAAGGTTTAATCCATTTTTGGCAAAAAGTTAACAATGACATTTACATAAAGCATGCTTTTGGCTATTTTGTTTGTCTGGAGCCATAGTCCTGATTTCTTTATGCAAACAAAGTTCACTAATATCAGGAAAGGTATACCAACTATCAGCAAGCCTAAGCTAGCAAGTACAGCCCTTGGCATTGTCAACTTCAACTTTTGCTTCAAAAGCAAGTAACTTGCAAAAGTCAAGATATCTTTGGAATCTGAAAAGAGCAAGCTTTGTACACATTTCAAACAACTTCAACACATTGTCTAAGGCCAGAAACATGAGCTCCAAGCCTGTCAAACGCCCAAATACACCAAAACACCAACTTCTGCCCAAAACAGGGCAAGTTCTGCAAATCAGAAGCCATCTTCACATTGCCTCGTGCGTTTTGTCCCAAACCACTTTAAACACTTTCTAAACAACCCACCTGAACTATCCAAGCCATTGTTCATCAACTGTAACTTCATTTTCAAGCTTCACCATTTTTAAATTTTGAGTTTGCAGGTTTACTTCTACAAGGAGACTCAAGCCATTTCAAAGCAGGCCAAGCATTGGGGAAGGTTAAGGGAACATCAAGCAAAGCTCAAAAGTCCTCCAGGCCTCACCAAAAGTTGCTACATTGCCATACTCAAGTTTGACTGAAACATGTATTTTCCAACTTTCTATCTCCTTATTTAGGCAGCATTAAGCTTAGGTTTGTGAAGCAAAAATGTAGTCCTCATTGTCCTTGAGTTGTACATATGCATAGAATTCATTTATGTTAACTGAGCTAGGAGTATTTGATAGTTGAAATTACTGAAAAAATTAGGTTATAAATTAGGGGCACTAAAATTCTCCTTGGTTTCTTAGAGTTAGATCAAGTTTTTTACATGGTTAGAATCGTGTGATCAAGAGCTATAACTTTCATGTTGCAAGTTTTTGTTTTTGAGCACGTATGCAGGAGTTCCAGATTTGAACATGGCTCGCGCGTTTTCTTTGTCTCAAGGTCAGGGATGAAGGCAACTTGGGCTGGGCCTGGCCTGCCTTGCTTTTGACACCCCCCATCCTGCTTTTTGCACCCCCTTGGCCCATTTGATTTATTTTTGTATTTTTTTTATTTCTTTTACATTTCTGACTTTTTATTTATTTTTCTAAATATTTAAAATCACAAAAAATATTCTCTTAATTTTTCACATTTTATTTTATTATTTTATTATTTTTTGGACATAGAAATAATTTATTAATAATAATATACTTTTATTTTCTTAAATAAAAACTTGTAAATATTATAAAAATATTATATATTTTTATTTTTATTATTTATACACTTAAATAATATTTTCTCACACATTTTAATTTTTTAACACTTTTGTATATATTTTATTTATTTTCTTGTACATAAATAAATAATATAATATATATATTTTCTTAAAACAAAAACTAGGGTTTCCATCCTTTCAAAAATAATCATTAATATTTTTCTTATTTTTGAGACAAAAAATAATTTATTTTACATACATAAAATAAATACAAAAACATTTTTTGCATATTTATATTTAATTGCACATTTAAATATTTGTCAATTTATTATTTGTACAATAAATTCAATATGATTGTAATAGTTTTAGGGTTTTATTTTGTGCAATATCCCCTATTCAAACTTGTATCCCCCTCCCCATAATAATGTTGTAATAGTCTTAGATTTACTTTTACGCATTTTATCGCTTTCAAATGCCATGATAGTAAATTAGGGTTTTGTATGCAAAGACCAAAATCAAAACAAATAGCATGACTAAACACAAGACAAAAATGCATGAAAATGATAACACAATGCACACAAGCACCCCTAGGGTTTCATCCACTTGTTGCCTCAAAAACATGGACATGGTATGCATGCTAGGTATCTTGGCAAAACAAAATCAAAACAAAAAGATCATAGTCCCTCGATGACGCTATCTTGGTTGCCTATAGAAAAATGATCTAGTCCCTCAAAAAACTTTCTAAGATACTTAGCACCATTGCTATCATGGTCATACGATGACCCACGCCCGTCCCGTTTTAACATCCAAAGACAAGGTTGTTTACCAAATACAATGGTAAAACAACAATGTCAAAAGGGTTAAAAATGTGAAGGAAAGATCTTTGAGTAGGTAGGTAGATGCTCCTAGTTACTTGATCAAACTTGCAAACCATCCTTGCTAATTTCAAAAACATACAACATTATTTCAAAACTTTTCCCAAAACAAACATTCAAACATTGAAACATTTTTCAAAAGACAAACACCTTTGTATACATTCAAACAAGAATCATTACAAAGGTTGCCTAGACAAAGGCCTATTTTCAAAATACTTTCAAAATCACACACAAAAGCACCATTTCAAACAATTGAAAAGCAAAAGCAAGTGATCTAAAACAAGTAACTAAGAGCCCATAGAAACCCATGGATGAAAAGGGTGCTAGCACCTTCCCTTTTCATAATCTACCCCCCGAACCCAAAAACAATCTCAAAGGTCTTTCATGTGCTTTTTGACCTTTCCTTTAGATAAAATAAAAAGCCAGGGGCGACTCTTGTAAACCAAAACATTTGCGAACACAAACGCGAAACCTCAAGTCAGTTCTCCCACCGCATCACAGGTACCACTGGGGCTCGAACCCAGGTCCCTTTGGTTACAGGCACGCGCTTCTACCACTGGGGTGGCTATACATCCCTTTATATAAATCAAGTAATAAATACATAAGGCAAACATGTTTCTGAATCCAACTTCATCTTCAACCTCACGCCCAGCCAGAAGCTCTGTACCTTGTTCAAATCTCAACAAAAATAAAAACTGTAAACATGAAACTTGTAGCAAATTTCCTCACGGTTTCAGAAATGTAAAGCATTAAAACTATAGCTCAAAGATAAACATGAATTTTAATGGCCCTATTCTGAACCCTAAAAATCTCAGAAAATTCAATCTTAAAATTCTCTAAGCTCAGGAAAAATTAATGGAAACTATGGACATGGTTAGCTTTAGGGCAATGATATCTACATGTTTTACTCATAAATGAATCATTGATGATGCCTGTATGAAAAGTTCCAAAGTTAGAAAACTTATCTTGCAAGAGGGTATCAGGTTTGAAGTTTGAGCAGCTATCAAGGAGTTCCAATGGTTAGGTTAGCTTCCTCAAGTTCCTAGGAAGCTAATGGAATGCTTAGCTTGAGCTGAAAGGGCCTGAGGAGTGCTGGAGAAGTCCAAGTGCAAAGCTCTGTTTTTAAAAATAGAGGATAGTGTTAATGGTGTTACAGTTCTGTAACAGGGTGTGGGATCAGTTCTAAATGATGTTTAGAAGCTTTAGGAACCAAAAGGCTTGAAAACGCACGAGGGAGTTATGAGTTTCAAGTTTTTGGTCAATTTATGTGAAAATGGAGGTATGAGATGTGATTCTGAGATCTAGGTGTTTTCAGGGCTTAAGCATTCGTGTCTTTTGTGGCAAATAGTTTATCTATGTATAAGCAAAAGGTCTTGAGTGCATTGGACAATCAGAAGTGCAAGTCACAAGCTTTTGGCTAGGTTACTTGATTTTCAAGAAAAGAGGGAAACCAAGTTTCAATGTGAGGTACAAGAATGGGATAGGTGATTGTAAGTGTCTAAACCATTTCTTATGAGTTATAGGACTTGTATGATCAGAAGAGAACAAGTGCAAGGCTCAAGAACAATTTTTGTGCAAAAAAGCACTTTATCAAAATGGCAATGTACACTTTCTTCCAAAAATGGATATAAAGCATGTTCATGCATTGAATGCTTAAAATGAGACCTCTAAAGGTTGTGTAAGCAATTAATTATGGAGTGCCTAACAAGTTTGAGGCCTGAAAAGTAGAGTTCATGCAGCATAGCTTTGAATTTGAATTTTGTTCATCATAAAGTGCCTTGTAATTAAAGTGATAAAACCCTAATTTCATCTCTTCGATTCTCCCTACTCAAGAATGATCTCAAGGAGTTCTTGGACATTTTAGAAATCTTGTGATTTGCTATACAACCCATATTTTAATTTCTTTTGAATATTCCCCTTGGACTATATGAAAAATTGCCATGAAGTTGGGTCAAAATCCTGACCAAATTAGGGCAAAATTTCACTAAGTGTTTTATTTCATGGCCACATGTTTTTAAAATTATAACTTGAGATCCAAGCACTTTTGGAAGTAGTTGTGTAAAGAAAAGTTGTAGATTTCATGGAGATATACAACTTTAGTGTTGGAAGTTTCTCTTGAATCATCTTGCATCATGGTGAAAATTTTGCTCAAAGTTATGAAAAAATAAGAAATTTCCAACACTTAGAAATTTTCTAAGTTTAGAAATTTTCACTTTTCAAAATGAAATCTTGAATTTTGGATTTCTTGATGAATAAGTTTCATATTTTGACATGTTTTGATGAATTATGATCTTTGGCATTTGATTTTGACCAAAAAGTCAAAGTTTGACTTTTCAGTATATAGTTGACTTTTGATCAGTTGACTGAAAAATTCATCTGTCAATCCAATGGACTTGAGCAATGTTTTGAGCCATGTCATTAGGTCAAAATTATGCAATTGGACTCTTGAGGTCATGCCTTAAACCAATTGATCATTTGCTAGGTCAAAAATCAGAAATTGCCCTTTCCCAGTCAAAACCCTAATTTTGACCATTTTGTCCTTTTGATGATCTGATCAAATTTCTTGAGGAATTATGACCCAAACTTGATCAATTGACATATATGAGTTCATGATATTGATATGGATCAAAAATTATTAAGTTTAACTATAAATTGACCATGGTTGACTTTTTCCCCAATATAGTTGATTTTTAGGTCAACTACGTAATTGACTGAGCACAAGTGTGATCCAAAGCTTGAAACCTGACATGAGTAATCTTGGGGGTCCATAATGATCCATGAAAGTCATATGGGGCATTGGAAGTTCAAATATCCTTGTGCAGTCTTAAACCCTAATTTTGGTCATTAGTGCTTAAGGAGGTGTCTTGAGCTGATCAACCCTAGTGCAATCCTGAGCCAAAGGAGATCTTGTGAGCAGATTCTTGATATGTGAGAGGGAAAATTTTGGGGTACAACAGCTGCCCCTGTTCAATCTTCTTAAGCTTGAAGAGTTAGATTGGCGAGTTTGGCCATTCATGACTCGAAGGTGAAAGATGATTGGACACTAGAGTGCCCAGAAATTTGCACTCGGTGGTGTGATGGTAGAGGGAATGGGTTTAAAGATGCCATTTAGAGAGATGATAGAAATTTGTTGGATATGGTATTGTAGATGCCATCCAGAAATGATTGTTGAACAATATATGTAAGCTAAAATCGAATGAGTGTCAGAATGGCGTCCGTGTCTGAAGCGTATCTGAACTGTATCTGAAAGTTAAATTTTGAATGAGTATCAGAATGGCATCCGTGTCTGGAGCGTATCTGAACTGTATCTGAAATTTGAATTTTGAATGAGTATCATAATGGCATCTGTGTCTGGAGCGTATTTGAACTGTATCTGAGAGACTGGATCTGAATGAGTATCAGGATGGCATCCGTATATGGAGCGTATCTGAACTATATATGAAATTTGATTATGAATTAGTATCAGAATGGCATCCGTGTCTAGACCGTATCTGAACTGTATCTGAAAGTTGACTCTGAATGAGTATCAGAATGGCATCCGTGTTTGGAGCGTATCTGAACTGTATCTGAAAGTTGATTATGAATGAGTATCAGAATGGCATCCGTGTCTGAAGCATATCTGAACTGTATCTGAAAGTTGACTCTGAATGGGTATCAGGATGGCATCCGTATCTGGAGCGTATCTGAACTCTATCTGAAAAGCCTTTGAACATTGTTAATGGTAGTTATTGATTAACCTTATCCTGAAAAGGGTTAAATGTTAGCTAATATGCAATGTCATGTTGTATGAAATGCATGGTATAACGAGATTGTGATACATGTATTTGTGTTATCAATATTTTTGATATATGGATGTGATGTATGTGTATGTGAGCTAATCTGCTATACTGCTGTTGGATATGGGGAAACAAAATCCCCGACTGCTGCTGAGGATACATAGTGCAAGTCTTCATGTTGTGGAGTTGAAGGTGTTGATGAATTTTCGTTTAGAGAAATAAACTATGTTGTAAGGGAAATGTTGTGTGCTGCTTTTAAAATCCTGTTGGGGATTCTGAGAAATTGTATGACTTTTCTGGGGATTGATAACTGGACGCTTTGTTTCGCTGGGGATTAAACTGCACACTGCGAGGGACTTTATGGAAATAGCTTAGAGAGATTTCCCTACCTTAAAGCCATCAGTGATTGTCTTTTTATTTTGTTTATTTTTAAACAGTAATTATGTTCAAATGTATATGTTCAATAATAAATCATTGGACGTTTTTGCAAACAAAACACAAGAGTAAAGAAAAACAAATAGTTTTGCACTTTCAAAGAGATATCTTTGTATTGACTTTGAGTAAGTATTTTTTTACAATGAGACAAACATTCTAGTAAGAGAATGTCGTCGTAAAAAATGAAATTTAATATAAAGAAAAGATAGCTATGTGCAATAATCCCATGGGGTTCCCATTCTGCTATAGCCTTCGTGCCTCTGAGCATCTTGTCTATTTGTTGCCTTGTACGAAGCTGATTTAATTGATCAAAACTGTGGAGTTTGCAGGTTGTCTATAAGGTGATCTAACAGGACATAGTCATACGCTTTAATTCCCTAACTTTTTCCTGGACCGCCCTTTCGGGTTTTCAGTCCACCGGGATACCCTTTCTTGCCCAAGTCGCCCTTTCGGGTTTTCAACTTGTCGGGTGCACATATTTTTTGTTTTATCCCTAATTTTTGCCCAAACCTTTTTTGGTTCGCTGGGATGCCCTTGTTTTGCCTAGGTGTGTCAACCTAGTGGGTTTCTCATGCGTAGTATCTTTTGACTATGTCTGCTTTCACAGGGTGTGGCAGGTCGTCACCATCCATGGTGGTTAAGATCATTTCTCCACCAGAGAATATGCTTTTGATTACAAATGGTCCTTCGTATGTAGGAGTCCATTTTCCCCTAGGATCACCTTGCGGCAGTATGATGCGCTTGATCACTAGATCCCCAACTTGATACACTTGGCATCTGACCTTTTTGTTGAAAGCCTTGATCATCCGTTTTTGGTACATCTGACCATGACAGACAACAGCAAGCCTTTTCTCATCAATCAAGTTCAGTTGATCAAGTCGAGTCTGGATCCAATCTTCTTCATTCAGCCCTGCATCCTTCATAATTCTTAGAGATGGGATCTGGACCTCAATAGGCAAGACAGCCTTCATGCCATATACCAGAGAGTAGGGTGTTGCCCCGGTTGATGTGCGTGTTGTGGTACGATGCCCGTGGAGAGCGAACGGTAGTATCTCATGCCAATCTTTGTATGTGACTGTCATTTTTTGTATGATCTTTTTGATATTCTTATTTGCGGCTTCAACAGCACCATTCATCTTTGGATGGTAAGGGGAAGAATTGTGATGCTGGATCTTGAACTGCTCGCACAAGGCGGTGATCATAGTATTTTTTAGATTCGTACCATTGTCTGTGACGATCCTCTCCGGGATACCATACCAACAGATGAGATTCTTTTTAATGAACCTGGCTACAACATTCTTGGTCGCGGAAGCGAAAGAGTCTGCCTCAACCCACTTTGTAAAATAGTCAATGGCCACTAATATGAAGTGGTGTCCATTGGAGGCTATTGGTTTGATTTCCCCAATCATATCGATGCCCCACATAACAAAGGGCCAAGGAGCCGTCAAGACATTCAGAGGAACCGGAGGTACATGCACCTTGTCAGCATAGATCTTACACTTGTGGCAGGTTCGAGAGTGTTGATAGCAATCAGCTTCCATGGTAGTCCAGTAATAGCCTACCCATAAGATCTTCGTTGCCATCGTATGCCCACTGGAATGGGTACCAAAAGTGCCCTCATGTAGATCAGCCATGATCTTTTCCGCTTCAACCTTGTCTACGCAACGGAGTAACACAGAGTCATGGTTATGTTTGTAGAGAATGCCATTACTAAGGAAGAACTTAGCAAAGAATCTCCTTAAGAACTTTTTGTCATTGACTGAAGCTCCTTCTAGATATTCTTAAGCCTCGAGATACCTCTTGACTTCGTGAAACCAAGGTTGGTCAACTACTTCTTCAGTATTAATCTCGTGATAGTGAGATGGTTCGTCCATTCGTTCAATGGTGATCTTGGGAGCCTCGTTATCCCATTTAAGTTTAAACATGGATGACATTGTGGCTAGTGCGTCTGCTAGCTGATTTTTTTCTCGTGAGAAATGCTCGAAGGTAATCTTCTCAAAATGTGGGAGAAATGTTAACACATGTTCTTTGTAGGGGATAAGGTTAGGGTGTTTGGTGTCCCATTCCCCTTTGATATGGCTGATGACCAAAGCTGAATCTCCGAATACATTTAAAGATTTGATCCCCAAATCTATGGCAGCTTTGAGACCAAAAATGTACGCTTCGTATTCTACCATGTTATTGGTACAATTGAAGTAGAGTCTTGTTGTAAAGGGAGTATGACATCCTTCAGGAGATATGAGTACAACACCAATACCATTACCGAGTGCGTTGGATGCCCCATCAAAAAACAGGGTCCATCGAGATCCTTGTTCAGGTCCGTCATATGGTCTAAATTCTTCACAGTTGTTTACCATCATGATGTCTTCATCTGGGAATTCGAACTTCGTGGACTGGTAGTCTTCCACATCTTGGTGAGCAAGGTGATCAGCTAGTACACTACCCTTTATTGCTTTCTGGGTAGAATATTGTATGTCATATTCTGTCAGGATCATCTTCCATCTCGTTATTCTCCCAGAGAGGGCTGGTTTCTCAAAGATGTATTTTATTTGATCCATTTTAGATATCAATAAGGTAGTATGGGTCAGCATATACTGTCTTAGCCTGCGAGCAGCCCAAGCCAGAGTGTAACAAGTTTTCTCAAGCAGTGAATATCTTGTTTGAAAGTCGGTAACCTTTTTGCTCAGGTAATAAATAGCATGCTCTTTTCGGCCAGACTCGTCATGCTGCCCCAGCACACACCCCATTGAGTTTTCCAAAATAGTTAGATACATGATCAATGGTCTTCCATCGACCGGTGGCATCAAAACAGGAGGCTCTTGCAGGTACTCCTTGATCTTGTCAAAAGCAGTTTGGCACTCATCATTCCACTTGACTACTTGATCTTTCTTCAGTAATTTGAAGATTGGTTCACAAGTAGCTGTCAGGTGAGAGATGAATCTGGCAATGTAGTTTAAACATCCCAGGAATCCTCTGACTTCCTTCTCAGTACGAGGAGCAGGCATCTCTTGTATCGCTTTCACCTTGGCGGGATCCACCTCAATACCTTTATTGCTGACGACAAAGCCTAAAAGTTTACCAGACCTTACCCCAAATGTGCACTTATTTGGGTTCAACCTCAGCTTGTATTTCTTTATCCTCTCAAACAGTTTCTGTAAATGATCAAGATGCTCTTCTTCTATTTGAGATCTAGCTATCATGTCATCCACATAGACCTCTATTTTGTGATGTATCATGTCGTGAAATAGAGCTACCATGGCACGCTGATAGGTTGCCCCAGCATTCTTCAGTCCAAATGGCATAACCTTGTAGCAAAATGTGCCCCACTGTGTGACAAAGGTTGTTTCCTCCATGTCCTCAGGTTCCATTTTGATTTGGTTGTAACCTGAGAAACCGTCCATGAAGGAAAACACTTTATGTTGTGCCGTATTGTCAAGTAAAACATCAATGTGGGGAAGTGGAAAATCATCCTTAGGGCTTGCCCTATTCAAATCTATGTAGTTCACGCACATTCATACTTTGCCGTCTTATTTGGGTACGGGAACGACATTGGCAACCCATTATGGGTAGGAAGTGACGGCCAAGAATCCAGCGTTAAATTGTTTCATGACTTCTGCTTTGATCTTCTCTGACATGTCTAGTAGCATGCAACATACCTTTTGTTTTACCAGTGGACAGTCTTCTTTTGTTGGTAGACGATGTACCACGATATCTACATCAAGTCCTGGCATGTCTTCATACGACCAGGCAAAGACCTCAACATACTCGTGTAGCAACTAAACCAGACGCTCTTTGATACTGGGTTCCAGATTGGCACCCACCTTGACTTCTCTTTTGTCTTCTTCGGTACCTAGGTTGATTGTGTCCACTGGTTCCTCGTGAGGCTGAATGGTCCTCTCTTCTTGTTGTAGTAACCTGGCGAGTTCCCCTGGTACTTCACAATCTTCCTCACCTTCGTCTTCGGCTTGGTAGATTAGATTTTCATAATCATAGAAGGCCATAGCAGAACCGTTACCCATGGGATCCCGAATGGATGTAGACCTGCATTGTGAGTGTGAGTGTGTGTAAAAGTATAACTATCTTTGAAAGGAATAAAAATGTAAAAAGAAAAACAATGAGCACAAAGTTTGTATGCAAAAACGTCCATAATTCATTGATGTCCTATGGAAATGAGATAATAACCCTTACAAATGGACCATTGTGCCTCGGGTAAGGCATAAGGTTTTAAGAGTCTGGATTATTTTAATATTATAGATCCGACAAAATTTAAAGACAAATTACTGCGGGATAAAAGTGATTGGGATGAAATCTCTAGCTTCCCAATTGCTGAGCCCTCCACTGGTAGTTGGGAAAATCCAATCCTCCAAGTCATAGCTGTCTTCATCATCCTCTATTGCATTGACTTCACGGTTGCTGATCTTCAAGGGTGGTCCTCTGGCACGAGCACGGCGTACAACTTTCTGGGCACCTGAAGTGAAACCCAGACCAAATTTATCAGATTTGTATGGGATATCTGGGAGTTATCCCCAAATAGTGCACCCACCTTCTTCTATCACTGCCTTGGCATCCTTCAAAGACGACATCTTGAGTGGAGGCCTTGTAATCTTAGGGACTTGAGACACAGCCTTGGTCACTGCCACATCCTGTGGAACTTCTTCAAAATGCTGGAATGGAGTTTCAATAAATTCACCATCTAGTTCCACATATCTGAAGGAATTTAGATGGCTGACCATATACTCTTCTTCTCCATGAACGGTGATGATTTTACCCTGAATTGCATATTTCAATATTTGATGCAACGTGGAGGTTACAGCTCCAGCATTGTGGATCCACGGTCGGCCTAACAAGCAGGAATATAAAGGGAGAATATCCATTACATAAAAAGTTGAATCAAATGTTTGGGTTCCAACCTTTATGGGGATGTCCACTTCCCCATGCACCATCCTTTTTAAGCCGTCAAAAGCCCTCACTACTATGTTGCTTGGTTTCAATGTCAATCCTTCACAGTCAAGCCTATCAAGAGCCTTTTTAGGCAACACATTCAGAGACGAACCGGTGTCAACAAAAAAGCCATTCAAGTCACTTTCTTCACTTTAGTATTTTGTGTATTTTTTATTATTTGTGGGTGTTGTATGACAAATCCGTGATATGCTCGAATATTTCTCCTCTGAAATGAGATGGAAAGGCAAGGAATGGAAGATCAAATTCGCATGAATCAACAAAGGTACGATGGTAATGATACAACTTTGAAAGAGTTTGCATAAACCAAGGTACTTGTTTATTGCTTTCTTTGAATTTAGCATGATTATGACATGAGTAATCTGCATAAAATCAGTTCATTCATCCTATGCAACAACATGTTTTCATTGTGAATCACTTAGTTCTAAAACCAGAAAAGTGAGGTAGACTCTCATTGTTTACCATATGTTTAGGATACTGGTGAATTCTTATTTTAACTTGTTTGATTCATGTTTAATCTTGAATTTATATTGATAATTGTGGAGACATAGAAATGATCAAGGAATTTCTTTGAAATTGAGCATAACTAGTAAACCAAATGTAGCCTCATTTCCCCTTGTGAGTGAGTGATCATTTGCAACCCCTTTTTTGAGCCATATGACATGAATCCATCATTTATGAACTAAGCAATGCATTATGTAAACCACTTAGTGAATATTGTTCTATATCTTTGAAAATCATAAAAGTTCATCTATGATAGGTTCTATTTTTCTTGAAATTAAACCTTGAAACCGTTGATATCTTTTGCCAAATTATAAACAGTATTTGAAGAAAAGTAAGGTTTTGTTCAAGTTGGTGAGAAGAATAAAAAGCCCCTTTTCAAGAAAAGAAAAATGGAAAGATGTAAGAATCAAAAGAAGTTGGAAGAAAAAGAAAAGTGAGAAAAGAAAAGATAATGCATACCAAATAAATGTGATCAAAAGAAAGAAACAAGAAAGGTTTGAATGAGTAAAGTGGTACAAAGAATCAAAACCTATGAATTCTCTTCTAAAGAGAAAGAAAAAACCACTTTGTTTCCATTTTCATATAAATGACACTTCGTTGGTACAATTAGCCACATTACAACCATAAAAGACCTTAGTGATATTTTTTTTACATATCAACATAGTTTGCTTAGATGAGTGCATGAATTAATCTAGATGTTAGCAAACTTTATCATGTGAGAGGTCAAATACCTCATTATTTTCACTTATACAAAAAAGTGTGATAGGTGTGATTCATGATAAACATGTTTACTGCTTTGGATTGTTTGACATGAACTTGATGTGGAAGAATTTTATCATAAGTATTTCTAAATGCTATGAAAGTGATAAGCATGGCACATTTGGTTGTGAGATTCAACATTAAACCATGTCCTTGATTACTTCTTTAAAAAATTGGTTGATCATGTGAAAAATTGTACATAAACTCTTGCTTTTAATTTGCTTTTATTGAGTACAAAGATTCAAGTTGGGGAGAATTTGATGAGTGCTTGATTCATGGTAAAATATCACATTATAACATAGCATTTATCTTACTTAAATGATAAGATTCTAAAATAAAAACCTCAACTAATGAATAAAAGTATTATTGTGCAAGTTTACTTGGTTTTGTTGTCATTTGTGCAGGTTAAGGCCTTTTAACAAAAACCAGGAAACAAGCACTTCGCTAAGCAAAAGTTACAGCGAAAAGTTCGCTTATCAAACATCTAGCAAAGTGGAGACAGAAGCAAATCATCCAGTTTCGCTAGCAGTGAGGAGCAGCGAAGCCAGTTTGCTTAGCGACTCGGGCCTTCGCTTAGTGAACTTTGGCAGTCTCAGAAGATATTTTGAAAAGACTTAAGGCTGAAGAAAGCAACTTCGCTAAGCGAGCCACACTTTGCTTAGCAAACTTTGGAGATTTCTAAAGACGGATTGATTTGAAAACTTAATGAAGTAGCAAACGGAGACTTCCCTTTGCAAAGTATAGTTCGCTTATAAAACTCAGGCAACCAAAACTGCTATAAAAAGGACAGAACTCGGCTCAGTTGAAAACATTCAGTTTTTATCTTTGTAATAGATAATACTTTGTAATATATCAATAGAATATAAGAGATTGTAAGGGGAAGGAGATGGGTATGCATCAAGAGTAGGGAAATCATTGTCGATGTTGGTTCAACTCAATTCTTCAATTATGCATCAAGCTACCATGAGTAGCTAAATCCCTCTCTTGTTGGGATTGGTTGTAGATCCCCGAAACAATATGTGTTTACATTAATCATGGCGTTATATGAAATTTATCTATGAATCCCTATTGTTATTATCTTTGTTTTACTATTTAATTTCATGGATTGAATTGATATTGAAAAATATGGTTCTAATCTCTATCTAAGATAACAACTATTAAACTCTAAATGCTAGACATGGATATAGGTTTAATATTCACTTAAAAATACCGGTAATCTTAAAATGGAGCCTACAACAATGGTATTATAACTTGCAGATAAATCAACCATAAAACTAGCTGGAAAAATAAAAGATGTAATGTTTAAGATTGAAGGTTTTCTATTCCCAGCTGATTTTTATGGAGATGGGATTTGATGAAAATGAATACATGCCTCTGATCTTAGGTCGTCCCTTCATGAAAGCGGCCCAAATAATGATTGACATCGATGAAGGAAGGATGAAAGTGAGGTACAAAAATGAAGAGGTCAATTTCAAATTGTTTCAAGCTATGTAACAAATGAAAAATAAGGAAGAGTGTGCTAAAGCTCCTGATAAAATAGGCTTGGAATTAAAGAGAATAAATGATAAAGAAATGCCAAAGGATGATGGGAAAGACACTTTAAAAAATTCATACAAACCAACATGATTTGAACCAGGCGTCGAGCTAACGACGTTAAGCAAGCATTTGTTGGGAGGTAAGCCTACCTTTACATATTTGTTTTCTTTCCTTGCATAATTAGTTCAATTAATAGGAAGAAAAATAGCATGAGTGAGCCAAAAGAAAATTATGCATAAAATTGAATTCTACAGAGTTTTCTAAGAGAGACCTGTTTCACCAAGAGAAGCTTATATTTGTCTTAGTTTTCTAAGAGAGCCTTGTCCTCGCTAAGAGAAAGTAGAAAAATTAACAAAAAAGCCATTCATGCCACTTTCTTAAATTTAGTATTTTGTGTATTTTTTATTATATGTGGGTGTTGTATGACCAATCCATGATATGCTCGAATATTTCTACTCTGAAATGAGATGGAAAGGTAAGAGTGGAAGATCAAATTCACATGAATCAAAAAAGGTAAAATGGTAATGATACAACTTTGAAAGAGTTTGCACAAACCAAGATACTTGTTTATTGCTTTCTTTGAATTTAGAATGAATATGACATGACTAATCTGCATAAAATCAGCTCATTCATCCTATGCAACAACATGTTTTCATTTTGAATCACTTATTTCTAAAACCAGAAAAGTGAGGTAGGCTTCCATTGTTTACCATATGTTTAAGAGACTGAAGAATTATTATTTTAACTTGTTTGATTCATGTTTAATCTTACATTTATGTTGATAATTATGGAGACATGGAAATGATCAAGAAATTTCTTTGAAGTTGAGCATAACTAGTTAACCAAATGTAACCTCATTATCACATGTGAGTGAGTGATCATTTGCAATCCTTTTTTGAGCCATATGACATGAATCCGTCATTTATGAACTGAACAATACATTAAGTAAACTACTTAGTGAATATTGTTCTATATCTTTAAAAATCATAAAAGTTCATCTATGATAGATTCTATTTTTTGAATTAAACTTTGAAACCATTGATATATTTTGCCAAATTTTAAAGAGCATTCAAAGAAAAGTAAGGTTTTGTTCAAGTTGGGGAGAAAAATAAAAAAAAAGGCTCTTCTTCAAGAATAGAAAAATAGAAAGATGTAAGAATCAAAATAAAAATATAAAATGAAAAAGAAAAGTGAGAAAAATAAAGGGCAATAAATACCAAAGAAGAATGTGATCAAAAGAAAGAAACAAGAAAGGTTTGGAGGAGTAACATGTGTACAAGAATCAAAACATGTGAATGCTCTTCTAAAAAGAATGAAAATTAAAAATAAAAACCACTTTGTTTCCATTAGCCACATAAATGACCTTTCCTAGGTACCCAAGCCACATTACAACCATGTCAAGACCTTAGAGATCTATCTTTATGTATATCAACATGAGTTTCTTAGATGAATGCATGAATTATTCTATTCGTTAGCAAATTTGTCAGATAAGAGTTCAAATACCTCATTATTTTCACTTATACAAAAAGTGTAATAGGTGTGATTCATAATAGACAAGTCAATTTTTTTAGATTGCTTGACTTGCTTTACATGGAATACTTTTATCACAAATATGTCTAAATGCTAGGAAAGTACTAAGCATAACAAACTTGGATCTGTCATTTGACATTTGAACCATGTACCTTGATTACTTCTTTGAAAAAAAATTTTAGTCATGTGAAAGGTGGTATAGAAACTCTTGCTTTTGCATAGCTTTCATTGAGGATAAACAAATATTCAAGTTGTGGAGAGTTTGATAAGTGTTTAGCTCATAATGAAATATCACATAAAACATGACATTTATCTAACTTCATGTACAAGATTCTAACATGTTTGCAAGAAATTATGTTTGCAAGAACTTTTGAGTTATTAAAAATGAGAGGGTGTTGATTTCATAAAATCACAATGTATATTATTAAATTGCTTATTGAAAATAAGATGACAAAATGAATTTATATGTGCTTGATATTAACCATAAAAATTGATGAAAAAAATTAGTTTGATTTAAGTCAAGAACATTTCATGATTTAAGATAAAATGAGCAAGTAGAGTTTATTTTAGCAAAATTTCCAATTCTATGTTATTTGAATAAATCATGTTCTTTTTTATAGTTTATCAAAGAAAAAGTGGATATGTAGAGAAAAGAAACAATACAAGTTAGAAGTGGGTGGAGAAAAGAAGGAAAGAGGAAAAAGCCGCATCTAACCAGTCCCAGTTTATAGTTAAGTGGTGTTTAGGACTTTTAGATTTGTTAAATAGTGAGCCTATTAATGTAGGGTATTTAATTGCTAAAAATATGAAATATATGGTTGACGCTGCCCAACGAGCTTGTGGGTATTTTTGTATTATTAATGAATTGTGCAGGTTGGTCGGAGTTCCCATTCATCCATATGACATGATGATAAGTCCTAAAACACCAATCAATGACTCAACCATTAGAAGGCTTCAACATAATCAACATTTAATGAGAGTTGAACAAGAACAAGACAACAATCAAGCAAGAGATAACAAATAATTCTACCATCCGGACATTCAAAATCAGGAAGCACCATTGCAAAAAAATAATGACACATCTGAATTTTAAAGAAGAATGGAAGTGCGTGCACGGGGAATAACAAGATGGGCAACATAGATTTCACCCGCCTTATATGTTAAACCCACACACTTTACATCAATGTTCATAGACTTCTACAATCAACAACAAAATCACATGTCTTCCAGAAATTTAAGAGTTTATTTTGCAACCGCCAAAGACATGGAGAATTACTTCATAGATCAAGATAGAGAATAAGATAGAAGAAGAGAGCATATGAGAGAATAATAGGCAAGAAAAAATATCGACTTCAACAATACAATGAATGGCATGCCTAACTTTTTCTGCTTTGATAATATGTGAAAAAGAAGATTCAACAACTTTACAATTTTAGCAACTTTTCTGTATTTCTTTTTATGCCAAAAAAAAGAGTAATAACTACTTATAAGTACTCTTACTCATTGTATTAATTATTATTTTCTTGAAATTAATAAACAAGTTTGCTTATGTTATTTCTTTCATATTTACAAAAATTGCAACTTTAGCAATGAATAGATGAACCAAAGGCCCCATCAGATAGAACTTGATCATTAGGAAAGTTCCCTACAAATTGAAAGCGAAAGATGAAAATGGAATCAAAAGCTTGTACTCAACCTCCATATACCTCAGCTACCAAGGTTTGAGCCAAATATTTCCATTGTTTACAATTTCTTTCATTGAGTGTATTCATACTTTACTATTTTATCAAGTTTGAACTATTTCTGATTTAATTTATCTAGTTTGATTTACACACACCAGGGCAGTTTGTTGTTTTAAACTCTGAGCCTTTTTCATCCAAACTATGTTAATACGAATATCTCTTGCTAACCACTTTGAGCTTAACCCTTCTTTTGGTGACATAGCCATATATATTAGCCAAATGACTTGAAAGATTAAATCTTTTCACCCTCTCTTTGGAGTTAGGTATAAATTTTATTTTTCATGTCTTATGAAAAAGAATAAGTTTGGGGTTTCTCTTGGAAGTGAGCAAAATTTAGGTTTCGGGTTGGGGTACTAGAGGTACTAGAGAGATATTGGTCAAAATTTCAAAAAAAAATTGAGAAAAAATTAAAAAGTCAAAGTAACTTCTTCAAAAAAAAAGAATGCAAAAGGCATAGCAAAGACCACTAAAGTAAAAATGTCTAGTAATGATAATTAGGAAAAGAGTTTGTGTGATAACAAAAGGAGAACCATAAACCTAACTCCAAAGGTTTAAACCTACTTTCCCAAAAATATCTCATCTTAACATTATCCATATTACAACCAAAAAAGCCCTAAAGTCTGTGTGTTTAATTACTTTGATGAATTTTGTTAGAAGATGATCAAACTCAGTATAATAAGTTTTACATGTTGATCGAGAGACTACCCTATCAATTGAGTGAATTATAGTGAGGTGAGAGACAAGTTGAGTACTTGACAAGGATGGGGATGTTTTATGAATTTGTCGGATTAAAGTTAGAAACTAGAATGATGATCAGGTAAAACCAATATTGAATGGTGGTGTTCATTTATTATTGTTGCGGTTTGTTTTTCTATTTGAAATGTACAGTTGCAGGCAAGTTACTTGAGGACAAGCAACATATTAAGTGTGGGGTTATGATGACACTTTTTCATTGCATATATTTTGTCGAAGAATAAGAGAAAAACAAGTCAAATATTACCAAATTTGAGGAATAATGGTGCAAAAATGACCAAGTATGAAGAAATATGGACTTAGAGAAATTTGGCTGAAAAAAGAGAAAAAACGAGTAAGTTACTGGAATAATCATGCTGGTCATCACGCACCATCGTGTGCGTGATAGAGCTGAAAAAGCTGCATCACACGCACAATGTTATCCATGACACACGCGACAGACCTTTTTTATGGACAAATTCTGACGTGTTCTATTATGTTCTAAAGGCTTTAAAAGGGGAGTTTTGGCATCTTTTCTAGGATTCTTTGATTTTTTACTACAAGTGACGAAATACAATACCAGAAGTGGGATTTGGAGAGCATCAGAAGCCATTGAAGGCTAGATCTTGGAGGAATTTATTATGCAACCTTCTTCCTATTATTTGGTATTTTAATTGTATCGGTATGAGTAGCTAAACACTTATAGGTTAGGTTTTGTATGATGAACTTATTTTTGATCTGTTGGGACATATGCATAATTTGATATTGCATGATTAATGTGAGTTTTATTTCTATTTAATTGCTTCTTTTACTTAATGTGTAGTATTTGAGATACTATGTAAATGTGATCATGGATGTATAGAGAATATTGATCCTTAGCCTATTTGTCAAGGGATTGGTTATAACGATTTTGTTAATTTGTCGTGGAAATATAACAATGTTTCACTCATGTAATGCATTAGACATCAATAGGGGAGAAATAATGGATTCTAGGCAAAACCTATCCGCTTTCTCATAATTGTCAGGACAAGTTTTATTTTCTCGCAAGCAAACTCGAACCCCCCCCCCCCTATTATTACTTTCAAAACATTGCACAATATTTGTCTGGTTAAATATTAGTCCCTATGGATACGATCTTATTTACTACTTTAACACTATCGGTATACTTGTCGAGAAGTTATCACACTTCCATGGAACACTCTTTCAAATCACAAAATATGACCCTCATGCAATGTTGGAAAGTTGGAGTGTTACATAGTCCAAATGACATCCTTCTAAAGGCAAAGGTTCCCCAGGGACATGTAAAGGTTGTTTTCTCATGATCTTATGGGGCTACTGCAATTTGATTATAGCCTGAATAACCATCAAGAAAACAATATAATTCTTTTTTAGCTAGTCTATTCAACATTTTATCAATGAATGGGAGAGTGAAATGATTTTTGTGAGTGGCTTAGTTCAGCTTCATATAGTCCATGCATAACCTCTAATGGGTGATAGTTTTTCTAGGAATCAGTTCATGCTTTTTATTTTCAGTGACTTTCATGCCACCCTTCTTCAAAATGCATTGAATAGGGCTTACCCACACTATCAAAAATATGGTAAATTATTCATGCATTCAACCACTTACCACATCCTTCATGATGGGCTTCAATCTTCTTTGACTCTCAATACTATTATTGGAATTGTTTTCCAACTGTATTTTGTGCCTACATATAGTAGGGATGATCCCTTGATGTCAGATGTCTGCCAAGAAATAACTTTCTTATGCCTCTTTAGAAGTTCCAGAAGTTGACATTTATACTCGTCAAACAAGTAAGTAATAATGATCATTTGAAACTTCTGTCCAGCCACCAAGTTTGCTTATTGCAAGTGAGCATGCATTTGCTTGGGTTCTAATTCAGAGGTACCTGCACCGGTGGAACATTTTCATTTTTGGTTTCAGCTGTAATCTCCAATAATTAAAGGTTTTCTCCCTTTCCTTCAAATTAGATCAATGGTCCACTTATAATCACCTCATTCAATAATGCATTTTTTCTAACTTGCCCAACTCTTGTTTTAAGTTGTCACTTCTTTTCATAAGGTTCTTATAGACTATAGTTTCTTAACTAGAGATCAACAAGCAATCAACAATCTCCTCTTATAGGATCTTCCCTTGTTTGTGTTAGTCCCTGTTGTACCCAAAACTTTACCCTCTCTATTCTCAAGATATTTCTCATAAAAGATCTCAAAGGCTCAAGAAGTTTCAAAGAATTTGATCAGACAAGCTCACCTCTTAAGCATTGAGCCTCCAAATTAGGGTTTTTATTTTCTCAAGGACAATTGGACTTTTAATGCTTCAAATTAATTTCGTGATTCATTATAGGTCTCCAAGATTGCTCATACCAAGTTTCAAGTCTTGCACTACAAATTTGCTCAGTCAATTGCTCAAATGACTGAAAATCAGTTGTATTGGGTAAAAAGTCAACGATGGTCAATATACAATAAAACTTCAAGATTTTTGGCCAACGTCAACATTTTGAAGTCATATTTATCAATTGATCAAGTGTTGATCACAATTCTTCAAGAAAAGCATTCAAATCATCAAAAAGGGCAAAAATTGTCAAAATTAGGGTTTTTATTGAGAATGAATGATCAGTGATTTTTGACCTAGTACACGACCTAATGATTTGAAGCATAATCTCAAGGATTCAAACACAAAATATTGACCTAATTTCATGGCTCAAATCATTTCTCAAGATCAATGGATTGATAGTTGAAATTTGATCAACTAATATAAAGTCAATTGATACACAAAAAAGTCAAACTTTGACTTTTCGGTCAACATTACATTTCAAAGATCAAGATTCATCAAGACATTCCAAAATATCAAACTTGGTCAACAAGAATCAAGAAATTCAAGAAAGTCCACAAAAATTTAAAGTTTTCAATACTTAGGAAAATTCTAAGTGTTTTTAACCTTGCTAATTTCACTACTTCATGACAATTTTTCATCAAGATGCAAGATGATTCAAGGAAAACTTTCAACATGAAAGTTGTAGATCTTGATGAATTCTAAAACTTTGTCCCTTAGGATTCATGTCTAAAAGTGCTTAGATTTGAAGATATAAACCCATAAAGTCATGACATTTTTCATAAAACACTCAGTGAAAATTTTAGCAAGTTTAGGCAGATTTTTGACCTAACTTCTTGACCAATTTTCACCTAGTTCCAAGATGATTTAGCCAAAGTGGTAAACATTAAGGTTATAGATAATGTTTCAAGCTTTCCAAAATATTCTATAACTTTAAGATTTAATTTTTGAGCTAGGAGTTCCGAAGAGAAGAAGTTGGGCATCCATTCTTGAATTATAGGTCATTTTCATGAAGAACACTTGAACAAATATCAAGCCATGCTGAATAAATCTTACTTTGCAGACTTCAAACTTGCAAATCACTCAATAATTAAATTCTTACACAACTGATTGAGCCATTGTCCAAGCATTTGAGCCATTGTCCAAGTGACTAATCCATTTTTGGCACAAAGGTAACATTGCCATTTTGGAAAAGTGGCTTTAATCATAAAGTCCACTCTCTTTGAGCTTTGCACTTGTTCCTACTGCACATAAAGAATCTCAAAGCCAGAAGTAACTTGTCTAGAGCCTATCAACCACCCTATAAGTCCTTGTACCATGCATTGGACCTATGTTTGTCAAGCTTGCTTCAAAAACAAGTTTCAAGACCAAAACATGTGTTCTCTTGTTTCGGATCCCTTCAAGCTTCCAAACCTTATGCCTATAAATAGAGAGATTATATGCAACCTAAGACACGAATTCACAAGCCTTGAAACACCCTAAAACTCCCTAAAACTCAGAACTGCATCCAAATCTCTATAACTTGTCATTTCTGGCCAAAAACTTCAACCTCACAATTCACTCGTGCGTTTTCCTTTTAAATCATACTCAAAGCTTCAATACATCAAATATAACTCATCCCCATCCCTGTTTCACAACTGTAACATCATCTTCCTTATCTTCCAGACTCAAAAACATAACTCTTCATATTGACTTCTCCAGCACGATTCAAGCACTCTCAGCACAAAGTAAGAGTTGCATTAGCTTCCTAGGAGTCCAGTGAAGTTATCCAGATCATCACCACACCTCCAGAAGTGCTCAAACTCCATACACGATTTTCAGTTTTGAGGTAAGTTTTCTCAACTTTGAAATCTCTCTACAAGCATCATTAATGGTTACTTTGTGAATGAAAAATGTAGACATCATTGCCCTAAAGCTAACCATACCCTTAGTTTTCATTTATGTTGCATGAGTAACGCGAATTTTGAGTTTCAACTTTCTGGAAAAAATTAGGTTTTATTTGGTACCAACAGAAATTAATGTTCATCTTTGATTTATAGTTTAAGTTATTTACATGGTTGAATTCGTATTGAAAATTGGAGCAAGTTTCATGTTTATACTTTTGCAAATGGTTGAGAAATGAGGAAGTTCCAAAAATAAAAAATGGTGGTGTTTGTTCTGCACGCGAAGGAGGAAGAAGATGAAGTTCAAAACTCAGAAATGAGTTTATTTTATATTTAGTTTAAGTTGTTTTACCATCGGATGTAACAGCTACCCCAGTGGCCGAGCGCGCGCATATAAGGCATTCCTATGCCTGGTCATGGGTTCGAGCCAGGCGTGGGACATTTTATTATTTTCATGTTTGTTTCATGCTAATCAGGTGCAAGAAAGTTAAGGACACGCATGATGCACCCCTCATCCATACCATTCATCTACCAGGCAAGCAAATCCAATGCACCCTATGTGCAGCCCACGGTACACTCCAATAAGCCAACAACATAAGATCCATACAGGCGTTTGGACTCTTCAGTTGGGCCTTTTATTTTCTGATCTCATACCCCCCTAATTATTATACCAAGCGCAGGCCCATGCACACTTCTTTTATTTCTATTTTCTGATTTCAAACAAATACATATTGGGCCTAACCCTGTTCACTACTTTTTACCATCCTTTTTACTTTTAAACACCCAGCCCATCTATTTTATATTTTCATTAGTTTTTATTTACCTATTTATTTTATTAAAACTAAAAAACACAAAAACATTTATTTTCTTAAATAATTCAATTTAAGTATTTTATTTTATTTTTATTAAATTAAATTCTGTTATTTTCTTTTACATTGTAAAATATTTTCCAAATTAATACTAACATTCAAATTATTTTCTAAACAAATTACTTAGACTTAGGTTTTGTTTTCTTGTTAAATTCAATTGACCTATATTTTAGGTTTTGTTAAAAATTAATTAACTTCTTTTGTAATTAAAATTAATTAGTTTAATTAGATCAAATTATCAAATCTTTTCTCCAATCAAAAACCCTAAAAAACAATTTCTTTCCTCCTCTTTACATTTTGTGCATTATTATTGTAATTCATATTCAATGGTTTGTAATAGTAATTAGGGCTTTATTGCTTTCCTCCCCTCATTTACAAACTTGTACCCCCTCCCCATTCCCAAAGCGATGTAATAGCGTAGGAAGTTTAAATTTCGCAATTTATCGCTTTCCTTATTATTGCTAGTAATTAGGGTTTTCATGACAAGATTCAAAATTAAACATTAGACAACCCTAATTCAAAGATAAATACTTGAAATCAAACACTTTGCACACATGCACCTCTAGGGTAACCCACACTTGTTGCCTCAGATTTAAATAGTTGTGTCCCTCGAACGTGAGATGTTTCAGCAAAAGACCCTTGAATAAAAGATCGTAGTCCCTCTATGACCCTTCAATGTTGCCTTCAGTAAATGATCTTAGTCCCTTACGACAATTGCTAAAACATCTTACAAGTTGCCTTCTATGAATGTATGATGACCCACGCCTGTCACTCACATCCAATGATAAGGCTCTTCACCAATCAATGGTAGAGTAGTATTATCTAAAGGAGGAGGAAAAGAACAAAGACTTTTTGATTAGGTAGATTACTCGTAATTGCTTGCTCACAAACAAAACCATTTCCATACTTCACACTTTGAAAACATCTTTCAAAACAAGCATTTTGTATACATTCTCAACGATACGAGAATCATTACAAAATTTCCTTACATTGGAATCTTCAAAACATCTTTCCGAAACACTCCTTTTCAAACAAATATTTTCAAAACCAACACTTTGTGTACATTCTCAACGATACGAGAATCATTGCAAAGTTTGTCGTACGAAGGCATTTTAAAAATATTTTCAAACTTACACAAACACAAAGCATTTCAAAATGAGCTATCAATTAAGAGTCTGTAGATAAATACAGATGAAAAGGGTGCTAACACCTTCCCTTTTCATAACCTACCCCCCAAACTCAAGAAAAATCTCAAAAGGTATTTCCTGTTCTTTTCACCCGTTGTTTTATTGGATAAAAGAAAAGTCGGTGGCAAGTCTTGCTATCTGCAACATTTGCGATAAAATGCAAAACACCCAAGTCAGTTCTCCCACCGTATCAAAGATTTGGCGACTCTGCTGGGGAGCATTAAAATAAAAGTGGGGTTACCTTAATATCGAGATCACCTTTAAATTGCTTTATTTGTTGCCTTGATTAATTTACATTTGTGGGTTATGCTTGGGGTTATTTCTTGTATAAATCCTATACCCGGATTTGGGGGCTTTTTTAGGTAAGTAGCAATAGATCGTGGAAATTGTACGGTGTAGACCGATATGGTTGAAGCAATGGCTACGTTAGTGTAATACATTTGTGGGCACCGGTGTCCCTTGAGTTAAATCAAGGAGAATACGGGGCCGTTGAGTGGTGTCATGAAGCACTAACTGACCGTAGAACCTTAGTTGAACAACTTGGCCATTAGAAAGTAGTGAGATAGTTGGCTTTGATGCATACTGAAGTTAGTTGATACTCAATACTATACTCAATACTTGCTTGTGCTGAAATAATGCCCAATGAAGAAAGATCAATGATATTGAGATTCCTTAGAACCCGGTTACTTCTTTTAGGATAGGTTAAACCAACTAAAACTTCAAGAGGGTACTTACCTATAAACCCTGAAAATTCTGGCTGCAGATACTCAATGTCACGTCCAATGTTATGACACCGTATTTGACTTACTATATGACAGTAAATACAAAAGCAGTAAAGAACACAGTCAATTGTTTACCCAGTTCAGTGTGCAACAACACCTACTCTGGGGGCTACCAAGCCAGGGAGAGAATCCACTATAAGAGATGTTAATTCAGGAATAAACCAACCAGTTTATCTCCTTCACTTAAGACCTACCCAATGCAATTCTAATCTAAGTACAACTTAAACCTGAGTTCCTACTCACTCCCCCTCAATCACAGCAGTGATACATAAACCAATTTGACTTAAGAATTGATGAAGACACTCTTCAAAAAAAACACACACTTGATTAAACTTCACAGCTTTTTAATCAAGCAACACAATCACTCGTGCTTCACAGCTTTGAGTGATGTACACAACTAACTTGACTCTGCTTCACAGCTTTAGTCAAGGGACATTCAAACACTCTTGCTTCAAAGCTTTGAGTGCTACACAACCCTTACAATCGAAACCTATTCCAAGGCACTTATCACAATGATAATTGCTTGGAGTACAATAAACAAATCTATACAGATTACAAAATTGATCTTCTTATCAATCAGCAGGGATCACTTGAAAAACAGCAGCTCTGTTGAATATATAGCAGCTGCAACTTCAGTTAGGGTTTCCAAAAACCTAGGGTTGATTCCGTTTGACCTAAAGACCAGGTCACAGTACTTTATTGACCAGGTTAGGATTGAGCTAGGTTACTCTTCAGAAAACGCAGGATTCTGTTCAGAAAGGACTGAGTTATTTCCTGAAAAAACTCAGACTTATCCAATCCTGCAATCCTGTTAGTTCAGAACAGGATGTCATAACATCTGTTATGACATCTGAGAAAACCTGTCTACTGATTTAGCAAAATGTGATCATTTTGCAAACATGCTCAGATACACACTTATAAACATCAGTATTTGAATTACAATATTTTTCTGCACATGTACCTAATGAGTTAGTACAACCTGAACTAGAATGTTATGACATCAGTCATGACATTCACACATACACTTGGGATTTACCAAAAATGCAAGCCAATACCTAAACACCTACAAACCCTATGCAAGCCTAAACCTAAGGATTTATGTGTATATGTTTATTTGTTCATAACACCAAAAACCTCATGACATCATGCCATAGCATTTTTACTAACCATTTCAATGACCTAGGGATTTATCTCTGTTCTATTTTATAGCATATGGCTTCCACTCAGAGAAATACCATCTGAATCAGCTTCGTAAAGGTGCCTCCTCAATTCAAAGAGTTAACATCAAGGGTTTCTGAAGATTCTCCGTTCACCAAAAGATATGGTCGACTTCTCAATCTGGTTACCTCAAGCTTTAAAGAAGAAATGATGTGTGTTCTATTTCAATTCTTTGATCCTAAACATCATTATTTCACCTTTCCCAATTATCAATTAGTGCCCACAATGGAAAAATTCTCTCAACTATTGGGGGTACCAGTCCTTAATCAAATACCATTAACCAGTTTAGAGGAAACTCGAAAGCCTCGAGTTATTGCCAAGGCCTTACATTTGAAGAGTTATGACATTGTATCTAATTGGGAGATGTGATGCGGTGGGAGAACTGACTTGATTGTTTACGTTTTATCGCAAATGTTGTGGTTTAGCAAGAGTTGCCACTGACTTTTCTTTTATCCAAAAGGAAAGGTGAAAAAGCACAGGAAAGACCTTTGAGATTGTTTCTTGAGTTCGGGGGGTAGATTATGAAAAGGGAAGGTATTAGCATCCTTTTCATCCATGGTTTTCCATGGGCTCTTAGTTACTTTCTAGATCACTTGCTTTTGAAATTGTGTTTTGTGTGGTTTTTGAAAGTATTTTGTTTAAAGAGGCCATTGTTTAGGCAATCTTTGTAATGATTCTCGTTCGTAAGAATGTATACAAAGATGTTGATCTTTTTTGAAAATGTTTTCAATGTTTGTAAGATGTTTGGAAATGTGTGTGTTTGTTTTAAAAATAGCAAGGATATTTGTTTTGAAATGGAGCAAGTAACTAAAAGCAATCTACCTACTCAAATGTCTTTCTTGTTCATTTTCTTTTCCTTTGATATTTTTGTCTTACCATTGATTTGGTAAGCAACCATATCCTTGGATGTAAAAAGGGACGGGCGTGGGTCGTCGTATGACCATGATAGCAATGTTATGAGATGACTTAGCATTTTTCTTTAGGGACTAAGATCATTTCGAAAGGCAACTTTGATAGCGTTATCGTGGGGCTAATCTTGTATTTTTTTGATTTGTTTGTGCTAAGACATCCCACATGCATAACATGGCCATTTTTGTAAGGCAACAAGTGGAATAACCCTAGGGGTGCTTGTGTGCAAGTGTGTCATTTTCATGCTTGATTTTGTCTTGAATTAAGGTTTTCTATTTGATTGGTTTTATCTTGCCATACAAACCCTAATTACTAGCATATTATGTAAAAGCGATAAATTGCGAAATTTAAAGTTACTACGCTATTACAACATTTTGGGGAGGGGGTATACAAGTTTAAAAATGGGGGATGGAAATAAAATTAAATCGTAAGTTACTTATTACAACCATATTGAATGGATAAGAATGAACAAGAAATGTAAAATGAATTTGTTTTGTTTAAAAAAAGAAATAAATTTTGTTTAAAAAAATATTTTTGATATTTTTATTTTAAGAAATAAAATAAAGCATGTGAGATATAAAATGTTTTTTGTGTTTCTGATTAGTTAAAATAGAAGTGATAGTAAAAATAATAAAGAGAAAGAAGACAGAATCAACGCAAATGCTGAAATAGAAGAGGTCAGAAGTTTTGACTCTGACGTGCTGCACAAACAGAAACAAACGTTAATAGAAATAGGGAAGGACATAACTTCTGGATCTGTTGGGAACAAAGGAGTATTTAGAAGTTCTGATGTCTACTGGCAGAACTTTGTCTCCCTCTCCATGCTAGTCAGAACATCTGCAACTTAGTCATTTCTCAACAAAATGGAAGATGTGCGTATAACAATTATGGCAGGTTTCATAATGTTTCAGAAACAAGAGATATCAGAATTATAAATCAGAAGCAAGCATGAATTTCTAATCCTAATTCTGAGTTCTAATTTCTTCAAGAAGTTCTGAACTGAAATTCTCTCTACTTAGGCAGGCAGATGCATGAAACCTCAGAATATGTACATCATCAGCATCAGGATGTGTACATTGTATTTTTGAACAAAATTTCCTGACAATGCCTAAGTAATATGATGAGAGTCAACAGAAACTTACCTTGTAGCTGGGAAATAATCTGTGAACTGGAGTCTAGTTCTGACCGCTTGTGATGTTCTGAACAGCTTCCTCACGTATTCAGCGGGCTGGAAACTTTCAACTTGGCTTGTGAATGATTTAGAAAATTCTTGAACAACCAAGGGGCAAAGTTATGACTTCTTTAAGGTGAATGTGGATGGAGAGTGTGTTACAGTCTGAACACAGGAATTAGGATAGCTTCTAATATGTAAATCAGAAATTGTATGGATGGTTTTGGTCAAGAAACACTTGAAGGAAATAAAAAGAAATTTAGTGCAAGAATTAAAAGCTAACAGGTTTTGTAGTTTTTGTTTGCAGTTTTGGACTCTTGGAATTTTAGCAGGGGTTCAATGCTTTTTATTTCTTAAATTTTTCTACCTCTTTACAGTTGCCAATGGTTTCCAATTTATAGGCAAGGATCTTGTAGCTTGGAGAGATCAAGGGTACAACTATCATATGTTAGGCGATGACTTGTTCTTGAAGCAATTTCAAATAGGTGTGGTGGTTGGCAGTTTTTTAGCCATGCCTAAGCTGGATTAGCAAGCAGGGATTAAGGAAAAGTAAACGCAAAAGCAAAAGCAATGCATGGGCCCTAACATATTCTGGTGCAAAAGTTGCTTTTCAAGGACAGCAAAGGTACTTCTATGCCACACATGGGGAAATCCTTTGGATAAAGACTCAAAAGTGGTTGTGAGCATTAAATGATGATGATATTTATCAAACCAGAAATCCTGCAATGTGAGATTTTGCATCATTGCTTAATTCTGGATCGGAAGTTCAGCTTCAGTGTAACTTTAGAACAAACATCCAACTTCTGATCTTTGTATTTCTTTGCTCCAGCATGTTCTGAAGGAGCTCTCAGGCTTTCCAGGAAGCTTGCAACACGCTTTGTAACCCTTCTTTAAAATTTCTCTTGCAAACTCTAACTGAATCTTTGTGAGAACTGGCCCAGAAGTTGTATCCAAACTCTGTCTTGGAACTGTCCAGAATTTGCTGAGTGCTGCAGTTTTATGGACGTGTCTTTGAGGAGTCATAACTTGAAATCCCAGCATTTCTAGGAGAAGTTTTGTTCTACAATGTTTCAGACCGTGTTTGAGTCCATAACTCTTGTGTTAGGAGTTAATCCAGAATCAGCTTGTATCATAGTAATAATCTGATTAGAAGTTATGAGCTTGTCATATTTCTTAAACACATAGAAAAATTCTAAGTATTTAGAAATTTGACTTTTCCAAAGTAACTTTTGACTTTTGAATTTCTAGATGAAACAAACTTCATATTTTAATATGTCTTGCTGAAATATGATTCTTGAAACTTGATTTTGGTCTAAACGTCAAAGTTTGACTTTTCTATGTGAAAATGACCATTTTGCCCTTGTGGATGACTTTCTTGGAAAATTTGTGACTCAAGGCTTGAAATTGGATGGAAGAAAACCTGAGGGTCCATGGTGATCCTTTGAGAAATGAGAGGGGAAATTTTGGGGTACAACAGTTGCCCCTGTTCAATCTTCTTAATCCTGAAGAGTTAGATTGGCGAATTTGCCATTCGTGACTAGAAGGTGGAAGATGATTGAACACTAGAGTGCCCAGAAATTTGCACTCGATGATGCGATGATGGAAGAAATGGGCTTAAAGATTCCATTTGGTGAGGTGATAGAAATCTGTGGGAGATGGGCTTAAAGATGCCATCCAAAAGTGATTGTTGAATTGTAATTTGTAAGCTGGAAGAAAGAGTATCAGAATGGCGTCCGTGTCTGGAGCATATCTGAATAGTGTTGGAAAATTGAATCTGAGTGAGTATCAGAATGGTGTCCTTGTCTGGAGCGTATATGTACTGTATCTGAACATTGACTCTGAATGAGTATCAGAATGGCGTCCGTGTTTGGAGTGTATCTGTACCGTATCTTGAAGTTGAGATCTGAATGAGTATCAGAATGGTGTCCGCGTCTGGAGCATATCTGAACTATATCTGGGAGTCGAATCCGAATGAATGTCAGAATGGCATCCGTGTCGAAGTGTATCTGAACGGTGTTGGAAAATTGAATCTGAGTGAGTATCAGAATGGCGTCCTTGTCTGGAGCGTATCTGTACTGTATCTGAAGCTTTGAACATTTGTTAACGGTAGCTGCTAATCTTATCCTGAAAAGGGTAAAATGTTAGCTAAAATTTAAAGTCATGTTGTATGAGATGTATGATATAATGCATTCGTTTTTATCAATGTTCATGATATATGGATGCAGTGTATGCGTATGTGAGCTAATCTGCCGCATTGTTGTTGGGTTGAGGAAAATAAATCCCTGAATGTTGCTGAGGATGTGTGAGTCTTCATGTCTAGAATTCGAAGTATTGGAGAATTTCTGTCGAGAGAAATAAACTTTGTTGTAAGGGCAATGCCATGTACTGCTTGTAAAATCCTATTGGGGAATCCTGAGAATCTTGACGACTTCTACTAGGGATCAATAATTTGAAATTTTGTTCCGCTGGGGATTTAAATGACGTACTGTAGGGGATTACTTATGGAATAGCTTAGAGATATTTTCCTATCCTTTCAACCTATCAGTAATTGCCTTTTTTCATTTTGTTTATTTGTGAACAGTAACTACGTTCAAATGCATATGCTCAACAATGAATCATTGGACGTTTTTGTAAACAAAGCACAAGCGTAAATAATAAATTTTTTTGCACTTTCAAAGGGATATTTTGTATTGACTTTGAGTAACTATTTTTGTACAAGGGGACAAACATTCTGGTAAGAGAATGCTGTCAATGAAAAATTTGATACAAAGGAAAGATAGCTATGTGTAATAATCCCATGGGGTTTCCATTCTGCTATAACCTTCGTATCTTTGAGCATCTTGTCTATTTGTTGCTTTGTCTAAAGATGACTGAATTGATCAGAACCTCTGAGTTTGTCAGTGGAAGCCAAAGGTTGTTTGTAAAGTGATCTGACGGGACATAGTCGTACGCCTTAATTCCCTAACTTTTGCCTGGACCGCTTTTTCGGGTTTTCAGTCCACCGAGAAACCCTTTTTTGCCCAAGTCGCCCTTTCGGGTTTTCAACTTGTCGGGTGTACAGATTTTTTTTTTATCCCTAACTTTTGCTCATACATTTTTGATTCGCCGGGATGCCCTTGTTTTTCCTAGGTATGTCAACCTAACGGGTCTCTTATGTGTAGTATCTTTTGACTATGTCCGTGTTCGCAGGGTGTGGCAGGTCGTCACCATCCATGGTGGTCAAGATCATTGCCCCACCGGAGAATATGTTTTTGATTACAAATGGTCCTTCATAGGTAGGAGTCCATTTTCCCCTGGGATCACCTTGTGGCAAGATGATGCGTTTGATCACTAGATCTCCAACTTGATACACTTGGCGCCTGACTTTCTTGTTGAAAGCCTTGATCATCCGTTTTTGATACATTTGACCATGGCAAACAACGGTAAGCCTCTTTTCATCAATCAAATTTAGTTGATCAAGTCGAGTCTGGATCCAATCGTCTTTGTTCAATCCTGCATCCTTCATAATCCTTAGCGAGGGGATCTGAACCTCGATAGGTAAAACAGCCTCCATGCCGTAAACCAAAGAATAGGGTGTTGCCCCGGTTGATGTGCGAGTTGTGGTATGATACCCGTGGAGAGCGAATGGTAGCATCTCATGCCAGTCTTTGTATGTGAATGTCATTTTCTGTATGATCTTTTTAATGTTCTTATTTGTAGCTTCGACAGCACCATTCATCTTTGGCCGATAGGGAGAAGATTTATGATGCTGAATCTTGAATTGCTCGCACAATGCGGTAATCATAGTGTTGTTGAGATTTGTACCATTGTCAGTGATGATCCTTTCCGGGATACCATACCGGCAAATAAGGTTTTTCTTGATGAAACAGGCAACAACATTCTTGGTAACGGAGGCCAAGGAGGTTGCCTCAACCCACTTTGTAAAATAGTCAATGGCCACTAGGATGAAGCGGTGTCCGTTGGAGGCTGTCGGCTTGATTTCCCCAATCATATAAATCCCCCACATAGCAAAGGGCCAAGGAGATGTCAAGACATTCAGAGGAACCGGGAGTACATGCACTTTGTCACCATAAATTTGACACTTATGGCAGGTTCGAGAGTGTTGATAGCAATCTGCTTCCATGGTAGACCAGTAATAGCCTGCCCGTAGGATTTTCTTCGCCATCGTATGCCCACTGGAGTGGGTGCTAAAGGTGCCTTCATGCAATTCAGCCATGATCCTTTCAGCTTCAACCTTATCTACGCACCGAAGCAATACAGAGTCATGATTGCATTTGTACAGGATGTCATTACTAAGGAAGAACTTAGCAGAAAATCTCTTTAAGAACTTCTTTTCATTGACTGAAGCTCCTTCTGGATATTCTTAAGCCTCGAGACACCTCTTGACTTCATGAAACCAAGGCTGCTCCACTACTTCTTCAGTATTAATCTCGTGACAGTGTGCTGGTTCATTCATTCGTTCAATGGTGATCTGAGGAGCCTTGTTATCCCAATTAAGTTTAAACATAAATGACATTATGGCTAGAGCGTCTGCTAGCTGATTTTCTTCTCGCGGGAAATGCTCGAAGGTAATCTTCTCGAAATGTGGTAGTAATGTCAAAACATGTTCTTTATAAGGGATAAGGTTAGTGTGTTTGGTGTCCTATTCCCCTTTGATTTGACTGATGACCAAGGCTGAATCTCCAAATACATCCAATGATTTTATCTCCGAGTCTATGGCAGCTTTGAGACCAAAGATGCATGCTTCATATTCTGCCATGTTGTTTGTACAATTGAAGCAAAGTCTGGAAGTAAAGGGAGTATGATACCCTTTTGGAGATATGAGTACAACACCAATACCATTGACGAGTGCATTGGAGGCTCCATCAAAGAACAGGGTCCATCAGGATCCTTGTTCAGGTTCGTCATATGGCCTGATTTCTTCACAGTTGTCTAATGTCATGATGTCTTCATCCGGGAATTCAAACTTCATGGACTGGTAGTCTTCCACAGCTTGGTGAGCAAGGTGATCAGCTAGTACACTTCCCTTTATAGCTTTCTGGGTAGTATACTATATGTCGTACTCTGTTAGGATCATCTGCCATCTCGCTATTCTCCCAGAAAGAGCAGGCTTCTCGAAGATGTACTTTATCGGATCCATTTTAGATATCAACAAAGTAGTATGAGTCAGCATATACTGTCTTATCCGGCGAGTAGCCCATGCCATAGCGCAACAAGTTTTCTCGAGCAGTGAATATCTGGTTTCACAGTCGGTAAACTTTTTGCTCAGGTAGTAAATAGCGTTCTCTTTTCGTCCAGACTCGTCATGCTGCCCCAATACATACCCCATTGAGTTTTCTAAAACAGTCAGATACATGATCAATGGTCTTCCCTCGAATGGTGGCATCAACACAGGAGGCTCTTGTAAGTATTCTTTGATTTTGTCAAAAGCAACTTGGCACTCATCATTCCATTTGACTACTTGATCTTTCTTCAATAGTTTGAAGATTGGCTCACAAGTAGCGGTCAGGTGAGAAATGAATCTGGCAATATAGTTCAAATGTCCCAAGAATCCTCTGACTTCCTTCTCAGTATGAGGAGCAGGCATCTCTTGTATTGCTTTAACTTTGGCAGGATCGACCTCGATACCTTTGTTACTGACGATAAAGCCTAGGAGCTTACCAGACCGTACCCCAAATGTGAATTTGTTTGGATTCAACCTCAGTTTGTACTTCTTCAATCTCTCAAACAACTTTTGTAAGCGATCAAGATACTCTTCTTCTGTTTGCGATCTAGCTATCATATCATCCACATAGACCTCTATTTCGTATGCTGATAGGTTTCCCTAGCATTCTTCAGTCTGAATGGCATCACCTTGTAGCAGAATGTACCCCACTGTGTGACAAATGTTGTTTTCTCCATGTCCTCAGGCGCCATTTTGATTTGGTTGTAACTTGAGAATCTGTCCATGAAGGAAAACACTTTGTGTTGTGCCATATTGTTAACTAGGATATCAATGTGGGGAATTGGAAAATCATCCTTAGGGCTCGCCCTATTCAAATCTCTGTAGTCCACACACATTCGTACTTTGCCGTCTTTTTTGGGTACGGGGACAATGTTGGCAATCCATTGAGGGTAAGAGGTGACAGCCAAGAATCCAGCGTTGAATTGCTTCATGACCTCTGCTTTAATCTTTTCTGACATATCAGGTCTCATGCGACGAACCTTTTGCTTTACTGGCGGACAATCTTCTCTTGTAGGCAGACGATGCACCACGATATTCGTATCAAGTCCCGGCATGTCTTCATATGTGAAGGGGTGAAAAACACAAGAAGGGGGGGTTGAATTGTAAAACTGAAATCTTAAAGCAATTGACAAGATATTTTTATCCTGGTTCGTTTGATCTCAAACTACTCCAGTCCACCCGTCAAGGTGATTTCGCCTCTCTCCAACGAGGTCTTAATTCACTATATTCAACTGAATATTACAGACTGCTTTAACAACTGCTAAAGCCTTCTTGATTCAAACCACAATCCGGTTTGTCAAGGCAACACTTTCTTACAAAGGTATAAAACAATGTGTGTGAATGTTTTCTACAAAACTTTATCACAACTGTGATGTATACACAAATTAAGCTTAGAAACTAGATTGCTAAACACTAATGGAGTATCAGAGTTTGTGGTTTAGCAAAACTGGTAGAGTGAAGATAATGGTTCAGCTTTGTGCGTGTAGAGATTTTGGAGAGCATTAGCCATTATAATCTTCGAAGCCTTGTTTATATAGCACTTGAGAAGATGAACGTTGAATGCAATATTCTTGATTCAATGCTAATAACAAGCTTTCCTTTTTGAGCAGATCTTGTCTAGAATGATGCCGTTGGAATTAATTAGCGTTCAGTGCACAATACCGTTGCTTCTTCAATGCACATTCTGGCTTGGCTCATTCTGATTCTGCTTCGCTGCTGATGAACTATTGTGTTTCTGTATCAGAGTATTTACGCGCAGTTCTGTTCATCAAGGTTCAGCATGTACGTGAGTTGATCATCTGATCTTGACGTTCTGATTCAGCAACTTCTGATGCTGGTGTATGAAATCAAATTCTGATGCTGAAGAAGTGATCTTGCTTATTTTAATCAGCATATCTGCAAGTCAGAGCATAGTAATTTTAGGCAGCATATAGTTCAAACATGAAACATATAAATACTATATCTTTTCACTTTGTTATCATCAAAACTTAAATATAGGGTAGTAGATTCAAACATTGTTCTAACAATCTCCCCCTTTTTGATGATGACAAAAACTAGATATTTTAAATGAAAAATAACGTGAAAAGGTGTCTGGGAAATGTTTCAGAGATAAGAAGTAAGGAGAAATCAGAGTTAAGAGATACTCCCCCTGAGTTGATTACTTCCCTTTGATGATACGTGTTCTTCAAGATCAGATCTTTTTCTTTCTTTGAACATCATATTATAAGAGTCTTTGACTTATCAGAGAGCAGAGCTTCAGAGCTTTTCCTGTCAGAGCTTTGCTTTGGATCAGAGTATTTGGTCGATCAGAACTTCATATTTGATCAGAGCAACATTGATCAGAGCTTCTACATTTTGATCAGAGCTTCTAGTCTTCATAGTGTTCAGGAGCTTCCTTGTGCCTGTAGACTTTAAACAAAACAGAAAAACATTTCAAGTAATAGAGTTAGAATGTTTGAGAATTTCTGTCTAGTTAGCCGTTATTGATTTTAAATATCATTCTTGTTCTCCCCCTTTTTGTCAGCAATCAAAAAGTGTTGGTGATGTGCTAAAATAGAGTTTTTCAAAAATTATTTTGAAAAATTAAACGTTTTTAAGAGAGAGAAAAAAAATAATGATTGCCATTTAACAAGCGTGATTACTTTTCATTAAATGCTTGCTGATTTTGGGGGATTTGAGAAAGATACTTAAAAACGGTTACCAGACATGTGTCTCAATGCACCCAATCAGCGCTTTGCCTTCTCAGAAGCGTGCACGCGTTCTGCTTCAGAGATTTGCTGATGATTGGATGACACTTGTTTGATGTAGTGATCAGCACGTCTGTCTTTGAGATTAGACTCTCAGATCTTTAGACTTGCATCTGATACAATCTGCATGTTCTATCTTTCTGAAAGAAGATTGATCAGAAGTTCACAGTAATATAATTACATTCTGAAGATAAATATATGGAATTAAGACATTTTCATTCTGGGCATACTTTCATGCTGAGATGTTTCAGAATGAAATTAAACCTATCTTCTGAAAGGGGTTTAGTAAAGATATCAGCCCATTGATGGTCTGTATCTATAAATTTCAAGTTCAAAATACCTTTCTGAATATAGTCCCTAATGAAATGATGCTTAATTTCTATATGCTTAGCTCTAGAATGTAAAATAGGATTCTTACTTAAGCAAATAGCAGAAGTATTATCACAAAGAATAGGAATGTTACTCTCAAAAATCTGGAAGTCTTCAAGCTGACTTTTCATCCAGAGCATTTGTGTGCTACATCCTGCTGCTGCTATGTACTCAGCTTCCGCTGTTGACAGAGCAATTGTTGATTGCCTTTTGCTGGACCACGAGATCAGATTTTCTCCCAGAAACTGGCAGCTTCCAGAAGTACTTTTACGTTCCACTCTGTCTCCAGCAAAATCAGCATCACAGTAGCCTACTAAGCTGTAATCACTAGATTTTCTATAAAACAAACCCAGATTAGTAGTACCTTTCAGATACTTGAAAATTCGCTTAACAGCTGTTAAGTGAGATTCTCTAGGATCTGATTGGAATCTAGCACAAATACATACGCTGAATAAGATATCAGGTCTTGAAGCAGTCAGATAGAGGAGAGAACCAATCATACCTCTGTAGACTTTCTGTTCTACACTTTTGCTTACCTCTTCTCTTTCCAGAATGCACGTGGGATGCATTGGAATCTTTGATGGCTTACATTCTGAGAGGTCAAATTTCTTCAGAAGATCTCTGATGTATTTGCTCTGATGAATGTAAGTTCCCTCTGGAGTTTGATTGATCTGAATTCCTAGAAAGAATTTCAGTTCCCCCATGAGGCTCATCTCAAATTCTGCCTGCATACACTTAGCAAATTTTCTTCCAAGAGAAGGATTAGTAGAACCAAAAATAATATCATCAACATAAATTTGACAGACTAAAATGTCACTCTTAACTGTTTTACAGAATAGAGTAGTGTCCACTTTCCCTCTGGTGAATTCATTTTCAAGCAGAAAGTTACTTAGCCTTTCATACCAAGCTCTGGGAGCTTGTTTCAGACCATACAGTGACTTTTTCAGTTTGAAAACATGTTCTGGATGTTTTGTATTTTCAAAACCTGGGGGTTGGTGAACATAAACTTCTTCTTCTATATAACCATTTAAGAATGCACTTTTGACATCCATCTGATACAGAGTGATGCCTCTATTAACAGCAAATGAAATTAAAAGTCTGATAGATTCTAACCTGGCGACTGGGGCAAAGGTTTCTGTATAGTCTATCCCCTCTTGCTGACTATAACCTTGTGCAACCAGTCGTGCCTTGTTTCTGATGACTTCACCTTGTTCATTTAGCTTGTTTCTAAACACCCATCTTGTTCCAATGACGTTGAATCCTTTTGGTCTGGGAACGAGATCCCATACGTCGTTTCTGGTGAATTGATTCAGCTCTTCTTGCATTGCCAGAATCCAGTCATTATCCAGAAGTGCTTCATCAATAGAAGAAGGTTCAATCAGAGACACAAGTCCCATAAGAGTTTCTTCAGAGTTTCTGAAGCTTGCTCTTGTTCTGATTGGATCTTCCTTTCTTCCTAGGATAGTCTCTTCTGGGTGATCCAAACTGCTTCTAGGCAATCTCTTCTGAGGTTGATCAGCAGCTGTTGTAGGATTTCTAGCATTGCTCCTTTCAGACGTTGAAGGAATGTCTGTGTTGAGAGCTTCTGATGACTTGTCTTCAGAACCTGCAAATTCAATTTCTATACCTGCAAGATTTTCATTCTGCTTTGACTTTTCAGAGTCAAGCTTGTCATCAAAACGAACACTGATTGATTCTTCCACAATCTGTGTTTCTGTATTGTATACTCTGTACCCTCTTGAGCGTTCAGAGTATCCTAACATAATACACTTCTGTGCCTTAGAATCAAACCTGTTCAAATAATTCTTTGTATTTAACATAAAGCAAGTACATCCAAATGGATGAAAATATGAAATGTTGGGCTTTCTGTTCTTCCACAATTCATATGGAGTCTTTTCCAGAATAGGTCTTATTGAGATTCTATTCTGAATGTAGCACGCTGTGTTTATTGCCTCTGCCCAGAAAGTCTTAGCAACGTTTGTCTCATTGATCATGGTTCTGGCCATTTCTTGCAATGTTCTGTTCTTTCGTTCTACAACTCCATTTTGTTGGGGAGTTCTAGGACAAGAGAAATCATGCAGAATGCCTTTGTCATTAAAGAATGACTCAAAATCTTTATTTTCAAATTCACCACCATGATCACTTCCGACTTTAACGATTCTAAGATCTTTTTCATTCTGAACTTGGTTACAGAAGGTAACAAACACAGAGTGTGACTCGTCCTTGTGTCTTAAGAACTTTACCCATGTCCATCTGCTATAGTCATCTACGATTACTAACCCATACTTCTTGCCACTGACTGAAGCAGTTTTGACTGGTCCAAATAAGTCAATGTGCAGAAGTTCTAATGGCTTAGAGGTAGAAACAACATTTTTGGATTTAAAAGAGGGTTTTGCAAATTTGCCTTTCTGACATGCTTCACACAGAGCATCTGAATTGAACTTCAAATTTGGAAGTCCTCTGACCAGATTGAGTTTGTTAATCTGAGATATTCTTCTCATACTAACATGCCCCAATCTTCTGTGCCAGATCCACTGCTCGTTGTTAACAGACAGAAGACATTTTACGTTCTGACTCTTTAGTTCAGAAAGTTTGATTTTGTAAATGTTGTTTTTCCTCTTTCCATTAAACAGGATAGTCCCATCTTTCTGACTAACAGCTTTACATGATTTTTGATTAAAGATTATATCAAAACCGTTATCACTTAATTGACTTATGGATAACAGATTATGCATCAATCCATCTACTAGCAGAACATTATTAATAGAGGGAAGATTTCCATTACCTACAGTTCCAGAGCCAATTATCTTTCCCCTCTGATTGCCTCCAAAGCCAACGTGGCCTCCAGGCTTAAGTTCCAGGCTTTGGAACATATGCCTTCTTCCCGTCATGTGTCGTGAGCAGCCAGAGTCCAGGTACCATGACTGGTGTTTCTGACTTGCTGCTAAAGATATCTGCAACATGTATTATTTTATCCTTAGGTACCCAGATTTTCTTGGGTCCTGACTTGTTAGTTTTACCAAAACTCTGGTTGAATTTTGGTTTCACAGAGTGCTTACTGCTAGTGTATTTGATGTCGTGTGTGTGACCATACACAAAGTGTGAATTTAAAGGAGTGTGTTTAATGGTTAGATCCATGACATTTTTAGGTGTAGGAACCTTACCTAGGTATCCTATTCCTTTCCTGCCGTTTCTGCTAACTCCATAGATCATTGAAGCCATTTTGCTTCTATCTATGCTTTTAGCAAGGAACTTCTGGAAACTGTGATCATACTCCTTGATGATCTCATCAGCGTTGCTGGGAGTTTCAGAGATTGGTTCCTTCTGAGAGTTTTGTAAAGAGTTTTCTAATTTTGAAATTTTATCTCTCAGCTCAGATTTTTCCAATTTGAGACTCTCAGACTTATTAGAGTCAGATTCAAGATTCCTTTTCAGGTCTCTGAATTTAGCTCTAATCTGCTGATAACGTTCCAGAATTTCATTGAGGCTTTCAGCAAGTTCAGCCTTTGTAAAATTAACAGTGAAGTTATGGAATACCTCTTCTGTGTCTGATTCTGAGTCTGATTCAGAAGCTTCACTATCATCTGGAATGTTAGCCATGAGCGCTATGTTTGCCCTTTCATCATCTGATTCTGAGTCAGCTTCAGACGAGTCAGAGTCATCCCATGTGGCCATGAGACTTTTCTTCTTCTCTCTTCCAAACTTCTTTTTGGGCTTTTCCCTCTGAAGCTTTGGGCAGTCACTCTTGTAGTGTCCTTGCTCATTGCACTCGTAGCAGATGATGTCTTTTGTGTTTGGCTTCTTGCTACCGGAGGAGCCTTCAGATCTTCTGTATCCAGAGGAAGAATCTGTCCTTCTGTATCTGGAAGAGGACTCGTTCTGATCAGATCTTCTGGGATTCCTGAACTTCCTTTGTCTTTGCTTCCACAGTTGATTTACTCTTCTGGAGAGAAGGGAAAGTTCGTCTTCTTCTTGCTTCTGAGGCTCGTCAGCTTCTAGCTCTATCTCATGACTTCTGAGGGAGCTTATAAGTTCCTCCAGAGTGATCTTGTTGAGATCTTTAGCTAGCTTCAGAGCAGTAACCATAGGCCTCCACTGCTTGGGTAAACTTCTGATTATCTTCTTGACATGGTCAGCAGTAGAGTATCCTTTGTCCAGAACTTTGAGACCAGCTACCAGAATCTGGAATCTAGAGAACATAGTTTCAATGGATTCAGATTCTTCCATTTTGAACGCCTCATACTTCTGAATGAGCGCCAGAGCTTTTGTTTCTTTGACTTGAACGTTGCCCTCATGCGTCATTCTGAGAGAATCAAAGATGTTCTTGGCTGTGTCTCTGTTGGAGATCTTTTCATACTCAGTATAGGAGATGGCACTGAGGAGGATGGTTCTGGCCTTATGGTGATTCTTGAAGTCACGCTTTTGTTGATCAGTCATTGATTTTCTTTCAATCTTCTGACCAGTTGCATTCACAGGGTGCGTGTATCCATCTGTCACCATATCCCACAGATCAGCATCATGTGCTAGAAAGAAGCTTTCAATTCTGTCCTTCCAGTAATCAAAGTTTTCTCCATCAAAAACTGGAGGTTTGCCGCTGAATCTGTCTCTGTCCTCATTGTTGTCATTGCTGAAATGAGAGTTGTTTCCTGCCATTGTGTTTTTCTGACGCTGGATCTTGTACTGACACGGTTAAGTGTTTTAGCTCAGAACCAGGCGCTCTGATACCAATTGAAGGGGTGAAAAACACAAGAAGGGGGGGTTGAATTGTAAAACTGAAATCTTAAAGCAATTGACAAGATATTTTTATCCTGGTTCGTTTGATCTCAAACTACTCCAGTCCACCCGTCAAGGTGATTTCGCCTCTCTCCAACGAGGTCTTAATTCACTATATTCAACTTAATATTACAGACTGCTTTAACAACTGCTAAATCCTTCTTGATTCAAACCACAATCCGGTTTGTCAAGGCAACACTTTCTTACAAAGGTATAAAACAATGTGTGTGAATGTTTTCTACAAAACTTTATCACAACTGTGATGTATACACAAATTAAGCTTAGAAACTAGATTGCTAAACACTAATGGAGTATCAGAGTTTGTGGTTTAGCAAAACTGGTAGAGTGAAGATAATGGTTCAGCTTTGTGCGTGTAGAGATTTTGGAGAGCATTAGCCATTATAATCTTCGAAGCCTTGTTTATATAGCACTTGAGAAGATGAACGTTGAATGCAATATTCTTGATTCAATGCTAATAACAAGCTTTCCTTTTTTAGCAGATCTTGTCTAGAATGATGCCGTTGGAATTAATTAGCGTTCAATGCACAGTACCGTTGCTTCTTCAATGCACGTTCTGGCTTGGCTCATTCTGATTCTGCTTCGCTGCTGATGAACTATTGTGTTTCTGTATCAGAGTATTTACGCGCAGTTCTGTTCATCAAGGTTCAGCATGTACGTGAGTTGATCATCTGATCTTGACGTTCTGATTCAGCAACTTCTGATGCTGGTGTATGAAATCAAATTCTGATGCTGAAGAAGTGATCTTGCTTATTTTAATCAGCATATCTGCAAGTCAGAGCATAGTAATTTTAGGCAGCATATAGTTCAAACATGAAACATATAAATACTATATCTTTTCACTTTGTTATCATCAAAACTTAAATATAGGGTAGTAGATTCAAACATTGTTCTAACAATATGACCAGGCAAAGACTTCAACATAATCGTGTAACAACTGAATCAGATGCTCCTTGACCCTAGGTTCCAGATTGGCACCCACTTTGACCTCCTTTTTGTCCTCTTCGGTACCCAGGTTGATTATATCCACAGGTTCCTCGTGAGGCTGAATGGTTCTTTCTTCTTATTGTAGCAGTCTGGCAAGTTCCCCTGGTTTTTCACAATCTTCCTCACCTTCATCTTCGGCTTGGTAGATTAGATTCTCAGAGTCACAAAAGGCCATAGCAGTATCGTTACCCATGGGATCCAGAATGGATGTATACCTGCATTATGAGTATGGGTGTGTGTAAGGGTATAGCTATCTTTGAAAAAATAAAAACAATGAGCACAAAAGTTTATATGCGACCATTGTGCCTCGGGTAAGACACAAGGTTTTAAGAGTGCTAATTGTTTTGAATATTATAGATCCAACAAAATGTAAAGATAAATTATTGTGGTACAAAAGTGATCGGGACAAAGTCTCTAGCCTCCCAATTGCTGAGCCCTCCATTGACAGTCGGGAAGATCCAATCCTCCAAGTTGTAATCGTCTTCACCATCTTCTACCGCGTTGACTTTACGATTGTTGATCTTCAAGGGTGGTCCTCTAGCACGGGCACGACGTACAGCCTTTTGAGCACTTGGAGTGAAGCCCAGGCCAAACTTGTCAGACTTATATGGGATATCCGGGAGTTGTCCCCAGATAATGCATCCACCTTCCTTTACCACTGCTTTGGCGTCCTTCAGAGATGACATCCAGAGTGGAGGCCTTGTAACCTTGGGAACCTAAGACACAGCCTTGGTCACTGCCACCTCTTGGGGGACCTCTTCAAATTGTTGAAATGGAGTTTCAATGAATTCACCATACAATTCCACATATTTGAAATAATTGACATGGCTGATCATGTATTCTTCCTCTCCATGGACGGTGATAATCTTCTGTTGAACCGGATATTTCAGCATCTGGTGCAATGTAGAGGTAACAGCGCCAGCATTGTGGATCCATGGCCGGCCTAGCAAGCAGGAGTATGAAGGGCGAATTTCCATTATATAAAAGGTTGAATTGAAATTTTGGGTTCCAATCTTTATGGGGATATCCACTTCCCCGTGCACCATCCTCTTTGAGCCATCAAAATCCCTTACTACTATGTTGCTTGGCTTTAATGTCAACTCCTCGCAGTCAATTCTATCAAGAGCCTTTTTGGGTAATACATTCAGAGATGAGCTTGTGTCCACCAAAACATGAGCCAGAGTTGTGCCCCTACATTCCACAGAGACATGCAATGCCTCGTTATGCTTTCTTCCCCTCGGTGTTAGATCAACATCCGAAAAACCTAGGCCATTATCCGCTGTCAAGCTGGCTACGCAGTCTTGGAATTGATCAGCAGACGTCTCTTGAGGTACATGGGCTATTTTTAAGAACTTTACCAAGGCTTTCGCATGCGCCTCGGAACATAGTAGTAATGTCAGCATGGAGATTTTAGAGGGATTTTGCCCCAATTGTTCAACTACATTGTAGTCGTTCCTCTTTATAATTTTTAGGATCTCCTCCATTTCTTTCTTGGAAGTCTCAAGGATAGTCAGTGATTGAGCCTTCGTTTGTACAGGCTCAACCTGAATACTCTTTCCTCGAGTCTCGGCTGCGGGAGTGTTGGTAGGAATGAAAATAGGGGTTGTAACGGCTTCATCAATAGAAGTACTTGCAGAGATGATTATGGGTATGGGAGCAGCCTTTAGAGCATCCACATGGATAATTACGGGTCCAGAAACTGCTTTTGGGGGAGAAATTTCTGGAGAAAAGATCCTACCGCTTCGGGTAATTTTGCTAGTTCCGGCAATATTACTGATGTCAGAGTCTTCTTTTTCAGAATTTATCTCTTTGGTGACCGGCCAGTCTTGCTTGATGCCATGGTAGTAAATGTCCCCTCCATAATTCCATGGCACGGTTTTGTCTGATTCATATGGGACTGGCCCAAGCATTGTGATTATTAAAGGAGTTGCTTTCGGAATTGATGTAATTCTAACGGGTCTTTTGGTGGAGACCCTGGAAGAATTGGTGGAAATGGTAATGATAGAAACATCTTCAAAAGGAAAAGGTGTAACAAGAGTCTTCTCAAACAAAATCTCTTTGTTATCTATCAGGCGCTGAATGACTGCTCTCAATAAAAGACAATCAGTTGGTGAGGATATGCAGAGATGGCAAACTTTATTACAACCCGGGAACACACCGGCTTTCAATAAGTTTATCTTAATAGTCAGAAGTGGGGTCATAAGTTCATTAACTGAAGTAACAAACAATCCTTCTTCAATGGCATTGGCATTGTGACCATGTCTGGGCATAGGAGCAGAAATGATATTTGGCTTCTCGGGCGCATGAACCTCAATTTATTTTGCTTCAATGAGGTATTATATTTTGTTCTTCAAGGCCCAACAATTATTAGTATCGTGACCAGGACTTTCAGAGTGATACGCGCAACGGGCATTGGGATGATAATGAGGGGATGTCGTATTGGGGTTTTTCGGAGCTTCTTTCAAAGTTGCCAAGTTGGATCTTAGTAGATGCGGTAATACTTGGGACAGAGTCATGTTAATTCTGGTGAACTGCCTGACTGGCCTTTCCACCCTTGGTTAATTATTTCTTTGTTGATCAGACGTAGGCTTAGGAATCATAACAGCCCTCACCATTGGTCGGTGTTCATCCCTATCTTGGTTCCTTTGCGGATATACAGCAGCTACCTCTTTCTTCCCGATGAAAGGCTTCCTTACAGCTGTAGAAGAAGAGGTATCTTTCTGAATCTTTCCACTTTTTATGTCGGCTTCTACTCTCTCTCTGGTCAATATTAGTTCAGTAAAACCTGCAGATGAACTTCCGATTAAATGATTGAAAAAGGGACCAGATAAGGTGCCTAAGAACATGTCTACCAATTCTCTCTCAGACAGAGGGGGTTGAACTCTTCTAGCCAAATCTCTCCATTTTTGTGCATAGTCCTTGAAACCTTCATTGGAGGCCATGGCCATACTCTGGAGTTGAGTACGGGTAGGCGCCAAATCAGCATTGTATTGGTATTGCTTGTAGAAAGTCACGACAAGATCTTCCCAATTATGGACGTTGGCTCTTTCTAGTTGGTAAAACCAGTCAAGATGAGTTAGTTCCAGACAGGTTGTCTTGGAAGAAGTGCACCCATAAGTCTTTATCTGTGGTATGGGGTTAGATTTTCCTTACATATGACCGGAGATGCATTTTAGGGCATGACACTCCATCATATTTTGCAAACATAGGTACTTTGAATTTCGGAGGAATCACAATCCCTGACACTAGTCCCAATTCCTCAAATTCTAAGCCTGGCACCTTTTGGATTTCCATCGCACTCGACCGCTCTTTGAGATGTCTGTACTTGTCATCAGCTGGAGGATACTGTTCCTCAGAGTAGTCTTCTTCTTCCTCTTCTTCTTCCGATTCTGATAGGATAACTGTTTCCTTGCCTTTCCCCTCTCCTTCACCGAATGTTGTTGCAAAGTTCAAGGTCCTTCTTGTCTTCCCATGAAACCTTCTCCCCATGTTTAAGACTTTGGTTACCTTCTTTGTTTTCTTTTTCCTCTCTTCAGCCAGCAGAGTCTTCAACTCTTCTTGCCCCTTGGCTAGGGTCATGAGCAATTGTTGAAACTGCGTATTCTGAGCTTGGAGATCTTTCACTGTTTGCTCGAGATCCATCTTACTGAAATAAACAGTAGAGAGATGGGGAGACTTGTTGCAAAAGACATGTTTATGTTATGATGAATGATATATGCATATGCAATGTTTTCAAGGATTTCAAAGATTCAAATTTGTTTTAGACAAAAGAAAAGGAAACATACATTATATTAATAAGATAAAGTTTGAGTACATCAATGCCCCTTGAGCAAAATAATACAAAAACTCTAAGATGAAAAAGTAGTATGCATCCTCTTTGGTGCAATGTAGGCATTCAGAGTCCGCTCCTCATGAAGTAGCCTAGTGAGTTCCAAAACCTTCTTCTCGCTTGCGTAGAATTGGGCTTCGAAAGTATCTCGCTCGCCTTTGAGTTGTATCCAATCCTTTTGTAGGTCTTCAAGAGATGTGGGCATGTCAAGATGTAGGATAGTGTATGGAACATCTCCTCCCTTAACATGCTTAATGATTACCGGGAGAATGGAGGGGTAAGGCATCATAAGACTCTGAGCATGAGTTCGTACCCATTTGAGGTAAGGCTCAAGAGAGATGGAATTATTGTACCCCAAAGTCTTGCTATCCACCTTGTTTAGCATCCTCCGAGCTCGGATAAATCTCTGGCAAAGACCCTGATCATCGTTGTCGTAGTAGAATACCAAACCTTGATTCAGCATCTCGTACGGGCCATCCCTTTGGGTGTAACCAAACTGTCTTAAGGCTAAGCATGGGTTGTAGGTGATACCTCCCCTAATACCAAGTAAAGGGACATTAGGGAATTCTCCACAACGGTCAATAATGATAACATTCTCTTTGGATTGAGAGCACCAATGAATGTCTGAATGTTTGAGCGTAATTGTTGTACCCCAAAATTTTCCCTCTCATTTTACTCAATACATGTCAATTGAGGTCCCCAAGTTGCTCAAGGAAGTTCAAGAGTTGACCAGACAAACTCTCTCCTAAGGCAGTGCATCTCAAAATTAGGGTTTCTATTTTCATCAAGATGGGTGGGCCAAAAAATCCACAAATTCTTTCCAAGGTCCTAATATGCTCCCAAGATCATCCATGTCAAGTTTCATACCTTGCACAAGAAGATTGCTCAGTCAACTGCTCAGATGCTTGAGAATCGACTGTATTAGGTCAAAAGTCAACCGTGGCCCACATATAGTCAAACCTTGAGATTTTTGGTCAACATAAACATTTTGAAGTAACTTCCATCATTTGATCAAGGGTTGATCATGATTCCTCACGGGATGCTCCAAATTCATCAAAACCCAAAAGTTGCTAAATTAGGGTTTTGTAGGAAAAGTCAACCCAAATTTGACCAAGCATAACTTCCACATGCTTTATCAGAAATTTTCCATCCAAATATCATTTTGAAGAGGATTCAATTCCCTATAATTCATATTCATCTCACAAGTTCAAAATATGCACTCATAAAAAGATATGAATTTTGACATTATAGGTCCTTTTGAAAAGTCAACCAAAACACCTTTTGGGTCAAAGCTCCATACATGAACATGGAAGATCCAATTGAGATGAGACCAAAAGGGTTGGTTAGGGGACATCCTCAGCTTTCTATAAAGTTCAAGAATACCATCCTAGGGTAAAAATTGAGAGAGTTGTGCATTGTCAAAGTTGGCAATTTTTGGAAAATTGTCAAAAGTCAACATTGATCAAATTTGCATTTTTTCCAAAGGGGTCCATGTTTTCTTGTTTGAAACATGTTTCTAATAGGACCCACGACTCCTGAGCTTTTCCACATATTATTTTATTACTTTTATCATTTATTTGATTTTTTATTCATTTAAATCAAAATAAATCAAATTAAATGGTAAAATAATGAAAACAAATCAAATCTTGGGATTTTTGTGCACATTTTGAGTCCATATACAGCTAGCATGCCAGTCAATTCGTGCAAGACTCATTAGGGTTGAAAAATATTGGATTGAAGCAAGTTTTGGAAAGAAATCATACATGAAGAAAATCAAATCAAATCTCCATTATTTCTCAAGATTCATGTCAATTTTGTTGACCTAATTCAGTCTACTATAAGTGCATAAAATTCCAGATCAAAAAAAGAAGGATTGGAGGCGTGAAACAGCAAGAACAAAATTGAAATTTTGGACAAAAAATGTGAGATCAAAATCCACTCTAGAGCCATCCTCACGGAGATTTAAAGATTCCAATCTATTCCAGGACATCCCAGGAAGCTATTCCACCCATCCTCAAGCTTCAAAACGCATGGAATCATGCCCACCACCCACCACGGTTTGCACTAAGAACTCAAAATCGTTTATCATGTTTTATGTATCATAAACTTATTCTAGTCATATATTCTTGTTCATCATCTTGTTTGCAAGCTATTGGTACCATTTAATTGCATTTATAGCGCGGGAATCGCAATATGCCATAGCTAGGGTTTCGAGCTTCGTTTTGGGGTTTCTTAACCTAGGCAAAATTAGGTTTGATAATGGGTACCATTATGATCAGGGCTTCACGCCAGTTGATTCATGGTCACCAATTTAATTTATCTTGCTTGTACATGATTTTTGAGATGAACAGGGCTATAGCTACGAACAAACGTCCGTAGGTAAAAGTGTTTTACCTAAAACAACGGTCCAAGGAAGAAGATAATGCGTGGCAAGGTGTGGTTGGTTCATTCAAATTTCGCGCGTTTTTCCTGGAAGGATACTTGATTTGGCTTTTGATTTTATTTGTTTATTATGTTTACAACTAACAAATCCAGCGCAGATGGTTGGGAGGCGTGCCTTTGATGCACACGTCCTGGGTTCGATCCCAGGCGTGTGCATTTTGTTATTTTCCTAATAATTTCAGGACAATCCAATGCAATGCATCATCCCACACCTATCATGTACCATCAACGCCCATCCACTGGATGCCCAGCTGGCCAGATCTCACGCTTCTCCCTTGAAGACCCATGGTACACATGCAAGTCAAAGCTACATCAGATCCATAGGTTGACTGGGCTTGGAAGCTTAATGGGCTGGGAAATTCATATTCCCACCCCCCAGAATTTCTAACAGTAGGCCCATTTGGTTATTTCATTTATTTTCTTTAATTTCTTTTCTTTATTTCTTTTCTTTTTATTAATACAAAAATTATTTTTTTTAAATTAACCAATCAAAAATCACAAAAAAGATTTATTTTCTTAATATTTTTTTTTAAAATTAATTAGTTTATTTAATTTAGGGTAACTTTGACTTATTTTTACAATTAAAATCAATTAGAAAACTAGGTTTAAATTCTTGATTTAGTTATTTTCTTTTTTTTCAAACAAAAACACAAAAAAAATAGGTTAACTTAATTATTTTTCTTAATTAAAGTTAATTAGTAATTAGGTTCTTTTTCTTAATTCAATTATTCCTTATTTTCTTAAATAAAAAAATGACAAAAAAATGATGTTTTCTTTAATCAATTGCAATTAGGTTTAGTCAAGGGTCAAAACCCTAATTTCTCTCGCATTTAATTTACCGCGCGTTTTTAATTTTCTTTATTATTATTATTGTAATTGTTTCAAGGTTGTAATAGTTTTAATTAGGGTTTTAAATTTCGTACTTTTATTTCCCATCAAGGCAATTATGTAACTGTCAAAGCCATGTAATAGCTAGGTTTATTTCCGCTTTTACTTTCAGCAAATTATTAACTGTTAGATGAATTAATAGGATTGTATGGCAAGAATGCATGAAAAATTAAAACAGTTAGAAAATCCTAATGTGCAAAGATTAAAATAAATGAAACAAATCACTCGCACATGTTCACTCCTAGGGTTTACCTCACTTCGGTTGCCTTCGGTAAACAATCATTAAGCATAGGATATTTTAGTGGTCACCCTCCAGTCTAAAGAGATCAAATTGTCCCATTCGAATGTTGCCTCGGAAATGTTGCCTCGGAAATGTTGCCTCGAAAAGATCTTAAGACTCTAGGGTTACTACTAAAGTTTTATAACTATTGCTTTAGTGATTGTATTCGTCCCTTTCGAACATCCCTTACAAACTCCAACGACGGTGCTACCTACTCCTTAATAGTGGGATAGCACTGTCTAAAGGAAATAGAACAAAAACAATCTTTTTTTGAGTAGGTAGATGCTAGTAGGTACTTGCTCAAAATAAAACTTTTCACACAAACACCTTTCAAAACAGTTTTTAAAAAACAACTTCGTCACACCCTTGAGGACTGATACAATGGTTATCACGAAGTAAAACATTTTCAAAGCAAGCACACACACAAGCAATTTTTAAAAGATGAGAAGGTACCTAAGAGCCCATGGAAAACCATGGATGTAAAGGGTTTTAACACCTTCCCTTTCTATAATCTACCCCCCGTACTCAGAATATCTCGAAAAAGGTTTTTTCTGTTCTTTTTCCTTTTCCATGATTGGATGAAATAAAAGTCGGTGGCGACTCTTGCTTACCGCGACATTTTGCAAACACAAAACGCAAAATGAAAACCAGTATTAACAGTCAGTTCTGCCACTGTATCACAGAATTGGCGACTCTGCTGGGGAAAAATATTAAGTGGGGTAAACCTTAGGATCTAGGTCATATTTAATTGCTTTCTCTTAATTGTCTTGCTTGCTTTATATTTATGGGAACTATTTGGGTTATTTGATCCTACACCCGGATATGGGGAACACCTTTTAGGTAAGTAGCAATAAAATGTGAGGGAACTATGCTGGGGTATACCGGCACGGTTGAAGCAGTAGCTACATTGATGTGGCACTTTGGTTGGTACTGGTAACCCTTGAGTCAATCAGGGAGAGTACGGGGCCGCCGCATGGTGTCGTGAAGCATCAACTGACCTTAGAACCTTTAATTGCACAACTTGGCCATTAGAAAGTAGTGAGATAACCGGCCTCGGTGTAGAGCTGAGAACTGGTTGATACTCGATGCTACACTCATTGAGATCAGACTTTCGGGATATTTCGGCCGCAAGAAAAGATTGCATAAGCTGAGACAATGCCGATAAATGATGGTCAGTGATATTGAGATCCTCTAGAACCCAGTTACTTTTAAGACAGGTTTGAAACCAACTAACTTTAAGAGGGCACTACCTTTGACCTCATTCAGTCCTTAAACCTAAGGACTCTATGTGATTTGACTATGCTTTCTATACCTGTGTTTGTTATACCTGTGTTTTATCATAACATCATGCGTCATAACATAGCATCCATTCTTATTGCACTAACTATTTCAAAGACCAAGGGAATTTATCTTTGCCCTGTTTTGCAGATCATGGCTTTTGTATGTAGAAACACTATCAGAATCAGCTTTGTGAAGATACCTTCCCAAATCAAAGAGCTAGCATCAAGGGTTTCTGAAACTTCTGCATTCACCAAGAGACATGGTTGACTTCTCGACCTGGTTACTTCAAACTTTGATGAAAAGATGATGAGTATGCTTTTTCAGTTCTTCGATCCCAAGCACCACTACTTCACCTTTCCAGAGTATCAGTTGGTACCTACTTTGGAAGAATTCTCTCAGTTGTTAGATATACCCATTCTTGAGCAGTTACCCTTCACAGGTTTAGAAGAAGCTCCTAAGCCAGAAGTCATTGCCTCAGCTTTGCACCTGAAACGGGCCGACGTGGTATCCAATTGGGAAACGAGAAGTGGAGTCAAGGGTTTTCTAGCTAAGTTTCTGATAAACAAAGCCCAGTTGTTTTGGGATGATGCGGATTTTCAGGCTTTCGAGGAGGTCTTGGCTCTTCTAATCTATGGGTTAGTCCTATTCCCTAATCCGGGCTCATTCGTAGATGTGAATGCTATCAAGATCTTTCTCTCTCGCAACCCGGTGCCTACTTTGCTCGGAGATATTTTACACACTCTCTATACTCGTACCATGAAGAGAAGAGGGATTCTTATGTGATGTATGCCATTGTTGTCGAGGTGGTTTATTTCTCACCTCCCTAAGTCGGTACTGAATAATGAAGCAGGTTTGGGTTGGTTGCAAAGGATAATGTCGCTCGCTCATATGGATATTCTTTAGTGTTCTCGAGCTATGGAAAATACTGCTATTATTGATTGCTGCGGAGAGTACCCTAATGTCCCGCTACTTGGCATCAGAGGGGATATAACCTACAACCCTTGTTTAGCCCTGCGACAATTTGGTTATGCTCGAAGGGATGGTCCTCATGAGTTACTTATCGAGGGTATTGTATTCAACTATGAGGATGATGTCAAGGAGTATCGTCGGAGATTCATACGAGCCTGGGGCATGGTAAACAGATCTGGCACCAAGGCTTTGGGACCAAAGACTTCCATTCCTATGGAACCTTACCTACAATGGGTACGAGCTCGTGCCCAGCAGCTTATGATACCCTATGTGGCTGTTTTGCCAGTGATTGTGGAACCCACTACAGAGGAGGGCATTCCTTACACAGTTCTCTATCCTCATATGCCCATTGATCATGGAGAATTACAGAGGTCTTGGATTCAGTTGATGAAGGAGCGGGATACTTACAAGGATCAATTCCATGCTCATAAGAGGAAGGTCTTAGAGCTCACAAAGCATTTGCATGAAGAAAGAGGACTCGATGACTATCCAGGCACAAAGAGGAAGCATCCATAGGAATTTTAATGTCTTTTATAGTTTCAGATTTATTTTTTTAAATTGTAACGCCTAAAAGGCATTTGAACTTCAAATTCAGCTAATAAAGTTTTTGTTTATTGTGGTTTGCAAATTTAAAATTTCTCGAAGTCTTTGAAATGATTGCATTCGTATCCCATCCATAGCACATCATTACAGGTACCATTACAGGTTTCTCATCTTCTTCGTTGTTTATTTCAGCAGAAATTTCTTCTGAACAAAGCATAAAGGACCTTCAAGCATATAACGCCCAGTTCCAACAAATGTTCATCAGTCTGGCAAAAGGGCAGTAGGATCTGAAAGCCCTCATTCTGAAAGAGAAGAAGAAGAAGAAGGTTGTCGGTATTCTGAATATGGGCAGAAGGTTTGGAGAGCGGTTGAAGCGTCAAACTGATCTGACCTCTTAATCCAAGGAAAGGGAGAATCAAGAAGGAGAGAAGGACCCTAGTCCTGCAGTCTCTGACAATGATATTGATTATAACAATGAGAAATATCCTCCTGTTGAGGATAGATACAAACAGTTAGAAGATCGTCTGAGTGCCATGGAAGTTCAGAGGATACCTGGATTGGATTTTGAAGAATTGGGTTTGGTGTCGGGAGTGGTCATCTTGCAGAAGTTTAAAGCTCTAGTTTTTGCCAAGTATGATGGGGTGTCTTGCCCAAAACTCCACCTTCGTTCTTATGTCAAGAAGATTCAGCCCCACACGGCTGATAGAAATCTGTGGGTTCACTTCTTTCAAGATAGTTTGTCAGGGACTCAACTTGAATGGTTCTACCAGCTAGAGGGAGAAAATATCTGAAACTAGGAAGATCTGGCTGCTGCTTTCTACAAGAAGTATCAGTACAATGCCGACCTTGCTCCCACTCGTACTCAACTCCAGAGTATGTCCATGGGTGCAGGTGAAGGTTTTAAATATTACGCATAAAAATGGAGAGACTTGGCTGGGAGGGTTCAACCTCCGTTGTCTGATAGAGAGTTGGTTGATATGTTTCTAGGGACGCTATCTGGTCCATTTTTCAATCATTTGATCGGTAGTTCATCAGTTGGTTTCACCGAGCTGATCCTAACTGGGGAAAGAGTAGAAGCGGGGATTCGAAGCGGAAAAATACAGAAGGATGCCTTTTCAAGTTCAGTAAAGAAGCCTTTTGCTGGTAAGAAGGAAGCCAGTGCCATCTACATCCCGAGGGGTCAAAATAGGGCTGAACATCATCAGACAGTAAGTGCCTTGATGATACCTAGACTTGCAGTCGCTCCACAATGCAACAATCAACAAAGGGCGGAAAGACCACAATGGCAGTTTACCCGCACCAACATGACATTGGATGAAGTTCTACCTCATCTGCTAAGATCTAACTTGGCAACCTTGAGAGAGGCTCCCAAGAATCCAAATACTACATCTCCCCGATATAATCCAAATTCCCAGTGTGCCTATCATTCTGAGAGTCCTGGCCACGATACAAATGACTGATGGGCTCTGAGAAACAAAATACAAGACTTGATTGAAGCTAAGGAGATAGATTTTAATGCTCCAGAGAAGCCTAATGTCATAACTGCTCCCATGCCTAAGCACAGTCGTGGAGTTAATGCTATCAATACTGATTTGTTTGTTACCTCTATCAATGAAGTTTCTACTCCTCTCATGTTTGTCAAGAAGAATTTGTTGTTGGTCGGTTTATTTCCGGGTTGTGGTGAAGGTTGCCACGTGTGTTCGCTTCTACCTTCTGGTTGCCGTTTGCTGAAGTTAGGTGTTCAACGCCTGATAGATAGCAAAGTGATTCTGTTTGAGAAAACTATGATTCCTGTTGTTCCAATTGAAGGCGTTGCCATTATAACCATTTTCGATAATCCTTCCAAGGTTTCCTCGAGAAGACCTGTTAGGATTACATTCACTCCAAGAATTTCTCCACTGATAATTACTGTTCCTGGTCATGTCCCGTATGTCTCAGATAAAGCTGTCTCGTGGCATTATGGTGCCGGTGTGTACTATCATGGCATCTAACAAGACTTGAAAGATGAAGAGGTTGATCCTGATATTGGTAACATTTTCAGAACCAGCAAAGTTACCCGAAGTTGAAGGGTTTTCTCTCCCGATATTTCCCCTAAGACTGTCAACAAGCTTATTATTATCCCATCTGTTGTTCCTGTTAGTATATCTGCTACTGTTCATGTTCTTACTCCAGTTGTTACCCCTGTCGGCGAATTGTCTAATACCCGTGGCAAAGAAGTTATAGGTGAGCCTTCCCGGACGGAGGCGCCTAGAAAAATGGTTGTAGAAGCCTCTAAGCAAGAAATGGAGGAGATACTGAAAATCATTAAGAAGAGCGACTACAATGTGGTCGAGCAGCTGGGGCAGACCCCGTCGAAGATATCCATGTTGTCTTTGTTGTTGTGCTCCGAGGCCCATGCGAAGGCTTTGATCGCATTCCTCAAAACTGCACATATGCTGCAAGAGACTTCAGCTGATCAATTCAAAGATTGTGTGGCCAGCCTGACTGCTGATAATGGGCTGGGTTTTTCATATGTCGATTTGACACCGAAAGGAAGGAAGCATAATGATGCTCTGCATGTCTCGATTGAATGCATGGGCACCACTATGGCTCATGTGCTGGTAGATACTGGGTCTTCACTGAATGTTCTGCCGGAGAAGGTGTTGGACCGGTTGGATTGTGAGGGTTTAACCTTAAAGCCCAGTAACATTGTGGTAAGGGCTTTTGACGGATCGAAGAGAATGGTGCACGGGGAAGTGGACATCCCTGTCAAAGTAGGCTCTGAGACCTTTGGGTCCACTATCTATATGATGGATATCAGGCCATCATATTCTTGCTTGTTGGGACGTCCTTGGATCCACGAGGCTGGGGCAGTCACATCCACACTCCACCAAATGCTGAAATATCCGGTGAAAGGAAAGATTGTCACAATGTGGGGTGAAGAAGAATATATGGTGAGTCACCTCAACTCCTTCCGCTATGTAGAGATGGACGGGGAATTCATAGAAACTCCTTGTCAGAATTTTGAAGAGGTTCCTCAGATCTCGGCATCGACTAAAACTACTAGCAACAAACCTCTGTTGGAGATGTCTTCTCTCAAGGACGCCAGGGTTGTGGTTGAAGAAGGTGGGTGTGCCAATTGGGGCCAGCTCCCTGATTTCACTCATAAAACTGACAAATTTGGTTTGGGCTTTACTACAGGGGCTCAAAGGGCTGTTAGACACGCTCGGGCTGGAGGACCTCCCCTACGCATCAGCAATCGTGGGATTAACGCCATTGAAGACAGTGAAGAGGAATCAGACATTGACAGCTGGATCTACTCGACTACCAATGGTGGATCGAGTAATTGGACGGCTAGGGACTTCATACCTATTTCTTTTATTCCGCAGTAATTGACTTATTTGTTTTAAGATTTATAATAAACAATGTGAAACTTTACGGCCTAATGCCTTGCTCGAGGCACCTTGGCTTTGCTTGTGAGGGCTATTATTTGTCATTTCATAATCATTAATAAAGCATTGGACGTTTCTGGCATGCAAATTTTGCCCTCTCTGTTTTTCTTTTCTGTTTTTCTTTTCTGTTTTTCACTTTATCAAAACAGCTATTCTCTTACACACACTCATGTATCACAATGCAGATCCATATCCACTCTGGATCACATTGATAAGAGATCTACTATTTCCAGTTATGACTCCAAAAATCCGATTAACCAAGTCGAGGACGAAGGTGACGATGATTGTGAAGTTCCTGGAGAACTTGCTAGATTACTACAGCAGGAAGAAAGGGCCATACAACCCCATGAAGAGCCGGTTGAGATAGTGAACTTGGGTACTGAGGAAGACAGAAAAGAGGTTAAAATAGGTGCAAATCTGGAGCTTAGCATCAAACAGAGGTTGATACAGATGTTACACGACTATGTTGAAATCTTCGTCTGGTCCTATGAAGACATGCCTGGTTTGGACACTGATATTATGGTACATCGCCTGCCGACTAAAGAAGACTGTCCTCCGGTTAAGTAGAAGGTCCGTCGTATGCATCCTGAAATGTCAGAGAAAATCAACGAGGTTATGAAACAGTTCGATGCAGGATTCTTGGCTATCACTTCGTATCCACAGTGGGTTGCTAACGTTGTTCTGGTACCTAAGAAGGACGGTAAGGTAGGGGTGTTTGCGGTTCGGTTTGGATCAGTTTTAAAGCAAAAACTCATCTGATCCAAAGATTAATTCACTTAAGGTTCGGTTTGATTTTGGATGATATATTTAAAAAAATCCAATCTAATCCGATCCAATTTTATGCGGTTTAATTTGGATCAGTTTTTGGATATCCAAATTACACATTATATTTTTATTAATATTATAAAACTACTAATAAATCATAGATTTGATATAATATATAATATATAGTATATTAAAAGTTAATATTACAAAATGAGAGTGATTGATTATGCTTGAAATAATAAAAATAAATAGATTATACCAAACTAATAAATATTATTAAAAAAATTATTATCATCTAATAATAAATTCACATAACATGTCATACTAATAAAAAGTAAATAAGTATCAAAATATATTTATGCGGTTTGGTTTGGTTTGGATCGGTTTTGAAAAATTCATCCGAAATCCAATCTGAACCGATCGGTTTTCATAAAATAACATCCAAACACAACCAATAACTTTCGGTTTTTTATGGTTTTCGGTTTTTTGGATCGGTTTTTGGTTTTTTATTTGGATTGGTTTAGATTTGAACACCCCTACGGTAAGGTACGGATGTGTGTTGATTACAGAGATATGAACAGGGCAAGCCCCAAGGATGACTTCCTGCTTCCTCACATCGATGTTCTAGTCGACAACACCGCGCAACACAAAATCTTCTCCTTCATGGATGGTTTCTCTGGCTACAACCAGATCAAAATGGCTCCTGAAGACATGGAAAAGACGACCTTCGTCACACAGTGGGGCACTTTTTGCTACAAAGTGATGCCTTTTGGGTTGAAAAATGCTGGGGCAACCTATCAGCGCGCCATGGTCGCTTTGTTTCATGATATAATTCACCATGAGATCGAAGTGTATGTTGATGACATGATAGCCAGGTCTCAGACTGAGGAAGAGCACCTTGATCATCTCCAGAAATTGTTTGACAGGTTGAAGACATACAAGCTGAGGTTGAATCCGAACAAGTGTACCTTCGGGGTAAGATCTGGTAAGCTTCTGGGTTTTATCGTCAGTGATAAGGGTATTCAGGTAGACATTGCGAAGATAAAGGCCATACAAGAAATTCTGGTTCCCCGTACGGAGAAGGAAGTTAGAGGTTTCCTGGGATGCCTAAATTATATCGCCAGGTTCATTTCGCATCTGACTGCTACTTGTGAGCCAATCTTCAAGCTTCTGAAGAAAGATCAAGTGGTAAAGTGGAATGATGAATGCCAGACCGCTTTCGAAAGAATCAAGGAATACCTTCAAGAACTACCAATTTTGATGCCTCCAGTTGAAGGAAGACCTTTGATATTATACTTGACAATGCTAGACAATTCAATGGGGTGTGTGTTGGGGCAGCATGACGAGTCTGGTCGAAAAGAGCACGCCATTTATTACCTTAGAAAAAAGTTTACCGACTGTGAGACTGGATACTCATTGCTCGAGAAAACTTACTGCGCTTTGGCATGGGCTGCTCGCCGACTGAGACAGTATATGCTAACTCATACTACTTTGTTGATATCAAAGATGGATCCAATCAAGTATATTTTCGAGAAGCCCGCTCTCTCCGGAAGGATAGCAAGGTGGCAAATGATCTTAACTGAATACGACATACAATATACAACCCAAAAAGCAATAAAGGGGAGTGTATTGGCTGATCATTTGGCTCATCAGGCCGTGGATGATTACCAGTCCATGAATTTTGAGTTCCCGGATGAGAATATCATGTTAGTGACTGACTACAAAGAACCTGGACTGGACGAAGGACCTGAGGAAGGATCCCGATGGTCTATGTATTTTGGTGGAGCCTCAAACGCACTAGGTAACAGCATTTGCGCTATAATCATATCTCCTGAGGGTTGTCATACTTCATTCACTGCCCGATTATGTTTCAACTGCACCAATAACATGGCGGAGTATGAAGCATGTATTATGGGTCTTCGAGCTGCTATTGACCTGAGGATTAAGTTCTTAAGTGTATTTGGGGATTCTGCTCTGGTGATAAGTCAGATCAAAGTCGAGTTGGATACGAAGCACTCGGTTCTCATTCCTTACAGAGAGTATGTACTGACATTGCTCCCACACTTTGAGGAGGTAACCTTTGAACATTTCCCACGAGAAGAGAACCAGTTGGAGTACGCGCTAGCCACCATGTCTTCTATGTTTAAAGTTAGGTGGGACAATGAAGCTCCCCAAATCACCATTGAGAGGTTGGATGAACCAGCACACTATTATGAAATCGATACTGAAGAAGTGATAGACAAACCCTGGTTTCACGAAGTCAAAAGGTATCTCGAGGCTCAGGAGTATCCCGAAGGGGCATTTGTCAATGATAAGAAGTTTCTGAGAAGGTTCGCTGCAAAGTTCTTCCTTAGTAATGGGATCCTCTATAAACGCAACCATGACTCCACACTACTACGGTGTGTAGACAAGAGCGAAGCAGAGAGGATCATGATTGATCTACATGAAGGCACCTTCGGAACCCATTCCAGTGGACACACCATGGCCAAAAAGATCCTACGGGCAGGATATTACTGGTCCACTATGGAAGCCGATTGTTATCAGCACTCTCGAGCTTGTCATAAATACCAAATTTATGCTGATAAGGTGCATGTACCTCCAGTTCCTCTGAACGTCTTGACAGCTCTTTGGCCCTTTGCAATGTGGGGCATCGACATGATCGGAGAGATCAGACCTACTGCTTCTAACGGGCATCGTTTCATCTTAGTAGCCATTGATTACTTCACGAAGTGGGTTGAGGCAGCCTCTTTTGCTACTGTAACCAAGAACATCGTGGCACGGTTTATTTGACACAATCTGATTTGTCGATATGGTGTACCAGAGAGGATTATTATTGACAATGGTACAAATCTCAACAACACAATGATCACCGAGCTCTATAAATAGTTCAAGATACAGCACCATAATTCTTCTCCCTACCAGCCAAAGATGAATGAGGTTGTTGAAGCTGCTAACAAGAACATCAAGAAGATTGTACAGAAGATGACAGTGACATATAAAGACTGGCATGAGATGTTACCATTCGCTCTTCATGGGTACCGTACCTCAGCATGGACATCGACAGGGGAAACACCTTACTCTCTGATATATGGCATGGAGGCAGTCCTACCCATAGAAGTCTAGATACCTTCTCTCAGAATTATGAAGGATGCGGGTTTGAACGAAGACGAATGGATCCAAACCCGACTTGATCAGCTAAATCTAATCGATGAAAAGAGACTTACTGCTATCTTCCATGGTCAGACGTATCAAAAGCGAATGATTAAGGCTTTTAACAAGAAAGTTAGACGCCAAGAATATCAAGTCGGGGATCTAGTAATCAAGCGCATCATACTGCCGCAAGGAGATCCCAGGGGCAAATGGACTCCCACGTACGAAGGGCCATTTGTGGTTAAGAACATTTTCTCGGGAGGAGCTATGATTCTAACCAACATGGATGGTGACGACCTTCCTCACCCTGTCAATGCAGACATAGTGAAAAGATACTACGCATAATCAAAGACCCGTTAGGTCGACTGGCCTAGGCATAAATAAGGGCTTCTCGGCGAACCAAAAGGGTTCGGGCAAAAGTAAGGGATGAAAATGAAAAAAAATCTGTACACCAGGCAAGTCGAAAACCCGAAAGGGCGACTTGGGCAAAAAAGGGTATCCCGGTGGATTGAAAACCCGAAAGGGAAATCCAGGAAAAATTTAGGGATTGAAGAGTATCACTATGTCTCATTGGATCATCTTGCGACCAGACTTCGGTATCAACTATCAAGCTCGGACGACGCTAATCAATCTGATCAACCTTCGACCAAGTAGCAAAGTGATGAGACGCTTAAAGATATAAAGGCAATAGCAGAGTTGGAACTCAATGGGGTCGTTTCACATAGCTGTTTTTCTTTATTTTACCCAAATTGTATAATTTCTATCTTTCGGTGGCGTCCTCTTACTAGGACGTCATCCCCCTTGTACAAAACGCCTATTACAGGTTAATTTCAAAAATCAATACAAATCATTTTCACAATAAACTTCAATTTGTTTTCTATTTTTCTGTTTTGTTTTTCAAGAACGTCCAATGATTTATTTTTGATATATGCATTTGAAAATGTTTGCTGCTCATAAATATTTACATAAGAAACAAAAGACAACTACTCGTAATTCCAGAAACAGGGGAAAAACAAGAAGTGCCCAACCCGACGGTTCCTCCACCCAGCAGGTATCGGGATAGAGTCAGCTTTGGAACATGATTATTGGTACATACACTCCCCACAGAGTAAAAGTACCCAAAGGCATCATTGTCAACTTTCCCGAAACAGAACATAACTATCCCTGGCCAAGGTTCATAATCGCGGGCTAGTCAGTAAAATTCATCCCCCAAGCGGAGTTTATTTCCACATATATAGAAGCTCCATCTCCAACAGAGCTCATCACCTCCAGCAACTTAATTTCACCCCCAGCTAAGTTTGTTCCTCCAGATCGGCAGGTCTACCAACAGAGTATCTCTTCCCCCAAAGTTTAGTCCCCGCAGAGTTTATTCTCAAGCATCTTCTTCCCGACAGAATATTTACAACTCTCCAGCAATAATCAGGGATTTATTTTCCCAAACGCGAGCATACCCCGATAGCATTTCATAAACATACATTATGACATACACATACATGACATATACAACATAATCTCATTTATTTTGAGAACATCATCTCACCCTGCATTTAATGCATCGCATATAACTAACCCTAATATCTTTTCAGGAAAAGACAACTAGCTTCAATGAATCCAGTAGTTATACAAATCATATTTACAGACGACTAATGGAAGCTCAGTTCCCGAAATCAAACGGGTCAACTAATCTACATTATCGCTTCGAAGTAACCCTACCATCTAGGTTCCTTCTCGCAGCCCTACTATCCAGGCTGTCATATCTCAAAGCAACCTTACCCAGGTTCCTTCTCGGCTCAGATGCAGTTTTACCCAAACTCTTTCTCACAGCCCTACTATCCAGGATTTCATATCAAAGTAACCCTACTATCCAGGTTCCTTCTCACAGCCCTACTATCCAGGCTTTCATATCGAAGTAACCCTACTATCCAGGTTCCTTCTCACAGCCCTACTATCCAGGCTTTCATATCGAAGTAACCCTATTATCCAGGTTCCTTCTCACCGCCCTACTATCCAGGCTTTCATATCAAAGTAACCCTACTATCCAGGTTCCTTCTCACAGCCCTACTATCCAGGCTTTCATATCGAAGTAAACCTACTATCCAGGTTCCTTCTCACAGTCCTACTATCCAGGCTTTCATATCGAAGTAACCCTATTATCCAGGTTCCTTCTCACAGCCCTATTATCCAGGATTTCATATCGAAGTAACCCTACTATCCAGGTTCCTTCTCACAGCCCTACTATCCAGGCTATCATACCGAAGTAACCCTACTATCCAGGTTCCTTCTCACAGACCTACTATCCAGGATTTTATATCGAAGTAACCCTACTATCCAGGTTCCTTCTCACAGCCCTACTATCTGGGCTTTCATATCGAAGTAACCCTACTATCCAGGTTCCTTCTTATAGCCCTACTATCCAGGCTTTCATATCTAAGTAACCCTACTATTCAGGTTCCTTCTCACAGCCCTACTATACAGGCTTTCATATCGAAGTAACCCTACTATCTAGGTTCCTTCTCACAGACCTACTATACAGGCTTTCATATCGAAGTAAACCTACTATCTAGGTTCCTTCTCACAGCCCTACTATCCAGGCTTTCATATCGAAGTAACCCTACTATCCAGGTTCCTTCTCACATCCCTACTATCCAGGCTCTCATATCGAAGTAACCCTACTATCCAGGTTCCTTCTCACAGCCCTACTGTCCAGGCTTTCATATCGAAGTAACCCTACTATCCAGGTTCCTACTCACAACCCTACTGTCTAGGATTTCATATCGAAGCAACCCTACTATCCAGGTTCCTTCTCATAACCTTACTATCCAGTTTCCTCCTCTCTTATCCCCAAACAGCGGTCCATAACACTGTAAGACCAGGACCCGATCAAACATGATTGGTTTCGCATTTCCCTAGTAAATCATGGTGTAGCATATACCTCGACCAGATACGCAGTACACTTCCGCTTCCTCAAGCCGAAGTTATTCCCCAGTAGAGTAACAGACAACTGAAGCTCCTAAAACTCTATTTCTCCCAAGACAGGAAATCAACATCCTCTAGATGGCATCTTTAAGCCCATCTCCTGCAATTCTCCATCGCATCCAGGATGGCATCTTTAAGCCCATCTCTGACAATCTTCAATCCTCGACCTCCAAATGGCATCTGTAAGCCCATTCCCGATATCACAAGTCAAGTACCATTTCATGCGAGTGCAAATTTCTGGGCACTCTAGTGTTCAATCATCCTCCACCTTCAGATCACGAAAGGCAGTGCAGCCAATCTACATCCTTAGGTTTAAGAAGATTAAACAGGGGCAGCTATTGTACCCCAAACTTTTCCCTCTCGTTTTACTTAATACATGTCAATTGAGGTCCCCAAGTTGCTCAAGGAAGTTCAAGAGTTGACCAGACAAACTCTCTCCTAAGGCAGTGCACCTCAAAATTAGGGTTTCTATTTTCATCAAGATGGGTGAGCCACAAAAGCCCCCAAATTCTTTCCAAGGTCCTAATATGCTCCCAAGATCATCCATGCCAAGTTTCATACCTTGCACAAGAAGATTGCTCAGTCAACTACTCAGATGCTTGAGAATCAACTGTATTAGGTCAAAAGTCAATTGTGGCCCACATATAGTCAAACCTCAAGATTTTTGGTCAACATCAACATTTTGAAGTAACTTCCATCATTTGATCAAGGGTTGATCATGATTCCTCAAGGGATGCTCCAAATTCATCAAAACCCAAAAGTTGCTAAATTAGGGTTTTGTAGGAAAAGTCAACCCAACTTTGACCAAGCATAACTTCCACATGCTTTATCAGAAATTTTCCATCCAAATATCATTTTGAAGAGGATGCAATTCCCTACAATTCATCTTCATCTCACAAGTTCAAAATATGCACTCATAAAAAGATATGAATTTTGACATTATAGGTCCTTTTGAAAAGTCAACCAAAACACCTTTGGGTCAAAGCTCCATACATGAACATGGAAGATCCAATTGAGATGAGACCAAAAGTGTTGGTTAGGGAACATCCTCAGCTTTCTATAAAGTCAAAGAACAACCTCCTAGGGTCCAAATTGAGAGAGTTGTGCATTGTCAAAGTTGGCAATTTTTAGAAAATTGTCAAAAGTCAACATTGATCAAATTTGCATTTTTTTTTCCAAAGGGGCCCATGTTTTCTTGTTTCAAACATGTTTCTAATAGGACCCACGACTCCTGAGCTATTCCACCTATTATTTTATTACTTTTATCATTTATTTTGATTTTTTATTCATTTAAATCAAAATAAATCAAATTAAATGGTAAAATAATGAAAACAAATCAAATCTTGGGATTTTTGTGCACATTTTGAGTCCATATACAGCTAACATGCCAGTCAATTTGTGCAAGACTCATTAGGGTTGAAAAAGATTGGATCGAAGTAAGTTTTGGAAAGAAATCATACATGAAGCAAATCAAATCAAATCTCCATTATTTCTCAAGATTCATGTCAATTTTGTTAACCTAATTCAGTCTACTATAAGTGCATAGTAATTCCAGATCAAAAAAAGAAGGATTGGAGGCGTGAAACAGCAAGAACAAAATTGAAATTTTGGACAAAAAGTGTGAGATCAAAATCCACTCTAGATCCATCCTCACGGAGATTTAAAGATTCTAATCTATTCCAGGACATCCCAGGAAGCTATTCCACCCATCCTCAAGCTTCAAAACGCATGGAATCATGCCCACCACCCACCACGGTTTGCACTAAGAACTCAAAATCGTTTATCATGTTTTATGTATCATAAACCTATTCTAGTCATATATTCTTGTTCATCATCGCGGTAAGCAAGAGTCGCCACCGTCTTTTATGTTCTCCAACATGGAAAGGACAAAAGCACAGCAAAATTCCTTCTTTAAGAATGTTTCTCGGTTCGGGAGGTAGATTTATAAAAAGGGAAGGTGTTAGCACCCTTTCTATCCATGGTTATCCATGGGCTCTTAGGTACTTGCTCTTATGTTTTCAAAAATTGCTTGCTTTTCAAATGTGTGTGGGTTTTGAAAAAAGTCTCGTTTGAAAATTTTCTAAGTAACTCTTGTATCTGTCCTCAAGAGTGTATGAAAAATTTGTTTGAAAACTTTGTGAAAGTGTGAGTGCGAAAAGTTGTTTTGTTTGTTTGAAAGAGAAAGTACCCAGGAGAATCTACCTACTCTAAGGAATTAGGCTGTGTAAGAGTCCTTTAGATAGTGTTATCCCACCATTGAGAAGTAGGTAGCACCGTCGTTGGAGTTATTCGGGTCAATTCGATTATAAGGGACAATGTGGTCACCGAAGCAATAGTAGGACACCTTAGAAGTAAACCTAATGTCCTAGATCCTTTTTATCCGAGGCAACCGTTTCGAGGCAACTTGATCTTTAGACAGGAGGGCGACCTCTAAGACACCCTATACTTGATGACCACGTTCGAGGCAACCAGTGAGGCGTACCCTAGGAGTGGTACGTGCATGTGTGTTGAATTCAGTTTATGTTCATCTTTGATCATGCATTTGTGAGCTACGGATTGGTTTTATTTTTCATACATTCTTGCAGGCATATTAACAGTTAAATGATTTGCAGGAAATAAAGTGCGGAAAGGTAAATCTAGCTATTACAAGGCGCGGGTCTATACATCGCCAAAAAAACAAAAACCCGTTTTGAAAATAAAGTGCGAGAAAAGTAAATAAAGCGGTAAAGCCTAATTAATTATTACATTTCCTGAGCAGATACAAAATAATGAATTAAAAAATAAATACGCGCGAAATATTGAATCAGGAACGTCCTAGGGTTTTGACCCTTTTTTGAGAAAGAATTGAATTTGTCCCTTTTTTGTTAAATTAATGAAATTAAGCTAATTTACTAGTTAATTAATTTATTAAAAAAAATGTTTTTGTATTTTTATGTTTTTAATGAAAATAAAAATAAGGATTTAAAAGTCAAAAGAAAAAAACCTAGTTCTAAATTTATTTTAGTTATTAAGAAAAAGATTAAAGTTGCCTATTTAAACTAATTAATTAATTATAATTTATTTACAAAAAATAATATGAAATTAATAAATAATAATAATATTAGTTTTTTTTTATTGTGAAAAGGTTAAATAATTTGCTGATGAGTAATTAATTAAAAAAACAATAGAAATAAATAAAGCAAATAAAAGAAAGAAAAATAAATAAATAAAATGCAAACCCAAAAGGGGGGGGGGGTTTGGGCCAGATATGGAGGTTTTTGTTTAGAAATTTCAGCCCATTGATGCCAAGCCTGCGTTGACTTCTGGATCAGGTGTGGAAGCATTGACTGGGAACATGGTGTGGATCACCCTTTGGCCTTTGGATCTGTCTTTTGAGACACTTGGCGCACATCTGTATGAGGCCTATGGTGGAATGCCTTGAGTAACCTGCATATGATCATGTATAGAAAAAATGGAAATAATATTTGGGGGACCTGGGAATCAAACCCAGATCCCAATGATGAACAAACACCTCACTAACCACTAGGCCACGCGCGTGTATCTGTTATAATATTAACAATTGAAAATAATATAAGAAACAATCATATGCTGGAGAGAGAAAACAAAAAAGCGCGCGCCATTTGAACTATCCAGTAGCAAGCTGACAACACATCGTCGTCCTCGTTGAACACCTGCAAAACAAAGCAAATAGCGGGGGTTTTAACCCCCACTAAACAAGACGGCGAAAAATAACGAATAGAGCTATGCTCTATATAAATTGGGCGCGATGGCTGGATTCAGTTCGTATTGATCTCTTGAGTTCAACCACGGGTGTCATGAAGCGTGATTTTCCCTATTTTGAAAAGCCCCAAATCAAAAACTCGTAAACCCTAGAATTCGTTAATGGTGGTTTCAGTTCCAGGGCCCCATAATCCAATTGACTTATGCCAAAAGCTTCAGGGAGGTTCTAGCAATGCAAAGCACATAACAAATCACATTAATAATGCATGAATTATGATTTAAGATTATGAAAATATAACCAAACCGTGTGACTTGTTTTGGCGTATTCTTGGAGTGTCAAGGCTTGTTTGTGATTTCTATGCGTTCTGGAGACTCCCAGCAATGTATTTGAACCTTTAAATCTCCTTGAAAGGGCCTGGAAGGTAGAATTCAGATTTGACTTTTTGCTTGATTTTTTTGAATATGGTTTGGCCGTTTGTGCAGTGCTCAGGTCGTGTATTAGGTCTGCAATGCTTGCTTATGTATGTCTCAATGAATTTAGGTCAGCAGCTAGGCTTGGGATCCATTGCATTGATGTCTTGAGATTTTTCTTAACCACCATTGAAAGCTTTCCATACTTGGAGCAAAAACCATGATTTTGTGCACAAAATAGCCTAGCACGAATTTGTGAGCTGGCTCATGACACATGAAAGCCATTCAAACCAAAATATGCCATTCCATTAAATTTTTAGATTTTATTTAAATTATTATGGATTTAAAATGAATTAAATCAATAAAAAATAAATAAAATGGAAAAATAAATGTTTGATCTTGAAATTAAGCATGGGACACGTGTATGGCATCACAAGGCTGAATCAAGTGGAAGAAAGTGGGCCCTTTTGTCAAAAATTGAAGTTTTAAGGATAGTTGACTTTTGCCATTTCACAAAAATTTCCCAACTTCTCCAATGCATATCTTGCTCAATTTTGATCATATGAACATGTTCTTGGACATTTTGGAAAGGTCTTGAAGTCCTCTAACCAATGCCTTTGGTCCCATGTCATTTGGATTTACCAATCTCAAGTTATGGTCTTTGACTTAAAGTGCATTTTTGTTGACTTTTGAAAATGACCTATAATGTTGAAATTGATAACTTTTTGTGAGAGCATTTCTTGGATTTGAAATGTGAAGATGAGTTGTAGGAAATGTCCTCCCCTTCAAAATAAGCATTGGATGGGATTTTTTTGATGAACCATGAAAAAGTTATGCATTGGTCAAGTTACAGTTGACTTTTCAACTGTCCAAAAATGGAAACTTTTGCATCTTGATGATTTTTGAGCCATGCTTGTGGAATCATGATCAAGGCTTGATCAAATGATGATTGTGGCCTCAAAATAAGATGTTGACCAAAAAAATTTACTTTTGACTGCCAAATGACCATTTTGCCCCTGTAGTTGATTGTGAAGCAATTAGGACTTTTGACTGTGCAACTTGATGTTGTGAGTCTTGAAACTTGACATGTAGATGCTTGGCAATGTGTATAGGCCTATGGGACTTGATTGAGCCCTTGAAAACCTCAACTTCCTTGCAAGAAACAAAACCCTAATTTTGACTGGCTTAGGAGGGTGTTTGAACTGTGCAACCCTTGAGTAGACTTGAGCAAATTGAGATGATACTCGTCAAAAATTTGAAGAATATGGGAGGGCAAATTTTGGGGTACAACAGTTGCCCCTGTTCAATCTTCTTAGACCTGAGGATGTAGATTGGCTTGCGTGCCTTTCGTGATCCGAAGGTGGAAGATGATTGAACCCTAAAGTACCCAGAAATTTGCACTCACATAGTAGAGTATCAGCAGTGTGATGTCGGGAATGGGCTTACAGATTCCATTTGGAGAGATGATGGATAGGAGGATGGGCTTATAGATGCCATCTGGAGATGCGACAGAATCTTGTCGGGAATGGGCTTACAAATGCCATTTGGAGATGTAATTGATAGTTGTGGAGATGGGCTTATAGATGCCATCGGAAGGTGTCGATCGCGTAAGAGATTCCTTAGCGAGAACTTGCGTACTTGAGAAAGGAAGATGGTTTCCTGGCCTATTACAGGGGTTGATCTTCAAACTCTTCATGCAGATATGCCCTGGCTGGATACAGGAATCGAATCTCTAAACTCTTCATGCAGATATGCCCTGGCTGGATACAGGTATCGAATCTATAATCAACTATTCATAGATATGCCCTGGCTAGATACAGGAATCGAATCTGGAATTCTTCGTCTACAGATATGCCCTGGCTGGATACAGGTGTCGAATCTCTAAAATCTTCATACAGATATGCCCTGGCTGGATACAGGTATCGAATCTACAATTACTCACAAATATGCCCTGGCTGGATACAGGAATCAAATCTAGAATTAGTTGTCTACAGATATGCCCTGGCTGGATACAGATATCGAATCTCTAAACTCTTCATGCAGATATGCCCTGGCTGGATACAGGTATCGAATCTACAATCAAATACTCACAGATATGCCCTGGCTAGATACAGGAATCGAATCTGGAATTGGTCGTTTACAGATATGCCCTGGCTGGATACAGGTATCGAATCTCTAAACTCTTCATGCAGATATGCCCTGGCTAGATACAGGAATCGAATCTACAATCAGTCACTCACAGATATGCCCTGGCTAGATGCAGGAATCGAATCTGGAGTTGGTCGTCCATAGATATGCCCTGGCTGGATACAGGAATCGAATCTCTAAACTCTTCATGCAGACATGCCCTGGCTAGATATAGGTGTCGAATCTACAATCAATACTCACGGATATGCCCTGGCTAGATACAGGAATCGAATCTGGAATTGGTCGTCTATAGATATGCCCTGGCTGGATACAGGAATCGAATCTCTAAACTCTTCATGCAGACATGCCCTAGCTGGATACAGGTGTCGAATCTACAATCACTCACAGATATGCCCTGGCTAGATACAGGAATCGAATCTGGAATTAGTCGTCTACAGATATGCCCTGGCTAGATACAGGAATCGAATCTTTAAACTCTTCATGCAGATATGCCATGGCTAGATACAGGTATCGAATCCACAATTAATCACTCACAGATATGCCCTGGCTAGATACAGGAATCGAATCTGGAATTGGTCGTCCATAGATATGCCCTGGCTGGATACAGGAATCGAATCTCTAAACTTTTCATGTAGACATGCCCTGGCTGGATACAAGTGTCGAATCTACAATCAATACTCACGGATATGCCCTGGCTAGATACAGGAATCGAATCTGGAATTGGTCGTCTATAGATATGCCCTGGCTAGATACAGGAATCGAATCTCTAAACTCTTCATGCAGACATGCCCTGGCTGGATACAGGTGTCGAATCTACAATCACTCACAGATATGCCCTGGCTAGATATAGGAATCGAATCCGGAATTAGTCGTCTACAGATATGCCCTAGCTAGATACAAGAATCGAATCCCTAAACTCTTCATGCAGATATGCCCTGGCTAGATACAGGTATCAAATCCATAATTAATCGCTCACAGATATGCCCTGGCTAGATACAGGAATCGAATCTTGAATTGCGACAGTTGATAGTAATCATCTTTGGATTGACCTTTTTTCCTGAAAAGGCAAAACATTAGTTGTATGCAATGTCATGATGTATGAAATGCATGATGTCATGATGTCCTCAAAATTGGGTGATATGATGCGTATGCACTTTATCATGTATGTAAATTGGAGATATGAAATGTGAAATGTTTATGAATGTATTTTCGTCTAGGAAAATAAATCCTTGACGAATGCCGGGAAGTTGAATCATGGGCTGATGTTAAAGAGTAGAGTTCTTCATTTTCGCTGGGGATGATGGTTGCAAGAATAAACCGGTAGGAGAGGATGACTCCGTTGGGGAATAGACTTGATGAAGATATTACTCTGCGGGGAATTGCTCTGTGGGGAGAGATACTTTGCTGAGGTTTGATGATAACTCCGATGGGGATCCCGTTGATATGTTATGTTGGGGAATTGATGAACTCCGCTGGGGATAGGAAGAACTTCGCCGAGGACGATCTTTCTGTGGTAATTAGCTGAGGATAACCCAGTTATAAGCTCTGGTGGGGAATAACCTTCTGAATAAAGCCAGGGAGAGCGTTCGTACTCTGCAGGAGATAAGCTTCCAGAATCTACTGGGGATAAGCTTCCAGAATCTACTAGGGAGGACTGATTCAACTCTCCTAGGGAAACTTTGGACTGTACTGGGGAAGTGGCTCCGTTGGTGTGTATGTATTCCGCCGGGGAACAATCTTATATTAAGACTGCCGGGGATGCTTGCTTAGGAACATCTGTATACTCCGCTGGGGAATATTGAGATCCTCTGGGGGTACCCAACTTCCTTAAGGCTGACAGTAGGCTAACTCTGCTTGGGGAGAGCATTGCTGACTTGCTGGAGATACTGTGCCTTTACGGGGCTGATGGGAGACCAACTCTGCTCGGGGAGAATTGTTGAATCTTGTCTTGCTCTGCGGGGAGCGAAGGTATCCTGGTTACGTTCTTCAGCCGAACTTACCTTGGTACCTTGGTGGACAGAGCAACTAGATCGCTTAGATAACTCCCTGTTTCTGATGTCACCTATAATTAATCCTTTGTTTCGTGTGCAAATATTTATGAGTTAGCAATTAATGTCAAATGCATATATCAAAAATGAACATTGGATGTTCTTTGCAAAACAAAACAGAAAAAGGAAAAACAATTGGCAATTTGTCTGGAAAAGTGGATTTGTATTGATTTTGAATTTGCCTGTAAATAGGCGTTTATATACAAGAAGCTGACGTCCTAGTAAGAGGATGCCGCCGAACAACATAGAGTTTATACAATTTTGTGAAAAGGAAAACAAAACAGCTATGTGAAAAGAATAATCCCACTGGGTTCCAACTCTGCTATCGCCTTTATGTCTTTGAGCATCTCATCACTTTGCTGCTTAGTTGAAGATGAAGCTGACTGATCAGTGTCGTCTGAGCCTGATAGTTGATACCGGATTCTGGATGCAAGGTGATCCAATGAGACATAGTATTACGCTTATCCCTGACTTTTGCCTGGACCGCCCTTTCGGGTTTTCAGTCCACCGGGATACCCATTTTTGCCCAAGCCGCCTTTTCAGGTTTTCGACTTGCCGGGTGTACAGATTTTTTTTCATTTCATCCCTTATTTTTGCCCGAACCCTTTTGGTTCGCTGGGAAGCCCTTATTTTTGCCTAGGTGTGTCAACCTAGCGGGTCATTTATCATGCGTAGTATCTTTTTACTATGTCTGCGTTGGCAGGGTGAGGAAGGTCGTCACCATCCATGGTGGTTAGAATCATAGCCCCTCCTGAGAAGATATGTTTAACCACAAATGGCCCTTCATACGTAGGGGTCCATTTGCCCTTGGGATCACTTTGAGGAAGTATGATGCGCTTGATTACCAGGTCTCTGACTTGATACTCTTATCGTCTGACTTTCTTGTTAAATGCCCTGATCATCCGTTTTTGGTACGTCTGACCATGACAAATAGCGGTGAGTCTCTTTTCATCGATTAAATTTAATTGATCAAGTCGAGTCTGGATCCAGTCATCTTCGCTCAAACCTGCGTCCTTCATTATCCGGAGAGAGGGTATCTGGACTTCAATAGGCAAGACTGCCTCCATGCCATAGACCAAGGAGAAGGGTGTTTCCCCGGTTGACGTCCTTGCTGAGGTACGGTACCCATGAAGAGCAAACGGTAACATCTCATGCCAATCTTTATAGGTCACCATCATCTTCTGCACAATCTTCTTGATATTCTTATTTGCCGCTTCTACAGCCCCATTCATCTTTGGCCAGTAAGGAGAAGAGTTGTGGTGTTGTATCTTGAATTGCTCGCAGAGCTCAGTGATCATCTTGTTGTTAAGATTGGTACCATTATCCGTAATAATCCTCTCAGGTACACCGTATCGACAGATCAGGTTGTGTCGAATGAACCGTGCCACTACGTTCTTGGTTACAGTAGCATAGGAAGCTGCTTCAACCCACTTCGTGAAGTAATCAATCGCTACTAGGATGAAGCGATGCCCGTTAGATGCCATAGGTCTAATCTCGCCGATCATATCAATGCCCCACATTGAAAAAGGCCAAGGTGCTGTCAAGACATTCAGAGGAACTGGAGGAACGTGCACCTTATCAGCATAGATCTGGTACTTGTGACACGTCCGAGAATGTTGATAACAGTCGGCTTCCATTGTGGACCAGAAATATCCTGCCCGAAGGATTTTCTTTGCCATGGTATGCCCACTGGAATGTGTTCCGAAGGTACCTTCATGTAGCTCTGCCATGATCTTTTCTGCTTCAGTCTTATCCACACAACGCAGTAAGGTCGAATCATGGTTTCGCTTGTACAGAATGCCATTGCTGAGGAAGAACTTTGCTGCGAACCTTCTCAGAAATTTCTTGTCATTAACAGATACGCCTTCGGGATATTCTTGAGCTTCCAAGTACCTCTTCACTTCATGATACCAAGGTTTTTCAGTTGCCTCTTCAGCCTCAAGATCACAGCAATGTGCAGGTTCATCCAACTTCCAGATAATGATCAGGGGAGCCTCGTTATCCCATTTGACTTTGAACATAGAAGACATCGTAGCTAACGCGTCCGCCAACTGATTCTCCTCTCTTGGGAAGTGTTCAAAAGTTATCTCTTCGAAATGGGGGATCAATGTCAACACATACTCTTTGTAAGGAATAAGATTTGGGTGTTTCGTATCCCACTCGCCTTTGATCTGATTGATCACGAGAGCGGAATCTCCGAAGACACTCAGAAACTTGATCCTTAAGTCAATTGCAGCTTGAAGACCCATGATGCATGCCTCATACTCTGCCATGTTGTTGGTGCAATTGAAACATAGCCGGGCAGTAAGTGGAGTATGAGTGCCTTTTGGAGATATGATCATAGCGCCAATGTCGTTACCCAAAGCGTTTGAGGCTTCGTCAAAGTGCATAGACCATCGGGATCCTTCCTCAGGTCCTTCATCCGGTCCAGGTACTTCACAATCAGTCACTACCATGATATCCTCGTCTGGAAATTCAAAGTTCATGGACTGGTAGTCATCCATTGCCTGGTGTGCCAAATGGTCTGCCAATACACTTCCCTTGATTGCTTTCTGAGTCGTGTACTGGATGTCGTATTCTGTCAAGATCATCTGCCATCTTGCTATTCTTCCGGACAAGGCAGGCTTTTCAAATATGTACTTTATTGGATCCATTTTCGAAATCAACAGAGTAGTGTGAGTCAACATATACTGTCTCAGCCGGCGAGCAGCCCATACCAAAGCGCAGCAAGTTTTCTCGAGCAGTGAGTATCGGGTCTCACAGTCGGTAAACTTTTTGCTAAGGTAATAAATGGCGTGCTCTTTTCGGCCAGACTCGTCATGCTGCCCCAGCACACACCCCATTGAGTTGTCAAGTACTGTCAGGTATAAGATTAGAGGTCTCCCTTCAACCGGTGGCATAAGAATGGGTGGCTCTTGGAGATACTCTTTGATTCTTTCGAAAGCGGACTGACATTCATCGTTCCAACGTACTACTTGATCTTTCTTCAGTAGCTTGAAGATTGGTTCACAGGTAGCAGTTAGGTGTGAGATGAATCGGGCAATATAATTCAGTCGTCCTAGAAAGCCTCTGACTTCTTTTTCTGTCTTGGGAGTTGGCATCTCTTGTATGGCTTTCACTTTGGCAGGGTCCACTTGAATACCTTTGTCGCTCACGATGAAGCCTAGCAGTTTTCCAGATCTTACCCTAAAGGTGCATTTGTTTGGGTTTAATCTCAGCTTGTACAACTTCAACCGGTCAAACAACTTTTGTAGATGGTCAAGGTGTTCCTCCTTAGTTTGGGACCTTGCAATCATATCGTCGACATACACTTCAATCTCATGATGGATCATGTCATGAAACAAAGCAACCATGGCACGTTGGTAGGTTGCCCCAGCATTTTTCAACCCAAAAGGCATGACCTTGTAGCAAAAGGTGCCCCACTGAGTAACAAAAGTGGTCTTCTCCATGTCTTCAGAAGCCATCTTGATTTGGTTATATCTGGAGAAACCATCCATGAAGGAGAATACCTTATGCTGAGCGGTGTTATCAACCAGAACGTCGATGTGAGGCAGAGGGAAATCATCCTTAGGGCTGGCCCTGTTCAAATCCCTGTAGTCAACACACATTCGGACCTTACCATCTTTCTTCGGCACTGGAACCACGTTGGCAACCCACTGAGGGTAAGAAGTCACTGCTAGAAACCCGGCGTCGAATTGTTTCATAACCTCAGCCTTGATTTTCTCGGACATCTCTGGACGCATACGGCAGACCTTCTGTTTTACCGGAGGACAATCTTCCTTGGTAGGCAAGTGATGAACCACAATGTCAGTATCCAACCCAGGCATGTCTTCGTAAGACCAGGAAAAGATTTCCACATAATCATGCAACATCTGAATCAACCGTTGTTTCACACTGAGCTCCAGATTGGCACCAATCTTGACTTCCTTTCTGTCTGTCTCGGTAACCAGATTTACCGTTTCCACTGGCTCTTCATGTGGCTGAATGGCCCTCTCTTTCTGGAGTAGCAGTCTTGCAAGCTCACCAGGCACTTTGCAATCATCTTCACCTTCGTCTTCGGCTAAGTTGATCGGATTTTCGAAGTCATAACTGGCAGTAGCAGAGTCGTTACCAGTGGGATCCAGAGTGGATTGGAACCTGTATAAGTGAGTGTGTGTAAATATAGCTATTTTGCAATATATAATAAAGAAAGACAAGGAGCGCAAGATTTGAAATGTAAAAAACGTCTGATGCTTTTATTAATGATATATGAAGGTGACAAATAACAAGCCCTCACAAATGAAGCCGCGGTGCCCCGGGTAAGACACCGGGCCATAAAGTCTCAAATTATTGTTCGTTACAAATTTAAAACAAAGGAGTTCATTACTGAGTGACAAAAGTAATAGGTATGAAATCTTTCGCAGTCCAGTTGCTTGGTCCACCGTTGGTCGTTGGGTAGATCCAGCTGTCAAATTCAGATTCCTCTGCTTCGTCTTTAATAGCATTTACTCTCGGGTTGGTGATGAATACAGGAGGTCTTCCAATCCTTGCCTTACGCACAGCCTTCTGAGCTTCCTTCTCAATCACAGCCCGGGCATCCTTTAAGGAAGCCATCTTCAAAGGAGGGTCTTCAATCACTGTTTCTGCTGCTGCCAATGTCTGAGGCACCTCTTCAAAGTGTTGAAAGGGGGTCTCAATGAACTCCGCATCCATTTCTATGTACCGGAACAAGTTAAGATGGTTGACCATATATTCCTCCTCCCCTTGCACTGTAACGACCTTCCCTCTGACCGGGTACTTAAGCTTCTGATGTAATGTGGAGGTCACAGCTCCAGCCTTGTGGATCCATGGACGACCCAACAAACAAGAATAGGATGGTCGGATTTCCATCACATAGAAAGTAGAATCAAAAACTTGAGAACCAACCCTGATTGGAATGTCAACTTCACCATGCACCATCCTTTTGGACCCGTCGAAGGCCCGGACAACAATGTTACTTGGCTTGAGCTCTAAACCTATACAATCCAGCCTGTCTAGAGTTTTCTTGGGTAATACGTTCAACGAAGAACCGGTGTTTACCAACACATGGGCAAGAGTAGTGCCCCTGCATTCAATAGAGACATGCAGGGCATCGTTATGGTTCTTCCCCTTAGCGGTCAGATCAGCATCAGAGAAACCCAACCCATTATCAGCAGTCAAGTTGGCCACACAATCGGTAAATTGAACAGCAGACGTTTCTTGTGGCATGTGGGCCGTCTTCAGGAAGGCAATCAGGGCCTTGGCATGGGCCTCTGAACATAACAGCAGTGATAGCATAGAAATCTTAGAGGGGGTGTGCCCCAGCTGCTCAACGACGTTGAAATCACTCTTCTTGATAATCTTGAGGATCTCTTCCATCTCTTGCTTGGAAGCTTCAACATTGGTCTTCGGTGCCTCCGTCCGGGCAGGCACATCAGTAGCAATCTGTGATCGGTGGATCTGGAACTGACTGTTTAAAGCTGGTTCGCGAAATGTCGCGGTAAGCAAGAGTCGCCACCGTCTTTTATTTTCTCCAACATGGACAGGACAAAAGCACAGCAAAATTCCTTATGAGATAGTTTCTCGGCTCGGGAGGTAGATTTATAGAAAGGGAAGGTGTTAGCACCCTTTCTATCCATGGTTATCCATGGGCTCTTAGATACTTGCTCATTGTGTTTTCAAAAGTGTTTGTTTGCTTTTCAGGGTGAGTGGGTTTGAAAAAGTTCCGTTTAAAATTTCAGTTCGACTCTTGTATCAGTCCTCAAGAGTGTTTGAAAAATTGTTTTTGAAAGCTTTTTGCAAAGTGTCGGTGTGAAAAGAAGTTTTTTTGATTTGTTTTGAATTAGAGCAAGTATCTACGAGTCATCTACCTACCCTAAGGAATTAGTCTGTGTAGATTTCCTTAAGGTAGTGTCATCCCACCATTGAGAGGTAGGTAGCACCACCGTTGGAGGTGTTCGGGTCAATTCGAGGGTTCGGGACAGTGTGGTCACCAGATCAATAGGAAGACACCTTAGAAGCTACCCCCATGCCATGTTCATGGACATGAGGACTTACTAAAACGTCCTCTACTCGACGACCAAATTTCGAGGGGCAAGGCAACAGTGAGACGTACCCTAGGGGTGGTGTGTGAATTGTGTGTCATTTTCAGTTATATTTGTCTTTGTCATGCATTAGTGATCTACGCCTTGATTTTATTTTTGGCATTCATTCTTTCATGTTATTATTAGCAGTTAAAAGGTGCGGGAATTTAAAGTGCGGAAAAATAAAGGTCCTACGCTATTACAAGGCACGGGTCTACATCGCCAAATTAAACCAAGACCCGATTTGAGATAAAATGCGGAAAATAAATGTCCTAATTATCTATTACAAGGCTTTGGGGCAAATACATTATATTTACAAAATAAATAAAAATAAATGCGCGAAAAGAAAATAAGAATCGAGAGTGCGAGGGCGTTGGACCCTTTGAGGAAATTGAATTGAAATTATTAAATTAATTAAATTAAATAAAGGAAAGGACTTATTTTTTATGTTTTTTTGTATTTGTGAAATTAAAGAAAATTAAATGGAATTAAAACCCTAACTCTAAGCATTTTTAATTATTAAAGAAATAAATTCAAGTTCGACCTAATTTAACCTAATTATTTAATGACAATTTTATTTACAAAAATAATTAATTATTAATAATAAAGATGATAAGGAAATAAATTATTTATTGAGAAAAAGAATAAAAAAGCTAAAAGACCTATTTTTATATTTTTTAATTATTTAAGAAAGAAGCATTAAAGTTAAAAACCTAAAATTAAAACTAAATTGATTGTTAAATTTATTTACAAAATAAATATTATTGAATTAAATAATAAACATATTTTATTTTTTGGCTTTCTGATTTTTTTGTATTTTTATGTTATAAAAATTAATTTTTGATGAATTAAAGGAAAACAATTAAATTGAAACAAATAAAAAAAGAAAAAGAAAAGAGATAAAGATACAAACAAGAGGGGTTTTCTGGCCCAGTAGGAGGTGTATGCAAGCAATCAGGCCCACTCAATCCCAGGCCTTGTTTGACTTTTGATGGTCACGTGTAGACCCCTTGACTAAAGTGCATGATGGAACTCACATCCTGGCTCTTGGATTGGTCTCAGGGACACATGGCAAGCATATGCGTTGGGGCGTATGGTGAACTGTAGGACGGCCAGTGTACCTGAACATATTGCAAGAAAAAATATTAAGAGTATAGGGGGCCTGGGAATCGAACCCAGGTCCCAATGCTTGTAAACACTCCTTTCCACCAACTGAGCCAGCGCATTCATTCATAAGCATAGTGGAACATAATTATTATATACAAAAAGTGCCAATATTCTAGAACAAAAGAAAACTCGCGCCAATTATTTGAACGCACCATTCATGTCCCTCCACGCATCATCTTCTTCCATTGTTCTGAAACAAAAAGCAATTAAATAGCGGGGGTTTTAAACCCCCACAAACTGAAAACATGAAAATAGTGAATAGTTGTATAATCAACATAAAAAAGGCGCGATGTGATCAACTGATTCGTCTTGTTCTGACGAATTTGCCTGTATTAATTTGATGTTCCAATTTTCCCTTATGTGAAAAACCCTAAATCAAGGTTTCTGAAACCCTAACGTGCGTTCATGGTGGATTATGGTACAGGCGGCCATTCTTCAATTGGGCGGTACTATTAGCTTCAGAGAAGTCATGTTAGTACAAATCAACAAGAAAAATGCATGGATAATGTGTGTAAATCAAAATGAGAATATGAAAAATATCAAGAACAGGGCGGCTTCATTCTACCGATTCTTGAGGTTAGAGGCTGTAGTTTTGATTGGGATAGATTCCTGGTAACCTTGGCAAGCTTGTGGGATGGTTCTTTTGCTTTGAATTACGCTGGAACTGTGAAAACAGTTTTGAGTTTTTATGGAAAAAATGCAAAGTTCTTTCTTGGTCTGAGGCGCAGCTTGCTTGTTTTTTCTTTGATTAGGTTTAGGTTCTGGCTTATATGTGGAATGAATTAGGGTAGAAATCCAAGTCCATAAACCTTTGCATTGATGATTTTGAATTCTTGATTTTGCATAATCTTTTTTCAATCTTTTTCATGAAGAACATGCCAAGTTTGGAAGATTTTTCCCTTGTTGATTGGCACACGAAATAATGAGCATGTGAAAGACCTATTTACTGCACAAAAAGATTTAAAACCAATGATTTGATATTTTCTTATATTTAAAACTAATTAAATGAATAAATAAGAATAAAAATTCAATTAATTAATTAAAAATAAGAAAGTAAATCCCTTTGGGCCTAATGGGTCGTGAATAGCTTTTGGGTGATGATTCTTGGAAGAAATTGAGGCCCATTAGCAATTTTGAGGCATTTGAAGCAAAGTTGACTTTTCAAAATTCCCAAAAATTTCCCAACTTCCACAAGGCATATCTTGCTCAATGTTTAAGCTTTGATCATGTTCTTGGACATTTTGGAAATGTCTTGAAGTCCTATAACCAATGCCTTTGGTCCCATGTCATTTTGATTTACCAATCTCAAGTTATGGTCTTTGACTTAAAGTCCCTTTTTGTTGACTTTTGAAAATGACCTATAATGTTGAAATTGATAACTTTTTGTGAGAGCATTTCTTAGACTTGAAGTGTGAAGATGAGTTGTAGGAAATGTCATTCTCTTCAAAATGAGATTTGGATGGAATTTTTCTGATAAACCATGTGGAAGTTATGCCTTGGTCAATTTGCAGTTGACTTTTTCAGCTGTCCAAAAATAGAAACTTTTGCATCTTGAGACTTTTTGAGCCATGCTTTGAGAATCATGATCAAGAATTGATCAAATGATGTTTGTGGCTTCAAAATAAGATGTTGACCAAAAATTTTGACTTCTGACTGTCAAATGACCATTTTGCCCCTGCAGTTGACTGTGGAGCAATTAGGGTTTTTGACAGTGCAACTTGGTGCTGTGAGTCTTGAAACCTTGCATCTGGATGCTTGACAATGTTTATAGGCATGTGGGACTTGTTTGGACCCTTGGAAACCTCAACTTCTTTGTCAGAACCAAAACTCTAATTTTGACTGTTAGGAGGCCACTGGACTGTGCAACCCTTGAGTGGCCTTTGAACCTTGATCTTTGGCAAATCTTTGAAGAATATGGGAGGGCAAATTTTGGGGTACAACACAATCCCTTTGCCCCGAGCATCAGATGACTCGGCAGCGGGGGTAGAAACAGGAACTTGGTCAGGCAGGGAAGTGGGCACACTTGCAGGTGTAATGACGAGAGGTCTCTGAATTGTTGGTGGCGCAATATCTGGTGAGAACAGCCTACCACTACGAGTAACCTTGGCAGGCCCGGTGATGTTGTTGACACCGGTACTTGTATCAAACTCTTGTTTTACTCCCAGAACATAAACGTCTACCCCATAGTGCCATGGGACAGCTTTGTCAAACTTATAGGGGATGGGCCCCGGAACAGTGATAATGATAGGTTCAATCTTGTGAACAGGCATGATTTTGACAGGCTTCTTTGAGGGAGCCTTAGGGGGGTTGTTGAAAATAGTGACAATAGAAACTTCTTCGGTACGGACAGCAGGAACAACAATTTTCTTGAACAAGATCTCTTTGATATCCATCAGGTTTTAGACGCCTGACTTCAGCAAAGGACAACCAGCAGGTGAAACAGCACATAAATGGCAACCTTTACTACATCCCGGAAATAAACTGGCCAGAAACAGGTTCCTCTTGACGGTCAACAGCGGAGTGACAATATCATCCACGGAGGCTACATACAGGTCTTCCTCAACAGCATTCACTTCATGCTGGGGCATGGGAGCAGTCACAACATTGGGCCTTTCGGGCGCCTCGAACTGTATTTCCTTAGCATCAATAAGGTCCTGAACCTTATTCCTTAGGGCCCAACAATCATCAGTAGAATGCCCCGGGCTATCAGAGTGATAAGCGCAACGGGCATTGGGGTTGTACTTTGGAGAGGTTGTGTTTACCATCTTCGGAGCTTCCTTGACAGTTACCAGATTGGTTGACAGCAGTTGCAGCGATATCTGAGATAGGGTCATGCTGAGCCGAGTGTACTGCCTTTTGGGTCTCTCACCCCTTGGCTGGTTGTATTGCTGAGGAGCAGCAACAGGCTTTGAAATTACCACCACGTTGACATCTTGGCGGCGTTCCGGTTTATTCTGTCTTCTGGGACCATAAACAGCACTAGATTCCTTCTTGAAGGGCTTCTTTTCAGTACTCGAGGAGGCACCTTTCTGTATCTTCCCCGATTTGATACCGGCTTCGATCCTCTCACCGGTCAGGATCAGGTCTGTAAACCCAGCAGAGGAATTACCAATCAGGTGGTTGAAGAATGGACCAGACAGAGTTCCTAAGAACATGTCCACGAGTTCACGATCAGTCAACGGTGGCTGCACCCTGCCAGCCAGGTCTCTCCACTTCTGCACGTACTCCTTAAAACCTTCACCCGTCCCAAGTGACATACCCTGGAGTTGGGTACGCGTGGGAGCGAGGTTGGAATTGTACTGATACTACTTATAAAATGCAGTAGCCAAGTCCTCCCAGTTACGAATATTGGTTCCATCCAGCTGATAGAACCATTCGAGTTGAGTCCCTGAAAGACTCTCTTGGAAGAAATGGATCCATAAGTTCTTGTCTGCAGTGTAAGGCTGGATCTTCCTTACATATGATCTGAGGTGCATCTTAGGGAAGGAAGCCCCGTCGTACTTCACAAAGGCAGGTGCCTTGAACTTGTGTGGGATCACCACCCCAGAAGATAACCCTAAGTCTCCAAAATCCAACCCAGGCACACGTTGAATCTCCATAGCATTTAACCGGTCCTCCAGCTGTTTGTACCTGTCCTCAGCAGGAGGGTATTGTTCATCATTGAAATCTGTCTCGGTGTCAGAGACCACGGGACTAGGAACCCTTCCCTCTTGGTGACTACCTTCCCCAACAGATGGAGTAGTCAGCTCAGCTTCATTCTGCAGTGTATTCCCGAGTCTGCGTCCAGTGTTGAACAACACAGTCCTCTTATTCTTCTTCTTCTTCTTCAGGAGCAAATCCTTCAACTCCTGTTGCCCTTGGGCTAAGCTCGTGACCAGCTCCTGGAACTGGGCGTTCTGGGCCTGGAGGGCCTTGATAGCTTGTTCAGTAGTAGGTTCAGGATTCCTGATGATTGAGTGCTGAAATAAACAGTGAAGAAGATTAAGCAACCTGTAGAAAAAGAGTACTTGTTATGCACATGATGCATGATATACTATTTATGCAATGCATTCAAGGGTTCGAAAGTTCAAATTCGTTGTAGACAAAAAGGAACACACATTGCATTAAGAAATAATATGTTTAGTACATCAAGGCCTCATGGGCAAAACATTACAAAATAATTAATCCCAAAAGACACTGCGCATCCTCTTTGGAGAAATGTAGGTGTTGAGGGTCTTTTCCTCGTGAAGTAGACGGGTGAGCTCCAAGACCTTCTTCTCACTGGCATGTAGACTGGTTTCAAGAGAATTTCGTTCTTCCTTGAGTTGGATCCAGCTCTTTTTCATTTCTTCCCAGGATGTTGGCATGTCAGGATGTTGAATGGTGTAGGGCACCTCTCCTTCCACAACAGGTTCTTTGATCACGGGGAGAACATGAGGATATGGCATTACCAGCTTCTGGGAGCGGGCTCGTACCCAGTTGAGATAAGGCTCCAGGAGGATGGAGTTCTTGTGCCCCAGTGTCTTGCTATCTACCCTGTTGGGCATCCTCCAAGCTCTGATGAACCTCTGGAAAAGTCCTTGTGCATCGTTGTCGAAGTCAAAAACTATGTCAGGAATCAACATGTCATGAGGGCCATCCCTCCGAGCATATCCAAACTGTCTCAAAGCCAGACATGGGTTGTAAGTAATGCCCCCTCTGATTCCAAGTAAAGGAACATTAGGAAACTCTCCGCAACGATCAATAATAGTGACATTTTCTCTGGACCGAGAACACCAATGTATATCAGCATGTGTAAGAGTCATTAATCGTTGTGACCATCTCAAACCCCGCTCGTTCTTCAAAACTAATTGTGGAAGGTGCGAAATAAACCACCTTGCCAGGAGAGGAGTGCAGCACATGAGAACACCTCTTTTTCTCATGGTTCGAGTGTAACATGAGTGGAGGATGTCCCCAAGCAACGTAGGTATAGGATTCCTGGACATGAAGATCTTGACAGCATTGATATCTATAAGCTGATCTGGATTCGGGAACAACACCAACCCATAGACAAGGAGTGCCACAACTTCTTCAAAAGCTTGTAGGTCAAGGGAATTCCAACATTCTTGGGCCTTCTCAAACAGAAACTTTGCCAAGAACCCTTTGATACCACTTCTGGTTTCCCAATGCCCCTTGATGTTAGATGGCTGTAGGTGTAATGCTTTAGCAACCTCTTCAAGTTTTAGTTCCCTTTCCGTACCGTTGTAGGGTAGTTGACTGAGAATGGGAACCTTCAGAAGCTGAGAAAACTCTTCCAAAGTAGGCACCAATTGATAATCCGGGAAAGTAAAGCAGTGGTGCAAAGGGTCAAAGAACTGGAAGAGGACTTTTATCATATCTTCTTCAATGTTGGTGTTAACCAAGCTGATGAGTCTACCATGCCTTTCACTGAAGGAAGAGTTCTCGGGAATTCTGGATGTAAGCTCCTTAAGCTGAGGAGGGACCCTTACAAGGTTGATCTGAATTGTCTTTCTGCGGATAGTTTCCATGTCCTACAAAACAAGAACAAAGATGAAGATTCGAACCCTTGAAGTGGTTAGCAAATGCATATGATGCTGTATGATGCTATGATGTTATGATAAGGACACACCACAAGTATTTACAAAAGCAAACATGATAAGGCACACAAGTCACACCAGACAGCCCTTAGAGTTTAGGCCAGCAGGAAGTTTGGGGTACTACCCTCTTAAAGTTGGTGGGCTCAAAACCTGTCCTATCAAAAGTAACCGGGTTCTAAGGAGCTCAATATCATTGGGTTGTTTTCTATGTTCATTGTTTTGATTTAGCCACTGGACTGGCGATCAAAATATTCTAAGAAAACAACCCTCAATGAGTGTAGTATCGAGCATCTACCAACTTCAGACTGCACCAAAGTCGGTCATCTCACTACCCTAAAGAGGCCAGGATGGTCAAGTAAGGTTCCTAAGGTCAGTTGATGCTTCATGACACCACGCGGAGGCCCCGTACTCTCCTTGACTTGACTCAAGGGTTACCGGTACTCACTAAAGTGCCACATCAACGTAGCAAACTGCTTCAACCGTGTCAGTATACCCCGCACAGTTCCCTCACAGTTTATTGCTACTTTCTAAAAGGTATCCCCCAGATCCGGGTTAGGATCTATGAAACTCCTAAGACAGGCCCACAATATTAAAGCAAACAAAGCAAGCAATTGAAAACAAGAGTGGTCTAATCCTAAGGTACACCTTACTTTATTAATTCCCCAGCAGAGTCGCCAGTTCTGTGATCGGTGGAAATAGAACTGACTGTTTTTTAGCTGGTTTCGCAAAATGTCGCGGTAAGCAAGAGTCGCCACCGTCTTTTATGTTCTCCAACATGGAAAGGACAAAAGCACAGCAAAATTCCTTCTTTGAGAATGTTTCTCGGTTCGGGAGGTAGATTTATAGAAAGGGAAGGTGTTAGCACCCTTTCTATCCATGGTTATCCATGGGCTCTTAGGTACTTGCTCTTATGTTTTCAAAAATTGCTTGCTTTTCAAATGTGTGTGGGTTTTGAAAAAAGTCTCGTTTGAAAAATTTCTAAGTAACTCTTGTATCTGTCCTCAAGAGTGTATGAAAAATTTGTTTGAAAACTTTTTGAAAGTGTGAGTGCGAAAAGTTGTTTTGTTTGTTTGAAAGAGCAAGTACCCAGGAGAATCTACCTACTCTAAGGAATTAGGCTGTGTAAGAGTCCTTTAGATAGTGTTATCCCACCATTGAGAAGTAGGTAGCACCGTCGTTGGAGTTATTCGGGTCAATTCGATTATAAGGGACAATGTGGTCACCGAAGCAATAGTAAGACACCTTAGAAGTAACCCTAATGTCCTAGATCATTTTTATCCGAGGCAACTGGATCTTTAGACAGGAGGGCGACCTCTAAGACACCATATACTTGATGACCACGTTCGAGGCAACCAGTGAGGCGTACCCTAGGAGTGGTATGTGCATGTGTGTTGAATTCAGTTTATGTTTATCTTTGATCATGTATTTGTGAGCTACGGATTGGTTTTATTTTTCATACATTCTTGCAGGCATATTAACAGTTAAATGATTTGTAGGAAATAAAGTGCGGAAAGGTAAATCTAGCTATTACAAGGCGCGGGTCTATACATCGCCAAAAAAACAAAAACCCGTTTTGAAAATAAAGTGCGAGAAAAGTAAATAAAGCGGTAAAGCCTAATTAATTATTACATTTCCTGAGCAGATACAAAATAATGAATTAAAACATAAATACGCGCGAAAGATTGAATCGGGAACGTCCTAGGGTTTTGACCCTTTTTTGAGAAAGAATTGAATTTGTCCCTTTTTTGTTAAATTAATGAAATTAAGTTAATTTACTAGTTAATTAATTTATTAAAAAAATGTTTTTGTATTTTTATGTTTTTAATGAAAATAAAAATAAGGATTTAAAAGTCAAAAGAAAAAAACCTAGTTCTAAATTTATTTTAGTTATTAAGAAAAAGATTAAAGTTGCCTATTTAAACTAATTAATTAATTATAATTTATTTACAAAAAATAATATGAAATTAATAAATAATAATAATATTAGTTTTTTTTTTTTGATTTTTATTGTGAAAAGGTTAAATAATTTGCTGGTGAGTAATTAATTAAAAAAACAATAGAAATAAATAAAGCAAATAAAAGAAAGAAAAATAAATAAATAAAATGCAAACCCAGATATGGAGGTTTTTGTTTAGAAATTCCAGCCCATTAATGCCAAGCCTGCGTTGACTTCTGGATCAGGTGTGGAAGCATTGACTGGGAACATGGTGTGGATCACCCTTTGGCCTTTGGATCTGTCTTTTGAGACACTTGGCGCACATCTGTATGAGGCCTATGGTGGAATGCCTTGAGTAACCTGCATATGATCATGTATAGAAAAAATGGAAATAATATTTGGGGGACCTGGGAATCGAACCCAGGTCCCAATGATGAACAAACACCTCACTAACCACTAGGCCACGCGCGTGTATCTGTTATAATATTAACAATTGAAAATAATATAAGAAACAATCATATGCTGGAGAGAGAAAACAAAAAAGCGCGCGCCATTTGAACTATCCAGTAGCAAGCTGACAACACATCGTCGTCCTCGTTGAACACCTGCAAAACAAAGCAAATAGCGGGGGGTTTTAACCCCCACTAAACAAGACGGCGAAAAATAACGAATAGAGCTATGCTCTATATAAATTGGGCGTGATGGCTGGATTCAGTTCGTATTGATCTCCTGAGTTCAACCATGGGTGTCATGAAGCGTGATTTTCCCTATTTTGAAAAGCCCCAAATCAAAAACTCGGAAACCCTAGAATTCGTTAATGGTGGTTTCAGTTCCAGGGCCCCATAATCCAATTGACTTATGCCAAAAGCTTCAGGAAGGTTCTAGCAATGCAAAGCACATAACAAATCACATTAATAATGCATGAATTATGATTTAAGATTATGAAAATATAACCAAACCGTGTGACTTGTTCTGGCGTATTCTTGGAGTGTCAAGGCTTGTTTGTGATTGCTATGCGTTCTGGAGACTCCCAGCAATGTATTTGAACCTTTAAATCTCCTTGAAAGGGCCTGGAAGGTGGAATTCAGATTTGACTTTTTGCTTGATTTTTTTGAATATGGTTTGGCAGTTTGTGCAGTGCTCAGGTCGTGTATTAGGTCTGCAATGCTTGCTTATGTATGTCTCAATGAATTTAGGTCAACAGCTAGGCTTGGGATCCATTGCATTGATGTCTTGAGATTTTTCTTAACCACCATTGAAAGCTTTCCATACTTGGAGCAAAAACCATGATTTTGTGCACAAAATAGCCTAGCACGAATTTGTGAGCTGGCTCATGACACATGAAAGCCATTCAAACCAAAAGATGCCATTCCATTAAATTTTTAGATTTTATTTAAATTATTATGGATTTAAAATGAATTAAATCAATAAAAATTAAATAAAATGGAAAAATAAATGTTTGATCTTGAAATTAAGCATGGGACACGTGTATGGCATGACAAGGCTGAATCAAGTGGAAGAAAGTGGGACCTTTTGTCAAAAATTGAAGTTTTAAGGATAGTTGACTTTTGCCATTTCACAAAAATTTCCCAACTTCTCCAATGCATATCTTGCTCAATTTTGATCATATGAACATGTTCTTGGACATTTTGGAAAGGTCTTGAAGTCCTCTAACCAATGCCTTTGGTCCCATGTCATTTGGATTTACCAATCTCAAGTTATGGTCTTTGACTTAAAGTGCATTTTTGTTGACTTTTGAAAATGACCTATAATGTTGAAATTGATAACTTTTTGTGAGAGCATTTCTTGGATTTGGAATGTGAAGATGAGTTGTAGGAAATGTCCTCCCCTTCAAAATGAGCATTGGATGGTATTTTTCTGATGAACCATGAAAAAGTTATGCATTGGTCAAGTTACAGTTGACTTTTCAGCTGTCCAAAAATGGAAATTTTTGCATCTTGATGATTTTTGAGCCATGCTTGTGGAATCATGATCAAGGCTTGATAAAATGATGATTGTGGCCTCAAAATAAGATGTTGACCAAAAATTTTGACTTTTGACTGCCAAATGACCATTTTGCCCCTGCAGTTGATTGTGAAGCAATTAGGGTTTTTGACTGTGCAACTTGATGCTGTGAGTCTTGAAACTTGACATGTAGATGCTTGGCAATGTGTATAGGCCTATGGGACTTGATTGAGCCCTTGAAAACCTCAACTTCCTTGCAAGAAACAAAACCCTAATTTTGACTGGCTTAGGAGGGTGTTTGAACTGTGCAACCCTTGAGTAGACTTGAGCAAATTGAGATGATGCTCGTCAAAACTTTGAAGAATATGGGAGGGCAAATTTTGGGGTACAACAACTGGGAAATCAGATTCACACCCCCCTAGAATTGCTAACAGCAGGCCCATTTGGTTATTTCATTTATTTTCTTTAAATTCTTTTCGTTATTTCTTTTCTTTTTATTAATACAAAAAAAAAATTAAATTAGCCAATCAAAAATCACAAAAAAGATTTATTTTCTTAATAATTTTTTTTAAAAATTAATTAGTTTATTTAATTTAGGGTAACTTTAACTTATTTTTACAATTAAAATCAATTAGAAAACTGGGTTTAAATTCTTGATTTAGTTATTTTCTTTTTTTTTCAAACAAAAACACAAAAAAAATAGTTTAACTTAATTATTTTTCTTAATTAAAGTTAATTAGTAATTAGGTTCTTTTTTTTAATTCAATTATTCCTTATTTTCTTAAATAACAAAAAATAATAAAAAAATGACAAAAAATGATGTTTTCTTTAATCAATTGCAATTAGGTTTAGTCAAGGGTCAAAACCCTAATTTCTCTCGCATTTAAGTTACCGCGCGTTTTTAATTTTCTTTCTTATTATTATTGTAACTGTTTCAAGGTTGTAATAGTTTTAATTAGGGTTTTAAATTTCGTACTTTTATTTCCCGTCAAGGCAATTATGTAACTGTCAAAGCCATGTAATAGCTAGGTTTATTTCCGCTTTTACTTTCGGCAAATTATTAATTGTTAGATGAATTAATAGGATTGTATGGCAAGAATGCATGAAAAATAAAAACAGTTAGAAAACCCTAATGTGCAAAGATTAAAATAACTGAAACAAATCACTCGCACATGTTCACTCCTAGGGTTTACCTCACTTCGGTTGCCTTCGGTAAACAATCATTAAGCGTAGGAGATTTTAGTGGTCGCCCTCCAGTCTAAAGAGATCAAATTGTCCCATTCGAATGTTGCCTCGGAAATGTTGCCTCGGAAACTTTGCCTCGAAAAGATCTTAAGACTGTAGGGTTACTACTAAAGTTTTCTAACTATTGCTTTAGTGATTGTATTCGTCCCTTTCGAACGTCTCTTACAAACTCCAACGACGGTGATACCTACTCCTTAATAGTGGGATAGCGCTGTCTAAAGGAAATAGAACAAAAATAATCTTTTTTCGAGTAGGTAAATGCTAGTAGGTACTTGCTCAATATAAAACTTTTCACACAAACACCTTTCAAAACAGTTTTCAAAAAACAACTTCATCACACCCTTGAGGACTGATACAAGGGTTATCACGAAGTAAAACATTTTCAAAGCAAGCACACACACAAGCAATTTTTAAAATATGAGCAAGTACCTAAGAGCCCATGGAAAACCATGGATAGAAAGGGTGCTAACACCTTCCCTTTCTATAATCTACCCCTTGTACTCAGAAAACTCGAAAAAAGGTTTTTTATGTTCTTTTTCCTTTTCCATGATTGGATGAAATAAAAGTCGGTGGCGACTCTTGCTTACCGCGACATTTTGCGAACAAAAAATGCAAACCAGTACAAACACTCGGTTCTGCCACCGTATCACATACATCATGTAATAACCTAAGCTTTTGCAATGATGAACTTCCTGATGAGGGGAGAAATCAAAATTTGGCTCTCCATATATCCATGAACTGTAAAAGCGATTCATTATCAAATGTGCTAATTGATAATGGATTCGCCTTGAATGTGATACCGAGAAGTATGTTGATGAAGTTGAAATATCAAGGGGCTCCTATGCGCCCAAGTGGTATTATTGTCAAAGATTTCGATGGGTCAAGGAAGTCGGTTATTGGGGAGGTCGATCTGCCTATTCACATAGGCCAACATCTGTTCTAGATCACTTTCCAAGTCATGGATATTGTGCAAGCATATAGTTGTCTACTGGGAAGACCATGGATACATGAAGCATATAGTTTTTTGTTCTTTTTCCTTTTCCATGATTGGATGAAATAAAAGTCGGTGGCGACTCTTGCTTACCGCGATATTTTGCAAACACAAAACGCAAAACACAAACCAGTATTAACAGTCGGTTTTGCCACCGTATCACAGTCATCAACCTTTGTGACCACCTTGAACCTTTCTCATTCTTTAATACAGATTGGGGAAGATGAGAAATAAACTATCTTTCCAAGAGAGGGGTGCAACACATAAGGACACCTCTTTTCCTCATTGTGCGAGTGTGAAAAGAGTGTAGGATATCCCCTAGCAATGTAGGCACCGGGTTGCGTGATATGAAGATTTTGATGGCGTTCACATCTATAAGCTGGTCAAAATTTGGAAACAAAACCATCCCATATATAAGGAGAGCCACAATTTCCTCAAAGGCTTGCAAGTCTAAGGAATCCCAACAGCTCTAGGCTTTCTCAAACAGGAACTTTGCTAAGAAACCTTTGACACCACTCATTGTTTCCCAATGGGTTGTGACATCAGATGAGTGAAAGTGTAGAGCTTGAGCAATCTCTTATGGCTTTGGATCTCTTTCCGTACCGTTGAAAGGTAGTTGATTGAGAATGGGAACCCTCAAGAGTTGGGAGAATTCTTCCAAAGTAGGCACAAGTTAATAGTCGGGAAATGTGAAGCAATGGTGCAAAGGATCAAAGAACTGAAAGAGCACCTTCATCATGTCTTCATTTGTGTTGGAGGTGACCAAGTTGAGTATACGACCATGTCTTTCGGTGAATGGAGAGTTTTCAGGAATCCTTGAAGCTAGATCCTTAAGCTGTGGAGGGATTCTCACAAGGTTGACTTGAATAGTTTTCCTGTGAAGTGAATCCATATCCTACAAAACAAGAACGAAGATAAATCCCAAAATCCTTGAAATGGTTAGTGGATGTATATGATGTTCATGATGTTATGACGTTATGTACAAGTATGTATATACAAGCAAAGCAAACAATTCCTTAGTTTAGGTTTGCATGGAGTTTTATAGGTAAGTACCCTCTTGAAGTTTAGTTGGCTTAAACCTGTCCTAGTAATAGTAACCGGGTTCTAAGGAGCTCAATATCACTGGATTATTTCCTTAGTCATTGTTTCAGCTCAAGCCTCTTTAATGGCGACCGAAATATCCCAAGAAACCAAACCTCAATGAGTGTAGTATCAAGTATCTACCAACTTCAGACTGCACCAAAGTCGTTCATCTCATTGCATCCTAAAGGCCAAGTTGGTCAAGTAAAGGTTCTAGAAGTTCATTAGTGCTTTATGACATCACTCAACGGCCCCGTATTCTCTTTGATTAACTCAAAGGGTACCGGTACCCACAAATATGTCGCACTAACGTAGTTATTGCTTAGACCATGTCGGTATACCCCGCACAATTTCCATAACGTATTGCTACTTGCCTATAATGTATCCCAAATCCGGGTAGAGGATTCAAACCCAAACAAAGAACCATAATGTAAAGCATACAAGTCAAACAATGTAAGCAAGTAAATGTGATCTATCCCTAAGGTGACCCAACTTTTAGAATATTCCCCAGCAGAGTCGCCAGTTTTGTGATGCGGTGGGAGAACTGACTTGATTGTTTGTGTTTTATCATAAATGTTGCGGTTTAGCAAGAGTTGCCATCGACTTTTCTTTTATCCAAAAGGAAAGGTGAAAAAGCACAGGAAAGACCTTTGAGATTGTTTCTTGAGTTCGGGGGGTAGATTATGAAAAGGGAAGGTATTAGCACCCTTTTCATCCATGGTTTTCCATGGGCTCTTAGTTACTTGCTAGATCACTTGCTTTTGAAATTGTGTTTTGTGTAGTTTTTAAAAGTATTTTGTTTAAAGAGGCCATTGTTTAGGCAATCATTGTAATGATTCTCGTTCGTAAGAATGTATACAAAGATGTTGATCTTTTTTGAAAATGTTTTCAATGTTTGTAAGATGTTTGGAAATGTGTGTGTTTGTTTTAAAAATAGCAAGGATATTTGTTTTGAAATGGAGCAAGTAACTAAAAGCAATCTACCTATTCAAATGTCTTTCTTGTTCATTTTCTTTTCCTTTGATATTATTGTCTTACCATTGATTTGGTAAGCAACCCTATCCTTGGATGTAAAAAGGGACGGGCGTGGGTCATCGTATAACCATGATAGCAATGTTGTGAGATGACTTAGCATTTTTCTTTAGGGACTAAGATCATTTCGAAAGGCAACTTTTATAGCGTTATCGAGAGACTATGATCTTGTATTTTTTTGATTTGTTTGTGCTAAGACATCCCACTGAAGATGTGAAAAACACAAGAAGGGGGGTTGAATTGTAAAACTTAAATCAAAAGCGTAAACAACACTGTATTTTTATCCTGGTTCGTTTGATCTCAAACTACTCCAGTCCACCCGTCAAGGTGATTTCACCTCTCTTCAACGAGGTCTTAATCCACTATATTCAAAGGGATACAACAACTACTTTAACAACTGTTAAAGCCTTCTTGAGTATAACCACAAACCGGTTTATCTCAAGGAAATCTCTTTACAAATAATTGAACAATAATGTGTTTGATGTTTTCTAATAAAACAGTATATCACAACTGTGATAATACACAAATTTAAGCTTAGAATGAAACTGGATTTGCTAGAGCGATAGAGTAAGCGTGGTTGGAAAGCTTAGAAAATTGTATGAGTGCGTGCGTGAAGATTATTATCCTTTTCTTTTCTCACACAGACTTGTTTATATAGCCAAGGCAAAGATACGTTGTTGTCCATAAAGCACTTTCAATGATAATAATGTTCTTTCCTTTTTGAGAAGATCTTGTCTTCGAATAAAGCCATTGGTAATTAATCTGTCTTGAATGCTTAGTAACGCTTCAGAGTCTTCTCTGCTTATAGTAATCAGAGTGTTCTTGGCTTTAACTGGATGATGACGCTTCTGAGTGTTGATGACTTGGCAAAGATCCTTGATCAGATTCAGAGTATTTATTTATACGCAGATTCTGGTCATCAAGCTTCAGCATATGATCTGGTAGCTTCAGCATGTAGCACATGTTATAGATCTTCTGATGCTGACATATCTTCTGATGTTGATGTTGATACTGATCTTTTGATGCTGATTCCATCAGAGTTTTTGTAAATACAAAACATAATTTTAAGTAGCATATATGTCTTATATATAAATCTTACAATTTATTTATTCTTGTATTTTGTTATCATCAAAACTCTAATTGAGGGTTGTAGAATCAAACTATGTTCTAACAATCTCTCCCTTTTTGATGATGACAAAAACCAGATTTTTTCAATTAAAAATAAAGAATAAAAGGTATTAGAGATTAAAGATAAAGAATAAAAGGTATCAGAGCTAAGAAGAGGAAACTCCCCCTGAGTTGATTACTTCCCTTTAATTCCATGCATCAGAACTTTACTGTACTTTATTGTTTCTTTCGTCAGAATTTTGTACCTGTTCAAGCTTTTCAAAAGAAAGAATTTCAAATAGATCAGAATGTCAGAATGTTTGAGACTTATGTCTCAGTAATCCGTTATTGAAAAATATCATTCTTTCTCCCCCTTTTTGTCAGTTATCAAAAAGCACAAATAATCAGAGCTAAAAATGCATTTATATTTAAAACAGAAGCAATGATAAGTTCAGAACATGTAAAAATATTACAGATAAATAAGTTATAAAAACAACAAGGAAATTTCTAAGAAGGAGGAGGAAGTCGTGTGAACAAAGCCTCCAACATGCTCTTGATTTGGGTGTTGGTTTCCTGTTGCTGAGTTAACATGTTTGTTATTGCATCAATTTTGGTGTCCTGCTTATCCATTCTTTCATTCATCAGCATATCAGATCTTTTCAAGTCTTCAAGAGTCTGCCTGTCAAGGGAGGAAGCTTGAGGATCTTCAGAAACAGGATGCTTCTTAGAGCTTTCAGCAATATCTTCTTCTTGACCCTGTTCTTCAGCAGGAATCATCTGTTCTTCTGACTCTGGTTGACGATGTTCAGACCAAGGAGCATTGTCCAGCGGGAGAACTTCTTCCTTAAGCAGCTTGCTCAGAACTGGACCTTCAATTTCTTTCAGCAGATTGCTGAAGTTCTGTTGAGCTTGTCCATAGCTATGTTCTTGCAGCTTAAAGGTTTCAGAGCATACCCAGCTTCTGAACTTTGTCCATAGGTAGTCTGATGCAGCAAGATCAACCAGTTCCAGACTTGCTTGTTTCAGAGAAGTGATCCACTTCTGTATTTCTGTTTCAAAGTTCAATATGCTGGAACCAACATCTGGATGTTTAGGTTTTGGGATAGCAGTTTTGTTGGTTATTGCAGCAAGGCGTTCAAGGACTGTTAAGTCAATGACAGTCTTGCTATGGTCATCTGAATTGTTCCTAGGTGAGGGAGTGGGAGAGTCAGGAATTATGATTGGACTTGATGGGGAATTTGGTGGAGTTAATTCTGGTGAAGAGGGAAGTTGAGGAATATTCACAATGGTGCCAAAGGGAAATTAAATGGCCAGAGGTTGTGGTTCAGGGGATTCAGAGGGTTGAGCCTCAGAAGTTTGAAAGATGTGAAAATGAAGATGTGAAAAACGAAAGTGAAGGTAAAGCGTGTAAATGGTGTGAAGTGTGTTTAAATAGATTTCTAAAAAGGTTTTGAAAACATAAACGTTAAGAGAGAGAACTTAATAATGATTATTAGCATTTAATGATAGCTGATTTTAGGGGATTCAGAAAGATATTTGGAACGGTTACCCATGACATGTGTCTCAATGCATCCAATCAGCGCTTTGCCTTTTCAGAAACGTGAACGCGTGTTCAGCCTCAGAAAATAGCTGATGACTGGATGACACTTGTTTGCTTGAGTGAACAGCACATTTCTATCCTTGAAATGAAGCGCTCAGATCTTCATGGATAGATTCTGATACAATCTGCACTTCTAAAGTTCTGAAAGAAGATTGATCAGTAGTTCACAGAAAATAAACAAAGTTCTGAAGGTTAATATATGGAATCAAAACAATTTTATTCTGGGCAGAGCTTCATGCTGAGATGTTTCAGAATGAAGTTGAACCTATCTTCAGAAAGAGGTTTTGTGAAAATATCAGCCCATTGATGGTCTGTGTTAATAAATTTTAAATTTAAAATCCCTTTCTGAATATAGTCCCTAATAAAATGATGTTTTATTTCTATATGCTTAGCCCTAGAATGTAAAATTGGATTTTTGCTGAGACAAATAGCAGAAGTATTGTCACAGAGGATAGGAATGTTACTCTCAAATATCTGAAAGTCCTCAAGTTGACTTTTCATCCAGAGCATTTGTGTGTTGCAACCAGCTGCTGCTATGTATTCAGCTTCAGCTGTTGATAGAGCTATTGTGGATTGTCTTTTGCTGGACCATGAGATCAGATTTTCTCCCAGAAACTGGCAGCTTCCAGATGTGCTTTTATGCTCTACTCTGTCTCCGGCAAAATCAATATCACAGTATCCTACTAAGCTGTAATCACTTGATTTTCTATAAAACAAACCCAGATTAGTAGTACCTTTCAAATACTTGAAAATTCGCTTAACTGATGTTAAGTGAGATTCTCTAGGATCTGATTGGAATCTAGAACAAATGAAAACACTGAATAAAATGTCAGGACTTGAAGCCGTCAGATAAATAAGAGAACCAATCATACCTCTGTAGACCTTATGTTCTACCTTTTTACTTACCTCTTCTCTTTCCAGAATGCACGTGGGATGCATTGGAATCTTTGATGGCTTACATTCTGAGAGATCAAATTTCTTTAGAAGTTCTCTGACATATTTGCTCTGATGAATGTAAGTTCCTTTTGGGGTTTGATTAATCTGGATGCCCAGAAAGAATTTCAGTTCCCCCATTAGGCTCATCTCAAATTCTGCCTGCATGCACTTAGCAAACTTTCTTCCCAGAGAAGGTTTAGTAGATCCAAATATGATGTCATCAACATAAATCTGACATACTAAAATGTCATTCTTAACTGTCTTACAGAATAAGGTTGTGTCCACTTTCCCTCTGGTGAATTCCTTTTCTATCAGGAAGTTACTTAGTCTTTCATACTAAGCTCTGGGAGCTTGTTTCAGACCATAGAGTGACTTCTTTAGTTTGAAAACATATTCTGGATTTTTGGAACTTTCAAAACCAGGGGGTTGGTGCACATATACCTCTTCTTCTATATAGCCATTTAAGAATGCACTTTTAACATCCATCTGATACAAAGTGATGCCTTTATTAACAGCAAATGAGATTAAGAGTCTGATAGATTCTAACCTGGCGACTGGAGCAAAGGTTTCTGTATAGTCTATCCCCTCTTGCTGACTATAACCTTGTGCTACCAATCGTGCTTTGTTTCTGATGACTTCACCTTGTTCATTCAGTTTGTTTCTGAACACCCATTTTGTTCCAATGACGTTGAATCCTTTTGGTTTGGGAACTAGATCCCATATGTCATTTCTTGTGAATTGATTTATCTCCTCTTGCATTGCTAGAATCCAGTCATTGTCCAGAAGTGCTTCATCAATTGTTGATGGTTCAATTAGAGAAACAAGTCCCATGAGGGATCCTTCAGAGTTTCTGAAGCTAGATCTTGTTCTGATTGGATCTTCCTTTCTTCCTAAGATTATTTCTTCTGGGTGATCCATGCTGCTTCTGGATAGTCTTTTCTGAAGTTGATCAACAGAAGGTGCTGGATTGCTTGCAGTGCCTCTTTCTAATGTTGAGGGAGTGTTTTTGTTAAGAGTTTCTGATGACTTGTCTTCAGTACTTATGAATTCAACTTCCATACCTGCAAATACTTTATTCTGCTTTGACTTTTGAGAGTCAAGCTTATCATCAAAACAAACACTGATTGACTCTTCCACAATCTGTGTTTTTGTATTGTATACTCTGTACCCTCTTGAGCGTTCAGAGTATCCTAACATAATACACTTTTGTGCTTTGGAGTCAAACTTGTTCAAATAATTTTTTGTATTCAAAATAAAGCATGTACATCCAAATGGATGAAAATAGGAAATGTTGGGCTTTCTGTTCTTCCATAATTCATATGGAGTCTTTTCCAGAATAGGTCTTATGGAGATTCTATTCTGAATGTAACACGCTGTGTTTATTGCCTCTACCCAGAAGATATTAGCAACGTTAGTCTCGTTGATCATGGTTCTGGCCATTTCTTGCAATGTTCTGTTCTTTCGTTCTACAACTCCATTTTGCTGGGGAGTTCTAGGACAAGAGAAATCATGCAGAATGCCTTTGTCATTAAAGAATGACTTAAAATCTTTGTTTTCAAACTCTCCACCATGATCACTTCTGACTTTGACGATTCTAAGATCCTTTTCATTCTGAACTTGGTTACAGAAGGTGACAAACACAGAGTGTGACTCGTCCTTCTGTCTTAAGAACTTTACCCATGTCCATCTGCTATAGTCATCTACGATTACTAACCCATACTTCTTGTCACTGACTGAAGCAGTTTTAACTGGTCCAAATAAGTCAATGTGCAAAAGTTCTAATGGCTTAGAGGTAGAAACAACATTTTTGGATTTGAAAGCTGGTTTTGCAAACTTGCCTTTCTGACATGCTTCACACAGAGCATCTGAATTGAACTTCAGGTTAGGAAGTCCTCTGACCAGATTGAGTTTGTTAATTTGAGATATTCTTCTCATACTAACATGTCCCAATCTTCTGTGCCAGATCCATTGCTCATTGTTAACAGACAGAAGACACTTTACATTCTGACTTTTTAGTTCATAAAGTTTTATTTTATAAATGTTGTTTCTCCTCTTTCCATTAAATAGGATAGTCCCATCTTTCTGATTAACAACTTTGCATGAATTTTGATTAAATATTATATCATAACCGTTATCACTTAATTGGCTTATGGATAACAGGTTATGCATTAATCCATCTACTAATAAAACATTGCTTATAGAGGGAAGATTTCCATTACCTACAGTTCCAAAGCCAATGATCTTTCCTCTCTGATTGCCTCCAAAACCTATGTGGCCTCCAGGCTTAAGTTCCAGGCTTTGGAACATATGCCTTCTTCCTGTCATGTGTCGTGAGCAGCCAGAGTCCAGGTACCATGACTGGTGTTTTTGCTTTGCTGCTAAAGATATCTGCCACATGTATTATTTTATCCTTAGGTACCCATATTTTCTTGGGTCTTGATTTGTTAGTTTTACCAAAACTCTGGTTGAATTTTGGTTTGACAGAGTAATCACTACTAGTATATTTTATGTCATGTGTGTGCCCATATACAAAGTGTGAATCAAGTGAAGTGCGTTTTATAACTAAATCCATGGCATTCTTTGGTGTAGGTACCTTACCTTGATATCCTATCCCTTTTCTGCCATTTCTGCTAACTCCATAGATCATTGAAGCCATTTTGCTTCTATCTATTTTTTTAGCTAGAAACTTCTGAAAGTTGTGATCATACTCCTTGATGATCTCATCAGCACTGCTGGGAGTTTCAGGGATTGTTTCCTTCTGAGAGTTTTGCAATAGATTTTCTAATTTTGAAATTTTATCTTTTAACTCAGAATTCTCCAATTTGAGACTCTCAGTCTTATCAGAGTCAGAAGCAAGATTCCTTTTCAGGTTTCTGAATTTGACTCTGATCTGCTGATATCTTTCCAGAATTTCATTAAGGCTTTCAACTAGTTCAGCCTTAGTAAAGTTTATAGCAAAGTCAGGGAATACCTCTTCTGTATCTGATTCAGAGTCTGACTCAGAAGCTTCATTGTCTTCTATTATGTTTTCCATGAGAGCTATGTTTGCTCTTTCATCATCTGATTCTGAGTCAGCTTCAGATGTGTCAGAATCATCCCATGTAGCCATGAGACTTTTCTTCTTTTCCTTGCCAAACTTCTTTTTGGGGTTTTCCTTCTGAAGCTTTGGGCAATCATTTTTGTAGTGCCCTTGCTCGTTACATTCATAGCAGATGATGTCTTTGTTGTTTGGCTTTCTGTTTCCTGAAGAACCTTCAGATCTTCTGTGTCCAGAGGAGGATTCTAACCTTCTGTATCTGGAGAAAGATTCATTCTGGTTTTCTGATCTTCTGGGATTCCTGAACTTCCTTTGCCCCTGCTTCCATAATTGGTTCACCCTTCTGGAGAGGAAAGACAATTCATCTTCTTCTGATGAGGACCCATCAGAGGTTTCTTCTACAGCCTGCAAAACTTTGGAGTCAGATTTTCTGTTAGATTTTAAAGCTAATGGCTTACCTTGCTTTTGAGGTTCATCTGCTTCTAGCTCTATCTCGTGACTTTTGAGGGAGCTGACAAGTTCCTCCAGAGAGATTTTGTTGATATCCTTGGCTAGCTTAAGCGCTGTGACCATTGGCCTCCACTGTTTTGGCAAGCTTCTGATGATCTTCTTAACATGATCAGCAGTGGAATACCCTTTGTCAAGAACTTTTAGACCAACAACAAGAATTTGAAATCTTGAAAACATAGTCTTTATTGATTCACTCTCTTCCATCTTGAATGCCTCATACTTCTGAATGAGCACAAGAGCTTTGGTTTCTTTGACTTGAATGTTGCCTTCATGCGTCATTCTCAGAGAGTCAAACATATTCTTTGTAGTGTCTCTGTTTGATATCTTTTCATATTCTGAATAAGAGATGGCGCTGAGAAGAATTGTTCTGGCCTTGTGATGATTTCTGAAATCACGCTTTTGCTGATCAGACATTGCTTTCCTGCCAATCTTCTGACCACTTCCATCCACTGGGTGCGTGTATCCATCAGTCACCATGTCCCACAGATCAACATCATGGGCCAGAAAGAAGCTTTCAATTTTGTCTTTCCAGTAGTCAAAGTTCTCTCCATCAAAGACTGGAGGTTTTCCACTGAATCTGTCTCTTTCTTCATTGTTGTCATTGCTGATGTTTTGATGTGGTCCTGCCATTGTGTTTTTCTGACGTTGGATCTTGTACTGACATGGTTAAGTGTTATAAGCTCAGAACCAGGCGCTCTGATGCCAATTGAAGATGTGAAAAACACAAGAAGGTGGGTTGAATTGTAAAACTTAAATCAAAAGCATAAACAACACTATATTTTTATCCTGGTTCGTTTGATCTCAAACTACTCCAGTCCACCCGTCAAGGTGATTTCGCCTCTCTCCAACGAGGTCTTAATCCATTATATTCAAAGGGATACAGCAACTACTTTAACAACTGTTAAAGCCTTCTTGAGTATAACCACAAACCGGTTTATCTCAAGGAAATATCTTTACAAATAATAGAACAATAATGTGTTTGATGTTTTCTAATAAAACAGTATATCACAACTGTGATAATACACAAATTTAAGCTTAGAATGAAACTGGATTTGCTAGAGCGATAGAGTAAGCGTGGTTGGAAAGCTTAGAAAATTGTATGAGTGCGTGCGTGAAGATTATTAGCCTTTTCTTTTCTCACACGGACTTGTTTATATAGCCAAGGCAAAGATACATTGTTGTCCATAAAGCACTTTCAATGATAATAACGTTCTTTCCTTTTTGAGAAGATCTTGTCTTTGAATAAATCCGTTGGTAATTAATCTGTCTTGAATGCTTAGTAACGCTTCAGAGTCTTCTCTGCTTATAGTAATCAGAGTGTTCTTGGCTTTAAGTGGATGATTACGCTTCTGAGTGCTGATGACTTGGTAAAGATCCTTGATCAGAGTCAGAGTATTTGTTTATACGCAGATTCTGGTCATCAAGCTTCAGCGTATGATCTGGTAGCTTCAGCGTGTAACACATGTTATAGATCTTCTGATGCTGATGTTGATACTGATCTTCTGATGCTGATTCCATCAGAGTTTCTGTAAATACAAAACATAATTTTAAGTAGCATATATGTCTTATATATAAATCTTACAATTTATTTATTCTTGTATTTTGTTATCATCAAAACTCTAATTGAGGGTTGTAGAATCAAACTATGTTCTAACACCCACATGCATAACATGGCCATTTTTGTAAGGCAACGAGTGGAATAACCCTAGGGGTGCTTGTGTGCAAGTGTGTCATTTTCATGCCTGATTTTGTCTTGAATTAAGGTTTTCTATTTGATTGGTTTTATCTTGCCATACAAACCCTAATTACTAGCATATTATGTAAAAGCGATAAATTGCAAAATTTAAAGTTACTACGCTATTACAACATTTTGGGGAGGGGGTATACAAGTTTACAAATGGGGGATGGAAATAAAATTAAATCCTAAGTTACTTATTACAATCATATTGAATAGATAAGAATGTACAAGAAATGTAAAATGAATTTGTTTTGGTTAAGAAAAGAAATAAATTTTGTTTAAGAAAATATTTTTGATCTTTTTATTTTAAGAAATAAAATAAAGCATGTGAGATATAAAATGTTTTTGGTGTTTCTGATTAGTGAAAATAGAAGTGATAGTAAAAATAATAAAGAGAAAGAAGACAGAATCAGCGCAAATGCTGAAATAGAGGAGGTCAGAAGTTCTGACTCTGACGTGCTGCACAAATAGAAACAAACATTAATAGAAATAGGGAAGGACATAACTTCTAGATCCGCTAAGAACAAAGGAGTCTTCATAAGTTCTGATGTCTACTGGCAGAACTTCGTCTCCCTCTCCATGCTAGTAAGAACATCTGCAACTTAGTCATTTCTCAACAAAATGGAAGATGTGCGTATAACAGTTATGGCAGGTTTCATAATGTTTCAGAAACAAGAGATATCAGAACTATAAATAAGAAGCAAGCATGAATTTGCTAATCCTAATTCTGAGTTCTAATTTCTTCAAGAAGTTCTGAACTGAAATTCTCTCTACTTAGGCAGGCAGATGCGTGAAACCTCAGAATATGTACATCATCAGCATCAGGACGCTACATTGTATTTTTGAACAAAATTTTCTGACAATGCCTAAGTAATATGATGAGAGTCAACAGAAACTTACCTTGTAGCTGGGAAATAATCTGTGAACTGGAGTCTAGTTCTGACCGCTTGTGATGTTCTGAACAGCTTCCTCACGTGTTCAGCAGGCTGGAAACTTTCAACTTGGGCTGTGAATGATTTAGAAAATTCTGGAACAACCAAGGGGAAAAGTTCTGACTTCTTTGAGGTGAATATGGATGGAGAGTGTGTTACAGTCTGAACACAGGAATTAGGATAGCTTCTAATATGTAAATCAGAAACTGTATGGATGGTTTTGGTCAAGAAACACTTGAAGGAAATAAAAAGAAATTGAGTGCAAGAATCAAAAGCTAACAGGTTTTGTAATTTTTGTTTGCAGTTTTGGACTCTTAGAATTTTAGCAGGGGTTCAATGCTTTTTCTTTCTCAAATTTTTCGACCTCTTTACAGTTGTCAATGGTTTCCAATTTATAGGCAAGGATCTTGTAGCTTGGAGAGATCTAGGGTACAACTATCATATGTTAGGCGCTGACTTGTTCTTGAAGCAAGTTCAAATAGGTGTGGTGGTTGGCAGTTTTTTAGCCATGCCTAAGCTGGATTAGCAAGCAGGGATTAAGGAAAAGTAAACCCAAAAGCAAAAGCAACGCATGGGCCCTAACATATTCTTGTACAAAAGTTGCTTTTCAAGGACAACAAAGGTACTTCTATTCCACACGTGGGGAAATCCTTTGGATAAAGACTCAAAAGTGGTTGTGAGCATTAAATGATGATGAGATTTATCAAACTAGAAATCCTGCAATGTGAGATTTTGCATCATTGCTTAATTCTGGATCAGAAGTTCAGCTTTAGCGTAACTTTAGAACAAACATCCAACTTTTGATCTTTGTATTTCTTTGCTCCAGCATGTTCTGAAGGAGGTCCCAGGCTTTCCAGGAAGCTTGCAACACGCTTTGTAACCCTTCTTTGAATTTCTCTTGCAAACTCTGACTGAATCTTTGTGAGAACTGGCCCAGAAGTTGTATCTAAACTCTGTCTTGGAACTGTCCAGAATTTGCTGAGTGCTACAGTTTTATGGACGTGTCTTTGAGGAGTCATAACTTGAAATCCCGGCATTTCTATGAGAAGTTCTGTTCTGCAATGTTCCAGATCTTGTTTGAGTCCATAACTCTTGTGTTCGGAGTTAATCCAGAATCAGCTTGTATCATAGTAATAATCTGATCAGAAGTTCTGAGCTTGTCATATTTCTTAAACACTTAGAAAAATTCTAAGTATTTAGAAATTTGACTTTTCTAAAGTAACTTTTGACTTTTGAATTTCTAGATAAAACAAACTTCATATTTTAATATGTCTTGCTGAAATATGATTCTTGAAACTTGATTTTGGTCTAAACGTCAAAGTTTGACTTTTCAGTGTGCAAATGACCATTTTGCCCTTGTGGATGACTTTCTTGGAAAATTTGTGACTCAAGGCTTGAAATTGGATAGAAGAAAACCCGAGGGTCCGTGGTGATCCTTTGAGAAATGAGAGGGCAAATTTTGGGGTACAACAGGAGACAAGGAGTGGAGTCAAGGGTTTTCTAACTAAGTTTATGTTGGATAAGGCTCAACTGTTTTGGGAGGCTATGAATTTACAAGCTTTTGAAAAAGTCTTGGATATTCTAATTTATGGGTTAGTATTGTTCCCTAATCCAGAACAACTTATAAATTTGAATGCCGTCAAGGTTTTTCTTTCTCGTAACCCTGTGCCTACTTTACTTGGAGATATTCTACATTATCTTCACACTCGCACCATGAGGAAGAGAGGAGCTCTTATGTGTTGCATTATGTTGCTGTCTAGGTGGTTTATTTCTCACCTTCCCCGGTCAGTATTGAATAATGGACAAGGTCTGATTTGGTCTCAAAGGATGATGTTTCTCTCTCATTCTGATATCTTTTGGTGTTCCTGATTTCTAGAGGATATTACTATTATTGACCATTGCGGGGAGTTCCCTAATGTTCCACTATTGGGCATTAGGGGAGGTATTACTTATAACCCTTCTCTAGCACTACGACAATATGGCTATGCTCGAAGAGATGGTCCTCATGATGCACTTATCTAGGGAATTATATCCGACTATGAGAATGATGTCCAAGTTATCATTAAAGGTTTATACGAGCTTGGGGCATGGTAAACAAGGTTGATAGTAAGACTTTGGGGCATAAGAAATTCATCCCTTTAGAGACTTATCTCAAATGGGTGCAAGCTCGCGCTTAAAACCTCATGATACCATATCCAACTATCTTACCAATGGTTGTGGAGCCTGTTACCGAAGGGGGTGTTCCTTATAGCATTCTCCATCCTAACATGCCTACCGACCTCGAAGAATTGAAGAGATCCTGGATTCAACTCAACAGGGGACGAGATACCTTTGAAGCTCGATTTTATGCAAGCGATAAGAAAGTGTTGGAGCTCACATGGCAACTTGACGAGGAGCGAAGCCTGAATGCATACATTGTACCAAAGAGGAAGCGTCTGTGGGAGACTTGAGTCTTTTGTTTTAGAAGTTCATTTTGTTGTCTTTTGACACCCTTTTGCCTTTTTAATTGTAAGCCCGAGGGGCAATTATAATCTTTTAACTTATTAATACAATTGTTACGTTTGTTTCCTTTTTGGCTAGCAAATTTAAATTCCTTAAGGTCCTTGAAAACATTGCATCCACATAGCATGCATCATCTCATAAGTAGGTTTTCCGATATAGGTTTCCTCATCTCTTTACTGTTTATTTCAGTACAAGATGGCTCTAGAGAAAACCTTCAAAGATTTGCAAACTCAACACGCACAGTTCCAAGAGACTCTCCTCAACCTAGAAAAAGGCCAGCAAGAGATGATGGCACTCCTTGCCGCCAAAAAGAAGACCAAGAAACGAGTTGTTATTCTCAACATGGGAAGAAGGTTCAAGGGGCCCGCCCGACTGGCTTAAATAGAAGAGGCTTCTTCTGAGGAAGATGAAAATCAAGAAGAGAAGGTTAGAAGCACCAGAGTTTGGGTGGAAATAACCAGATTACTGAGGACGTAGACTATTCTGAAGAGCAGTACCCACTGGAGGATGATAAGTACAAACAGCTAGAAGACCGACTTAAGGCTGTAGAGATCCAAACAGTACCTGGTTTGTACTTTGGAGACTTAGGTTTGGTTCTTGGGGTAGTCATTCCCCATAAATTCAAGGTTCTTGTCTTCTCCAAGTATGATGGGGTCTCCTATCTAAAGATGCATCTGAGGTCTTATGTCCTCAAGATTCAACCATACACAGTCGATAGGAAGTTATGGGTGCACTTTTTCCAAGAAAGGTTATCAGGGACACAGTTGGAGTGGTTTTATCAACTTGAGGGGACTAATATCCACACATGGGAGGATCTGGTTGTTGCCTTCTACAGACAATACCAATACAATGCTGATCTTGTACCAACCCACATGCAATTACAAAATATGACTATGGGTTCAAATGAAGGCTTTAAGGAGCATGCTCAAAAGTGGAGGGATCTGGCTGGAAGGGTGCAACCCCCATTGACTGACAGAGAATTAGTGGACATGTTTATGGGCACCCTGACTGGTCCATTCTTTAATTTGCTGATTGGGAGTTCTTCGTCGGGGTTTACTAAATTAATTTTGACTAGCGAGCGAGTTGAAAGTGGAATCAAAAGCAGAAAGATCCCCACGGCCTCAACCTCTAATGATATAAATAAACCATTTGTTGGTAAGAAAGAGACTAATGTTGTTTATAGACAAAGCAGTCGTATCAATAATGATTGCCATCAGTCAGTAGGAGTTGTGATGATTTCAAACTTAACCCCAGTTCAACGACCACAACAATCAAACAATCAACAAATGCCAGACGCCCCGATGAGGCAATTCACTAGAATCAACATGCCACTGTCTCAAGCTTTACAACATCTGTTAAAGACAAATTTGGTAACACTGAGGAATCCTCCTCAAAACCCCAATACATCATCTCCAAAATACAACCCAAATTCAAAATGTGCCTATCATTCCAATAGCTCTGGGCACGATACCAATGATTGTTGGGCCTTAAAGAACAAGATCCAATATTTGATTGATAACAAAGTGATTGAGTTTGACCCTCCACAAAACCCTAATGTCATTACTACTCCCATGCCCAGTCATGGTAAAGGTGTTAATGCCATTGACGATGTCTCCTTTGTCTCCACCATCAATGATTTGACTACTGCATTATCGATCGTTAAGAAGAATCTGCTGAGAGCCAGTTTATTTCTTGGCTGCCTTGAAAATTGTTACCATTGTACTTCCCAAACCAATGGTTATATGTCGCTGAAGAAAGGTATCCAATGTCTGATTGATAGCCATGGAATTATGTTCGAGAAGACTCCATCCGTGAAAAGTTTACCTCAATATGTTTCCATAATCACAATCTCCAACACTCCTATTATGATCACATATAAAGGCTCTATAAGGACCCATGCTAAGACAAGAGTGGCTCCCTTAATCATCACTACACTAGGGCCAATCCCCTATTCCTTCGACTAAGCTGTGCCTTGGAATTATGGGGCAGAAGTTTATTATCATGGTGTCAAGCAAGAGCCATGGACCATTGAAAATGAAGAGCCTGAAATTACAAACATTGTTGGAACTAGTAAGGTCACTGGGATAGCAAGGGTCTTCTCTCCAGAGATCTCTCCTCCAACAACTACTACAACACCTATTCACATTCCTGCTGCTGAGCCAACTGCCAATGCCCGAGGTAAAGAGAAAGTTACTGAGCCTGCCCTGACGGAGGCACCCTCCAAAGATGTGACAATTGAAGACCCATCTAGACAAGAGATGGAAGAAATTCTGAAGATCATCCAAAAAAGTGACTACATAATAGTTTAGCACTAGGGCATACACCCTCAAAGATATCTATGTTGTCCTTGTTGTCATGCTCTGAAGCGCATGCCCAAGCTCTGTTGAAATTTCTGAAGAATGCCCATGTACCACAAGAGACCACTACTGATCAATTTGAGAATTGTGTGGTAAGCCTAACTACTGATAATGGCTTGGTATTTTCTGATGCAAATTTAACTCCGGCGGGGAAGAATCATAACAAGGCTCTCTATATCTCTATTAAATGCAAAGACACCACTCTAGTGCATGTGTTAGTAGATATTGGATCCTCCCTCAATGTTTTACCCAAAGGTGCTTTGGACAAATTAGATTGTGATGGACTGGTGCTTAAACCCAACGATATTATGGTAAGAGCCTTCGATGGTTCAAAAAGGATGGTCCATGGAGAGGTTGATCTCCCGATCAAGGTGAGGTCTCAAGTATTCAATTCAACATTTTATGCAATGGATATATGCCCTGCCTATTCCTGCCTTCTCGGACGCCCATGGATTCATGGGGCAGGTGCGGTCACCTCTACGTTGCATCAAAAGTTGAATACCCAGTTAAAAGGAAGATTGTCACAGTTTGTGGAGAGGAAGAATTTATGGTCAATCATTTGAATTCTTTCAAATACGTTGAAATGGATGGAGAATTCTTTGAAACCCTCTGCCAAGCATTTGAATTAATCCCTCCAACGATTGATGTTGCTAATGCTACTTCTGCTTCTCCCAAAATTGTCAAGGATACACCAAAAATGGCCTCTCTGAAGGATGCTCGGGTTTTTGTAGAAGATGGAGGCTGCACTATTTGGGGTCAACTTCCTAACATCCCCTACAAATCCGACAAATTTGGGTTGGGTTTTACTTCAAAGGCTCAGAAAGAGGTTCGACGTGCTCGTGCTGGTGGACCACCTCTCCGTATTAGCAACAACAAAGTCAATGCTCTGGAAGATACTGACAGTGATGGTGACTTGGACAACGGGATATTCCAAACTGTTAACGGTGGACTTAACAACTGGAAGGCCAAAGACTTCATCTCAATCTCCTTTAGCCAGGAGTAATTGCTATTTCTTGTTTTTATTGCTTTAAGAAGTTTGTCTGTATAATTTCCTTTAAAACAATGACTTTAAACCATGTGCCTTGCCCGGGGCACAATGGTCCATTTGTTAAGGGTTTGTCATTTCATATATCATGGATGATTTTGCATTCAAACTTTGTGTTCCTTGTCTTTATTTTAATTTAATGCATTTTCAAATAGCCATGTGACCTTACATGCACACACACACATTTGCAGATCCACATCCACTCTGGATCTCATTGACAACAATTCTGTTATTGCCATTTATGACTTCGAAAATCCAATCTATCAAGTAGAAGACGAAGGTGAAGAAGATTTTGAGATACCTGGAGAACTTTCTAGACTTCTGATACAAGAGGAAAAGGAAATCCAACCATACGAAGAACCGGTCAAAGTGATAAATTTGGGTACTGAGACAGATAAGAAAGAAGTCAAGATTGGCGCCAACCTGGAAGATAGTGTCAAGAGCATATTGGTTCAGATGTTGCATGACTATGTTGAGGTATTCGCTTTGTCATATAAAGACATGCCAGGGCTCGATACTGATATCGTGGTTCATCGTCTACCAATGAAAGAGGGTTGTTCTCCGATCAAACAAAAGGTTCATCACATGCGTCCAGATATGTCTGAGAAGATCAAGGCTGGGGTAATGAAACAGTTCAATGCAGGTTTCTTGGCAGTGACGTCGTATCCCAAATTGGTTGCAAATGTTGCTCTGGTGCCAAAGAAATACGGTAAGGTTCGTATGTGTGTAGACTACAAGGATTTAAATAGGGAGAGCCCCAAAGAAGACTTCCCACTACCACATATTGATATCTTGGTTAACAACACTACTCAACATAAAGTTTTCTCTTTCATGGATGGTTTCTCTGGGTACATCCAAATCAAAATGGCGCCTGAGGACATGGAGAAAACTACTTTTGTCATACAGTGGGGCACCTTATGTTATAAGGTCATGCCTTTTGGGCTGAAGAATGCAGGCACGACTTATCAACAGGATATGGTGGCTTTATTTCATGATATGATTCATCATGAGATAGAAGTCTATGTTGATGACATGATAGCCAGATCACAAACTGAGGAAGAGAACCTTGATCATCTGCACAAGCTATTTGAAAGGCTAAAGAAATACAAGCTGAGGTTAAATCCCAACAAATGCATCTTTAGGGTAAGTTCTAGAAAGCTCCTAGGCTTTGTCGTCAATGGAAAAGTTATTGAAGTCGATCCTGCAAAAGTCAAAGTTATCCAAGAAATGTCAGCCCCTCGTACTGAGAAGGAGGTCAAAAGTTTTCTAGGATGACTAAACTACATTGCCCGATTCATCTCTCACTTGACTACTACTTGTGAACCAATTTTCAAATTGCTGAAGAAAGATCAAGTAGTCAGATGGAATGATGACTGCCAAATAGCTTTTGACAAAATCAAGCAGTACTTGTAAGAACCTCCAATCCTGATGCCACCAGTTGAAGGAAGACCTTTGAACATGTACTTAACTATTTTAGAGATTTAATAGGGTGTGTGCTGGGGCAACATGATGAGTCTGGTCAAAAAGAGTATGCAGTATACTACCTTAGCAAAAAGTTTACTGACTGTGAAACAAGATATTCACTGCTCGAGAAAACTTGTTGTGCTTTTGCATGGGCCGCTCGCCGACTAAGATAGTATATGTTAACTCATACCACTCTACTGATCTCTAAAATGGATCCCATCAAGTACATCTTTGAGAAGCCAGCTCTCTCGGGAAGAATAGCCCAATGCTAAATGATCTTAACCGAAACGACATCCAGTACACTACTCAAAAGGAAATCATAGGAAGTGTGTTGGCATATCATTTGGCACATCAAGCCGTGGATGACTACCAATTTATGAACTTTGAATTCCCGGACGAGAATATCATGCTAGTAACAGATGGTGAAGAACCTGAACCGCATGAAGGACCTGAACCTCTTGAAGGACCTGAACAAGGATCCCGATGGACTATGGTTTTTTATGGAGCTTCCAACGCACTGGGTAACGAAATTGGTGTTGTGATCATTTCCCCCGAAGGCTGCCATACTCCTTTCACTGCCAGACTTTGCTTCGACTGCACCAACAACATGGCCGAATATGAAGCATGCATCTTAGGTCTTAAGGCTGCTATCGACTTAAGAATCAAATTCTTGAGTGTGTATGGGGACTCAGCCTTGGTGGCCAGTTAAGTTAAAGGAGAGTGGGATACAAAACATCTAAATCTTATCTCATACAAAGAACTTGTGCTAACCTTGATCCCGTACTTTAAGGAGATTACCTTTGAGCATATCCCAAGGGAAGAAAATCAGTTGGCGGATGCTTTAGCTACCATGTCATCCATGTTCAAGGTCAAATGGGACAACGAAGCAACCCAAATTACTATCAAAAGATTTGAAGAACCAACGCACTGCTTTGAGATTGATACTGATGGAGTAGAAGAGAAGCCTTGGTTTCACGAAATAAAAAGGTATCTCGAAGCTCAAGAATACCCTAAAGGGGCATCAATCAATGATAAGAAATTCCTGCGAAGGTTCTCAACCAAAATCTTCTTAAGCAATAGGATCTTATACAAGCGCAACCATGATTCAATTCTGCTCCGTTGTATGGACAAGAAGGAATTAAAAAAGATCATAGAGGATATACATGAAGGTATCTTTGGAACTCACCCTAGCGAACATACTATGGCCAAGAAGATTCTAAGAGCTGGTTACTATTGGTCGACCATGGAAACCGACTACCATCACCACTTGAGGACTTTCCATAAGTACTAGATCTATGCGGATAAATTCCACATGCCTCCAATTCCTTTGAATGCCATGACTGCTCCTTGGCCATTTGCAATATGGGGCATTGACATGATAGGAGAAATCAAGCCTACTGCCTCTAATGGTCATCGTTTCATTCTTATTTCCATTGACTACTTTACCAAGTGGGTTGAAGCAACTTCATTTGCCTCAGTTACCAAGAACATCGTAGCCCAGTTTATCAAGCATAACCTTATCTACTAGTATGGTATCCCTGAGAGAATCATCACTGACAATGGTACCAATCTCAACAATGCCATAATCACTGAACTCTGCATGCAGTTCAAGATCAAACATCACATCTCTTCTCATACAGACCTAAGATGAATGGCACAGTGGAAGCTGTCAACAAAAATATAAAGAAGATTGTGCAAAAGATAATGGTGACCTACAAAGACTGGCATGAGATGCTATCATTTTCTCTTAATGGCTACCGTACTTCAGCGTGAACATCAACTGGGGTAACCCCATTCTCTCTAGTCTATAGCATGGAAGTTGTCATGCTTGTTGAAGTTCATATTCCTTATCTAAGTATTGTGAAAGAAGCATACTTAGGTGAAGACGGATGGATTCAAACAAGGTTGGATCAGCTGAATTTGATTGACGAAAAGAGGTTGGCTGCTATTTGTCATGGTCATATGTATCAAAAACGTATGATCAAGGCATTTAATAAGAAGATCAAGCATCGAGTATACCAGGCTGGAGACTTGGTAATAAAGCACATAATTCTACCACAAGGTGATCCCAGGGGCAAATTGACTCCCACTTACGAAGGGCCATTTGTAGTCAAGAAAGTATTCTCAGGCGGTGTTATGATGCTAACCACTATGGACGACGAAGATTTCCCACATCCTGTGAATGTGAGCATATTCAAAAAATACTACGCATAAAAATGACCCGCTAGGTTGACATACCTAGAAAAAATAAGGGTATCCCGGTGAACCAAAAGGCTTTGGGGCAAAAATGAGGGATATATACAAAAGATTGTACACCCGGCAAGTTGAAAACCTAAAAAGGCGGCTTGGGCAAAAAATGGTATCCTGGTGGACTGAAAACCCGAAAGGGCGGTCCAGGAAAAAATTAGGGATTAAAGTGTATGGCTATGTCTCGTTGGATCACTTACAACCAGCTTTATTACCAAAGTCAAAAGTTCAAATGGTACAAGATCAGTGCAATAAACTTCTTCTGACGGCAAGAGAAGAGATGTTCAAAGACATAGGAGCAATAGCGGAGTTGGAACCTAATGAGATCACTTCCACATGGCTATATACACTTGTTTTCACTTTGTACTCTTTTCATTTTATGATGACTTCCTCTTACTAGGATTTTCGTCTCTTTGTACAAAATCGCCTGCTTATAGGCAAATTATCAATACAAATATACTTTGAAGTTCAAACCTTTTGTTTTTCTATTTTGTTTGCAAAAACATCCAATGACTAAATTGAATGAATATATACATGTGAACATGATTAACTGTTAACAAATATATGCATAAGAATAGAACTAAACATTTACTCAAAACTCTAGGATCTGGGATGACACTCAAGTTGTCCATAAATCCCCACAGAATCACTTTCATAAGGTTATCCCCATTGAAGTTTCCAGAGTCATTTCTATGAAATTATCCCCCACAGATTAGTCTTCACAAATAAATGTATATTCTCCATAATCTCCTCGGTAGATCACTCCAATAGATAAAAGATTATAATCTCTTTCCCGACAATATCACCAACCTATGGAGTTCCAATGAGTACAAGGCATGTAATTTCTCTTCCCCAGCTGAGTTTGATCCTCCAAAATTGTAAAACCCCTACAGAGTCCTTCTCTATAGCAAATTCAATTTCCCCAAGAGAGTTAGTTTCCTCAGCAGAGCACTTCTTGACCAACATGGTTTATTTCCCCAACAGCTACAAGTCCCCCAACTTGATTTTACCCCTCAGACTATTACAAATCACTAACAAAATTCTCCTCCCCAGTAAAGTCATCATTATACTCAAAAAGTTACTGCAAAGCCTGGATACCGACCAGATACCAGTTAACTCTATCCTCCTTATACAAGTTGGGATATTATCCATCTCTTTTATCCCCAATCAGGGTATATGAGAATTATCTTCCCCAAACGAGTCAGAAGTTTAAGAAATAAATTCCCCAATAGAGCAGCGAAAGACTAATGTTCCTAAACTTTACTCCTCAAACAGAAATCAATACATCCCCTGTAAATTTTCCTCAAACAAGTAACCAGGAATCCCCAGCGGAAGCATCCCATACAAAGATTGAAGATACACATACTATTCATCCCTAACAATAGTCATGGATTTATTTTCCCAGACAAAGATACACCATTTCACATTCATACATCATAACATATGCATACGAAACACATATAGCACAATCTCATTTATTTTGAGAACATCACTACGCAATGCATTTCATACATCATGACATTGCATACAACTAACTCTTTACCTTTTCAGGAAAGAATCAATCGACAAACCGATATCATCAACAAATCCTCAAAACAGATTGTAGGTCACTCCCTGAAACAAAAAAGGGCAAATATCTACATGATGGACACTCCCTTCAAACATCTGCTGGCTCAGATTAAATCGACCAAAGATTTATTCTTATACTTCTCTCAGTAGACCTTTTTTTGGCTCAGATTAAATCGACCAAAAATTTATTCTGATACTTCTCTTAGATAAGGATTTAAAGACCTCTACTGGCTCAAATTAAATCGACCAAAGATGTATTCTGATACCTCTCTCAGTAGACCTTTTTCTGGATCAGATTAAATTGACCAAAGATTTATTCTGATACTTCTCTCAGTAGACCTTTTTCTGGCTCAAATTAAATCGACTAAAGATTTATTCTGATACTTCTCTCAGATAAAGATTTAAAGACCTCTACTGGCTTAAATTAAATCAACCAAAGATTTATTCTGATAGTTCTCTCAGTAGACCTTTTTCTGGCTCGGATTAAATCGACCAAAGGTTTATTCCGATACTTCTCTCAATTAAAGATTTAAAGACATCTGCTAGCTCAGATTAAATCGACCAAAGATTTATCCTGATACTTCTCTTAGTAGACCTTTTTCTGGCTTATATTAAATCAACCAAAGATTTATTATGATACTTCCCTCAGTTAAATATTTAAAGACATTTATTGTCTCAGATTAAATCGACCAAAGATTTATCCTGATACTTCTCTCTGTAGACTTTTTCTGGCTTAGATTAAATCGATCAAAGATTTATTCGGATACTTCTCTCATGTAAATATTTAAAGATATTTGTTGGCTCAGATTAAATCGACCAAAGATTTATTCTGATACTTCTTCAAATACAGTCGAGTAAAGACTCATTCTGATACTTCTATCAACAATTACCTCTGGATAGAATCTATAAGACCATCTCCGTTGATTCTCCGTCCTATCTCCAAATGGTGTCTTTAAGCCCATCCTTGACATAATCAACAAATAGTCTTACTTCATGCACAAGCGAGTGCAAATTTCTGGGCACTTAAGTGTTCAATCATCTTCTACCCTCAAGTCACGAATGGCGATCAAGTCAATCTAACTCTTCAGGTTTAAGAAGATTGAACAATGGCAGCTGTTGTACCCCAAAATTTTCCCTCTCTATTCTCAAGACATTTCTCACAAAAGATCTCAAATGCTCAAGAAGTTTCAAAGAATTTGATCAGACAAGCTCACTTCCTAAGCACTAAGCCTCCAAATTAGGGTTTTTGTTTTCTCAAGGACAATTGGAATTTTAATGCCTCAAATTACTTTCAAGATTCATTATAGGTCTCCAAGATTGCTCATACCAATTTTCAAGTCTTACACTACAAATTTGCTCAATCAATTGCCCAGATGATTGAAAATCAGTTGTATTGGGTAAAAAGTCAATTGTGGTCAATATATAGTCAAACTTCATGATTTATGGCCAACATCAACATTTTGAAGTCATATTCATTAATTGATCAAGTGTTGATCACAATTCTTCAAGAAAAGCATTCAAATCATCAAAGGGGCAAAATTGTCAAAATTAGGGTTTTGACTGAGAATGACTGATCAATGATTTTTGACCTAGTACATGATCTAATGATTTGAAGCATGATCTCAAGGATTCAAACACAAAATCTTTACCTAATTTCATGGCTCAAATCATTTCTCAAGATCAATGGATTGATAGTTAAAATTTGATCAACTGATGAAAAGTCAACTGATACACAAAAAGTCAAACTTTGACTTTTTGGTCAACATTACATTTCAAAGATAAAGATTCATCAAGACATTCAAAAATATCAAACTTGGTCAACAAGAATCAAGAAAGTCCACAAAAAGTCAAAGTTTTCAATACTTAGGAAAATTCTAAGTGTTTTTAACCTTGTTAGTTTCACTACTTCATGATAATTTTTCATCAAGATGCAAGATGATTCAAGGAAAACTTTCAACATGAAAGTTGTAGATCTTGATGAACTCTACAATTTTGTCCCTTAGGGTTCATGTCCAAAAAGTGCTCAGATTTACGCCACCCAGGATTGTAAGGATTGTTGTAGGAATTGTTATACTTGTTGTTTCCCACATACTTCACATAAATTAGATTAGCTAAACAATATTCAAATAAATAGATCCTTCATAATGTTTTTCATCATTTGGTTAATCTGAGCCACTTGAGCAACAAGGATTATGGTCTCAACGACTTCATAGACACCAACTGACTTATTTTGAGTGGAGACAACATCATCTCTTGTAATTGGCCATTAATAAGTGTTGGTCGTAATATTTTCAATCAACTTGTAACCTTCTTCACAGGATTTGGAAAACAACGTTCCACCAGAGGATGCATCCAACATGTTTCTTGAGAATGGAACCAATCCATTATAGAATGTTTCTAGTTGGATATAGATTGGTATCTTATGGTGAGGATATTACCTTAACAGCTCTTTGAATCTTTCCCAAACTTAAAATAATGACTTGTCATCTCTTATCTAAAAGAAGTAATCTCATTTCTCATTTTAACATACTTGACATGAGAAAGTACTTAACTAAGAAAATTTCAGGTAAGGCATTCCATGTAGCTATGGAATTGGGCTGTAAAGAATTTAGTTGACTCTTGGCTTTATCCCCTAGAGAGTATGAAAATAGCCTGAGTCTGAAAGCAATTAGTGCTTAGTAATTCCAAGTATCATGAAGTTTCTAGCTACTTCCAATAATTGCCTTAAGTGAAAATGTGGATCTTCATTGACAACTCATGAATATTGGCATACTGCTTACAACATTTGAAACATCATAGCTTGAATTCAAATTGTGTCAATTTGATCTTTGGTCGTATAATCCCTGTATTCAAGGCATTCAGATTAAACACAACATAGTCCCCTATGTTTATTGCCTTGTCATTGGTAATGCCAATAATGTCATTATTTTTCATGATTCATTCCTTTTCAAGTGGTTCTTCTTCAAAGTATCCTTCAAAATTACCAGAGACAACAACAAGTGGAAGACTTCCTGGTAAGTGACCAATAGTTTGAAATCTCTATAGTAATCTTAGTGTTCTTTCTGATTCAGGATGTCCACTGTATACTGGAGTTAACAACTTGTGCATGCAGCACACATACACATGGCATGTCACCAGAAGACAAAAAATGTCAGAAGCTCAAATTCTCATTTCACAAAAGAAATGGTGTTTTATACAAAATCCAAATGTTATTGACACACTCTCCGATAATGGCGCCAAAAAATTGGTCTGAATTAAAACTATATAACGTGCAAGTATACACAATCCATTGTATCAAGTGATAAAAAGTAAGAGTGTCATTTCCACAAAGAGTGTAATAACTTAGATTGATATGTAAAACTATCTTTTGTGAATGAGCATGAGCTAAAATAACAATAATTAATGGTTGTCACAAGTTTATTTTGTAAGTAAACAATAATAGAACTAGGTTTTGGTGTAAATGAGTAAATCAACAATGAAGAATATGTTGGGTAATGATCCATTAATATGACTTATCTGATGTGTGTATATGATGTGATATATCATATTAGACGAGGTTAGAATACGATCTTATGGTGTAATCTATAACACTAGAATCATATGCAAGAAAGCAAGATGAAAATTCCAAAGCCTCACATTTAACTTTAATACATGTCTGATTTCATTCCAAACGTCTTTTATGATTATAGTTCTTTATGCCTAAAGTAGCTAATCTAGTGAATATTCTTATCCTACTATTTTCAATCATATTTATCATGAGTTCCACTTATTACTAGATTTCTCACAACAACGAGATTTTATCTTTTCTTAAGATGCTCAACCAAAGATCAGATTTTATGAAAATATAATACATGATAAATAAGCCACTAACATTACATCAAATAACACAAAACAAGCGTTTTATCCGAAACTCTTATTTCGCGTGTTTGAACACGTTGAAATTTCTTTCTTCTCGAACAATTGGGTCAGCATCGTGTTGGAGTTTGGATTTTCGATCTGATCCAGTTACTGTTGGTGTGCTGGATTCTTCAATCTGTGAGTTGTTTTGTATTTTGGGTATGTTTTCCGTCTCTTATTTCGGTTCTAGGGTTTAGATGATTTGGTGTTTTTGTAGACTTTTTTTTCTTTCTTTCAGCGAGAGAAGATTATGATGGAGATCAATGATCTCCAAAGAAAGGTTAGAATACTTTAGCTGAAGTTGTTATTAACATGATTCATAATTTGCCTCAGGTTGCCTACATTGAATTTGAACATAATTTTTGATGCGGATCGATGGAGAGTCCTCAGTCTGTCAACAGTCCAAGAAGAACACTGAGTCTATCAAGACAACGGAGGGCAACTGTGTCATTTCTCGATTCCGACAACAATAACAAACCCGCCTCTGCTTTATCATCTGATCATGGCCCTAAGCCTTCTGAAGTATACGGTTTCGTCGGCTCTATAACCACCGTTGTTGCCACAGGTCTTCTTTTTTATCACCTATTTGCAAAAGCAATTGTATTCGTGTTTGGGTACAATAGAAATAGTTTATCTTTCCAAATGGAAGGTAATTGCATACTAACATTGATGAAATCAAACTGAATCGTGTTTACTTAGTTGTCATTTCATATCATACTTGAAACAGAGTTTTATATACAGGATATGCGGAGGGAGTGGATCTTCAGGTTTTCAATTTAATACTTGATGTTAAGTTATGATTAATTTCACAAATTCTCGTGTTTGCTTACAACTCGAAGTTTTTTGAGCTAGAGTTAAACAACTAGGACCATGCATTCAACTTGAAGTCCCATCTGATCTAGCTTCTCTGATTTTCTGTCGTTTTAGCCATGATTGAAATAATTCTGTGTTCTGTACTATTTTGTATAACTACTAGTTTTCCATGTGCCAACAATGTTTTTAAGGTTTTTTTTGTGATATTATTGTTGCATTTCATGATTTATATTTTTACTTGTTCATTTTTCTTTTGTGGGTAGTTATTTTCTTGGTATGGGCATATGTTCCAGAATCATGGCTACATTCTATTGGCATATCCTACTATCCTAGCAGGTTAGGCAGCTTAATTCCCGTTCTCATTTGAAGCTTTATCAACTATGCAGGTCCTCTATTGTGTGTGAGATTAATTGTGTGCACAAAAACAAGAAGATTACTTTGAATTAACTCTAAAATGAGAAGATGCGTCTTAATTTAATTTTGTACAATTGTAAGCTAAAACATATGGAATTACATTGTGAATTGAATTGTTTATGACAAAGTTGATTGAAAACTACTTATGCATTGCAGATACTGGGCTTTGGCGGTACCAACATATGTGATGGTGACCATTGTATTAATGTTGGTATTCTACATTGGTCTTAACTTCATGTCAACGCCTTCCCCTGCATCCATAAACACAGTTTATGGTGAGTTTAATGCAGATTTTTTAGCGATTCAGGTGTGGTTAGTTCTGATTGCTATATTACTACTTCCTAAGCTTTTTTTCACATGTGAATAATTTATTTATATATCTGCATAAAAAAGTTGTGTTTGTCCTCTTCATCTAAGTTATGTCATTTTAGCATTGGAGAATTTCATTTCGGTTATTCTCTTCTCAAAACTGATCTATTATTTAGGGCCAGGTGAATTTGTGAGTTCAAGTTTTTGATAACTGATTTTGACATGTCTTTGTTCAGATGAATTCAGCAGGGACCCTTTGAGTCATGATTTTTCAGAAGAGGGGGATGAGAAGCCCATTGATCCCATATCTGATATTGGTATAGACAGAATCAATGATGCTATGTTCAACAATTCAGCCTAACAACAAGACATTCAGAGCTGTTTCCAAATTCCAACATTAGGGTGGATATTCTACAAAGCAGTTGTTACTGATATGAGTTCTCTCATATGAGATTATAATGTTCTTAGCTTTTAGACATGAACTTGGTTGAGTTGGTCATATGAAAGAGTGATTGCATTCTTATAATTCAGTGACTTTTGAGTTTTACTCTGTTATCTATCCGTGCCGTTTTGGTGATGTATGTGACGACAAGCTGGTTTGTGGGCTATGCCTTTGGTATGAAACAGAGAGGTGAGAGCCTTTAATTCTCCAGCTCCATCTATTTGTACTTCAACAATAGTGATTAAGTGTGTGAAAGTTATAGTTAATCCAATTTTCAATTTGAGTGGAAACACCCATATGTATTTAGTACAAGCATCTATACAAGTAAGTAGATATTTTACCAGAGGAAGAAATCTACTTACTAGAGGGAGAAACAATAATGTCGAGTGTTTGTAAATCACCAAAAGTGTAGAGCACACTTGTGCCTAGAGATCCTTGCAAGAGAACTTCAGAGTGGGCTTATGATTTTACCAAACACTTATCAGCATGGAACTCAAAGAATACGTCATTATCCTTTGAAAACTTGCTGCTAACAAAGATATGATTCTTGTGATACCCGAAACAAGAAGTAGATTCTTGAGTGTCAATTGTGTGTGCTTTATAAGGTGATGGAAAATGTGTGGAGCCAATAAAGGTTATATACACGCCTTAACCATTGCAAAGAAGAACTTGATGAGATCCTGGAATATTAACACTATTAAGTAGAAAATCAGAGTTACTGTTCCCGAGTCTAGATACCACTGCTTATTAGGTTGAATGGATGTTTTGTGACTATCAATACTAGATCCTATAAGATAGGCTTAAGGTTGACCTTGTTGAAGAGTGGGAGTAGTTATAGATGCAAAACTAGGTGGTCCTTGAGTAGATGAAGCATGCCACTGATCTTGGCTATTTGTCCATTGATTCTTGAGTAGATGAAGCATGCCACTGATCTTGGCTATTTGTCCATTGATTCTATCCAAGCGGGGGAAAATCGTCATCTCACTCGGTGTGTGTTTGTTTTCTTGCCCGTCTTTGTTGTCTAGATTGACATATTCTCCCCTGTTTGATTTGTATTGTTAATGCAGTTAACAATTTATAAATTTCAGTAAGAAAAAAAAATCAACCGTGCGAGAAAAAGGGAGAAAGAGATAGGAAAATTGAGAAATATGAAGGTTAAGAGAAAGACAGATGAAACGAGATTGAGAGGAAATCAAATGAGTTCAAAATTTGAAGTTTAATATAGGTGAGGAGAGGAAATCATGTAGTGTAGAGGTTCAATCTACTCTAACTTTTATAGTCTGTAATCTTGTGATAGCAACAAGGTAGTTAATGAGGGAACAAGGCTTACAATTTTATTTTTCATTAGTTAATTATATAAATGAGTATTTAGTAATGTAACTTTCCTCTATATTAATGGTTTCGAAAGCTTCCTTTCAATGGTAATAAAAATGGATTTCAGAAGGATCCTTTTAGAATTGTTCTAGCTCACATAATTCCATTGCAACGAATTTAAGATTTTTAAAATTATGTAAATAACACATGCATTGTAAAATCAAACTTAATATTGTTTGTTGATTACAAACAAATTGTAGTCTTATGCACTTGGATTCGATGAAAAATAAAGAGTGATGTTTTTGGGTCTTTTGAAATTTTAGAAGTGCAAATTGATGGGACGATGGGGAGGATGGTATGGTTTTTTTTTATATACATACAATTCAAAAGGATCTATAGATTTTCTTGATTAAGAGTAAATTTGAAAATTTGAGAAATTTCTGAAATATGTGGGAGGGGAAATGAAAAATGTTCTTTATTAATTTTTTTTTTTTTGGGGGGGGGGGAGAAAATTTTCTTTATTTAATTACACTATTGGATTGACTATTTATGCAATCTCACTAAATCATTAGGGTTTAATCAATAAATAAATATTTTTTTTTATATTTTTAAATAGTTTTTCTTAATTGTTCATCTTTCTATGTTAGAAACTCTAAATTCATAGTTTTGGTGTTCATCCTTCTAAAAAAAATTTTTAAGAGTATATTTGAATTGATAGAATGTGATGAAATAAAGTAATATTTAATTAGATTTTATCGTTTGAATATGTAAATAATAGATGAATTAGAATGAAATGTGATACAATGGAATGAATTAAAAAAATATTTTTGTTAATTTATAAAAAATATATAAATAATAAAAATAAAATCTATTTTATTTTCAACATTTTTCATTCCATTCTGCCCCGTTCTAATCTATCAATCTAAATTTTTGTGATTTTCACCTTTTGAAATTTGTAAAAGAAAAATCAAGTGTTTCCTTTGTACTTGATGGTTTTGATATTTTTAGGTTTTAACTTTAAATTAAGATTAAAGTAACACTGCTTTAAATTAAAACTAAATTTAGTTACTTGGAACAAAATTTTATTTTTCGTTCACGTTTAAATTAATAATAAAATAAACAAAATATAGTGATGTTGTAATTTTGTAAAACCTAAAAATATAGTGTTATTTTTGTCAAAATCTTATAATCCACTCCCATAATTCTATCAAACATATGCACTTCATATGTGTTGCCAAAAGTTTTCCTTCAAAAAAATAATTGACATCTCCAATTTATTAAAACAACTTCTATGTGTGATTAAAAGTTCTATCATTTAAAAAGATAAATTGCATCTTCAATTTATTAACTTACTAACTTCACAAAAATTAACAAGTATTTAGTATTACTTTTTTATGTAATATTGTGACCTTGTGGTAAAAGGGGTCTATTTACCATAAAAGCTAATAGAATGCTATATATTTTTCTAAATACCAAGTAACAACATCTATAACAAATTTGCATATAATTATTAGTGTGAGAGACATTTTTAATGAGGAGAAAGAATAAGAAAATAAGGATTGCTATTATTGATTGATAAAAACTGATTTACAATATATCTATTTATATACAACTAACTTGCATATTAAGTAACAAATCACAACTCTAATCAACTTTGGAATTGGACTACACAAGTTGGATTATATCACAACATATCCTTATATTCTAAGTTGTCGAACATACATTAATCATAGTCGATTTGAACTATTCTTAATTTCTTCTTTAAATTCAAAAATTTGTCGATCTACAATCATTTGGTAAAAATGTCAGCTAAGTGTGCTTCGCTTGAGCAATACCTTACTTCAAGTTCTCCTCTATTTACCTTCTCCCTTAAGAAGTGAAATCTAGCTTCGATGTACTTACTCCTTTCATGCAGAACTGAATTCTTTGTTAGATTAATGACTGACTTGTTGTCGGTTTGCAACACTAGAGGTTTCTTCACTTCGACCTCAATCTCTTCCATCACATATCTGATCTAAATTTCATGACACGCAACATAGGATCCTGCTATACATTCAGTCTCACACGATGACAATGCCACCATAGGTTTCTTTCTCGAGCACCATGAGATTGGGGCACCAAAAACTTGAAAGAAATAATCAATTGTGCTTCTTTAATTTTCCTTATCTCAACACCAATCAACATCTGAATAGCAATTAATCACAACCTTTTTGTTTCCAGGGTCTCGTCGAAATAGAATTTCACAGTTTGTCGATCCTTTTAAGTATCTCAAGATTCTTCTTGCAGTCTTCATGTGTAACACCCTTGGTTCACTCATGTATCTGCTCACTAATCCAATTGTGAAACCTATATCAGGTCGACTGTTGAACACATATCTCAGAGATCTCATAATTTGTTTGAAAAAAGTAGCATCGACCTTGTTCTCCTCTCCATGTTTCTCTTGTTTCAAGTTTGGTTCAACAGGTGAAGATGTCGGATTTGACTCATCCATCCCGAATCTCTTGAGTATCTCTTTGACATACTTCCTTTGATGTAGCACCATACATTGCTTCGACATTTGAAATTACATGCCTGGGAAATAAGACAAATTTCCCATATCGGACATTTTAAATTCCCTCATCATCAACTCTCTGAACTTCAACAAGTTCTCCAAGCTATATTCAATTACCAACAAGTTATCGACATATAAGCAGATGATTGTTATATCTTGTGCCACAATCTGAACATATACATCATACTTAGATTTGCATTTGATGAATCCCAATTTGACTAAGTATGAGTCGATCTTCTTATTCTATGCCCTAAGTGCCTATTTAAGGCCAGAGAGCGCTTTGTGCAACTTATACACCTTACTCGCTTCCTACTAAAACACAAAACTATGAGGTTGTGTGACATAAACCTCTTCGTCTAAGGGACCATTCAAAAATATTGATTTCATATCTAAGTGAAATATCGACAGCCTTGCTTGCAATGCAAGGCTACCACTAGTCGAACAGTCTCCAATCTTGATACTAGTGCATATGATTCAGAGTAGTTGAGTCCTGCTCTCTGAAGAAATCCTTGAGCTATTAATCTTGCCTTATGTCTTTCTATCAACCCATTAGCATTGTGCTTCAACTTTAACATCAATTTCACATTGATAGCTTTTGTGTGTGTTGGCAATTCAACTAACTCCCAAGTGTCGTTTCTTTCGATTGCTTGTAACTCTTCGGCCATAGCTGACTTCCCCCATTTATTCTTTAAAGCCTCACTATAGTTGATCGGTTCAACACCTACAAGTAAAGAAAATAAACTAATTATCCATATGGTGTGACTTCATCATCACCATTCACTTTATAGTCTTGAAGTCTTGTTGGACGAACTCTAGTTCTTCGAGGTCTTTGGCTTGTACTAGCCACACCCTCTTCGACTTCGACTGTGTCAGAAATGTTATCAATTGTTTCAACTTCTACTTTGATTGGAATATCAACAATTGCTTCGACTTCGACTTTATTAGTTTTTTGTCAAAGCCATAGCTCATCAATGACTTGTTAATTGCATCACCGAAATTCCAATCCCAGGTAGAATTTTTAACAATCACAAATTCACAATATCTCGACTTATCACGATCTTCTCATTAATTGGATTTAATATCATGTATGCTCCAGTTTTATGATATCCTACCAGAATTATAGGTTCACTCTTGTAATCAAGTTTTCTTCTTCTTGCATCAAGAATATGCATGTAACAAATAGAGTCAAACAACTTCAGATGACTCACTGACGGTCTTTGCCACTCCAAACTTCTTCAGGAACCTTGTTCTTCAACTTTTTGGCAAGACACATATTTAGAATATAAATAGCAGCGGTGACTGCTTCACCCCACAAGGATTTTGACAAATTCTTCTCCTTCAGCATGCATCTTTCCATATCCAATATGATCATGTTTATTCTTTCTACTATTCCATTATGTTGATACGTATAGGGATCAATTACCTCATGATTGACACTATGTTCTGAATAGAACTCCTCCAACATATTGGATGTGTATTCTCCACCTCCATCTGTTCATAGAACCTTGATCTTTTTTTCACTCAAGTCTTCGACAAGTATTTTGAATCTCTTAAAGATTGAAAATAATTCGTCTTTGGGCTTGATCATATAGATCTAAACCTTTCGACTATACTCATCGACAAACGAAACAAAATATATGTTTTTGTGATACGGTGGGAGAACTGACTTGAGGTTTTGCGTTTGATCTGTATAAGTCTAGTCAACCCAATGGCTTAGTCTTAAACATTTCTACCGCTACAAGTATAAGCAATTCACTATTGCTTCTTCTTACATATACTCCATGTTCTGTTGTGCACTTCACAAATTCCTTCTCCCTTAGGAAACTATCAATTTTCTTATTCCAAGCTCTTGGAGCTTGTTTCAATCCATACAGGGCTTTATGCAACCTGTACACCTTTCTCTCTTCGTTATGTTTCACAAACCCAACTGGTTGTTTAACATAAAATTCTTCGTCTAAGGGTCCATTCAGGAATGCACACTTCACGTCCATCTGACATATGTGCCATCTGTTTATTTCTATTAGACCAACAACCAACCTGATTGTTTCATTTCTAGAAACAGGTGTAAAAACTTCATCAAAGTCTATTCCTTCTTTCTGTAGAAATCCTTTCGCCATAAGCCTTGCTTTGTGTCGAGTTACTTCCCCTTTGGAATTCATTTTCACTTTGTATACCCACTTGACATCAATTGCCTTCTTGTCTTAAGGCAATTCGACAAGTGACCAAGTGTTGTTGTCTTTGATAGACTTCACTTCTTCATTATTGCTTTCACCCACTTTGAATCCTTTAAAGCTTCAGTTGCATTGACAGGTTTGACATCTGCATAGAAAGAGTAATGTACCAACTCACCTTCATTATCTATCACATCATCTGAAGTAATCACATAATCTTGCAATCCTGCAGGCATGTGTCTTGTTCTTTGAAGTCTGCTTGTACTTGGTTGATCTATAACTACTGGTTCCTCTTGTCGAACTTCTTTGTCAACTTGAGTTTCTGGTTCTTCAAGTAGGATTCTCACTGAATCTTTCTTGACATTTTCAGTCCAATCCTATTCTTTAAGCTCATCTATGATCACGTCCCTGTTGATCATAATCTACTTGTTCACTGGATCAAACAACTTGTAACCTCCTGTCGAATGATATCCAACTAGAATCATTTGACTTGACTTGTCATCAAGTTTTCTTCTCAACTGATCTGGAACATGTCTATATGCAATAGATCTAAATACCTTCAGATGACTCAAGCTAGGCTTCACACCAGACCAACATTCTTCTGGAGTAATTCCTTTTAGCTTCTTCGTAGGACATCTGTTCAAAATGTATGTTGCAGTCGACACAGCTTCACCCCAAAACTCTTTAGGTAAATGCTTGCCTTTCAACATACTTCTCACCATATTCATGATGGTTCAATTCTTCCTTTCTATAGTTCCATTATATTGTGGAGTATAGGGTGACACCACCTCATGCATAATCCCTTCCTTTTCACATAACATGTCGAAGTCTTTCGACACATACTCTCCACCACCATCAGTTCTCAAAACTTTGAGTTTTCGACCACTTTGTCTTTCGACCATAAACTTAAACTTGGCAAATACCTCAATCACTTCACTTTTCTTCTTGATCAAGTAAGTCTACAGCTTTTGACTGAAATCATCTATGAATGTAACAATGTATTTTTTACCTCCCATCGAATCCACCTGGATTGGTCTACATACATCAGAGTATATGACTTCAAGAATAACCTTCGACCTGCTTCCTGCATCCTTGCTGAAGTTATTCTTGTGCTGCTTCACCTGCATACATTCCTTACATACCTCATTTGGAATGTAGATTTCTGGAAATCCTAAAACCATATTTCTTCTCTTCAAATCTCTGATGCCTCTGAAGTTGAGATGACCTAGCCGATAATGCCATATCCATTCATCTCTGCTAGATGTAGTCGAAAGGCACTTGTGCTCCATCATATTTAGTTAGATCTTGAAGGTTCTATTCTGAGACATAGGAGCCTTCAAGATTAATCTTCCATTTGTGTCGACGACTCTCATCATCTTATCTTTGATCGACACTTTATGATTATTTTCGACCAACTGCCCTATATTGAGAAAATTGCTCTTCATGCCTGGTATGTACAACAAATTGGAAATTACTGACCTCTTGCCATCTTTCATCATAATCATAACATCACCAATACCTTCAGCTGCTAGGGTATTGTCATTTGTGAATTTTACCATATTTTTCATTGAGGGCTTTATGTTGACAAACCAGTCTTTCCTTCCAGACATATGTGATGAGCATCCTGAATCCAAGTACCATTAGTCCTTGAATCTATCTTCATCTCTTGTTGTGACCATCGGTATCATCTCTTCTTCTTCATGATTTGCAAACTTTGCATCACTTTCTTGATTCTTTCGCTTTTATGGACAATCACTCGAATAGTGGCCATACTTCTGACAATTGTAACATTAAATGTGACTCTTGTCAGGTTTTCAACCACCACCTCTTCCTCTATTTGCAAAACCACCTCTTTTGTTTCCTTGGTATGGTCTTCTCTTATTCGACATGTTTCCTTCGTTCTGGTTTCCTCTACCAGTCGATTTGTTGTAGCCGCCTCTACCTCTGTCGAACCACTTTCCTTTTCCTTTAGTTTATTTTACTGAATGTGCCTGCAAAGCCACATCACTCTTCGACTTGCCTGCAGCTCTTTCAGTCATTCTTTGTTCGTGAGATTCAAGCGTCCCTTGAAGCTCTTCCTTTGTCAATTTTGACAAGTATTTCCCCTCTTCTATAGCCACACCACGTGGTCGAACTTAGGAGCCAAAGATCTCAAGATCTTCGAAACAACAACTCTTGTTGTTAATGTTTCTCCACATATCTTGATTTGATTCACTAGTTTTGTAACCCTAGTGAAGAAATCATATATGTGTTTCCAGTGATTTCTGGTAAACAACCGCTAGTCTTCCAAACTATCGAATAATCTTTCTGACTGTTATTCAATTCCTCTGGTAACTCACAGGATCGACTAGATTGATCCTAGGATTCCTTGGACATTAAGGTTACTCTCATGATCGAACAGATATTCATGGTTAATCTTTGAGTGTTGTATAGGTGTTTGGCTTATTTCGATTTCTCTCTCAAAAGGTCTAAAGATGTAATCAAAATGTGCGTGTACGAAACTAAGTTGCATGAATAAATGTTAATTGTAAAGACATGTAAAATTGCATAAAAGGCAAGTAAATGGTTTCGAATTATAAAAACAGTTAATATAAAGGATTTCTGGAACGTAAAAGGTTTGAAATATGAAGAAAGCGTTTAATGCAAGAAATCTGTAAATGACTTTAAGTAAAAATAGGCATTCGAAGGATAAAGCTTAAAGGTAAAGGCATGGAAAATGTGACAGTTTTCTGAAATGTAAAGTGCTTGAAATGTGAAGAAAGCATAAAAATGTTAAAACTTTAAAGAAGAGATTTCGAAGTGAAAAGACTGTAAATGAGAAAACTTGTAAATTTTATTTGACAGAAAGATAAAGGAAAGTGCTGGAAATGGTAAAAGGTTTTCATTAAATCAGAAATACATGGTGTTATCATACGTACATTTCTCTTGCATTCGTTTCCCTTGCCATGTGGTAGTTTGAATGTTACTGAGTATTTAGTACAATAGATATTGACACACTAAATCCTAATACTAAGACTTCTATTTATACTAATTCGACCATAACGGTCTTGCTATAGGATTATGCCACGTTCAGAACATGCAGAACAATGCCTCTTTCTTCTTTCCACGTGTCCCCAAATGCTCCAGCACATAAATTTCAAACTTCGAATGTCCCGCTTCCATTTGAATTTCAAATGCTTTGGTACTTCTCCGTTTCGAACGCACTTCCCAGACACAGCCTTGTTGTTATTTCGAGACTTCTTTGGATATGTTCCTATAATTGCCACTCGAAGCTCCAGCTTTGACATGCTTATTCGAAACACTGCTTCTGCTACTTCGAACATGACGTTTTACTTCATTTCGATCGAAACATTTAATTCATTTGGCTTCTAATAATATTATCAAAATCTTCAGCCAACAAATTGCCCCTTTAAAATATGTATTTCGATTCCTCTGAGAAATAACTATTTTAAACATCTATACAAGATTTTGATGTGACTTTCGAATCATCGTAACATTTAATGCATTTGACTCCAGTCACGTCAATCATAGCACTTTTTGGATTCCTTAACCGCCTGGAGCCACTTCACAGTATGGTGCAGTTACAAATAATGATTATCTTTAAATCACGCCTATTACCCATGTTAATCTTACGCCACCTCTTCATCACACCAGCCCATGATTTCCACGTATCACACCTTTATTCAGTGGATGCTTAAACTTCCCCATTATAAAACATCACCAACTTAATCTTTTTCTCTTCTTTTCACACTCTGAATCTCTTACCCTCCTTCTCTCGTCAAAAACCCAAGCTTTCAACATCCTTCAAAAATGTCTTCTTCTACTTCATCCCAACTCAAGAAAGTCTCCAAGAAGAAAGGAAAAACTGCAGGAACTACCATGGAAAGTAAGATCATCACTCACCAAGGTCAATCCGTTCTTGCCCCTCAGATGATTTCAAAGGAAAAAGAAATGTTGTATGCGTCACAGGTACTCATTCCTACCAACGTTGCTGGTAAGAGGTTAGCTTTAAACGGCCCTCTTACGGTTTTTGAAATATTAAAAGACACCAGGACGATTTTCCCAGTTTGTTATAGTTTTAAACCCTTGTTTAACAAAATGAACGTCCCTAAGGCAGTAGAATCTTCTAGTTCAGATACCATAGAAAACCCAATTGTTCCTCCTAAGGACCCCTTTGTATTGGATTATGTAAAAAGTAATTTTAAGCCATTTCGATCTTGCCCCACCTCTGATATTGCTTATCAAAATTGGTTCAAGAAAGTAGAAGCTAAGAAATCCCAGCAATGGGAAGAATTAGGTATCTATAACCTGATTAAGCTATCGAAGCATGGTTTCACCTACAGCCACCCTCTGCTATTCGCGTCCCTCTATTTCTGGGACAGTACCTATAACACTTTCCATCTCCCAGGTGGAATGATCACCCCAACCTTCTTCGACATAGCGGCCATCACTGGGCTATCGCCAGTGGGAGAAACTTATATACCCGACAACGAAGAACATTCAAGCATAATTGACTTCGAAGTCAAGCTAGCCAGTTTTTCCAAGTTTATCAGTCATTACCATGCTGAGGGGGACAATGTGTCTGACGTAGAGCACATTGCTTTCTTAACCCTGTGGCTGTCAAGATACGTTTTCTGCAGTAGATCCCTACAGGTAGCTAGTAGGTTCATTCCTCTAGCTAGGGACTTGCATGAAAATCGAAAAGTGTGCCTAAGTGAACTGCTCTTAGTTGACCTTTATGAAAGCCAGAGGTCAGCTGTTTCGATCCTCAAATCCCACACCTCCAAAAATATTCTGTTGGCTGGCCCTTTTTGGTTACTTCAACTATGGCTAAATGCCATGTTCGAACCCTCTTTGCCAACCGCTAACACCATTGATGAGCAAGATTCTGAGATAAATGATAGGATAGTCGAAGGCACTAGGCTTCGAAGATTAACTCCCAATGACGACAAAGATGACTTCAAAATCCAATTCTCGAAGTACATCATGATATTCTCCAAAAGGCACAAGTTCGAAGAGAGCATGGCGCCTTTTGCTTCGAGGGCTCATGGACCTTCTTGGTTCACCATGGCTCTCTCAGAAGCTATCAAGAGCAAGGAGATTCAGGATGTATGGAGAGCCTTTTTGCTACCTAGACTCATTTCTTCAAGAATAACTCCAGCCAAGAACCAGATTTTTCTTTTTGCCTACCAACCAAACTTTGTTTCGAGGCAGTTTGGCTTATGCCAACTGATTCCTGAACCTTTATCTCAAACTGAGAGTGCCATCACCTCTGGACGAACTTTCAAGGCACGGGAAGCCAAAATACAGCAAGAACAATATCAAGGCTTTGCCCAATTTGAGCTGATAACCTTCGAACCTACCCATCTCACAGCTAAAGGGTTCCTGGAATGGTGGACCAAGTTTTATCAAACTTATATGTTCGATACACTTACAATTCAACAGAAACTAATTGATGCCTTCGATGTGCAGGTACCAACAAAGAAAGGTATGTTTACTCATGCCAAAGAGATTAAAGCTTTCCAAAATTATTTTGAAACCACTTATGACCCCACGCGCTTGGACTCCACTGTGCATCGAGCGGCTGAGACCTTGAAGGAAAAATTTAAACAAAAAGTTTCTAAGTTAAAACTTCCTTCAGGGTTGTCACCTGAGGATAGGTATAGGTTGGCATTCGAAATGCATCCACCTAAATTTCCCAGATTACCTACCTCAGAACTGGCTCTGGCTTGGTTTCCCCCATATCCTTGGTGGTTTACTTGTAAAGAGATGTTCAAATATCTTCAAAGGAAACCAAAGCCATCTGAGACTGTGACATGGGCTCGACACTGGCTTCATGATTTCCCAGGACACCTTCGATACGACCTTTCTGCCATGTCAATTAAATCTGATTAAGGCACAGGTGCAAATGCTTGGGAAAATCCCAAACGTCTTTTATTTTCCATATCTTTAACCTTTGCTTTAATTGTTTCGATTTTCAGCCATCAGGATAAAGACAGCTGCCTCGAAGTCGAAAGAAGGGAGTGCCTCTCAAGCCTCCATCGAAACTACTGACAAAGTGACTCCACCCGAAACAACCACTATTGCTGCAACCACAACAACAACAATAATACCAACAACAACCAGTGTTTCAATTCCAACGGTAATCACTTAGCCTTGATGTCTCGAATTCACTCATGTTTTATGGTTTGCATCTAACTCTTTGTTTAAATCCTTTCAGACCAACAAGCTTCCTCCTACTACTCCCAAGAAGCGGAAATCAAGCACCACTGGGGAAGATCCCAAGGCTGGAGGAAACTTAAACACTGCTTCGAAGAAGAAGCCAAAGAAAGATATTTCGAAAAGTACCGTTCCAACTAGTGTTTCTGGACTTGATTCCAGGGATGCTGCTCCCTCACCCAAATCCAAAAATCCACCTTCGACCTCCAACACAACGTTGGAACGTATAGCTAGTAACCTCTCTTCCGAGAGTCCACAGGTAAATTGAACCTTTAAATTTTTGGCAATAATAACTTCTTATTACCTTGGTGAACGTTTTTTAACATTCTGTTGTTCCTTGCAGAACATCTTGAATCCAACTTCCACTACTTCGAACTCACCATCCAGAGCTGCTGCTCCACTCAACTCCTCTCCTCAAGGAGACTCCAGCAACCCCGTTCAAAATAAAGGTTCCTCCAATATGGCGGTTCTGGCTGGAACTTCTGAACAGCAGGATGATCAAGGTACCTCCATTCCTCTGAAAGAGATAAACGAAACATCACTTCAAACATCTGCAGAGGATTTACAAAGAGCTTCTCTTCAAAAGTCCCCTATTGAAACTCTTCAAGAGGACCCAAAGGACACTCAAACTGAAGAAGAGAAAGCTGATTCTGGGCAAAGAGCCGAAGAATCTGCGGACGAAGAATCTAAGGAGGAGAATGCCAATGACGGTTCGACTGCTGGGACAGAGTCCAACGCAAATAGCAGTGAAAGGGATGGTATCGAAGTGGTGGACTTGGATGAGGATGAAGAAGACCAAGAGCACGAAATGAATGAAGGGGATGGTAATGCAACCAACGAACCCATAGAGGTTGAAATGGACGTGGCTCCCCTACGTGTAGAACTTCCTCAATCCTCTTTGTCTCGAATGACTGACGAGGAACTGGCACTTCTGAGACGAAATGACCCTATTGGGTACATGAAGGCAAAGTTGGCTCAGAGGGACGTCCCACTTGCTAGGGCTGGCACAAGTTCGACCAGCTATCCTCTTCCCACAGATGAAAGAATTGTTCTTCTTAATAAAATTAGGAAAACCATTCTCAATGTGGATATATTCGAAGTGCTTAAGCAAGATAGTACTGCTTGCTATACTATGAAGGAGCTGCTCACAAAGGTCAATCTTTCTACCTGCTCCTTGCCAGTTAGTACTCTCTTGTTTGGTCTTCAGGCTTTGCTAGACAACATAACTAGTTACCTTCTTCAAGACGAATCTGCTGCCAAGAAGGTTCAAGAGAAACGCATTGCCATGGATGCTGCTTATGAACAAGCTTCGAAACTCTCTCAAGAAGCTGAGGATCAAGCTATGCATCTGAAGCAGGCGAAAACTGATTATGAGGCTCGAGCTGAGTCCATACTTCTTTGGGAAAGACAGATTCTGGAACTTCAACAGAAGGTTAAGGAGGCTAAAGAGCAACAAATAGCCTTCGAAACCAATACTGCTGGTAACCAATTCGAAGAGCTTCTCAACCAGGGGCTTGCCAAAATGGAGACTGCAGAACAACTTAAAGGAGAAGTGGCAACCTTGGAAGGAGCCAGACGTTTCGCTCAGCAGAAGCTTGAATCATTCCGAAGCACTTTCAATCGGTTGAGAAATAACTCTTATTTTTAGATTTTGATATTTATTTGACTACAATTTTGGTTTTTTATATGTAATATTCGAACAACTCCATTTTGGCATTTTATCTTGCCATTTTGGCCTTTTATAACATCTTGGTTACGTTGTTACTATTCGAATCTCCTGCAGGCGTGGCTTATATTTCTTTAAATATTTCCCATTAACCTTTAGGATACGTTTATCGTCCACGAGTTCTTCGATTTCGTATGCATTGTTTGAGAATACTTTTAATATTCGAAAAGGTCCTTCCCAATGAGGTGACCATTTACCTAATGCTTTATTCTACTTGTCCATAGGCAATATGACTCTCCAAACTAAGTCATTAATGATGAATACTTTTTTCTTCACCCTTTTATTGTATGTTCTGGCCACTCTTTCTTTTTGTCTCATCAAAATTTCCAATGCATGTAATCTAATTTCGTCCAACTCAACTAATTCATTCATCATCATTTCCCAATATAATGCAGCTGGTGTGATCGGTGGATCTGGAACTGACTGTTTAACGCTGGTTCGCGAAATGTCGCGGAAGCAAGAGTCGCCACCGTCTTTTATTTTCTCCAAATGGAAAGGACAAAAGCACAAAAAAATTCCTTAAAGAGATTGCTCTCGGTTCGAGAGGTAGATTATAGAAAGGGAAGGTGTTAGCACCCTTTCTATCCATGGTTATCCATGGGCTCTTAGATACTTGCTCATTGTGTTTTCAAAAATGATTTGTTTGCTTTTCAACTGTGGGTTTTAAAAAAGTTTCTTTGAAAATTCCAGTTCGACTCTTGTATCAGTCCTCAAGAGTGTTTGAAAAAATGCTTCGAAAGCTTTTTGAAAATGTGTTGGTGTGAAAAGTATTTTTGATTTGTTTTTGAAATTAGAGCAAGTATCAAGAGTCGTCTACCTACCCTAAGGAATTCGTCTGTGTAAATGTCCTTTAAAGTAGTGCCATCCCACCATTGAGAGGTAGGTAGCACCACCGTTGGAGGTGTTCGGGTCAATTCGAGGTTCGGGACATGGCGATCACCAGAGCAATGGGAAGATACCTTAGAAGCTACCCTCATGTCAGGTTCCCGGATCATGAGGACTTACTAAGACATCCTCTACTCGACGATCACCTTTCGAGGCAAGGCAACAGTGAGGCGTACCCTAGGGGTGGTGTGTGCGATTTGTGTGTCGTTTTCATTTGCATTTATCTTGTCATTTTATTGGTGTTCTACGCTTGTTTTATTTTGTCCATACATTCTTTCATGCTTTTGATTAACAGTTAAAAATATTGCGGGAAAAGTAAATTCTAAGCTATTACAAATGGCGCGGGTCCACATCGCCAAAATTAACCAGGACCCGATTTGACAGAAAATAAATAAACAAAGTAAATAAAGAATTGAAAAGTGTGAGAAGTAATTTACATGACTTCGGGAGAGGTACATTAATATTAAAGCAAAATAAAATAAATATGCGAATTAGAATAAAAATTAAGAACGTGGGCGTTGGACCCTTTTGCAAAATTAAATGAGTGAGGAATTAATTAAAATTAAAAGAAAGCAAGAATTTGTTTTTTTTTGGTATTTTATGTTTTTTAGGACTTAATAGAAAAATTAATTGCAATTAAACGCTAACCCTAATTCTATTTTATTTTAACTTGTTAAGAAAATATTGAAGTTTTTTAACCTAAAATTAAACCCTAATTAATTTACAAATTTGATTATAAAAATAAATAAATATTAATATTTAATTATTTGAAAGAAAAAAAATGAAAAGGATGAAAAATTCATTAAACCTAATTCTATGCCTATTTTAGATTTTTTATTAAAAGAATTAAAATTAACCTAAATTAAAACTAAATAATTACATGCAAATTTATTTATAAAAATACTAGAAATAATAAATATTGATTATTTTTGCTCTTTTCTGACTTTTTTATGTGTTTTATGATTTTATGAAAATATAATTAATTAAACAAACAGTAATTAAAAGAAAAATAAAAAAATTATAACAAGAATAAAAAATAGAGAAAATTAAAAGAAGTTGCAAACCAAGGGGGGTATCAGTCCCCAGCAGGAGGTATAGTTTAGCAATTCAGGCCCATTTGACTGTGGCCTTGTTGGACTTTTTTACTCACGTGCTGGCATGTTGACTCAAGCTTAGGGTGTTCACCAATTCTCAGCCTTTGATCTGATGCTCCAAGACGCGTGTACGCTGGATTCTGATGGTGTATCATGGACTATAACGTAGGCGCTGCATGTGAACGTTAATTGAGAAAAAATAAATGGAAAGGAAGAAGACCTGGGATCGAACCCAGGTCATTAATATTACCAATCAACACGTGCACCACTGAACCAAATTGTTTACTTTGTATATTATATGCATGAGAATTTCTATAAAGCAAAACAATCGCTAGTGGCCTAATCAGAAAAAGCGCGCGCCAAGATTCAAAGCGTCCAGTCATGGTTGGCCACGTACCCTTCTTCTTTATTGCGTTGTATTTTCCTGAAACAATAACAAACTAGCAACGGTTTTGCAAACGTTGCCATAGGTGAGGTACGAGAAAATAGCGAATGGCCCTCTGACGCTCATAAATTGAGCGCGAGGGTGGGTTCAAGATCGTCCAGGCACGCTGAGTTGAACGGTGGTGGTCTTGAGGGCCAATTTTTCCTCATTCAAGAACCCCTAATCTGAAGCTTGCAAAACCCTAAAACTTGGCAATGGTGAAATCGTGTATACAACATAAAAACATAATTGAATCATATGGTTAGCATTAGGATGGCACAAGGAATGCAAATCAACAATTAAAATGCCCTAAGAATGCCTAAATGTCAAAACACGATCATGATTTTTTCTCTGTTCAGGGGCGGTTCTTGTTACCAATTCTTTGAGCTTTGATGGATGTTTTTGATTGTAATCGCTTCTGGGCAACCTTGGCAAGCTAATGGAACAAGAATTATGCTTTGAATCGCCCTCAAAAGTGGTTTTCAGATTTGAGTTTTTAGACAAAAATTCCAAGTTTGATTATGGCTTTGTTGAGCTGCTGCGTGCCTTCTTGCACTAGGGTTGTATTCAGGCTTTTGTATTGAGTCCATTAGGTCAAGAAAAATCAATCAAATCCATTGCATTCATTGATTTTGGAAATTTGATTTTCTAAGATTTTTTCAATCTTTTTTCATGTGTTTTTGGTCCAAATCATCTCCAATCTCTCCAAATCTTTCCTTATCTGCATATACACGAAATCTTGAGGCTAAAACATGTACAAAAAGATTTGTTAGGTTAAGTTAAATATTTTTCACATATTTAATTGATTTAAGTGAATTATTATAAATAAAAATTCAAATAAAATAAATAAAAAATGAGAAAATACTTCCCTTTGGGCCAAGTGGTCGTGCACATGCCATGGATGATGAATTATGGAAGAAAAATGGGCCCATTAGCAATTTTAGGTCATTTGAATCAATGTTGACTTTTCAAAATATCCAAACATTTCCCAACTTCCACAAGGCATAACTTGCTCAATTTTTAAGCTTTTCTCATGTTCTTGGACATTTTGGAAAGGTCTTTGAGTCCTCTAACCAATGTCTTTGGTCCCATGTCATTTTGATTTACCAATCTCAAGTTATGGCCTTTGACTTAAAGTCCCTTTTTGTTGACTTTTGAAAATGACCTATAATGTTGAAATTGATAACTTTTTGTGAGAGCATTTCTTGGACTTTAAGTATGAAGATGAGTTGTAGGAAATGTCTTTCTCTTCAAAATGAGCTTTGGATGGAATTTTTCTGATAATCTACGTGAAAGTTATGCCCTGGTCAATTTCAGTTGACTTTTTCAGCTGTCCAAATAAGGAAACTTTTGCATCTTGATGATTTCTGAGCCAAATTTTGAGAATCATGATCAAGCATTGATCAAATGATGTTTGTGGCTTCAAAATGATATGTTGACCAACAATTTGAACTTTTGACTGTCAAATGACCATTTTGCCCCTATAGTTGACTGTAGTGCAATTAGGGTTTTGACTGTGCAATTTTGAGCTGAATGCCTTGAAACTTGATATGAGGATGCTTGACCATATTTGTAGGCATGTGAGACTTGAATGGACCTTTGGAAATTTCATTTTCTTGATCAGCACACAAACCCTAATCTTGACTGTATAGGAGATCTTTGACTGTGCAACCCTTGGGGAACTTCTGCATTTTGACTTGGCAATTTCTTGAAGAATATGGGAGGGAAAATTTTGGGGTACAACAGTTGCCCCTGTTCAATCTTCTTAGACCTAAGGATGCAGATTGGCTGACGTGCCTTTCGTAATCCGAGGGTAGAAGATGATTGAACACTAGAGTGCCCAGAAATTTGCGCTCACATAGTAGCAGTGTGGTGATGGGAATGGGCTTATAGATGCCATTTAGAGATTGCTGGATAGGATGATGGGCTTATAGATGCCATCTGGATGTCGATCGCGTAAGAGATTCCTTAGCGAGAACCTGCATACCTGCAAAAGAAAAAAGAGTATCTGACACGTTGCAAGAACTGGTTTTCAGATGCTTGGCATAGATATGTCCTGACTGGTTACAGGAGCTGAGTCTGGAGCTTCAAAAGATGATGAATGAACCAGGGATGGTTACTATCTTAGCATGAACGGTAAGAGAACCTTGGGTGACTTTAACCTCAACAATGCTCGTTGAGAAAATCTTGGTGGGAATTACCATCTTCGCAGTATCGGGAAGAGAACCAAAGGCAATTATAATCTGAAAGGAATTATCACCTCACACACCATCGGGGAGAGAGCCATGGGAAATTATAATCTGAAAGGAATTATCACCTCACTCACCGTCGGAGAGGGAACCAATAGGAAAAGGAATTATCACCTCACTCACCGTCGGAGAGGGAATCATTAGGGAAGGAATTATCACCTCACTCACCGTCGGAGAGGGAACCATCTGAAAAGGAATTATCGCCTCACTCACCGTCGGAGAGGGAACCATAGGAGATTATCACCTCACTCACCGTCGGAGAGGGAACCATCTGAAAAGGAATTATCGCCTCACTCACCGTCGGAGAGGGAACCATAGGAGATTATCACCTCACTCACCGTCGGAGAGGGAACCATCTGAAAGGAATTATCACCTCACTCACCGTCGGAGAGGGAACCATAAGGAAAGGAATTACCACCTCACTCACCGTCGGAGAGGGAACCATAGGAGATTATCACCTCACTCACCGTCGGAGAGGGAACCTATCTGAAAAGGAATTATCACCTCACTCACCGTCGGAGAGGGAACCATAGGGAAGGAATTACCTGGGATAACTTCTACTGAGTCTTTATCAGAAAAATCTGTTGGGAGTCGATTTAGCTGGACTAGAGAAGGCCTGGGACTGGATAAGAAATCTTCAAAGTCGATTAATTGAACCGGTCTAGGTCTTGAAATATGATTGAGAATTTCAACTGCATCTTTCCTGAAAGGTAAAGGTCAGTCATATGCAATGCATGATATGGATCAAGCAATGATGTTCTCAACATAAATGAGATTTGTATGATATGATGCGTCTATGCGTGCTATAATGATGTATGTGATGTTTTATGAATGTATGTTTTCGTCTAGGAAATTAAATCCTTGACGGGTGCCGGGAAGTCATATCCTGGGCTGATATTGAAGAATAGATTTTGCTTCTGCTGGGGATGATAGCTGCAAGAATACCGGTAGGAGAAGATGACTCCGTTGCGGAATAAACTTGGCAAATGGAAGATTCTGCGGGGAGAAAAGATACTCTAGCGACCATGCTGGGGAGCAATACTCTGTGGGAAGAGGAATTCCTTGCTGAGTGTTGATAATAATTTGCTGGGGATACCCTTGTTGTATTGGAAGTGTTGATGGACTTCGCTGGGGTAAGAAGACTTCGTCGAGGACGCTCTTTCCGTGGCTTTTGGCTGAGGATAACCCAGTTATATCCTGTTAAGGAAATAACTCTTTGAATAAAGCCGGTCGACGCGTTCGCGTTTTGTGAGGGATAAGCTTCCAGCATCTACTGGGGATGAGCTTACTGCTTGGGGAGACGGGTTCCAACTTTCCTGGGGAATCAGATTGGACTCTTCCGGGGGAGTTTTTGGACTGTAATCTTGTAAGTTGATGATGAGTTCGTGTAAAACTGTATCTGAAATGGAGGAGGAACCTGGGTAGGGTTACTTTGATGATGAGTTCGTGTAAAACTTCGTTCTTGGAAAGGGAGAACCTGTGTAGGGTTTCTTGGTGAGGTAAGTTCATGTAAAACTTCTTGATGAACCGGGGTGAGGTTATCTTGAGCTAAATCCATGTAAGACTTCTGGGGGGGACCGGGGTTAGGTTGCCGCAGGATAAGTTCGTGTAAAACTTCTTGATGAACCGGGGTTAGGTCATCTTGAGATAGGTCCATGTAAGACTTCTGGAGGAACCGGGGTTAGGTTACTTGGATAAGTTCGTGTAAAAACTTCTTGATGAACCGGGGTTAGGTCATCTTGAGATAGGTCCATGTAAGACTTCTGGAGGAACCGGGGTTAGGTTACTTGGATAAGTTTGTGTAAAAACTTCTTGATGAACCGGGGTTAGGTCATCTTGAGATAGGTCCATGTGAGACTCTTGGAGGAACCGGGGTTAGGTTACGGCAGGATAAGTTTGTGTAAAACTTCTTGATGAACCGGGGTTAGGTCATCTTGAGATAGGTCCATGTAAGACTTCTGGAAGAACCGGGGTTAGGTTACTTGTGGGATAAGTTCGTGTAAAACTTCTTCTGAAAATTGAGAAGGAACCGGTGTAGGGTTGCATGATTTTGATTAAGTGGATGATTGTCCTGTTTGGTTTCGGATGTTAACCCACGATCTGGAATTTGTAAAGGTAGATGGTAATCCTCCTTATGTTGATCTTTCCTTTGTAATTTGGTTGACAGAGCAATTAGATCGCCTAGATGACTCATTATTGCCCCTGTTTCGGAGGTGAGGGAAGGGAATACCTGTGGGGGTACTTTGACAAATCTTCGGGTAGACAAGTGATGAGATACCGGAACATAGTCGTATGCTTTGATCCCTAACTTTTGCCTGGACCGCCCTTTTGGGTTTTCAGTCCACCGGGATACCCATTTTTGCCCAAGCCGCCTTTTCAGGTTTTCGACTTGCCGGGTGTACATATTTTTTCATTTCATCCCTTCGTTTTGCCCGAACCCTTTTGGTTCGCCGGGAAGCCCGTATTTTTGCCTAGGTGTGTCAACCTAGCGGGTCTTTGATTGTGCGTAGTATTTTTTCGACTATGTCCACGCTTTCAGAATGTAGGGAGTTTCCCCTGTTGGAAGTACTTTTTCATGCCCCAGATACTGGGCAATGCTCCTACTGTGCCCCTTGATTGGAGGTACTTCTGTTCACAAGGTGTTCATCGTGCGAATTTCCCTGCTGTTCAAACAAATAGTCATATGCAAACAAGGTTATTTTAAGAATGCAAAAGCCTATGTCTGTCTTGAATTTTGAAGATGCATTTTTTGTAATACAGTGCGGTGTCAACTCAAGATTTTACAGCAAACCTTCAGGAGTCAGGATACCTTCGTAACAGTATGCTTTCGAACTAACCCACGCTTCAGCTAGGACTTTTAAGGGTTATATCGTGGCCTGGTTCACGGTTTAAGAAACAAAGGATAAAGGCTCAAATTATTTGTACCCACCCGCTCTTCGTGATGTTCTCCAAACCTAAACTCAGTTGATCATATGTTAGACCTTGTTTGAGTCTTTGCTCTGATTTTCCAGTGATGGTTCAGATATTGATGATTTATTCTGAACAGGCAGTCATTCCCTTTTTGTTGAGGGTTTGTAAGACCTCTTTCTTATCTGATTTTTGTTATCCCTAAATTTTGCCTGAACTGTTTCTTTTGTGATTACAGTCAGCGGGATGCCCCAGTTTCGTAAGTCCCCTTTATAGGTTTTGACTTTTTGGGCTTTTCATTTATGATTTTTTCTTTTTTTGATAATGGCTGCCTGTCCTTATGATTGTTCTGAACCATCACTGTCTTTCTTTATTTTGTAAGGACCTTTTTTGGTGCCATTCGTTATGCACTTAGATCAACTGAAAGAACTACCCTGCCCCAGGTTATGATTAAGGGTTTTAAATTTCGAAAAGAAAAAACTCCTACTTCTTTGGCTCAGGAGGGTTGACGAGGGATTATCTTCCTTATAACTCCAGTGTTTAGGGATTGAAACAATGCCTGTACCTCATCAGCGGGGTCTGTTCAAAAGCATATTGTAGATTATGGTATCGTTTTCGTCATCCTCCCTCAAGAGGTTTAGAATTTTCAGTCGAGAGTTGATCATCACAAAATATGAAAGCAGTTTTAAGTACAGTAAACATAATTAATTCAAGACAGACATGTGTAATGCATTCATGAAATAAAAGAGTTTAACATAATAATTGTTTGTTTGAATAAGAAAAGAAAGATACAACTTGAATTCAAATGAACAAAAATCTCTCAAGCCTAGCCATGTTTTGGCAAGGGAGCAGTGATCACGTTGGGGGTCTCGGCAGGCTCGAACTCGATCTCTTTGGCATCGATCATGTTCTGAATCTTGTACTTCAGTGCCCAACAGTCCTCAGTATCGTGCCCCGGGCTATCAGAATGATAAGCACACCTCGCTTCTGGGTTGTAGCTTGGAGAGGAGGTCTTGGGATTTGCAGGAGGGTTGATCACCGCAATCAGGTTCATTTTCAACATGTGCTGCAATGCTTGTGACCATGGCATGTTAATGTTGGTGAATTGTCTTTTAGGCTCGTCCGGCCTTCGCTGGTTTCCCTTTTGTGGTTGGCGGCGTGGTGCAGAACCAGAAATCATGACTACCCCTGCATGTTGGTCACGACGACTCTTTTGGTTGTATGTAGCATTAGATTCTTTCTTTCCCGTGTAAGGCTTTCTGTGAGTATCAGAAGGTGTGGCCTCTTGAATTTTTCCACTCTTGATACCAGCTTCAATTCTTTCGCCAGTTAGGATGAGGTCGGTAAACCCTGCAGATGAATTTCCAATGAGGTGATTGAAGAATGGCCCGGATAGAGTCCCCAAGAACATATCACCGAGTTCCCGGTCAGTTAATGGAGGTTGTACCCTTCCAGTAAGGTCTCTCCATCTCTGCGCGTATTCCTTAAAACCTTCACTTGACCCCAACGACATACCCTGGAGTTGGGTACGTGTGGGAGCAAGGTCGGCATTGTACTGGTACTGCTTGTAGAATGCAGTGGCTAAGTCTTCCCAGGTACGGATGTTGGCTCCATTCAGTTGATAGAACCACTCGAGCTGAGTCCCTGAAAGACTCTCTTGGAAGAAATGGATCCATAAGTTTTTGTCAGCTGTATAGGGCTGGATCCTCCTTGTGTAAGCCCTGAGATGCAATTTAGGACAGGATGCCCCGTCGTATTTAGCAAAGGCAGGTGCCTTAAACTTGTGCGGGATCACTACCCCAGAAGACAGACCTAGATCCTCGAAGTCCAGGCCAGGCACTTTTTGTATCTCCATAGCACTTAGCCGGTCTTCCAACTGTTTGTACCTATCCTCAGCCGGAGGGTACTGTTCATCGTTGAAATCTGTCTCGCTGTCGGAGACCACTGGACTGGGAACCCTTTCCTCTTGATGACTGCCTTTCCCCACAGATGGAGTAGTCCTCTCAGTTTCATCCTGCAGTGTATTCCTAGATCTGCGTCTAGGGCTGAACAAAACAGTCCTCTTCTTCTTCTTTTCCTTCTTCAAGAGCAGAGCCTTCAGATCTTGTTGCCCCTGGGTCAAATTCATGATCAGCCCTTGGAACTGGGCGTTCTGAGCCTGGAGGGCCTTGATAGTGTGCTCGGTTGAGGATTCAGGATTCATGACGAGACTGCTGAAATAAACAGCGAAGAAGGTAAGTAACCTGCAGAGAAAGGGTACCTGTGATGCAATGAGATGTATGATATGCATGCAATGATTTCAAGGACCTCGAGGGGTAAACAAATTGTTAGAGTTGGAAACTGGTAACTTGATTGAAGGAAACCCATGCTGTTGAGGATTCTTCTTGAAGGGTCAAAAGCTCACCATATCCAGTGGGTCATAGCCCCTGACAACCTTGGCTAGAGGAAAATAAATCCTCTTTGCCCCTTGCCGGGATAGTTGATTCACCATGACCTGCATCACAAGCCCTTGAGATCCTTGAAATGGGTTAGGATGTATGCAATGGTATGATGTTATGGTATGCATGGGGTAATGTGAATAACCCTGTTATGAGTCCCACTTAAGGACTGCAAACCAAAACCTGCAAGAAACTTAGTAGCCCTGTCATGAGTCCCAATTAAGGACTAAAACGAGACCTGCAAGTAGTTCATGTGTCAGTTAACAAGCATGCAAGTAGGCAAGTACGAAGGCACACAAGTCACACAAGAGATGCCCTTAGAGTTTAGGCCAGCATGAGGTCTAGGTACTACCCTCTTTCAGTTTGTTGGTTCATACCTGTCCTAATCAAAAGTAACCGGGTTCTTAGAGGCTCCCAATATCATTGACTACCCTCAATCGGTCATAACTCCAGCATCGCAATCTTTTCTTGCAGTCAGAACCATCACGAGAGTTTAGCCTCAATGGGCGTAGCATACTGCTACAATTCTAAAGGCCAAGTTGTGTCAATTAAGGTTCTAAGGTTATTGGTGCTTAATGACTCTTTAGAAGACCCATATTCTCCTTGTTGCGACACAAGGGATATCGGTACAGACCAAGGTGCCACACCAACGTAGCCACTGCTTCACCTGTGTCGGTCTACGCCGGACAGGTCCCTCACAGCTTATGCTACCTAAACAGGGTATCCCCAGATCCGGGTTAGGATCCATGTAACTCTGATGCAACCCACAATAGTAAAGCAAGCAAGGAAAACAATTGAAAACACAGTTATGAACTAGCCCTAAGGTACACCTCACTTTAAGTAGGTCTCCCCAGCAGAGTCGCCAGTTCTGTGATCGATGGATCTGGAACTGACTGTTTAACGCTGGTTCGCGAAATGTTGCGGAAGCAAGAGTCGCCACCGTCTTTTATTTTCTCCAAATGGAAAGGACAAAAGCATAGAAAAATTCCTTAAAGAGATTGCTCTCGGTTCGGGAGGTAGATTATAGAAAGGGAAGGTGTTAGCACCCTTTCTATCCATGGTTATCCATGGGCTCTTAGATACTTGCTCATTGTGTTTTCAAAAATGATTTGTTTGCTTTTCAACTGTGGGTTTTAAAAAAGTTTCTTTGAAAATTCCAGTTCGACTCTTGTATCAGTCCTCAAGAGTGTTTGAAAAAATGCTTCGAAAGCTTTTTGAAAATGTGTTGGTGTGAAAAGTATTTTTGATTTGTTTTTGAAATTAGAGCAAGTATCAAGAGTCGTCTACCTACCCTAAGGAATTCGTCTGTGTAAATGTCCTTTAAAGTAGTGCCATCCCACCATTGAGAGGTAGGTAGCACCACCGTTGGAGGTGTTCGGGTCAATTCGAGGTTCGGGACATGGCGATCACCAGAGCAATGGGAAGATACCTTAGAAGCTACCCTCATGCCAGGTTCCCGGATCATGAGGACTTACTAAGACATCCTCTACTCGACGATCACCTTTCGAGGCAAGGCAACAGTGAGGCGTACCCTAGGGGTGGTGTATGCGATTTGTGTGTCGTTTTCATTTGCATTTATCTTGTCATTTTATTGGTGTTCTACGCTTGTTTTATTTTGTCCATACATTCTTTCATGCTTTTGATTAACAGTTAAAAATATTGCGGGAAAAGTAAATTCTAAGCTATTACAAATGGCGCGGGTCCACATCGCCAAAATTAACCAGGACCCGATTTGACAGAAAATAAATAAACAAAGTAAATAAAGAATTGAAAAGTGTGAGAAGTAATTTACATGGCTTCGGGAGAGGTACATTAATATTAAAGCAAAATAAAATAAATATGCGAATTAGAATAAAAATTAAGAACGTGGGCGTTGGACCCTTTTGCAAAATTAAATGAGTGAGGAATTAATTAAAATTAAAAGAAAGCAAGAATTTGTTTTTTTTTGGTATTTTATGTTTTTTAGGACTTAATAGAAAAATTAATTGCAATTAAACGCTAACCCTAATTCTATTTTATTTTAACTTGTTAAGAAAATATTGAAGTTTTTAAACCTAAAATTAAACCCTAATTAATTTACAAATTTGATTATAAAAATAAATAAATATTAATATTTAATTATTTGAAAGAAAAAAAATGAAAAGGATGAAAAATTCATTAAACCTAATTCTATGCCTATTTTAGATTTTTTATTAAAAGAATTAAAATTAACCTAAATTAAAACTAAATAATTACATGCAAATTTATTTATAAAAATACTAGAAATAAAAAATATTGATTATTTTTGCTCTTTTCTGACTTTTTTATGTGTTTTATGATTTTATGAAAATATAATTAATTAAACAAACAGTAATTAAAAGAAAAATAAAAAAAAATTATAACAAGAATAAAAAATAGAGAAAATTAAAAGAAGTTGCAAACCAAGGGGGGTATCAGTCCCCAGCAGGAGGCATAGTTTAGCAATTCAGGCCCATTTGACTGTGGCCTTGTTGGACTTTTTTACTCACGTGCTGGCATGTTGACTCAAGCTTAGGGTGTTCACCAATTCTCAGCCTTTGATCTGATGCTCCAAGACGCGTGTACGCTGGATTCTGATGGTGTATCATGGACTATAACGTAGGCGCTGCATGTGAACGTTAATTGAGAAAAAATAAATGGAAAGGAAGAAGACCTGGGATCGAACCCAGGTCATTAATATTACCAATCAACACGTGCACCACTGAACCAAATTGTTTACTTTGTATATTATATGCATGAGAATTTCTATAAAGCAAAACAATCGCTAGTGGCCTAATCAGAAAAAGCGCGCGCCAAGATTCAAAGCGTCCAGTCATGGTTGGCCACGTACCCTTCTTCTTCATTGCGTTGTATTTTCCTGAAACAATAACAAACTAGCAACGGTTTTGCAAACGTTGCCATAGGTGAGGTACGAGAAAATAGCGAATGGCCCTCTGACGCTCATAAATTGAGCGCGAGGGTGGGTTCAAGATCGTCCAGGCACGCTGAGTTGAACGGTGGTGGTCTTGAGGGCCAATTTTTCCTCATTCAAGAACCCCTAATCTGAAGCTTGCAAAACCCTAAAACTTGGCAATGGTGAAATCGTGTATACAACATAAAAACATAATTGAATCATATGGTTAGCATTAGGATGGCACAAGGAATGCAAATCAACAATTAAAATGCCCTAAGAATGCCTAAATGTCAAAACACGATCATGATTTTTTCTCTGTTCAGGGGCGGTTCTTGTTACCAATTCTTTGAGCTTTGATGGATGTTTTTGATTGTAATCGCTTCTGGGCAACCTTGGCAAGCTAATGGAACAAGAATTATGCTTTGAATCGCCCTCAAAAGTGGTTTTCAGATTTGAGTTTTTAGACAAAAATTCCAAGTTTGATTATGGCTTTGTTGAGCTGCTGCGTGCCTTCTTGCACTAGGGTTGTATTCAGGCTTTTGTATTGAGTCCATTAGGTCAAGAAAAATCAATCAAATCCATTGCATTCATTGATTTTGGAAATTTGATTTTCTAAGATTTTTTCAATCTTTTTTCATGTGTTTTTGGTCCAAATCATCTCCAATCTCTCCAAATCTTTCCTTATCTGCATATACACGAAATCTTGAGGCTAAAACATGTACAAAAAGATTTGTTAGGTTAAGTTAAATATTTTTCACATATTTAATTGATTTAAGTGAATTATTATAAATAAAAATTCAAATAAAATAAATAAAAAATGAGAAAATACTTCCCTTTGGGCCAAGTGGTCGTGCACATGCCATGGATGATGAATTATGGAAGAAAAATGGGCCCATTAGCAATTTTAGGTCATTTGAATCAATGTTGACTTTTCAAAATATCCAAAAATTTCCCAACTTCCACAAGGCATAACTTGCTCAATTTTTAAGCTTCTCTCATGTTCTTGGACATTTTGGAAAGGTCTTTGAGTCCTCTAACCAATGTCTTTGGTCCCATGTCATTTTGATTTACCAATCTCAAGTTATGGCCTTTGACTTAAAGTCCCTTTTTGTTGACTTTTGAAAATGACCTATAATGTTGAAATTGATAACTTTTTGTGAGAGCATTTCTTGGACTTTAAGTATGAAGATGAGTTGTAGGAAATGTCTTTCTCTTCAAAATGAGCTTTGGATGGAATTTTTCTGATAATCTACGTGAAAGTTATGCCCTGGTCAATTTCAGTTGACTTTTTCAGCTGTCCAAATAAGGAAACTTTTACATCTTGATGATTTCTGAGCCAAATTTTGAGAATCATGATCAAGCATTGATCAAATGATGTTTGTGGATTCAAAATGATATGTTGACCAACAATTTGAACTTTTGACTGTCAAATGACCATTTTGCCCCTACAGTTGACTGTAGTGCAATTAGGGTTTTGACTGTGCAATTTTGAGCCGAATGCCTTGAAACTTGATATGAGGATGCTTGACCATATTTGTAGGCATGTGAGACTTGAATGGACCTTTGGAAATTTCATTTTCTTGATCAGCACACAAACCCTAATCTTGACTGTATAAGAGATCTTTGACTGTGCAACCCTTGGGGAACTTTTGCATTTTGACTTGGCAATTTCTTGAAGAATATGGGAGGGCAAATTTTGGGGTACAACAGCTGGGATTTCGTTTTGTCTCTGAATTCGAACTGATTGTAGATGAATTTCTACTGGCAACACTGCATCATGACCAAATGTGAGTTGGAAAGGCGTAGTGTTAGTAGCTTCCTTAGGAGATGTTCTACAAGCCCATAATATTTGGTCCAGAGTTTTGTGCCAGTTTCTTGGCTTTTTGCCAATATGCTTCTTGATTAATCCTATTATTACTTTATTTTCTGCTTCGACTTGACCGTTTGCTTGAGCATAATATGGCGTTGATGTTAGCAATCTAAACCCCATTTCTTGGGCAAATCCTTGCATCTTTCTACCAATAAACACAGAGCCTTGGTCTGTGGTTATGCTCTCTGGCAATCTGAACCTATAGATAATGTGCTTTTGTATAAATTCAATAATAGCCTCTTGATCAGCAACTATCAGTGGTATAGCTTCGATCCATTTGGTAAAATAATCTATTCCCACCAAGATGTATTTCTGTCCTTTGGACGAAGCAGGATTTATTTCTCCTATCAAATCCAATGCCCATCCTCTAAATGGACATGGTTTGATGATCGAATGCAACTCACTTGTAGGGGCATGTTGAATTCCTGCATGTTTCTGACATTCCTCACATCCTTTAGCAAAGTTTATGCAATCTTTGAGCATGCTAGGCCAATACAAGCCGTATCGAAATAACAGCCATTTCATTTTATGGCCTGCTTGATGCGCCCCACATGCCCCATTATGGACTTCTGACAATGCTAAATATGCCTCACTTTCTCCTAGGCATTTCAATAATACACCCTCTTGGGTATTTTTAAACAATTCGTTCCCCATGAGGAGATATGACAATGCTCTGTATTTTGTCTTTCTATCCACATTTAGAGTTGGGTCTGCTAAATAACTCTTTAGTGGACTTCGCCAATCTGCATCTGACAAAGTATTTATGGCTAATATTTCGAATCCCTGTTTCTCAGCATATCCCAATTTCATACTTTCCAGATCTGATGGTGTGAATCTAGTAGCCACAATTCTACCCCTTAATTCGACCAAATCCTTGAAGTTCTTGGTAGACACTTTATAACCCGAAGCCAACTGCGCTAAGTCATTTGCTTCTTGGTTCTCTATCCTTGGTATGTGTTGAATATCCATGTATTCAAATCTCCTCAATAGCCTATTGACTATGACGAAGTATACCATTAAGTTTTCCTTTATGCACTTGTATTCCTTTGTGATTTGTTTGACCACTAATTCAGAGTCTCCTTTAATTTCGACTCTTGTTGCCCCCAATTCCAACAAAGCTTCAAGTCCAACAATGAGCACTTCATACTCAGCTTCATTGTTCGAGCAACGAGGACCATCTAATTTATACTTGAATTTTGTTGGAATTCCTTCAGGAGAAATCAGAAGGACTCCAACGCCAGTTCCATTCCTGTGGGTTGAACCGTCAAAGTACAATTTCCATGGTTGCATTTCGACGTAACTCATGACAGTCTGCTCAACCAACGAATGGTCCACAATGAAGTCAGAAATCACTTGACCTTTCATAGCTTTTAAAGGCATGAAAGTCAAAGAATATTCTGTTAAGGCTAAAGCCCATTTGCCAACTCTGCTATGCATTATTGGTTTTGAAAGCATATGTTTAATGACATCGAAATGAGATGAAACATAAACATCAACAGGTTTTATATAATACTTGAGTTTCATACAAGAGAAATACAAACAGAGACATAGCTTTTCTAAATTGCTATATCTGGTCTCTGCATCATTTAGCACTCTACTTAAATAGTATATGGCTCTTTCGATACCATTGCTATCCTCTTGTGCTAGCATACTACCTATACTAACTTCAGAGGCAGATATGTACAATCTCATGGGATTCCCCTATGAAGGTGGAGACAAAATAGGAGGCCGGGAAAGGTATTCTTTTATCCTGTCAAATGCCTCCTGGTGAGCTTCGTTCCATTCAAAGGCTTGGCCTTGCTTTAGACGAAGTAACGGAGAAAAAGCTTGGGTTCTTCCACTCATGTTCGAAATGAATCTTCTGAGGAAGTTAATTTTCCCTAATAGAGATTGCAACTCCCTTTTTGATGCAGGTGCTTTCGTCTCCATTATGGCTTTGGTTTTGTTCTGGTTGATTTCAATCCCTTTCTTGTGAACCACAAAACCAAGAAAATCTCCAGCCTGCACAAAAAATGCACATTTAAGGGGATTCATCTTTAAGCCATGTTTTCTCATTCGCTCGAATGATTGGCTTAAATGATGCAAATGTGTTTCTGCAGATATAGATTTGATGACTATATCATCAATATACACCTGCATGAAGGTTTCAATGAAATCATGAAAAATTGAATTCATTGCCCTTTGATAAGTTGCCCCAGCGTTTTTTAAACCAAAAGGCATCACCACCCATTCGTAGGTGCCTAAGGCTCCTGGGCAACGAAATGTTGTCTTTGCAACATCTTCTTCAACAATGAAAATCTGATTATACCCAGAGTATCCATCTAACATACTCAAGTATTCGAACCCTGCAGCAGAATCTACTAGCATTTCTGCCACAGGCATGGAATATTCATCTTTAGGGGTTGCAGTGTTTAAATCCCTAAAATCTATGCAAATTCTTAAAGAACCATTTTTCTTAATAACAGGTACTATGTTTGCTAACCATTCAATGTACCTTGTTGTTCTGATGAATTTGCAACGCAACAACCTTTCGATCTCAGCTTTAATTTTTGTGAGGACCGCTGGTGCGAATCTTCTGGGAGTTTGTTTGATGGGCCTCTTGCCATCTTTGATTGGCAGTCTGTGTTCGACCAACTCCCTCTTTAAACCAGACATCTCGTCATAATCCCATGCGAAGCAATCTTTATTTTCCTTGAGGACTTCGATCACTTCCTTCTTGAGGCCTGGGTTAAGTTTAGCACTTATGTAGGTTACTCTTTTCGTTTTTTCATCCCCTAAGTTGACTTCTTCGAGTGGATCTTGTGCCAACATTTTGGCACCTGAGTTTATGGGGTCCCTTTCGAAGCCTAAGGGTTCTTTATCATAGATGGCATCCAACCTTTGATCCATCTCAAACTCGTCGAAGGGTGAGCATTTCGAATCCTCCCCACTTACTTCGTTCATCTTTATAGTTGATTTATTTATTTCAGCCTCTAAGGCCGTTTTTGATTCATTCTCAGCCATATAGGCCGAAATCCTTTCGAAAAAGGTGGACTCAGTCATGGATAAGGTTGTCGAAGTCCCAGCCTGCTGGCCGTTTTTGTATAGTGCTTTCGACTCCCTCTTCTTCACTGATTATTGTTCTATCCCAGTAAAGGCCATCATGACGAAGGGTCATGTAGTAGTGGGCGTTTCTGGTTTCATTAATCTCATCATTTGGAACACACGGAGCAATCTTTACCAGATTTTTATCATAATCCCTCTTGTCAACTAAATTGACCGTTGACATAAAGTAACTCTGGTCTGCTTCGATGTTTTCCACGATTCCATCATCTCTCCACAGAACTAGTCGCTGGTGCATTGACGAAGGAACTGCCCCCACGCCATGGATCCACTCCCTTCCCAGCAGTAAGTTATAGTTGGCCTTGGCTTCGATCACCATAAACATGGCGGGCCTACAGCTTGAGCCTATTGTCAATTCCAACTGGACCACTCCCAGTGTTTTGCCCACTTTTCCCTCATAATTGGACAGAACCATATTATGGGGCTTGATGTCTCCTTCGCGGATCTCTAATCTTTTTAACATGAAATGGGGTATCAAATTGACTGCAGCACCCCCTTCCACTAGAACTTTGTTCACACCATGGACACCAACTTTCGCCCGAATAAAAAGTGGCTTGAGATGGTTCTTCATCGCAGGTTCTGGACGTTCGAAGAACGCATTTTGTTCCTCAACATCCCCATTGTCCATCACATAATAGCACACAGGCCTATGTTTCATCAAATCTGTGGTGTCTTCCTCCTCATATTCATCGATTTCGATTTCCTGCCCAAATTCGCAGAGAAGCACAGACACCACGTTACAGTTCAGGTTGAATGAAGACTCCCCCTCCGATTCGAAGTTATCTGTTATCATATCTTCATCCTCTTCTGGTCCTGGAGTGTATTCCTTTGGTTCATCGCGTTGTGCTTCAGAGAAGAGCCTCCTATTGACTGGAGGTTTGTCTTTAGTTTGATTTTTTGGTTTGTTGGTGCTAGACTCACCTTGGTTCTTTGTTGAAGTAACCCCTTTGTTTGCCACAGCTTCCCTCTCAGCCTTTCGAATCCTTTGCTGTCTGCGCCACTGGGATCTTGACATGGGGTTCCTTCCTTTGTAATTTTCTAATCTCACCTCCTCCCTTTTTGCTGTGTTGAATTGCCTCCTGTATGTTACAGCATGGCGTGCATTTCGTTCAGCGTTTCTCCATCTATCTTTGCCTTTGTCATTTCTGACCTGTAACCATCTATCGGTTGGCACTTCAGCAGGGAGTTTGAAAGTCACTCTTCGAGCAGCCTTGGGGTGAGGGCTATCAGGCCTTCGCTGTTTGTGTCTGCTGTCGAAACGTGGGCCCATCTGGACAGTTTCTTGATGGTTCCAGCAAGGGGTGAAGGGAATCATTTCGAAGGCTCTGGCCATGCTTTGGTCATACACAGCAGAACACCTTGGGCAAATCAAGCACTTGGTTGCCCCTTTGTAGCAGCGAAACACAAATTCCAGCAAACTTTCTCCAGCCTTGGGATAACACCTAAAAAGCTGGTTATCCTGGCGCCAATTGTTGCCAGTTCGAGTCCTCTGTACCCTTTCGAAATTCGCAGCGATTCTTTGATTGCAGAGGATGCTGCACCTAGGGCACAATATCATGCCTGAATCTCCTTTGTGGCATGTCATGAGATAATCCTTGAGACTAGCATCTCCAGTGTGATTATCCCCCATTCTATACTTTTCTTTTTCTAAGTATTTTTCTACTTCCTCCATCTCAGAGCGAGGTCTTTCCATATCCACCATATTTATTTCAACATCTTCCTCCTTAGCTTCATCATTGCCCCATCCTGTGGGCTTTATATCCTTAATCTGAACCTTCGAACTCTCTGGGGCAGAATACTTGACCAAATAGTCAAATTTTCCACTGGGTTCCCCTAGAGTGTCCCATATTTCCTTCTGAGGGGAAATTGGCTTCGTGATTTGGACTTTCTCCAATTCCAGCCTCAAGCCTTCAGTGACTTGTGTTAGTTCTTGGTTTTGATTTCTCTGGCCTTCAGTAGCCTGGGTTTCTCTTGCAACAGCTACAGGTGCGGCAATCAAGGTCTCTGGCGTATTCTGGATGTCTTCAGTGACCTCCTTCTTGACTTCGACCATCACCCAGTTTTCAGTTTCAGTACCCTTTTCTCCTGTTAGGGCGTCGCTTTGATCAGTTTCCACCATGTTGACCTCTCCAATGCATGCAGGCTCGGAGTAGTTGGTGTCTGCGACGTCCAAGGGATCTTCGTCCACTTTCATCTTCACCTTATCAGCAAACTTTAGTCTGCCATCTTTGATCGCGTTTTGAATTAGGTCCCTGAAAAGAAAACATTGTGAGGTTTTGTGGCCTAGGAAACTATGATATTTGCAAAATCCTCTCTTCTTTCTCTGATCCAAAGGAGGTATTTTGACATTTGATGGCACAATTAGTTGGCCATCTTTGACAAGTAAGTCGAAAATCTCGTCACATTTAGTGACATCGAAGGTATAAACCTTCTTTGGAAATTTGTCACTTTTCTCATTTTCAACAATGTCTTTCCCTTTTGTGGGAACCAACAATTTGCAGGAATAAGGCGGAGCCTGTTTTAATTCAGCGAGGTCGATTTCGACCTCTTCAAATTCGAATTCAGGGTACTCTTCTGCTTCCTCAGTCCCAACATAGGAAATCCTTTCTTTCTTGCTATTCTTAAAGACTCTGGCTTTTTCGGCCTTTAGTCTTTCGACCTGTCGAACCCTATCGGCTAACTGAGCCATATCCCTCAAATATTGAGTGTCTAGTTTCTTTCGAATAGAATAATCCAAGCCACCAGCGGCCATTTCGACTAGCTCATGTTCAGGCACTATTGTGTAACATCTGGATTTCAAAAGCCTAAATCTATTCAGATAATCATCTATGGGTTCGGTGAACTTTCTCTTAACACTGGCCAATTCCTTCAAACTTATTTTCGACTGTCCCATGTAAAATTGTTCATGGAATAATCTCTCTAAGAGAGCCCAAGTATCAATGGACCCAGGAGGCAAAGTGGTAAACCATGTGAAGGCGTTTTTAGTCAAGGAACTTGGGAAGTATTTGACCCTGAGATCTTCATTATTGGCTATATCTCCCGCTTCGGTTAGATATCTCGCTATGTGTTCGACTGTTGACTCATTGGTATCCCCAGCAAACTTTGTAAATTTAGGGACTTTATATCCCCTTGGTAAATCAGTATGCATTATGCAATCCAATATAGGAGAAGCATAATTTGGCCTTCTCATTCCTGTGTTGAGGCCATTCTGGGCCATGACTCTCTCTATCATGGTGGTTAGATTGTTTTCTGCCAAGATGTTATCGTTTCGAATTCTATGAACGACAGCATCGACATCTTGATTTCGACCAACCAAGACAACTCCCCTAGGTTGTTCTTCTCGAAACTCTGGGGCTTCTAGCCTTTCGACCCTTGCCCCTGGTTCCATAATTTCTCTTTGCGGGCCTGGGATTATTGGGGCTTCTAACCTTGGTGCCCTGGCCCCTAAGTTAACTTCTTCTCTGGGTGGTCTATAAATTGGGTCGTTAGCAATTTGTTCTATAACAGGCATGTTTGCTCGAAATCCCGCCTGATTCTGCCTACGCCTTTCTGGGGGGGCAAAGAAATCTGCTATTCGACTCATATTGTCAGCGTTTTCTCTGTTTGTCACAGTCACATTTTGCACTATTAGGGCAAATATCTCCTGCATGGTTTGTGCTAACACCCCTATCATATTATGGTTACTGTCATCCATCAATTGCCTAAAATCCAACTGGTTGTCTGTGGTTAAGATAGGCATCGTGCTATAACCCACTGACCCTTGGTTATTTGTCATGAACTGATTCGCCCCAGACCCAGACTCTAGTTGTGGGGATGAATTCGATGTGGAATTGTATAAACCTGCCATAAAAGATGTTGGCATTCCATAAGAGGAATTTCTGGTTCTATTCCCATCGAAACCGGGTGGTCTAGTTAATGGAGTGGCGAAATGGGATTGTGTCCCTGATGGTGGAACGAATCCCCCAGGGTAACCAGTGGTTCCAGTATTTCCTAAGATCGAATTATTAGTTGATATGCCACTTACTCCATTGGTGGCTATATTACTGGTTGAAGACGCAACAGACTGTGCATTCGAAGGGATCACATTAGATGTTCCGATCGAAGTGGACACATTAGTGCCTGTTGTATGTGGGGCAATTTTTTCCCCTTGTTGATTGTCAGAATTAGACATTTTGTCCAAACGTTTTCTTCTGGATAAAGGTTTGTTGCTGTTGGTTATTTTACCACTTCTTAGGTTCATAAAACAGCAAACTTCTTAGGTTCCAACGTTTTTATAATGGTTATGTCTCAACAATATTTATTTCTAATATCTAATTATTGGTCCCACCAGGTGTGCCAATTTGTTTCCAGTGATTTCTGGTAAACAACCGCTAGTCTTCCAAACTATCGAATAATCTTTCTGACTGTTATTCAATTCCTCTGGTAACTCACATGATCGACTAGATTGATCCTAGGATTCCTTGGACATTAAGGTTACTCTCATGATCGAACAGATATTCATGGTTAATCTTTGAGTGTTGTATAGGTGTTTGGCTTATTTCGATTTCTCTCTCAAAAGGTCTAAAGATGTAATCAAAATGTGCGTGTACGAAACTAAGTTGCATGAATAAATGTTAATTGTAAAGACATGTAAAATTGCATAAAAGGCAAGTAAATGGTTTCGAATTATAAAAACAGTTAATATAAAGGATTTCTGGAACGTAAAAGGTTTGAAATATGAAGAAAGCGTTTAATGCAAGAAATCTGTAAATGACTTTAAGTAAAAATAGGCGTTCGAAGGATAAAGCTTAAAGGTAAAGGCATGGAAAATGTGACAGTTTTCTGAAATCTAAAGTGCTTGAAATGTGAAGAAAGCATAAAAATGTTAAAACTTTAAAGAAGAGATTTCGAAGTGAAAAGACTGTAAATGAGAAAACTTGTAAATGTTATTTGACAGAAAGATAAAGGAAAGTGCTGGAAATGGTAAAAGGTTTTCATTAAATCAGAAATACATGGTGCTATCATACGTACATTTCTCTTGCATTCGTTTCCCTTGCCATGTGGTAGTTTGAATGTTACTGAGTATTTAGTACAATAGATATTGACACACTAAATCCTAATACTAAGACTTCTATTTATACTAATTCGACCATAACGGTCTTGCTATAGGATTATGCCCCGTTCAGAACATGCAGAACAATGTCTCTTTCTTCTTTCCACGTGTCCCCAAATGCTCCAGCACATAAATTTCAAACTTCGAATGTCCCGCTTCCATTTGAATTTCAAATGCTTTGGTACTTCTCCGTTTCGAACGCACTTCCCAGACACAGCCTTGTTGTTATTTCGAGACTTCTTTGGATATGTTCCCATAATTGCCACTCGAAGCTCCAGCTTTGATATGCTTATTCGAAACACTGCTTCTGCTACTTCGAACATGACGTTTTACTTCATTTCGATCGAAACGTTTAATTCATTTGGCTTCTAATAATATTATCAAAATCTTCAGCCAACAATATGCTCGCACTATTTTCCATCTGAAGCAATCCATACGTTCTCTTGTGAGTTTGTAACCTCACTTCTTTCACCTTTTATGCACCATCAAAAGAATTCTCAAGAACCTCCCAAGCTTCTTTTAAAGATTCTGAATCACTCACTTTTTCAAAATTTTCTGGACTCAAACATTGATGAATTACAAAGAGTGCTTTATAACTCAGCTTCTCAGATTCTGTGTGTTTCTTCTTTTCTTCTTCTGAAACGTTTTCTCCAAGCGCTTTCAATCCATCCTTTACAAGATCCCAAATACCTTGACACCTGAATAAGACTTTCATCTGTTTGCAAATTAATGCAGAATCATTGCAAAGACAAGAGGTTGCTTTCAAAATAAAGAGGGCTTTGGCATATTCATTTTCACACTAAGTACCAAAAAAGTGATTACCTTAAACTAATTATTTTGTTAAAATCATTGTTTTTATAAATCATCACCTTCAACTGATTATTTACTGACTATCATATTTTCTTATAAATTCATTACCGGGGCTATTATGCACTTTACAAGGTTTTCAAGAAAAGTGGATCGAGTCCTAAGAACGGTGAACAGTATGGTGCACCATTTAAAGAAGAAGAATGGGCAGATGACGATGTTGTAGATTTTAATGTAAATTCAGCTGAGTGGGAGGCTCCAAATGCTGTAATGGACCCTCATATTGATCAGCTGCAGCCATTGCTGGATGATGAAATTAATGAAATCATTAAAGCAATGTTTGATGTTGAGCCTGTCCTTGAACAGGACTATGTGAATGGTTATACCGACTTTCCACAGGTTTGTGATCTGCCTGAAATTTATTCATTCTTATTAATTTCTGGTTGTAATATTGATCTTCTCTCTTTTAACTTCTATGCATGTTATTTTCTATAGTCACTGACATACATTATTTCATGACTCATAGGTTGTTAATGAAGAAATGCGAAGTATGGTCACGGGTCAATTCTCCGAGACCATGATATTCCCTGATCCTGGTGGAAATTTGCAATCTAGCAGTCAACATTATGATGCGCAACCCAACTTTGACTTTAATCAGTCAGTTACTTCACACTTTCATATTTCTGAAGCACCCGAGGTCACTTCTGCTTCCAACATTCAAAGCAAGGAGAAGCCTGTCTTTTATGAGGACGACTTCTTGGAAATCAACGATCTCTTCGATACCGAATCTGTAGTTTCAAATTCGAAGAAAAAAAAACATAATTAGGATCTCTTTGAGAACCTCCAGTTTGAAGATGGGTTAAGTGAATTTGATATGTACCAAAATGCAAATGTGTTTCTTTGTGACCTGAGGCCGATTTGTGCTGAAACAATTTCAAATGCATATATGAATAACGCTAGCAGTAATATTGAAAATCAGACTCACCAGTTGTTGTCTGATGCTGAAGTTACCAATCAAACTGTTGATAAATTCTGGATGCATGTTGAAAGAAACACCCGCAGTCCCACAGAAGATATAATTATTTAGTTTGCAAATTAAATATATCTTAGCTAAATATTTTAATTAAAAATTATATGTGTTTGCATTTTATACTCAAGTGAAATAGTATAAATGATATAAATAAAAATGATACGTTTTTATTACTATTTCAATTTTACAATTTTACATTATTTCTTTAATTAAAACTATTCCATTTTATTATACATAATATCGTAACATTTAATTATTTTTTCTTTTTAGATAAACTCTGTTTAGTCCAATAAAAATGTCACACCTGTATCCGTACAAACGTACGAGTATCATACTAATTGTCTAATATAATTAATAGAAACAACATAATATATACTTTAGATGTAGAACATTAACAAAAACATGCAGCTGGCGTAGTGGCTAAGGAACTTGCCTCTCATATACTTCTTGAATTTGGATTCAAAATTTTGGATTTTTAACAACAGATAAATTTTTATATATTAGATAGCGAATTCAATTTTTTTTATATAAAAAATAACTATTAATCTTAATTTATTTTATATATTTAAAAAATAAATTTTTTCTTATAAATAAAACTGGAGGTAGTATTAATAATAAAGTCAAAGAATAATTTTTGGACTCATTTGTAAATTTAATTCAAAAAATGAAATAATTTTAAAATAGGTTCCTAACCTAGACATGGAGTTACACTAGTTACCAACACACTTAGCAATGGCTAATTGAATTAAAAGAAGACGAAGTAACAAAATCAACGCATTCACATCAAAATCGAACTTTTCAAAATGCAAGCTTTGAAGCAATTGATACGACGCCGTTCCCATCTCAGAGATTCGATCATGGCTTCCATACCCGCCATTCAACCCGATAATTTCCATCATTCACTCCCTTCTCATCATTTGGCTCGCCTCACCCCCAAACGCTTCATCGATTCGCCCCAGGTCCATATCTCACTCGCTCACACGTTTTTCCTTTGATGGGTACAATAAAATCTCCCAAAAATTGAATTTTTAAAAGTTTTTTTTTTAAACAAAAATTGGTGATGGGTTTGCAGTTTAGCAATAAGGAAGAAATTGCGAAGAAGCGAGCTCGAATGTGAGTTTATTTGTTTTTGTCGAGTCATTGTTATATAATTTTAATTTTAATGAAGTGTAGTGTTGATTTTTAGTGATGTGTTGATGGGGTTTTGTGCAGAAATGATGAAATGAAAAGGGGATATGTTGCTGATTTGGCTGAGATCAAGCAACATGGCGGTAAGGTATTGTTGTTTTATGATGATCTGTTTGATTTTACCGAAACACGATGACACTGGTAATAGTTTATGAAGATTAATAAATTGAAGGTAATCATGAATGTGTTGGTGCTCCATAGGTTTGGTTGGATTCGGTTTGTTAGTTGCAAAGAACTGTTTCATTGATTGTTTAATAGTTTGACCTGTTTGGATGTAGAGTTTAATTAGGCGGTTATAGAATAAGGGTTTATCAGTGTTAATATGTTAGGGTTTATGTGTAAATTGTTTCTATAACAACACATAAAATGAAGTCAAACTGTTTTTCGTATAAGATGTTAATTGCTTTAATAAGCTTACTCAAAAGTAACTCAAGTGTGTATGCCAGCCTGTAGATTAGTTCAAATAAATCAGTCCAAACAAATCATTTGTTTCAGTAGGATGTCATAATGTGGAATGTTCCATTCTACCAGAGGGATCAAGATAGTTTGTATCATCTTACGATTAATGTTATGATTCAACAATTTACGATTTTACTTCCCCTTTCTGATTTTGTGTAAAATCTCTATTTTAAATACCTTGTGTGTCGATGGGCTTACAATCTAACATACCGGTCTCCTCCAAAATGTCAAGTGCGTACTTCCTCCGAGAAATAGCAACACCTCTTTTTAACTGAGCTATTTCAATTCCAAAGAAATATTTTAGTCGGCCCTAGTCTGTAGTTTGAAAGTGCCGAAACAAATGCCTCTTGAAGTCTTGAATACCAATATGATCATCTCCTGTGATCACAATGCCATCTATATAAACAACAAGATAAATCCAGTGGTTAGTAGAAGCTTTACGAAGCCTATAAACTAACTATGAGAATCCCTCTGAACAACAGTTAGTTGTATATTATTTTGATCAATGCTTGCACATCATCGTCTAATTAGCCAGTGGCGGTGATGAGTTTGTTAGACTGGAATTGCATCTTAGGTGTACCAGATAAGAGTATGCCATATTTATTGGTATTTGTGCCCTGCAGATTTCTGTAGCTAATAAAGTGATTATACCGGCGATGATGGCTGTGAAATTTCCTGATATCAAAGTCAGCTTCCCAGATGGTAAAACAATGAAGCTTCCGATTCGTATTTCTGATAATGCAGTTGATTCTGACAAATCATCTGTCCCAAAGGCATCTTTGGTTTGTCTTTCATTCCGAGGATATTCCGAGGTAATTGATCATGGCTTAAAAGCGATAAAGGAATTGTACTATGTTGTTCCTTGTGATGTTTGCAATTTCATTAACAACTATTTGTGTTGGTTTTGATTTACTGTTGACAGAAAATGATCGATTCTTGGAGCGTACCTTTTGCTAAAACATTTAGTAACTCAAAAGATGTTCATTTATATAAGGTGATATTTTTTGTTGTTCAGATTTTATGCATTTTCTCATCATTGAGTGCGAAATATTAATCACCTTTTGCATTGTGTATCAGGTATCATTTATAGATTCATGGTTTCTATGTCTACCTCCTATAAAACATTTCCTTCTGTGGACAATTAAGAAACCTAATCAAAACGAAAACAAGGATACACTTGAAGGGAAAATGGTGTATTCATTTGGTGACCACTATTATTTCAGAAAAGAACTAAACTTAGAGAATCTCCTCACTGGGTATAAAAGCTTTTACTTGCTTATACAATTCATATACCAAATTCATTATGCGTAGTACATTTTATAACCTTAAATTCACAGGTATGTCTTCCTACTAGATAATTTCGGTAGGATAAGATGGCAGGGCTCTGGGATGGCAACAGAAGATGAAGTTTCTTCCCTTCTTTCTTGCACATCACTTCTTCTAGATGCGTAATGAGGTAAGACCGTGAAAGTTAAACTGTTTTCATATAAGCTATAAGTTGTTTTTATAGAACTTATATAAATAAGCTGAAAACACTATATCTGTGTAGGTGCAAAACTACACTGTTGTTCTGTATTTCAGAAATTTTGGGATGTGATAAACAAGATTGGATGAGACTTTTCTGTTTTAAATTGTGTGTTAAGACATTTATGGAGCAACTACCTTGTGGGAGAGGAGGAAAATTGTTCTGTATTTCAGAAATTTTGGGATGTGATAAACAAGATTGGATGAGACTTTTCTGTTTTAAATGGTGTGTTAAGACATTTATGGAGCAACTACCTTGTGGGAGAGGAGGAAAATTGTAACCCAAGGAAGCTGTGTGAGGATAAATTTTTATTTTTTAACTATAAATTGAAATCCATTTAAATAAAAGCATACACAATTTTAGAATTATCATAGTGTTTCCCTTGGCTTGAATATGCATCTTTTTTTGTCATGATCACTTCATAATAATATGGTTAATGAGGAACGTATCAACTTCTTTTATGTCAACAATAGATTCAGAAATTTTTTCACTTCCATTGTTCTTTAATTAGGCGTGGATTTATCTGCTTTTGAAAATAGACAAAGCAATCACTGATCCTGACCGTCAGATCTAAGTCGATGACCGAGATAATCTAATACTATATTCATTGAATGTCATCTAATTCGTTTGATCTCAAATCGACAACTAAGATTGATTATTGCGTGTATGGTATTATTATTAGTGCAGCGAATCCAAATTCAATGTGCAATGCCAATTTATAACCATGATTATGCGCAGAATATAAACTTTAACTGAACTAAGATACAAAAAACTATATTATATTAACTTCTATAAGTAATTGAATCAGTAATCCTGTGAAGTAATTTACAAAACAGCCAAAAGAATAACAGAGAAGTAATGACTAGAATCTACAAGACTGATAGTGTCCTACAGAATCAGCTAAACCTGAACCTGAAAAACCTATTGTGCAGAAAGGAAGCACAAACCAAACAATATTGAAAATAATACGTGGTCTCTCGAATTGTCACAAATATACAGTGGAAATAGAATTTACATAGGAAAAGAATATTATATCTATATTCCACAATGCATGAATCACTGCTATAAGAACACAAAGCAGCAAATCAATGCTACAAAGAGAGACAAGAATACTGTCTTTGGATGCTTATGTATATCATGTAAAGAAGTGCTCCCACTTATCTCTCCAGCATTCACATATTCACTTCTGCCAGTGCCAGTTGCTGCAGAGACGTTAACCGACAAAGAACCTACATTGTTAAATTTAAACATATCATGATCAGAATATAAACAGATGTAGATCAGAGTTTAATTTTCTTGTGAAATTTACTATATGTCTTTCTGTTAGTGTAGGTGAAACTTACAGTCATAGTTAGCCCATCCAATACGTTGACCGGCCAGATCATAAACAATAATTTTGTCCTTTAATACGAGATCTGTCAAAACATAAAGAAGTGATGTTAATAAATAGTATAATACTCTTGAAGAAAATATCCTTAACAGATTATGACAATTATTTAAGAATAAAAAAATGTGATTTTAAAATTTAAATTGATAATATGATTGGTATTATACCTCCTAGAATTGTCACCCCTTGACCCTGGATTTTCTGAAAGCCAATGCACCACACTGCTGCACCACTCTGTAAAATGAGTAGTTTCACCAGAGAATTTAGTGAGATAACATAAGGTATATTAAAAATATTGAACAAAATGAAGCATAAGTTGAATATGAAAAATAAATGCATGTAATCAAAGCTTTTCAATAATATACAAGAATTTACTGTGAAATTTGAGACATGTCTTAAAACTTTCTCTACACTATAATGTATCTAGTTTTCAGTTGGAAAATGGCATGTAATGAGAATTACGAGAAAAGTTGTCTTTCTTGATAATGCACTAAAATCAACAGAGAGCGAGTAAGGATGAGAAAGGGTCTTATCAATTATATAGGAATTGTAAATTTAGCTTTGTTGTAATCGAGAATAAAATCAGCAGTATCATTTGCCTTAATAAATGATTTGTTTAATAAAACAAGTTATCGTGTAAAACGTCTTACAGAAAGGTAAACTAGGCCGCTTTAGAAACCAAAGTAAAATCAAAATCAGATTAATAGATTACAAGTGATTCTTCAATAAATGCAATCACTCTGACTTCAAATTAATATATTTGGAAATCACAAAATTCAAACCAGTCCTCAGAAAATGAAAAGAAAAAGGAATTGAATCTTGAATACTTACAACAGAACTTTGCTGTATAAGGTAGTCCTGTGGCCTTAAAACCATTGATGCACCACCAGCAAAGTTTAGACTTACTTGAGGAAATATATCAGCGACACTAAGGACAGTAATAAGAAAGGAGTTAGAAAAAAAGGAATCAGAATGATCTATATTAAAGCACATCATCAGCAAAAGTGCACGAGGGAAATAGTAAATCTAGAAAAAGATGTATGAAGTGCTCAGCCTAACCTGCTAGTAATTAAGAAACACTGATTTCCCCTAGAAACAACAGTGCGTACAGATTGTGGCATTGTAGCTGTAATCTGCACATGTAAAAATATCATTTCACCATTAATGTTTGATAAACCTCCAACCAGCTAAAAGCACGCCGTAATTGCTAAGTAATACATGAAGCATTGATGAACGTGGAATTATTTAAAAGAAACTCACCGCATTGACAAAGGGATCATAAGCCTCTTCTGCAAGGTATGCCAAAGTTGTTCCAGAATCAACAATGGTACCTCTGTTGTTGTTTGATGTAGCGAAAACTGATGCAGCGATTTGCAATGCCTGGCCGTTGACAGAGATGCTCTGTAGATTTAAGTTGTAGTGAGGCCTGAAATATGTTAGATAAAGCACTTTTTAGATGGGCATTCTTACAAATTTTTTGACTATGTTAGGAACTTAACAACAAAATATGTTTAATTGATGAAAGATGTTAAATTCTATCAATTTTATTTCTGATGAAAGAACTTACTGTGATGGAACTAGTGGAGTATAAACTATGTTAGGCTCGACAATCTCACCAAGGACCAAAACTCCTCCGCCAGTGCTATCTCCTCTAAGACAATGTGAGAATACTCTAGGAGCAATCCCTTGTGAGGAGAGCTGGGAGATCACAGACATTTCCTGTTGCCCGAATCCAAATATACCATCAACTGCTCTGTCGGACTTTGTCAAGTCTCCACTCTGCTGGTTACTACAACTGCTCGATTCACAAAGTAACGATTTCCGAGATTAGATTAACCCCATTAACACGGAAAAAAAGAAGAGAGAAACGCTATCAAGTATTAACCATTTCATGCTCATGAAATCTCACCCAAAAACTACAGGAGCGGAAGAATTTGTAGCCACAGATCCCTCAAAAATAGTATCCAAATGCATCGTATCTGACACATAATAGCCTGATGTTCCACTACCATCTCCATACTGGAAAGTGTAAGAACACTGGTTGTTCTGACTGGTACAGGTTGCATCTGATGACTGTATTCCACTGTTGCACCTTCGGTCAGAACACGAGATTAATGACGATGTCGACGAACGCCCGGTGTCGAAAAAATTGAGTTCAAGCTGTAAAAAAATCCATAAACCATTACATTGAATTTATGATACTAAATCAACAAAGAGATACAATTGAATTTACCTGTAGCCCACTTGTCTGTGGACAACCAGTGCAGGAGCTGCAACTGACCCAAAGAACATCACTTCCAGTGTCAATTTGCACATAAAATTCTACTGGAGGAGTACCTAACTGCACCTTTGTAAAATATAGCCTGAAATAATCCATCAATTTTAAATCAAACACACACAGGCAAAGATAACATATAATGCAAACAAGAAAAACATAAAAGACTGAGATAGAAACTAGACACAACACTAACACGTTGACATTGTTAATAATTAGAGAACATCACAATGTGTTGGATTTAGTACTTTTTCCGGTGAAAAGCCACGTTCAACTAAAAGCTACAGCTAGTAGCTTCATACTCAAAATGCGTTTACTTCCTCTCATGACCGTCTTTGAGGGCGTGCAAGACAGATTACCGTATAAGATCCAAAAAAATTACAATTAAACTGTGGCTAAATAGGGACTCAAAAAAATTGTCATGGTTTAACTGCTGCTAAGCTACATAGGATCTCCAAAAATTTGAGGCTGCTCTGCTTCCCCTCACCAATGTTACCAAACATGCTATTTATGTAACAATATGTAACGTTATCGGCGTATCGGACACCCTCAAATTTAAACTTGTTAAATTGTGACTATGAGTGTTAAAAAAAAGACTAACTTGTAGGAAATTATGAAAGCAATTTAGAAACCACATATTAAGCTACCATAACAAAAAAAAAAAAACATCTTCAAGTTGCCAAAAATAGAAAGAAGAAAAATGAAATTTTGTGAACCATAAAGAACTAAACTAAATCAAACAACTTTGGTTTCAACTTTTAATAACCAAACAAATAGAAAAGCACGAAAATAGTAACAATCCAAATTGATCAAGAAAAGGGGAAAAAAATCAGCAACATGATATCGACAGAAATTGAATGAACAAAGCAAAGATTCTAAACAAATTATGCAACTTCATCACTTCAGAATCCACGAAAAGTGAAATCGGAGAGAATTGAATTGAATTACCCGACTTGGAAGGGATCGAAGGTACCATGAACATCGAAATCAACAACACCGTTTGAAGACTGCAAAATTCTCCGATGTCTCAACAAATCTCTCGCTCTGAGCTGATTCATCTCCACTCCATGGTTCGTCGGAAACGCTCTTTCCAACGTGAGAGTCACCGGCGATCCAGAAATAACCGTCGCCGCCGTTAGCATCACCAGCAATATTACAAAAACGACCGCCATTCGCGTCGTTTAACTTACTAAGTCGTAACTAAATATCGTTAGTAATTATGATTAATTACACAATTAAGTATATGTATGTAGTAGTTAATTATCTAGAAAAAAACAAGACAAGAGTATGAAGTGAAGAAGGTTGTTGTTGTTGTTGATGATGTTGTTAATAACGGATGTTTTGTTGTGTTACGATGATAACATTGGAATTGCAGAAAGAAAGAGTTTGGGAATGTATTTGTAGTGTTTTCAAAAGATTTGGATTTTTTGGAATGAAAGAGGTAAGTTACAATTTTCGAGATTTTCAATTCAACATTGGATTACGTAAAGTTGTTACTATTATTATTTATTATTATTATTATTATTATTATTAAATCTTCTGAGGGGACTCTTTAAAAATATCAAATAAAAAAATATTTTTTATAAAATTTAATTATTTTAACTTTTAATGTATTGATTATAAAAAATTTACGATTTTAAGTATTTAAATAGTGTGTCTGATGTACTGTTTAGCATTTCCCTTACTATTATTATTATTGTTATTTTTTCTTTTTAAGGGAAGTATAGTTTTGACGTGAATGTTACATAATCATGTGCGTTGTACCCACGCGTTTTTTTTATGTATTGAAAAGACTCAAAAGAGGGATTGTTTGATTTTTCTGTTGGGAGTTTGTTTCTTGCTCTTATTTGGTCAAAAATACAGTAAATTTACTTGTTGGAATGGTCTGTTGGTTTGACCAGAATAGAATGTTCCTAGAATGTGTGTTCTTATTGTAAAAATGACCAGAGTTGACGAGTAAAAACCTAGGGAAAGATCGGTAAAAGGAATTTTTTTAGTAATCTACCACTTTATTAGAAAATATATTTTAATAATATTATTCAGATGTACAGTATACTAAATATTAAAATGTCATGTTTTTAAAAAAAATTATAAGGTAAGAACTTTCATCCATTAAATGGACAGATCCTCTTAAATTATAAAACTTACATCCATTAAAATGACAGAATAATATTTTTTATTTATTTTTAAATTAATGAAATTTATATTATAATTTTTCACTTATTCAATAGATGAAGTCTATTCTATTTATAACACTTTCTATTTAATTGACGGATCTCTATAATTTTATTCTCTCTTCTGATCATTCAGGTGTTTAACAAATAATTGTTTATTTAAAAGATGATATTTTATTATTATTATTGAAAAGTATAATAAAATAATATTTTATGTGAAAAAATAATGTAGGACAGTTTAAAATTCCGTTAAAGTGAAGCGTATGTATCCTATGAATTTGAATTCAATTTTGAATATATAACAATATTAAAAAAAATTTAAGGAAATTTTATTACTGATTATAATTTTTTTTTAAATCGACTAATTAATTATTGGAGTTTGCGCGGTGAAAATATTCGATTTCTATTTTTTTAAAATACTTATTGTTTTTATATTAACCAAAAGGGAAAGCATGAAGAAAAAAATAGAGTATTGAGCTTTTGCTTTGCATCACATCGTATGAAACTTTAACTAAGCCCTATGCAGAATCAACAAATTGTATAATCAATTTTTGAAGGGGAAATGCAGTCCACATACACGACCAACTATTATGGTCATCTTCTGATTGAGAGATTAAAAAGAATAAAGTTGAGGTTTTTGTGTTATTGTTGTGGGACAGGAGGACCATTACTCTAATTATTATTAGTGTCTATAGACAGTTGTAAATATGAAACTTTTAGGATCGTTTAATGCGCAGAATAAGAAATAAGATAAAATATTTATATTATATTATATCTCAATTAATATTTAATTATACAATATAATATGATAAATTAATCATAAAATTAATCATATTTGAATTCATTAATTCAAATTGTTATCTTGAATATGACTCTGATTAGAATTTGATAAGATAGGATAAAAAAATAATTTATAAACTTATTCTATAAAATATAATTTAAAATAAAAATAAAAAATAATTAAAAATAAATAAAGATTAATTTGATATTAAAGTAAAAAAATATTAATAAATAATATTTTAAAAAATATGTATGATTGTCATAAGGATTAAGGGTAATTTTTTAATTTTATATAATATAAAAAATTACTAAAGGTAATTCTTTTAATTTTATATTAATTTTTTAACCTTATTAATGATAATTTTTTAACTTTATATAATATAAAAAATTAAAATCTAATAAATTGGAATATTTAAAAATAAAATAATTATTAAAATCTTAAAAATATGAATACTAATTTTATTTTTTATTAAATTTTAATATATTTTCTTACAATGTTTACATATTATATATATATAAATACTTTTATTTTGTTTATCTAATATATAACAAAATTCATGATATTTTTCAAAAAAAAGTGAAATTATTTACTCAGTAGTGTCTATGATTTTTTTTAATTATAAAAAATTATTGTTCTGGACTGGGCCCGACAGGCCCAAAAGCATTGCAAAGGCCCAGTCCAAATGGACTTACAAAGGCCACGCCGACCAAAGAGTGAGACCGTGCCCGACGCGCAGTCGCTGGCTCGACGATACGCCTCCAGCTCGACATGAGGTGGTCCAGCACCACAGTCTGAGGTCCAGCTCGACGTTACCTCGAGCACCCCAGCTAGGGAAGACTCAGTCCACTGTTCCCCCAACGATACTCCGAAAAGACCGCGTCTCCGTCCGCCCGCACTTCACGCAGAACATCCAGGAAGGGGACCACGTGCGGGTCCCCACTACGCACGTAGAACCTGGCAGTTCCTCCATTGGGCCGAACCTGCCCGGCCCAATGAAGGAACCTTGGCCCAGCGCTGGGGGCTATAAATACCCTCTGCTTCCAGAGGGTCAGGTATTCATCATTCTAACCTTACACTTGCTATTATCTGCTCGTACTCCTACTTACTTCAGCATCGGAGTGCCTTGCAGGTACCCCCCCCACCTCGTTCAAAAAAGCTTTCTGCTCGGAGCCAGCCGTGACGGTCCATTTCTGATCAGGTCAGATCAGTGGCGCCGTCTGTGGGAAACTAGCTTCCCCGTCTAACGAACAATTCTAAAGACCAAAGCTCAATTCAACTACCTGTCATGGCTGATCCAGCTCGCGACGAGCAGCCCGTCCGTGTCGCCGACACTAATAACGGCACCGCGGACAAGAATGGACACCTCGATAACCCCGGTGATCCCGGCCTCAGTACCATCCCTGTGACAACCGCCCCTGGACCTTCCTCCTACAGGGACGGGGCTACTGCATCATCCTCTTCGACCCCTCCAGCACTCGAAGACGACCCGGTAGCTCTCGCTCATTACAGAGCTGCCCGGTTCTATGAAGTCCCAGTTCCCGCCGGGGCAGATGCCACGACTCAGGCACTGTTCGCGGCCATTAATCAGACGAACTATCTCATCTTCGCCCAAGGAGAAAGATTAAGGGCACTTGAAGATGATCGACGACCCCCGAGGAGGCATCGGAGGCCACACTCTCCACCTCCTCGGGTCACAGAAGTTCGACACCCTTCTCCCCCGCGGAGACACTACAGGGAGAACTCCAGGAGCCCCTCTCCCCGGCCAAAGCAGAGGCGGCCCTACTATGAGAGGCAGCCCGCCGTCACTGCTGGAGAACCCAGTCGCGACCCATCAAGGCACGACAAGAGGCACGCCGGGGACGGGCGTGTGACCTTCAACCACCGAGCATCACGCTCGAGGGAAACTCAGCACGATCATCGTGCCAGACATAACTACAGGACCCCTTCTCTTTCTCCGGAGAGGAGCGACGAGGACGACCCCCGCGGTCCCCTGTCGCAGGCCATCATGGATGCACCCATCCCCCCGGGCATGGAGAAGCCCCCGCACCTGAAGGAGTATGACGGAGTAGCGGACCCGGTCGACCACGTTGACGGGTTCGAAGCCATGCTCCACTATCATAATGTCGGGGGGGCCCATCAAGTGCCGTCTTTTCCCATGACTCTCAGAAAGGCGGCCATGGACTGGTATAAAGGACTCGCCCCGGGCTCAATTACGTCGTGGAGGAACCTGAAGAACCAGTTCATCAGTTCCTTCACAGCTTCTCGGCGCCATCCGAAGACCGAGGCGGCCCTCGAGGCCATCATCCAAAGACAGGATGAAACCTTGAGGGAATTCATCAACCGCTTCAACCGGGAAGCAATAAAGGTCCCCTGCGCGGACCATATGAAAAGATACTTGCTGGAGAGGGGTCTCCTCCCCGGCACAGAATTCAGAAAGGCTGTGGGTATTGAGCCACCTCCAACTTTTGATGCCCTCCTCGACAAGGCCCGAGCATACATGGACTACGAGGAGAGGGAAGCTGCCAACAGGGCCCGAGACTCCAGGGCTCGCGCTCCCAACAACAGCAGCAGCTCACGACAAGAGCCTCCTCCTCGACGTACCGGGGAGAAGAGGAAAGAAGACCGACCCCGGGAGGCCCGGGAACAAAGGGGCCCCTCGGGCCGTTTCACCGAGTACACTCCGCTTACAGCTTCCCGCGAGCGTATTTTGGCGGAGTGTGCCAGTACAGATTTCAGAGACGGTGGCGTCAAGCGTCCCCGACCTGCTCCCGCCAAGCCAGGGGCAGATAAAAATAAATACTGTCAATACCATAGGAGTCATGGTCATTTGACGGAGGACTGCGTCCACCTCAAGGACACCATTGAAACCCTCATCAAGGGGGGAAGGCTCGCACAGTATAGGCGAAACGACGCTCCCCGTCGTGACGCCCATGAAGCCAAGGAGCCCGAAGAAGACGCCCGACCATCAGACGAGTCGGTGCCTATCCAGACCGCCTTCTCGGTAACCAGGCCCGAGGATTTCGACGTTCCCGAGCTCCTGCAGGAGCCCTTGACAACACACAGCAGGTGGGAATATTTCCCCTCCGCCATGGCCATCAACAGGGGCGGGTTCAACGACCTCACCATCAATTCGGCTAAGAGGAAGTTGGACGAGCTGGTCGACATAGCTCCTCCACAAACTGTAACGTTCGAAAGGGTGAAGGGCAGGTCAGAGCCCATCACCTTCTACCTGGAAGAACTCCCCGGCGGAGCCCCGAACGCGGTCATCCCCTTACTGATAAGGGCAAAAATGGCCAATTTTGACGTGCATCGCATCTTGGTCGACGAAGGGAGTTCCGTCGACGTGATGTACAGCCAACTGTTCCGGACCTTACAACTGGACGACTCACATCTCTCTCTGTATGTGGGTTCGGATCTTCAAGGCTTCAACGGCTCGACTTCCAAACCCTGGGGTTATGTCGAGCTCCTGGTCACATTCGGCAAAGGAACGGCAACGCGACAGGTTAAGGTCCGCTTCCTCGTCATTGATTACCCGTCTCTGTACAATTGCATCTTAGGGAGACCGACACTGGCGGAGCTGACAGCGGTGCCCTCGACTGTCCATCTGAAAATGAAGTTCTACACCAAAAGGGCACGGGTAGCCACCATCCAAGGAGACCTCGCCGCTGCCCGCAGGTGCTTCAACGCTGCTTCAAAGGGACGGGATACCGTCGACGTAGGGACCAGACCCGCCAAAAGGACAAAACAGGAGCCCGACAGGAAAGCATCCCCCGAGGAAGAAGTCCAGAAGGCCCCACCAAAGGTCGACTCCATAGCCCTCGACGCTCGCTTCGACCAGGACGAGCCATCCAGCAGCGAGCAAATCCCACTCCGACCTATTCCGGACGGGGATTTTGAACTCGTTCCCCTCGGCACAGACCCGACCAAGGGAGTGAAGATTGGTAAAGACCTCTCCGACTTGGCCAGGAAGCAAATCAAGGTCTGTCTGCGCGAGAATGCTGATCTCTTCGCCTGGAGCGCTGCGGAGATGCCCGGACTCGACCCTGAGGTCGCCTGTCACCACCTCGCCATTGATCCAACCGCCAAGGCCGTAGTACAACGTAGGCGTAGGCAGTCTCCAGAAAAAACGGAGGCTGCTGAAAAAGCTGTAAAAGACCTCCTAGAGGCAAATTTTATTTCTGAAGCCCGATATTCCACCTGGCTGTCAAATGTTGTACTTGTGAAAAAGAATAATGGAAAATGGAGAATGTGTGTTGACTATACCGATCTCAACCGGGCTTGCCCGAAGGATGCTTTTCCTTTACCTAACATAGACATGCTGGTCGACAACTCGGCCGGCTACAAGACTTTGTCGTTCATGGACGCCTACTCGGGATATAACCAAATCCCAATGGCTCTGGGCGACAAACACTGCACGGCGTTCATGACCAGCTCGGGCAACTATTACTACAACGTAATGCCCTTCGGACTGAAAAATGCCGGAGCAACTTACCAACGTATGATGAACAGAGTGTTCAACAAACATATTGGAGACATGCTCGAGGTATATATGGACGACATGATCGTCAAATCCCGAGCAGACACCGATCACGCAGCTCATCTCAAGACAGTCTTCGCCCAAGCAAGACAGTGCAAAATGAGGTTCAACCCTGAGAAGTGCACGTTCGGGGTTAAGGCAGGAAAATTCCTTGGATTCTATCTAACAGAACGAGGGATTGAAGCCAACCCCGACAAATGTCGGGCATTCTCCGACCTCCCAACACCGACATCGAAGAAGTCGATACAAATCATGAACGGCATGCTGACGTCACTATCCCGTTTCGTCGCGAAGTCCGCTCAGCACGCCCTCCCCTTCTTCAAACTCCTTCGAAAGGAAGCAGCCTTCGAGTGGAACGAGGAATGCGAGCACGCACTTCGCCATCTAAAGCAGAGCCTGTCTCAGCCGCCCGTACTGTCTCGACCAGACGACGGGGAACCGCTGTACTTATACTTGGCCGTTTCGAACGAAGCCATCAGCGCATCCCTTGTCCGCGAGACCCCCGACGGGCAGAAACCTGTCTACTTCACGAGAAAAGCCTTGCAAGGGCCCGAAAGCAGATATCAGCAGATAGAAAAGGTTGCTCTGGCCCTCGTCAATGCTGCAAGGAGGCTCAGACACTACTTTCTAGCCCACACCATCATCGTGCGAACCGATCAGCCGGTGAGGCAGCTCCTGGGTCGGCCAGATATGGCGGGCAGGATGCTGAAGTGGTCCTTGGAACTCTCCGAATTCGACATTCAGTACGAAAGCAGGAAAGCCCTGAAAGCACAAGCCTTGGCTGACTTCGTCGCAGAGATGACCACTCACGACCTTCCCCCGGGGAAGGAACACAAGTGGACCATCTTCGTCGACGGAGCGTCCAGCTCGTCCGGTAGCGGCGCAGGGATCCTCCTGGAAAACGAAGAAGGCGTAGTGATCGAGCACTCCTTAGTTCTCTCCTTCCCGACGTCAAATAACCAGGCAGAATATGAAGCCCTGCTCGCAGGACTGAGACTAGCCGAGGACCTGGGAGCCCGCGAGGTACAAATTTACACCGACTCCCAGCACGTCGCCTCTCAAGTACAGGGAAGCTACCAGGCCAAAAATGACAACCTCATCGAATATTTGAACTTAGTCAAAAAACACATGGCAAAGTTCGTACGAGCAGAAATTTCTCATGTTCCCCGCGAGCAAAACACGAGGGCGGACATATTGTCCAAACTCGCGAGCACACGAAAGAAGGGCGGGAATAAATCCGTCATCCAGGAATCTCTGGCACGTCCAAGTATCGAACCACCCTCGACTACGGTCGAGATCCATGCCATCGGGGATGCCACGTCCTGGATGACCCCGGTTTATAATTTCCTGACAAAAGGAGAACTCCCGTCGAACCAGGCCGAAGCTGCCATAATCAAGCGACGAGCATGTTCCTATGTGGTTCTCAAGCAGAAATTGTACCGAAGAGGATTCTCCATTCCCCTCCTGAAATGCATCGACGAGTCCGCCATCCCCGACGTACTGCGGGAGATACACGAAGGGATTAACGCCCAGCACATGGGCGGTAAATCCTTGGCAAGGAAAGCCCTTCGAGCAGGGTACTACTGGCCGACGATGCAACAGGAAGCCAAGGAACACGTGAAAAAATGTGATAAGTGCCAGAAGCACGGAGATATGCACCTCGCCCCCCGCACGAGCTGAACACATTGTCGTCCCCATGGCCGTTCGCCTGGTGGGGCATGGACATCCTCGGGCCCTTCGTGCAAGGAACCTACCAGAACAAATTTCTTATCGTCGCCGTCGATTACTTCACGAAGTGGATCGAGGCCGAGGCACTCGCAAAAATCACCTCGCACAATATCCTCCGTTTCTACAAAAGAAACGTCCTCGCCAGGTTCGGAATTCCGCAGGCCCTGGTGACCGACAATGGTACCCAGTTCACCGACCACGGGTTCCGGGACTTCGTCACCAAACTTGGGACAAAACAACATTTCACGTCGGTCGAGCACCCTCAGACCAACGGGCAAGCCGAAGCCGCAAACAGAGTCATCCTCCGAGGGCTCAAACGTCGTCTAGGCGAATCCAAAAGAGGATGGGTCGAGGAGCTCCACAGCGTCTTGTGGGCATACCGCACCACACCCCACTCAACGACGGGTGAGACACCATTTCGACTAACGTATGGCACCGAGGCTGTCATCCCGGTCGAAATCATGGAACCATCCCGACGAACGGAGGAACCCCTCAACGAAGAAATGAACGACGAAGCACTAAGGGATGAACTCGACCTAGTCGAGGAAATCCGATCGGGTGCAGCCTTGCGCGAAGCCACCCTAAAACAACGAGTGGCTCTGCGCCACAACGACAAGGTCATCAAGCGCGAGTTCGAAATCGGCAGTCTGGTATTACGCAGGAACCAGAAAGATTCCCGCGAAGGGAAGTTGGCTGCGAACTGGGAAGGACCTTACCGCGTCCACGGCACCACGGGTATCGGGGCGTACTACCTCGAGCAATTGGACGGAGAGCCATTACCATGACCCTGGAATGCTGCTAAGCTAAAGCAGTACTACAGTTAGAAACTACCAACACCTGGGACCCTCAACCAACAGCACCCGCGCTCGGTCAACGAGGAAAAAACGTCCGACTTCGTATAAAGGCTAAGGTACAAGCCCGACATACGGCCAAATCGCACAGCATCGCGCGGCAAACGATGACGATCGATAGTGCCCGACGTGGACAGCTACACCGAGCCCCACCGTCGTTGTACCCATGAGGCAGAACACCCAGCTCGCGATGGGCAGTTCACGCCAAGGGCGAATAGTCCTGACCGGGCTTCGCGCCCGACTGAGCAACCTCGCTCCAAATGCCCGACAAATCGTCAAGAATGACGGGCCATCTAAAAGGGTCAAAAGGAAGTCTCTCCCCTCGAGCACAACACTTAGGTGACTCTGGCCGGCGATAGAAGGCCGGGCACATAGACAAACGGAAGACGGGCAGACTCGCTCGCCAAAATCACAGCCGCTTATGGGCACGCCTCGGGCCCATGACTTAGGCTAAAAATTCATGCAAATATATGATTTCAAACAAGGGCAAAACATCCAAAATGTAAAACAGCATTCAGATATAAATGCCCGAAGGCGATAAAACAATTATAAACCGACCAAGAAGGCCGGCGATGTTCATAACGTACAACAAACGGGCACGCAGGCCCAAAGAATACAAATGTCAAGGGCACGCAGGCCCGCTATCCTAGTCAGGTCTCCCCAGAACCATCATTGTTGGCGCTTGGAGAGTCGGGCGGAGGAACGATCACGCCATCCACGATCTGATGTGTGTGGCCGATACCCTCGGTAACCAGACCAGGGTTTAGCAAGGAGAGTTGACCGACCGCGGAGTTGAACCCATCCTCCAGGGCACCGACGCAATCTGCCTCGAGGAGCGGATATGGGCGACCAGCTTCAACCGACTCTTCAAAGCCACTATGTCCTCGGGCTCGTCCTCGGCAGGTTGCATGGCAGCGTTCATTTCCTTGATCCACTGGGCCAAGCGTCCGACTTCGGCCCCCAGACGATCCCTGTCTTCCCGGAGAAGCTCCCCCTCCTCGGCCAACTTCCCCGACTTCTCCTTCTCCAGGGTCAACATCTCCCTCTCAGCATCGAGCATCGCCGTCTGCTCGCGGAACATCTCCTCCGAGCATTCCAGAGCGATCTTCAACTTCCGCGAGCTCGAGGTCAAGGCCGCCTTCTCCTGCTCGAGTTCTTCGACACGGGCAGGATCCCCTCCTTCCTCGGATAGCACCAAAGCCATCTTGGCCATTTTTACCAGCCCGTCCATGCTGGCGGCCAGATGCGTCTTCCGGTCCTCTTTACTCATCTTTCTTATAGCTGCAGCCTCGTCGGCAACCACTGTCAGAGGGAATCTCTCGAAGAAGCCCGCCTCTTAGAAGCAAGGGGGGAAGGCGAAAGATTTAACGGCACTGGCGTCCTCGCCAACAGTCGGACCACTTTCCACACGGGTCCTCTTCCTCTGTATCAGGACGGCACTAGGGTCGACCTCTTCAACTTCTGGGGTCCCATCCGACGCGGCCCCCGAGCTTGACGGCGAGACCACCCTCACCGGCTGAGGAGCACTTGGACTGTGTGGTGGGCCCATCCTCGTCGCCTGTGGGGCCTTCACGACCCTCCTGCCTCGCTTCTGGTCGCAAGATAATTTCAAAAGCCTTTCATGACGACCAGCCATCGAACCTGCACAAAATAAAAGTCGGGTCAGTATCGAGCAAACTCATAGATAAATGACGAGCAAAGAAATTCAAGCAATAAACGACCTAGCAGACGGGAAGCCTGCCTGTACGTCTCGCACTCCACGAGTGCCTTGGTGTCGATCGGACGGGACTCAAACGTTGGGTAACCCTCTGCGTCCAGGATGTCGTCCCCTTCCCTCATAGCCCACCGGGCAGGATGGAAGCTATCGACAAACCGACAAAGGGCGGCGTACGCCTCCTCGTCCTCCGAGCACATGTCCCCGGCAGCAGTGTGGTAGTAACCAGTCCCATGCTCGTAGTGCCTGGATAGCCAGTGCACAGGGAACTTAGCCGTACGTGCCATCACAGGACTCCCATCGTCGCCCAAAACCGCCTCCCCGTCTTCATCGCTTAGAGCCTCCTCCTCCTCGTACAGGGTTCCTAAAGCCAAGGTGGTAACTGGCTGTACAACGTACCACTTGTCTTTGAAACCCCTTACGGAGTCCATATACATTTTGAAGAGTCTCCTCGACTGCTTCAGGGAGACCCAGCTATGTTTCCCGCCTCGAGACTGGCGCTGCAGGTGAAAAATCCGGAAGAAGAGCGGTATGGTCGCCTCGATCCTTAGATAGCGACACGTCAGCTCAAACGCCCGAATGAAGGCGAGTGAGTTTGGATGTAGTTGGGACGGGGCCAACTCCAGGTGAGTGAAGACCCCGACCTGGAAATCAGTGAAGGGCAGCCGCAGCCCAAGATCTTTGAACGCGATCTCGTACATCGCGAAGCTATATTCCGGATAAACCGAGCAGATCCTTGAACGGGATGATGGGCGCATGACTACGAAGTTCCTTTGGAAGTCGGGCTGGCCCTGGCCCGCCTCGATGACAGCGTACGGATTTTGGTCGTCTCGGCTGTAGATCGACGCGATCCCTCAAGGCTCGACGCCCACCCAATCCAGCAAAGGGTCAGTCACAGTATCAATCAGGTTGACCGACTCGTCGGCGCTTTGTTCTTCACGATCGTGGCGCCCGGAGGAGCTCGGCTCGTCCGCCATGGTTACCTGCAGACCACGGAAAACCAGTCAATTGGGCACGAAGCCATACGCTCGACAAATCACGTCGTCCCATTCACGACCACATAGTCTGTTTCCACGAATGGTTGCCTCCCCGACATCCTGAAACTCGATGTGCTCTTCCTCAAACCAACTACGCGGTCACTCTCCAACATGTCGACCCAAGGTATGAACATGGCGAGCCACACCATGAGGACCACGGCCAAGACCATGAACATACCGAGCGCGATCATGAATCAGGCGCCCTGGATCATGAAGACCCCGGGCAGCGCTGAAGTTTATCACCTAAAACTATGAATACGCCGACCACAAACATGCGTTTGCCGGTCCTAGGCATGAATATGTCGGGCTAAGTATGAGTTTACCGGGCTAATCCCACGCGCACAGCCCCTAAAACATCTACAAACGCCAAAAATCATGCATTTTAACAGGAAAATGAAGAAGATAGACCACTTACTTGAATCAAAAAGAAGGATTTGGCTACGAAGTAGAAGAATCGGTGACAGAAAGTCGCAACTGGAGAAGATCTGAAAGAGCAGCAGCAGAGAGAGCACAGAGAATAGAAACGTGTTATGGGGCCCAAGGTTCCTATTTATAGTGATGACGTGGAATGTCAAACGTCACCTCGGGCAACCACGGACTCCCTCTCCTCGACGCGCTGCTCCCAACGCAATGATGACCCTATCCCCATAGGGTGGCGGCACAGTTCCCGAAAGATACCTCGTATGCTCGACAGACGCGCCCGGTAAGGATCCTCCAGGCATCCACCGCGGAAGATGTCTCCGAGCATGACACGAGGAGGCCCTCGAGGGCCCACACCTCTGTCCTGGGCACGAGACCTCGATGAGGAAGCGACCTGAGTTCAAGTCATGGCTCCTCACAAAGGAACCACGACTTGGGGGGCTCCTGTTCTGGACTGGGCCCGACAGGCCCAAAAGCATTGCAAAGGCTCAGTCCAAATGGACTTACAAAGGCCACGCCGACCAAAGAGTGAGACTGTGCCCGACGCGCAGTCGCTGGCTTGACGATACGCCTCCAGCTCGACATGAGGTGGTCCAGCACCACAGTCTGAGGTCCAGCTCGACGTTACCTCGAGCACCCCAGCTAGGGCAGACTCAGTCCACTGTTCCCCCAACGATACTCCGAAAAGACCGCGTCTCCGTCCGCCCGCACTTCACGCAGAACATCCAGGAAGGGGACCACGTGCGGGTCCCCACTACGCACGTAGAACCTGGCAGTTCCTCCATTGGGCCGAACCTGCCCGGCCCAATGAAGGAACCTTGGCCCAGCGCTGGGGGCTATAAATATCCTATGCTTCCAGAGGGTCAGGTATTCATCATTCTAACCTTACACTTGCTATTATCTGCTCGTACTCCTACTTACTTCAGCATCGGAGTGCCTTGCAGGTACCCCCCACCTCGTTCAAAAAAGCTTTCTGCTCGGAACCAGCCGTGACGGTCCATTTCTGATCAGGTCAGATCAATTATTAATTCTTATCAATTTATAAATTTTAAAATATTTTATAAAATAATTTAAAAAATATATATAATTGTTTTATAAAGATAAATTTGTCATATATATATATATATATATATATATATATATATATATATATATATATATATATATATATATATATATATATATATATATATATATATATATATATATATATATATATATATATATATATATATATATATATATATATATATATATATATATATATATATATAGAATAAATTTTATTATAACTATTGCACTGATACTTTTGAAGACACTTATCATCTTATTTTCGAATGCTCTTTCGTTTGGACATTTGAAATTGTTCTCAGTTATTCTTGAGAGGTCGTTGAATCTCACTTTGATGCATAATCTTCTTTTCGTAATAAATTAAAATTGGAGTCCGCAATTTAAGTATTAAATTGTCACCACTTACTAATATTATTAGGGTATATTTAATTTTTCAGGAAAAATATGCGGTTTGAAAATAATTAAAGTATTATATCTATAAGTTTTATATCTTTAAGATTCACATTAATTTTTGTAAAATAAATAGGACATCAATATATTAGATAGGTTCAGTTAATTTGTTAGGAAAGAACGGGTTACTCAAAGAAGTTTTATTTGTATGTTGGGACATGTTGAGTTGAGGTGTTTCAACATCTGGAGCAACATGTCGGATAAGATGTCATATACAAGGTCATATGACATCGTGTCTGAGCTGATTTTGACTGTTATATTCTATTAAGTCACAAAGACAGAATATACTTTGAGGATATTATACTATCATATATGACTCTGAGTTGTAGATCAAGAAGAATCAAGAAGAATATTGACATTCTAAATATGAAGATAATTTAGGAAGATTTGATTGAAGACCTATTTTTATGCAGAATCTTCTGCACTTTTGCAACAGCTGATGAGCTGTGTTTGAAGGCATAAATCCAGTTGGGTATAGGTTATAAATAGAAGCATTATAACCTAAAGAAATGTATCAACCGAGAATTGTAAAGATGTAATCATTAGGATTGAGTCTGTAGCACTCTCTAGGAGAGTTGGTGTAAGTGAACCACTCGGGTTATGAGATGGTCATTGTGTTCTCACTCAGAAGTTGTGAAGCAATGAGTTGAGTATTATTCTTGGAGGAATCTTGTAAGCAACTCTAAGTTGTGTTCTTAGTCAAGAGTCTTGGCAAGACATTATCATGGAAGTGTGTCTTCCGTTTTGTTGTCATGGAAGTGTGTCTTCTTGGTTGTGTTTGATCAAATTGTTGTTTGTGATTGAAGAGGGATTGGGGAGGGCCTCATATCTAGGTGAGTCTTAGATAAAAGTCTATAAAGGGTAGTGATTAAGTGATTAGGCCGTAAACTGGAGGTTTGTTGTAGGGTCTATAAATTGATACTCTTTGAGTAGACTTATCCCTAGTTTGGTAGTCCCTAGAGTAGGAAGGTTGTTCCGAACTGGGTTAACAATTCTTGTGTGTTGTTTATTTCTTTCAGTATTGTTTTTATATTGTTTTACCTTGCCATAATGTTTAAGTCAGATCATATGTCTCGATATGTCATAGGACTTCTGAATTTCAATTGGTATCAGAACAGACATCTTGTCTGTTTCTGGATGAGATTCGTAGGGGGGTACTTTCTGGTTTCTGTGCAAGATAGAAGCTTTCTACTTAAAAGATGTTTGAACTTGGAGATTTTATATTGTTGTTTGAACGGTCCTTAGAATTGGAGGATGGATTATTCATGGAAGAGTGTGTATTGGACGTGTTTGTAGTGTTTTCAGGTATGTAGCTTTGGTGGGAAGCTACTGTGCTGTTTTGGTTTGATTTATTTTCAAACCTATGTTGACTCAGTGCACCTAAAGTATGGAGTTTGTGTGCAAGGGTTTGTTGTGCCTGAATAATGCTAAGGAGTGCTTGGTATGTGTTTCCATTGCATGGTATATGTTGTAACTCTGGTTGACATGGCATTAGGGTTTGGTCTCCTCGACATGTTTGGTGTGTGATTATATAGTATGTGCAAGACATTCTCAACTCACTCTGTGAAGTTTCCAACGATACTTGAGTTTTATCTCTCAAGTCCGCTCATAAAAGCACTTTTAATGAGTTTGTTGAAGAAAGATTCAGAGTCATTTATTTTGGCTTCATGCAGAGTCTTCCTAATACTTAACCTAATTAAGAAAGTGACTCTGAGTCTTGCTGTTGTTTGGTATTGTTGAAGCTTGGAATATTTTTGTGGACCTTGAAGGTGATTAAGGGTTATTTGTTTTTTGAAAGTAGTGTTAGGCTTTAGAACCAAGCTCTGTTATATGAGTTCCAGAAGAAGGAAACTAATGTCCTACAAAATATTGGGACATTGTGTCAGCAGGCGTGCAGATTCCTGTTGCATAACAGATGCTATGGATTCCAGACAAATGTGTGGTGATCACGTATGTTTGAAACCTACTCCTGATTTGGAGGAGGAGGTATCTGTGTCGTGCTTCTAAGATGTTTTATCCATAAAACACATCTTAGATTGGTGGGTTGAGTTATGGTCAACCAATTGTGTGCTTCTTGGTTCAGTTTATTTCTGATTCAAGTTAGTAGAAGTGTAGAGGCTGAGTTTTAGTGTCCTGAAGAATTTTGTTATCTCAGTCGGTTGTTTTCATATATAAAGGTCAAGTTCATATGTGAAGGAAATTCTCTCTGAATTCTAGAAAATTCTTTTGATCAAAGGAGACACATTTATTTTAGAATCTTGTTTGTGGCTAAGGAACAAATTGTGTTTGTATTAAGAGATTTATGTGGTGTGCACTAACCACATGTTGTACTGCTATTAAGGAGGGGAGTGTATTACTCTCAAGGTGTTCATAGCAGTTGATGAAGAAGAATCCCTAACCTGGAGTTGGAGATTCTTGAGATGTCAGATATAATGTCTTGACATATTTGTGTTGAGAAATTATTTTTCTCAACTTGGTTGACTGATGTTTCTCTCAAATAGGATGAGGATTGTTTACTCAAACTTGATATCACTTATCAAGTCTATGAGAACATTGAACTCTTGTTCTGTTAAATTGGAAGAGACACTCTAGGGGCTGTGTGCAATGGAGATACATCAACCTGAGGTAAGTTAATATTCTGGAAGATTAACTTACATTCATGATGAGTTGCCCAGAAGAACCGGGAGAAGCAGAGGTACTCCTGGACAATCTATTTGAAGGATTGATGATCATACAAAACCCTGTGTGTTGTTTTTTTCATGGTAGATGGAATCTCCTCTTTAGGTACAGAAGACTTGTGATTAAACACCTCAATGTCAAATAGGTGGTATGGATTTCATGCTTAAGGAGAAGTTCCTTGAGGTGTGTAATGTGCATGCTCAACTTGTGTTTTTTTATCTTGTCTTGAAGGTTGATCAACTACTGATGGTTGATCCTCTAATGTTCTCCCTCAAGAGTTTTGTTTGGACTTACTATGAGTATCATCTTCAGAACCATAGTATTTGGTAAAGTCCATGGATATGGGATTGATGTTTTATCTGATATTGGAACATCATCTCTGGTGTGTGTTGCTTCAGAAGGAAGCCTGGTTTGAAGATCATGGGGCGATTATTGTTGATCATCATTGAAGATGTGAAAAACACAAGAAGGGGGGGGGGGGGTTGAATTGAAAAACTTGAAATTAACAGTTCAATGACACGATATTTTTATCCTGGTTCGTTTGATCTCAAACTACTCCAGTCCACCCGTCAAGGTGATTTCGCCTCTCTCCAACAAGGTCTTAATTCACTAATCTCAACAAGATTATAAAAGCTACTTTAACAACTGTTAAAGTCTTCTTGAGTACAACCACAGTCTGGTTAATCTCAAGGGACACTTTTTCAATATAATTATACAAGATGTGTGTGTTGTTGTTTTTCTAACAAAAACTGTTTATCACAACTGTGATAAGTTACACAGGATTATGGCTTGGAAATGTAAATTAAATTGCTTGCAACTTTGAATATGCGTGAGTCCTTTTCCTTCTGAAGCTTTGGGCAGTCACTTTTGTAGTGCCCTTGCTCGTTACATTCATAGCAGATGATGTCCTTGTTGTTTGAATTTATGTACCCTGAAGAACCTTCAGATCTTCTGTGTCCAGAGGAAGACTCAAACTTTTTGTATTTTGAGGAGGATTCATTCTGATTCTCTGATCTTCTGGGATTTCTGAACTTCCTTTGTCTCTGCTTCCACAGTTGATTCACTCTTCTGGAGAGGAGAGACAGTTCATCTTCTTCTGATGAGGATCCATCAGAAGTTTCTTCCACAGCCTGCAAAACCTTAGAGTCGGATTTTCTGTTAGATTTTAAAGTTAATGGCTTACCTTGCTTTTGAGGCTCATCTTCTTCTAGCTCTATCTCGTGACTTCTGAGGGAGCTAACAAGTTCCTCCAGAGAAATTTTGTTGAGATCTTTGGCTAGCTTAAGTGTTGTGACCATTGGCCTCCATTGTTTGGGAAAGCTTCTGATGATCTTTTTAACGTGATCAGCAGTAGAATACCCTTTGTAAAGAACCTTTAGTCCAGCAACAAGAATTTGGAATCTTGAAAACATAGTTTCTATTGATTCACTATCTTCCATCTTGAATGCCTCATACTTCTGAATGAGCGCAAGGGCCTTGGTTTCTTTGACTTGAATGTTGCCTTCATGCGTCATTCTCAGAGAGTCAAACATGTTCTTGGCAGTTTCTCTGTTTGATATTTTCTCATATTCTGAATATGAGATGGCACTGAGGAGAATTATTCTGGCCTTGTGGTGGTTTCTGAATTCACGCTTTTGCTGATCAGACATCATTTTTCTGTGTATCTTCTGACCACGTCCATCCACTGGATGCGTGTATCCATCAGTCACCATGTCCCACAGATCAACATCATGGGCCAGAAAGAAACTCTCAATTTTGTCTTTCCAGTAATCAAAGTTTTCTCCATCAAAGACTGGAGGTTTTCCACTGAATCTGTCCTTGTCTTCATGGTTGTCATTGCTGATGTTTTGGCTTGGTCCCACCATAGTGTTTTTCTGAAGCTTGGATCTTGTACTGACACAGTTAAGTGTTTAAGCTCATAACCAGACGCTCTGATGCCAATTGAAGATGTGAAAAACACAAGAAGGGGGGGGGTGAATTGAAAAACTTGAAATTAACAGTTCAATGACAGTATTTTTATCCTGGTTCGTTTGATCTCAAACTACTCTAGTCCATCCGTCAAGGTAATTTCGCCTCTCTCCAACGAGGTCTTAATTCACTAATCTCAACAAGATTACAAAAGCTACTTTAACAACTGTTAAAGTCTTATTGAGTACAACCACAGTCTGGTTAATCTCAAGGGACACTTTTTCAATATAATTATACAATATGTGTGTGTTGTTGTTTTTCTAATAAAAACTGTTTATCACAACTGTGATAAATTACACAGGATTATGGCTTGGAAATGTAAATGAAATTGCTTGCAGCTTTGAATATGCGTGAGTGGTAATATGGCAAAATCCGTTATTGATTTTGAAAGCTGACTTTGTTTATATAGGCAGTGGAATGACGTTGATCATAAAGCATGTTTAATGTCATTAACACACTTTCCTTTTGGAGAAGATTCTGTCTAAAAGAAGCCATTGGAATTGATGTTGTCTTGAATGATCAGTAACGCTTCAGAATCTTATCTCCTTTCTTGCTGATGACGCTTCAGAACATTGATGACTTGGATTGGTATGTTCTTGTTCAGAATCAAAGTTTACTTTGATTAAGCGCAGGTTCTAGTCATCAATCTTCAGCGTATGTTCTGATTGCTTCAACGTGTAGCACTTATGTCTTATCTTCTGATGCTGATATGATCAGAACTTCTACATACATAAAACATAATTTTTAAGGTGCATATTTATTCTTTGTATTTTATTATTTATTCTTTGTATTTGTTATCATCAAAACTCTAACCAAGGGTTATAGAATCAAACTATGTTCTAACAATCATTGGATTCCTAAGTTAGAATGAATAACCATGATAGAGTATGAAGTCCAGTCTCTGACCAAGTCTGGAATGTTGTGAAGGATTCCCTTGTGCTAATAGTTGAAGAAGAAGGATGTCATATCAAATTTTCTAACATCTGAGTATCACCTGCAGCTGAGTGTGTGGGGAGGTTTTTCCTCTAATTACAAATACCTTATCGAAAACTGGGTATAAGTCTGATCTTGTGAAGATGTGCATGTTACTGATGATAAATACCTTGTCGGGAGTTGGGTACTTATTTGAGGTGTGAATGCAAATCTACTATTTGAACTATTAATTCAGATATTGTTGAGAGTTTATTTCTCTCAATGGTGTTCAGGTGCTTGCATTAACCTGAATGAGATGCAGAAGGTGTGATATTTTGAGATCTTCTTGTGTTTTTTTGGGAGCTTCTTAAAGGACTTCTCTGCATAATAAAGTCCTTTGAACTGTGTGTTCAAGAACCACGGTGTTTGGGTTCTGTGTTATGAAGCTGATGTTCTAAATGATGTTGTAACATCATGTTGGGTATGTTTTAGAAGATGCTTGAAGATGAGCATATGGAGTTAGATGCTCAAGCATGGTTGCCATCAGTGGTAATTCTGACTATGAGGATTAGAATGTACAGATTCTGATCTTGTGTATAGTAGTATGTTCTGGTAATACATAACTACTATCTTTTTGAAGTCTTCACTAGTATCAGCAATTGCTAGTGAATGAAAGGGCAGAAGAAGGCAATCAGATACTAAGGTCTGATCAGGATTCCTGTTGAAGTGTGGTTTCTTCTACTACAAGTTAGAGACAGTGGCAACCTGGAACTTATATAGCAAGCAAGCTAAGAGCATTTGTTCTGGAATATGTGAGAAACTCCAGATCAAGTGTGTCTTGTATGAATTTGTGTTTGAAGTGGCTGCCCTCCACTGTGAAAGCATGGAGACTTTCATGTTTATTTTTTTATGCTAAAATGTTTTGATCATCAGGAGCATTATTTATCCTTGACAAGGGGAGTCGAGTGAAGTACTTGTTTATGGTTTGTCTGCAAGAATTAATTTTTCTCTGCAGTGTTTGATAGGGCCTAGTGTATGATCTGTTAGGATATACCACTTGTAATGTTGTGGTATGTTAGGTTGTGTCACTCTTAAAGGATGAAAGGAGTGAAATTGCAGTCTGGTGGAAGGAACCGTGCTTATGCTTCAGAACATATTCAGGTGATCTTGTGAAGCATTTTTTTATGTTGTGTTGGTCATGGGTTTGTGTTTCAAGAGATAAAAGACAATGTCTGATTGGATGTCAGGAAATTATTCAAGACTTGTTCCCTGAGTGATCAACAGAGGAGTTTTATGTACAATTGAATTAAATATGTGTTATAAGGGAGAAGGAGTGGTAAGCTATGCATGTGCATGTATTGGGACTCTTTCTTTTCAACAGAAACAATTCACGACTATTAAAATCGTCCAAAGTTATTTTGGATGATGCACATTGATTTTGGTAGCAGTTTTTCACCTCAAATAACATTATCTTTGACCAAGAATATTCTTTTATTCAAAGATCGTTACTTACTAAGTAATTTCTCTGCTATTTATAAAGGGTTCTCCTGTCCTCTTTCACCATATGAGTGATCATCATCAGTATGGGTTTTGTTCGGTTTTGGGCAAGTTGTGCTTGGGTCTGGTGTTGTGAAGGTTTCCTTTACCAATTTTTGGCTAAAAAGGGGGAGAGAGGTGTTCAAGGTGCAGGTGCTCAGTTGTTTAAATCTGGAGGATGTTTTTCAGATGTGTCACAAAAGATGTTGCATAAGATGTCTAATCTTATGTCCTTTGGGTGAAGTCTTTTGTGACTTGTGTTATGAATTATGGATACAGTTGTTACATGTGTTTTGAGTTACCTGGGGTGATGTTTGGATACTTCTTAAGTTTCCTCTTATACCACAGGTAGACTGGTGGTTGCTTCCAAAGGGGTCTCTAATTTTCCATGGTTCTCTTTTTCCACAACCTTAAGGAAAGATTTATCCTTTTGTGACAAGGGATGGTTTCTGTTTGAGGGGGAGTATCAACTATCTTCTTCCTCATGTACACTAGTGATAACTCAGAAATGTATCGAATATTTAGGTTAATTTATATGAATTTTATCCTCATTTTAATTACCTTTATTATTCTTTATTCGTATTATGCCGGTATTTTCTATGTTTTCAAGAATTTGATGTTACAAGACACATGCGAAGAAAATCGGGAAAAGTCGTGCCAATCATGCTTAAATCCATATAAAGAGTGAACGATTATGAAGCTATGGGGTGTATGACAAAACAAGGCGTATCACAAGTAAAAAGGCCCTGAAGAATAACTGAAGGAAGGCCCAAATCCCCCCTAGCCCAAGGTATAACGACCGTTACACTCCCCTTGCCCAGGTGTAACGACCGTTACACCCTTGCCAGCTAAGCCCTTCCTACAAAATTGGACTACAACGATCGTTGCAGCCTTCCCCTTTTTAATAAGTCATGACGACCATTCAATCCTCCTTGAATAGAGGAGCGTAACGATCGTTACGCTAGGCAAGTGGGAGGAGAAAATATCTCAACTCCCACGCGCCTCCAAGCCTATAAATAGGACTTCAAATTCCCATTTCAAAGACGTTTTTCTTCTCTTTAATTTTAGTGTTACTCTGCCAAAAATATTCTCCACATTATTTATTTCCGCTTGTTATTTTTCATCAATCTCTGCCAGATACCTGAAGTGAGCCAAATATTCCGCCATATTATTTTCAGGTTTAATTTAAGTATTTTATTTATCTATGTCAAGATTGTTCGAAATGTTATGTTTATTTAAATTGTTTGATGATAATTATTTCTGTTGCGTTGTTATTAAATTGTTTAACATGCAAGGCTAGATTTATTCATCGGTATGTAAGGTCACATAGCTAACGGTATTTTGGCAACGCCGATTGATCAGTTCCTTTTTAAACGAATACTTTTCTGGTTTTAATTATCAATTCTAAAAATTAATTGTTTTGTTACGAGAGCAAAATACATATAGAAGTTAGGATCAATGAAACGAGAGTTTGAGATAATAATTGGATAGTGATAATTGGGCATTAACTTAAAATACAGCGAGAGCAATTTTAAGTTGATTAGGTTTTATTTGTTTTCAAAAACTATTTTTAAACTCTATTTGAAACAGCGAGAGCACTCACTTAGGTTTGATAGTAGGATCTGAATCAATAAACACGATAGTGTGAGAAGAGGGTTTTCAAACAAATACCTCATACTGAGAACTATTTTAGTAATCCGAATTAGGTCATCGGGTTGCTAAATCCCCGAAGCCCGACTATTACATACCGATATTTCCCCTTGAATCTGAACTAGATATTAATCAGTTAGGTTCCCAAACCCTAATTAATTATATTATTAGCCTTAGATTTACGTAGTAACCTAAGATAATGGTAGTTCGACATCCAGTCCCATGGGATTCGATAATCTTTAAAGCTACACGCGATATGACTGTATACTTGCGGTCTAGATTCTTTAAGACTCACAAAGTCGCGATCAAGTTTTTGGTGCCGTTGCCGGGGACTAACAAGTCGATATCGTAACTCTTTTAGTTACACTGTAGAGACTAAGGCACCACCCTCAATTGTATGCCAAGCACTCGCTCTAGGAGTGAAGGCTTAGTGCTACCGATTTCCGAACCTGAGCGCTATATTACTAGGAGACGCCGCGTATGAGTATCTCGTACAAACAATTCTCTCTCTCAATCTTCTATTCCTACTGAATCTGTTGAAGAACCAAACATGGGTGAACAACCACGTCCGCCAAAATCTTATGCTATTCCTTCATAGGATGAACCACATAATAGCATTGCTGCTCCTCCGATCGAGGCTAACAACTTCAAACTCAAACCTTCCCTGTTATCTTCTGTACAATAAAACCAATTTTCTGGAGGGTCAATGGACGACCCTAATATACATTTGTCGATGTTTCTGCAATACCAGATACAGTTAAGAACAATGGAGTCAGTCAAGAGGCGATGGGACTTCGTATTTTCCCTTTTTCCCTAAGAGACAGAGCCCGAGCTTGGCTCCAGTCTCTACCATCTAACTCGGTTACCTCTTGGGATGAGTTGAAGAAAGTTTTTCTTGCAAGATATTTCCCACCAAGTAAGACAGCTATGCCAAGATCCCAAATAAGCGATTTTAGACAAAAAGACAACGAGTCTCTTTTCGACGCTTGGAAAAGATACAAAGACATGCTGAGGCTCTGTCCACATCATGGCCTAGAAGAATGGTTAATCATCCATACCTTCTACAATGGTCTCCTTTATAATACAAGATTAATAATAGATGTTGCCGCAGGTGGCGCACTTATGGATAAATCCTACGTTGCTGCTTATGCTCTCATAGAAAGTATGGCTCAAAACCACTATCAGTGGGGGAGTGAAAGAGGTTAAGCAGACAAAGCTCCCGTAGAGAAAGCACCGAAAAAAGGCGGTATATACGAGATCAGCAGTGTTGATAGCATCCATGCTAAGGTAGACGCCCTCACCCAGAAGGTAGATAGTTTAACCGCAGTGCCTCCAGCCACCGTGGCTGCTATAACTCTGAATTGCGAGATATGCAGAGTACCTGGACATGCCTCTGCTGAATTTCAAATCTTAGTAAGAACTCCCCCCAACCAAGTAAATTATGCTCAAGGAAACCCTTACTCAAACACGTATAACCCTGGATGGAAAAATCATCTGAATTTCTCATATAAGAACACCAATGCGTTATATGCACCTGGCCAAGCACCTGCTATACCACCAGGGTATCAAAAGGCACCTGCAGCTGCTCCTAACATACCTAGGAAGTCTAACCTCGAACTTCTGATGGAAAATTTTATAGCTTCCCAAGCTCAAACTTACAAGGAATTTCTAAACTAAAATATTCACACTAGTGAGCAAATCAAGCAGTTAGTGAATAAAGTAGATGCTTTAGCCACTCATAACAAAATGCTTGAAACCCATATTTCGAAAGTAGCTCAACAACAAGAACCTACTGCTGCACCTGCTGGTACCTTTCCAGGACAACCTCAACCAAATCCAAAAGGACATGCTCACGCTATTATATTGCGAAGTGGAACTGAATACAATGGACCAATTGACCCCAGAGCTGAAAACCCAGCCATGTCCCAAAGTTTTAGAAAAGCGAACGAGGAGGATAACGAACCAAAATATAAGGAGAAGGTAGGTGATGGGGAGACAGAAGACAAGGAAAAACCTTATGTGCCTCCGCCTCCTTACAAACCACCAATCCTGTATCCTTAAAGACTTGCTCAATCTAGAAGTGCATGGCAGTTTAAGAAATTTATTGAACTTCTGAAGCAATTAAACATCACGATACCATTCACAGAAGCTATCACTCAAATGCCCTCGTACGCTAAGTTTCTCAAAGAAATCCTGTCAAAAAAGAAAAAGATAGAGGATAACAAGATAATTACACTCACTGTTGAGTGTAGCGCAATCATTCAAAACAAAATGCCTCAGAAGCTGAAGGATCCCGAAAGTTTCTCCATACCATGTAATATAGGTAAGTATGTCATAGACAAAGCTCTATGCGACTTAGACGCTAGTATAAGCGTTATGCCCCTGTCCATATCCAAAAAGCTTGACATGGGAGAATTAAGACCAACCAAAATGTCGGTACAACTAGCGGATCTCTCTGTCAAATACCCCGCGGGAATTCTAGAAAATGTTCCAGTACGCATAGGTTAATTCTACATCCTACAGATTTCATCATTATGGACATTAAGGAAGACAGCGTAACCCCTATAATATTGGGAAGACCATTTTTAGCCACTATTGGAGCTATTATTGATGTTAAAAGAGGAAAGCTAACTTTTGAAGTTGGAGAAGAGAAAGTTGAGTTTATCCTGACACAGTTCTTACAAGCACCAACTATAGATAATACATGCTACCTGATAGACATAATAGATGAATGTGTTAAAGTGATGGAGTCAGGAGAAGAAACCTGTGATCGGTGGATCTGGAACTGACTGTTTAACGCTGGTTCGTGAAATGTCGCAGAAGCAAGAGTCGCCACCGTCTTTTATTTTCTCCAAATGGAAAGGACAAAAGCACAGAAAAATTCCTTAAAGAGATTGCTCTCGGTTCGGGAGGTAGATTATAGAAAGGGAAGGTGTTAGCACCCTTTCTATCCATGGTTATCCATGGGCTCTTAGATACTTGCTCATTTGTGTTTTCAAAAATGGTTTGTTTGCTTTTCAACTGTGGGTTTTAAAAAAGTTTCTTTGAAAATTCCAGTTCGACTCTTGTATCGGTCCTCAAGAGTGTTTGAAAAATTGCTTTCGAAAGCTTTTTGAAAATGTGTTGGTGTGAAAAGTATTTTTGAATTTGTTTTGAAATTAGAGCAAGTATCTAGAGTCGTCTACCTACCCTAAGGAATCCGTCTGTGTAAATGTCCTTTAAAGTAGTGCCATCCCACCATTGAGAGGTAGGTAGCACCACCGTTGGAGGTGTTCGGGTCAATTCGAGGTTCGGGACATGGTGATCACCAGAGCAATGGAAAGACACCTTAGAAGCTACCCTCATGCCAGGTTCCTGGATCATGAGGACTTACTAAGACATCCTCTACTCGACGATCACCTTTCGAAGGTAAGGCAACAATGAGGCGTACCCTAGGGGTGGTGTGTGAATTTGTGTGTCGTTTTCATTTGCATTTATCTTGTCATGGTATAGATGATCTAGCGTTTGTTTTTTATTTTGTCCATACAGTCTTTCATGCTTTGATTTAACAATTAAAAAGTTGCGAGAAAAGTAAATTCTAAGCTATTACAAAAGGCGCGGGTCCACATCGCCAAAATTTCCAGGACCCGATTTGACAGAAAAATAAAGAAAGTAAATAAAGAATTAAAAGTGCGAGAAGTAATTTACATGGCTTCGGGAGAGGTACATAATTATTTAAATGACATAAAATAAATATGCAAAGAAATAAGAAATTACGAACGAGGGCGTTGGACCCTTTTGCAAAAACTAAATTAATAACGGAGTTAATTAATTAAAAGAGAAAGAACTTGTTTTTTGGTGTTTTTTAGTATTTTAAGATTTAATAGAAAAAATTAATTGAAGTTAAACGCTAACCCTAATTCTATTTTATTTTAATTTATTAAGAAGACGTTAAAATTTAACCTAAATTAAACCTAATTTTTATATTCAATTTAATTCATGAAAATAAATATTTAATTATTTTAATTATTATAAAATAAAAATAAAAAGGATGAAAAATTGTTAATTAAACCCTAGTTCTACATTTTTTTGATTTATTATTAAAAGAATTAAAATTAACTCCTAATTTAAGACTAATTTTATTTACATGCAAATTTGCTTATGAAAATACTAAAATAAATAATATTTTATTATTTTTTCTCTTTTCTGATTTTTATGCATTTTTATGTTTTGTGAAAATAATTGATTAATTCAAAACAATAAAGAAAATAAAATAATAATTAAAAATGAAATATAAGGAAAATATAGAGAATTGCAAACCAGGGGGGGTGGTGGTCCCCAAATAGGAGGTTTAGTCCAAGCATTTTGAGCCCAATTCAATTCCTGGCCTTGTGGACCTTTTTTATTCACGTGCAGAGGCGTTGACTGGGATCCACTATGTTCCTCAATTCTTAGCCTTGTGATTATTGAAGCTGGGCACGTGGACGCTTGATTTAGGAAGATGTACGGTGCGCTCCACTTTTGAAACTGCATATGAACATGTATTGCAAAATAATATGGAAATAACGTAGACCTGGGGCTCGAACCCATGTCATATACATTGCCAACGTTCTCGCTTACCAACTGTGCCAACTAACGCGTTTCATTAATAAGCAACTAACAATCATTATAAAAATAAAACAAAAGGTTAGTGGATCCACGCGCGAAAATTCAAACCAGCTTATCACGTTTTGCCACGACTTCGTCTTCTTCATGTTCCTGAAAACATAAAAGAACAGGCAACGGTTTTCATGACGTTCTCTTAGGCCGTTTTTGGGAAAATAGCGATTAGGCCTATAGTGTTCATAAATTGAGCGCGAGTGTTGGTTTCTATTCGTCCAAACACGTTGAATCCACTGGCCTTGGTCTCAGCCTCCAATTTTGCCTTATTTCAAAAGCCCTAATTCTAAGGTTGAAGAACCCTAAATATCAACAATGGCATAATCGCGTGTATAGCTCAAAAACACAATTGAATACATGGGTTAGCTTCAGAATCAAATGAGGAATAAGAATCAATAATTGAGATGCCATAAAAATGCATAGATTTCAAAGTACGATTATGAATTTTCCATGAAATATCTTGAATGCTGTATACCAATTCCTTGCGTTTTGATGGTTGTTTTTGATTGGAATATGTCCAGTGACCTTCAAGGAAGCTAATGGAACAAGAATTATGTCTTGAATCGCCCTGGAAGTGAATTTTCAGTTTTGACTTTTTTAGAGAAAATTTCAAGCTCTTTTGATGCCTTTCTGCGCAGCTCCGTGTGTTCTTGCACTAGGGTTGTATTCAGGCTTTTGTATTGAGTCCATTAGGTCAAGAAAAATCAATCAAATCCATTGCATTCATTGATTTTGGAAATTTGATTTTCTAAGATTTTTTTCAATCTTTTTTTCATGCGTTTTTGGTTCAAATCATCTCCAATCTCTCCAAATCTTTCCTTATCTGCATATGCACGAAATCTTGAGGCTAAAACATGTACAAAAAGATTTGTTAGGTTAAGTTAAATATTTTCCACATATTTAATTGATTTAAGTGAATTATTATAAATAAAAATTCAAATAAATAAATAAAAAATGAGAAAATACTTCCCTTTGGGCCAAGTGGTCGTGCACATGCCATGGATGATGAATTATGGAGGAAAAATGGGCCCATTAGCAATTTTAGGTCATTTGAATCAATGTTGACTTTTCAAAATATCCAAAAATTTCCCAACTTCCACAAGGCATAACTTGCTCAATTTTTAAGCTTTTCTCATGTTCTTGGACATTTTGGAAAGGTCTTTGAGTCCTCTAACCAATGTCTTTGGTCCCATGTCATTTTGATTTACCAATCTCAAGTTATGGCCTTTGACTTAAAGTCCCTTTTTGTTGACTTTTGAAAATGACCTATAATGTTGAAATTGATAACTTTTTGTGAGAGCATTTCTTGGACTTGAAGTATGAAGATGAGTTGTAGGAAATGTCTTTCTCTTCAAAATGAGCTTTGGATGGAATTTTTCTGATAATCCATGTGAAAGTTATGCCCTGGTCAATTTCAGTTGACTTTTTCAACTGTCCAAATAAGGAAACTTTTGCATTTTGATGATTTCTGAGCCAAATTTTGAGAATCATGATCAAGCATTGATCAAATGATGTTTGTGGCTTCAAAATGATATGTTGACCAAAAATTTGAACTTTTGACTGTCAAATGACCATTTTGCCCCTACAGTTGACTGTAGTGCAATTAGGGTTTTTGACTGTGCAATTTTGTACTGAATGTCTTGAAACTTGGTATGAGGATGCTTGACCATATTTGTAGGCATATGAGACTTGATTGGGCCCTTGAAAACTTCCTTTTCTTGATCAGACTCAGAACCCTAATCTTGACTGTATAGGAGACCTTTGCACTGTGCAACCCTTGGGGAATTTTGTGACTTGACTTGGCAATTTCTTGAAGAATATGGGAGGGAAAATTTTGGGGTACAACAAAACCCATTCCGAAATTATGAAGATTCCGATGCCCTTAATCTTTGAAGATTATGATTGGTCTCCTGAGTATCCAGATGACAGTTTAAGCGAATGCCTAGCGCTGACACCAGATCATATGCCTTGTCCGAAGAAACCCAACTTGGAACTTAAAGGTTTACCTAAAACCCTAAGATACGAATTCCTAGACTCCGAACTTAAAAGACCCGTGATAGTCAATGCTAACTTAGGACAAACTGAGACAGAAAAGCTATTGCATGTCTTAAGAAAATATGCCTCTGCTTTAGGATATAACATTGTTGATCTAAAAGGTATAAGTCTTTCCATCTGCATGCATCGCATTATGCTGGAAGACGACTGTGAATCTTCTAGAGAACATCAAAGAAGAATTAACCCGATCATGAGCACGATGGTCAAGGATGAAGTAACCAAACTTCTGAATGCAGGTATCATTTATCCAATCTCATATAGCCAATGGGTTAGTCCAGTCCACTGTGTACCCAAGAAGGGAGGAATCACAGTCACGACAAACAAAGCAGGAGAACAAATAGATGAAAGAGTCGTGAGTGGAGCCAGAATGTGCATTGACTACAGGAAGCTAAATAAGGCGACTCGAAAAGACCATTTCCCTTTACCTTTTATCGACCAAATGCTTGAGCGATTGGCTAAGCATTCTTACTACTTCTATTTAGATGGTTATTCAGAATTCTTGCAAATATCAATCCACCCTGATGACCAAGAAAAGACAACGTTCACGTGTCCTTATGGTATGTTTGCTTATCGGCGAATGCCGCTCGGACTATGTAATGCGCCTGCAACATTCCAAAGATGTATGATGGCCATCTTCGCTGATTTTATAGATGATATCATGGAAGTATTCATGGATGACTTCTTTGTATGTGGGCAAAGTTTTGAAGGATGTCTGTCAAACCTGGAAAGGGTACTGGAAAGATGTGTACAGGTAAACCTAGTGTTGAACTGGGAGAAATGCCATTTTATGGTAAAACAAGGGATTATACTTGGACACATAGTTTCTGAAAAGGGGATTGAAGTAGACAAAGCTAAGATTGAAGTAATAGAAAGCCTCCAACCCCCAAAAACCGTAAAAGAAATACGAAGCTTCTTGGGCCATGCTGGTTTCTACCGATGCTTCATAAAAGATTTCTCGAAAATATCTAAACCTCTGACTAACCTCTTAATGAAAGAAGAAAAATTCATCTTTGATGATGATTGCTTGAAGGCGTTTGAACGATTAAAAGCTGCTCTCATATCTGCACCTATAATGCAACCACCGAATTTAAATCTGCCATTCGAGATAATGTGCGACGCGAGCGATTATGCGGTAGGTGCAGTCCTAGGACAAATAAGAGAGAAAAAGCTCCACGCAATCTACTATGCAAGTAGAACTTTGGATTATGCACAGATAAATTACGCCACTACAGAAAAGGAACTTTTGGCAGTCATTTTTGCATTAGATAAATTTTGTTCCTATCTAGTGGGCGCAAAGATTATTATCTACACTGACCATGCAACCATTAGATATCTATTAGCTAAACAAGATGCTAAACCAAGATTATTAAGATGGATATTACTCTTACAAGAGTTTGATTTGGAAATCAAAGACAAACCTGGATCTGAAAATCTTGTGGCCGACCGTTTATCTAGAATGGAAAATCTTAAACCTGAAGAGATACCTATTAATGATGATTTTCCATATGAACACCTGGTAGCCCATATAGGATCAAACAAATAATGCCCTGAATTTTGCATTAATGATAAGACAATTGAAGTATTGGAAGAAATATCTACTCAAATTTCACTACCCTGGTATACTGACTATGTCAACTATTTAGCAGCAAAAGTTCTTCCACCTGATTTAACTTATCAACAGAAGAAGAAATTCTTTCACGATCTCAAACACTATTATTGGGACGAGCCCTTACTATTCAAGCGAGGCCCCGATGTTATTTTCCGTTGATGCATTCCTGAGAGTGAAATAGAGAGAGTCATATCTCATTGTCATGAATCCCCTTATGGTGGACATGCTAGAACCTCAAAGACTTGCTCAAAAATCCTACAAGATGGCCTTTATTGGCACAGTCTATGGAAAGATGTACATGCTGCAATTAAAAAATGTGACTGGTGTCAACACACTGGTAACATATCTAAGCGTGATAAGATGCCTAAAAAGGGTATCCTAGAAGTAGAGATATTTGACGTGTGGGGAATTTACTTTATGGGACCTTTCCCATCGTCTTCTGGCAACAATTACATATTAGTGGCAGTAGATTACATATCCAAATGGGTAGAGGCTGTAGCCTCTCCAACAAATGATGCACAAGTAGTTATTAGGTTATTCAAAAACATAATTTTTCCAAGATTTGGTGTCCCGAGATTAGTCATCAGTGATGGTGGCTCTCATTTCATTTCCAAAATTTTCAATAAAATCTTAGCACAGTATGGAGTCCGACACCGCGTAGCAACACCTTACCATCCACAAACAAGTGGGCAAGTGGAAGTCTCTAACAAGGAGATTAAGAAAATACTTGAGAAAATTGTTGCCACATCTAGGAAAGATTGGTCATTTAGACTACATGAAGCATTGTGGGCATACTGAACAGCTTACAAGACACCCATTGGAACCACGCCTTTCAAACTCGTTTATGGTAAATCTTGCCATCTACCCGTAGAACTGGAACACAAAGCCTATTGGGCCATCAAAACCCTGAACCTAAGTTACAAAGCCGCTGGGGAAAAGAGAATTCTAGACATCCATGAATTGGAAGAGCTTAGGCTAGATGCATACGAAAATTCCAAAATCTACAAGGAGCAAACTAAGAAATGGCACGACAAATGCATCTCTAGGAAAGAATTCAATAAGGGTGATGTAGTACTCCTGTTTAACTCTAGACTTAAACTATTTCCAGGGAAACTTTGCTCTAGATGTCAGGACCTTTTGAAGTTACTAAAGTACTTCCAAGCGACGTTGTAGAAATCAAAAGAAAAGCCAGCGATCCGTTTATTGTAAACGGGAAACGTTTGAAGTACTACCATTGCATCGAGAATAGGGAATACTCATCTAGTTTAAGATTTATACAGCTGCCGGTTGAGTCACTAACATAGATTTTCGATTTTTAATATAGGTCGAGCTTCCGACGTTAAACAAAGCGCTTTGTGGGAGGCAATCCACCCTTTTATTAAAATTTTATTTACTAACAATTTTTTTTATGTTTCTCTTAAAAAATTTACAAAATTTTCTTGTTCTTTTCTTGTTTTCTATTTTTAGGCATTAGGCCGATGCTGATTTAAAACTATTTTCAGATTAACCACATGATTCATATTTGTTTTCCTTCACTAATTTTCGCTATGGACTTTTCTGACACTATGCCTGTCACCTTCGTGAGTGATGCTCAACAGAAGTGTTATGAGACGCTTGCTCAGAGAGAGATGTATCCCAACATCTTCGTGCATGACCCCACATTGTTCGCATTAGGAATCATGGAGAGTGTTCGCTTCATGTTTAACCAGATTGGTTGGGATTATTTTATTCATCATCAGCAGCCTACCTACTGCAACTTGACGCTGGAGTTCCCCAGTTCATTGCATTACAACACTGATATTGGTTTAGGGTTGGCCAGAGGTTTGGTTTCCTTCAGATTGTTTGGTTTCACCCACAGGTTCACCATCCGTGAACTTGCTGCTTTGCTGGATTTCCCGGTTAGTGTTGATGTTGTCATTGCTATTCCAGATGACAAGTATGTGGACAGCCAGCTTGACATTCTTGGGGAGCGATATCTTATATGAGACAGGAGAGCTCTATTCCTAGGCATTCTTCAGAGATTTATAACCCCGCTATTAGGTATTTCCACATGATTCTGGCGTTTACCCTATTTGGAAAACCTCAGAATGATACCTCAGTGTCTAATGAAGAGCTGTTTATCTTATTCTGTGTGTTTCAGTCCAGACCGGTAGTTGGTGCATCTTTTATGATTGCTCGCCTCCTGAGTATAGCCCAGGATCCTCATCGCCCGATTTGTGTTGGTGGTTTAGTGACTATGATCACTAAAGCCCTATTTTTAAGAGAGCCACTGTCCCGTCTGACCCCTGCTAGTAGTTTTACCCCACTAGACCTTACTTTTTGTTTTAATGTTGAGATGATCAGACATTTAGAGCCGAATCAGTTTCAGTTGCTGATACTTCATGAGCCAGTATACCACTTCACACTTCCTGAAATTGCACGGTCCAGTGTGCACGATAAGAAGAACTAGATTTATGACCTAGAGGGTATAGCTGAGAATGACATGGAAGAAGAAGAATCCGATCCTTTGACACCGCCCCCATTATTATGATCCTCTAGTAGGTTTAAGCAAATTTGATCCTGTGACACATCCTTCTCTTGACCGCCATCCAATTTGCGATCCACCATCAGCCCCAGCTGTTGCTGCTGCCCGTATTCCTCAGACTGATGTTGCTATTGCTATGGATGCTATCACGATGGAGCTTACTGATATTCATTCTGATATTACTACCCTCCGTCGAGATTTATATGGTTTTATGGATCTTGTTACGACAAATATAGATCACATGTTTCATTCTAGAGGTGGCTGATCTATGACTTTAGAACATTGAGGACATTGTTTTCTCCGAGTGTAGGGGATGAGTGTTTATTCAGTTTTTAGTTTTTCTCCAGCATCATTTTTTTAGTTGAATTTATTTATTCTAATTTATTTATTTATATATTTATTTTTTTAGTTGGATTTATTTATTCTAATTTATTTATTTATCCATTTATTTATTTTTCAGAATTATTTATTTATTTATTTCATATTTTTAATTTTTAATACTTACTCCTCATTGAGTTATTTTATTTTATGATGATACTATATCATTGTTCCCAAAATTAAACATGCATTACACCCAATTGTCACTTCATTATCTCCTATATTTTTAAATTTATTATTCCCTCTAGACATGAAGTGACACAACACTGTCATGAGGTGAAGCATCATCCAATAGAGATGTTAGAGATAACGATGAGGAGTGATCTTTGTTTTCTTTATCCCTTACATTTTTATTATTTCTTTAAGTTTTCTGTTCGTTTTCTTTCCTCACTTTATTTTTCGTATTGAGGACAATGCTCAGTTCAAGTGTCGGGGAGGAAACCTTTGTTATGTTTTCTACTTTTCTAGTAAGTTATTCGAATTTTTGTTATTTCCATTTACATTCAATAAAATAAAAAATTCATTTCCGTAAGTTATTTGTACTTCAACACTTTTCTTGAACCATACATTTTTTGTTACTCGACGCATTATCTCGGTACATTCGAAAAGTATATAGGTTGCTCACAATTAGGCTACGCTAGAAATTTTGAAGTTGATTCGACAACATAATACCGCCTTGACACCTAAATCTTCTAGATTATGTAAATCAGTTTGAGTGGTTATGATACCAAAGCCTTAAGTTTTAGTTTTGGATCGACCCGAGTAGTTTATACTAGCAGTCAACACCGTCTTATCCACAAACTACGTAGGGAGCCGATGAATATAAGTGACTGGTCCTAAAAAAAATATCAGTAAAGAAAAAAAATGCTAAACATCAAAATATAATAGGGAATGCGCCAACTAAGTTAGGTGACCCTCACCAAGTCATTTAATCCAACAGCTGCGGTACCTACAAAAACTGATGTAATAACCAGTTGTAAGCCTGTTCAGTGGTATCTGGTGCTGAACTTGGTAGGGCGAACTACGGTTCGATCCCCCGAGACTTATAATCTGGAAAAGAAACAAGGGTTATTAGCTTGCGTACCAGAAACCCGTGCATAAAGGACCAGAATCGCTAACCGGCTACTCTACTATGTGCGTGCGAAAGATAAAGGGCTTAATGTGATTGTGCTAGAATGAAAGCGGTTGATTTCGAACGAAAAGAATTATATCAAGCTATGATAGCGTAATTCAGACGAGTTTGCATAGGATGGAGGATTTTGACCATGTCATATGGTTTTGTGTCATTTATGTATCATTAATGTCGGAACCTAGTTCCATCTTTCTAATGTATCGCCCCTTAACCATGTACGATTCGATTTGTGTCATGCGATTGTGTCAGAGACCATGCGTTAAAATATTTTTACTCTATTATTTGCTTGAGGACAAGCAAAGGTTCAAGTGTAGGGGAGTTTGATAACCCGGAAATGTATAGAATGTTTAGGTTAATTTATATGAATTTTATCTGCATTTTAATTAGCTTTATTATTCTTTATTCGTATTATGCCGGTATTTTCTATGTTTTCAGGAATTTGATGTTACAAGACACATGCAAAGAAAATCGGGAAAAGTTGTGCCAATCATGCTTAAATCCACATAAAGAGTGAACAATTATGAAGCTATGGGGTGTATGACAAAATAAGGCGTATCACAAGTAAAAAAGCCCTGAAGAATAAATGAAGGAAGGCCCAAATACCCCCTAGCCCAAGGTGTAACGACCGTTACACTCCCCTTGCCTAGGTGTAATGACCGTTACACCCTTGCCAGCTAAGCCCTTCCTACAAAATTGGGCTACAACGACCGTTACAGCCTTCCCCTTTTTAATAGGTCATGACAACCGTTCAATCCTCCTTGAAGAGAGGAGCGTAATGACCGTTACGCTAGGCAAGTGGGAGGAGAAAATATCTCAACTCCCATGCGCCTCCAAGCCTATAAATAGGACTTCAAATTCCCATTTCAAAGACGTTTTTCTTCTCTTTAATTTTAGTGTTACTCTGCCAAAAATATTCTCCGCATTATTTATTTCCGCTTGTTATTTTTCATCAATCTCTGCGAGATACCTGAAGTGAGCCAAATATTCCGCCATATTATTTTCAGGTTTAATTTAAGTATTTTATTTATCTATGTCAAGATTGTTCGAAATGTTATATTTATTTAAATTGTTTGATGATAATTATTTCTGTTGCGTTGTTATTAAATTGTTTAACATGCTAGGCTAAATTTATTTATCGGTATGTAAGGTCACATAGCTAACATGATTTTGGCAACACCGATTGATCAGTTCCTTTTTAAACGAATACTTTTCTGGTTTCAATTATCAATTCTAAAAATCAACTATTTTGTTACGAGAGTAAAATACAGTTCGAAGTTAGGATCAATAAAACGAGATTTGAGATAATAACTGGACAATGATAATTGGGCATTAACTTAAAATACATCGAGAGCGCTTTTAAGTTGATTAGGTTTTATTTGTTTTCAAAAACTATTTTTAAACTCTATTTGAAACAGCAAGAGCACTCACTTAGGTTTGATTTTAGGATCTGAATCAATAAACACGAGAGTGTGAGAAGAGGGTTTTCAAACAAATACCTCATACTGAGAACTATTTTATTAATCCGAATTAGGTCATCGAGTTGCTAAATCTCTGAAGCCCGACCATTACATACCGATATTCCCCCTTGAATCTAAACTAGATATTAATCAGTTAGGTTCCCAAACCCCAATTAATTATATTATTATCCTTAGATTTACGTAGTAACCTAAGATAACGGTAGTTCGACATTCAGTCCCTTGGGAATCGATAATCTTTAAAGCTACACGCGATAGGACTGTATACTTTCGATCTATATTCTTTAAGACTCACAAAGTCGCGATCAACCAACATACTTCAGGAAGTTTTACTCCTTTTCTTGAAGGTGTTGCACGTTGGTGTTGAGTTTATGTGTTGTAATAGGAGTTTGTTTAGAATGCTAAGAAGATGTTGAACAAAGATGTCCTGACATCTTTACTAAATACCGACTTCATATTGCTGTGTTGTAGTGCTTAGTAGTTTCTTAAGACTAATTTTTTGTTGTGTATTGTTGTAATCTAGGATGTAATTTTGTATTATTTGTTTTAGCCAAAATTTGCCAAAGAGGGATATTGTAAGTTCTATATCTTTAGGATTGGCATTACTTTTTGTAAAACAAATAGAACATCAATATGTTATATAGGATTTGTTAATTTGTTAGGAAAGAACATGTTACTCAAATAAGTCTTATTGTATGTTAGGATATGTTGAGTTGAAGTGTTTCAATATCTGGAGTAACATGTCGGATAAGATGTCTTATGCAGGATCATACGACGTCGTGCCTGAGCTGATATGGACTGTTAAATTTTGTTAAGTCACAAAGACAAAATATACTTTGAGGATATTATACTATCCTATGTGGCATTGAGTTGTAGGTCAAGAATAATATTGAAGAATATTGACTTTCTAAATATGGAAATAATTTAGGAAGATTTGATTGAAGACCTATTTTTATGCAGAATCTTCTGCAGTTTTGCAACAGCTGACGGGCTGTGTTTGAAGGCCCAAATCCAGTTGGGTATAGGTTATAAATAGAAGCATTATAACCTAAAAAAAGGTACCAACCAAGAATTGTAAAGATGTAATCATTAAGGCTGAGTTTATAGCCACTCTCTAGGAGAGTTGGTGTAAGTGAACCACTCGGGTTGTGAGATGGTTATTGTGTTCTCACTCAGAAGCTGTGAAGCAATAAGTTGAGTATTGTTCTTGGAGGAATCTTGTAAGAAACTCCAAGTTGTGTTCTTAGTCAAGAGTCTTGGCTAAACATTATCATGGAAGCGTGTCTTCTGTTTTGTTGTCATGGAAGTGTGTGTTCCTGGTTGTGTTTTATCCAATCATTGTCTGTGATTGAAGAGAGATTTAGGAGGGCCTCATATCTAGGTGAGTCTTAGATAGAAGTCTATCAAAGATGGTGATTCAGTGATTAGGTCCTAAACTGGAGATTTGTTGTAGGGCATATGAATTGATACTATTTGAGTAGACTCATCCCTGGCTTGGTAGCCCCAGAGTAGAAAGGTTGTTACGAACTGGGTTAACAATTTCTGTGTGTTGTTTATTGCTTTTTAGTACTATTTTTATATTATTTTACTTTGCTGTAATGTTCAAGTCATATCAGATGTCTTGACATGTCATAGGACATCTGAATTCTGTCATACCTGAATTTTAATGTCTATTATGTTAAATCAAATTAAACAATATATTTTCTTATCAATAAACTTTTTTAAAGAACATATGCATTTTTGTATTCGAGAGTTTAAGATAATTAAACTTTTAGGTGTTACTTATCTGCTCCAACTGCTCTAAAAAATATTCAAGTTAACTGAATTGCTCCTCTAAAATATTGGATTAAATACAAAATTGAATGATACATCTAGAGGATCCTCGAGCCTCTTTACACGTGCGAGTATTTATAGAAACTGTAGTGAATTTTTATGGATATTTTTACTAACAATTTTAGTGTTTCTAACTCTCTTTATGTGATGGCTGACATTTTATCTATTAAAATTGCCCATGACAAAGGTTGGTATAACCTTTTTATATAATGTGACTTTATGCTTGTTTATCAAGTTTTATCTAATCTAAAGATCGTCTCTTGGAAATTTCAAACTAAATGGTCAAACTAACTTTATTTAATATGAAACATTTATTTTAAAGTCTCTCATGTATACAAAGACATAATATTTATTTATACGGTCTTACTAACACTGCTTTTGGTAATAAGGATTATTTAGTGTAATAGTTTATCAAATTGTATTAATCATTAATTCTTTATGAACATGTGTGAATTACACTCTTTAAGATTTCAGTAAGTTTTTGTTTTAGGCATAACTTATCTAGAAATAGATGTGGATTACCTTTTTTTAGGTTCCATTAGGTTTTTGTATGGTATGCATTATTCTCTTTTTTCTTTATCGAGTTTTATCCCATCAGATTGTCATGATAAGATTTTTAACGAGACATTTGCTTGTAATTATTTCTTCTTTAGGTTTAGGCCTAAACCCTCAAAAAAATTATCTCTTTTGCAACTATTTAATATTATTTTAGTTTAATAAATAAAAGTTATAATCAATTGTTTTTAAACACCAATTATTGATGAATAGTTAGATTGAGCTTTATTTGTGAATGAACCGTGATGAATTGATTCATCTTATTAAGTCCGATGAAAAGAATTTTCACTTAATCATCTAAATATTTCATCATTTCTCTATTAAACCATTAATAATGTGATTGAAAACCTAAACATTTATGAGGGTAATGATCTTTTCATGCTTTCGATTTCATCAACTCCAATTCTAGTGAATTGCTAAGGTTTTGTTTGAGAGTTTGGAGATGGGAAGGGAAGGCTCAATGAAGAAGAATAGAGGTGGAAATAAAGGGGAAATCTAATATTTGAAAAAAAAATTTGTAGATTAAAAATTAGGCATTGTTGTAGAGGCAAAATGTTGTAGTGATTGTTGGTGTAAAAATGTAAATGTAGTATATTTGTGCCAACAAAAATTCACAAGTGATAAGCGAAAATTATTGATTCACCAAAATTGTGAATATTTTATCAAGACTAAAGAAATTATACTTGATGTTAGGTAACAAATTATATAATTGTAAAAAGGGGACACACAACATAATTGAATTGATTGTATAATTATTGTAAAAATTGATCAAACAAACTAACATATAGAAATTCTAATAAGAGAAACAAGTAAGTCTCCTATCAAATCCTTTTCCATTTTCATGTGGTTAATCTATGTCTTAACCTATAATGATACCTTTTATTTGACAATTATTTTACAAAATAGTTGTGCGTGATATCTCATCATATAACATGTCTCATATTATTACAAATTTCTAAAGTCTTGTGCGAAGCCGCAATTGACAAAATTATTTTGATCGAGCATAAAATACATATACCATGATTGCATATAATCTAAGTGTAGTGATTATATACAACTTCCCGATAATATTTTGTTTTAATAGAGTTATCTATAGTTAATTCTCATACATTATCTCATAAAAGGGAAAAAACTTTAAATACAAAATATTATTGAAAAACTATAAGAAGTAGATCATTACATAGAGCAAATATAAGCAAATTAAATGGTTCACATTATTAGGGGAAATTATGTCAGACATGTGACTTCGTACACAAGAAGAGGGGTAAATTATGGAGGTTTGAAAAAAGTTGATTTAAAACAAAAACATTTAGAATATCATATTTTAAAAATAATTCAAAATGATTGAGTAAATAATCAGTGAAAAAACTAGAAAATAAAAAGAGATAAGGAAAATAGAAAAACGTCAAAGAATACAAGTTTGACCTAAGAGTGATCTACTCTTGTCTCCAAGAATTATTCTTGAGAGAATGCACCAAACTTTAGAGCTTTTAGAAGGATTCATCCACAAGCCTCCTTATACAATGAAATGAAGTTTTTTTCAGGCCAACTTCTAACCAAATAGCAAACACGACTTAGAACGGTTAGTCTCCAAATCAAAAGATTTTTTTAAGGTTGATTTCAAACTAAACTGAGAATTTTAAGTTGGTTGTCCTCTGAATCGAACTGAGATTTTACATAAGCTGGCCACAAATCAAGTTAATATTTTTAATGGGTTGATCTCGAACCTACTGAGTTTTTACACTAGGTTAAACTCAGAAAATAAGAGAGATTTTAATCGGGATGATCTCGAACCAATAGTGATTTAAACAGGGTTGAGCTCAAGAAACTTTGTAGATATTTTCACTGGTTGATCTTCACGAACCAAAGGAGAAACTTTCTTTAAGGTGAAACTCACGAACCAACCAGGGACTTCCTAAGACAATCCCATTAATATACAAGAGCTTTTAACTTGTTTAGCTCATACTTATAGGGTTAATCGCAGTTCTCTGATTATTCAACCTCTAAAAAGTGTATTACCTTAAATATCAAGTAACATTGATAAAAACATCCTATTTCGAGGGAAAGACACAAAATTGTCATAATTTTTTCTCTACAAATCATTTGACATGAGAGTTGATTAAAGCAACGAAACTAATTAATCCATTACAACCTTATCATCTCAACCTACTAAAAGGTTAAATGAGCATCGCAAATCATTATAAACATTGGGAAGCATCCTCAATAAGTGTTTTGATCACGTCAATTGAAATACACCATCAGCGAACATACTTGAATCACAAGCATAAGCATTATCAAACTCCATCAGACACAACTTGATTTAATACACACTAAGGCTTCAGTTAAAGTTGCAAAGCATCCCTACAAAAAAATAGATTTCCACCTTTGGCACCCAAATCCTTCTGGGTCTTGGTGCGTTATTAGTTCTAAGAGGTATAAGTTTACTACCTTTATACCTTCTTACTTTATCCTAACAAAAAGGCGTTGGCAAACTTTATTGCAAAACAAGCATTTATAAATAGGGGGATTTAATTTTTTTCCTATTTAATCTCTTGCTATGTGATCTAATCGTTTTAAAACTATAATCTAATTTTATTCAAGGAAGGCTTTTGATTTGATAAGATCAAATCTAGATTTTCTTTTTTCTTTGTAAATTTACTTAGGGTTTCATGAAGATATTTCACTTCCTTCTTCATTGAGACACATATCTCACATTTACTAGCTTAGTTTCTAAGATTATTCATTTCATATATTAGCATTTCATTATTATCCTCTAGAAACTCAATAAGTCTTTAAGATCTACGTTACACTTTTCAACCTTATCACGTTACTAAATTAATTTAGCATTTAACTTAAAGAGTTACTTGTATGATAACTTTTTAAACTCATAATCTTCTTCCTGAAAATCTTTCAAGCAAATTTGTTCATCTTTTTTGTTGGATGAAGATTTTTCGAAGATTCTACCGTGATTGATTCTTCAAGATCTTTCATTGATGTTAAGTCTCTGAAGATATTCCTTGTTGATACTTCTTTCTCATTTCTTATTTCGAATATTCCACTTAATGAAACTTTGTATTCTTTATATTCTCTTCTTGATGAAGTTTCTCTGTTAGATGTGGAATTCTCCTAGGATCATTTTTTCACTGAGATTGTTTTTTCAAAAGAGACTACTAGAGTTAACATTTATTCTTCTTATTCAAAAGAGTTATTTTATGAAGTTTCTAGAGATTCTTATAGGTTTCATCTCATTCCTTCATCTCTTATCAGTTGTATAAACTTATTAAGGTTCTTGACGATTTCTTCCTTCTTGATTTTTCTTTTGAAAATTAAAGACATTTTGATTTTTCAATTCAAGGTTTTGGATCAGGTTTCTGATTCCAATTCTTAACTCTCAAATATTTGTTAACAACTAAAGTTATAACACGACTTCTAATAATTATACATTTTGAATAACGTTTGTAAAAGTAACATGCACACTCATTTTCTTTGCCCCGTGTGTTACTTTTCTCTTGTTCGATACTTGGATATACTACATAGATCATTTTAAGAGTGTATAACATTTCCTTGACAGGATTTCAATTAAAGACTTAAAAAAAATTATTTTCAGTTTCAAACTTTCTCTTGTCTTCTACGATCCAAAGAAAAATAAGTTTATCTACTACTTCACCATTAACATAGTCAGTAGGGATAAACATACCATATTGGTTATTGTTTAACACAATTCAAGATCAAAACTTTAAATGAAAATTTTAAATATAGCTTTCTATAATTAAAACATATCACCATTAATCCTCTTGTTAAAATAAGTGTTAACGCCATCTTCCTCTTGAGACAATTAGTCTTTAAACATGACTTAGACTCTGATACAACTTATTGGGCATGTGACTTCATACACAAGAGGGGATGAAATATGGAGGTTTGAAAGATGTTGATTTAAAACAAAAATATTTGGAAAATCATAGTTTGAAAACATTTCAAAACAATTGAGTAAATAAGAAATGAAAAAAAGAAAATAAAAATATAAGAGGTATGGGAAAGATAAGAACACTAGATAATATATTCTGCATGCAAATAGTGGCATGCGAACATTGAACGAAGTAAAACATATTTCAAAATTAAGGAAAAACTTGATTTCCCTAGGTACTCTACATGAAAATGTCTTCTCCTACATATCTTATGGAGATATGGATATTCTAAAGGTTAGCAAGGGTGCATTGTATGTGATGAAAGCAAGCAAAATTGCAAGTAAAAACTACAAACTATTTCGGGAATACTATTGTAGATGATGTTGTATCAGTTGTGTTGAGTATGATAATGATGCAATTAAACTCTAGCATATGTGTCTGGGTCGTCTCGTTGAGCATGGGATGATGGAACTTCATAAGAGAAATCTATTGAAGGGTATTCGTATTTGCAACTTGGAATTGTGTAAGTATTGCATACTTGGGAAACATTGTCGTGTTTGATTTAAGATCAGAAAGCACAAAACAGAGGGAATAGTCTATGTGCATTTAGATGTGTGGGGCCTACCATAGAGGTTTCCATGGGTGATTCTAGGTATTTTGTAACTTTCACATATCTTATAAATAGGTCACCACGGGCTTCATCGGAGAAGAATGTTGTAGAGGAGGTATGGATAGGTAATCCCATTGATTTTGATAATTTAAGTATTTTTAGGTTTCCTGCTTATATGCATATATCCAGTTATGATCGATCCAAACTTGATCTAAAGTCGAAGAAGTATGTATTTGTTGGTTACACAAAAGGTGCGAAGGGGTTCAAGCTATATGATCTGATTAAAAAGAAGATGGTAATCAATAGAGCTGTTGTTTTTGAAGAGCAGTTAAGGTTGAAGAAATTAGTTGCAATAGGTGTATTAGCATATGAAGATGAAACTTCCAGTAAACAGATGATTCAAGTGGATGTTGATTCACTATCAACGAATAATTAGTAGATGGTTCCTGAACAATAGGAGGAATCAGGCTTTGATACTAAAATTGACCACGAACCTAAAGTTTTAGGTGGAGTACAAGAGTATATTATTGTACCTGACAAAGTGCACCATTCAACCAAGTCATAAAAAAGATATGGGTATGAAGACTTGCCAGCCTATGCATTTCTTACTATTTTTGGAGACCCTTATACCTTTTGAGAGGCTATAGTTATCCAGGAGAAATATAAGTGGATAGATGCAATGGTGTATGATATGGAGTCCTTGAAGAAAAATTGTACATGGGAGCTTGTTCAGTTTCCTAAGGGGAAAAAGGAAATCAATTGCAAATGGGTGTTTAAGAGAAAACTGACAGTAGCAGAAAAATAAGGGAAAAAGTTCAAGGCTCGTCTTGTATCAAAGGGGTACTCACAATATAAGAGGATTTATTATGGTAAGATTTTCTCTTCGATCGTTATACATAATTCTATTAGGGAAATATTATCATTGATAACCATCCCAAACATGAATTTAGGGCAGATGGATGTGAAGATAACATTTCTTCATGCTAATATAGATGAGCAAATTTACTTGGAGCAGCTAGAGGGGTTAAGTGTCACTGGACATGGCAGACTAGTTTGTAAATTGAAGTCTTTGTATGGTTGAAAGCATACTCCAAGACAATGTCACAAGGGCTTTGATTCATACATGCTTAAGATTGGCTACATAAGGTGTGAGTATGACTACTGTGTTTATGTTAGGAGCCTTGATGATGACTATTTTATTTTCCAATTATTGTATGTTTATGATACGATAATTGCTGCTAATCTTTTACATATTATAAATGAACTGAAAATCATGTTGGGAAATAATTTTGACATGAAAGACTTATGTGCGGCTAAGAAGATTCTTGGTATGGAAATTCACAGAGATATAAGTGGTAAAAAAATTATGGCTCTCTTAGAAAAGTTGTGTTAAAAATGTGCTAGGAAAGTTTGACATGAGTAATTTGAAGGTTGTGAGTACTTCATTGGCAAATCACTTTAGCCACTCATTGGATAGGTGTCTAAAGACAAATATAGAAGTTGAGTATATGTTAAACGTCCCTTAGGCAAGTGTTATTGTTTGCATAATGTATGTTATAGTCTGCACTAGACCATATATGGAACAAGTTATAAGTCAAGTTTGTAAGTTTATTTCCAAACTAGGAAAACCTTATTGGGAAGTAGTCAAGTGAATTTTCAAGTACTTTAAGGGTTCTACGAGTTATGGTATCATGTTTATCAATGAACAAGATGATCATTCAGTTGTAGCATATGTTGAATAAGACCATGCTAGTGATATGGATGATAGAAGATCATCAACTCAATCTTTAGTGGCCATGTCGACAACTGAAGTAGAGTACATGACGGTAGGAAAAACTTCCAAATAAGACTTATGGCTTACATCATTGGTTAGAAAATTTAGTGTTAAACAAGGTGGAGTTTAGTTGAATTGTGATAATCAGAGTGTCATTTATTTGTCAAACAATCAAGTGTATCATGTTAGGACCAATTATATTGATGTGAGGTTTCACAATACATAGGTTTTCTTGCATCTGAATAAATATTACTTGAAAAATTTCATACTTCAGAGAATGCAACTGATATATTGACTAAGCTAGTCACCACTAACAAGTTTAGGCATTTTCTGGACTTGTCACATGTTTATCAGTGTTAATAAGAAGGTGTACCTCCCCGATTTTCAAGATGAATCGTTATGCAAGAATACTTCATAGAGGTTTGATATTAATATGGTTCATATTGTTGAAATAATCACGGGGTGTTGAGATAAGTATGGGTCGTATAGAGTATAACTCATATTACTGAGATAATTATGGATTGAGATAATTGTTTGATGAGGGAAATTGGAGATTAGGATTTTAGATAAAGTGAACCCTAGTGTTGTACCCCAAAATTTGCCCTCCCATATTCTTCAAAATTTGCCAAGTCAAAGCTTCAGAAATTCCCCAAGGGTTGCACAGTTCAAGGGCCTCCTAACAGTCAAAATTAGGGTTTTGGTTCTGACAAAGAAAATGAAGTTTCCAAGGGTCCAATCAAGTCCCACATGCTTATAAACATTGTCAAGTATCCTCATCCAAGGTTCTCTCACCGTTCCTGTTGAGATAGTAACCACCCCTGGTTCATCACCATTTGAAGCTCCAGATTCAGCTCCTGTAACCAGTCAGGACACATCTACATAAAGAATTTGAAGACCCGCTCTTATAACAGGCCAGGTAATCATTTTCTTTTGCAGGTACGCAAGTTCTCGCTAAGGAATCTCTTACGCGATCGACACCCAGAAGGCATCTATAAGCCCATTCGTTCATTCATTATCTCTTAGCATGGCATCTATAAGCCCATCATCCTATCCATCAATCTCCAAATGGCATCGGCAAGCCCATTCCCACCATCACACTACTATGTGAGCGCAAATTTCTGGGCACTCTAGTGTTCAATCATCTTCCACCTTCGGATTACGAAAGGCACGTCAGCCAATCTGCATCCTCAGGTCTAAGAAGATTGAACATGGGCAACTGTTGCACCCCAAAATTTGCCCTCCCATATTCTTCAAAATTTGCCAAGTCAAAGCTTCAGAAATTCCCCAAGGGTTGCACAGTTCAAGGGCCTCCTAACAGTCAAAATTAGGGTTTTGGTTCTGACAAAGAAAATGAAGTTTCCAAGGGTCCAATCAAGTCCCACATGCTTATAAACATTGTCAAGTATCCTCATACCAAGTTTCAAGACTTTCAGCATAAAATTGCACAGTCAAAAACCCTAATTGCACTACAGTCAACTGTAGGGGCAAAATGGTCATTTGACAGTCAAAAGTTCAAATTTTTGGTCAACATCTCATTTTGAAGCCACAAACATCATTTTATCAATTCTTGATCATGATTCTCAAAGCTTGGCTCAAAAAGTCTCAAGATGCAAAAGTTTCCATATTTGGACAGTTGAAAAAGTCAACTGTAACTTGACCAAGGCATAACTTCCACATGGATTATCAGAAAAATTCCATCCAAAGCTCATTTTGAATATAAAGACATTTCCTACAACTCCTATTCACACTTCAAGTCCAAGAAATGCTCTCACAAAAAGTTATCAATTTCAACATTATAGGTCATTTTCAAAAGTCAACAAAAAGGGACTTTAAGTCAAAGGCCATAACTTGAGATTGGTAAATCAAAATGACATGGGACCAAAGGCATTGGTTAGAGGACTCAAAGACCTTTCCAAAATGTCCAAGAACATGAGCAAAGCTTAAAAATTGAGCAAGATATGCCTTGTGGAAGTTGGGTAATTTTTGAATATTTTGAAAAGTCAACATTGCTTCAAATGTCTTAAAAATGCTAATGGGCCTCTTTTTCTTCCACAATTCATCATCCAAGGCATGTGCACGACCATTTGGCCCAAAGGGAAGTTTTTTACCATTTTTTATTTATTTATTTGGATTTTTAATTATTAATAATTCATTTAATTAAAATAAATAGGTGGAAAATACTAAACCTAAGCAATCAAATCTTTTTATGCATGAAATAGTCTTAAGATTTCGTGCATTATCTGATTTAGAAAGAATCAAGTCAATTGACCATGATTGGAACCAAGTTTGCATGAAAAAGATTGGAGAATATTTGCCATGAAAATCAATATCCATTCCATCAATGCTTTGATTCTTTGGACAAAAAACTCAACCCTAATCTCTCATACACATATATACATGCTAACCCTCGTGCCCATAACCTCCCAGCTGCGCCATACCTCCATAACCAAACTTGAGTTTTTTGACAAAAATTCCAAAACTGAAAACTAGGTTCTAGGGCGATTCAGGCTAAAATAACTATTCCATTGTCTTGCTGAGACATCAAGGAAGGTGCCTGGATCAATATCATAGCCTGAAACATCAAGAATTGGTATCTCAGAGTCAAGCTTTTCACGAAAATTTCCATAATCGAATCATGAATTTCATGCATTTTTCGTGTGTTTTCTTTATTGATTTACATTGAGTGATTGATTCTAAAGCTAACTGCATATTTTAATTGAGTTTTTGTGCCAAATTAGAGGATTCACCATTGATACAGGTTAGGGTTACCAAGCTTTCAAATTGGGCGTTTCTGAATCTTGTAAAATTAGAACACTTCAGGGCCATGGTTGAAATCAGCTTGCTTGGACGATTTGGAAACACTCCTCGCGCCTAATTTATGTGGCCATATGGCCTATTCGCTATTTTGAAAACAAGCATATTTTGGGGGGGTTTAAAACCCCCGCTAACCCTTTTATGTTTCAGAAAAAAACAAAGCCAAGGAAGAAGAAGGGTATGTGGCAAGCGATGGTTGGTCCATTTAAAATCTTAGCGCGTTTTTTGAGTTAATGATATTAGCGTGTTTTATTCCATATATTATTTGTTGCCCACTAATACTACAAAGAAAGCCAATAGAATAGATGGTGGATGCGTTGTCATGTAACCACTGGGACCTGGGTTCGATTCCCAGGTCCCTCACCTTGTTCTATATTTTTCGTTTCGGTGTGATCTCATGCAAGTTCCCCTCAAAGGCCTACCATATACTCCTCCTCCAGGCTTGCCACGCACATACTAAGACCAATCCAAGGGGCATGGTTTGAAGATCATCATGGACACAAGTCAAAGATGCCACATGCTAGCGTCAGAGTCAAATGAGGCCATAGACAAATGGGCCTAAATTACTAAGCAAAACCTCTAATTTGGGGACAGACCCCCCATGGTTTGCCTTTCTAATTCTTTTTCTCATATTTTTCTATTTTTGTTTTAATTAGTTTTTTTTTTTTAATTTAATTCTTCAATTTAATTATTTTCATAAAAATATAAAAATGACATAAAAATAAAAAAAAGACAAAATTACAAATATATTTTATTTTAATATTTTTTAAGTAAATATCATTAATTAATTTAGCTTTGTAAAATTAGGTTTAATTCAAACATATTTCTTAATTAACTTAAAATTTGTAGAATTAGGGTTTTAATCAATTTTTATCCTTTTTCTTTTCTTTTCATTAATAATTAATTATTTATTTTTATAAATCAAATTGCTTTAATTAATTAGGTTAATTTAGGTTTAACTTTAATATTTTTTCTTAATAAATAAAAGTTATAGAATTAGGGTTAATTTAATTTTAATTTCAGCTAATCTTCTCATTAAAAATTCACAATTCCAAAAAACTCAAAAATAATTTCTTTTTTATTTTAAGTTAATTAATTTAATCATTTAATTTAATTTCATTAAAAAGGGTCCAACGCCCTCGTTTCCAATTTGAATTCCAATTCGCGCATTTTATTTATTTCCTTCTTTTAAATATTTATGTAATTCTCCCAAAGCCGTGTAAACTTAATTTCTCGCACTTTCCTTTATTTCTTTATCTTTTTGTCAAATCGGGTCCTGGAAATTTTGGCGATGTGGACCCGCGCCTTTGTAATAGTCTAGAACTTTATATTTCTGCAACTTTTTAACTGTTAAATAAATGCATGCAAGAATGAATGACAAAAATAAAAACAAACACATAGATCACTTTGACATGAACAAGATAAATGCAAATGAACATGACACACAAATCACACACCACCCCTAGGGTACGCCTCACTGTTGCCTTGCCTCAAAAGGTGATCGTCGAGTAGAGGATGTCTTAGTAAGTCCTCATGATCCGGGAACCTGGCATGAGGGTAGCTTCTAAGGTGTCTTCCCATTGCTCTGGTGATCACCATGTCCCTAAACTCGAATTGACCCGAACACCTCCAACGGTGGTGCTACCTACCTCTCAATGGTGGGATGGCACTACTTTAAAGGACATCTACACAGACGAATTCCTTAGGGTAGGTAGGTTCTCGTAGATACTTGCTCTAATTTCAAAACAAATCAAAAATACTTTTCACACCGACACATTTTCAAAAAAAAAAGCTTTCGAAAGCAACTTTTCAAACACTCTTGAGGACCGATACAAGAGTCGAACTGGAATTTTCAAAGAAACTTTTTTTAAAACCCACAGTTGAAAAGCAAACAAACCATTTTTGAAAACACAAATGAGCAAGTATCTAAGAGCCCATGGATAACCATGGATAGAAAGGGTGCTAACACCTTCCCTTTCTATAATCTACCTCCCGAACCGAGAGCAATCTCTTTAAGGAATTTTTCTGTGCTTTTGTCCTTTCCATTTGGAGAAAATAAAAGACGGTGGCGACTCTTGCTTCCACGATATTTCGCGATCCAGCGTTAAATAGTCAGTTCCAGATCCACCGATCACAGAACTGGCGACTCTGCTGGGGGTTTTAACTTAAAGTGAGGTGTACCTTAGGGATAGTTCATAACTGTGTTTTCAATTGTTTTCTTTGCTTGCTCTAAATTGTGGGTTGCTTGGGAGTTCTATAGATCCTAACCCGGATCTGGGGGATACCTTCTTAGAAAGTAGCAACAAGGCTGTGAGGGAACTGTGCGGGGTATACCGACATGGTTGAAACAGTCTGCTACGTTGATATGGCACTTTGGTGTGTACCAGTAACCCTTGAGTTCATTCAAGGAGAGTACGGGGCCTCCGCGTGGTGTCGTGAAGCATCAAAAGACCTTAGGAACCTTAATTGAACTATCTTGGCCTCTTTAGGGTAGTGAGATAACTGACTTTGGTGCAGTCCGAGGTTGGTTGATACTCGATACTACACTCAATTGAGGGTTGCTTTCCTGGAATATTTCGGTCGCCAGTTCAGTGGCTAAATCGAAAAGATGAACAATGAAAGCAATCCAGTGATGTTGGGACCCTTAGAACCCGGTTACTTCTAATAGGACAGGTTGAGCCCACCAACTTCAAGAGGGTACTACCCAGACCCCATGCTGGCCTTAAACCCTAAGGGCTTATCTTGTGTGCCTTGTGTGCCTTACATGTTTGTCTTTGTAAATATCTGTGGCATGTTTAATCATAGCATCATGACATCATCCGGCATCATATGCATTGACTAACCATTTCAGGGGTTCGAATCTTCATCTTTGTTCTTGTTTTGTAGGACATGGAAACCGTTCGCAGAAAGACAATTTAAATTAGCCTTGTAAGGATCCCTCCTCAGCTTAAGGAACTTATATCCAGGATTCCCGAGAGCTCTTCATTCAGTGAAAGACATGGAAGACTCATTAGCTTGGTCAACACCAACATTGAGGAAGACATGATAAAGGTCCTGTTCCAGTTCTTTGACCCTCTGCATCATTGTTTCACCTTCTTGCACTATCAGCTGGTACCTACATTGGAGGAGTTCTCCCGGCTCCTGAAGATCCATATCCTTGATCAACTACCCTACAACGGTACAGAAAAGGAACCCAAGCTTGAAGAGATTGCTAAAGCCTTGCACCTACAAACATCTGACCTCAAGGGACATTGGGAAGTTAGAAGTGGTATCAAAGGGTTCTTAGCCAGGTTTCTGTTTGAAAAGGCCCTTGACTTACAAGCTTTTGAATAAGTTATGGCCCTCCTTGCCTATGGTTTGGTATTGTTCCCTAATCCAGATCAGCTTATAGATATCAGTGCTGTCCAGATCTTCATGTCCAGGAATCCTATACCTACGTTGCTGGGGGACATCCTTCACTCATGTTACACTCGAACCATGAGAAAAAGAGGTGTCCTTATGTGTTGCACTCCTCTCCTGGGAAGGTGGTTTATTTCGCACCTTCCACAATCGGTCTTGAAGAATGAGCGGGGTTTGATATGGTCACAACGGTTGATGACTCTTACACATGCAGATATACATTGGTGCCCTCGGTCCAGAGAGGATGTCACTATCATTGATCGTTGCGGGGAGTACCCTAATGTTCCTTTACTTGGAATCAGAGGAGGTATTACTTACAACCCATGCCTGGCTTGGAGACAGTTTGGTTATGCTCGGAGGGATGGCCCTCATGACATGTTAATTCCTGACATAGTTTTTGACTTTGACAACGATGCGCAAGGACTTCGCCAGAGATTTATCAGAGCCTGGAGGATGCCAAGTAGGATAGACAGCAAGACACTGGGGCACAGGAATTCCATCCCATTGGAACCTTATCTCAAGTGGGTACGCGCCCGCTCCCAGAAGTTAGTAATGTCTTATCCTCATATGCTCCCAGTAATCAAAGAGCCAGTCTTGGAAGGAGAAGTGTCCTACACCATTCAGCACCCTGACATGCCCACATCCTGGGAAGAGATGCAAAAAAGCTGGATCCAGCTTAAGGAAGAACGAAATTCTCTTGAGACCAGTCTACATGCTAGTGAAAAGAAGGTCTTGGAGCTCACCCGCCTGTTGCATGAGGAGAGGAATCTCAACACCTACATAGCTCCAAAGAGGATGCGTAGTGTCTTTTGGGATTGATTTGCTTTTGTATTATTTTGCCCATGAGGCTTTGATGTACTGAACAATTATTTCCTTAATGATAACGTGTGTTCTTTTTTGTCTACAACAAATTTGAACTTTCGAACCCCTGAATGCATTGCATAAACACATATCATTCATCATGTGCACAGCAGGTTTTCTTCTTTTCAGGTTGCTTACCGTTCTTCGTTGTTTATTTCAGCATCATGAATCCTGACTCATCATCAACTGAGATGTCCATCAAGGCTCTTCAGGCGCAGAATGCACAATTTCAGGAACTAATCATGGGTTTGGCTCAGGGCCAAGAAGAGCTGAAGGCTCTGCTCCTGAAGAAGGAGAAGAAGAAGAAGAGAAGAACTGTTCTTTTCAACTCGGGCCGAAGGTTTGGCAACACTCTGCAGAATGAAGAGGCTGGTTCTTCTATAGGCAAGGGTAGTCCCCAAGAAGGAAAAGGTCCAAGCCCGGTAGTCTCCGACAACGAGACTGATTTTGATGAGGAACAATATCCTCCTGCAGAAGACAGATACAAGCAGCTGGAGGACAGATTGAATGCTATGGAGATCCAACAAGTGCCTGGGCTGGATTTCGGAGATTTGGGTTTGTCTACTGGTGTGATCATTCCTCGTAAGTTCAAAGCACCATCCTTTACCAAATATGACGGGGCGTCTTGTCCCAAGCTACATCTCAGGTCTTATGTGCGGAAGATTCAACCGTACTCAGTGGACAAAAATTTGTGGATCCACTTCTTCCAGGAGAGTCTTTCAGAGACTCATCTCGAATGGTTCTATCAGCTGGATGGGACCAAGGTTCGTAACTGGGAGGAGTTGGCTACTGCTTTCTATAAGCAGTATCAATATAATGCCGACCTTGCCCCTACACGTACCCAACTCCAGGGTATGTCGCTAGGTTCAAGTGAAGGTTTTAAAGAGTACGCTCAGAAGTGGAGAGATCTGGCTGGCAGGGTGCAGCCTCCGTTGACTGATCGGGAGTTGGTAGACATGTTCTTGGGGACCCTATCTGGGCCATTTTTCAACCATCTTATCGGTAACTCGTCTGCAGGGTTTACTGATCTTATTCTGACTGGAGAGAGAATTGAGGCTGGGTTGAAGTCTGGTAAGATTCCGAAGGGTGCATCGTCTAGTTTTGAGAAGAAACCCTTCAAGAAGGAGGCCAGTGTTGTATATGGCTCCAGGAGACAAGAGAAATCTGAGCGCCGCCAATCTGTCAGTGCGGTAATGATTGCTAAGCCTGCTGCCGCTCCTCGGCAAACCAATCCTCAAAGGGCTGAAAGACCCCGGAGAGAGTTCACCCGCTTGAGTATGACTTTGTCGCAGATCTTACCACAGTTGCTGCCCACCAACTTAGTGACTGTCAGGGAGGCCCCAAAGGTTGTAAACACTGCTTCTCCCAAATACAATCCAAATGCCCGCTGCGCTTATCACTCCGATAGCCCGGGGCATTCCACTGATGACTGTTGGGCATTAAGGAATAAGGTGCAAGACCTTATTGACGCAAAAGAGATACAGTTTGAAGCGCCTGAGAGGCCGAATGTGGTAACTGCTCCTATGCCCCAGCATGGAGTAAATGCGGTTGATGAAGATGTATACGCTGTTTTGGTGGATGATGTAGCTACTCCTTTGAAGACTGTCAAGAGGAACCTACTGCTGGCCGGTTTATTTCCGGGTTGCAGTGAGGGTTGCCTGTTCTGTGCTGTTTCCCCATCTGGTTGTCCTTTGCTGAAGTTGGGCATCCAAAGCCTAATGGATAGCAAGGAGATTCTGTTTAAGAAGTCTGCTGTTCAGTTGGTTCCGGTAGAAGAAGTTTCTGTGGTCACAATCTTCAATAATCCAATCAAGGCTCTCCCAAGGAAGCCTGTTCAAATCATGACGGTCGCACCTGTTGTTATTACTATTCCGGGGCCTCTCCCCTACGAATCGGATAAAGCTGTCCCCTGGCACTATGGGGCAGACGTGTATGTGAATGGAATCAAGCAAGAGTTCAACATTGGCACCAGTATCAGCAATATTACTGGCCCAGCCAAGGTTACCCGCAGTGGCAGGCTCTTCTCGCCTGACATTGCACCGCCCGCTATTCGAAGACCCCTCACTATAACACCTACAAGTGTACATGTTCCTGTTTCTGATCAAGTTGTTTCCCCTGCTGCCGAGTCATCCAATGCTCGGGGCAAAGGGATTGAAGATGAGCCTGCCCGGATGGAGGCACCAATACCTATAAACGCTGAGGCCTCCCAACAAGAGATGGAGGAAATCCTAAAAATAATCAAGAAGAGTGACTTCAATGTTGTTGAGCAACTGGGGCATACGCCCTCCAAAATCTCCATGCTCTCCTTGTTATTATGCTCAGAGGCCCATGCTAAGGCCTTGATCTCATTTCTCAAGATGACCCATGTTCCCCAGGAGACATCTGCAGTCCAGTTCACTGATTGCGTAGCAAATCTGACAGCGGACAATGGCTTGGGTTTCTCAGATGCTGACCTTACTGCCAAGGGAAGGGACCATAATGATGCCCTGCATGTCTCTATTGAATGCAGGGGCACTACTCTGGCACACGTGTTGGTGGACACTGGCTCTTCCCTAAATATGCTACCCAAGAAGGCCTTGGACCGTTTGGATTGTGAAGGCCTGGAGCTGAAACCTAGCAATATTATCGTCAGAGCCTTTGACGGTTCCAAGAGGATGGTTCATGGAGAGGTTGACATTCCTATTCGTGTGGGTTATCAGGTGTTCGACTCTACTTTCTATGTGATGGACATCTGTCCATCGTATTCTTGTCTACTGGGTCGACCTTGGATCCATAAAGCTGGGGCAGTGACCTCTACCTTGCACCAGAAGCTGAAATACCCCGTCAGAGGGAAGATTGTCACTGTGCAGGGAGAGGAGGAGTATATGGTGAGCCATTTGAATTCCTTCAGATATATTGAGATGGACGGGGAGTTTATTGAAACCCCCTTTCAGCATTTCGAAGAGGTACTTCCAATTTCAGCAGCAGCAGAAACAGCGGTCGAAGAGGATGTTCCTTTGAAGATGGCTTCCCTAAAGGATGCCCGGGCTGTGATTCAGAAAGGTGAATGTACTAATTGGGGCAGGCTCCCTGATTTTACACAGAAAACTGACAAGTTTGGGCTGGGTTTTACTGCAGAGGGACAGAAAGCTATGCGGAAGGCAAAGACTAGAAGACTTCCTGTGCTCATTACCAATCCAGGAGTGAATGCTGTGGGGGAGGATAATGAAGTGGATGAAGCAGAGTTCAATAGCTGGATCTACCCGACAACTGATGGCGGATTGACCAATTGGATTTCTAAAGACCATACTCCTGTTACTTTTGTTACGCAGTAATAAACTTCTTTGTTTTGTTATTTGTAATAAACAATAAATTGAACTCTATGGCCCGGTGTCTTACCCGGGGCACCGTTGGCTTCATTTGTGAGGGCATATAAATTGTCATTTCATATATCATGAATAAAAATCTTGGACGTTTTCTCGCATTTCAAATCTTATGCTCCTTTTCTGTCTTTCCTTCCTTTATATATTTCAAAACAGCTATATTTACACACACTCACTCATATAGGTTTCAATCCACTCTGGATCTCACTGGTAACGACTCTGCTACTGCCAGTTATGACTTCGAAAATCCGATCAACTTAGCCGAAGACGAAGGTGAAGATGATTGCGAAGTGCCTGGCGAGCTTGCAAGACTGTTACTCCAGGAAGAGAGGGCAATTCAACCACATGAAGAGCTGGTGGAGATATTAAATCTGGGTACTGAGGCAGACAGAAAAGAGGTAAAGATTGGCGCCAACCTAGAGCTCAGCGTGAAGCAACGGTTGACCCAGATGCTACATGATTATATGGAGATCTTTTCCTGGTCCTACGAAGACATGCCCGGGTTGGATACCGACATTGTGGTCCATCACTTGCCTACTAAGGAAGACTGCCCTCCGGTTAAGCAAAAGGTCCGTCGTATGCGTCCAGAGATGTCTGAGAAGATCAAAGCCGAGGTTATGAAACAGTTTGATGCTGGGTTCCTTGCAGTGACTTCTTACCCTCAGTGGGTTGCTAATGTGGTGCCGGTACCAAAGAAAGACGGAAAGGTCAGAATGTGTGTCGACTACAGGGATCTGAACAGGGCCAGCCCCAAAGATGACTTCCCCTACCTCACATTGATGTCCTCGTTGACAATACTGCTCAGCACAAAGTGTTCTCTTTCATGGATGGTTTTTCAGGGTATAATCAGATCAAGATGGCACCTGAAGACATGGAGAAGACTACATTTGTTACTCAGTGGGGCACCTTCTGCTACAAGGTCATGCCTTTTGGGTTGAAAAATGCTAGGGCAACCTACCAACGTGCCATGGTTGCTTTATTTCATGACATGATCCATCATGAGATAGAAGTGTATGTTGACGACATGATTGCAAGGTCTCAGACTGAGGAAGAGCACTTAGATCATCTGCAGAAGTTGTTTGACCAGTTGAAACTGTACAAGCTGAGGTTGAATCCGAACAAGTGCACCTTCGGGGTTAGATTTGGAAAATTGCTAGGCTTCGTTGTAAGTGATAAGGGTATTCAAGTGGACCCTGCCAAGGTTAAGGCCATTCAAGAGATGCCAGTTCCTAAGACAGAGAAAGAGGTCAGGGGCTTTTTAGGACGCCTGAATTACATCGCCCGGTTCATCTCGCACCTGACTGCTACCTGTGAGCCAATCTTTAAGCTGCTGAAGAAAGATCAGGTAGTACGTTGGAATGATGAATGTCAGGCTGCTTTTGACAGAATCAAAGAGTATCTCCAAGAACCACCCATCCTTATGCCACCGGTTGAAGGGAGACCTCTGATATTATACCTGACAGTACTTGACAACTCAATGGGGTGTGTGCTGGGGCAGCATGACGAGTCTGGCCGAAAAGAGCATGCCATTTATTACCTTAGCAAAAAGTTTACCGACTGTGAGACCCGATACTCACTGCTTGAGAAAACTTGCTGCGCTTTGGTATGGGCTGCTCGCCGGCTGAGACAGTATATGCTGACTCACACTACCTTGTTGATCTCAAAGATGGATCCTATAAAGTACATATTCGAAAAGCCTGCTCTGTCTGGGAGAATAGCAAGATGGCAAATGATCTTGACGGAATACAACATTCAATACACGACTCGGAAAGCCATCAAGGGAAGTGTATTGGCAGACCACTTGGCACATCAGGCCGTAGACGACTATCAATCAATGAACTTCGAGTTTCCAGATGAAAGCATCATGATTGTGACTGATTGTGAGGTACCTGGACCGGATGAAGGACCTGAGGAAGGATCCTGATGGTCTATGCACTTTGACGGAGCTTCCAATGTTTTGGGTAATGGTATTGGCGCCATAATCATATCCCCTCAAGGCACTCATACTCCACTCACTGCCCGGCTATGTTTCAACTGTACCAACAACATGGCGGAGTATGAGGCGTGCATCATGGGTCTCCAAGCTGCGATCGACCTAAGGATCAAGTTTCTGAGTGTCTTCGGAGATTTCGCTCTCGTGATCAATCAGATCAAAGGAGAGTGGGATACGAAACATCCGAATCTTATTCCTTACAGAGAATGTGTGTTGACTTTGATCCCCCACTTCACAAAGATAACCTTTGAACATTTCCCGAGAGAGGAGAATCAGCTGGCGGACGCGTTAGCTACAATGTCTTCTATGTTCAAGGTCAAATGGGATAATGAGGCTCCCCGGATCATCATCTGGAAACTGGACGAACTGGCATACTGTTGTGATCTCGAGACTGAACTGGTGACTGAGAAGCCTTGGTACCATGAGGTGAAGAGATATTTGGAAGCTCAGGAATACCCTGAAGGTGCGTCTGTCAGTGATAAAAAGTTTCTGAGAAGGTTTGCAGCAAAATTCTTCCTTAGCAACGACATCCTGTACAAGCGAAACCATGATTCGACCTTACTGCGTTGTATGGATAAGACTGAAGCAGAAAGGATCATGGAAGAGCTACATGAAGGGACCTTTGGTACACACTCCAGTGGACACACTATGGCAAAGAAAATCCTTCGGGCAGGGTATTTCTGGTCCACCATGGAAGCTGACTGTTACCAGCACTCTCGGACATGCCATAAATGCCAGATTTATGCAGACAAGGTGCATGTTCCTCAAGTTCCTCTAAATGTTCTGACTGCGCCTTGGCCGTTTGCAATGTGGGGCATAGACATGATCGGTGAGATTAAACCTACGGCATCTAATGGGCATCACTTCATCCTGGTGGCGATTGACTATTTCACAAAATGGGTTGAAGCAGCTTCCTACGCTACGGTAACCAAGACTGTTGTGGCACGGTTCATTCGGCATAACCTGATCTGTCGATACGGCGTCCCAGAAAGAATTATTACAGACAACGGTACCAATCTGAATAAGAAGATGATCACTGAGCTCTGCGAGCAGTTTAAGATACAGCACCACAACTCTTCTCCTTACAGACCGAAGATGAATGGGGCTGTAGAAGCAGCAAATAAGAACATTAAGAAAATCGTGCAGAAGATCACAGTGACTTATAAGGATTGGTACGAGATGTTACCGTTCGCTCTACATGGGTACCGTACCTCAGCCAGGACGTCAACCGGGGCAACTCCTTTCTCCTTGGTTTATGGTATGGAGGCAGTCTTACCGATTGAAGTGCAAATACCCTCTCTCCGGATAATGAAGGATGCAAATCTGAACGAAGATGATTAGATCCAGACACGACTTGATCAATTAAACCTTATTGATGAAAAGAGGCTTGCTGCTATCTGTCATGGTCAGATGTATCAGAAACGAATGATCAGGGCAGTTAACAAAAAGGTCAGACCACAGGAATATCAAGTTGGGGATCTGGTAATCAAGCGAATCATCCTTCCTCAGAGTGATCCAAGGGGAAAATGGACCCCTACGTACGAAGGGCCATTTGTGGTTAAACATGTGTTCTCAGGAGGAGCCATGATTTTAACCAACATGGATGGTGACGACCTTCCTCACCCCGCCAATGCAGACATAGTAAAAAGATACTACGCATGAAAAAAAAGACCCGCTAGGCCGACATGCCTAGGCAAAAATTAGGGCTTCCCGGCGAACCAAAAGGGTTCGGGCAAAATGAAGGGATGAAATAAAAAATTCTGTACACCCGGCAAGTCGAAAACCTGAAAAGGCGGCTTGGGCAAAAATGGGTATCCCGGTGGACTGAAAACCCGAAAGGGCGGTCCAGGCAAAAATTAGGGATAAAGCGTAATACTATGTCTCATTGGATCACTTTGCATCCAGAATCCGGTATCTACATCAAGTTCAGACGACATCGATCAGTCAGCTTCATCTTCAACTAAGGTCATCAAGTGATGAGACGCTCGGAATTATAAAGGCAATAGCAGAGTTGAAACCCAGTGGGATCATTCATTTCACACAGCTGTTTTATTTTCTCTTGTACAAAATTTGTATAAATTCTTTTGTTCGGCGGCGTTCTCTTACTAGGACGTCAGCCTCTTGTACATAAAACGCCTATTTACAGGCAAATTCAAAAATCAATACAAATATACTTTTCAGCTAAAATTGCCATCTATTTTCTCCTTTTCTGTTTTGTTTTGCGAAGAACGTCCAAGGTTCAATTTGTGATATATGCATTGACAATGATTTGCTAACTCATGAATATTTGCATACGAAACAAAGGATTAATTACAGGTAACATTAGAAACAGGGGCAATAAAGAGTTGTCTAACCAATCTAATTGTTCTGTCCTCCAAGGTACCAAGGTAGGTTCAGCTAAAGAACATAACCAGTACCTCCCAATTCCCCAGAGAGTGAGCCAGCAAGTCGGTACACTCTCCCCAAGCAAAGTTATCAAATCTTAAAGAAGTTGGGTATCCTCCAGCAGGTCCCAACATTCCCCAGCAGCAATATATACGCATTCTTAACAAGCATCCCCGACAGTCTTAACCTAAAGATTGTTCCCCGGCGGTATATCAAACATTCAGTGGAGTTACTTCCCATACAATTCAAAACTTCCCCAAGAGAGTCCAATCTAGTTCCCCAGGAAAGTTGGAATTCATCTCCCCAAGCAATAAGCTTATCCCCAGTAGATTCTGGAAGCTTATCCTCGCAGAGCACGAACGCGTCCCCCGGCTTTATTCAAAGAGTTATTTCCTTACCAGGATATAACTGGATTATCCTCAGCCAAAAGCCACGGAAAGAGCGTCCTCGACGAAGTCTTCTTATCCCCAGCGAAGTCTATCGACACTTCCAACACAACAATGGTATCCCCAGCGAAGTCTATCAACACACAGCAAGGGTATCCCCAGCAGGTTATGATTAACATTTCAGCAAGTACCTCTCTCCCACAGAGTATTGCTCCCCAGCAAAGTCGTTAGAGTACTTTTCTCCCCCGCAGAGTAATTTATTCGCCAAGTTTATTCCCCAACGGAGTTATCTTCTTCTACCGGTATTCTTGCAACTATCATCCCCCAGCGGAAGCAAAATCAATACTTCAAAATCAGCCCAGGATATGACTTCCCGGCACCCGTCAAGGATTTACTTTCCTAGACGACAAACATACATTCATAAACATCGCATACATCATTATAGCATGCACATACGCATCACATCTTACAAATCTCATTTATGTTGAGAACATCATTGCTTGATCCATATCATGCATTGCATATGACTGACCTTTACCTTTCAGGAAAGATCCAGTTAAATTCTCAACTATATTTCAAGACCTAGTCTGGTTCGGTTAAGTCGACCCTAAGACTTTTCTGTTTCTTATCCAGTCCAAGGCCTTCTCTGGTTCAGTCAGATCGACCCTAAGATCTCCCTGTTTCTTATCCAGTGGAAGACATCAAGACCTAGATCGGTTCAGTTAAATCGACCCTAAGATTTTTCTGTTTCTTATCCAGTCCAAGGCCTTCTCTGGTTCAGTCAGATCGACCCTAAGATCTCCCTGTTTCTTATCCAGTGGAAGACATCAAGACCTAGACCGGTTCAGTTAAATCGACCCTAAGATTTTTCTGTTTCTTATCCAGTCCAAGGCCTTCTCTGGTTCAGTCAGATCGACCCTAAGATCTCCCTGTTTCTTATCCAGTTGAAGACATTTCAAGACCTAGACCGGTTCAGTTAATCGACCCTAAGATTTTCTGTTTCTTATCCAGTCAAAGACCTTCTCTAGTCCAGCTAAATCGACCCCTAACAGATTTTCCTGATAAAGACTCAGCAGAAGTTATCCAAGATTCTCTCAATGATTACTGTTGAGGTTGTAGTCGCCCGTGGTTCTCTCCCCGATACTGCGGAGGTGGTAATCATCCCAAGTTTCTCTCAGTGTTACTGTTGAAGTAGAAGTTATCCAAGATTCTCTCAATGATTACTGTTGAGGTTGTAGTCGCCTGTGGTTCTCTCCCCGTTACTGCGGAGGTAGTAATCGCCCCAAGATTCTCTCAGCGTCACTGTTGGAGTAGAAGATATCCAAGATTCTCTCAATGATTACTGTTGAGGTTGAAGTCACCCAATATTCTCTCAATGATTACTGTTGAGGTTGAAGTCACCCAAGATTCTCTCAATGATTACTGTTGAGGTTGAAGTCACCCAAGATTCTCTCAATGATTACTGTTGAGGTTAAAGTCGCCCAAGATTCTCTCAATGATTACTGTTGAGGTTGAAGTCGCCCAAGGTTCTCTCCCCGTTACTGCGGAGGTAGTAATCGTCCCCAGATTCTCTCAGCGTTACTATTGAGGTTGAAGTCGTCCAAGGTTCTCTCAGCGTTCCTGTTGAGGTAGTAATCATCCAAGGTTCTCTCACCGTTCCTGTTGAGATAGTAACCACCCCTGGTTCATCACCATTTGAAGCTCAAGATTCAGCTCCTGTAACCAGTCAGGACACATCTACATAAAGAATTTGAAGACCCGCTCTTATAACAGGCCAGGTAATCATTTTCTTTTGCAGGTACGCAAGTTCTCGCTAAGGAATCTCTTACGCGATCGACACCCAGAAGGCATCTATAAGCCCATCCGTTCATTCATTATCTCTTAGCATGGCATCTATAAGCCCATCATCCTATCCATCAATCTCCAAATGGCATCGGCAAGCCCATTCCCACCATCACACTACTATGTGAGCGCAAATTTCTGGGCACTCTAGTGTTCAATCATCTTCCACCTTCGGATTACGAAAGGCACGTCAGCCAATCTGCATCCTCAGGTCTAAGAAGATTGAACAGGGGCAACTGTTGTACCCCAAAATTTTCCCTCCCATATTCTTCAAAATTTGCCAAGTCAAAGCTTCAGAAATTCCCCAAGGGTTGCACAGTTCAAGGGCCTCCTAACAGTCAAAATTAGGGTTTTGGTTCTGACAAAGAAAATGAAGTTTCCAAGGGTCCAATCAAGTCCCACATGCTTATAAACATTGTCAAGTATCCTCATACCAATTTTCAAGACTTTCAGCACAAAATTGCACAGTCAAAAACCCTAATTGCACTACAGTCAACTGTAGGGGCAAAATGGTCATTTGACAGTCAAAAGTTCAAATTTTTGGTCAACATCTCATTTTGAAGCCACAAACATCATTTGATCAATTCTTGATCATGATTCTCAAAGCTTGGCTCAAAAAGTCTCAAGTAGCAAAAGTTTCCATATTTGGACAGTTGAAAAAGTCAACTGTAACTTGACCAAGGCATAACTTCCACATGGATTATCAGAAAAATTCCATCCAAAGCTCATTTTGAAGATAAAGACATTTACTACAACTCCTCTTCACACTTCAAGTCCAAGAAATGCTCTCACAAAAAGTTATCAATTTCAACATTATAGGTCATTTTCAAAAGTCAACAAAAAGGGACTTTAAGTCAAAGGCCATAACTTGAGATTGGTAAATCAAAATGACATTGGACCAAAGGCATTGGTTAGAGGACTCAAAGACCTTTCCAAAATGTCCAAGAACATGAGCAAAGCTTAAAAATTGAGCAAGATATGCCTTGTGGAAGTTGGGAAATTTTTAGATATTTTGAAAAGTCAACATTGCTTCAAATGTCTTAAAAATGCTAATGGGCCTCTTTTTCTTCCACAATTCATCATCCAAGGCATGTGCACGACCATTTGGCCCAAAGGGAAGTTTTTTACCATTTTTTATTTATTTATTTGGATTTTTAATTATTAATAATTCATTTAATTAAAATAAATAGGTGGAAAATACTAAACCTAAGCAATCAAATCTTTTTAGATTTCGTGCATTATCTGATTTAGAAAGAATCAAGTCAATTGGCCATGATTGGAACCAAGTTTGCATGAAAAAGATTGGAGAATATTTGCCATGAAAATCAATATCCATTCCATCAATGCTTTGATTCTTTGGACAAAAAACTCAACCCTAATCTCTCATACACATATATACATGCTAACCCTCGTGCCCATAACCTCCCAGCTGTGCCATACCTCCATAACCAAACTTGAGTTTTTTGACAAAAATTCCAAAACTGAAAACTAGGTTCTAGGGCGATTCAGGCTAAAATAACTATTCCATTGTCTTGCTGAGACATCAAGGAAGGTGCCTGGATCAATATCATAGCCTGAAACATCAAGAATTGGTATCTCAGAGTCAAGCTTTTCACGAAAATTTCCATAATCGAATCATGAATTTCATGCATTTTTCGTGTGTTTTCTTTATTGATTTACATTGAGTGATTGATTCTAAAGCTAACTGCATATTTTAATTGAGTTTTTGTGCCAAATTAGAGGATTCACCATTGATACAGGTTAGGGTTACCAAGCTTTCAAATTGGGCGTTTCTGAATCTTGTAAAATTAGAACACTTCAGGGCCATGGTTGAAATCAGCTTGCTTGGACGATTTGGAAACACTCCTCGCGCCTAATTTATGTGGCCATATGGCCTATTCGCTATTTTGAAAACAAGCATATTTTGGGGGGGTTTAAAACCCCCGCTAACCCTTTTATGTTTCAGAAAAAAACAAAGCCAAGGAAGAAGAAGGGTATGTGGCAAGCGATGGTTGGTCCATTTAAAATCTTAGCGCGTTTTTTGAGTTAATGATATTAGCGTGTTTTATTCCATATATTATTTGTTGCCCACTAATACTACAAAGAAAGCCAATAGAACAGATGGTGGATGCGTTGTCATGTAACCACTGGGACCTGGGTTCGATTCCCAGGTCCCTCACCTTGTTCTATATTTTTCGTTTCGGTGTGATCTCATGCAATTTCCCCTCAAAGGCCTACCATATACTCCTCCTCCAGGCTTGCCACGCACATACTAAGACCAATCCAAGGGGCATGGTTTGAAGATCATCATGGACACAAGTCAAAGATGCCACATGCTAGCGTCAGAGTCAAATGAGGCCATAGACAAATGGGCCTAAATTACTAAGCAAAACCTCTAATTTGGGGACAGACCCCCCATGGTTTGCCTTTCTAATTCTTTTTCTCATATTTTTCTATTTTTGTTTTAATTAGTTTTTTTTTAATTTAATTCTTCAATTTAATTATTTTCATAAAAATATAAAAATGACATAAAAATCAAAAAAAGACAAAATTACAAATATATTTTATTTTAATATTTTTTAAGTAAATATCATTAATTAATTTAGCTTTGTAAAATTAGGTTTAATTCAAACATATTTCTTAATTAACTTAAAATTTGTAGAATTAGGGTTTTAATCAATTTTTATCCTTTTTCTTTTCTTTTCATTAATAATTAATTAATTATTTTTATAAATCAAATTGCTTTAATTAATTAGGTTAATTTAGGTTTAACTTTAATATTTTTTCTTAATAAATAAAAGTTATAGAATTAGGGTTAATTTAATTTTAATTTCAGCTAATCTTCTCATTAAAAATTCACAATTCCAAAAAACTCAAAAATAATTTCTTTTTTATTTTAAGTTAATTAATTTAATCATTTAATTTAATTTCATTAAAAAGGGTCCAACGCCCTCATTTCCAATTTCAATTCCAATTCACGCATTTTATTTATTTCCTTCTTTTAAATATTTATGTAATTCTCCCAAAGCCGTGTAAACTTAATTTCTCGCACTTTCCTTTATTTCTTTATCTTTTTGTCAAATCGGGTCCTGGAAATTTTGGCGATGTGGACCCGCGCCTTTGTAATAGTCTAGAACTTTATATTTCCGCAACTTTTTAACTGTTAAATAAATGCATGCAAGAATGAATGACAAAAATAAAAACAAACGCATAGATCACTTTGACATGAACAAGATAAATGCAAATGAACATGACACACAAATCACACACCACCCCTAGGGTACGCCTTACCGTTGCCTTGCCTCGAAAGGTGATCGTCGAGTAGAGGATGTCTTAGTAAGTCCTCATGATCCGGGAACCTGGCATGAGGGTAGCTTCTAAGGTGTCTTCCCATTGCTTTGGTGATCACCATGTCCCTAAACTCGAATTGACCCGAACACCTCCAACGGTGGTGCTACCTACCTCTCAATGGTGGGATGGCACTACTTTAAAATACATCTACACAGACGAATTCCTTAGGGTAGGTAGGTTCTCGTAGATACTTGCTCTAATTTCAAAACAAATCAAAAATACTTTTCACACCGACACATTTTCAAAAAAAAAGCTTTCGAAAGCAACTTTTCAAACACTCTTGAGGACCGATACAAGAGTCGAACTGGAATTTTCAAAGAAACTTTTTTTAAAACCCACATTTGAAAAGCAAACAAACCATTTTTGAAAACACAAATGAGCAAGTATCTAAGAGCCCATGGATAACCATGGATAGAAAGGGTGTTAACACCTTCCCTTTCTATAATCTACCTCCCGAACCGAGAGCAATCTCTTTAAGGAATTTTTCTGTGCTTTTGTCCTTTCCATTTGGAGAAAATAAAAGACGGTGGCGACTCTTGCTTCCGCGACATTTCGCGAGCCAGCGTTAAACAGTCAGTTCCAGATCCACCGATCACACCTAGTATTATATATATGGCTTGTAGCATTCTAACCCTATGAATTCATAAGATATAAATAAAGGGAAATATAGCAACTTTATAGATGCAGAGGTAAGCATTATTGGCAGAATTGCGTTAAGAATGATCAATCGTGTTTATTGTCTTTTACTTTCGTTTATATTTGATATTTTATATTGGTTGTTGTTCTAACACCATGCATATATGGTTTTACTTTTTCATCATTACCTTGTATCAGATGGTTGTCATTTACAAGTATAAATGTTTCTCCATTAGTAAGGTCACAACATTATTTTCTAAGTTATCATTTCTTTTGTTTGCTCTTCTAGAACCTTAGCCACCCGCTCTGCCAATTCTTATAAATATTGCAGTTCCTAGTGTAATGCACATACCTCTAACCTCATAAATTTTCTTCAATTGAGTTATTTTTTACACTTTGAGTAATATTCACGCATAAAAATAACCATTTTATATACTATATATTTATATATGTATATTGATCTTACCGGTTGATCAGAACTTGTGAAGTGGCCAGAAGATGATCTATAGTCGGGTTGTCATGCCGAGGAGGAAAAAGGGGGTTGTACCTACAAGGCACTCCGACGATCAAGTAAGAGTGGGAACGAGGAGATACAAGCAAATTATTAAGGTATTAGTGGTGAATAGTGAATATTCGATACCTGACCCTCACAAGTGTGAGAGTTTATATAATTCCCTTGGCGTATGGCCATTGGTTCCTGATTCTACGCCTGGATATGCGTGTCTGTAAAATCAGGTAACTACCAGGACTTGGTCAAACCGGGAAGATGTGCCCGTAACTAGCCGTTGGTTCCAAGGAGGAGACAAGTTACGAGTATCTCTCTGGTCGGTTCCTGGTGGCCTGCACGAATTTGATGTCGGGAGGGATGAGAGATGCTCGTCGTTCATCCTAGGCCAGTGCCTGCTTAGAAGGGAAAAGGGTCGATATTACCCAACAGAGAGCGAGTGGTTCGGGTCATGGTCGTACGGTTCATACCAAAGGAAAGGGTTAGACTGGGCCCATTCAAGCTGTCGGGCCAGTCCAGAACAATAGCCCCACAGTCGTTGCTTCTGGGTACAAGAGTGGTGACTTTAACACTTGCTCGTGGAACATGGCGTGTCTTATAGGGAAATGAGTGTTTCCCGTTGCGCCTTTCTCGCGGGGAAATGAGGAGTTGGTTGTTAGGAGCCTTGAACTTGAAGAGGTAGCGTATTTCAGGTAGCGTGCTGGCGAAACAGCACAATGATGGCCTAGGGACTAGGGTGTAATGATGATGACCCTAGGGTTTCCCAGGCGCGTGTCTCGCATGCACGGATGGCCTCAGCTATAAATACGAGAGGAGTAGGGAGTTTAGTGTTTTTTGTCTTCTCTCTCAACTACTCGTAATAGCTCAACCGTCGACCACTGTTGTTCCTTGAGTTTTGTCGCTTGCAGCTGCTACTTCCAGCCTTTCTTTTTCTATTAACTGGTAGGTTTTCAGTTTTCCACCGTTGTTCGCTTTCAGTAGTTCATATTTTCTCCATTTTCTTTATAGATATGCATGTGGCTAGGGTTTAGGATTCTGTTTCTGAGGACGTTGTTGGGGAGTGTTGGTGGTAGGCGGCGTTTCTGTAGTTTAGAATCACCGGAGCCGCCGTGGAATCTCCCCGGGCACTTCGTGATATGTCATAGACGGCCCCTTAGGACTTAGGTTTTTTTTTTATAACTTTTTCCTGTTGATATGCCTTAGTGAGGGTTCTGGTCGGGGACCCGATTCTCGTTTCCCAGCACCCATTCGCTTGATTAGCGGTGGAAGGGTGGTTCTGGCATTGATGTCGAGCTCATCTTTTTCCTCTGCTTTTCAGGTGCTATGGCTGACAACGCCCGGGTTGATCTCTAGAGCGAGTCTACGTAATCTTCGAGAAGTTCCTCAGACGAGACGAGTAACTCGTTGAGCATCCTGGAGATTTTCGGGGATGCGCAGAATCAGTCGGAGCAGCAAATAGGGGGAGGCGATATGGAGATGACCTCCACCGATCAGGGTTGCCTGTTTCCTCTAGGGGACGAGAAGGATCCTCGGGCTTGGATCGCGAAAGATCCATGGGACTGGCCTTCGTATTTCTTTGAGCACCAGGGGGATATTTTTGCAAATGTGTATACTCTCGAGGAAGGGAACCAAGGAGAATGGTCACTATATATCCCTGGGAAAGAGAGAAGAATATTCTCTAAATATGATAGGAGGCGGATTCCCATGTATGACATCGTATTTCGGGAGATGGGTCTATGGCTCCCCTTCTCTAATTTTGAGGTGGGCGTATTCAGGCACCTATGTGTGGCTCCCTCCCAACTGCACCCAAACGGAATCGCATTCATGCAAGCGTTTGAAATAGTTTGCGACTACTTAAAGATATGGGCCATCATTCCCTTGTTCTTCTACTGCTTCCACCTCCATAGGAGCAAGTTCGACGGTAAATGGGGACGGGTTTCCATAAAGCAAGGTAATGGGAAGCTGTTTAAAGCTTATTTGGAGTTCGTCCACCACTTCAAAGACAAATACATATTGGTGCAACCTTCTTCGAGTAAGGCGATGCTGAACGTCTTCAGGACCATGCTGGCGCACAACGAGGATGGTACTCCCCGTCTAAAGGATCTAGGAGACCCCGTTGTAAAACTGGTTTACAAGTTCCTGTTCCAGTGGACGAGGAAGCATTTTGATAGTGAATTTGGCTCTTATGTCTAGAGGGAGGGGGAGCTCGGAGTTGAGGACCTGGAGAGCTTCATTGTTCTGACTGTGTTCGTGGATTGGATCCCTCGTGTCCAGTGAGTTGGCAGGGGAGGCAAGCCAGTGATCGACAAAAACAGGAAGCATGTTTATGAGTCAGGCCTCATAGTCTTCAAAGAGCTCCTCGAAAGTGAGGACCCCGTTAAATACTTCGGTATTTATGTTTTAAATAGTGGTATGTGTTCATCATTTATTTGACTCCTTGTTTATTAACTATGTTTCTTTTTGTTTGTTTTACAGATAGCATGAACCCCGCTCAAGAGCGCTTAGCCAAGACTCTTACTGCTAGAGTGAGGAGGGCTCAAAAGGATGCACAGACTGGCTCAGGGGCTGCTCCTGCCTCGGGGTTTGGCGACTCGTCATCGGCCCAAGCTACGGTCGCTCTTTCTCCTGTCGATGTTTCCTCGAAAGCGAAAAGGCCGCGTTCCGAGGGGAGCGTCAACCTGACTGGGGAAAAGGGGAAGGGAACGTACGAACTGCCCCCTTACTGGATGGAGAATTCCTTCTTCGAGGGTGCAACTCTTTGTCTTCCCCGAGCTGAATCTCTTCATCTCAAGGGAATGGGCTTCCCGGAAAAGAGGGCGATGCTGGCGTAAGATATCGGTGGTTTGATGCAGATCCTGGAGATGGCGGTCGCCTATACCGAGGGAAGTTCCTCTCAGGAGGCTGAGCTGAAGAATCTTCGGGCCAAGATGGCTGCGAGCGAGAAGGCCCGAATCGAGGAAGAAAAAGCACAGAAGCTGTCTGACGAAGAATCAGGGAGGCTCTCTAAGGAACCCAATGTCCTTTTGCTCGAGAAGAAAGACCTTGAGGAAAAGTTGTCGGCCCTGACTGCTGAGATTATGCCTATTGAAGACAAGCTAGAGGACACCAAAGATCTAAAGACTCGGGCCGAGCTTGTTGCTTGTTTTCAGTTGGTTATGGACGACGCTCAGGCTACTTTTGAGGGGAGCTTTGAAAATGTTGTAAAGCAGATGCACGTATTGAACCCTAGTGTTGAGCTCAACACCTCAGGAATGAGGGTCAATTATTGTGTGATTGTCGGTAAGATTCAGGTCCCCAACTATCTCAAGGAGTTCTTCGCTCATCCAGTCGGGGGTCCTGCCAAATTATCGCCTATTGCCGAAGAAGAAGTTGAAGGATAACTGTTCTATTTATTCTGGCTTGCAAGCCGTATTGTTGCATTTTTGTTTCTCCGAGCTTTTTCCCGTTTATGTAATTTTCGAAAAAGTGTGGTCTATGGCCACAAGTTTATTCTTTTTGGATGGGGCATTAAAAGCCTCTTTGTTGTAATATCCGCACACCCGCGGCCCAAGTGGTCGTTTCGTTTAGTTTTCCGGCCAATGGTCGTTTGTTTTGAATATTTAACTTGTGTTGTTTGCATGTTTGTTGATAAACTCGCCCATTTAGAATTTTTTTTATTTTTCTAAGAGTTTGTAGCGGTGATTTGCTCGTTTAGTATGTTTGTCAGTGTGGGAAAACTGATCAAACGGCCAGGGTGTATATCGGGTGCGGGCCGGAGCCTAGGTCTCATTTTGAGGGACCCGGGTACGACGGCATGAACTTCCTGTCGCGAGTCGGGCGTTCTACCATCGTGGCACAAGGACTATGGAGCTCGATTAAGTTATCCATGTCAGGCTGAAGGTGCGCTCGTTATAAGAGTGGAGCTTCTCCCCTTCTGAATATTTTGGGGGCTATGCTTGTGCCTAGGCATGCACGCGTGGTCGGGCCTGGGTGAGTTTGTCTTGTCGACCAAACTCGCCGACTTGTCAGTGTCTTTAACTGTAATATTGTTTTAGCTTTTCAGTGTTCCATGATCAAACGAGTTATTCCCCTTGTAAGTTTTCTAGGTAATACGCTCCAGTCCCTATTTTCGCATAGACGCGGTAGGTACCTTCCTAGTTCACTGCTCGCCGACTAAGACAGTATATGGTGATCCATACTACCATGTTGATCTCTAAAATGGATCCCATCAAATACATGATCGAGAAGTCAACTCTCTCCAAAAGAATAGCCCGATGGCAAATGGTCTTAATAGAATACGATATTCAGTACACCATTCAAAAAGCAATTAAAGGAAGTGTACTGGAAGATCATTTGGCACATCAAGCTATAAACGAATATCATTCAATGAATTTCGAATTCCCAGACGAGAATATTATGCCAGTTACAGGTTGTGAAAAGCCTAGACTGTATGAAGGACCTGAACTAGGATCCTGATGGACTATGGTTTTCAATGAAGGTTCCAACATAAGGTATCCCAAATCTGGGTAGAGAATTCAAACCCAAACAAAGAACCATAATTTAAAGCACACAAGTCAAACAAAGAAATCAAGTAAATGTGATCTAACCCTAAGGTAACCCCACTTTTAGAATTTTCCCCAGCAGAGTCGACAGTTCTGTGGTGCGGTGGAAGAACTGACTTGGGTGTTTTGGGTTTTATCGCAAATGTTGCGGTTAGCAAGAGTCGCCACCGACTTTTCTTTTATCCAAAAGGAAAGGTGAAAAAGCACAGGAAAGACCTTTGAGATTGTTTCTTGAGTTTGGGAGGTAGATTATGAAAAGGGAAGGTATTAGCACCCTTTTCATCCATGGTTTTCCATGGGCTCTTAGTTACTTGCTAGATCACTTGATTTTGTTTGAAATTATGCTTTGTGTGGTTTTTGAAAGTATTTTGAAAAGGCACCATCGTTTAGGCAAACTTGGTAATGATTCTCATTCGTAAGAATGTATACAAAGTGTTGATCTTTTAAAAATGTTTTCAAGTTTGAAATATGTTTTTGAAAGTGTTGGTGTTTGTTTTGAAAATAGCAAGGATGTTTCGGTTTGAAAATAATCAAGTAACTAGGAACATTCTACCTACTCAAAAATATTTCATATTCATTTCCTCTTTCCTTTGACATTGTTATCTTACCATTGATTTGGTAAGTAACCATATCTTTGGATGTAAACGGGACGAGCGTGGGTCATCGTATAACCATGATTAGCAATGTTGCAAGGTATCTTAGCATTTTTCTTTAGGGACTAAGATCATTTGAAAGGCAAAATAGATAGCGTCATTGAGGGACTATGATCTTGTATTTTTGCTTATTTTTGCTAAGATACCTCACATGCATAATATGGCCATTTTCATAAGGCAACCAAGTGGATTTACCCTAGGGGTGCTACTGTGCAAGTGTATTAATTTTCATGCTTTGTTTAGTCTTTGATTAGGGTTTGCTATTTATTGATTTTATCTTCTCATACAAACCCTAATTACTAGCATTTATATAAAGCGATAAATTGCGAAAAGTAAAATTACTACGCTATTACATCATTAAGGGATGGGGTGTATAAATTTACAAATGGGGATTGCAAGAAAATTAAACCTAATTATCTATTACAACCATATTGAATATTGTACAAGATTGAAAATAAAATGCAAGAATACAAATGGAAAAAGAAATGATTTTTGTTGTTTTTATGAAAGGGGTTTTGTCTTGGCCTACTTGAAGAAAAAAGATCAATTAAAATTAAATAAAATTAACTTAAACTAATTAAGAAAAGAAATTAATTTGAAAAGGATTTTTAGGGTTTTTTATGAAAAGGTTTTAAATTAATAAAAAAATGAAGATTGATTAATTAAAATAAATCTAAGTTCTAGATTAATTTTAACTAAGAAAAATAAAATAATATACTAATTTATCCTAAGTCTAAAAAATAATTATATAAGTACAAAAAATAAATTTGGATTTTTTATGATTTATGAAAATAATAATAGTAATAATAATAATAATATTATTAATAATAATATTATTAATAATAATAATAAAGAAAAATAAAATAAAAAAATAAAAAAATAAAGAAAAGTCCAGGGGGGGTTAATCAGTAAGGCAGGGAGTATTGTGAGAAAAAATGGCTAGGCCCACATGAAAAGCCCAATCGCTCAAAAACACAAAAAAAAAGTCAGAAAATTGTGAAAAATGGCAAAAGGTCACACTGGGGCTTGAACCCAGGACCTAAGGGTGAACAGGCGCGCGCTTTAACCACTGGGGTGGTGATACATCCCTTAACTTATGTGAAAGGATAAATACATAACACAAAATGCGCCCTGATTACACTTCATCTTCAACCTCCAGCCAACAGACCAGTATCTTCTTCATCTCTCAACAAAAATGAAAAGTTCAAACATGAAAGTTGTGGCATTTCTTCCCACGAATCCTACCATATAAATAACTTAAGCTAACAGTCAAAGATGAATGAGAATTTTTCTGGCCCTAATTTAAAACCTAAAAATTTCAGAAAACTTCAACTCTAAAATTCTCTAAGCTCAGGCCATATAAATGTAAACTATGGATATGTACAGCTTCTTGGCAATGTTATCTACATTTTATCTTCACAAATCAAAGCTTAACAATGCCTAAATATGGAGATAGAAGTTCAAGAAAAATACCTCAAAACTGGAAATTGTGAAATGGATTTGAGCTTGTTTCAGGCAGTGGTGATGATCAGGTTAGCTTCCTTGGACCTCTAGGAAGCTAATGCAATGGCTGGCTTGAGCTGAGGATGGCTGGAATGGTCTAGAGAAGTCAAGATGCAGACCTCTGTTTTTGGTTATGGAGGATGGTATAAATGGTGTTACAGTTTGCAAACAAGTATTAGAATGGTTTGTGTATGATGCTAAGAAGCTTTTGGATGTGTTAAGCCAAGAAATGCACGAGTGGTTTTGAAGATTGAAGTTCAAAGTCAAAAATGACACAAAAATGGAGATTTTGTGCAATCTGAGTTTTCATGGAGTTTGGGAGATTTTCAATCGTGTGTTATGTTGCAATACACTTGTATAATTATATGGAAAAGGTTGGTGCACTTTAGGAGGTCAGAAACACAAGATATAGACTTATGGCTATGTTACTTGATTTTGAAGAAAAGTGACAATATGGTTTCAAGGCATAGTACAAGCATGGCCTGGGTTTATGGGAGGCTCTAGACATGTTGCTTAAAGTTAAAGTTTCATATTAAAGTCAAATGAAATCTTGACTTTTTGATTTCTTGATGAATAAGTTTCATATTTTGACATGTTTTGATGAATTGTGATCTTTGACATTGAATTTTGACCAAAAAGTCAAAGTTTGACTTTTCAGTGTATAGTTGACTTTTGATCAGTTGACTGAAAATTCACTATCAATCCAATTGATCTTGAGCAATGTGTTAGGTCATGCCATTAGGTAAAAATGATTCAATTGAACTCTTGATATCATGCTTCAAACCAATTTATCACTTGTTAGGTAAAAAATCAGAAATTAGCCTTCCTCAGTCAAAACCCTAATTTTGACCATTTTGCCCTTTTGATGATTTGATCAAATTTCTTGAGGAATTATGCTACAAACTTGATCAAATGATACATATGAGCTTACAATATTGATGTGGATAAAAAATTATGAAGTTTGACAATAAATTGGCCATAGTTGACTTTTTCCCCAATACAACTGATTTTTAGGTCAACTGCTAAATTGACTGAGCAAAAGTGTGATCCAAGGCTTGAAACTTGACATGAGTAATCTTGGGGGTCCATAATGATCCATGAAAGTCATATGGGGCATTGAAATTTCAATTATCCTTGTGCAATCTCAAACCCTAATTTTGGTCATCAGTGCTGAAGGAGGTGTCTTGAGTTGATCAAACCCTAGTGCAATCTTGAACCAAGAGAGATCTTTGTGAGAAAATATTGGATAAATGAGAGGGAAAATTTTGGGGCACAACAGTAGGCACATCGAGCATTTGGGTTGTAGCGGGGAGATGCAGTATTAGGATTCTTGGAGCTTCCTTTAGAGTCACCAGATTGGACTTCAGCAAATGTGGCAAAACCTGGGACAAGGTCATGTTGATCCGGGTAAATTGTCTTCTAGGCGCATCTGGTCAGTGCTGATTTTTTGTTGTTGGTTTGAGGCAGAATTTGAAATCATAACAGCCCCTACTGTCGAACGACATTCAATTTTGATTTGATTTCTCTGGCCATAAGCAGCACAAACCTCCTTCTTTCCAGTGAAAGGTTTCTTTGTTGTACTAGAAGATGTATCTCTCTACATTTTACCACTCTTGATGCCACCTTCTACCCGTTCACCAGTCAAGATCAATTCAGTAAACCCAGCAGACGAGCTTCCAATCAAATGGTTACAGAATGGACCAGATAACATGCCCAAGAGCATGTTCACCAACTCTCTATCAAACAAAGGAGGTTGGACTCTTCCCGCAAGGTTTCTCCACTTTTAGGCATAATCTTTAAAACCTTCTCCAGAACCCATAGACATACTTTGCAATTGTGTACGAGTTAGGGCGAGATCAGCGTCATATTGGTACTGCTTGTAGAAAGCAGCAACCAGATCTTCCCAATTACGAATGTTGGTTCTTTCCAGTTGATAGAACCATTCTAGCTGAGTGCCTGACAATTTTCCTGGAAGAAATGTACCCACAGATTCCTATCAGTGGTGTGGGGTTGAATCTTCCTGACATATGACCTTAAGTGCAACTTAGGACAGGAGACACCGTCGTACTTAACAAAGGTTGGGACCTTGAATTTATGCGGGATGACTACCCCTGAGACCAACCCTAACTCTTCAAAATCCAGCCTAGGTACCCTATGGATCTCCATAGCATTGAGACGATCCTCTAGCTATTTATATTTATCATCAGCAGGAGGATACTGCTCCTAAAAATAGTCAGCTTCATCTTCCTCAGACCCTGAGTTGTTGTTTTCTTCCGTTGGCTTCTCCTCTTAATTGTCCCCCTCATTTGACGGGGTTGCGAAATCTAGAGCTCGCTTGGTTGGTCCTCTGAACCTTCTACCCAAATTCAAGACACCAGCTGGTTTCTTTGCCTTCTTGGTCTTCTCTTTGATGATCAGAGCTTTCATATCTTCTTGCCCCTTGGCCAGAGCAAGGAACGTTTGTTGGAACTGAGCATTTTGAGCTTGAAGATCCTTTACTGTTTGTTCAAGAGCCATTTCTTTTGCTGAAATAAACAGCTAAAAGATAAGAAACCTGTCTCGGAATACCTGCTTAATGTAATGATATGCATGATAATGTTTATGCAGTGCTTTCAAGGACTTTTAAGATCTTAAATTTGCTTAGTCAAAGAGTGAACAAGCATTAATTGCATTCATAAGTTTAAATGATTACAATGATGCCCCTTGGGCTTACACTGGAAAAAACAAAGGTAAAAATAAACTCCTAAATCAAACAGGACTCAGGCTTCCCATGAGTGCATCCTCTTTGGTGCAATGTAAGCATTAAAACTTTATTCTTCATGCAGTTGTCTTATAAGCTCCAAAACCTTATTCTCGCCTACGTAGAACCGAGTTTCATAGGTGTCTCATTCCTCTTTGAGTTGAATCCAAGATATTTGCAATTCCTAGAGAATAGTCGGCATGTCAGGATGGAGAATAGTATGAGGTACATCTGTCTTGGTGATAGGTTCCATGATGATAGGTGTGATACGGTGGGAGAACTGACTTGAGGTTTTGTGTTTTGTCGCAAATGTTTCGGTTTAGCAAGAGTCGCCACCGACTTTTATTTTATACAAAAGGAAAGGTAAAAAAGCACAGGAAAGACCTTTGAGATGTTTTCTTGAGTTTGGGGGGTAGATTATGAAAAGGGAAGGTGCTAGCACCCTTTTCATCCATGGTTTTCCATGGGCTCTTAGTTACTTGCTTAGATCACTTGCTTTGCTTTTGAAATTGTTTGAAATGGTGCTTTGTGTTTGGTGTGATTTTGAAAGTATTTTGAAAAGAGGCCATTCATTTAGGCAATCTTTGTAATGATTCTCGTTCGTAAGAATGTATACAAAGATGTTTGTCTTTTGAAAAATGTTTCAAGGTTTTGAAAGGTGTTTGAAAATGTTTTTAAATGTGTGTGTTTGTTATGAAAATAGCAAGGATTGTTTGAAAGATAGCAAGTAACTTAGAACTATCTACCCTACTCAAATGTCTTTCCTATGCATTTTTATTCCTTTGACATTGTTAATTTACCATTGATTTGGTAAACAACCCTATCTTTGGATGTTTAAACGGGATGGGCGTGGGTCATCGTATGACCATGATAGCAATGTTGCCAAGTATCTTTAAAATTTTGAGGGACCAAGATCATTTTGTTTTAGGCAACCAAGTCTAGCGTTATCGAGGGACTATGATCTTTTGTTTTGTTTTGCCAAGATACTTTGCATGCATACCATGGCCATTTTTAAGGCAACAAAGTGGGTGAAACCCTAAGGAGTGCTTGTGGGCAATGTGTTATCATTTTACATGCATTTGTTTGTCTTGGATTAGGTCATTCTATTTGTTTGTTTTTTGTCTTATCATGCAAAACCCTAGTTTTACTAAACATGGTATAATGCGATAAATTGCGTAAAATAAAACTAAGCTATTACAACAATTATTATGGGAGGGGGATACAAGTTTTTGAATGGGGATATTTGCACAAAATAAAACCCTAAAATACTATTACAACCCAATTGAATTATTGTACAAGATAAATAGATATACAAATATTTAAATATGCAATAAAATGTATTTATGTAAAGTGTTTTGTATTTACTTTATGTATGAAAAAAATAAATTATTTAAGCCCTAAAAAAGAGAAAATATAATATTGTTATTTTTGAAAGGGTGAAAAAACCTAGTTTTCAAATAAAATAAAAATATGTTCTATATTATTTATTTTGTCCATTTTTATACAAGAAGATAAATAATAAAATTATGTACAAATATTAAAAATTAAAATATGTATGAAAATAAATAATTTAATGTGTAAAATAATAAAATAAAAATGTATGGTGTTTTTATTAAATGTATACAAATAAATAAGAAAATAAGTTCTATTTATTAAAATAAAATTATTTTATATGTGAAAAAAATAATAAAAATAAAATAAAATTGCAAAAAATTAAGAAAATATTTTTGTGATTTTTTAATGTTCAGAAAAAAATATTAAAGTCAATAAACATAAAAAATATGAGAAAATATGCAAAATATAAAAAATATGCAAAGGGGGTGCAAATAGTAGTCAGGGGGGGTGTGGAAAACAAAACAGAAGCCCCAAACGCGCCCAAGCCCAGGGCAGGTCATCCCTGTCCTCCAGCCAAACATCCTGCGCGCGCGTTTTGCCTTAAACCTATAACTTGTTGTAGCTTGCATAAAAATGAAAACCCATAACATAAAAAATGTAGCTTGTAATCTCACGATTCCAATGATATAAAATTCATGACCTAACTCTCAAAGACCAGGGAGAATTTTAATGGCCCTAAATCATGACCTAATTTTTTCAGCATATTCAACATTCAAATACTCTTAGCTCAGTTAATATAAATGACAATTATGCATATGTACAGCTTCACCATGCTAGAGACTACATTTTTACTTCACAAATCGTGGCTTGAGGGTGCCTAAATAGAGAGATAAAGTTTTGAAAAATACCTCCTTCAGCTGGATTTGGATATGGCAATGTGGGGACTTTGAGTGAGGCCTGAGGATCGTGTGAGCTTCCTTGAAGTTCCCTCAAGCTATTCCAATGCTTAGCTTGCCTTGAGGATGCTTGAAACTCCCTGTAGAAGTCAAGCTGCAACCTTCCAAAATGAAAATGGTGATGTCTGAAATAGGGCTTACAGAACCAGGACAAGGGCTTGGATAGTTTGGATATGATGTGGGTGAAGTGTTTCAAAGGTTAAAAGGCAAAACGCACGAGCCAAAATGAAGTTGGCAAGAGTTTTGCAGAAACTGCAATGTCTTGGCAGAAAAAATGTGTTTTTGTGTTTGGGAGAGTTTCAGATCATAAGCCTTTGTGTTCTAGCTTGAGATAAGTTTGTCAATATGTATAGAGTGATACAAAGTCCACCCTTTTCCTGTTGTACAAGTTCTAATCCCTTTTGCCACTTTTCTTGCCTTTGAAGAAAGTTGACGTGACTATGCAAATATGCTTGTACTGCTTGCTTGCTAGCTGCAGAGAGTTGGTATTATTTGCTTGAAACCTGTGGAAAATTCCTGCACCAAAGAAACAAGTCCAAGGCTCAAGGCTGATAAAGTTGGAAAAGCTTGCTTTATCAAAATGGCATTGTGAACTTTTGGCCATTTATGGAATTATTTCTTGTACAATGCTCCAATAGTGAAAACAAAGCCTTTATCCATTGAGTTAACATTTAATTATGGAGGGTAGAAGGGTTTTAGGACCTGTAATGCAAGGTACAAGCATGCTTGATCAGATTTGCAACTTGGTGCATTGTGAAAATGGCTTGGACAAAAGTGATAAAATGCCAATTTCTCTTCTTCGATTCTCCCTAACCACAAATGATCTTGGAGAGTTCTTGGACATTTTAGAAAGCTTGCAACATGATTTACAATCCATCTTTGAAATTAATTTTGAGATACCTCTTGGAACTAGGTGAAAAATGTCCATGAAGTTGGGTCAAAAACCTGCCTAGATTAGGGCAAATTTTCACTAAGTTAAAAAGTTTATGGACCCCTATTCACAAATCCATAACTTGAGATCCAAGCATCTTTTGGGAAAACTTTGTGAATAAAATTTGTGGATTTCATGGAGGAATACAACTTTCATGTTGGAAGTTTTATTTGAATCAAATTTCATCATGGTGAAAAAGTTGTGAAAAGTTGGGAAAAAATAAGAAAATTTCCATACTTAGAAAAATTCTAAGTTATGAAAAATTTCAAATTCAAAACCCTAATTTTCAAAATTGGTTTTCTTGGTCAACAAGTTTCATATTTTGACATATATTGATGAATTATGACCTTTGGCACTTGATTTTGACCAAAAAGTCAAAGTTTGACTTTTCAGTGTACAGTTGATTTTTGATAAGTTGACTGGAAAATTCATCTGTCAATCCAATGAACTTGAGATATTTTGAACCATGTTATTAGGTCAAGATGATGACATTGAGTCCTTGAAATCATGTTTGAACCCAATTGGTCACTGGCTAGGTTAAAAATCAGAAATTGCCCTTTCTTAATCAAAACCCTAATTTTGACCATTTTGCCCTTTTGATGATCTGATCAAATTTCTTGAGGAGTTGTGATCCAAACTTGATCAAACGGTACATATGAGTTCAAAATGTTGTTGTGGATAAAAAATTATGCAGTTTGACTGTAAATTGGCCATAGTTGACTTTTTCCCCAATACAGCTGATTTTTAGGTCAACTGTCCAATTGACTGAGCAAATATGTGATTTAAGGCTTGAAACTTGGTATGAGCAATCTTAGAGGTCCAAGATGGTGTATGAAAGTCACATGAAGCATTGATGGTCCAAAAATCTTTGTGCAAACTCAAACCCTGATTTCAGGTTATCAGTGCAAGGAGATGTCTTGAGCTGAGCAAACCCTAATCTTGTCTTGAGTCCAAGAAGTCTTGTGAGGAAAATCTTGATAAATGAGATGGAAAATTTTGGGGTACAACAATAGGTAGGATGGAGGGGTAAGTCATCATGGGATTTTGAGCGTGTACTCGCACCCACTTAAGATAAGGCTCCAAAGGGATGGAGTTATTATGCCCTAATGTCTTGCTATCCACTCTGTTCACCTTGCCCTAGGCTCGAATGAACCTCTGACGATACCCTTGGACATCATTTTCGTAGTCAAATGCAATTCCCTGAATCAATGCATCATGAGGAATGTCCCTCCTAGCATACCCAAACTGTTGCAACGCCAAACAAGGGTTATAAGTGATTCCTCCCCTAATGCATAAGAGAGGGATATTAGGGAATTCCCCACATTGATCAATTATGGTAACATCTTCCACAGACCGGGGACACCAGTGAATGTCCGAATGCGTCAGAGACATCAACCTATTAGACCACCGCATGCCTTTCTCATTCTTCAACACAGATCGAGGTAGGTGCGAAATAAACTACCTAGCCAAAAGAGGAGTGCAACACATGGGGGTTCCTCTTCTCTTTATAGTGTGAGTGTGAAAAGAGTGCAGAATGTCTTCGAGTAAGGTAGGAACCGGATTACAAGACATGAAAACTTTGACCGGATTCATATCTATGAGTTGGTCCGGATTAGGAAACAGTACCATCCCATAAATGAGAAGGGCCAACACCTATTCAAAGGCTTGTAACTCCAGGGTATCCCAAAAATAGTGAGCTTTCTCAAACAAGAACTTGGCTAGAAACCCTTTGACACCGCTTCTTGTTTCCCAATTTGTCACAATGTCGGACCGTTGTAAATACAGGGCTTGATCAAATTCCTCAAGCTTTGGGTCTCTTTCCATATCGTTGAAGGGTAATTGATTGAGAATAGGCACACCCAATAATTGAGAAAACTCTTGCATAGTAGGCACCAACTGGTAATTGGGAAATGTAAAGCAATGATGTAGAGGGTCAAAGAACTGAAAGAGAACTTTCACCATGTCTTCATCAGGGCTTGAGGTGACCAAACTAAGAGTCGACCATGTCTTTTAGTGAATTTGGAATTCTCAGGAACCCTTGATGCCAGCTCTTTGAGTTGAGGTGGCACCCTTACAAGGTTGACTTGGATAGTATTTCTGTGAATGGGAGCCATGTCCTATAAAATAGACACAAAGATAAGTCCTAAAAGTCCTTGAAATGGTTAGCATGATATGCCAATGTTATGATGTTATGATGTTATGTACAAGCAAATATATATAATCACGCAAACAGATCCTTAGGTTTAGGTTTGCAAGGGCTCCATAGGTAAGTACCCTCTTAAAGTTTAGTTGGTTCAACCTGTCATATTAATAGTAACTGGGTTCTAGGGAATCTCAATATCACTGATCTTTCTTCACCAGACATTATTTCAGTGCAAGCCTCTTTATTGGCGACCGAAATATCCCAGAAGTCAGATCTCAATGAGTGTAGTATCGAGTATCAACCAACTTCAGAATGCACCAATTCCGGCTATCTCACTACTTCCTAATGGCCAAGTTGTTCAATTAAAGGTTCTAAGGTCAGTTAGTGCTTTGTGACACCACACAACGGCCTCGTATTCTCTTTGACTATTCAAGGGCTGCCGGTACCAACAAATGTGTCACACCAACGTAGCTATTATTTCAACCGTGTCGGTATACCCTGCACAGTCCCCATGATCTATTATTACTTACCTAAAAGGTGCCCCAGATCTGGTGGGATCTTTACAAGTAAACCCAAGCAAAACCCTTAAAGATAAAGCAGTCAAAGCATACAAGGAAAGCAATTTAAATATGACCTAAGCTCTAAGGTAACCCAACTTTTTAATTCCCCAGTAGAGTCGCTAGTTCTGTGATACGGTGGCAGAACCGACTGTTATACTGGTTTTGCATTTTGTATTCGCAAATGTTGTGGTAAGCAAGAGTCGCCACCGACTTTTCTTTTATCCAAATAAAGGAAAGGGTGAAAAGAATAGAAAAATACCATTCGAGAGTTTTCTGAGTAAGGGGGTAGATTGTGGAAAGGGAAGGTCTTAGCACATGTGATACGATGGGAGAACTGACTTGGGTTTTGCGTTTGTTTTCGCAAATGTTTCGGTTGAGCAAGAGTCGCCACCGACTTTTTATTTTATCCTAAGGAAAGGTTAAAAAGCACAGCGAAAACCTTTGAGATGTTTTCTTGGGTTCGGGGAGTAGATTATAGAAAGGGAAGGTATTAGCACCCTTTCTATCCATGGTTATCCATGGGCTCTTAGTTACTTGCTTAGATCACTTGCCTTGTGTTTTCAATTGTTTGAAATGGTGCTTTGTGTGTGGGTTTGAAAATGTTTTGAAAAGAGGCCAATGTGGCGGCAACCTTTGTAATGACCCATGTTTGGATGTATACAAAGGTGTACTTATCTTTTGAAAAGGACAACCAACAGGCGAAACAACACATAGAAGGCAACCTTTACCACATCCCGGAAATAAACCGGCTAGCAACAGGTTCCTCTTGACAGTCAATAACGGGGTAACAATCTCTTCCACGGAGGCTACATACAAGTCTTCTTTCACAGCATTCACTCCATGTTGGGGCATAGGAGCAGTCACAACATTGGGCCTTTTGGGCGCCTCAAACTATATTTCTTTAGCATCAATAAGGTCCTGAACCTTGTTCCTCAGACCCAGCAATCATCCGTAGTATGCCCCGGGCTATCAGAGTGATAAGCGCAACGGGCGTTGGGGTTGTACTTTGGAGAAGTTGTGTTCACTACCTTCGGAGCTTCTTTGATAGTTACCAGACTGGTTGACAGTAGTTGCGGCAAAATCTGAGATAGGGTCATACTGAGCCGAGTGTACTGCCTTTTGGGTCTCTCACCCCTTTGTTGGTTATACGGCTGAGGAGCAATAGCAGGCTTTGAAATTACCACCGCATTGACAGCTTGGCGGCGTTCCGACTTATTTTGTCTTCTGGGACCATAAACAGCACTGGCTTCCTTCTTGAAAGGTTTCTTTTCAGTACTCGAGGAGGCACCCTTCTGTATCTTCCCTGACTTGATACCAGCTTCTATTCTCTCACCAGTTAAGATCAGGTCTGTAAACCCAGCAGAGGAATTCCCAATCATATGGTTGAAGAACGGACCAGACAGGGTCCCCAGGAACATGTCAACAAGTTCACGGTCAGTCAGCGGTGGCTGCACCCTGCCAGCCAGGTCCCTCCACTTTTGCGCATACTCCTTGAATCCTTCGCCCGTCCTCAGTGACATACCCTGGAGTTGGGTACGCGTGGGAGCGAGGTCATAATTGTACTGATACTGTTTATAAAATGCAGTAGCCAAGTCCTCCCAGTTTCAGATACTGGCTCCATCCAACTGATAGAACCATTCGAGTTGAGACCCCGAAAGGCTATCCTGAAAGAAATGGATCCACAGGTTCTTGTCTGCAGTGTAAGGCTGGATCTTCCTTACATATGATCTGAGATGCAGCTTAGGACAGGAAGCCCCGTCGTACTTCGCAAAGGCAGGTGCCTTGAACTTGTGTGGGATTACCACCCCAGAAGATAAACCTAGATCTCCAAAATCCAGCCCCGGCACATGTTGAACCTCCATGGCACTTAAACGGTCCTCTAGTTGCTTGTACCTGTCTTCGGCAGGAGGGTACTGTTCCTCGTTGTAATCTGTCTCGTTGTCGGAGACCGCAGGACTAGGAACCCTTCCTTCTTGGGGGCTGCCCCTCCCTACAGAGGAAGTAGCCTGATCAGCCTCATTCTGCAGTGTATTCCCAAACCTCCGTCCAGTGTTAAACAGCGCAGTCCTCTTCTTCTTCTTCTTCTTCAAGAGCAGAGTCTTCAACTCCTGTTGACCCTGGGCTAAGCTCATGACCAGCTCTTGAAACTGGGCGTTCTGGGCCTGGAGGGCCTTGATAGCTTGTTCGGTAGTAGGCTCGGAAGACATGATGCTTGAATGCTGAAATAAACAGCGAAGAAGATTAAGCAACCTGTAGAAGAAGGGTACATGTTATGTATATGATGCAATGAGATGCTTATGATTTATGTTTTCAAAGACAATCGGGATTCAACTTTGTATACAAAAAGGAAACACACTTCATTAGATTCAAACTTTAAATTGTTCAACAATTTGCCCTTAGGCATTACAAGAATGAAAATAACTGAAACGGAAATAAAAGCTGTAAAAGAAAACATCCAAAGCCCATCAGTGCTCCCATGGCCTCCTCTTCTCAGTACGGATATAGTCGTTCAGGATCCGCTCTTCCTCCAATTGCTTAGTCAGCTTCTGGATCTTTTGTTCCTGTTCGTTGAACTTTTCCCGATAATAATCCCGTTCTTTCTGTAGCTGCGCCCAAGATCTCTTTAGTGTATCAACATCATTGGGTATCTGAGGAGGGAGGACAGTTGGAGGAACCATGTCTTCATCAGGAAATTCAAGAATGATAGGCCTGACAGCTTCGTATGGCATACCTAACTTCTGAGCATGGATGCGGACCCATCTGCAGTAGGGTTTCATTGGTAGAGAAGTCTTCGATCCCAACTCGTGCGGGTCAGCTTTGTGAATTTTGTCCCAAGCCTTGATGAATCTACGGTGCAGCTCGTCACTGTCTACCTGAAACTCAAAACGGATGTGAGGCACCAACATCTCATGAAGCCCTGCTCTTCTGGCTCTTCCAAACTGACGGAGAGCTAAACATGGATTATAAGAGATTCCTCCCTGGGTACCAATCAAAGGAACATTAGGATATTCTCCGCAACGGTCGATAATGGCTACCTCATCCAAACCTCTGAAAGTCCAAATGATGTCATTATCAGTGAGAGACATTAACCTATGAGCCCAACCTTTTCCTTCTTCATTCTTCAGCACGAACTTAGGGAGGTGCGAAATAAACCACCTCACTAACAAAGGAGCACAACACCACAGAGTTCCACGTCTTCGAGCAGTACGAGCATAGAGCTGTTGCAGGATATCACCCAAGAGAGTGGGTACAGGGTTCCGAGACATGAAGATCCTTATGGCATTGATATTGACAAAGTTATCAGGATTTGGGAACAATACTAGACCATAGATTAAGAGAGCCAGAATGTCTTCGTACGCCTTGAAGTCTAAGTCATTCCAGAAACTGTTAGCTTTTCCAACCAGAAACTTAGCCAAAAAGCCCTTAACTCCACTTCTAGTCTCCCAGTTAGCCATTACCTCTTCTTTGGTCAAGGGAAGGACTGCAGCAATCTCTTCAGGCCTAAGAGTCTTCTCCCAACCAGTGAATGGAGCTTGTTCCAAAACAGGGATACCAAGCAAATCAAAGAATTCTTCCAGGGTAGGGACCAGCTGGAAGTCTTGAAAGGTGAAGCAATGATACAGAGGATCATAAAACTGGACCAGGACACTCATCAGTTGTTGGTCCCACTTTGAAGTGATTAAACCGAGAAGAGAACCATGCCTCTTGATGAAGGAAGTAGTGTTTGGAATCCTATCAACCAATTCCTTTTGCAAAGTAGATGGTTGAACAAAGTTGAGCCGGATAATATTCCTACGCACGGGCATCATGATGTCCTACAAAACAGAGCAAAGATGAAACCCTCTTGTCTTTGAAATGGGTCAGTCCTTATGCATGCGATGGTATGATGGTATGATGTTATGATAAAGCACACCACAAGTATTCACAAAGGCAAGCATGATAAGGCACACAAGTCACATAAGACAGCCCTTATGGTTTAGGCCAGCATGAAGTTTAGGTATTACCCTCTTTTAGTTTTGTTGGTTAAGACCTGTCCTATCAAAAGTAACCGGGTTCTAGAGAATCTCAATATCATTGACTACCCTCAATCGGTCATAACTCCAACATCGCAATCTTTTCTTGCGGCCAGAACCATCGCGAGAGTTTAGCCTCAATGAGTGTAGCATACTGCTACTGTTCTATGGCCAAGTTAGGTCAATTTAGGGTTCTAAGGTCGGTTGGTGTTTAATGACTCCTTAGAGGACCCATATTCTCCTCGTTGCAACACAAGGGATATCGGTACAGACTAAGGTGTCACACCAACGTAGCCACTGCTTCACCCATGTCGGTCTACGCCGGACAGGTCCCTCACAGCTTATGCTACCTAAAGGGTATTCCCCAGATCCGGGTTAGGATCTATGAAACTCCGATGCAAAGCCCACAAATATAAAAGCAAACAAAGCAAGCAATTGAAAACAAGTAAGTCATCTAACCCTAAGGTAACCCCACTTTTAAATATTCCCCAGCAGAGTCGCCAGTTCTGTGGTACGATGGGAGAACTGACTTGGGTTTTGCGTTTGTTTTTGCAAATGTTTCGGTTGAGCAAGAGTCGCCACCGACTTTTTATTTTATCCTAAGGAAAGGTTAAAAAGCACAGCAAAAACCTTTGAGATGTTTTCTTTGGTTCGGGGAGTAGATTATAGAAAGGGAAGGTATTAGCACCCTTTCTATCCATGGTTATCCATGGGCTCTTAGTTACTTGCTTAGATCACTTGCCTTGTGTTTTCAATTGTTTGAAATGGTGCTTTGTGTGTGGGTTTGAAAATGTTTTGAAAAGAGGCCAATGTGGTGGCAACCTTTGTAATGACCCATGTTTGGATGTATACAAAGGTGTACTTATCTTTAGAAAAATTTTCAATTTTTTTTGTTTTGAAAGTGTGTTGTGACGTGTGATTTTGAAAAATAGGCAAGTGTTTTTGTTTTGCAAGTTGGCAAGTAACCAAGAGTTGTCTACCCCTAAATTTACTCAAAGATCTTTGCTATGTTTTAACCCTTTTAACAATTTTATTCCACCATTGTATTTGGTGGACAATCTTGTGTTAGGATGTGAACGGGACGGGCGCGGGTCATCGTTTAGACCATGATTACAATGGTGCCAAGTGTCTTTGGGCAATTTTTCTTTTAAGGGACTTGGTCATGTTTAGGCAACTTTCGAAAGCGTCATCAAGGGACTATGATCAATTGATTTGTTTTTGTTTTGCCAAAGACACCCAACATGCAACATGGCCCATTATTGAAGGCAACAAGTGGAGTACCCTAGGGGTGCAAGTGTGATTGGTGTTGTCCATTTTCATGCTTTGTTATCTTTGAATTAGGTCAAGCTATTTGTTATTTTGTTTTGCATATAAACCCTAAGTCTATCATGGCATATTTAGAAATCTTTAAAATGCGGAATTGAAAGTCCTAAATTATTACACAATAATCATGGGAATGGGGGTACAAATGTTCAAATGGGGATGAGACTTAAAAGGAGAGTGGTATCCCAATATTTACAACCAAATCGAATTAATCGCAAATGTAAAATGTATCAAATATACAAGAATAAACAAATGTGTATGTGTAAATGTATTTGTGTAAGTGTATATGATTTATTTACAAGTGAAATAATAAATAAAAAAAGTTAATTTTTGGATATTGTCATATTTAGGGCAAAACCCTAATTTTGCTAAATAAAAGGTATTATTATTTATTATATACAATATGTATTAATTATATACAAAAAATAAATAAAAAGGAAGTATATTGTAAAAAAGTGATTTGTAAGGTCAAATATTAATAAAAATAAAAATGTATTATTTTTGTATTTTTTATCCTAACTATTCTAATAAATATATAAGTATTTATATTATATATTAAATATATTAAATATACACAAAAATAAAAATATTTATTATTTACAAAAAAAAAGTATATTTTTTAGAAAATGTTTTCAGAAAATGCAAATAAAAATAATAACTAAAAGTATATATTTTCACATTATTTCTAAGGTTTTAAATAAAAAAGCATTATATTTATTTATATGTACAAATGTAAACAAAAACAAATAAATTCAAAATAAATGCAAAAATGTATGGAAAAATATTTTTAATATTTTTTATGTTTTGTCAAAAAATAACAAGTTAGAATAAAAAAGAAAAAGTCAAAAATGATTAAAAAATCACACAATGGGCCAAGGGGGTGTGAATGTGAAAAGGTAGTGCAAACAGAAAAATGAAACAGGCCCAGCCCAAAGCAAACTTGTCTTCAACCTCCAGACAGTTTCAAATGAAAAAACGCGCGTTTTCTTCCTTCCCTGCTATCTCTTGATCCTTTGACTTTCAGCAAAAACTTACAACAACAATGTTATAGAGCATCTTGTCACGATTTCAAATATATAAAAAGTCATTCTAACTCTCAGAAATGAGAGAGAATTTCTTCTCCCCCAATTCCTGACCTAAGTTTTTTTCAATGTTCATGTCTTAAATTCTCTCAGCACATGCAATATAAATGGAAAGTGAGGATATGGGTGGCTTCAGGGACATGAGTATGACATAACTTCTTCACAAACCTAAGCCTAGATATGCCTGGATTAAGAGATAGGAGTTCAAACTTTTACCTGTTCAGCTTGATTCATGTATGACAATGGAGGTACTTTCAATGCAATGTGAGGACTTGTATAGCTTGCTTGAAGCTCAGGGGTGCTTCTCCAATGCTTGGTGTGCTTTGAATCTTGCTGTATCAAGCTATAGAAGTCAACCTGCAAGAGAGAAAAGTGAAAATGGCAAAACTGGTTAGAGGTGTTACAATTTGTTTCCAAGGCTTGGGATAGTTTGTATGGATGTTATGGAAGGTGTTTGAGGTGGCTTGGATGAGAATGCACGATGGAAATGAACTGGCCAAGTCAATCTGCAACAGGGACTCTGTTTTGCAGAAAAAATGGGCTTTGATGGATGAGGAGGTATTGGAGGTGGTTGGCTCGTGTTTTAGGTCAGGTTTGATGTTTGGAATGTGTTCAACAAGTTTGTCTTGGTTAGTTCTTGCAGGAATGAGAGATGTTGTTGTGTTTGCAAAGTTGCTTCTATCTTAAGTCAAAAATGCCAAGTTGGGTTACAAGCTTATGCAGGCCCCCTAAACATGCTGCAAAAGTTTTTCTTGATCAGTGGGATATGTTTATGAACTTGTGCCCAAAAGATTTGGCATGTACCTCTTGATTTGCAAACTTGACATAAAGCCATGCTTTACAAGAATGGATAAAGTGCTTTTTCTATTTATGGCCTAATCTTGTATGCAATGGTTAAACACACAAAATAAGGCTTGAACACAAAGGGTTGGCATTAAATTATTGAGTGTGGATGAGATAAAAGGCCTGTAACTAGCTTGTGCAAGCTGATTTCAAAAATGCCTAAGTTATGAACATGAAAATGGCCATGAATCAAAGTGACTTTTGCCCATATTGACAAATTCGATTCTCCCTAACCACAAGGGTGTTTGAGAAGTTCTTGGACAATTTGGAAAGCTTAGAATGTGTACTAAAATCCATCTTTGTAATGCAAATTGAAATTCCAAGTGGAAGCATGTGAAAGTGGCCATGAAGTTGGGCAAAAATCCTGCCTAGAATAGGTCAAAAAATTTCTAAGTTAAGAATGTTTTGCACCCTTGTTCCAAAAATCATAACTTGAGCTGCAAGCTTCTTTTAAGGAAACTTTGTGAATCAAAGTTGTAGATTTTGTAATGGACTATAACTTTAATGTTTTGAGTTTTGTTTGAATCCAAATGTATCTTGATGAAAAGATGGGACAAAGTTAGGAAAAAAATTAGGAAATTTTATAACTTAGAAAATTTCTAAGTTATGAAATTTCTTTATTTCAAACCCTAATTTGTGATTTTTGATTTCTTGATGAACAAGCTTCATGATTTGGCATGTTTTGATGAAAAATGAATCTTGGCACTTGATTTTGACCAAAAAGTCAAAGTTTGACTTTTCAGTATACAGTCAAAAATTGATCAGTTGACTGGAAAATTCATCTGTCAATGTTGTGCATTTGAGATCTTTTGAACTTGTTGAACATGTCAAGACCATGTCATTGAGTCCTTGAGTCCATATGTGATCTTTTTTTGCCATTGGCTAGGTCAAACAGTCAAAAATTGCCTTTATGCAGTCAAAACCCTAAAAATGACCATTTTGCCCTTTTGGTGATCTGATCAAATTTCTTGTGGAATTGTGATCCAAACTTGATCAAATGGTCCATATGAGTTCATAATGTTGATGTGGGTAAAAAAATCATGAGGTTTGACTGTCAATTGACCACAGTTGACTTTTTCCCCAATACAGCTGATTTCTAGGTCAACTGTCCAATTGACTGGGCAAAGATTGGAGTCAAGGCTTGAAACTTGGTATGGATAAACTTGTGAGTCCAACATGAAGCATGAAAGTCATCTTGGGCATTTTAGGTCAAAACATCTTTGTGCAGACACAAACCCTAATTTGGGCCAACAGTGCAAGGAGGAGTCTTGAGCAGAGCAAACCCTAACTTGATCTTGAGCTCCAAGGGTCTTGTGGTGGGAAAATATTGAGAAATGGGAGGGCAAATTTTGGGGTACAACAGCTTCCCCTGTTCAATCTTCTTAGACCTGAGGATGTAGATTGGCTTGCGTGTCTTTCGTGATTCGAAGGTGGAAGATGATTGAACACTAGAGTGCCCAAAAATTTGCACTCGCATAGTAGAGTATCAGCAGTGTGATGGCGGGAATGGGCTTATAGATGCCATTTGGAGAGATGGTGGATAGGAGGATAGGCTTATAGATGCCATCTGGGGACGTGACAGAACCTTGTCTGGAATGGGCTTATAGATGCCATTTAGAAGTGTTGATCGCATAAGAGATTCCTTAGCGAGAACTTGCGTACTTTGAGAAAGGAAGATGGTTTCCTGGCTTGTTACAGGTGTTGATCTTCAGTCTCTTCATGCAGACATGCCCTGGCTAGGTACAGGTATCGAATCTACAATCAATTGCTCACAGATATGCCCTGGCTGGATACAGGAATCGAATCCGGAACTTCAAAAGGTTGCTTACAAACGTGCCCTGGCTGGATACAGGTATCGAATCTCTAAACTATTCATGCAGATATGCCCTGGCTGGATACAGGTGTCGAATCTGGAATTTTTCATCTACAGATATGCCCTGGCTGGATACAGGTTTCGAATCTGGAATTTGTCGTCTACAGATATGCCCTGGCTGGGTACAGGTATCGAATCTCTAAACTCTTTGTGCAGATGTGCCCTGGCTGGATACAAGTATCGAATCTACAATCAATCACTCACAGATATGCCCTGGCTAGATACAGGAATCGAATCTGGAATTGGTCGTCTACAGATATGCCCTGGCTGGATACAAGAATCGAATCTGGAATTTGGTTGTCTACAGATATGCCCTGGCTGGATACAAGTATCGAATCTGGAATTCTTCATGCAGATGTGCCCTGGCTAGATACAGGTGTCGAATCCACAATCAAATATTCACAGATATGCCCTGGCTGGATACAGGAATCGAATCTGTAATTTGTCGTCTTCAGATATGCCCTGGCTGGATACAGGTATCGAATCTGGAAAACTCTTCGTGTAGATATGCCCTGGCTGGATACAGGTATCGAATCTACAATTAATCGCTCACAGATATGCCTGGCTAGATACAGGAATCGAATCTGGAACTGCGATAGTTGATAGTAATCATCTTTGGATTGATCTTTTCCTGAAAAGGAAAGACATCAGTTGTATGCAATGTCATGATGTATGAGATGCATGATGTCATGATGCTCAAAATGATATAGTGTTGTATGCACTTTATCATGTATGTATGAAATGTGAAATGTCTATGAATGTATTTTCGTCTAGGAAAATAAATCCTTGACGAGTGCCGGGAGTTTGTGGAATCCTCGGCTGATGTTGAAGAGTGGAGTTCTTCGTTTCCGTTGGGGATGATGGTTGCAAGAATAAACCGGTAGGAGAAGATGACTCCGTTGGGGAATAAACTTGTTGGAGAGATTACTCTACGGGGAAATACTCTGTGGGAAGAGATACTTCGCTGAGACTTTGATGAGAGCTCCGCTGGGGATTCCACTGATAAGTTATGTCGGGGAACTTGATGAACTCCGCTGGGGATAGGAGGAACTTCGCTGAGGACGAACTTTCCGTGGTAATTAAGCTAAGGATAACCCAGTTATACCCTGGTGGGGAAATAACCTTTGAATAAAGCCGGGGAGATGCGTTCGTACTCTGCAGGGGATAAGCTTCCAGAATCTACTGGGGATAAGCTTCCAGAATCTACTGGGGAGGATGATTCAAATTTCCTGGGGAAACTTTTCAGACTGTACTGGGGAAGTGGCTCCACTGGGGTGTCTGTATTCCGCCGGGGAAAAATCTTAGATTAAGACTACCGGGGATGCTTGCTGAGGAATGTCTATACTCCGCTGGGGAATGTTGAGATCTTCTGGGGATACCCAACTTTCTTAAGGCTGATAGTAGACTAAACTCTGCTTGGGGAGAGTATCGCTGACTTGCTAGGGGAACAATGTGCCTTTTCGGGGCTGACGGGAGACCAAACTCTGCCTGGAGAAATATTACTGAAATCTGGTCTTACTCTGTGGGGAATTGAGGTAACTTGGTTACATTCTTCAGCCGAACTTACCTTGGTACCTCGATGGACAGAACAACTAGATTACTTTAGACAATTCTTCATTGCCCCTGTTTCTGATGTCATCTGTAATTAGCCCTTTGTTTCGCATGCAAATATTCATGATTAGCAATTAATGTCAAATGCATATATCAAAAATGAACATTGGACGTCCTTTGCCAAACAAAACAGAAAAAGGAAAAAACAATGGGTAATTTGTCTGAAAAATTGAACTTGTATTGATTTTGAAATTTGCCTGTAAATAGGCGTTTTATGTACAGGAGGCTGACGTCCCAGTAAGAGAACGCCGCCGAGCAACATAGAGTTTATACAATTTTGTGAAAAGGAAACAAAACAACTACGTGAAAAAATAATCCCACTGGGTTCCAACTCTGCTATCGCCTTTATGTCTTCAAGCGTCTCATCGTTTTGCTGCTTAGTTGGAGATGAAGCTGATTGATTGGAGTCATCTGAGCCTGATAGTTGATGCCGAATTCTGGATGCAAGGTGATCCAATGAGACATAATATTACGCTTTATCCCTAACTTTTGCCTGGACCGCCCTTTCGGGTTTTCAGTCCACCGGGATACCCATTTTTGCCCAAGCCGCCTTTTCAGGTTTTCGACTTGCCGGGTGTATAGATTTTTTCATTTCATCCCTTATTTTTGCCCGAACCCTTTTGGTTCGCCGGGAAGCCCTTATTTTTGCCTAGGTGTGTCAACCTAGCGGGTTTTTAATTCATGCGTAGTATCTTTTTACTATGTCTGCATTGGCAGGGTGAGGAAGGTCGTCACCATCCATGGTGGTTAGAATCATAGCTCCTCCTGAGAAGATATGTTTAACCACAAATGGCCCTTCATACGTAGGGGTCCATTTGCCCCCGGGATCACCTTGAGGAAGAATGATGCGCTTGATTACCAGGTCTCCGACTTGATACTCTTGTCGTCTGACCTTCTTGTTAAATGCCCTGATCATCCGTTTCTGGTACGTCTGACCATGACAAATAGCAGTGAGTCTTTTTTCGTCAATTAGGTTTAATTGATCAAGCCGAGTCTGGATCCAGTCATCTTCGCTCAAACCTGCATCCTTCATTATCCGGAGGGAGGGTATCTGGACTTCAATAGGCAAGACTGCCTCCATGCCATAGACCAAGGAAAAGGGAGTTGCCCTGTTGACGTCCGTGCTGAGGTACGGTACCCATGAAGAGCAAACGGTAACATTTCGTGCCAATCTTTATAGGTCACTGTCATCTTTTGCACAATCTTCTTGATGTTCTTATTTGCTGCTTCTACAGCCCCATTCATCTTCGGCCGGTAGGGAGAAGAGTTGTGGTGCTGTATCTTGAATTGCTCGCAGAGCTCAGTGATCATCTTGTTGTTAAGATTGGTACCATTATCTGTAATGATCCTTTCAGGTACACCGTATCGACAGATCAGGTTATGCCGAATGAACCGTGCCACGACGTTCTTGGTTACGGTAGCGTAGGAAGCTGCTTCAACCTATTTTGTGAAGTAATCAATTGCTACCAGGATGAAGCGGTGCCCGTTGGATGCCGTAGGTCTGATTTCGCCGATCATATCAATGCCCCACATTGCAAATGGCCAAGGTGCCATCAAGACGTTCAGAGGAACCGGAGGAATGTGCACCTTATCAGCATAGATTTGGCATTTATGACAAGTTCGGGAATGTTGATAACAGTCGGCTTCCATTGTGGACCAGAAATATCCTTCCCGAAGGATTTTCTTTGCCATGGTATGTCCACTGGAATGTGTTCCGAAGGTACCTTCATGTAGCTCCGCCATGATCCTTTCTGCTTTAGTCTTATCCACACAACGCAGTTGGGTTGAATCATGGTTTCGCTTGTAGAGAATGCCATTGCTGAGGAAGAATTTTGCCGCAAACCTTCTCAGGAACTTCTTGTCATTAACAGATGCGTCTTCGGGGTATTCTTGAGCTTCAAGGTACCTCTTCACTTCATGATACCAGGGGTTTTCTGTTACCTCTTCTACCTCGAGATCGCAGCAATGTGCAGGTTCATCCAACTTCCAAATAATGATTCGGGGAGCCTCATTGTCCCATTTGACTTTGAACATAGAAGACATCGTAGCCAACGCGTCCGCTAACTGATTCTCCTCTCTTGGGAAGTGTTCAAAAGTTATCTCTTCGAAGTGGGGAAGCAATGTCAGCACATACTCCTTGTAAGGAATAAGGTTTGGGTGTTTCATATCCCACTCTCCCTTGACCTGATTGATCACGAGAGCGGAATCTCCGAAGACACTCAGAAACTAGATCCTTAAGTCAATTGCAGCTTGAAGACCCATGATACATGCCTCATATTCCGCCATGTTGTTGTTGCAGTTGAAACATAGCCGGGCGGTGAGTGGAGTATGAGTGCCTTTAGGGGATATGATCACAGCGCCGATACCATTACCCAAAGCGTTCGAGGCTCCGTCAAAGTGCATAGACCATCGGGATCCTTCCTCAGGTCCTTCATCCGGTCCAGGTACTTCACAATCAGTCACTACCATGATATCCTCGTCTGGAAATTCAAAGTTCATTGACTGGTAATCATCCACTGCCTGATGCGCCAAATGGTCTGCCAATACACTTCCCTTGATTGCTTTCTGAGTCGTGTACTGGATGTCGTATTCCGTCAAGATCATCTTCCATCTTGCTATTCTTCCGGACAAGGCAGGCTTTTCGAATATGTACTTGATTGGATCCATTTTTGAAATCAACAGAGTAGTGTGAGTCAACATATACTGTCTCAACCGACGAGTAGCCCATACCAAAGCGCATTAAGTTTTCTCGAGCAGTGAGTATCGGGTCTCACAGTCGGTAAACTTTTTGCTAAGGTAATAAATGGCGTGTTCTTTTCGGCCAGACTCGTCATGCTGCCCCAGTACACACCCCATTGAGTTGTCCAGTACTGTTAAGTATAAGATTAGAGGTCTCCCTTCAACCGGTGGCATAAGAATGGGTGGTTCTTGGAGATACTCTTTGATCTTTTCGAAAGCGGCCTGACATTCATCGTTCCAACGTACTACTTGATCTTTCTTCAGCAGTTTGAAGATTGGTTCACAGGTAGCAGTTAGATGCAAGATGAATCGTGCAATGTAGTTCAAACGTCCTAGAAAGCCTCTGACTTCTTTCTCTGTCTTGGGAGTTGGCATCTCTTGTATGGCTTTCACTTTGGCAGGGTCCACTTGAATACCTTTATTGCTTACGAAAAAGCCTAGCAATTTTCCAGATCTCACCCCAAAGGTGCATTTGTTTGGATTCAACCTCAGCTTGTACAACTTCAGACGGTCAAACAGCTTCCGTAGATGGTCAAGGTGTTCCTCCTCAGTTTGGGACCTTGCAATCATATCGTCGATGTATACTTCTATCTCGTGATGGATCATGTCATGAAATAAAGCAACCATGGCACATTGGTAAGTTGCCCCAGCATTCTTCAACCCAAAAGGCATGACCTTGTAGCAAAAGGTGCCCCACTGAGTAACAAAAGTGGTCTTCTCCATGTCTTCAGGAGCCATCTTGATTTGATTATAACCGGAGAAACCGTCCATGAAGGAGAAAACTTTATGCTGAGCAGTGTTGTCAACCAGAACGTCGATATGAGGCAGAGGGAAATCATCCTTAGGGCTTGCCCTATTCAAATCCCTGTAATTAACACACATTCGGACCTTACCATCCTTCTTCGGCACCGGAACCACGTTGGCAACCCACTGAGGATAAGAAGTCACTTCTAGAAATCCGGCATCAAATTGTTTCATAACCTCAGCTTTGATTTTCTCGGACATTTCTGGACGCATTCGGTGGACCTTCTGTTTTACCGGAGGGCAATCTTCCTTGGTAGGCAGGTGATGAACCACAATGTCGGTATCCAAACCAGGCATGTCTTCGTAAGACCAGGCAAAGATTTCCACATAGTCATGCAGCATCTGAATCAACCGTTGTTTCACACTGAGCTCTAAATTGGCACCAATCTTGACTTCCTTTATGTCTGTCTCAGTACCCAGATTTACCGTTTCCATTGGCTCTTCATGTGGTTGAATGGCCCTCTCTTCCTGGAGTAGTAGTCTTGCGAGTTCACCAGGCACTTCGCAATCATCTTCACCTTCGTCTTCGGCTAAGTTGATCGGATTTTCAAAGTCATAATTGGCAGTAGCAGAGTCGTTACCAGTGAGATCCAGAGTGGGTTGGAACCTGTATAAGTGAGTGTGTGTAAATATAGCTATTTTGCAATATATAATAAAGAAAGAAAAGGAGCGCAAGATTTGAAATGCAACAAACGTCCAATGTTTTTATTGATGATATATGAAAATGACACACAAAAGCCCTCACAAATGAAGCCACGGTGCCCCGGGTAAGACACCGAGCCATAAAAGATTCAACATATTGTCTGTTACAAATTCAAAGCAAAAGAGTTCATTACTAAGTGACAAAAGTAATAGGTGTGAAGTCTTTGGCAGTCCAGTTACTTGGTCCACCGTCGGTTGTTGGGTAGATCTAGCTGTCGAATTCAGATTCCTCCACGTCGTCTTCAATAGCATTCACTCCCGGGTTGGTGATGAACACAGGAGGTCTTCCAATCCTTGCCTTACAAACAGCCCTCTGAGCCTCTGCAGTGAAGCCCAAACCAAACTTGTCAGTCTTCAGAGTAAAGTCAGGAAGTAGGCCCTAGTTTGCGCACTCACCCTTCTCAACCACAGCCCGGGCATCCTTCAAGGAAGCCATCTTCAAAGGAGGGTCTTCAATCACAGTTTCAGCTGATGCCAATGTCTGAGGCACCTCTTCAAAGTGTTGAAAGGGGGTCTCAATGAATTCCCCATCCATCTCTATGTACCGGAACGAGTTAAGGTGGCTGACCATATACTCTTCTTCCCCCTGAACTGTAACAATCTTCCCCCTGACCGGATACTTAAGCTTCTGATGTAGTGTGGAGGTCACAGCTCCAGCCTTGTGGATCCATGGACGACCCAGCAAACAAGAGTAGGATGGTCGGATGTCCATCACATAGAAAGTAGAATCAAAAACTTGAGAGCCAACCCTGATTGGAATGTCAACTTCCCCATGTACCATCCTTTTTGAACCGTCAAAGGCCCGGACAACAATGTTACTAGGCTTGAGCTCCAAACCCTCACAATCCAACTTGTCTAGGGCCTTCTTGGGTAATACGTTCAATGAAGAACCGGTGTCTACCAACACATGGGCAAGAGTAGTGCCCCTGCATTTGATGGAGACATGCAGGGCATCGTTATGGTTCTTCCCTTTGGCGGTCAGATCGGCGTCAGAGAAGCCCAAACCATTATCGGCAGTCAAGTTGGCCACACAATCGGTAAATTGATCAGCAGACGTTTCTTGTGGCACATGGGCCGTCTTCAGGAAGGAAATCAGGGCCTTGGCATGGGCCTCTGAACACAACAACAATGATAGCATAGAAATCTTTGATGGGGTGTGCCCCAGCTGCTCAACTACATTGAAATCACTCTTCTTGATGATCTTGAGAATCTCTTCCATCTCTTGCTGGGAAGCTTCGGCAGTGGTTGTCTTTGGTGCCTCTGTCAGGGCAGGAAAATCAGTAGCAATCTCTTTGCCCCGAGTGTCAGATGACTCGACGGCAGGGGTAGAAACAGGAACTTGATCAGGAAGGGAAGCAAGCACACTTGCAGGTGTGATGATAAGAGGTCTCTGAATAGCTGGTGGCGCAATATCTGGTGAGAACAGCCTACCACTGCGAGTAACCTTGGCAGGCCCAGTGATGTTGCTGACGCCGGTACTAATATCAAACTCTTGTTTAACTCCAAGCACATAAACGTCTGCCCCATAGTTCCATGGGACAGCTTTGTCGGATGTATAGGGGAGGGGCCCCGGAACAGTAATGATGATAGGAGCAACCTTCTGAGTGGACATGATTTTGACAGGCTTCTTTGAGGGAGCCTTAGGAGGGTTGTTGAAAATGGTGACGATAGAAACTTCTTCAGCGGGGACAGCAGGAACATCAATCTTCTCGAACAAGATTTCTTTGCTATCCATCAGGCTTTGAATACCTGATTTCAGCAAAGGACAACCAACAGGCGAAACAACACATAGAAGGCAACCTTTACCACATCCCGGAAATGAACCGGCTAGCAACAGGTTCCTCTTGACAGTCAATAACGGGGGTAACAATCTCTTCCACGGAGGCTACATACAAGTCTTCTTTCACAGCATTCACTCCATGCTGGGGCATAGGAGCAGTCACAACATTGGGCCTTTCGGGCGCCTCAAACTATATTTATTTAGCATCAATAAGGTCCTGAACCTTGTTCCTCAGAGCCCAACAATCATCCGTAGTATGCCCCGGGCTATCAGAGTGATAAGCGCAACGGACATTGGGGTTGTACTTTGGAGAAGTTGTGTTCACTACCTTCGGAGCTTCTTTGATAGTTACCAGACTGGTTGACAGTAGTTGCGGCAAAATCTGAGACAGGGTCATACTGAGCCGAGTATACTGCCTTTTGGGTCTCTCACCCCTTTGTTGGTTATACGGCTGAGGAGCAATAGCAGGCTTTGAAATTACCACCGCGTTGACGGCTTGGCGGCGTTCCGACTTATTTTGTCTTCTGGGACCATAAACAGCACTGGCTTCCTTCTTGAAAGGTTTCTTTTCAGTACTCGAGGAGGCACCCTTCTGTATCTTCCCTGACTTGATACCAGCTTCTATTCTCTCACCAGTTAAGATCAGGTCTGTAAACCCAGCAGAGGAATTCCCAATCATATGGTTGAAGAACGGACCAGACAGGGTCCCCAGGAACATGTCAACAAGTTCACGGTCAGTCAGCGGTGGCTGCACCCTGCCAGCCAGGTCCCTCCACTTTTGCGCATACTCCTTGAATCCTTCGCCCGTCCTCAGTGACATACCCTGGAGTTGGGTACGCGTGGGAGCGAGGTCATAATTGTACTGATACTGTTTATAAAATGCAGTAGCCAAGTCCTCCCAGTTTCGGATACTGGCTCCATCCAACTGATAGAACCATTCGAGTTGAGACCCCGAAAGGCTATCCTGAAAGAAATGGATCCACAGGTTCTTGTCTGCAGTGTAAGGTTGGATCTTCCTTACATATGATCTGAGATGCAGCTTAGGACAGGAAGCCCCGTCGTACTTCGCAAAGGCAGGTGCCTTGAACTTGTGTGGGATTACCACCCCAGAAGATAAACCTAGATCTCCAAAATCCAGCCCCGGCACATGTTGAACCTCCATGGCACTTAAACGGTCCTCTAGTTGCTTGTACCTGTCTTCGGCAGGAGGGTACTGTTCCTCGTTGTAATCTGTCTCGTTGTCGGAGACCGCAGGACTAGGAACCCTTCCTTCTTGGGGGCTGCCCCTCCCTACAGAGGAAGTAGCCTGATCAGCCTCATTCTGCAGTGTATTCCCAAACCTCCGTCCAGTGTTAAACAGCGCAGTCCTCTTCTTCTTCTTCTTCTTCAAGAGCAGAGTCTTCAACTCCTGTTGACCCTGGGCTAAGCTCATGACCAGCTCTTGAAACTGGGCGTTCTGGGCCTGGAGGGCCTTGATAGCTTGTTCGGTAGTAGGCTCGGAAGACATGATGCTTGAATGCTGAAATAAACAGCGAAGAAGATTAAGCAACCTGTAGAAGAAGGGTACATGTTATGTATATGATGCAATGAGATGCTTATGATTTATGTTTTCAAAGACAATCGGGATTCAACTTTGTATACAAAAAGGAAACACACTTCATTAGATTCAAACTTTAAATTGTTCAACAATTTGCCCTTAGGCATTACAAGAATGAAAATAACTGAAACGGAAATAAAAGCTGTAAAAGAAAACATCCAAAGCCCATCAGTGCTCCCATGGCCTCCTCTTCTCAGTACGGATATAGTCGTTCAGGATCCGCTCTTCCTCCAATTGCTTAGTCAGCTTCTGGATCTTTTGTTCCTGTTCGTTGAACTTTTCCCGATAATAATCCCGTTCTTCCTGTAGCTACGCCCAAGATCTCTTTAGTGTATCAACATCATTGGGTATCTGAGGAGGGAAGACAGTTGGAGGAACCCTGTCTTCATCAGGAAATTCAAGAATGATAGGCCTGACAGCTTCGTATGGCATACCTAACTTCTGAGCACGGATGCGGACCCATCTGCAGTAGGGTTTCATTGGTAGAGAAGTCTTCGATCCCAACTCGTGCGGGTCAGCTTTGTGAATTTTGTCCCAAGCCTTGATGAATCTATGGTGCAGCTCGTCACTGTCTACCTGAAACTCAAAACGGATGTGAGGCACCAACATCTCATGAGGCCCTGCTCTTCTGGCTCTTCCAAACTGACGGAGAGCTAAACATGGATTATAAGAGATTCCTCCCTGGGTACCAATCAAAGGAACATTAGGATATTCTCCGCAACGGTCGATAATGGCTACCTCATCCAAACCTCTGAAAGTCCAAATGATGTCATTATCAGTGAGAGACATTAACCTATGAGCCCAGCCTTTTCCTTCTTCATTCTTCAGCACGAACTTAGGGAGGTGCGAAATAAACCACCTCACTAACAAAGGAGCACAACACCACAGAGTTCCACGTCTTCGAGCAGTACGAGCATAGAGCTGTTGCAGGATATCACCCAAGAGAGTGGGTACAGGGTTCCGAGACATGAAGATCCTTATGGCATTGATATTGACAAAGTTATCAGGATTTGGGAACAATACTAGACCATAGATTAAGAGAGCCAGAATGTCTTCGTACGCCTTGAAGTCTAAGTCATTCCAGAAACTGTTAGCTTTTCCAACCAGAAACTTAGCCAAAAAGCCCTTAACTCCACTTCTAGTCTCCCAGTTAGCCATTACCTCTTCTTTGGTCAAGGGAAGGACTGCAGCAATCTCTTCAGGCCTAAGAGTCTTCTCCCAACCAGTGAATGGAGCTTGTTCCAAAACAGGGATACCAAGCAAATCAGAGAATTCTTCCAGGGTAGGGACCAACTGGAAGTCTTGAAAGGTGAAGCAATGATACAGAGGATCATAAAACTGGACCAGGACACTCATCAGTTGTTGGTCCCACTTTGAAGTGATTAAACCGAGAAGAGAACCATGCCTCTTGATGAAGGAAGTAGTGTTTGGAATCCTATCAACCAATTCCTTGAGCAAAGTAGATGGTTGAACAAAGTTGAGCCGGATAGTATTCCTACGCACGGGCATCATGATGTCCTACAAATTAGAGCAAAGATGAAACCCTCTTGTCTTTGAAATGGGTCAGTCCTTATGCATGCGATGGTATGATGGTATGATGTTATGATAAAGCACACCACAAGTATTCACAAAGGCAAGCATGATAAGGCACACAAGTCACATAAGACAGCCCTTAGGGTTTAGGCCAGCATGAAGTTTAGGTATTACCCTCTTTTAGTTTTGTTGGTTAAGACCTGTCCTATCAAAAGTAACCGGGTTCTAGAGAATCTCAATATCATTGACTACCCTCAATCGGTCATAACTCCAACATCGCAATCTTTTCTTGCGGCCAGAACCATCGCGAGAGTTTAGCCTCAATGAGTGTAGCATACTGCTACTGTTCTATGGCCAAGTTAGGTCAATTTAGGGTTCTAAGGTCGGTTGGTGTTTAATGACTCCTTAGAGGACCCATATTCTCCTCGTTGCAACACAAGGGATATCGGTACAGACTAAGGTGTCACACCAACGTAGCCACTGCTTCACCCATGTCGGTCTACGCCGGACAGGTCCCTCACAGCTTATGCTACCTAAAGGGTATTCCCCAGATCCGGGTTAGGATCTATGAAACTCCGATGCAAAGCCCATAAATATAAAAGCAAACAAAGCAAGCAATTGAAAACAAGTAAGTCATCTAACCCTAAGGTAACCCCACTTTTAAGTATTCCCCAGCAGAGTCGCCAGTTCTGTGGTACGATGGGAGAACTGACTTGGGTTTTGCGTTTGTTTTTGCAAATGTTTCGGTTGAGCAAGAGTCGCCACCGAATTTTTATTTTATCCTAAGGAAAGGTTAAAAAGCACAGCAAAAACCTTTGAGATGTTTTCTTGGGTTCAGGGAGTAGATTATAGAAAGGGAAGGTATTAGCACCCTTTCTATCCATGGTTATCCATGGCCTCTTAGTTACTTGCTTGGATCACTTGCCTTGTGTTTTCAATTGTTTGAAATGGTGCTTTGTGTGTGGGTTTGAAAATGTTTTGAAAAGAGGCCAATGTGGTGGCAACCTTTGTAATGACCCATGTTTGGATGTATACAAAGGTGTACTTATCTTTAGAAAAATTTTCAATTTTTTTGTTTTGAAAGTGTGTTGTGACGTGTGATTTTGAAAAATAGGCAAGTGTTTTTGTTTTGCAAGTTGGCAAGTAACCAAGAGTTGTCTACCCCTAAATTTACTCAAAGATCTTTGCTATGTTTTAACCCTTTTAACAATTTTATTCCACCATTGTATTTGGTGGACAATCTTGTGTTAGGATGTGAACGGGACGGGCGCGGGTCATCGTTTAGACCATGATTGCAATGGTGCCAAGTGTCTTTGGGCAATTTTTCTTTTAAGGGACTTGATCATGTTTAGGCAACTTTCGAAAGCGTCATCAAGGGACTATGATCAATTGATTTGTTTTTGTTTTGCCAAAGACACCCAACATGCAACATGGCCCATTATTGAAGGCAACAAGTGGAGTACCCTAGGGGTGCAAGTGTGATTGGTGTTCATGCTTTGTTATCTTTGAATTAGGTCAAGCTATTTGTTATTTTGTTTTGCATATAAACCCTAAGTCTATCATGGCATATTTAGAAAGCTTTAAAATGCGGAATTGAAAGTCCTAAATTATTACACAATAATCATGGGAATGGGGGTACAAATGTTCAAATGGGGATGAGACTTAAAAGGAGAGTGGTATCCCAATATTTACAACCAAATCGAATTAATCGCAAATGTAAAATGTATCAAATATACAAGAATAAACAAATGTGTATGTGTAAATGTATTTGTGTAAGTGTATATGATTTATTTACAAGTGAAATAATAAATAAAAAAAGTTAATTTTTGGATATTGTCATATTTAGGGCAAAACCCTAATTTTGCTAAATAAAAGGTATTATTATTTATTATATACAATATGTATTAATTATATACAAAAAATAAATAAAAAGGAAGTATATTGTAAAAAAGTGATTTTAGAGGTCAAATATTAATAAAAATAAAAATGTATTATTTTTGTATTTTTTATCCTAACTATTCTAATAAATATATAAGTATTTATATTATATATTAAATATATTAAATATACACAAAAATAAAAATATTTATTATTTACAAAAAAAAAGTATATTTTTTAGAAAATGTTTTCAGAAAATGCAAATAAAAATAATAACTAAAAGTATATATTTTCACATTATTTCTAAGGTTTTAAATAAAAAAGCATTATATTTATTTATATGTACAAATGTAAACAAAAACAAATAAATTCAAAATAAATGCAAAAATGTATGGAAAAATATTTTTAATATTTTTTATGTTTTGTCAAAAAATAATAAGTTAGAATAAAAAAGAAAAAGTAAAAAATGATTAAAAAATCACACAATGGGCCAAGGGGGTGTGAATGTGAAAAGGTGGTGCAAACAGAAAAATGAAACAGGCCCATCCCAAAGCAAACTTGTCTTCAACCTCCAGACAGTTTCAAATGAAAAAACGCGCGTTTTCTTCCTTCCCTGCTATCTCTTGATCCTTTGACTTTCAGCAAAAACTTACAACAACAATGTTATAGAGCATCTTGTCACGATTTCAAATATATAAAAAGTCATTCTAACTCTCAGAAATGAGAGAGAATTTCTTCTCCCCCAATTCCTGACCTAAGTTTTTTTCAATGTTCATGTCTTAAATTCTCTCAGCACATGCAATATAAATGGAAAGTGAGGATATGGGTGGCTTCAGGGACATGAGTATGACATAACTTCTTCACAAACCTAAGCCTAGATATGCCTGGATTAAGAGATAGGAGTTCAAACTTTTACCTGTTCAGCTTGATTCGTGTATGACAATGGAGGTACTTTCAATGCAATGTGAGGACTTGTATAGCTTGCTTGAAGCTCAGGGGTGCTTCTCCAATGCTTGGTGTGCTTTGAATCTTGCTGTATCAAGCTATAGAAGTCAACCTGCAAGAGAGAAAAGTGAAAATGGCAAAACTGGTTAGAGGTGTTACAGTTTGTTTCCAAGGCTTGGGATAGTTTGTATGGATGTTATGGAAGGTGTTTGAGGTGGCTTGGATGAGAATGCACGATGGAAATGAACTGGCCAAGTCAATCTGCAACAGGGACTCTGTTTTGCAGAAAAAATGGGCTTTGATGGATGAGGAGGTATTGGAGGTGGTTGGCTCGTGTTTTAGGTCAGGTTTGATGTTTGGAATATGTTCAACAAGTTTGTCTTGGTTAGTTCTTGCAGGAATGAGAGATGTTGTTGTGTTTGCAAAGTTGCTTCTATCTTAAGTCAAAAATGCCAAGTTGGGTTACAAGCTTATGCAGGCCCCCTAAACATGCTGCAAAAGTTTTTCTTGATCAGTGGGATATGTTTATGAACTTGTGCCCAAAAGATTTGGCATGTACCTCTTGATTTGCAAACTTGACATAAAGCCATGCTTTACAAGAATGGATAAAGTGCTTTTTCTATTTATGGCCTAATCTTGTATGCAATGGTTAAACATACAAAATAAGGCTTGAACACAAAGGGTTGGCATTAAATTATTGAGTGTGGATGAGATAAAAGGCCTGTAACTAGCTTGTGCAAGCTGATTTCAAAAATGCCTAAGTTATGAACATGAAAATGGCCATGAATCAAAGTGACTTTTACCCATATTGACAAATTCGATTCTCCCTAACCACAAGGGTGTTTGAGAAGTTCTATGACAATTTGGAAAGCTTGGAATGTGTACTAAAATCCATCTTTGTAATTCAAATTGAAATTCTAAGTGGAAGCATGTGAAAAGTGGCCATGAAGTTGGGCAAAAATCCTGCCTAGAATAGGTCAAAAAAATTCTAAGTTAAGAATGTTTTGCACCCTTGTTCCAAAAATCATAACTTGAGCTGCAAGCTTCTTTTAAGGAAACTTTGTGAATCAAAGTTGTAGATTTTGTAATGGACTATAACTTTAATGTTTTGAGTTTTGTTTGAATCCAAATGTATCTTGATGAAACGATGGGACAAAGTTAGGAAAAAATTAGGAAATTTTATAACTTAGAAAATTTCTAAGTTATGAAATTTCTTTATTTCAAACCCTAATTTGTGATTTTTGATTTCTTGATGAACAAGCTTCATGATTTGGCATGTTTTGATGAAAAATGAATCTTGGCACTTGATTTTGACCAAAAAGTCAAAGTTTGACTTTTCAGTATACAGTCAAAAATTGATCAGTTGACTGGAAAATTCATCTGTCAATGTTGTGCATTTGAGATCTTTTGAACTTGTTGAACATGTCAAGACCATGTCATTGAGTCCTTGAGTCCATATGTGAGCTTGTTTTGGCATTGGCTAGGTCAAACAGTCAAAAATTGCCTTTATGCAGTCAAAACCCTAAAAATGACCATTTTGCCCTTTTGGTGATCTGATCAAATTTCTTGTGGAATTGTGATCCAAACTTGATCAAATGGTCCATATGAGTTCATAATGTTTATGTGGGTAAAAAAAATCATGAGGTTTGACTTTCAATTGACCACAGTTGACTTTTTCCCCAATACAGCTGATTTCTAGGTCAACTGTCCAATTGACTGGGCAAAGATTGGAGTCAAGGCTTGAAACTTGGTATGGATAAACTTGTGAGTCCAACATGAAGCATGAAAGTCATCTTGGGCATTTTAGGTCAAAACATCTTTGTGCAGACACAAACCCTAATTTGGGCCAACAGTGCAAAGAGGAGTCTTGAGCAGAGCAAACCCTAACTTGATCTTGAGCTCCAAGGGTCTTGTGGTGGGAAAATATTGAGAAATGGGAGGGCAAATTTTAGGGTACAACAGCACCCTTTCCATCTGTAGTTATCTACGGGCTCTTAGATGCTTAGCTCATTTTGAAAATACCTTGTGCTTTGTGTGTTTTGAAAAGTATTTTGAAATACCTTAATGCGGCGATTTGCTTTATGATAACTCTTATATCAGTCCTCAAGAGTGTTGATAAAGCGTTTTTGAAAATGTTTTGAAATGTTTTTGTGTAGGTGTAAAAAGTTTGTTTGAGCAAGCATTTAACAGCTATCTACTTTACTCGAAATGGTAGTTCTTTTCCTCATTTCCTTTAGACAAGGCTATCCTACTATTAGTGAGTAGGTAGCCATAGTCGTTTGGATGTATGAGGGACATTCGTGGGTCATCGTACAGTCATAAAGGCAACATATAGAGAAGCTTTAACAATTTTGTTTCGGTGACTAGATCATTTACTGAAAGGCAAAACTAAAGGGTCATCGAGGGACTATGATCTTTTGATTCGAGGGTCTTTGCTAAAGCATCCCTACTTTCGAGGGACATGACTGCTTTATTTTCTGAAGGAAACCAAAGTGGTAATATCCTAGAGGTGTATATGTGCAAATGTGTTGTATTCAATTATTTTTTGTCTTTTGTGTTAGGTTTGCTAGAGTTTTGTTTTATTTTTGCCATACAATCCTATTACCATACATCTAACAGTTAATATTATACAAAAAATAAAATGCGGGAATATAAATCCTACACTATTACAAAGCTTCGGGGAGGGGGATATTTACATGTCCAACACTTGGGTGAAAAATAAAGAGAGCAGTAAAGGTCCTACTAATTATCTATTACATCTCAATATACAGTTACAATAATAAAAGGAAGTGTGAAAGAATAATAACGCACAAATTGAAAATAACGTCTAAATCCTAGTGAAAGGAAATCTTTTTTTGTGTTTTATTTTGATTATGAAATAAAATTTGATTAAATCCTAGGTCTATTGATTTTAAATTAAAGAAAAGGTTACAATAATTAATTAATTAGTTAATATAATTAATTTTAATTATAAAAGACTAGACCTGATTTTTTTTATAAATATTTTACTAAGCAAATAAAACTAAATAAAAGGAAATAACGCAAAACAAAATTCAAAAGGGCAGGATGGTGCAGGAGACTATGCAAATTGTAGCATGCAAGCATGGATCAAAAAGGAGCCTAGAGCTGCCTTTCGATCCCATGAGGAAGCGGGTCGAAGGTGCTTGATATATTCCTTCGATCTGCAAAAGAAATCTATTAGAGAGACAAAACGAAAATCCAGATTTGGATCGAATCTAGTCTTGGATTTGATAGCCTATGGTTGTATTATCCTAATTCGAATCCCTTGGGTCTTAAATCAAAAGCCACTTCATCTTGCAACGTCATGAATCCTGAGATTCGAAATAAAATATAAATCATGCCCAAGCAATGGCACGATCTCACCCCTGCGATTAATCTTGCATGTAACGCATGAAAGCAATAATAAACATTATCAATAATATGAATGTATGCTTAACATGAATTTAAATATTGCATACTTAGCTAGTTTGAGATTGAAAGCAAATTACCAATGGACAAATTGTGTGAGTGATGCTCCAGTGTATGTTGGACCTGCCTAGTGCTTAGGAATGCCTCCTGCAAACTTCAGGGAGTGAGTGAAGCATTTGTTGAAGGTTGCTTCGATTTGGATCACTTATGAGATTTTTGATAACTTTGGTGTTGCTTATGAGGCAGCGTGCGTGTGTAGTCTGTCCTTATGCGTATGTATGTAGTACCCTTGGCTTGTAGAATTGTTGTGTATTTATGGGAGATGGAGAAAGGGTCATATCATAGAAATGGCAAGGGACAACCATTAACTAAGCTTTGAAGGCAAAATCAGACACATTAAGGGATTGCCTTTTTTGATGAGTTCCTACCCCTTTGAGCTTTGGGGTGAACCTGGACATGTTTGACTTCTTCGAATACCCCCAATCCTTGCTCTTTGATTGGCCCATAGTTGTGTCCTTCGAATGGCTCCAATCCTCATCATTGGGGATTCTTCGATTGAGCCCCTATTTGTCTTGGTAGCTTGATCTGAAACTCTTCAACTAGCCCAAACGAAAAATCCTTTCTGGCCAGTCGAAACTTCTCTTGTTTCCTCTTTTGAATGTAATTATGCAGGAGGCTTGGGCTTGGCAACATGTTGGATTTTGGGCCAGCAAGCAACTTGGACCAAGACTCATCATAAGACAAACTTATTTTCAATAATTATGTGTATCCTTCGAATGGACCACATGTATATCCTTCGAATGTCCCTTTCGTATGTCTTTCAAATAGCCCACATGTATTCCTTGTGCATTCTTCGAATGGGCCACCAATGTGTGCTCATAATGTGGCAATCATGTGTTTAGGGGTTCAAAGATAGAGTCGACGCAAGCAGTTTCAAAGGGAACCATTACCCAGTCGAAACTAGCACAAAGGAAGCCAATGCCTTGTGGATGCTAGCATGAGAGAGGTCATTTCTCTATGAATCGAAGGCCAGTTGAAAGGGTCTTGGCCTTGTGAAAAAATAAGAAAATTTCCATACTTAGAAAAATTCTAAGTTATGAAAATTTTCAAATTCAAAACCCTAATTTTCAAAATTGGTTTTCTTGGTCAAAAAGTTTCATATTTTGACATATCTTGATGAATTATGACCTTTGGCACTTGATTTTGACCAAAAAGTCAAAGTTTGACTTTTCTGTGTACATTTAATTTTTGATCAGTTGACTGGAAAATTCATCTGTCAATCCAATGAACTTGAGATCTTTTGAACCATGTGATTAGGTCAAGATGATTCCATTGAGTCCTTGAAATCATGTTTGAACCCAATTGGTCATTGGCTAGGTTAAAAATCAGAAATTGCCCTTTCTCAATCAAAACCCTAATTTTGACCATTTTGCCCTTTTGATGATCTGATCAAATTTCTTGAGGAGTTGTGATCCAAACTTTATCAAATGGTACATATGAGCCCAAAATGTTGTTGTGGATCAAAAATTATGAAGTTTGACTGTAAATTAGCCATAGTTGACTTTTTCCCCAATACAGCTGATTTTTAGGTCAACTGTCCAATTGACTGAGCAAAAATGTGATTCAAGGCTTGAAACTTGGTATGAGCAATCTTAGGGGTCCAAGATGGTGTATGAAAGTCACATGAAGCATTGATGGTCCAAAAATATTTGTGCAAACTCAAACCCTAATTTCAGGTTATCAGTGAAAGGAGATGTCTTGAGCTGAGCAAACCCTAATCTTGTCTTGAGTCCAAGAAGTCTTATGAGGAAAATCTTGATAAATGAGAGGGAAAATTTTGGGGTACAACAGCTACCCCTGTTCAATGTTCTTGAACCTGAAGAGTTAGATTGACGAGTTTTGTCGTTCGTGACTCGAAGGTAAAAGATGATTGGACACTAGAGTGCCCGTAAATTTGCACTCGTCAAAGTGTAGTTGAGGGAATGGGCTTAAAGATGCCATTTGGAGAGGTGATAGAATCTTGTTGGAGATGGGCTTGTAGATGCCATCCAAGAATGTTTGTTGTAAGTCAAGAGGATGAGTATCAGAATGGTGTCCGTATCTGGAGCGTATCTGAACTGTATCTGGAGACTAAATCTGAATGAGCAAAGGAATATCAGCCGTGTCTGGAGCGTATCCGAGTTGTAACTGTACTTGAGTATGAATTAATAACAGAATGACTTCCGTGGCGGATTGTATCTGTATTGTATCTGAATCTGAAGTATGAATAAGCGACAGAATGGCGTCCGTATCCGGAGCGTATCTAAGCTGGGGAAAATCAGAATAAGTGACAGAATGGCAACCGTGTCTGGAGCGTATTTGGACTTTAAAAATATGAGGTCTGAATCTGAATGAGTGACAGAATGGCATCCGTATCTGGAGCGTATCTGAACTGTATCTGATAGTTGAAATCTGAATAAGTATCAGAATGACTTTCGTGTCTGGAGTGTATCTGAACTTGAATCTTGACTTGAAATCTGAATAAGTATCAGAATGACTTCCATGTCTGGAGTGTATCTGAACTGTATCTGAAATCTTTGAACATTGTTAATGGTATCGGTTAATTTTATCCTGAAAAGGGTAAAATGTTAGCTGAAACACAAAGTTATGTTGCATGAAATGTATGATGCAATAAATGTGTTTTATCCATGTTTATGATATATGGATGTAATGTATGCGCATGTAAGCTGATGTGCTATTTTGCTGAGGAAGATAAATCCTTGACAGATGGGGATAATAAAAATCCTTGACTGTTGCCAGGGAAAATAAATCCTTGACTGCTGAGGATGAGAAATCCTTGGCGACCGTTGGGGATTAAAAATCCTTAATGACTTCACTGGGGATATAGGGATCTTTCATGTCTTAAAGTCGGAATGTTGACAAATTTTCCGTTGAGAAAGTAATGCCAAATGCTGCTTGAGAAAATCTGCTTGGGGAATCCAGAGAATTTTGATGACTTCTAATAGGGATTACACAAAGGGAATCCTTGTTCTGCTGGGAAATAGAGAAAACTCTGATGACTTCTGTGGGGAATTAAGAATGAGAATCTTCATTCTGTTGGGGAGCAATGAAAACTTTGTGGGGAAGAAGGCTTACTGCTGGGGAGTAGGTTCAGGAATTTTGGTTTGTATGCCACTCTACTGGGGAATCAACCTAGGTTAGGGAGGAACAAAAGTTAACTGTTATCTGGTTGATTTTCAGACTTCAAGACAACTTGTTGGGGAATTTGGAGAAACTAGATGGTCTCCACTGGGGATTGATAGTTGGAAATTTTGGCTCCGCTGGGGATCTGGGAGTTGGAAATTTTAACTCTGATGGGGATTAAGGGTTTGAAATTTAGCTCCGCTGGGGATCTAGATAATGTACTGTAGGGATTGCTCATGGAATAACCTAAAGACGTTTTCCTATCCTTTCAACCTGTCAGTAATTGTTCTTTTTCATTCCTGTTTATTTGTAAACAATAATTATGTTCAAATGCATATGTTCATTAATGAATCATTGGACGTTTTTGCAAATAAAACATAAGTGTAAAAAGAAAAAGGCAAATAGTTTTCTGCACTTTAAAGAGATATTTTTGTATTTACTTTGAATAAGTATTTTGAACAAAGGAGACAAACATCCTAGTAAGAAGATGGTGTCATAAAAAATGAGAAAAATTTATACAAAGAAAGATAGCTATGTGAAAAAAAATCCCATGGGGTTCCCATTCTGCTATAGCCTTCGTATCTCCGAATATCTTGTCTATTTGTTGCTTCGTCCGAAGATGATCGGATTGATCAGAAACTCCAGGTTTGTCAATGAAGAGATTGTCCTTAAAGTGATCCGACGATACAAAGTCATACGCTTTAATTCCCTAACTTTTGCCTGAACCGCCCTTTCGGGTTTTCGATTCACTGGGAAACCCTTTTTTGCCCAAGTCTCCCTTTCGGGTTTTCAACTTGCCTGGTGTACATTTTTTTTATATTTATCCCTAATTTTTGCGTGAATCGCCCTTTTTGGTTTTCGATTCATCGGGATGCCCTTGTTTTGCCTAGGTGTGTTAACCTAGCGGGCCTTTTATGCGTAGTATCTTTTGACAATGTCTGCATTCGCAGGGTGCGGCAGGTCGTCACCTTCCATGGTGGTTAAGATCATTGCCCCACCAGAAAAGATGTTTTTGATTACAAATGGTCGTTCATAGGTAGGAGTCTGTTTGCCCCTGGGATCACTTTGTGGCAAGATGATGCGCTTGATCACTAGATCTCATACTTGATACACTTGTCGTCTGACTTTCTTGTTGAAAGCCTTGATCATCCACTTTTGATACGTCTGACCATGGCAAACAGCAGTAAGTCTCTTCTCATCAATTAAGTTCAACTGATCAAGTCGGGTTTGGATCCAATCGTCTTCACTCAAACCGGCATCCTTCATGATTCTCAAAGAGGGGATCTGAACCTTAATAGGTAAAACAACCTCCATTCCATAAACTAAAGAAAAGGGTGTTGCCCCAGTTGATATGCGAGCCGTGGTACGGTACCCGTGGAGAGAAAACGGTAGCATCTCATGCCAGTCCTTGTAGGTGACTGTCATTTTCTGTATGATCTTTTTGATGTTTTTGACAGATCAGATTGTGCCGAATAAACCGTGCCACGACGTTCTTGGTTACAGTAGCAAAGGAAGCTGCTTCAACCCACTTCATAAAGTAATCAATTTCTACCAGGATGAAACGATGCCCGTTGGATGTCGTAGGTCTGATCTCGCCGACCATATCAATGCCCCACATTGCAAAAGGCCAAGGTGTCGTCAAGATGTTCAGAGGTACTGGAGGTATGTGCACCTTTTCAGCATAGACTTGACACTTGTGACATGTCCGAGAATGCTGATAACAGTCAGCTTCCATCATGGACCAATAATATCCTGCCCGAAGGATTCTCTTTGCCATGGTGTGTCCACTGGAATGAGTTCCGAAAGTACCTTCATGTAACTCCGCCATGATCCTTTCTACTTCATTCTTATCCACACAACGCGGTAAGGTCGAATCATGGTTGCGCTTGTAAAGAATGCCATTGCTAATGAAGAACTTTGCTGCGAACCTCCTCAGGAACTTCTTGTCATTAACAGATGCACCCTCGGGGTATTCCTGAGCTTCCAGATGCCTCTTCACCTCATGGAACCAGGGCTTTTTTGTTACCCCTTCAGTCTCAATGTCATAGCAATGTGCAGGTTCTTCCAATTTTTCAATGATGATCCGGGGAGCTTCGTTGTCCCAATTGACTTTGAACATAGAAGACATCGTAGCCAGTGCGTCCGCCAACTGATTCTCCTCTCTAGGGAAGTGTTCAAAGGTTATCTCTTCGAAATGGGGAAGCAAAGTCAACACATACTCCTTGTAAGGAATAAGATTTGGGTGTTTCGTATCCCACTCGTCTTTGATCTGACTGATCACGAGAGAAGAATCTCCGAAGACACTTAGAAATTTAATCCTTAGGTCAATTGCTGCTCGAAGACCCATGATGCATGCTTCATACTCCGCCAAATTGTTGGTGCAGTTGAAACATAGCCGGGTGGTGAGCGGAGTATGAGAGCCTTTAGGAGATATGATCACGACGCCAATGTTGTTACCTAAAGCGTTTGAAGCTCCATCAAAGTACATAGACCATCGGGATCCTTCCTCAGGTCCTTCATCCGGTCCAGGTGTCTCACAATCAGTTACCAACATGATATTCTCGTCCGGAAACTCAAAGTTCGTAGACTGGTAATCATCCACTGCTTGATGTGCTAAATGTTCTGCCAACACACTTCCCTTGATTGCCTTTTGGATCGTATATTGTATGTCATACTCAGTCAAGATCATCTGCCATCTTGCTATTCTTCCGGACAAGGCAGGCTTTTCAAAGATATACTTGATTGGATCCATCTTTGATATCAATAAAGTAGTGTGAGTCAACATATACTGTCTCAGCCAGCGAGCAGCCCATGCCAAAGTGCAGCAAGTTTTCTCGAGCAATGAGTATCGGGTCTCACAGTCGGTAAACTTTTTGCGAAGGTAATAAATAGTATGCTCTTTTCGGCCAGACTCGTCATGCTGCCCCAACACACACCCCATTGAGTTATCGAGTACTGTCAAGTATAAGATCAGAGGTCTCCCTTCAATTGGTGGCATCAGAATAGGTGGCTCTTAGAGATACTCTTTGATCCTTTCGAAAGCGGCTTGACATTCATCATTCCAACGTACTACTTGATCTTTCTTCAGCAATTTGAAGATTGGTTCGCAAGTAGCAGTCAGGTGCGAGATGAATCGGGTAATGTAGTTTAGTCGTCCCAAGAAGCCTCTGACTTATTTCTTTGTTCTGGGAGCTGGCATCTCCTGTATAGCTTTCACTTTTGCCGGATCTACTTGAATACCTTTGTCACTCACGACAAAACCCAGCAGTTTACCAGACCTCACCCCGAAGGTACACTTGTTCGGGTTTAACCTCAACTTGTACAGCTTCAGCCTGTCAAACAGCTTCTGCAGATGGTCAATGTGTTCCTCCTCGGTTTGGGACCTTACAATCATATCGTCGACGTATACTTCAATCTCATGATGGATCATGTCATGAAATAAAGCAACCATGGCACGCTGATATGTTGCCCCAGCGTTCTTCAATCCAAAAGGCATGACCTTGTAGCAAAAGGTACCCCACTGAGTAACAAAGGTTGTCTTCTCCATGTCTTCAGGAGCCATTTTTATCTGATTATAACCTGAGAAACCATCCATAAAGGAGAAGACTTTATGCTGAGCAGTGTTGTCAACGAGAATGTCAATATGAGGTAGAGGGAAGTCATCCTTAGGGCTCGCCCTGTTCAAAGCCCTGTAGTCAACACACATTCGGACCTTACCATCCTTCTTCGGCACATGAACCACATTGGCCACCCACTGAGGGTAAGAAGTAACTGCTAGAAAACCGGCGTCAAACTGTTTCATCACTTCAGCCTTGATTTTCTCAGACATCTATGGGCGCATTCGGCGGACCTTCTGCTTCACTGGAGGGCAGTCTTCCTTGGTAGGCAGGCAGTGAACCACAATATCAGTATCCAACCCAAGCATATCTTCGTAATACCAGGCAAAGATCTCGACGTAGTCGTGCATCATCTGAATCAACCGTTGCTTCACACTAAGCTCCAGATTCGCACCGATCTTGACCTCTCTCTTATCTATCTCAGTACCCAGATTCACTGATTCCACCGGCTCTTCATGCGGCTGAATAACCCTCTCTTCTTGGAGTAACAGTCTTGAAAGTTCACCAGGCACTTTGCAATCATCTTCACCTTCGTCTTCGGCTAAGTTGATCGGATTTTCGAAGTCATAACTGGGAGTAGTAGAGTCGTTACCAGTGAGATCCAGAGTGGATGTGGACCTGTATACGTGAGTGTGTGTAAAATAGCTGTTTTGCAATATATAATAAAGAAAAACAAGTAGCACAAAATTTGAAATGCAAGAACGTCCAATGCCTTTATTAATGATATATGAAAATGACACACATAAAGCCCTCACAAATGAAGCCACAGTGCCCCGGGTAAGACACCAGGCCATAAAGTTCAAAACATTATCTGTTACAAATTCAAAACAAAAAGTTTTCATTACTGGGTAACAACAGAAACGAGCATAGAATCCTTCGCTGTCCAGTTGCTTAATCCTCCATTGGCAGTCGGGTAGATCCAACTGTCGATATCAAACTCTTCATCATCGTCATCCCTGATAGCATTCACCCATGCATCTTGTTTAGGCTTCTCTGGTGCTCCGAACTCAATCTCCTTCGCATCAATTAAGTCCTGTATCTTATTCTTCAAAGTCCAACAATCATCTGTATTATGCCCCGGGCTATCAGAGTGATAAGCACAGCGGGCATTAGGGTTATACCTCGGTGATGTTGTATTTGGATTCTTTAGGGCTTCCTTTGGAATCACCAGATTGGTCTTCAGCAACTGTGACAGAATCTGAGACAAAGTCATGCTGAGACGGGTGAATTGTCTTCAAGGTCTCTCATCCTTTTGTTGATTGTTATACTGAGGAGCACCAGCAGGTTTTGAAATAAAAACCGCATTAACAGCTTGGCGGTGTTCAGGTCTATTCTGTCTTCTTGCACTGTAGACAACACTAGACTCTTTCTTAAAGGGCTTCTTCTCAGTGCTTGATGAGGCACCCTTCTGTATCTTACCAGCCTTAATACCAGCCTCAATCCTCTCACCGGTCAAAATGAGCTCTGTAAACCCAGACGAAGAGCTTCCAATTAAGTGGTTGAAAAATGGACCAGACAGGCTCCTCAGAAACATGTCAACAAGCTCCCGATCAGCCAAGGGTGGTTGCACTCTACCGGCGAGGTCCCTCCACTTCTGAGTATAATCTTTGAATCCTTCACCTGTTCCCATTGACATACCCTGGAGTTGGGTACGCGTGGGAGCAAGGTCGGAGTTGTATTGATACTGCCTGTAGAAAGCAGTAGCCAAATCTTCCCAACTGCGGATACTGGCTCCGTCCAACTGATAGAACCACTCAAGCTGAGTCCCTGAGATACTGTCTTGAAAGAAATGGATCCATAGGTTTTTATCAGCGGTGTACGGCTGAATCTTCCTTACATATGACCGTAGGTGCAGCTTCGGACAAGAAACTATGTCATACTTAGCAAAGGCTGGTGCCTTGAATTTGTGGGGAATTACCACCCCAGATGATAGACCCAGATCATCAAAGTCCAGACCAGGCACTTTCTGAACTTCCATAGCACTCAACCGGTCTTCCAGTTGCTTGTATCTATCCTCAGCAGGAGGATACTGTTCTTCATCGAAGTCCGTCTCGTTGTCGGAGACCACAGGGCTAGGAGCCTTCCTTTCTTCTTGACTGTCTTTCCCTCCAGATGAGGTAGTCAAATCAACTTCATTCTGTAGCCTATTTCCAAACCTGTGCCCTGTGTTAAACAGGATTGTCCTCTTCTTCTTCTTCTTCTTCTCTTTCAGAATCAGGGTCTTCAGGTCTTGCTGACCCTTAGCTAGATTCATGAACAGCTCTTGGAATTGGGCATTCTGGGCCTGTAGGGCCTTGATGGCTTGCTCAGTTGAAGGTTCAGCAGACATGATGAGTGCTGAAATAAACAACGAAGAAGATAAGAAACCTGTAATGGGTACCTATTTATGGAGTGCATGGGATGAAATGCGTATGACATGATTTCAAAGACAATCGGGAGATTCAAATTTGTAAACAAGAAATGAAACATACTTTATTAGAAAAAACTTTGGAATTCAAATTGTTCAACTGATGCCCTTAAGGCGTTACAAGAACGAAAATACTGAAAAGTAAATAAAACTGGAAAGGAAACAATCAATGGTCAATCAGTGCTCCCATGGTCTCTTCTTATCAGTGCGGACATAGTCATTGATAATCCGCTCGTTCTCCAACTGCCTAGTCAACCTCTGGATCTTCTTCTCTTGCTCATTGAACTTTTCTCGGTAAGCATCCCGTTCCTCCCTCAGTTGCATCCAAGACCTTTTCAGTGCCCCAATGTCAGTGGGCATATGAGGATGGAGGATGGTTGGAAGAACCCCTTCTTCATTAGCAATTTCAACAATGATAGGCCGGACAACTTCATATGGCATACCCAGCTTCTGGGCACGAATATGGACCCATCTGAGATATGGCTCCATTGGAAGAGAAGTCTTTGGACCCAGCTCGTGTGGATCAGATCTGTGAACTTTATCCTAGGCCTTTATGAATCTGCAACGTTGCTCATCGCTATCCCTTTGAAAATCAAATATGATACTAGGCATTAGCATCTCATGAGGTCCTTCTCTTCTGGCACGCCCAAACTGACGTAGAGCTAAGCATGGGTTGTAAGAAATTCCTCCATGGGTTCCTAACAGTGGAACATTGGGATACTCCCCACAGCGATCAAGGATAGCCTCTTCATCCATACCCTTGAGAGTCCAGATAATGTCATTATGCGAGAGAGAAATAACCCTATAGGCCCAGCCCATGCCTTCTTTATTCTTCGGCACTGATTTGGGAAGGTGCGAAATAAACCACCTTGCCAATAATGGAGCACAACACATCAAGGTTCCCCGCTTTCGGGAAGTACGAGCATAAAGCTGATGAAGGATGTCACCCAAGAGAGTGGGTACAGGATTGCGAGAGATGAAGATTTTCACCGCATTTACATCAACAAATGAGTCAGAGTTTGGAAACAATACCAAGTCGTATATCAGAAGAGCCAGAATATCCTCGAATGCCTTGAAGTCTAGACTATCCCAGAAATAGTTAGCTTTACCAACCAAAAACTTAGTCAGAAAGCCCTTTGCTCCACTTCTAGAATCCCAATTAGTCATTACCTCTTCCTTGGTCAAATGAAGGGCTGCAGCAATCTCTTCGGGCCTAAGAATCTTCTCCCAACCAGTAAATGGGGTCTGCTCCAGAACAGAGATACCGAGCAGATCAGAAAACTCTTCTAGGGTGGGAACCAACTGGTAGTCTTGAAAAGTAAAGCAATGGTACAGCGGATCATAGAATTGGACTAGGACACTCATCATCTGCTCGTCCAATTTGGAGGTAACCATACTAAGAGGATAACCATGTCTCCTGAGGAAGGAAGTAGTATCAGGCATCTTTGCAATCAGATCCTTAAGCAAGGTGGGAACCTGGACAAAGTTGATCCGGATGGTATTCCTACGCATGGGCATCATGATGACCTACAAAACAGAACAAAGATGAATCCCTCCTGTCTTTGAAATAGGTTAGTCCAATGCAAGATGTATGCAATGTTATGATGTCATGATGTCATGATAGAAATCACATCACAAGTATCTATAAATAGCAAACATGGTAAAGGCACACAAGTCACACAGAGGGCCCTTAGGTTTCAGGCTGGCAAAGAGCTTAGGTATTACCCTATTTCAGTTCAGTTGGTTTAAACTTGTCCTAAAAATAGTAATCGGGTTCTAGAGGATCTCAATATCACTGACTACCCTCAATCGGTCATAATTCCAATTTAGCAACCTTTTCTTGCGGCCGAAATCATCGCGAAGTTTAGTCTCAATGAGTGTAGCATACTGCTACTATTCTATGGCCAAGTTGGTCAATTTAAAGGTTCTAAGGTCAGTTGGTGCTTAATGACCCCTTAGATGACCCATATTCTCCTTGTTCCAACACAAGGGATATCGGTACAATCTAAAGTGCCACACCAACGTAGCTACTGCTTCAACCGTATCGATCTACGCTGTACAGTTCCCTCACAGTTTATTGCTACTTACCTAAAGGGTGTTCCCCAGATCCGGGTTAGGATCTATAGTAACTCCGATTCAAGCCCACAAATATAAATAATACAAAGCAAACAATTGAAAACACAATGATCTAATCCTAAGGTACACCTCACTCTTAATATTCTCCAACAGAGTCGCCAGTTCTGTGATACCGTGGGAGAGAACTGACTGTTTTGGAATGTTGGTTTGCGTTTTGTGTTTGTTTTTGCAAAATGTTGCGGTAAGCAAGAGTCGCCACCGTCTTTTATTTTATCCAACAAGGAAAGGAAAAAAGCACATAAAAATTCCTTTTTCGAGATATATCTCGGGTCCGGGGGGTAGATTATAGAAAGGGAAGGGGTTAGCACCCTTTCTATCCATGGTTATCCACGGGCTCTTAGGTACTTGCTCAAAGTGTTTTCAACATTTTGCTTTTCTTTGTGTTTGTGGGTTTGAAAGAAGTTTTTGTTTGAAAGGAGTGTAAGTGTGAAAAGTTTTGTTTTTTGAAGGATCAAGTACTTAAGAACCATCTACCTACTCGAAAAAGGAATCGTTCTATGCTAGTGTCCTTTAGACAATGTTATCCCACTGTCAATGAGTAGGTAGCACCGTCGTTGGAGTTTAAGGGTCAATTCGATTAAGGGACGTGCGGTCACTAAAGCAATGTCAAGACGCCTTAGCGGTAACCCTAATGTCTTAGATCATTTTTCCGAAGCAACCGTTTCGAGGCAACTATGATCTTTGGACAAGAGGGCGACCTCTAAAACTTCCTATACTCAATGACCACATTCGAAGGCAACCAAGTGAGGTGTACCCTAAGAGTGCGCATGTGCGAGTGTGTTGTTTCGGTTAATTTTATCTTTGTACATGTCATGGGTGAGCTATGTTGATTTTAAGTTCATACATTTGATCTTGTCATGCATTCCCTATTTATCAAACATCTAACAATTTATAGTTTGCGAAAATTAAATTGCGGAAAATTAAATCTAACTATTACAAGGCGTCGGGTATTTACATCACCAAAAGCAAACCCTTGAATTTAAATTGCAGAAAATAAAAGAAAGCGATAAAATAATTAAAGTCCTATTTAAGCTATTACATTTCGAGAAACAGATACATCAATATGGCAAAATAGATCGCATGCGGAAAATTAAATCGAATGCGAAATTTTTTAGGGTTTTGACCCCTTTTTTGAAAGAAAGCATTTTTTGTCATTTTTGAATTAAGAAGAAATTAAATTAGGTTAAACATTAAATAAATTAATTAATTAATTAATGAAAATATTTTTGGATTTTTGGATATTTAAAGAAATAAAATAAATTTGATTTAAAGTTAGTAAAAACCTAATTTTCTACATTAATTTTAATTATTTGCAAAAGAGATTAAAAATTATACCTAATTAAAACTAAGTTAATTGAATTGATTTATTTACAAAAATAAAGTTGAATTTAATTTTAATAAACAAAATTATATTTTTTGGGGTTTTTGATTTTTATGAGGAAAATAATTTAATTGGTCAGTTAGAAAATAAAATAAAAATAATAACAATAAAGTAAATAAAGAAAGAAATAGAAAAAAAGAAATAACCAAAGGGGGGTTTTGGGCCCAAGAGGAGGTTTGTTCAACAATTCAGAGGCCCAAACGTGCAAGCCTGCATTGACCTTCCTTGATTCCCTGTTGTACGTTGACCTGGTCTTATGATAGTCATCACCTTTGGGCCATCAGATTTGGCCTGGAGGCCATCTGGCAGATGATCAGGTGATGGTGTATGATGTGCTGCGCCTTGGATGTTGCATGGGATGACCTGAAGAAAAATATTACAAATGCATTGGGGGACCTGTGATTCGAACCCACGTCCTGTTGGATCTCACGCTAATGCCTTCGCCACTGAGCCAATGTGTTTAATTGTTAATGGATTAGGTAGAAATTATTATATGGAAAAATAATTATTATGCCAGAATAATAAAAAAAACAAAACGCGCGTAATTTGAAATAACCACTCAGGGGAAGGCACGTATTCGTCTTCTTCGTTTGGCCTGGACATTTACCTGCGGATTTTCATCTGCAACTAAATGCGTAGGTGTCTCCTAAAATCAATTTCAGGCCATGGAAACTCAATCTAAAAGCATAGTCATGCTCGTCTCCTTTCCCTGATCACGTCCATGTCCATTGTTTGCATCAATTTTGCCTGTAAACAAAAAACCTAAAAACAAGCTTCCAAAACCTTAGGTTCGAGTATGGGGCTATGGCTCATGAAAACACAATCAAATGATGCAGAAAGTTTAGAAATTGAATGATAAGCATGATTATACCAAAGATTTGTCCAAAAGATGCAGAAATATAGAGTCACGATTTCAAGTGCAGAGCGACTTTTAGGGAGACTTACAGCGTGTTGGAGAGGGTTTGGGACCTTGCTTTTGATTGTTATAGACTCAGTGGATGTCTAGTAAGAGGATAGCGTTAAGATTTTGCTTTGAATTGGCCTCTAGAAAGGATTTCAGTTTCAAGCTTTTTTGACAAATTTCCAAGTTTGGTTTTTCTGATTGTGCAGCCTCTAGGTCCTTTTTCGTGCTTCTTTAGCTTGTATATGTATAAGGCAATGCATTAGGTCAAGTTTTATGGACTGAATCTTGGTGTATCAATGCTTGGAGATATGATATGATCCTCCATTAAAAAGCTTCCAATTTGATTCCAAATCCAATATTTTGTGCATGATATGGCTTGATAAGAGTTTGATCTTGTCCATGATGACAATTAAGGCATGTATCAATCAAAAAGATACCAAGTTATCAATATTTAGATTTTATTTGGATTTAAATTGATTTAAAATGAATCAATTCAATAAAAATCAAATAAAATAGAAAAATCAATGAATGGACATAAGACTGGAGATGGGACACGTGTGTAGTGTGACAAGATCAAATCAAGTGGAAAAAAGTGGGCCCATTTGACAAAATTTGAAGTTTTGGGGATAGTTGACTTTTTGGCAATTTTGGAAAAATTCCCAACTTCAACAATGCATAACTTCTTCAATTTTTAACTTTTGGAAGTGTTATTGGACTTTTTAGAAACCTTGAGATGTCCTATAACCAACCCTTTTGGTCTCATCTCATTTTGATATTCCATGTTCAAGTTATAAGCTTTGGAAAAAAATGTGTTTTTGTTGACTTTCAAAAATGACCTATAATGTCCAAATTTGTAACTTTTTGTGAGTGAATTTATTGATCTTGGGGTATGAATATTGATTGTAGGAAATTGCATCATCTTCAAAATGAGCTTTGGATGGGTCATTTCTCATAAAGTATGAGAAAGTTATGCTTGGTCAAAGTTGAGTTGACTTTTCCTACAAAACCCTAATTTAGCAACTTTTGAATCTTGATGAATTTTGAGAAATCCTTGATGAATCATGATCAACCCTTGATCAAATGATGAAATATCCTTAAAAATGAGAATGTTGGCAAAAAATCTTGAAGTTTGACTGTTTATAGGTCACAGTTGACTTTTGCTCTAGCACGGTCGATTTTTGGGCCTCTTGAGCAATTGACTGACCAAACTTCCTCTGCAAGGCTTGAAATTTGATATGGATGAACTTGAGAACATATTAGGACAATGGGAAGCACTTGAGATCATTTGGATGCAAGGACCTTGAGGCAACACAAAACCCTAATTTGAGGTTGACTACCTTAGGAGATGATTTGACTGTCCAACTCTTGAGCAATCTTGAGCAACTTGGAGATTATTCTTGCAATGTCTTGAGAAATATGAGAGGGAAAATTTTGGGGTACAACAGGAACCATTACCCAGTCGAAACTAGCACAAAGGAAGCTAATGCCTTGTGGATGCTAGCATGAGAGAGGTCATTGCTCTATGAATCGAAGGCCAGTTGAAAGGGTCTTGGCCTTGTGATTCGAATATAAATTTAAGAGGAAGCCTTTTCCTTGTACGCTGAAGGTATGCACAGAGGGAGTATTTTCCTAATGCGCTGAAGTCAAGTTGAAGAGGGAGCATTTGCCTTGTGCGCTGAAGGCACGCACAGAGGGAGTATTTCCTTATGGGTCGAAGCACACATGAAAGAAGCCATTTCCTTATGAATCGAAAGCATGTAGGAAGTCCTTTGTCTAGTGAATTGAAGGCAAGCCTGGAGAAGCCCTTTGCCTAGTGGGTCAAAGGCAATCGTGAAGAGGCCTTCGCCTAGACGAAGCTTGCATGCAGAAGGACACTGCTGGAATGAAACTTGTGGACCAAAGCTTGTTCAAATGGGTCTTTAGATGTCCAATCGAAGCTTATCTATAGGAGAATACTACTTTGTGAATCTAAGCAGTCATGTAGGAAGTTCTTGCCTTGTGAATGGAAGGTAAGCCTGAAGCAGCCAATGCACATTCGAAGCCTTGTGAATTAAACTTGATCGAAGGAGGCCCAACACCTAATCGAAGCTTGTGAATCAAGCTTGTGTCAAAGGAAGATCAGCACCCAATCGAAGCTTTCTCAGATACCAATCGAAATATCCTATTCAGGTGCCAATCGAAAGACATTTGATTATCTCTAAAAGTTTTATTTTCCTTAAGCAAGTGTTTGTAACCACCATGCAAAGGGAAGATCTTGGAAAACATGAGAGGGCAAATTTTGGGGTACAACAGCCTCATCCTTTTTTCATGATTTGAACTATATACAATAAGTTCTTTTAGTGCTTCTAACTTATCATTGGTTTCATCAACCTTGGCCTCTAAAAATGTGAGGACGTTCTCTTGGGAGGCCAATTTTTTGTTAGCATTCAAAAACTCTAATGGTAGTTTTTCAAATTCCCTTTTTAATTCATTATAAGACAAAGTGGAAATGTTAGCGTATTTAAGACTTACATCATTTTTCTTGCCTTGTCGATGATTTTCCATGAAATAATAACTCGCCTCTTCATCACCCTCACTTGAGTTTTCATTTCTTGAGGATTCACTTTCACTCTCCCAAGCAACATAGACTTGTCTAGACTTATTTGTTTGGCCTTTTCCTTTCTTTTTGGCAAGAGATAGACAATCCTATTTGTAGTGATCGGGCTTGCCACATTTGTAGCAAATAACTTCTCCTTTTTCCTTTTTGGTGTTCTCTTCTTTGAGGGATGAGGATTTCCTTCTAAACTTTATGAGATTATTGTCTGAATGTTTAACCTTGTTTTTCCGAATATATCGATTATCTTACTTTGCTCTTCTTTTGAGGATTTAGAGCTAGAAGCCTTAAGAGCTTTAGACTTCACAACTTCCTCCTTATGACTTTCCTTATTTTTCTTTTCCTTCTCAAGCTTCTTTTCATATTTATACAAGCAATTGAGTTCTTTCTCATGTTCTTCAAGCTTACCAAAAAGTGCGGTGAGATCAAGTGTCTCAAGATTGTTAGCTTCCTTGACCGCGGTGACCTTAGGTTTCTAATTCCTAGTAAGACATCTCAAAACTTTATTAATAGCAATAACATTGGAAATAGGATTACCTAGTAATATCAAACGATTATTAAGATAAGAGAATCTCTTTTGCATTTCCGCAATGGTTTCACCATTTTTCATGCGAAAGAGTTCAAACTCTTGAGTGAGTGTATTAATCCTAGTTTGTTTAACCTCATTGGTTCCATCATTGGAAACTTGTAGAGTGTCCCACATAGCCTTAGTGGTTTGAAAATGGGAAATGTGATAGAACTCATCAACACCAAGTGGGAATATGATGATGTTCTTAGCTTTCCAATCATAAGACCACTTTTTATTATCATTTTCATCCCATAGATTTTCCAGCTTAGGCATAGTAATGTCATCAGCATCATATATCACTGGTGTTTAACCATTTTGAACGGCTTCCCACACACCTTTGTCATAAGATTTGATATGAATTTGCATACAAGTTTTCAAATAAGAATAATTTTCTCCCTTTAGGTTTGTAATCCATTCTCTAAGTAGTGTTTAAATCCGAAATGAACCGGGCTCTTGATGTCACTTGTTAGACGATTACGTGTATCTAGAGGGGGGTGAATAGAGGCGAAAAAAATAATTCTAGACACAAATCTAGAATTTAAATTGTTTTCAAAACTTTTTAATGCGGAAGAAAATCACTTGATAAGTTGTCTAAAATACAACTTATTGGAAACTCGAGTATACAAATTGTTAACGTTAAATCTATGAAACAAAATTTAATAATCGATTAACACAAACTCAATTCAACAATCCACTTATTTATTGTTTGAACATAATCACTTTGCAATGCTATTTCCAAGGCTAAATAATCAAATAACTAGCTTGATCGTTTTATCAAACACTTGGCGTGCAAGTGAATTTTTAGAATTTTTCCTTTAATGGTGTTGATATATAAAACTACTTATAATCAAAAGTGATTATAAGCTATATCCACAACTAATTCAAAAACAGATTTTGAGAGGAAAATTCCTACAATTCAATTACTAGCACGATGTTATTTGTTAAAATTATTGATGAAATTGAAAGCAAGTAAATGCGAAAAAGTAAAAACACACAAGAAATTTGCCTACACGGTTCCCCATTGTCGTCCTCGCGTGTGGATACGTCTGCGCCTAATTTCAATGGAATTAAGATAATTATTATATGCAAAATTGTTCATTACAAAAGGAAGAGTAATAACAATAATACAAAATTCTCCAATTTGGTGTTGATGCTCCTTTTTATAACCTTTGATCTTAAGCAAGATCAAATCAATCGATAGATACAACCTATTCACTGCTTAAGCTACTTCCTTGAAAATATTTTAGACACTCCAAGGTTCCTTGCAAAGATTTCAAACACTCCAAGGGATCTTTCACTCAAGTAAATTTGATTGCACACTATCAACATAAAATCACTAATTCTATCATCCAATTCTTTCTACTTCCTTAAAAAGATTTCAAACACTTTAAGGTTCCTTGAAAAGATTTCAAACACTCTAAGGGATTTTTCACATGGACGATTTCTTCTCGCACGATATTGCACGAAAACCCACAATTCAACAAATGATTTTGGAGGAGAAACCCGAAGGGTTTTCCCGAATGAAGACCCTTACAAATCTCAACCCAAGCCAATTGGAAATCCACAATTCTTTGTTTAGATGGCACCCTGACGGAACATCATCATAATGTAATGTTGGTGTAGAGTCATGCTTCAACAAGTTTATGATTTGATGATTATAGATATCATGATCAAGTCAAAAGGCATTATAAAAAATAAGAAGAAAAAGTATCTACTCAAAATGTACTTTTGGATTTCATGCTATGTTACTCCTAAAGAAGACTTTAGTATTTGATCTTCATTATGGTACAAGACTCCAATTCAATATAGTATGTTACTATAGTGCTCAAAATATATCTAACATTATGCATACATGTTTCATGGATTTTAATATCACTAGCAATGAATTTCCAAGTCATTAAAAAGGTTATTTCACTTTTTCATACAGTGGTAACCGGTTACACGTTTCTAGTAATCTATTACAGGCTTCAGCATTTCAAAAATTATAACGTTACCTTCATGGGTAACCGATTACTGCATCCTGGTAACCGGTTACCGCTGAAACGAATTTGAAAAACAAGACTATTTTAAATGATGTTTGTTTGTTGCATTTTTACATGAACCATTGTACTTCTACATTCATTTAGAACCTTTTGAAAGGGTGCAATACATGTATATAATTCAATTTTTTCTGAAGTAGAAACACAAAAAAAAACAATTACAACATACACTTCAACATTTTGTTTTTCATTTTCAAACAAGTGTATTGATTAATATTTTGATCTTGCATGAAACTTTTACTCTTATATTTTAAAATATATCATTAGAAAAGTTTCATCATATGCATTGAGCACTTGTGTAATATATTCATTAAATTATTATCTTGAAAGAGAAGAGATCAATACTTTGTATTAACATTGATTATCAACTTTCATATCTACTTCAAGAAGTTGTTTCTAATAATTTTTTCAAAGTGATTGTGGTGTAACCTTGTTGTCCATGATTGTTGGAAGCAAGAGAGTATTAATGGAGGATTGTTCTCTTTTTACTTTGTATTGGTTACCTTGTTTTCAGGATTATTGGAAACAAGTGCGTACATTGAAGATGATTGTTTTTCATGTACTTGGTTGGATCTTAAAGGATAGTTGAAGCATTTGATCTCCCTATAGGTTAGATAGTAAGCATCACATTTGGATGTGGATAAGTTGTACAATAATTCTAACTATAGTAAAATATCTTACATGTTGGTAAGGGAACTAGAGTACTCTCAAAGTATGAGGGAAACCAGTATAAATCTCTTATGTTCTTTATTTTCTATAATTAATGCTTTCATATTCATACACAAACAAGAAACTAAAAACATCATCACATAAAAGAATAAAAAATTGAAATCCACTTTATTCAGCCCCGTCTTAGGCACACTCAAAAACCAACATTTGGCATCAGAGCAATTTAAGGTAACTTGTTCCTATTCGATCCATAATGGCTTCTACACAACCAACTTTCAAAGACGGTGGTATTAACAATAAGTCTCCATTGTTTTGAGGTAAATACTTTGAATTTTGGAAAATTCACATAAAGATAGAGTGCCCAAAGTTGTCCAACAAAAATTCTTACAAGGGAAGAAAATTATCAAAATCCAACAAGGTTTACATTGAAGAAAGTGATACAAGTTCTTCATCCGATCCAGAAAATGGTGAATATGCAAATCTTGATTTTATGGCATTACAAAATTCTGATGGTGAAGAGGAAGTAAAGGTTAGAAATTTTTATCCTAAAAAAATAGTTGCTAAAAAGAAAATTTTCGTTACAAGCAACTTTCTTCCTACTTGTTTATATTATGGTATTATTGGTCACACACATAATGTTTATCATGCAAGAAATTCTAATGCTACTAGTGAACATTATGTGTGGGTCAAGAAAGGAAATAACCATGAAGTACCCAAATCACTGGGTACCTAGAAAAACTTAACTTGTTTTGTAGGTTTTCTTGAATACCACTTCAAAATCTTTGATATATTAATAAGTGGTTGATCCAAACATATAATGGGAGGTAAAAGCAAATTTTCAAATCTAATAGGCTAAGGAATGTGTCACATATGAGGACAACATCAAATGAAAGATTCTTGGCAAGGAAAAGATAAGCACTAACTTTCATATCAAATGAATAAGTACTTCATAATGAAGGATTGAGACAAAATCTTCTAAAGGATAAGTTAACTAATATCATACTATTATTCTATTTTGATTATGATATTATTTTGTTTCTTTTTCCCTTACTTTTTGCTAATGACAAAGGTGGAGAAGATATATGTGTATGCTTTGTCTCTATGTCTTGCCGAAATTGTCAACATGCTCTATTGATCAAGGAGAAGCATTAATCAAGGGGGATTTATCATTAATAAGGGGAGCATATTGCATTTTCAAGCGATCCAAAGCGTTTCTCATAACAAGTGTTTGTCATCATTAAAAAGGGGGAGAATGTAGAGTCATGCTTCAGCAAATTTATGTTTTGATGATTACAAATATCATGATCAAGGTAAAGGCATTATCAATAAGAAGAGGAAAAAGTATCTACTCAAAATGGACTTTTAGCTTTCATGCTAAGTTACTCATAAATAAGACTTTGGTATTTGATCTTCATTATGGTAGAAGACTCCAACTCAATATAGTATGTTACTATAGTGCTCAAAATATGTCTAATATTATGCATACATGTTTCATGGCTTTTAATATCACTAGCATTGCATTTCCAAGTCATTAAAAAAGTTATTTCACTTTTCCATACAGTGGTAACCGATTACAGGTTTCTGGTAACCGGTTACATGCTTCAGCATTTCAAAAATTATAATGTTACCTGCATGGGTAACCGATTACTGCATTCTGGTAACCGGTTACCGATAAAACGAATTTGAAAAACAAGATTGTTTTGAATGATGTTTGTTTGTTGCATTTGTCCATGAACCGTTGCACTTCTACATTCATTTATAACCTTTTGAAAGGGTGCAATATATGTATATAATTCAAATATTTTTGAAGTAGAAACACGCAATAATCATAACATACAATTCAACATTTTATTTTTCATTTTCAAACAAGTGCATGAGTTAATATTTTGATCTTGCATGAAACTTTTACTATTATATTTTCAAATACATCATTAGAAAAGTTTCATCATATGCATTGAGCACTTGTGTAATATATTCATTGAATTGTTGTCTTGAAAGAGAAGAGATCAATACTTTGTATTGACATTGATTATCAACTTTCATATCTACTTCAAGAAGTTGTTTCTAATCATTTTTTAAAAGTGGTTATGGTGAAACCTTGTTGTCCAGGATTGTTGGAAGTAAGAGAGTATTAAGGGAGGATTATTCTCTTTTTACTTTGTATTGGTTACCTTGTTTCCAGGGTTGTTGGAAACAAGTGTGTACATTGAAGATGATTGTTCTTCATGTACTTGGTTGGACATTAAAGGATAGTTAAAGCCTTTGATCTCCATATAGGTTAGATAGTAAGCATCATATTTTGATGTGGATAGGCTATAAAATAATTCTAACTATAGTGAAATCTCTTACATGTTAGTAAGGGGACTGGAGTACTCTCGAACTATGAGGGAAACCAGTATAAATCTCTTGTGTTCTTTATTTTCTGTATTTACCGATTTCATATTCATACACAAACAAGAAAATAAGAACATCATCACATAAAAGAATAAAAATATGTAATCCACTTTATTCAGTTCTGTCTTAGGCGCACTCAAAAACCAATAATTAGTATGTATGCATAAATTGGAAGGTTGATGAAGAAGAATAAATGTAGGCTAATTTTATGGTATCATTAAGTTGAGAATGATGCATGAGTGGGTATTTGTAGTTTGGAAATGTCTAGGGAAAAAAGGATAAATTCGGAATAAAAGAAATTGAAAATATTACTAAAACAGATTTTATGTGTCAACCTCAAATTCGTATGTGTCGACACATACGTTATAAAAAGAATGCACGTGTCGACTTGAAGGACTATATGTGTCGACTTGAGCAAGTCAGAAGCTACATGCTTTAATACATGAGTAAATGTGTTGGCCTGAAATATGGATGCGTCGACACATAAAATAAGAATTTCTACAATTTCAGAAATCTTTTAGTATGTGTCAACCTGAAGGTTATACGTGTCGACCTGTTACTAACAAAAGCGTACATGCTTAAAAACTGAGTTACATGTGTCGACCTGAAAATGAATGTGTTGACACATGCAATACAAAAACATGCAAAAACTACTTTTCAATGTGTTGGATCAATTTCAAAGTACTTTTTGATGATTCCTAAGACCTATAATGCAGAGGAGTGCCACAAGACATATAAATACCATCCATTTTACCAACGTGCCATCTTTTCCGATTTTGACATCATACAAAACACCTTGTATTGAAGTTGTAGTCACAAGTCCCTCTCAACTTACACCTCCACCACCTCCTCATACTACTTCTATAGTTCCCCCCACTCTTCAACCTATACAAACTACCCCTTCTAAAACCATTCCACCATAAATCACTCCACAAAATTCCTCACAAATCCCTTATTTCAATATTCTGTTTGGAATTGTTTATACCCCCCCACCAAAACAACCTTCTGAAAATTAACCACCTGCTTTTGAGACTCAACCATCCATTTCTAAACCAAATTCATCAAAACCTGAATCATTAAATCCCCAACCTTTCATAACCATTATATCCAAACCATTTCCATTTTTAACTAAACCTTCTCAACCAAAAATTCCTGAACCACTGGTATCCCATATTATTCAACCACAAACAGACGACCTTCCTTCACCTTAAAACCAAAACAATGTCATCAATGTGCCAGTCATTGACACTGAAATGGAATACATGTTGAACCATCCCTCATCTAGTGATTATTTAGTGGAAGTTGTCATTGCCTCATCTGATTTTCATGATGAGACTCTAGCAGAAGTTGAAGTTAACTATGAACTTAAGTTCGTTAAAGCCAATATCCTTCCACCACCCAACAATTTGTTAATTAATTCTTACTACAATTTGAAAATGAATCCAAATAACATATACGCTCTTTGATGCAAGTTTGCACATACTGTGTAAATCTTTCTTAGAGCGATGCACGTTGGACTTGGTTTAGAAGGTAGATAAACTCTCACTCCTGGGAGTTAAAGGAGATGTGTTTCAAGGATGCTCATAAGAATTTTCATGCCAGACTAAGTGATGTCATGGAACATATTCATATGATGTTCCAGCAACTCTTATTTCCTGCTCCTAAATCATATATGATTATGGTTGAAACTGATCAAGATGATGCTGAGTCAGAAATTTAGATTGAAGATGCTTATGTGTCTTCACAACAGATAGTTTCTTCAACTCCTATTGAAGTCGCTTCTGGATCTACTACTAATCTTATAGCTGCTTCTGTGATTGAGAATTCGTATACTTCGGCTTTTGAAGATGTGATCTTGAAGACTCTGGAAGAAGTCAAGAAGGAAAACTTTGTGATCATAACTCGTTTGGACAAGAAAGATGAGATGTTCAAAGCTCAAGCTGAGACCAACTCCAAGTTGGAATTTCTGAGGTCTACCATTCTGTCAAGAATACCACGTCCACCGTAAACCATTTATTTTTCCTTTTGAATTTACTAGTTTTTGTTTCTAGTTTTCTGGTTGACTCTTTTGAATCTGTATCTTTATCCTTTAAAAATTAATGAAGTACTTATTTTGGTTATCCTTTTAAAGTCTTTTTGATTTATGACAAATGGGGAGAAGTTATATGATTTTGATATACCTATTTTCCATAACTAATCTCATACATGTTTTTGATATCTTATGCCTCTAAAAATGTTTGATTGATCAAGAACTCTAAAAAAGTTCATTGAACATCTCTAATCAGGCAATTCAGATGATCATTAAGCAGGGATCATAAACTCTGAAATATCATGTTTTGATAATCAAAAGTTGTTAACCAGGCCTTTGTTAAAAGGAAATCTAACTAGACTATGATACCTCATCATGTTATGATAGTAAGCCATGCTCTGAGATGACAAACCAGGCAGTTCTAATCAGACACTAATAGTGTTTTAATCAGGAGAGTGTTCCTTTCATGCTGATTAAAGTGTTTTATATATTGAAATTATTTTATAAGTCTTGAACTCAAGGGGAGCCTTTGAACAAGATGAGATAATTTATGACTGTATAAAACTCACGGAGAGCTTAATAGCTTACTCTTATGTGATTAAACCAAGTAAAAATTGTTCATCAAAATACATGGTTTAGTCATCATCAAAAAGGGGGAGATTATAAGCATAAGATTTGGTTATGTATATAGCCTTAAGTTTTGATGATAATAATACATTGTTTCTTAGAGAAAAAATGTGTACCCTAATGATTTTGTCTAGTGTGTAGCTGAATGCTAACAGGTTCTGATTCTGAAGAATTAACGTGTGACGTGATCAGTTTCTAAACTCAATACACTATGACTCTGAGAAGATACAAAGTATACTTTACAAGGATAAGTCAAGTTCTGGAATGCTCTTTGACAATGCTTTTGAAATAATGCTCATCAAATGGATTCTGGCTCTGACTCTGATAAAGGAGCTTCTGAAGTTTTTCAAGCTCTGATATTTTGTGCTACACAAGTTCTGAATATTCTGAAGACCAAGTTCTAAAAACTTCTGAAGACAAGGTTTTAAAGACTTCTGAAGACAAAGCTCTGAAGACTCTCTTACAGTTTTTGATCCTTCTAAGCACGATTCATCAACACGCATTTTGAAGCCTCTGAAGATTAGAAGATAAGATCAAAAGGTTTTACGTGAGAAAATAGAACACATTCTAAGATCAAATATTCCTTCCACTACACTGATTTTGTGGAGAAAGTATTGTGTTATTGTACCAATTTGTCTCCCACTCATGCTGACTCTTGTGCAAGGTTACACCTACACAAGTGTGGAATTCCATCTTCACCCGTCAACGTATCTTTATTTGCCTATATAAAGAAGACTTGAAGAATGGAACAAAAAACAAATTTTTGATAACGACTTTTATCAAGATCTTGAACGTGAATATTACAACTACGTGAGATAAGAAAAAGCATCAAGAAAGGAACTTTTTTTATACACTTGCTCTTAAATAATTTTATGATAATCTTTGTATTTCATTTTGCACAATACGCTTTATAGAAACATATTTGTAAACACACCATTGTATCTCAACTTTTGAGTTGTTATTCTTTAAGAGACTAGGATATAGTTAGAATTTATCAATAAGACATTGGCAGTAAGTGTTTGTGGTTGTAATTAGTTTAGTTATAGTGGATTAAGTCCTTGTGAGAAGGAAAAATCACCTTGGTGGATGGATTAGATAGCTTCGTTAATAGCGAACCAGGATAAAATATTGTGTTCATTATATTTATTCTAGGTTCTTTGGGTGTTGCTATGGGTAGCAAAAAAGTTTCATTCTAGAAACCCAATTCAAACCCTCATTTCTTATGTTTCCTTTACCTTCACTAACTACCTCTAACAAACCTTATACCACGTTTCCCATCACGATGACCAAAATGCCCCTAGTTAGTTAGAATTCAAACTTCCCTCCAAATGTTGAACTAACTAACTTTGGAACCTCAAACTGACACACTTACACTCTATATTTTCACCAAAAACTAGTTTATAACAAACACAAATCTCAATTTTTCACACTATTAACAAACACATTTCTCAACTAACTCTCAAATCACTCTCAACCACTGATAAGCCCTAGCCACATATCATAATCCTAATGCTCTAATTCAATCCATCCTACACTAATTAACTGCATTTCCCTCCCTTTTTCTACAACCTGAACTATACTAACCCCGTTTTTTTTATTTCTTCATGATGAGGCTTCATCTACCCTAAAGAATCTGAAATTCTGGCAGCAGATACTCAATGTCACAGTGAATGTTATGACACCGTATCTGACTTTCTATAAGACAGTAAATAAAAACAGTAAAGAACACAGTCAATTGTTTACCCAGTTCAGTGTGAAACAACACCTACTCTGGGGGCTACCAAGCCAGGGAGGAAATCCACTATAAGAGATATTAATTCAGGAATAAACCAACCAGTTTATCTCCTTCACTTAAGACCTACCCAATGCAACTTCAATCTAAGTTCAACTTAAACCTGAGTTCCTACTCACTCCCCCTCAATCACAACAGTGATACTTAAAACAATTGACTAATGAATTAATGAAGACACTCTTCAGAACATACACTTGATTATGCTTCACAGCTTTTTAATCAAGTAACACAAACACTCTTGCTTCACAGCTTTGAGTGATACATAAACCTAACTTGACTTTGCTTCAAAGCTTTAGTCAAGAGACACAAAACACTCTTGCTTCAAAGCTTTGAGTGATACAAAAACCCTTACAATCAAAACATATTCCAAGTCACTTATCACAATGATACTTGCTTGGATTACAACAGTTAAAACTATACAACTCCTAATTGGTCTTCATTCCAAGAGTTACTTTCCAAACAGCAATCCTGTTGAATATATAGCAGCTGTTTCTTCAGTTAGGGTTTCCACAAAAAGCTAGGGTTAATTAGGTTTAACCTTAAGACTTGGTCACAAGACTTTATCAACCAGATTAGGGTTGAGCTAGGTTAACCTAAAGTCCACGTGAGATTCTGTTCTGGAAAGAATGAGCCATCTTCCTGAAAAATCTCAGAATTAACCAAACTGCATATCTGTTAGATCAGTACAGGATGTCTTAACATTTGTTATGACATAAGAATTCCTGTTTACTGATTTTGGTAGAAGGCAATAAATGTGATCTTTTGCCAAATGCTCAGATACACACTCATACACAGTAGCTACTGTGTGCCATACTTTTTCTGCAAAAAGAACCTAATAATCTAGAATGTTATGACATCAGTCATGACATTTATGCACCTGGTTTTACCAAAAATACATGCCAATAACTAAACACTTACAAACTCCCCCTTTGGCAGATTTTTGGCTAAAACCCCTAAGCAATCAGAGAATATAGAGCAGCAGAATGAATATGACTGCAGAAAAATATAATGTCTACCAAGTAATTAACACAAAATATCTCCCCATCTTTAGCCACAAATGGACCAAAGATACATGTACTTAAATGTTATACAGTCATCCAAAATAAGTAATAAGAACAACAAATAAAATCTGAAGACACTTGCATCAACAGCATCAGCATCAGGCTTGTCAATTCCACCAAACTTTAAGCATTGTCACCTTCAGAGGAGCTACTTTCTTCAGCATTGAGCTGATCTTCAGCAGCACCCTCTTCCCTTCTGTTTCCTTCAGTCTCCTCCTGTTCTAATTTGGCAATTAGGTTTTCTAGAGTCTTTTTCCTTGTCTCCAGCTCTTTGCAGGTCTCTTTCAATACAGCTATAACATCAGATGTCTTGGACTGAGTTTTTGCAGATGATGTCTCAGCTGATGTTATGACAATGTCAGGAACATGAGATCCATGAAACAGATTGTAGTGTAACCCAAGAGCAGGAGCTCTTTTGCAAGCAGTGTCTCTTTCCACCAGGATATCAGGGTACTGAGCAAGGATGATTCCACATAGAAGGGAGGGAAAGGCAATTGGGCCTTTAACAACATAGCTACCAACATGTTTAAAAGTTTGATAAAAAATGTACTTGCCATAGTCAAATTCAATCCTGGTACCAACAACATAAATGAATCTCCCCAATCCTGTAGAGATGGTTGATTTATGGTTTGTAGGGACCCAGTTGGCTACACCAATCTTGTGCAGGATGGCAAATTTTATGCTTAACTTGCTAGCATTTAGCTTGCCTTTTGAGGGCCAGCACTTGACTTATCTTGCTGTGATGGTTTGGCAAACTTCATTGTCAGTAACTTCCAGTTCAGGGCAAGCCTCATTTGATCTTCCAAGAAATTTGTTAATTTCAGATGGAGAGAAATTAACCCTTCTTCCTCTCACATATACACATTCAAAGTCAGCTGACCTTCCATCAACACATTCATCAGACAAATTCACTATGAATTCCTTGACCAGATTTTCATAGCATTTGGTAAATTTTACCACAGTCTTCATTAGTCCAGAAGCTTTGATCAGGTCCATGATTTCCTTGCAATCCATGGCACCATTGTTTAGTTCTCTTTCCAAGGCTATTCTCTTCAAGCAAACATACTTCCATCTGTTGGCATTTTCAGGGTGGTGAAATGAAATGTTGTCAGTGGGGACTTCAGGAACTCTAGCCATTTTGCTGGAAGGGAGTTTCCTTCTGAGAGGAATGTCTTCAGCATCAATTTCAAATTCTGATTCCTCATCAGAATCAGTAGGCTCAGGTTCTTTTCTCTTCTTTGTTATTGGTTGTCTTGCAGGCTTTGAGAGACTCCCAGTATGCACTTGGGCTTTCACCTTCCCTTTGGACAGTCCAGTCTTCACAGTACTAGTCTTGCCTTCAGACCTGGTTTTCTTATCATTAGGTTTCTCTTTGGTCAGACATTTTGCAGCATCTTGATTACCCTTCCTGTTCATCATTCTCCTAGCTATGATAGGGTTGATATTTGCAATCAGGTCATTGTCTGAGTATTCCTCATCCACATCAATAACAGGTGGTTCAACATTCTTTTCTGAGGGGTTCTGAATATCATCAAGGTTTTCAGATGATTTTTGAATGTTGTCATTTGGTGTCTCAACATTCTCATAGACATCTGGATTTGCTTCAACATATGGGCTTGCTGATTCTTAATTTAATGGAACAGAAATCCCTGGTACATAGTGGTTCTCACTCAGGATTCTTGTAACAAGCCTAGCTATTGCTTGATGTACATAAGCTGATCCTTCCCTATTTGGTACAGAAGATGAAGGTTGAGAGGGATTACCGGATGAAGTAGCCTGAGACCTTCCTGCATGCCTTGTTCTCAGCTTTTTGACCTTGGAAGGGTTAGTTGCCATTTCTCTAAGAGGAGTAATCTCTAGGACTTTAGAATCCATGCATGAGGTGATTGCCCGAGAATCTTGATCAGATGATGAAGATGAAACTGTCGTCTTGGATGAGGATGATGTTTGAGACATTTTGATAGTCTTAGAAACCCAGTACCAACTAGAGAGAAAACTTTGATTGAGAGATTGGGAGTTGTTGCAAAGTCGAGAGAGGAAGGAGGCAAATGTGTGTCTATTCAACTTCTTAATAATTTTGAAAGAATTGGGGAAATATATGATTAACCCACTTAAAATAGACTTAACAAAAATAACTCCTTCAATCTTTGTTTTGAGCAAAATTAATTGCTACAATTTCTCATGTTGGCAAATACCCAACTTGCCCCTCAAGTTTTCAAGTTGATTTGCATCAAGAGCCTTGGTAAAAATGTCAGCCAGCTGTAGCTTAATGGCAACATGTTCCAGTTTAATTGTCTTCTCCTCTACAAGGTCTCTGATAAAGTAATGTTTAAGGTTAATGTGCTTGGTCCTGCTATGCTGAATAAGGTTCTTAGAAATATTGATTGTACTCAGATTGTCACAGTACAATGTCACAACATCTTGTGAGACATTATACTCAGTGAGCATCTGTTTTATCCAGACAATTTGAGAACAGCTACTACCAGATGCAATGTATTCAGCCTCAGCACAAAAATGAAAGGCATGTATCATAGCTCTGGCAAATTTATGTATGATCCTATTTTTCCTCTCTTCAACTCCATTTTGTTGAGGAGTTATAGGAGAAGAGAATTCATGACTAATTTCTTCTGAGGAACAGAACTTATTAAACTTGCTGTTTTCAAATTCCTTGTCATGATCATTTCTGATTCTGACAATACACCCTTCTCTTTGAATTATTTTGCACAGTTCTTTAAAAACTTCAAAGTCATCCACCATAACATAGGCATATCTCTTTCCACCAAGACTTTTCACCTGCATTGGTCCCATATGAAGAAGATCTAGAACCTTAGAGGTGGTCAGATGTCTTGACTTTGGATGTGACATCCTAGTCTGCTTACCAACCTGACATTCACCACAAACTCTCCCTTCATCAATTTGCAGTCTTGGAATCCCTCTGACTGCCTCCATGGAGATAATCCTTTTCATTCCTCTTAGATGAAGATGGCCAAGTTTTTGGTGCCACAGTTTCACCTCTTTTTCTTCTTTGGCAATAGAACACACAGTGGAGTAATTAGTGTTCTCAGGCTCCCACAAGTAACAGTTGTCTTTAGATCTGACTCCTTTCATTACAACTTCTTTTTTTTCATTAATTACAAGACATTCAGATTTTGAGAAGTTGACCTTGAATCCTAGATCACATAATTGACTGATACTAATGAGATTAGCAGTCAGGCCTTTTACCAATAGTACTTCATTCAGATTTGGAACTCCAAGGCAGTCCAAATTACCAACTCCTTTGATTTCACCTCTAGCACCATCTCCAAAGGTCACATAACTACTGGTGTGAGGTTTAACATTATTGAGAATGTTCTTGATTCCAGTCATGTGCTTAGAACACCCACTATCAAAGTACCAGTCTTCCTTTGCAGAGACTCTCAGGGAAGTGTGGGCTATCAGGGCAGTAGCCTTTTTCTTCCATTGAGGAGTGTGTGGTACCCTGTTAGCCTTAGGTTTGACACCTGGGTTCTGATTAGGGTATCCATACAATCTGAAGCATAAAGGCTTTATGTGACCAAACCTCCCACAATGATGACATCTCCATCTTTGGTACTTTTTCTTCATATTTCTCTGTTCCCGATGTTGAGTGTTATGTTGTGACATCTGCTTTGACATTTGTTTATCAGACCTGATCTTCTTGTCTGCACCAGATTTCTTTGCTTCCACAAATCCTAGTCCAGACTTGTTTCCCACATTTTGTCCAACCTGAAGGATTTCTTCCAATTTGTCAGTTCCATTTGTCAGCATCTTGACAGATTTGGTCATCTGGTTCAATTTTGAGTTCAGCATTTGAACTTCCCCTTCTAGATGACTTATAGTTTCAAGGTCTGCCCTTTTTTCAGCCTCCAACTTTATGATGAGTTTTGTTTGTCTCTCATTTTGCACACAGACTTCAGCACTTCTGATACACAATTTCTTGTAAGTATCAGCCAGTTCTTCAAATGTCACTTCCTCATCACTAGTGTCACTTTCAGAGGTACAAACACCAGTTAGTGCAGTAACTAGTTTGGCAGATTCTTCTTCAGAATTACTTTCTGAATCACAGTCAGACCAGGTAACAGTCATACCTTTCTTTTGTTTCTTAAGAAAGGTAGGACATTCAGCTCGAATATGCCCATATCCTTCACAACCATGGCATTGAATTCCTCTGCCTTGATTTCCCTTCTCTTCAGACCTTGGTCTTCTGCTGGAGTCATAAGATCTGTTAATGTCAAAGGGGATGTTCTCAACATTTGACCTTGACTTTGGATCCATTCTCTTGATGAGTTTGTTAAATTGTCTTCCAAGCATGGCTATAGCTTCTGAAATATTTTCTTCTTCATCCTCCTTGTTTTCATCTTCAGTGTTGGATACAAGTGTTATGCTCTTGTTTTTCTTGTCAACATTGTCACTGATCCCCATCTCAAAAGTCTGAAGAGACCCAATGAGTTCACCCACCTTTAAGTTGCTGATGTCCTGGGCTTCCTCTATAGCAGTTACCTTCATTGCAAATCTTTTAGGCAGGGATCTGAGAATCTTTCTCACCAGTTTTTCTTCAGACATCTTTTCACCCAATGCTCCTGAGGTGTTGGCAATCTCCAAGATGTTCATGTGAAACTCATGAATGGTTTCATCTTCCTCCATCCTTAGGTTCTCAAACTTTGTAGTCAGCATCTAAAGCCTTGACATTTTTACTTTGGATGTGCCTTCATGGGTAGTTTTGAGAGTGTCCCACACTTCCTTGGCCAGTTCACATTGATGTACTAGTCTGAAAATGTTTCTATCAATTCCATCGAACAAGGCATTTAAAGCTTTGGAATTTCCCAGGGCTAACTCATCTTCTTCTTTGCTCCATTCTTCCTCAGGCTTCAGACTGATTGTCCCATCTTTCTCAGTTATGGTGGGATGGTTCCATCCTTTGTCAGCAGCTCTCCAAGCCTTTTTGTCCAGAGATTTTAAGAAGGCAATCATACGAGGTTTCCAGTAGTCATAATTTGCTCCATCCAGAATGGGTGGTCTATTTCCAAAAACTCCTTCTTTGTCCATAGTGCCAGAAAGTGATATCCCTAGATCTCACCCAGTAATACAGGCAGGGTGCCTGCTCTGATGCCAATTGAAATTCTGGCAGCAGATACTCAATGTCACAGTGAATGTTATGACACCGTATCTGACTTTCTATAAGACAGTAAAGAACACAGTCAATTGTTTACCCAGTTCAGTGTGAAACAACACCTACTCTGGGGGCTACCAAGCCAGGGAGGAAATCCACTATAAGAGATATTAATTCAGGAATAAACCAACCAGTTTATCTCCTTCACTTAAGACCTACCCAATGCAACTTCAATCTAAGTTCAACTTAAATCTGAGTTCCTACTCACTCCCCCTCAATCACAACAGTGATACTTAAAATAATTGACTAATGAATTAATGAAGACACTCTTCAGAACATACACTTGATTATGCTTCACAGCTTTTTAATCAAGTAACACAAACACTCTTGCTTCACAGCTTTGAGTGATACATAAACCTAACTTGACTTTGCTTCAAAGCTTTAGTCAAGAGACACAAAACACTCTTGCTTCAAAGCTTTGAGTGATACAAAAACCCTTACAATCAAAACCTATTCCAAGTCACTTATCACAATGATACTTGCTTGGATTACAGCAGTTAAAACTATACAGCTCCTAATTGGTCTTCAGTCCAAGAGTTACTTTCCAAACAGCAATCCTGTTGAATATATAGCAGTTGTTTCTTCAGTTAGGGTTTCCACAAAAAGCTAGGGTTAATTAGGTTTAACCTTAAGACTTGGTCACAAGACTTTATCAACCAGATTAGGGTTGAGCTAGGTTAACCTAAAGTCCACGTGAGATTCTGTTCTGGAAAGAATGGGCCATCTTCCTGAAAAATCTCAGAATTAACCAAACTGCATATCTGTTAGATCAGTACATGATGTCTTAACATTTGTTATGACATCAGAATTCATGTTTACTGATTTTGGTAGAAGGCAATAAATGTGATCTTTTGCCAAATGCTCAGATACACACTCATACACAGTAGCTACTGTGTGCCATACTTTTTCTGCAAAAAGAACCTAATAATCCAGAATTTTATGACATCAGTCATGACATTTATACACCTGGTTTTACCAAAAATACATGCCAATAACTAAACACTTACAGAATCCATGTCAAATTCATTCATCCTCCTTCACAAAACTCACTTAAAACTCATATTTATCATTGATCATAACTTCACATTGAAGCTCTGAATCAATTGAGCTAATCCCTAACTGAATCACCATCATCTTCATCCCTCTATTCATAATTAATCATATTATCTCTACAAACTCATAATCCTCGGTACTCCAATTCAATACTCAACCTACATCACATTCTCTAGTCCACTAACAACAACAATAACACAACACCAAAAAAATCAGAAAGAAGAAGAGGGATAGAAGTAGAAGAAGAAGATTTAATATTAAAGATTTATTACCTGTGGAGTATGCAACTAGGATCTGGGTTTCTCTCCTTTATTATCTTCACCTTCTCTTTGAAACACTCACCGGGGTATATCTCCACCCCGTAGGTAGACATTCTTCATCTCCTTAGCCAATTTTCTTTTTATCACATTGATGTGTGTGGCTTGTAGTGCGAAAAACGCATGCTTTTGGTCGAATGCCCTGATCACACATAATTCAATTTGAGGTTTAAGTTTCTAGGGTTTATCTTTTGGGGTCTCTGATTTTATTATTTGGAGATAGATTTATAGGTTTTAAGTTAAATCAATGGATAAAGAACAGAGAAATAACATTTTGGTGGTGAATTTTTTTGGTTTGGGCCTTCGGCGTTCCAACGCCATTTCTGATTGAGAAAAGAGAGGGACGATATAGAGGGAGCATGTGACGGGCGTGGGAGGAAATGAGAGTTGTCTTTCCTTCTGACCTTGTGCTATGGGCTTCAACTAAATCCCAATAGGGTCTTTTACTCACTCGCACACCCCAAAATTACTGATGCACCTCCCTTATTTAAAAAGCTGGACAAGAACACGAACTTGGGCCTCTGACTTTATGATCCCAATGCATGGATTATTTTCGACGCCTTTTTTCAGTCTTCACAACCCACCTGGCAAGGTTAAATTATTTTATTTATTTATTTTATTTGAAACTTTTTTTGTGTGTTTAGAGATAAATTCTTTTTATGATTCGTTTAGTTTTATGACCATTGTCATTAGAACTTAATTCTATGTTTTTTCAGGGGTTAATTATCTAGAAGATTAACTTTAGGGTCATGATTCAATTAGAATTCTATTAGGTTTAGGATTTTATAATTTTGGTTGATCATTTGGTATTTGTTTGTCTTGATTAAAATTCATCACAATGATATTTAGTTCTAATTAGGATTTAATTCTAGTTAATTTTAGGATTATTTATTTATTTATAATAAAATTGGTATTAATTAGAGAATTAGATTATTTTTTTGCTTTTAATCTTAATTGTTCCTTCTAAATTCATGATTTGTGATTGTGAATACTTGTTGAATGATTTATGTTTGCTTATGAATTAATTGTGTATGGTATATGATTATCCTCTATTTGGGCTAAATGTACCCCCTCTTCTATGGCTTGTAATAATTTTATCGCTTTTCATATTCGTCCATTAACTTAGAATAACCAAAAACAACCTAAAAATAACTTTTTTTCTTTCAAAAGAACAAAAACTAGATGTGATCCAATGCCAAGTGTTTTCCAAATCAAACTTAATTGAATGCAACACGAGTGCTTGATCCAACGTCAAGTACCTATTCCATTTAATTCACATAATTGTCATAATCAACTTTAAACACTTGATCCAACGTGAACTCATTTTCAAAAACATTTTTACAATAAACCGGATGAAAAAGGATGGTTTGTACGTACTTGTCCACACCATCTCTCAAGTACTTTGGTTGCCATACGTGCTTAGCTTGTGGTATAATACCAGTCTTCCATTCAAAGCACTTAAAAATAAATGAATTTAATTTGGTCCTCATGGGATGAAAAAGAGAGGTCATAGCGTACTTGTTATTTCAGCTCCCGAGTATTCTGACTGCCAGGTATACTTAGCTCGTGGTTAGATGCTTGTCCCCCTATAAGTACCAATGATTAAACTCGCCTTACAAATTTCATAAACAAAAACTTTTGGGATGAAAAAGAGAGGTCTGGATGCACTTGTCCTTTCAGCTTCCCGAGTAGCCGACCGTACTTAGCTTGTGGTCCAATGCTTGTCTCCCACTTAAAATCAATCACAACCAATCAAACCTTACTTTTCGCCTTAGGGCATTCAAAAACTTTTTATAAAGAACATGTTATTTTCGTTATACTACAATACAAACAAACACTTAAGACTCCCACGCGTGAGCATACAAGAAACATTTAAATGCTAGAACACGAACTTAGAATCGTTCAATAAAAACAACCAACAAATACTATTCTTCAACCTGCAAACTACAAGACTTTGATTTTCTCATTGCACTATGAGAATACGTAGGTGTAACACCCCAATTCTACCCGATAATATAAATATAAATCAGAGTTATAAAAATTCTACAACTGAATGAGGATGCCACAAATTCAACTTAAAAGAACAACATTCATTACCGATACATAACACATTAAACTTGGATGAACCAACAAAAACATAATTCTATCTTAAAAAGAAACAACAACTTTCATAACTACGTAGCGGAGTCATAATATTCAACTTAAAGGAATGTAACATCTTTGTCCAGCTAAGACAACTTCAAATAGCAATCATTTAATGAACAACAGCTTAAAGTTCAATCAACTGAAATAATAACAAAAAATAAACAACAAGCATTCATCCCTCGAGTGTTACGTATCAGATCAATGACACCGACTCGGACTACTGAAGGTAAATCGCCTTCACTCTGGATTACCTGCACGTTACCAACATCGGGGTAACATTCAAACGGAAGGGGTGAGATATCGAACATTATAATAGAATGCATGAGAAGTAAAACCTGAGAATCAATTCATACATATTCACCACTTCTAAGATCTTTAGAAACATAAACGCAATTGTGATACGGTGGGAGAGAACTGACTGTTTTTTTGATCTGTTGGTTTGCGTTTTGCGTTTGTTTTCGCAAAATGTCGTGGTAAGCAAGAGTCGCCACCGTCTTTTATTTTATCTAACAAGGAAAGGAAAAAAGCACAGAAAAATTCCTTTTTCGAGATGTTTCTCGGGTCTGGGGGATAGATTATAGAAAGGGAAGGTGTTAGCACCCTTTCTATCTGTGGTTATCCACGGGCTCTTAGGTACTTGCTCAAAGTGTTTTCAAAAATTGCTTTTCTTTGTGTTTGTGGGTTTGAAAGAGTTTTTGTTTGAAAGGTGTAAGTGTGAAAAGTTTTGTTTTGTTTTGGAAAGAGCAAGTATCTAAGAACCATCTACCTACTCGAAAAAGGAATCGTTCTATGCTAATTTCCTTTAGACAATGCTATCCTACTATTAGTGAGTAGGTAGCACCGTCGTTGTAGTTTTAAGGGTCAATTCGATTAAGGGATGTGCGGTCACTAAACAATGTTATGACGCCTTAGCGGTAACCCTAATGTCTTAGATCATTTTTCTGAGGCAACTGTTTCGAGGCAACTATGATCTTTGGACAAGAGGGCGACCTCTAAAACTTCCTATACTCAATAACCGCATTACAAAGGCAACCAAGTGAGGTGTACCCTAAGAGTGCACATGTGCGAGTGTGTTGTTTTCAGTTATTTTGTCTTTGTATATGTCAATGGTTATCTATGTTGATTTTAGGTTAAACATTTGATCTTGTCATGCATTCCCTATTACCAAACATCTAACAGTTTATAAGTTGCGGAAATTAATTTGCGGAAACTAAACTAACTATTACAAGGCGTCGGGTATTTACATCGCCAAAAGCAACCCTTGAAATTAAAGTGCGAAAAATAAATAAAGCGGTAAAAATAGTAAAGTCCTATTAAGCTATTACATTCCGTAAACAGATACAATATTGAAATAAAATGGATCGCGTGCGGGAAATTAAATTGGGCGCAAGTTTAGGGTTTTGACCCTTTTATTATTAAAGAAAGGATTTTTGTTTATTTTTGAATTAAAAAGAAATTAAACTAACTTAATTATTAAATTAATAAATAAATTAATTAATAAAAATATTTTTGGATTTTTGATATTTAAAGAAATAAAAATAAATTTGATCAATGTTAATAAAAACCTAATTGTCTAAATTAATTTTAATTATTGCAAAATATATTAAAAGTTATTCCTAATTAAAACTAAATTAATTAAATTAATATTTATTAACAAAAATAAAATACTGAAAATTTAATTTTTATAAGAAAACATTTTTTGTTTTTTATAATTTTATTAAGAAAAAAGTTTTGATTGGTTAGTTAAATAATAAAAATAATAACAATAAATAATTAAAAGAAATAATAAAAGAAAAGAGAAAAAAGTTAGGGTTTGGGCTTGATTAGGGGGGTGAGAATGGCAATTTTGTGGCCCAATAGGCGCTGGCCTTGCCTGACTTTTGTGAATTCCATGTGGCCCTTTGACTTGGGAGTATGATGCACGTTCCATCTGGACCACCAGATCTGGCCTGATCTGGCAAGTGATTGAGTGCGGCTATATGATAAGCCACGCGCTTGAGTTTACACTGAATAACCTGTAGAAAAATAAGAACAAATGCATGGGGGACCTGGGATTCGAACCCAGGTCCTATTGGATTTTGAACATACGCCACTACCACTGCACCACTATGCGTTAGTTGTTATTATATTGAATAATAATAATATGGGATAACGTGATAATATGCCAGAATTAAAACAAAAACGCGGGAATATTTGAACGGAGTAACCAGATGGGGACACGTTGTCGTCCCTGTCCTCAGGTTTGCACAAAAATTACCTGCGGATTTAAATCCGCAGCTAAAAGCGAAGGTCGTTTCAAAAACCCATCTCAGGCCATATAAACTCCATCCAAGGCCATGGTTGTGCTTGCCTTTCTCCTCCGGTCATGCCTATGTCCACCAATAGGTCTAATTTTACCTGTAGCAAAAACCCCTAAAAAAACCTAGGAAGCCCTACAATGGCGTTTTACGATACACAGCACAAGAATGAAATTGATTATTGCAAAAAGTTAGCAAATGATGTGAGGAATCAGAATATGCAATCGTTTTTTAGAATGGATGCAAGAATAAAGATTTGAGATTTCATAAACATAGCGGATTCATGAGATGCTTACATTGCTCTAGGAGGCTGGAGATTGAGTGATTCAGATTGGTTTTGCTTCTGAGAACAGGAAGCGATTGTGATGCTTGTTAGGTCCTGAAAGTGCCTCCAAGCTTGATTTCAGTTTCACACTTTTTGCCAATTTTTCAAGTTTTGCTTTTGGTGTTCTTGCAGTCTCTAGCCCTCAAATTCGTGTGCTTTCACTTGTATATGTATGCTGCAATGTATTAGGTCAACAAATTGGTCTTGAATCCTTGCACATCAATGCTTTAAGATTAGATTTGATCCTCCATTGAAAACTTGCTTAATTTGCCAAAAATCCAATCTTTTTGCACATGGAATGATTGATACGAATTTGATCATGACATTGATGATGATTAGGTCCTGAAAATAGAAAAAGATCTCATGTAATCAAGTTTTGTGATTTTATTTGATTTAAATTGATTTAAAATGAAATAATTCAATAAAAAATCAAATAAAATAGAAAATTTGATAAATGGACACAAGGCTGAAGCTAGGACACGTGTGGAATGTGACAAGATCAAATAAGTGGAAAAGAATGGGCCCATTTGACAAAATTTGAAGTTTTGGGGATAGTTTACTTTTGGCAATTTTGCAAAAATGCCAAACTTCAACAATACATAACTTCTTCAATTTTGAACTTTTGGAAGTTTTCTTGGACTTTTTGGAAATCTTGGGATGTCCTCTAACCAACCCGTTTTGTATCATCTCATTTTGATATTCCATGATCAAGTTATAAGCTTTGGAAATAAAAGGTGTTTTTGTTGACTTTCAAAAATGACCTATAATGTCCAAATTTATAACTTCTTGTGAGTGCATTTTCTAATCTTTGGGTATGAAGATGGATTGTAGGAAATTGCATCCTATTCAAAATGAGCTTTGGATGGGTCATTTCTTATAAAGTATGAGAAAGTTATGCTTGGTCAAAGTTGAGTTAACTTTTCCTGCAAAACCCTAATTTAGCAACTTTTGAGTCTTGATGAATTTTGAGTAATCCTTGATGAATCATGACCAACCCTTGATCAAATGATGAAATATCCTTAAAAATGAGTATGTTGACAAAAAATCTTGAAGTTTGACTGTATTTGGGTCACAGTTGACTTTTGCCCTAACACAATCGATTTTTGGACCCTTTGAGCAATTGATTGAGCAAACTTCCTCTGCAAGGCTTGAAATTTGACATGGATGAACTTGAGAGCATATTAGGACATTGGGGAGAACTTGATGTCTTTTGGATTCAAGGACGTTGATGCAACACAAAACCCTAATTTGGGATTGACTGCCTTAGGAGATGACTTGACTGTCCAACTCTTGAGCAATCTTGAGCAACTTGGAGATTTTTATTGCAATGTATTGGGAAATATGAGAGGACAAATTTTGGGGTACAACAGCAATTAAGATCAATCACACAATAATTTGGAATGCAACGCAGAATGTAACTCATCTTTATACAAATACATGTGGTACCAATGGAGCAGAACTCCCATCATAAAAATCTGCCAATAAATAGAGGCATCAACAAGGCATAAGCTTTTTTCGCAGTTTGCCAATCCAGGCCATCACAAAGTATGCAAATGTATATGAATGCATTATCACATACTCACAACAATTATCATCCATTGCAAGGCATGAGCCCACATCACCATTATCCCAGTAAATAGAGGTGATTCATCATCATTTAAAACTCCCTACAACTTCGCATTATCAACAAGAATTCATAACAACAATCACAACAACTCAACCTAAAACGACATTGGCCATAAGCCTATCACACCAATCAATGATTCAATCATTAACATAATTAAACAACAACTTAACCATAACTCGCACAAAGTGGTTAACGACCAAAATCCAGCATGTACGGGTAAAAAGGGATAGGGAACTACGTGCCTCTCGACATGCATAGCAACTATGATAGCCTAACAACTAATCCATACTCCTTGACACGCACATGGGAAAACAGATAACGACCCACTTATGCTCCTCGACATGTCCTACAACCTAGTACTGCTCGACAATCTAACACATACCCCCTGACACGCCTCGCAGCCTAATGTGTCGCTCGGTACCTAACACCATCAACATCCTCCTCGACCATTAGTTCGGCCAACAGCACAGACACGCTACTACGTCTTAACGACCACACCACTACCATTCATAACTTCCGGCTAACCGCTCGGAATAACACAACAATGGGCAACTATATTTCCTATAACATGTTCATCTAACATACAAGACAATCACGCTGAAACCTCCCTAAAACAACCACTTCAACAACTTACTACTTTTCTACCAACCGCTCGGAATAACCTAACGTCCTAATGACCATCACGACCAGTAATCACTATCTTAACCTATCTATCAATTAAACTGGCAGTCACACAGATCCACAAAACATCCACAACACACAACCGGGCAACTTTATATAACATGTTCATTAAACGGTCATACAGTACTCCCCAACGGCCACAACATGAATAAATGGGCAACTTCACTAGAAGATCAAAAATATCAATACACAACAATCATAAAATGACCAATTCCCATGTAATACACATAATAAGTCCCATTATAAGGTCAGAACCCCAGCCTTACCTGGATTGAAGGTCGCTCAACCAAAGCTCCGGCCAGAATCCTTGCTTTGTTGTGCTCGACACCGGATAGCTTGCTCCTCTTCCGCGCGGCTCTTCCTGTCAACGTATATAGGTTCTTAAACACCAACTAAAATAACTCCTTGTGTTAGCTTAGTCTTATATATCAATCCTATTGGGCCTAACCTACACACACACACTTTACTACTTGCAACTAATAACATAAGTCCAACATTATATAATTATTCCCTTAATTCCAATATTATAATTATTATTAATCAACTAATTAATTAATTAATAATAATCCAACAACCCATACCCATAATTCTTAACATCTCGTAACTTCGCAAATAATCCAAAAATAATAATTTAATTAAATAAATAATTAAATTACGGACGTTACAACTCTCCCCTACTTAGAATATTTTCGTCCTCGAAAATTTACCTTATTAGAATAACTCACGATAGGAGCCCCGCATCTTACTTTCCAGCTCTCAATTCATGCTCTCCCCGGAAGCTCTTAGCCAAACTATTTTCACCAAAGCAACCTCCTTGCCTCTTAGAGTCTTCATTTCACGACCCGTGATTCGTATAGGCATCGTCTCCATAGTAAGATTATCCCGTACTTGCACATCATCCATATGAATCACATGAGATAGATCTGAAATATACTTTCGGAGTTGAGACACATGAAACATATCATGAAAATTTGAAAGATTACGCGGTAAAGCAACTCTATAAGCAACATTCCAACTCTTTCCTAAATCTGATACAGACCAATAAAACGAGAAGTGGGCTTCTTAGATTTTAATGCTTGCCCAACACCAGTTACAGGTGTAACTCTCAAAAACACACGGTCACCTGCTTGAAATTCTAAGTCTTTCCTTTGCTTGTCATGATAGCTCTTCTGTCTACTTTGGGAAGCTTTCATCTTTTCTCGAATCAACTTCACCTTCTCAATAGTCTCACGAACAAGTTCAGGTCTAAGCACTACACTTTCTCCAGATTCATGCCAACATAAAGGAGTTCTACATCTCCGACCATACAACGCCTCAAAAGGTGTCATACCAATACTAGAATGGTAATTGCTATTATAAGTGAACTATATCAACGGAAGATAAGTATCCCACGAACCTCCCTGCTCAAGAACACATGCTCTCAACAAATCCTCCAACGATTAAATAGTCCTTTTTGCCTGACCATCCATATGAGGATGATACGCCGAACTCAACCTCAACTTAGAACCCAATGCTTCTTGCAAACTCTTCCAAAAATCAGAAGTAAACCTCGGATCTCTATCTGACACAATGCACAAAGGAACACCATGCAGCTTCACAATTACACTAGTGTAAATCTCTGCCAACTTTGATACTGGAAAATTGATGTTAATAGGAATAAAATGAGTCGTCTTCGTAAGCCTATAAACAATCACCAGAATTGAATCATGTCCTCTTAAAGTATTAGGTATCCCCGTCACAAAGTCCATCAAAATACTATCCCAATTCCATTTCGAAACTTCTAACGGTTGCATTAACCCTGCACTCTTCATCCCAGGCCACCAAAACAAATTCTTCAAATCCCGATACATCTTTGTAGCTCCTGGATGAATACTTAACTTGCTTCTATAACTCTCTTCAAGAATCACTTTCTTCATCTCCACATCATCAAGAATACAAATCCAATTAAGAAATATCAACACACCTTGAGCATCTAACTTAAAATCACTATTCTCAAATTGATCGATCCCAACCATCGAATCTACTAGTTTCACATCTAACTTCTGAGCTTCTCTGATACTATCCAGAAATTCATTGTTAATCTTCAACATTCCTAACATAACATTATGTGGTGTCACATTGCAAACTAAACTCATATCTCTGAACTGTTCAATTAATTCTAACTCTTAAACCATCATTGCTGACATATCTAAGGTCTTTCGACTTAACGCATCAGCCACCACATTCGCCTTTCCTGGATGATGATTCAAACTGAAATCATAATCCTTTAACAACTCCAACTATCTTCGTTGTCTCATATTCAATTCCTTATGATCAAATAGATACGTTAAGCTCTTATGGTCACTAAACACTTCAAATCTAGAACCATAAAGATAATGCCTCCAATTTTTCAACACAAAAACAATTGGAGCAATCTCTAAATCATGCGTAGGATAGTTATTTTCATGAGTCCTCAACTGCCTTGACGCATAAGCAACTACCTAATCATTATGCATAAGCACACATTCTAAACCCATCTTAGAAGCCTCACAATACACCACAAAAGGTTCTCCTGGATTAGGCAATGTCAAAATCAAAGCCGACGTTAATCTCTTCTTTAATTCTGTAAAACTCTCTTCACACTGAACATCCCACACAAAAGATCTACCTTTACAATTCAATTTAGTCAACGGAAGTGCCAACTTAGAAAAACCTTCGATAAACCTTATATAATAACCAGCTAATCCCAAAAAGCTTCTAATCTTGGTAGTCGACTTCAGAGTTTCCCATTGCAACACAACGTACACCTTCGATGGATCTACAATAATGCCACCACCTGAGATCACATGACCAAGAAAACTAACCTCCTTTAACCAAAATTCACACTTAGACAGCTTTGCATACAACTTCTTCTCTTTTAAAACTTGCAATACTACTCTTAAGTGTTCTGCATGCTCTCCTTTTGACTTAGAGTAAATCAAAATGTCATCTATGAATACCACTACAAACTGATCCAAATAAGTATGAAAGATACGGTTCATGTACTCCATGAATACTCTCGGCACATTAGTAACACCGAAAGGCATCACCGAATACACATAATGTCCATAACATGTTCTGAAAGTCGTATTATGTATATATTCATCCTTCACTTTAATATGATGATATCCCGAACTCAAATCAATCTTACTAAACACACAAGCACCCACCAATTGATCCATCAAGTGATCTATTCTTGGAAGCGAATACTTGTTCTTAATCGTCACTTTTATTCAATTGTCTATAATCCATGCAAAGCCTCATACTTCCATCTTTCTTCTTTACTAACAACACTGGAGCTCCCCACGACGATACACTTGGCCTCACAAACCTCTTCTCAAGTAAAACTTCCAATTGCTTCTTTAATTCTGACAATTCAGATGCAGACATCTTGTATGGTGCCATAGAAATAGGTCTGGTACCAAGTACAAGATCAATAGCGAATTCAACCTCTCTCTCTCTGGCGGTACATCAGGAATTTCATCAGTGAAAACTTCAGGAAGTTCACGCACCACCTACAATTCCTCAATTATAGCTTGATTCTCGATAGATAGCGACGCCATCAACGAAAACATCTGAGCCTCTTATTGCATCAACTTCCTCAAATGTCTAGCAGACAACATTCAGCTTCCTCTTCTTCAGAAGTAGAAAACCTCACATATTTGTTATAACAGTTAATATGAACATAGTTATGCTCTAACCAGTTCATACCCATAATCACACCCATCCCTCTTAAAGGAAAACAAACCAAATCAACAGCAAAGTCTATGTCGAAAATCAACTAAGGACACTTTAAGCATACAAAAGAAGTAGTTACCGACCCCTTGGATAGAGTGTAGACGACCATCTCTCCATTCAAAGAAGACAACATAAGACCCAATCTTTCAACATAATCAGCAGCAATAAAGCAATGAGTAGCACCAGTATCAATAATAGTAATTAAAGGAGTACTATTAATGAAACATATACCTCTAATGAGTATGTCCTAAGTAGCTGCTTGATCCTTAACCAAAGCGAACACTTTACCATTGGTTTGCGCCTTCTTTGATTTCTGACACTGACTACCAACGTGTCCTTCCTCACCGTAATTGAAACAAATCACCTCCTTATGCTTGCACTCAGATACAATATGTCCAGTCTTACCACAACAAAAACACCTCTTTATCTCAGCAGTACACACATTACTCTTATGCCCAGGTTTTCCACATTTGAAACAAACCACACTAGCAGGAGCATCTCCCCCATTCTTCCTCTGACCATGAGAAACCTTCTGTTTACCTTTACCAGTTGGGGCATCATAAGGCTTACCACGATTCTGTTGGTGCTTACCCTTTTCTCATTGATAATCTTGTAATGAGCATTATTATCTTCTTCATAAATTCTACAACTATCAATCAAATCAGCAAAGACACTGATCTTCTGGTATCCAACTGCCTTCTTGATCTTTGGGCGCAACCCATTCTCAAACTTGATGCACTTTGAAAACTCAACATTAACCTCACTATAGTGCAGATAAAACTTAGCCAACTCAACAAAATTTGTATCATACTCAACAACCGACGTACTCCCTTGCTTCATATTATACCCAAAAAGTTTCCCTCTCATATTCCTCAAGACATTGCAAGAAAGATCTCCAAGTTGCTCAAGGTTGCTCAAGAGTTGGTCAGACAAGCTATTTCCTAAGGCAGTCTATCCCAAATTAGGGTTTTGTGTTGCATCAAGATCCTTGAGTCCAAGTGACCCCAAGTGCTCACGAATTTCCTAATAGGTTCTCAATATCATCCATGTCAAATTTCAAGCCTTGCAGAGGAAGTTTGCTCAGTCAATTGCCCAAAGGTCCAAAAATCGATTATGCTAGGGCAAAAGTCAACTGTGACCTACAAACAGACAAACTTCAAGATTTTTTGCCAACATTCTCATTTTGAAGGATATTTAATCATTTAATAAAGGGTTGATCATGATTCATCAATTATTGCTCAAAATTCATCAAGACTCAAAAGTTGCTAAATTAGGGTTTTGCAGTAAAAGTCAACTCAACTTTGACCAAGCATAACTTTCTCATAATTTATGAGAAATGACCCATCCAAATCTCATTTTGAAGAGGATGCAATTTCCTACAATCCATATTCATTCCCCAAGATAAAAAATTCACTCACAAGAAGTTATAAATTTGGACATTATAGGTCATTTTTGAAAGTCAACAAAAACACCTTTTTTGTCAAAGCTTATAACTTGAGCATGGAATATCAAAATGAGATGAGACCAAAATGGTTGATTAGAAGACATCTCAAGATTTCTATAAAGTCCAATAACATCTCCAAAAGTTCAAAATTGAAGAAGTTATGCATTGTTGAAGTTGGACTTTTTTGCAAAATTGCCAAAAGTCAACTATCCCCAAAACTTCAAATTTTGCCAAATGGGCCCATTCTTTTCCACTTGATTTGAGTTTGAATTATTTCCCACGTGCCCTAGCTTCAGCCATGTGTCCATATCTCATTTTTGTTATTTAATTTGATTTTTTATTTGAATTTATTCATTTTAAATCAAATAAAATCATATAAAATCCAAGGCATTGATAACTCATGATTTTCTGGTTGTTTTAGGCTTTGGTCACAGCTAGCATTGCAATCAAATTCGAATCAAGGCTTGTATGCACAAAAAGATCCAAATCAAATCAAATTTGGAAGGTTTTAATGGTGGAATCAAATCAAATTCATGAGCATTGATATGGAGAGATTTGGGCCAGGTTTGTGAACCTAATGCAACATACAATACATAAGCAAGCTGAAGGACATGAAATAAGGGTTGGAAATCGTTGGAAGAGGCAGAACAACTTTACAAAAAATCACAAAAAAGCTTGAGATCAAAATCAAGGTTGGAGGCATTTTCAAGAGCTGAGACGTATCTCAATCGATTCCTGGCAACGCACACAAGCTATCCCAACCAAAATCAAGCATTATCAGGCCCTTATACGCGCTGTAAGTCTCACGCAAACGACCCCTGTTCTTGAATTCGATTTGATTTATTTTGGCATCATTTGAGAAAACTAATAACATATTTATGATCACAAGAACATTTGCAAGCTTTTCATAATATTCAATTGCATTTATCTGGCTTATACAGAGAACCACCATTGTTAGGGTTTGGTTCGTGTTTTTGGGCATTTTTGTTTCAGGTGCAATTGGTTCACATAATGGATATGGTTGTGATCAGGATTTTGTCACGAATCCAACCATGGTCCTATAGTCCATTTTTGTGTCCTGTGTAGGATTTTTGAGACGAACAAGCTTGTAGCTACGAACTTCTGTCCGTTGGTATAGATAGTTATACTTTTAGCCACGGTTGGGAGGTCAGGGATGATGTGTGGCATCCATCCATTGGCCGGTTCTAATCTTGGCGCTATTTTTTTATTTTTTGACCATTTGTTTTTTATTTATTATATTATCATTAATATCCATTAGTATGACAAACAAAGCAATATGGCGTGGTGGCAAGCAGTTGGTGTGTTTCTCTTCAGGACCTGGGTTCGAATCCCAGGTCCCCCACTTTCTCAATGATTTTTGTTTTCAGGTATTTCAGTGCATACGCTAGCTTGCAACCCACCATACTCCCTCAATCATCCAAGCGCCAGATGGCCAAAGGGCCAGATCTAGTGGCCAAGCGTTGAAGGTCCACCAAAGCGTTGGTCAATGCGTGTGTACCAGATCCAAAAAGTCAAAAGGGCCAGCATTGTTGGGCCTACAAATTTCTCCTTGCACCTCCTAATCAGGCCCAACTCCTCTCTCTTTTATTTATTTTGTTCTATTTAATTTAATTGTTTTATTTTATTTAATTAATTTTCTAACCAATAATCAAATCCTTTTTTTTATCAAATAAAATCATAAAAATATTTTTATTCAATCAAATTTTAAACTTTTTTTTTCTTAATGAACTTATTAATTAATTAGGGTTTTAGTTAGAAAACTTTAATTCATTTTTGTAAATAATTAAAATTAATTAGATTTAATTTGGTTTTAAATACTAATTTAATTAATTTTATCTTCTTTCTTAAAATAACAAAAAAACCAAAAATATGCCATAATTTATTTTTTCATTAATTAATTTATTAATTTAATTTAGTTATTTAATTTAGGATTAGTTTCCTTTCTTAAAATAAAAACAACAAAAAAAAAGTATTTTCTTTCAAAAGGGTCAAAACCCTAATCATGCATCCGATTTAATTTTGCGTCGCAATTTACTTTTCCTTATCCAATTATGTATCTGCTTACGAATTGTAATAGTTAAATAGGACATTTTAATTATTTTTACCGTTTTATTTTATTTTCAAAGGGTTGCTTTTGGCGATGTAAATACCCGGCACCTTGTAATTTAATTTCCGCATTTTAATTCCGCAAATTATAACTGTTAGATGTTTGATAATAGGGTTTGCATGACAAGACTGAATGTTTGATTTTAAAATCAAATTAGATCACCCTTAACATGTACAAAGATAAAAATAACTGAAAACGACACACTCGCACATGCGCACTCTTAGGGTACACCCCACTTGGTTGCCTTCGTACACGGTCATTGAGTATAGGTCACTTTAGAGGTCGTCCTCTTGTCTAAAAGATCATAGTCGCCTCGAAACGGTTGCCTCAAACAAATGATCTAAGACATTAGGAATACCGCTAAGGCGTCCTAACATTGCTTTAGTGACCGTACGTCCCTCTCTCGAATTGACCCTTAAACTCCAACGACGGTGCTACCTACTCACTAATAGTGGGATAGCATTGTCTAAAGGAAATTAGCATAGAACGATTCCTTTTTCGAGTAGGTAGATAGTTCTTAGATACTTGCTCTTTCAAAAAAACAAAACTTTTCACACTTACACTCCTTTTCGAACAAAGTTTTCAAAAACACTTCATTACACTCTTGAGGACAGAAGCAAGAGTTAAATCAAAGTTTTAAAACAAAAACTTTTCAAAACCCACAAACACAAAGCAAACAATTTTGAAAACAATGAGCAAGTACCTAAGAGCCCGTGGAAAACCACTGATAGAAAGGGTGCTAATACCTTCCCTTTCTATAATCTACCCCCCGTACTCAGAAATATCTCGAAAAAGGAATTTTTCTGTGCTTTTTTCCTTTCCTTGTTGGATAAAATAAAAGTCGGTGGCTACTCTTGATTACCGTGACATTTTGCGAAAACAAACGCAAAACACAAACCAACATTCCAAAAACAGTCAGTTCTTCAACCGTATCACAGAACTGGCGACTCTGCTGGGGAGTTATAAGTGAGGTGTACCTTAGGAATAGTTCATGATGTTTTCAATTGCTTGACTTGTATGCTTTATCTTTGTGGGTTTGAATCGGAGTTACTATAGATCCTAACCTGGATCTGGGGGATACCCTTTAGGTAAGTAGCAATAAACTGTGAGGGAACTGTACGGTGTAGACCGATACGGTTAAAGCAGTAGCTATGTTGGTGTGGTACTTTAGTATGTACCGATATCCCTTGTGGCGCAACAAGGAGAATATGGGTCTGCTAAGGGGTCATTAAGCACCAACTAACCTTAGAACCTATAATTTACCAACTTGGCCATAGAACAGTAGTAGTATGCTACACTCATTGAGACTAAACTCTCGCGATGATTCCGACCGCAAGAAAAGGTTGCTAAACTAGAATTATGACCAATCGAGGGTGGTCAGTGATATTGAGATCCTCTAGAACCCGGTTACTATTTCTAGGACATGTTTGAACCAACTGAACTGAAAGAGGTTATTGCCTAAGCTCCTTGCCAGCCTGAAATCTAAGGGCTATCTGTGTGACTTGTATGCCCTTACCATGTTTGCTATCTGTGAATACTTGTGATGTGTTTCTATCATGACATCGTGCATCATGACATTGCATGCATCTTGCATTGGACTAACCCATTTCAAAGACAGAGGGGATTCATCTTTGTTCTGTTTTGTAGGTCATGGCACCCCTGCGTAGAAACACTATTCAGATCAACTTTGTCCAGATTCCCACTCAACTTAAGCAATTGGTTGCAAAGGTTCCAGATACTTCCTCCTTTATCAGAAGACATGGGAACCTCCTTGGTTTGGTCACCTCCAAGATGGATGAACAAATGATGAGTGTCTTAGTCCAGTTCTTTGATCCTCTGTACCACTGCTTTACTTTTCCGGACTACCAGTTGGTCCCTACCTTGGAAGAGTTCTCTGATCTACTTGGTATCTCTATTCTGGAGCAGACCCCGTTCACAGGTTGGGAGAAAATCCTTAGGCCGGAAGAGATTGCTTCATCCCTCCATCTGACAAAGGCTGAGGTAATGTCTAATTGGGAAACTCGTAGTGGGACAAAAGGCTTCTTGGCTAAATTCTTGGTTGATCGGGCTAATCAGTTCTGGGACAGTCTAGACTTTCAGGCATTTGAAGACATTCTGGCTCTTCTTATATATGGTTTGGTGTTGTTTCCTAACTCAGATTCTTTCGTCAATGTGAATGCAGTGAAGATTTTCATGTCCGGTAATCCCGTGCCCACTCTCTTGGGTGACATTTTGCACTCTCTTTATGCATGTACTGCTCGGAAGCGGGGAACCCTTATGTGTTGTGCACCATTGCTGGCGAGGTGGTTTATTTCTCACCTCCCCAAATCAGTTTTGAAGAACAAGGAAGGCATGGGTTGGGCCTACAGGATTATGTCCCTCTCTCACATGGACATCATTTGGACTATTAAGGGCATGGAAGATGTGGCTATTATTGATCGCTGTGGGGAATACCCCAATGTCCCACTTCTAGGAATCAATGGAGGGATCACTTATAATATGTGCTTGGCCTTACGTCAGTTTGGGCGAGCTAGGAGGGAAGGACCTCATGAGTTGCTGATGTCGAGCATTGTCTTTGACTTCCAAGGGGATATTGACGAGTAACGCTGCAGATTCATACGAGCTTGGGATAGAGTTCACAGGTCTGATCTGCACGAGCTAGGTGCGAAGACTTCTCTTCTGATGGAGCCATATCTCCGATGGGTTCGAATCCGTGCCCAAAAGCTGGGAATGCCGTACGAAGTCGTCTTTCCTATAATTGTTGAGGTTGCCGATGAAGAAGGGGTTCCTCCTACCATCCTCCATCCACACATGCCTACTGACATTGGGGCATTAAAGAGATCTTGGATGCAGTTTAGAGAAGAGCGGGATACTTACAGAGAAAAGTATCACGGGCAAGAGCGAAAGATCCAGAAGTTGACAAGGCAGTTGGAGAACAAGCAGATCCTCAACGACTATGTCTGCACCGATAGGAAACAACCATGGGAGCGCTGATGTCTTTTGCTATTTCTTGTTTTGATTTACTTTTCAGTTTTTCTCTTTGTAACGCCTTAAGGCATTTGTTGAACAATTGAATTCAAAGTTTTATCTAATAAAAGTGTGTTTTGTTTTGGTTTACAAATTTGAATCCCTAAAGTCTTTGAAATCATATCATGCGCATATCATTCCCATGCACTTCATCACAGGTACCCTTACAGGTTTATCATCTTCTTCGCTGTTTATTTCAGCATCATTTCTTCTGAAACATCAACTGAACAAGTAATTAAGGCTCTGCAAGCTCAAAACGCCCAGTTCCAGGAATTGTTCATGAGTTTGGCTAAGGGTTAGCAAGATCTAAAGACCCTTATCTTGAAAGATAAGAAGAAGAAGAAGAAGACGGTCCTACTGAATATGGGTCGCAAATTCGGAAACAATTTGCGAGAAGAGGTTGATTTGACTCACTCATTTGGAGGGGGAGATAATCAGGAAGAAAGGAGGGCTCCTAGCCCTGTGGTTTCCGACAACGAGACTGACTTTGATGAAGACCGGTATCCTCTGGGTGAGGATAGATATAAGCAGCTCGAAGACCGATTGAGCGCGATGGAAGTTCATAAAGTGCCTGGTCTGGACTTTGGAGAGTTAGGTTTGTCATCTGGGGTGGTAATTCCCCACAAGTTTAAGGCACCAATCTTTGCTAAATACGACGGGGTTTCTTGCCCAAAACTGCACCTCCGCTCGTATGTTAGAAAGATTCAGCCATACACCGCTGACAAGAACCTCTGGATCCACTTCTTTCAATATAGTCTTTCAGGGACACAACTTGAGTGGTTTTACCAGCTGGAAGGAGCTAGTATCCGTAATTGGGAAGATTTGGTTGCTGCTTTCTACAAGCAGTACCAATACAATACCGACCTTGCTCCCACGCGTACCCAACTCCAGGGTATGTCTATGGGTGCGGGAGAAGGTTTCAAAGACTACGCTCAGAAGTGGAGGGACCTTGCTGGCAGAGTGCAACCACCCTTGGCTGATAGGGAACTAGTGGATATGTTTCTGGGGACCTTGTCGGGTCCATATTTCAACCATCTGATTGGAAATTCATCGTCCAGGTTTACAGAGCTGGTCATAACCGGGGAAAGGATTGAGGCTGGTATCAAATCTGGCAAAATACAGAAGGGTGCTTCGTCAAGCACCGAGAAGAAGCCTTTTAAGAAGGAGTCAAGCGCAGTTTACAGCGCAAAGAGCCATAATAGATCTGAACACCGCCAAGCTGTTAATGCGGTTGTTATATTCAGACCTGCTGTTGCTCCTCACCATAACAATCATCCAAGGGCCGAGAGGCCGCGAAGACAATTCACCCAGCTCAACATGACTTTATCCCAAATTCTTCCACAGTTATTGAAGACCAACTTGGTGATTCCGAAGGAGGCCCCGAAGAATCCCAATACAATATCACCGATGTACAATCCGAACGCCCACTGTGCTTTTCATTCTGATAGCCCGGGGCACGATACGAATGACTGCCGGGTTTTGAAGAATAAGGTGCAGGACTTAATTGATGCTAAGGAGATTGAGTTTGAAGCGCCTGAGAGGCCTAATGTCGTGACTGCTCCTATGCCCAAGCATGGGGTGAATGATATAGATGAAGACTCATTTGTGGTTTATGTGAAAGACATTTTTACTCCATTGATGACTGTGAAGAAGAACCTTCTGTTAGCCGGTTTATTTTCGGGTTGTGACGAAGGTTGTCGTATGTGTTCCGTCCTGCCTACCAGTTGCCCTCTTTTGAAGTCAGGTGTCCAACGCCTGATGGATAATAAAGAATTTTTTTTGAGAAGACTTTTGTTCCTTTGGTTCCTACTGAAGAAGTTGCTATAATCACCATTTTCGACAATTCTTCCAAGGCTTCCTCGAGAAAGCCTGTTAAAATTACATCTGTTCCAAGAATTGCACCGTTGATCATCACCATTCCTGGGCCTATCCCCTATACATCAAATAAAATTGTCCCATGGCACTATGGGGCTGACGTATACTATCACGGAGTTAAACAAGACTTGAGTGCTGAAGAGGCTGATACTGACGTCAATAATATTGTTGGATCTAGTAAAGTCACCCGCAGCGGGAGACTTTTCTCCCCTGATATCTTTGCACCAACTGTCCGGAAGCCTGTTGTTATTACGCCTGCCAGTACACCTGCTACTGTCCCTGTTCAAGTTCCAATTATTACCCCTATTACCGAGTCATCTGACACTCGGGGCAAAGGGACCACCGGTGAGCCTACCCAGATGGAGGCACCGAAGAGAATTACTGTTGAAGCCTCTAGACAAGAGATGGAGGAAATTTGAAGATCATCAAAAAGAGCGACTACAATGTAGTCGAGCAGCTGGGGCAAACCCCATCCAAAATCTCTATGTTGTCTCTGTTGCTATGCTCAGAAGCCCATGCCAAGGCTCTGATTGCTTTCCTAAAGACTGCACACGTACCACAAGAAACATCAGCTGATCAGTTTAAAGATTACGTGGCTAGTCTGACAGCAGATAATGGGTTGGGTTTCTCCGACGCCGACTTGACTGTTAAGGGCAAGAATCACAATGACGCTCTGCATGTCTCCATTGAGTGCAGGGGCACTACTCTTGCTCACGTGTTAGTGGATACTGGGTCCTCGTTGAATGTGTTACCCAAGAAGGCATTGGACCGGTTAGACTGTGCAGGGTTGGAGTTGAAACCGAGCAACATTGTAGTCAGGGCTTTTGATGGGTCCATAAAGAATGGTACACGGAGAAGTGTATATTCCGATTAAGGTTGGTTCTTAGGTTTTCGCATCTACATTCTATGTGATGGATATTCGGCCATCTTATTCTTGTTTGCTGGGTCGCCCGTGGATCCACAAAGTTGGGGCAGTAACGTCTACGCTCCACCAGATGCTAAAATACCCAGTGAAAGGGAAAATTATTATAGTACGAGGGGAAGAAGAGTACATGGTAAGCCACCTCAACTCATTTCAGTATGTGGAGATGGATGGGGAGTTCATTGAGACCCCGTTTCAACATTTTGAAGAAGTCCCCCAGACGCTGGCATCAACTTAAATTGTTGTTGAAGATCCTCCAATGAAGATGGCTTCCTTCAAGGATGCCCGGGCTGTTGTTGAGAAAGGTGGGTGTGCAAATTGGGGCCAACTCCCTGATTTTGCACATAAGAATAACAAGTTTGGTTTGGGTTTCACTACAGAAGCTCAAAGGGTTGTTCGGAGTGCGTGGATCAGAAGACCTCCCCTGTTTATCAGCAATTCAGAAGTGAATGCCATTGAAGACGATGTGGAAGAGTCTGAGTTCGACAATTGGATCTACCCTACTGCCGATGGTGGATTAAGCAATTGGACGGCAAAGTACTTCGTCCCAATTTACTTTATTACCCAGTAATGAGACTTTTGTTTTGAATTTGTAACAGACAATTTTTAAACTTTACGGCCCGGTGTCTTACCCGAGGCACCGTGGTTTTGTTTGTGAGGGCTTTATGTGTGTCATCTACATATATCATTAATAAAAGCATTGGACGTTTCTTGCATTTCAAATTTTGTGCTCCTTGTTTTTCTTTTATTATATTGCAAAATAGCTATTTTACACACACTCACATATACAGGTCTATATCCACTCTGGATTTCACTGGTAACAGCTCTGGTACTGCCAGTTATGACTTCGAAAGTCCGATCAACTTAGCCGAAGACGAAGGTAAAGATGATTGCGAAGTTCCTGGTGAACTTGCTAGACTGCTACTTCAGGAAGAGAGGGCCATACAGTCGCATGAAGAGCCCGTGGAATCAGTGAATCTGGGTACAAAGGTAGACAAGAAAGAGGTTAAGATCGGTACAAATATGGAGCCTAGTGTGAAGCAACCGTTGATTCAGATGTTGCGTGACTATGTTGAGATCTTTGCCTGGTCGTATGAAGATATGCCTGGTTTGGATACCGATATTATGGTTCATCACCTGCCCACCAAGGAAGACTGTCCTCCAGTGAAACAGAAGGTCTGTCGAATGCGCCCAGAGATGTCTGAGAAAATCAAGGCTGAGATTATGAAACAATTTGATGTCGGCTTTCTAGCAGTTACTTCTTACCCACAGTGGGTGGCCAATGTGGTTCCAGTGCCAAAGAAGGATGGTAAAGTTCGAATGTGTGTTGACTATAGGGATCTGAACAGGGCGAGCCCCAAGGATGATTTCCCTCTGCCTCATATCGACGTTCTGGTTGACAATACCGCACAGCATAAAGTCTTCTCCTTTATGGATGGTTTCTCCGGTTATAATCAGATTAAGATGGCTCCCGAAGACATGGAGAAGACAACCTTTGTTACTCAATGGAGTACCTTTTGCTACAAGGTCATTCCTTTCGGATTAAAGAATGCTAGGGCAACGTATCAGCGCGCCATGGTCGCTTTGTTCCACGACATGATCCATCATGAGATTGAGGTATACGTCGACGACATGATTGCAAGATCCCAGACTGAAGAAGAATATCTTGACCACCTTCAGAACTTATTTGATAGGTTGAGGTTAAACTCGAACAAGTGCACCTTCGGGGTGAGATCTGGTAAGCTGCTGGGTTTCGTCGTAAGCGATAAAGGTATTCAAGTGGATCCTGCAAAGGTGAAGGCTATACAGGAAATGCCAGCTCCCTGAACAGAAAAAGAAGTCAGAGGCTTTCTGGGACGTCTGAACTATATTGCCCGATTCATCTCGCACATGACTGCTACTTGTGAGCCAATCTTCAAGCTACTGAAGAAAGATCAAGTGGTATGATGGAACGATGAATGTCAGACCACTTTCGAAAGGATCAAAGAGTATCTCCAAGAGCCACCCATTCTGATGCCTCCAGTTGAAGGGAGACCTTTAATCTTATACTTGACAGTACTCGACAATTCAATGGGGTGCGTGTTGGGGCAGTATGACGAGTCTGGCCGAAAAGAGCATGCTATTTATTACCTTAGCAAAAAGTTTACCGACTGCGAGACTCGATACTCGTTGCTCGAGAAAACTTGTTGCGCTTTGGAATGGGCTGCTCGCCAGCTGAGACAGTATATGCTGACCCACACTACCCTATTGATATCAAAGATGGATCCAATCAAGTATATCTTCGAGAAGCCTGCCTTGTCCGGAAGAATAGCAAGATGGCAGATGATCTTGACGGAGTATGAGATCCAATATACAACCCAAAAGGCAATCAAGGGAAGTGTGTTGGCATATCATTTGGCACATCAGGCTGTGGACGATTACCAGCCCATGAACTTTGAATTCTCGGATGAGAATATCATGATAGTAACCGACTGTGAAGAACCTGGACCGGATGAAGGACCTGAGGAAGGATCCCGAAGGTTTATGTACTTTGATGGAGCTTCAAATGCTTTGGGTAATGGCATTGGGACCGTGATCATATCTCCTAAAGGCTCTCATACTCCGTTCACCGCCCGACTTTGTTTCAACTGCACCAACAATATGGCGGAGTATGAAGCATGCATCATGGGTCTTCAAGCAGAAATTGACCTAAGGATTAAGTTCTTAAGTGTATTCGGAGATTCCGTTCTCGTGATCAGTCAGATCAAAGGCGAGTGGGATACGAAACACCCAAATCTTATTCCTTACAAGGAGTATGTGTTGACGTTGCTTCCACACTTTGAGGAGATAACCTTTGAACACTTCCCTAGAGAGGAGAATCGGTTGGCGGACGCGCTAGCTACGATGTCTTTTATGTTCAAAGTCAATTGGGACAACGAAGCTCCCTAAATTATCATTGAAAGGTTGGACGAACCTGCACATTGCTATGACATTGAGATTGAAGAGGTATCAGATAAACCCTGGTTTCATGAAGTGAAGAGGTACCTCGAGGCTCAGGAGTACTCCGAGGGTGCATCTATTAATGACAAGAAGTTTCTGAGGAGGTTCGCGGCAAAGTTCTTCATCAGTAATGACATCCTTTACAAGTGTAACCATGATTCAACCTTACTGTGATGTGTGGATAAGAACGAGGCAGAAAGGATTATGGCAGAGTTACATGAAGGTACTTTCGGGACTCATTCCAGTGGACATACCATGGCAAAGAAGATCCTTCGGGCAGGATATTATTGGTCCACAATGGAAGTCGACTGTTATCAACATTCTCGGACCTATCACAAGTGCCAACTCTATGCTGATAAAGTGCACATACCTCCAGTTCCTCTGAATGTCTTGACATCTTCGTGACCTTTTGCAATGTGGGGCATTGATATGATCAGCGAGATCAGACCTACAACATCCAACGAGCATCGTTTCATCTTGGTAGCAATTGATTACTTTACGAAGTGGGTCAAAGCATCTTCATTTGCTACTGTAACCAAGAATGTCGTGGCACGATTCATTCGGCACAATCTGATTTGTTGATACGGTGTACCAGAGAGGATCATTAGGACAATGGTACAAATCTCAACAATAATATGATCATCGAGCTCTACAAGCAGTTCAAGATACAACATCACAACTCTTCTCCTTACTGGCCGAAGATGAATGGGGCTGTTGAAGTAGCTAATAAGAACATTAAGAAGATTTTGCAGAAGATGACGGTGACATACAAAGACTGGCGCGAGATGTTACCATTTGCTCTTCATGGGTACCGTACCTCAGCACGGACGTCAATAGGGGCAACACCCTATTCTTTGGTATATGGCATGGAGGCAGTCTTGCCCATTGAAGTTCAGACACCCTCTCTTCGGATTATGAAGGATGCGGGTTTGAGCGAAGATGACTGGATTCAGACCCGGCTTGATCAGCTGAATTTAATCGACGAAAAGAGACTTACTGCTATTTGTCATGGTCAAACGTATCAAAAGCGGATGATCAAGGCATTTAACAAGAAAGTTAGACGACAAGAGTATCAAGTTGGGGACCTAGTGATCAAGCGTATTATCCTACCTCAAGGTGATCCCAGGGGCAAATGGACCCCTACTTACGAAGGGCCATTTGTGGTTAAGAACATTTTCTCATGAGGAGCTATGATTCTAACGACCATGGATGGTGACGACCTTCCTCACCCCGTCAATGCAGACATAGTGAAAAGATACTACGCATAATCAACGACTCGCTAGGTTGACTGGCCTAGGCAAAAATAAGGGCTTCTCGGTGAACCAAAAGGGTTCGGGCAAAAATAAGGGATAAAAATGAAAAAATCTGTACACCCGGCAAGTCGAAAACCTGAAAAGGCGGCTTGGGAAAAAAAGGGTATCCCGGTGGACTGAAAACCCGAAAGGACGGTCCAGGCAAAAATTAGGGATAAAAGCGTAACACTATGTCTCATTAGATCACCTTGCAACCAAACTTCGGTATCAACTATCAAGCTCGGATGGCACTAATCAATCTGATCTACCTTCAACCAAGTAGCAAAGTGATGAGATGCTCGAGGACATAAAGGCAATAGCAAAGTTGGAACCCAGTGGGATTGTTCACATAGCTGTTTTGTTTAGTTTTTCATAAATTGTGTAAATTCTATTATTCGGTGGCGTTCTCTTACTAGGACGTCAGTCTCTTGTACAAAAACGCTTATTTACAGGCCAAACTTCAAAATCAATACAATTCATTTTCAAAGAAATTTCAAACTATTTTTTTCTTTTTCTGTTTTGTTTTGCAAAGAACGTCCAATGTTCATTTTGATATATGCATTTGACATTAATTGTTGCTCATAAAAATTTACATGAAAAATAAAAGGCGGTTACTTGTAATATCAGAAACAGGGGAAATAAGAATTGTGATGCTTTATCCACCAGGTACAAAGGTAGATTCAGTTGAAGAATATGGCTAAGGTACTTTCACTCCCCGCAGAGTAAGACAGTAATGATAGCTCTCCCCAGCTGAGACTCGCAACTGTGGATGAATCGGTAATATTCTCCCCGAGCAGAGTTTATCTACCATCAACACTCACAGGTCTTAATGTTCCCCAACAGGGTATAAGAATATTCCCCGACAGAGTACAAGATATCCCTAGTGGAGTCTGAAATTTTTCCTAGCGCAGTCTGAAAAACCTTCCCCAGTGGAGTTTGAAGAATCATCCCCAGTATACTTTGGAAGATTGTCCCTAACAGAGCTCAAAGGATTATCCCCATAAGAGTCTAAAAGGTTATCCCCAGTGAAGTCGCAACTGAAGGATCATACCCGGCGGAATTCTTTCCTTTCACAAACAAGAAGTTCAATCCCCAACAGGATTCGGTATCACCAGCAACGGTAATTCATCCCCAGCGAAATTTATCAGTGGGATCCTCTATAGAACATCTCTTCCCCATAGAGTAATCTCCTCATCAATTTATCCCCCAACGGAGCTATCCTCTCCTGCAGGTTTATTCTCACAAACATCTTCGTTCGCCATCCCTAACGGAAACGAGGAATTCAACTCTTTTCTCCGGCAGCTATCCGAGATTTATTTTCCCCAGCTAAAAACATTACATTTCCATACATCATGACACATGCATATACGCATCATACAACACAATATCATTTATTTTGAGAACATCATTGCCTGATACATATCATGCATTACATACATCTAACCTTTACCTTTCAGGAAGGATGCGATTAAATTCTCAGCTATGAAGCTTTTATCTTAGTCGAATTACGGACAAGTTCTTAAATCTCAACAGAATTATCCTCAGTTAATCTACAGACAAGGTTCTAAATCTCGACAATTATCCTCCGTCGCATTACAGACAGTTCCTAAATCTCAACAGAGTTTTCTTAGTTGAATTACGGGAAAGTTCTTAAATTTCGATGAAGATGTTTCCCTCAGTCAAACTACTGACCAGTTCTTAAATCTCAACAGAATTATCCTCAGTTGAATTACAGACAAGGTTCTAAATCTCGACAATTTTCCCCCGTCGAATTACAGACGAGTTCCTAAATCTCAGCAGAGTTTTCTCAGTTGAATTACGGGCAAGTTCTTAAATCTCGATGAAGATGTTTCCCTCAGTCGAACTACTGACCAATTCTTAAATCTCAACAGAATTATCCTCAGTTGAATTACAGATAAGGTTCTAAATCTCGACAAAGTTCCTTCGTCAAATTACAGACGAGTTCCTAAATCTCAGCAGAGTTTTCTCAGTTAAATTACGCGCAAGTTCTTAAATCTCGATGAAGATGTTTCCCTCAGTCGAACTACTGACCAGTTCTTAAATCTCAACTGAATTATCTCAGTTGAATTACAAATAAGGTTCTAAATCTCGACAAAGTTCCTCTGTCAAATTACAGACGAGTTCCTAAATCTCAGCAGAGTTTCCTCAATTGAATTACGGAAAAGTTCTTAAATCTCGATGAAGATGTTTCCCAAAGTCGAACTACTGACCAGTTCTTAAATCTCAACAGAATTATCCTCAGTTGAATTACAGACAAGGTTCTAAATCTCGATAATTTTTCTCCGTCGAATTACAGACGAGTTCCTAAATCTCAGTAGAGTTTTCTCAGTTGAATTATGGGCAAGTTCTTAAATCTCGATGAAGATGTTTCCCTCAGACGAACTACTGACCAATTCTTAAATCTCAACAGAATTGTCCTCAGTTGAATTACATATAAGGTTCTAAATCTCGAAAAAGTTCCTCCGTCGAATTACAGACGATTTTCTAAATCTAAGCAGAGTTTTCTTAGTTGAATTACGGGCAAGTTCTTAAATCTCGATGAAGATGTTTCCCTCAGTCGAACTATTGACCAGTTCTTAAATCTCAACCGAATTATCCTCAGTTGAATTACAGATAAGGTTCTAAATCTCGATAAAGTTCCTCCGTCGAATTACAGACGAGTTCCTAAATCTCAGCAAAGTTTCCTCAGTTGAATTATGAACAAGTTCTTAAATCTCGATGAAGATGTTTCCCAAAGACGAACTACTGACTAGTTCTTAAATCTCAACAGAATTATCCTCTTGAATTACAGATAAGGTTCTAAATCTCGACAAAGTTCCTACGTTGAATTACAGACGAGTTCCTAAATCTCAGTAGAGTTCTCTCAGTTGAATTACGGGCAAGTTCTTAAGTCTCGATGAAGATGTTTCTCCCCCAGTTGAATTACGGACAAGTTCTTAAAACTCAGCGGAGATGTTTTCTCAGTTGAAGTACAGACAAGTTCCTAAATCTCAACAAAGATCAGACTTCCCCAGCGGAATCTTCCACAACCACAGGTATACAAGCTCTCGCTAAGGAATTTATTATGCGATCAACACCTCTCCAAATGGAATATGTAAGCCCATTCCCGACATCACAAGGCTGATACCACTTCATGCGAGTGCAAATTTTCGGGCACTCTAGTGTTCAATCATCTTCCACCTTCAGATCACGAAAGGCATGAAAGCCAATCTACACCCTCAGGTTTAAGAAGATTGAACAGGGGCAGTTGTTGTACCCCAAAATTTTCCCTCTCATATTCCTCAAGACATTGCAAGAAAGATCTCCAAGTTGCTCAAGGTTGCTCAAGAGTTGGTCAGACAAGTTATTTCCTAAGGCAGTCTATCCCAAATTAGGGTTTTGTGTTGCATCAAGATCCTTGAGTCCAAGTGACCCCAAGTGCTCACCAATGTCCTAATAGGTTCTCAAGATCATCCATGTCAAATTTCAAGCCTTGCAGAGGAAGTTTGCTCAGTCAATTGCCCAAAGGTCCAAAAATCGACTATGCTAGGGCAAAAGTCAACTGTGACCTACAAACAGTCAAACTTCAAGATTTTTTGCCAACATTCTCATTTTGAAGGATATTTCATCATTTGATCAAGTTTTGGTCATGATTCATCAAGGATTGCTCAAAATTCATCAAGACTCAAAAGTTGCTAAATTAGGGTTTTATAGGAAAAGTCAACTCAACTTTGACCAAGCATAACTTTCTCATACTTTATGAGAAATGACCCATCCAAAGCTCATTTTTAAGAGTATGCAATTTCCTACAACCCATCTTCATACCCCAAGATCAAAAAATTCACTCACAATAAGTTATGAATTTGGACATTATAGGTCATTTTTGAAAGTCAACAAAAACACCTTTTTTTGTCAAAGCTTATAACTTGAGCATGGAATATAAAAATGAGATGATACCAAAAGGGTTGATTATAGGACATCTCAAGCTTTCTACAAAGTCCAAGAACATCTCCAAAAGTCCAAAATTGAAGAAGTTATGCATTGTTGAAGTTGGACTTTTTTGCAAAATTGCCAAAAGTCAACTATCCCCAAAACTTCAAATTTTGCCAAATGGGCCCATTCTTTTCCACTTGATTTGAGTTTGCATTATTGCCCACGTGCCCTAGCTTCAGCCATGTGTCCATATCTTATTTTTTATTTAATTTGATTTTTTATTTGAATTTATTCATTTTAAATCAAATAAAATCATATAAAATCCAAGGCATTGAGAACTCATGATTTTCTGGTTGTTTTAGGCTTTGGTCACAGCTAGCATTGCAATCAAATTCGAATCAAGGCTTGTATGCACAAAAAGATCCAAATCAAATCAAATTTGGAAGGTTTTAATGGTGGAATCAAATCAAATTCATGAGCATTGATATGGAGATATTTGGGCCAGGTTTGTGAACCTAATGCAACATACAATACATAAGCAAGTTGAAGGACACGAAATAAGGGTTGGAAATCGTTGGAAGAAGCATAACAACTTTGCAAAAAATCACAAAAAAGCTTGAGATCAAAATCAAGGTTGGAGGCACTTTCAAGAGCTGAGACGTATCTCAATCGATTCCTGGCAACGCACACAAGCTATCCCAACCAAAATCAAGCATTATCAGGCCCTTATACGCGCTGTAAGTCTCACGCAAACGACCCCTGCTCTTGAATTCGATTTGATTTATTCTTGCATCATTTGAGAAAACTAATAGCATATTTATGATCACAAGAACATTTGCAAGCTTTTCATAATATTCAATTGCATTTATGTGGCTTATACAGAGAACCACCATTGTTAGGGTTTGGTTCGTGTTTTTGGGTGTTTTTGTTTCAGGTGCAATTGGTTCACATAATGGATATGGTTGTGATCAGGAGTTTGTCACGAATCCAACTATGGTCCTAGAGTCCATTTTTGTGGCATGTGCATGATTTTTGAGACGAACAAGCTTGTAGCTACGGACTTCTGTCTGTTGGTATAGATAGTTATACTTTTAGCCACGGTTGGGAGGTCAGGGATGATGCGTGGCATCCATCCATTGGCCAGTTCAAATCTTGGCGCTATTTTTTTTTATTTTCTGACCATTTGTTTTTTATTTATTATATTATCATTAATATCCATTAGTATGACAAACAAAGCAATATGGTGTGGTGGCAAGCAGTTGGTGTGTTTCTCTTTAGGACCTGGGTTCGAATCCCAAGTCCCCCACTTTCTCAATGATTTTTATTTTCAGGTATTCCAGTGCATACGCTAGCTTGCAACCCACCATACTCCCTCATCCATCCAAGCGTCAGATGGCCAAGCATTGAAGGTCCACCAAAGCGTTGGTCAATGCGTGTACCAGATCCAAAAAGTCAAAAGGGCCAGCATTGTTGGGCCTACAAATTGCTCCTTGCACCTCCTAATCAGGCCCAACTCCTCTCTCTTTTATTTATTTTGTTCTATTTAATTTAATTGTTTTATTTTATTTAATTAATTTTCTAACCAATAATCAAATCCTTTTTTTTTATCAAATAAAATCACAAAAATATTTTTATTCAATCAAATTTTAAACTTTTATTTTTCTTAATGAACTTATTAATTAATTAGGTTTTTAGTTAGAAAACTTTAATTCATTTTTGTAAATAATTAAAATTAATTAGATTTAATTAGGTTTTAACTACTAATTTAATTAATTTTATCTTCTTTCTTTAAATAACAAAAAAAACCAAAAATATGCCATAATTTATTTTTTTCATTAATTAATTTATTAATTTAATTTAGTTATTTAATTTAGGATTAGTTTCTTTTATTAAAATAAAAATAACAAAAAAAAAGTATTTTCTTTCAAAAGGGTCAAAACCCTAATCATGCATCCGATTTAATTTTGCGTTGCGATTTACTTTTCCTTATCCAATTATGTATCTGCTTACGGATTGTAATAGTTAAATAGGACATTTTAATTATTTTTACCGTTTTATTTTATTTTTAAAGGGTTGATTTTGGCGATGTAAATACCTGACGCCTTGTAATTTAATTTTCGCATTTTAATTCCGCAAATTATAATTGTTAGATGTTTGATAATAGGGTTTGCATGACAAGACTGAATGTTTGATTTTAAAATCAAATTAGATCACCCTTAACATGTACAAAGATAAAAATAACTGAAAACGACACACTCGCACATGCGCACTCTTAGGGTACACCCCACTTGGTTGCCTTCGTACACGGTCATTGAGTATAGGTCACTTTAGAGGTCGTCCTCTTGTCTAAAAGATCATAGTCGCCTCGAAACGGTTGCCTCAGATATTGTTGCCTCAAACAAATGATCTAAGACATTAGGGTTACCGCTAAGGCGTCCTAACATTGCTTTAGTGACCGTACGTCCCTCTCTCGAATTGACCCTCAAACTCCAACGATGGTGCTACCTACTCACTAATAGTGGGATAGCATTATCTAAAGGAAATTAGCATAGAACTATTCCCTTTTCGAGTAGGTAGATAGTTCTTAGATACTTGCTCTTTCAAAAAAACAAAACTTTTCACACTTACACTCCTTTTTGAACAAAGTTTTCAAAAACACTTCATTACACTCTTGAGGACAGAAGCAAGAGTTAAATCGAAGTTTTAAAATAAAAACTTTTCAAAACCCACAAACACAAAGCAAACAATTTTGAAAACAATGAGCAAGTACCTAAGAGCCTGTGGAAAACCACGGATAGAAAGGATGTTAATACCTTCCCTTTCTATAATCTACCCCCCGTACTCAGAAATATCTCGAAAAAGGAATTTTTCTGTGCTTTTTTCCTTTCCTTGTTGGATAAAATAAAAGTTGGTGGCGACTCTTGATTACCGCGATATTTTGCGAAAACAAACGCAAAATGCAAACCAGCATTCCAAAAACAGTCAGTTCTTCCACCGTATCACACTTCAGCTCAAGGAACTCAATTTCCTTCTTACCAGGAACATCTTCAGGGAAATACTTCCTCAGAAATTCCCTACGAAATACAGCCCAAGTGACATTTTCACCTGCAGCTTCCAACCTCTGACACGTCTCTAGCCACCAGTCATCAGCCTCAACTGCTAGCATATGAGTACCATATTGAACCTTCTGTGCTGTAGTGCAGTCTATCACACGAAAGATCCTCTCAATCTCCTTCAACCAATCCAACGCACCGTCAGGATCATACTTACCCTTGAACGTAGGCAGATTCTCCCTCTGGAAAGTTGCCAAACTACGAGATCCAGCATTTTCGTCAGTGTTCGGATGATTCTCCATAGCATGTGCCATAGCTTCTAAAGCAGCAGAAAGTGCAACATCATTCCTTCCAGCCATCTCAACTTATCTCTACAGCATAAACAACAATTAGAACTCAAATTAACAATACTCGATTGTTAAACAAACTACGACTCGACAACTTAGTCGGACGGACCGACTTGCTCTGATACCAACTTTGTAACACCCCAATTCTACCCAACAATATAAATATAAATCAGAGTTATAAAAATTCTACAACTGAATCAGGATGCTACAAATTCAACTTAAAACAACGACATTCATTACCAATACATAACACATTAAACTTGGATGAACCAACAACAAACATAATTCTATCTTAAAAAGAAACAGTAACTTTCGTAACTACGCAACTGAGTCATAATATTCAACTTAAAGGAATGTAACATCTTTGTCCAACTAAGACAACATCAAATATCAATCATTTAATGAACAATAACTTAAAGTTCAATCAACTGAAATAATAATAACAAATAAATAGCAAGCGTTCATCCCCGGAGTGTTACGTATCAGAGCAATGACACCGACTCGAACTACTGAAGGTAAACCGCCTTCACTCTGGATTACCTACACGTTACCAACATTGGGATAACATTCAAATAGAAGGGATGAGATATCGAACATTATAATAGAACACATGATAAGTAAAACATGAGAATCAATTCATACATATTCACCACTTCTCAGATCTTTAGCAACATAAACGCAATTAAGATCAATCACACAACAACTCGTAATGCAACACAGAATGCAACTCATCTTTATGCAAATGCATGTGGTACCAGTGGAGCAGAACTCCCATCTTAAAAATCTGCCAATAAATAAATGCATCAACAAGGCACAAACCTTCTTTGCAGTTTGCCAAGGCTATCACAGAGTACGCAAATGTATATGAATACACTACCACATACTCACAACAATCATCATCCATCGCAAGGCATAAGCCCACATAACCATTATTCAAATAAATAGAGGTAATTTATCATCATTTAAAACTCCCTACAACTTCACATTATCAACAAGAATTCACAACAGCAATCACAACAACACAACAACTCAACCTAAAATAACATTGGCCATAAGCCTATCACACCAATCAACGATTCAATCATTAACATAATTAAACAACAATTTAACCATAACTCACACAATGCAGTTTAATGACCAAAACCCAGTATGTACAGGCAAAAAGGGATAGGGAACTACGTGCCCCTCGACATGCATAGCAACTAGGACAGCCTAACAACTAATTCATGCTCATCGACACACACAGGGGAAAACAAGATAACGACCCACTTATGCTCCTCGACATGTCCTGCAACCTAGTACTGCTCGACAATCCAACACATATCCCTCAACACACCTCGCAGCCTAATATGCCGCTCAATGCCTAACACCATCAGCATCCTCCTCGACCACTAGTTCGGCCAACAACACAGACATGCTACTACGTCTTAATGACCACACCACTACCATTCATAACTTTCGGCCAACCGCTCGGAATAACACAACAACGAGTAACTATATTTCCTATAACATGTTCATTAAACATACAAGACAGTCACGCTGAAACCTCCCTAAAACGACCACTTCAACAACTTACTACTTTTCCTACCAACTGCTTAGAATAACCTAACGTCCTAACGACCATCACGACCAGTAATCACTATCCTAACCTATCCATCAATTAAACCGACAATCACACAGATCCACAAAACATCCACAACACACAACCGGGCAACTTCATATAACATGTCCATTAAATAGTCATACAGTACTCCCCAACGGCCACAACATGAATAAACAGACAACTTCACTAGCACATCAGAAACATCAACGCACAACAATCATAAAATGACCAATTCCTACGTAATACACATCATAAGTCCCATTATAAGGTCAGAAACCCCACCCTTACCTGGATTGAAGGTCGCTCAACCAAAGCTCCGGCCAAAATCCTTTCTTTGCTCTGCTCGACACCGAGCAACTTGCTCCTCTTTCGCACTGCTCTTCCAGTCAATGTACAAAGCTTCTTAAACACCAACTAAAACAATTCCTTGTGTCAGCTTAGCCTTACATATCAATCTTATTGGGCCTAACCTACACACTCCCACTTTACTACTTGCAACCAATAGCATAAGTCCAACATTATATAATTATTCCCGTAATTCCAACATTATAATTATTATTAATCAACTAATTAATTAATAATAATCCAACAACCCATACCCATAATTCTTAACATCTCGCAACTTCACAAATAATCCAAAAATAATAATTTAATTAAATAAATAATTAAATTACAGATGTTACAGTAGGCACAAGATTTTGAAATCTTGGCGAGTACATTAATTAAAAACTTATTTTTTACCCTTAATTAAATCCTTTTAATAAAGCAATAAATCGCAAGCAACTTTCAACACACATATACAGAAAACCGTCAAAATGGTTCCTGTTGAGTACAACGGATGTGAGGGGTGCTAATACCTTCCCATTGCATAATCGAATCTTAAACTGGAGTTTGGTTGAGATGACCATCTTCTTTTCACTTTTGGGGTTTTATCGATATTTCCCTTTCCTTTAGAATAAATAAAGTTCAGTGGCGACTCTATCTGTATTTCGAGCATTCCTTACGCTCATGTATTTTTTGCAGCGTGACACAAGAGAGAGAGAGAGAGAGAGAGAGAGAGAGAGAGAGAGAGAGAGAGAGAGAGAGAGAGAGAGAGAGAGAGAGAGAGAGAGAGAGAGAGAGAGAGAGAGAGAGAGAGAGAGAGAGAGAGAGAGAGAGAGAGAGAGAGATAAATAGATAGATAGATAGATAGATAAATAAATAGATAGATAGTTAGATAGATAGATACATAGATAGATAGACAAATAAAGAGATAGATAGAGAGAGATGTGGAGAGAGAGAGAGAGAGAGAGAGAGAGAGAGAGAGAGAGAGAGAGAGAGAGAGAGAGAGAGAGAGAGAGACGAGGGAGGGAGGGGGAAGGAGATATAGAGATAAAGATAGGGGGTGAGGAATACCATATAAAAATTCTTAATGTCAGTGATAAAGGTAATAATTTTAATTTTTGAAATTCATTATGGTTCCCTTCGCCGCACTGTACAATGAATCGTTTTCCACATTTCTTGGAAAAAATGTCAAATTCACGAGTTTTATGACTTGTTGGAAGATATATCATTTTATCCATCCACTTTGGATAAGGTTCCATATACATAGACTTATTTATATGTTTCAACTATATCACTAAACACTTTTGATGGTATAACAACCACGAGGTTAGGATCCAACAATTGTCCAAAAGGTCTAACCTTGATTGTAGCTCGATGGTACCATACATTTTTTGTGGGATTTTGTAACACATATTTATGTAGAACCAAAGGTGGATTATTCTCCCTTTGATGCATTATTTTGGTAAAGTGGATTTTTAATTCATGTGTGTTCCTCATCATAACAACCAATTAGCCTAGGTTAAGTTGAACCCGTAAAGGTCAAAGCTAGTATACATAGTCGATCTAGGTAGGAATAACTATATTTTTGCCAAACTAAATAACCAACTAGACAATGTGATTTTGATATTGAACAAAAGATTTTTCTTTTGGTGTGTGATACATTATTCTTATACAAAGTGTTTGTGTTCAGTGAAAGTCGCAACATATCAACTTGTCTCGCTACTTAATACGATATTCCAACTATATGTGTTTGTCCAAATTAAAGATTAACATGATTAAGCATATCTATTGGAAAGATAATTTAGTTAATTACTACAATTCCCAATGCTTATTCTTTAATATGGACTTTTGGCATTTTCAATATTTAGTATAAATATGCTATCCTAGGCTGTCAATATTGTACCTGTGATCGGTGGAAATAGAACTGACTGTTTTTAGCTGGTTTCGCGAAATGTCGCGGTAAGCAAGAGTCGCCACCGTCTTTTATGTTCTCCAACATGGAAAGGACAAAAGCACAGCAAAATTCCTTATTCGAGAATGTTTCTCGGTTCGGGAGGTAGATTTATAGAAAGGGAAGGTGTTAGCACCCTTTCTATCCGTGGTTATCCACGGGCTCTTAGGTACTTGCTCTTATGTTTTCAAAATTTGTTTGCTTTTCAAGTGTGTGTGGGTTTTGAAAAAGTTCGTTTGAAAACTTCTAGGTAACTCTTGTATCAGTCCTCAAGAGTGTATGAAGTATTGTTTGAAAACTTTTTGAAAGTGTGAGGTGTGAAAAGTTGTTTTTGTTTGTTTTTGAAAAGAGCAAGTATCTATGAGAATCTACCTACCCTAAGGAATTCGTCTGTGTAAATGTCCTTTAAAGTAGTGCCATCCCACCATTGAGAGGTAGGTAGCACCACCGTTGGAGGTGTTCGGGTCAATTCGAGGTTCGGGACATGGTGATCACCAGAGCAATGGGAAGACACCTTAGAAGCTACCCTCATGCCAGGTTCCCGGATCATGAGGACTTACTAAGACATCCTCTACTCGACGATCACCTTTCGAGGGGCAAGGCAACAGTGAGGCGTACCCTAGGGGTGGTGTGTGAATTGTGTGTCATTTTCAGTTTATTGTTTGTCTTGTCATGCATTGGTGATCTACGTTTTGATTTTTATTTTTGGGCATTCATTCTTTCATGTTATTGTTTAACAGTTAAAGGTGCGGGAATTTAAAGTGCGGAAAAGATAAAGGTCCTATGCTATTACAAAGGCGCGGGTCTACATCGCCAAATTAATCCAGACCCGATTTAAAATAAAGTGCAGAAAATAAATGTCTAATTGACTATTACAGGGCTTTGGAACAAGTACATTATATTTACAACAAAGAAATAAATAAAACGCGCGAAAAGAGAATATAATCGAATGCGAGGGCGTTGGACCCTTTAAAGGAATTAAAATGAGATTATTAAATAATTAAGTTAAATAAAAAGAAAGAAACTTATTTTTTATGTTTTTTTTGTATTTATGACATTAAAGAAAAAATTAAATTGGAATTAAAAGTCAAATAATTCTAGTTCTAACTATTTTTTAATTTATTAAAGAAAATGCATTAAAGTTAAAACCTAGAATTAAAAACTAAATTAATTATAAAATTTATTTACAAAATTAATGGTTAATGATACTTATAATAAAAATATTTAATAACAACAAAAAAAGAGAAAATGCTAAAGGTCTATTTTTATTATTTTTGGCTATTGTGAAAAAGAATTAAATTAACAACCTAAAATTAAATCTAAATTAATTATGGGATTTATTTACAAAATTAATACTAAAATAAAATATTTATTATTTTTATCTTTTCTGATTTTTTTATGTTTTGGTGTTTTTTTATGAAAGTAATAAATTAATAAAAAAAACAATAATTTAAAGAAAATAAACATAAATAAAAAAATAAGGAGATAAAAAGGATTTGCAAACCTAAGGGGGTGAAGCCCCTAATTTGGAGGTTTGTCTTTAGTAATCTGGGCTCATTTACCCTTTGGCCTGGTTGACCACTGCGTTGGCATGGATCTCCGTTGACTGACATTCACTGTGCTCTCCAGATCATGACCCTTGATTGCATCCATTGGCCACGTGAACAACTGGATTTTGGAAGTGTATGGTGGACCAATATGTGGAGTCTGCATATGAATATTAAATGGAAAATAATATGAAAGGGGGTGAGGACCTGGGGCTCGAACCCAGGTCCTGTAGTTTGCCAATGTTTGTGCCTGCCACTGAGCCATTTTGTTTCTTTGTTAATTAAATAAACAACAATCAATAAAATATAAAACAAACACGCTAGTGGATTTTTAGCGCGCGATTTTAAATGGACCAACCAGAACCGGCCACTTCATCGTCTCCTTCGCTTGGATTTTTTCCTGAAAATACAATAAAACATAGGCAACGGTTTTTACACCGTTCCAGAAAGTGACATTACAAGAAATAGCGATTAGGCCGTGGTGGGAAAGAAATAGGGCGCGATGGTTCAAATCCACTCAGTGGAAGGCCCTGATTTTAATGGTGGCAATCTTGGGCTCCAATTGTTCCTGATATGAAAACCCCTAAATCAAATTCCATGGAACCCTAATATGCTCTCATGGTGGATCCTTCATTTTAGCATGAAACTCCAATTAAATTACGCAGGTAGCTTGCAAACATCATTCTAATCATAAAAACAATAATAAAATATGTTAAAAACGCATGAATGATGGAAAACGATTTTGGAATTTTCCTTACCAATTTCAATGGTGATTTCGTGATTTCTTGAGTATGGGGCTTAGAGAATGATTGGAACACGTTCTGTGATCCTTGAGGAAGGTGTTTGAACAATTCTTTTGCCTTGAATCAACCTCTAACCTTGTTTTCAGATTTGAGATTTTTTGCCAAAAGTGTGAGTTTGCTTTGAGTATTCTGGCGCAGCCTCTTGTTCAATTTTGTTGTGTATCACTTGTATAGGTCTTATGCAACGTGTAGGAAGAGAAATTATGGCTCCATAATGCATAGCCTTCAATTCCAAGATTCTCCATGAACCTCCATAACCAACTTTCCATTTTTGATTCCATTTTTGAATTCTTGCTTCTTTGAGCTTTGGCATGAAAATGGGATGTGCTTAATGATGTTTCAAGGTTAATCAAAACCAAATATTCCCTTAAATTAATTTTTTTGAATTTCTCTTGATTTTAAAAGATTTAAAATTAATTAAATCCAATAAAATCAATAAAAATGAAAAAATTAATTAAAAAATCTGAAATAAAAGGTGGGACACGTGGGAAGCATGGCTAGGATAATTCAAGTGGAAAAAGTGGGCCCCTTTTGTCAAAAATGAAATTTCAAGGATAAATGATTTTGGCCATTTCACAAAAATTTCCCAACTTCTCCAATGCATAACTTGCTCAATTTTTAAGCTTTGATCATGTTCTTGGACATTTTAGAAAGGTCTTGAAGTCCTATAAACAATGTCCTTGGTCCCATGTCATTTTGATTTACCAATCTCAAGTTATGGCCTTTGACTTAAAGTCCCTTTTTGTTGACTTTTGAAAATGACCTATAATGTTGAAATTGATAACTTTTTGTGAGAGCATTTCTTGGACTTGGAGTATGAAGATGAGTTGTAGGAAATGTCTTTCTCTTCAAAATGAGCTTTGGATGGAATTTTTCTAATAATCCATGTGGAAGTTATGCCCTGGTCAATTTACAGTTGACTTTTTCAACTGTCCAAAAATAGAAACTTTTGCATCTTGAGACTTTTTGAGCCAAACTTTGAGAATCATGATCAAGCATTGATCAAATGATGTTTGTGGCTTCAAAATAAGATGTTGACCAAAATTTTTGACTTTTGACTGCCAAATGACCATTTTGCCCCTACAGTTGACTGTTGAGCAATTAGGGTTTTTGACTGTGCAACTTGACCTTGTGAGCCTTGAAACTTGACATGTAGGTACTTGACAATGTGTATGAGCATGGGAGACTTGATTGAGCCCTTGAAAACTTCAGCTTCCTTGTGAGAACCAAAACCCTAGTTTGACTGTCTTAGGAGGATGGTTTGACTGTCTTAGGAGGATGGTTTGACTGTGTGGCTCTTGAGTAAACTTGAACCAATTGTGGATGATTCTAGTCAAAACTTTGAAGATTATGGGAGGGAAAATTTTGGGGTACAACAGTTGCCCCTGTTCAATCTTCTTAGACCTGAGGATGTAGATTGGCGTGTGTGCCTTTCGTGATCCGAAGGTGGAAGATGATTGAACACTAGAGTGCCCAGAAATTTGCACTCACATAGTTGAGTATTAGCAGTGTGATAGCGGGAATGGGCTTACAGATGCCATTCGGAGAGGTGGTGGATAGGAGGATGGGCTTATAGATGCCATCTCGAGGTGTCGATCGCGTAAGAGATTCCTTAGCGAGAACTTGCGTACCTGAGAAGGAAAGAAAATTACCTGGTCTGTTACCGGAGTTGACTTTCAAACTCTTTATATAGACGTGCCCTGGCTGGATACAGGAAACGAATCTTTAAACTCTTCAGACGTGCCCTGTCAAGATACAGGAATCGAGTCTGGTAATATAGTCGTCAACAGATACTCCCTGGCAAGATACAGGAATCGGATCTTTGAACTCTTCAGACGTGCCCTGTCAAGATACAGGAATCGAGTCTGGTACTGTAGTCGTCAACAGATACTCCCTGGCAAGATACAGGAATCGGATCTTCGAACTCTTCAGACGTGCCCTGTCAAGATACAGGAATCGAGTCTGGTACTGTAGTCGTCAACAAATATTCCCTGGCAAGATTCAGGAATCGGATCTTCGAACTCTTCAGACGTGCCCTGTTAAGATACAGGAATCGAGTCTGGTACTGTAGTCGTCAACAGATACTCCCTGGCAAGATTCAGGAATCGGATCTGGAATCACGACAGTTGATAGCAATTATCTTTGTATTAACTTTTGTCCTGAAAAGACAAAACGTTAGTTGTATGTGATGTCATGATGTATGACATGCGAGGTGTTCTCAGAATGAATGGGATTGTATGTTCATGATGCGTATATGCATGCTATAATGTATGAAGATGTGTTGTTTATGAATGTATGTTTTCGTCTTAGGAAAATAAATCCTTGACGGATGCCGGGAAGTTGAATCCTGGGCTGATGTGGAAGAAAAGAGCTTCTTGTTTCCGCTGGGGATAATGGTTGCAAGAATACCGGTAGGAGAAGATAACTCCGTTGGGGGATAAACTTGGCGAATGGATTACTCTGCAGGGAGAAAATCACTCTGACGATCTTGCTGGGGAACAATACTCTGTGGGGAGAGAGGTACTTTGCTCGGATATTGATGGTAACTTCGCTGGGGATACCATTGTTATGTTGGAAGTGTGATGAACTCCACTGGGGATGGGGAGACTTCGCCGAGGACAATCTTTCCGTGGCTTTTGGCTGAGGATAACCCAGTTATATCCTGGTAGGGAAATAACCTTTGAAGAAAGCCGGGAGACGCGTTCGTGCTCTGCAGGGAAGAAGCTTCCAGAATCTACTGGGGAAATTTTTGAGATGTATCTTTTGTAAGTTGAAAGAGGGAACCTATGTAGGGTTGCCTGATGATGAGCTCGTGTAAAATCGCATCTTGGAAAGAAGGACACCTGTGTAGGGTTTCTAGGTGACGAGTCCATGTAAAACTGCATCCTTAAAAATAGAGAACCTGTGTAGGGTTTCTGGGTGACGAGTCCGCGTAAAACTACATCTGGAGTTTTGAGAAGGAAACCTGTGTAGGGTTTACTGATGACAAGTCCGTGTAAAACTACGTCTGGAAAGAGATAACCTATGTAGGGTTACTTCGGGATAAGTTCGTGTAAAACTTCTGGAGGAACCGGGGTAAGGTTACTGCAGGGTAAGTTCGTGTAAAACTTCTTGATGAACCGGGGTAAGGTTATCTTTGAGGTAAGTCCGTGTAAGGCTTCTGGAGGAACCGGGGTAAGGTTACTGCATGATAAGTTCGTGTAAAACTTCTGGATGAACCGGGGTAAGGTCATCTTGAGATAAGTCCGTGTAAGACTTCTGGAGGAACCGGGGTAAGGTTACTGCAGGATAAGTTCGTGTAAAACTTCTGGATGAACCGGGATAAGGTCATCTTGAGATAAGTCCGTGTAAGACTTCGTCTGAAAATTGAGAAGGAACCAGTGTAGGGTTACTTTGATGATAAGTCCGTGTAAGACTTTTTTGAAAGAAAAGGAACCGGTGTAGGGTTACTTGTGGATGAGTCCGTGTAAGACTTTGTCTGAAAGTTGAGAAGGAACCGGTGTAGGGTTACTTTGATGATAAGTCCGTGTAAGACTTTTTCTGAAAGAAAAGGAACCGGTGTAGGGTTACTTGTGGATGAGTCCGTGTAAGACTTTGTCTGAAAGTTGAGAAGGAACCGGTGTAGGGTTGCCTGATGATGATCAAGTGGATGATTGTCCTGTTTGGTTTCGGATGTTAACCCTTGATCTGGAATTTGTAAAGGTAGATGGTAATCATCTTTGTATTAACCTTTCCTTGGTACTTTGGTTGACAGAGCAACTGGATCGCCTGGACGACTCATTATTGCCCCTGTTTCTGAGGTGAGGGGAAAAGATATCTTGTGGAGGTGCTGGATGACTGCCGATTGACAAATCTTCCTTTTGGTAGGCAAGTGACGAGATGCCGGGACATAGTCGTACGCTTTGATCCCTAACTTTTGCCTGGACCGCCCTTTCGGGTTTTCAGTCCACCGGGATACCCATTTTTGCCCAAGCCGCCTTTTCAGGTTTTCGACTTGCCGGGTGTACAAATTTTTCTTTTTCATCCCTTATTTTGCCCGAACCCTTTTGGTTCGCCGGGAAGCCTTTATTTTTGCCTAGGTGTGTCAACCTAGCGGGTCTTTGATTACGCGTAGTATTCTTTTTCGACTATGTCCACGCTCTCAGGGTGTAGGGGGGTGCCCCTGTTGATAGTGTTGTGTTGCCCTGCTACGAGAAGATGTCCGATCGTGCAAGATTCGTTGCTGGAATGCCACCAGTGACTCGGGCGGAGGTTTGCCCCAAGCTAGTTGGCCTTGAGAGATTCCTCGAATCTTGACTGGACTGCCCCAGATGATAGACACTGATCATGCCATGCCCCTTGATTGGAAGTGTTTTTTCCACTTGAGGTGACTCTTTTGTTGAGAAGACCTTTGTTCATCAGATGTTCGTCGTGCGAATTTCTCTGCTGTTCAAACAAATAGTCATATGCAAACAAGGTTATTTTAAGAATGCAAAGGCTTATGTATGTCTTGAAGTTTTTTGAAAAATGCATTTTTTCAGTAAAAACAACAAATTTTGTAAAATGTGATGTCAACTCGTTATTTTACCGCAAGCCTTAAGGAGTCAGGATACTTTTTGTAACAGTATGCTTTCGAACTAACCCATGCTTCAGTTAGGACTTTTAAGGGTTATAACGTGGCCTGGTTCATGGTTCAAGAAACAAAGGATAAAGGCTCAAATTATTTGTAGCCACCCGCTCTTCGTGATGTTCTTCAATCCTAAACTCAGCCGATCATGCGCTAGACTTTGTTTGAGTCTTTGCCTTGATGTTCCAATGATGATTCAGATATTGATGATTCATTCTGAATAGGCAGTCTTTTTTTTGTTTTTGTTGAGGGTTTGTGCGACCTCTTTCTTTTTGATTTTGCTATCCCTAAATTTTGCCTGAACTGTTTCTTTTGTGATTACAGTCAGCGGGATGCCCCAGTTTTGTAAGTCTCCTTCATAGGTTTTGACTTATTGGTTTTTCATTTTTGAGATATAATGACTTCCTATCTTTATGGTTATTTAGAAACATCACTGTCTTTTGTTTCAGAAGGACTTCTTTTGATGCCATTCGTTGTGCACTTGGATCAGCTGAGAGAACTACCCTGCCCCAAGTTATGATTAAGGGTTTTAATTTTCGAAAAGAAAAACTCCTACTTCTTTGGCTCAAAGGGGTCGACGAGGGATTATCTTCCTTATTACTCCAGTGTTTAGGGATTGAAACAATGCCTGTACCTTATCAGCGGGGTCTGTTCAAAAGTATACTGTAAAGATCGTGGTATCGTTTTCGTCATCCTCCCTCAAGAGGCTTAGAATTTTCAGTCAAGAGTTGATCATCACAAAAATATGAAAGCAGTTTTAAGTACAGTAAACATAATTAATTCAAGACAGACATGTGTAATGCATTCATGAAATAAAAGAGTTTAACATGATAATTGTTTGTTTGAACAAGAAAAGAAAAATACAACTTGAATTCAAATGAACAAAAATCTCTCAATCCTAGCCATGTTTTGGCAAAGGAGCAGTGGTCACAACGGGAGTCTCAGCAGGCTCGAACTCGATCTCCTTAGCGTCGATCATATTCTGGATCTTATACTTCAGCGCCCAACAGTCCTCAGTATCGTGCCCCGGGCTATCAGAATGATAAGCACACCTCGCTTCTGGGTTATAGCTTGGAGAGGAGGTCTTGGGATTCGCAGGAGGGTTGATCACCGCAATCAGATTCATTTTCAACATGTGCTGCAATGCTTGTAACCATGGCATGTTGATGTTGGTGAATTGTCTTTTAGGCTCGTCCGGCCTTCGCTGATTTCCCTTTTGTGGTTGGCGGCGTGGTGCAGAACCAGAGATCATGACTGCCCCTGCCTGTTGGTCACGACGACTCTTTTGACCGTATGCAGCATTAGACTCTTTCTTGCCCATGTAAGGCTTTTGGTGAGTATCCGAAGGTGTGGCCTCCTGAATCTTCCCACTCTTGATACCAGCTTCGATTCTTTCCCCAGTCAGAATGAGGTCGGTAAACCCTGCAGATGAATTACCAATGAGATAATTGAAGAACGGCCCGGATAGGGTCCCTAAGAACATATCAACGAGTTCCCGGTCGGTCAAAGGTGGTTGTACCCTCCCAGCAAGGTCCCTCCATCTCTGAGCATATTCTTTGAAACCTTCTCCCGATCCTAACGACATACCCTGGAGTTGGGTACGTGTAGGAGCGAGGTCGGCATTATACTGATACTGCTTGTAAAAAGCAGTAGCCAACTCCTCCCAGTTACGAACCTTGGTCCCATCCAGCTGATAGAACCATTCGAGGTGAGTCCCTGAAAGACTCTCCTGGAAGAAGTGGATCCACAAGTTCTTGTCCACAGTGTATGGTTGAATCTTCCGCACATAAGATCTGAGATGCAGCCTGGGACAGGATGCCCCATCATACTTAGCAAAAGAAGGAACCTTGAATTTGTGTGGGATCACCACACCAGAAGATAGACCCAGGTCCCTGAAATCCAACCCAGGCACTTGTTGAATTTCCATGGCATTCAGACGATCCTCTAGTTGCTTGTACCGGTCCTCAGCAGGGGGGTACTGTTCATCATTGAAGTCTGTCTCGGTGTCGGAGACCATAGGGTTAGGAACCTCTCTCCCTTGGTGACTGCCTTCCCCCACAGATGGAGTAGTCCTCTCAGCTTCATTCTGCAGTGTGTTCCCAGATCTGCGTCTAGGGTTGAACAAAACAGTCCTCTTCTTCTTCTGAATCAGAGTCTTCAATTCCTTTTGACCCTGAGCTAGGCTCATAATCAACTCCTGGAACTGGGCATTCTAGGCCTGGAGGGCCTTGATAGCTTGTCCATCGGATGATTCAGGATTCATGATGACGGTTGTAATAAACAGCGAAGAAGGTAAGTGACCTGCAACAAGTGTACCTGTAATGAAATGATATGTATGATATGCATGCGATGTTTTCAAGGATCTCGCGGGGTAGACAAGAAAAATTGTTAGAGTTGAATTTCGTAGCTTGGTTGAAGGAACTGCATGTTATTGAGAGTCCTTCTTCAAGGGTCAAAGGCTCACCATATCCAGTGGGTCATAGCCTCTGACAACCTTGGCTTAGAGGAAAATAAATCCCCTTTGCCCCTGGCTAGGAAGTTTGGTCCATCGTGACCTGCACCACAGACCCTTGAGATCCTTGAAATGGATTAGTCCTTATGTAGGATGCATGCAATGGCATGATGTCATGATGTTATGCTATGCGTGGGGTAATGTAGGTAAACCCTGTTATGAGTCCCATTTAAGGACTGTAAACAAAACTTGCGAGAAACTTAGTAAACCCTGTTATGAGTCCCAATTAAGGACTATAAACAAAACCTGTAAGAAACTCAAATGTCAGATAACAAGCATGCAAGTAGTCAAGTTGGAAGGCACATAAGTCACACAAGGGAAACCCTTAGAGTTCAGGCCAACATGGGGTCTGGGTATTACCCTCTTGAAGTTGGTGGGCTCAACCTGTCCTATTAGAAGTAACCGGGTTCTAAGGATCTCAATATCATTGGATTGCTTTCATTGTTCATCGTTTCGATTTAGCCACTGACTGGCGATCAAAATATCCCAAGAAAACAACCCTCAATTGAGTGTAGTATCGAGTATCAACCGACTTCGGAGTACACCAAAGTAGTCATCTCACTACCCTAAAGAGGCCAAGATGGTTCAATTAAGGTTCCTAAGGTCTGTTGATGCTTCACGACACCACGCGGAGGCCCCGTACTCTCCTTGATTGACTCAAGGGTTACCGGTACACACCAAAGTGCCACATCAACGTAGCAGACTGCTTCAACCATGTCGGTATACCCCGCACAGTTCCCTCACAGCCTTGTTGCTACTTTCTAAGAAGGTATCCCCAGATCCGGGTTAGGATCTATAGAACTCCCAAGACAGTCCCACAATTTAAAGCAAACAAATCAAAGCAATTGAAAACACAGTGATCTTAGTCCTAAGGTACACCTCACTTTAACGCTTATCCCCAGCAGAGTCGCCAGTTCTGTGATCGGTGGAAATAGAACTAACTGTTTTTAGCTGGTTTCACGAAATGTCGCGGTAAGCAAGAGTCGCCACCGTCTTTTATGTTCTCCAACATGGAAAGGACAAAAGCACAGCAAAATTCCTAATGTTTCTCGGTTCGGGAGGTAGATTTATAGAAAGGGAAGGTGTTAGCACCCTTTCTATCCGTGGTTATCCATGGGCTCTTAGGTACTTGCTCTTATGTTTTCAAAATTTGTTTGCTTTTCAAGTGTGTGTGGGTTTTGAAAAAGTTCGTTTGAAAACTTCTAGGTAACTCTTGTATCAGTCCTCAAGAGTGTATGAAGTATTGTTTGAAAACTTTTTGAAAGTGTGAGGTGTGAAAAGTTGTTTTTGTTTGTTTTTGAAAAGAGCAAGTATCTATGAGAATCTACCTACCCTAAGGAATTCGTCTGTGTAAATGTCCTTTAAAGTAGTGCCATCCCACCATTGAGAGGTAGGTAGCACCACCGTTGGAGGTGTTCGGGTCAATTCGAGGTTCGGGACATGGTGATCACCAGAGCAATGGGAAGACACCTTAGAAGCTACCCTCATGCCAGGTTCCCGGATCATGAGGACTTACTAAGACATCCTCTACTCGACGATCACCTTTCGAGGGGCAAGGCAACAGTGAGGCGTACCCTAGGGGTGGTGTGTGAATTGTGTGTCATTTTCAGTTTATTGTTTGTCTTGTCATGCATTGGTGATCTACGTTTTGATTTTTATTTTTGGGCATTCATTCTTTCATGTTATTGTTTAACAGTTAAAGGTGCGGGAATTTAAAGTGCGGAAAAGATAAAGGTCCTATGCTATTACAAAGGCGCGGGTCTACATCGCCAAATTAATCCAGACCCGATTTAAAATAAAGTGCAGAAAATAAATGTCTAATTGACTATTACAGGGCTTTGGAACAAGTACATTATATTTACAACAAAGAAATAAATAAAACGCGCGAAAAGAGAATATAATCGAATGCGAGGGCGTTGGACCCTTTAAAGGAATTAAAATGAGATTATTAAATAATTAAGTTAAATAAAAAGAAAGAAACTTATTTTTTATGTTTTTTTTTGTATTTATGACATTAAAGAAAAAATTAAATTGGAATTAAAAGTCAAATAATTCTAGTTCTAACTATTTTTTAATTTATTAAAGAAAATGCATTAAAGTTAAAACCTAGAATTAAAAACTAAATTAATTATAAAATTTATTTACAAAATTAATGGTTAATGATACTTATAATAAAAATATTTAATAACAACAAAAAAAGAGAAAATGCTAAAGGTCTATTTTTATTATTTTTGGCTATTGTGAAAAAGAATTAAATTAACAACCTAAAATTAAATCTAAATTAATTATGAGATTTATTTACAAAATTAATACTAAAATAAAATATTTATTATTTTTATCTTTTCTGATTTTTTTATGTTTTGGTGTTTTTTTATGAAAGTAATAAATTAATCAAAAAAAACAATAATTTAAAGAAAATAAACATAAATAAAAAAAATAAGGAGATAAAAAGGATTTGCAAACCTAAGGGGGTGAAGCCCCTAATTTGGAGGTTTGTCTTTAGTAATCTGGGCCCATTTACCCTTTGGCCTGGTTGACCACTGCGTTGGCATGGATCTCCGTTGACTGACATTCACTGTGCTCTCCAGATCATGACCCTTGATTGCATCCATTGGCCACGTGAATAGCTGGATTTTGGAAGTGTATGGTGGACCAATATGTGGAGTCTGCATATGAATATTAAATGGAAAATAATATGAAAGGGGGTGAGGACCTGGGGCTCGAACCCAGGTCCTGTAGTTTGCCAATGTTTGTGCCTGCCACTGAGCCATTTTGTTTCTTTGTTAATTAAATAAACAACAATCAATAAAATATAAAACAAACACGCTAGTGGATTTTTAGCGCGCGATTTTAAATGGACCAACCAGAACCGGCCACTTCATCGTCTCCTTCGCTTGGCTTTTTTCCTGAAAATACAATAAAACATAGGCAACGGTTTTTACACCGTTCCAGAAAGTGACATTACAAGAAATAGCGATTAGGCCGTGGTGGGAAAGAAATAGGGCGCGATGGTTCAAATCCACTCAGTGGAAGGCCCTGATTTTAATGGTGGCAATCTTGGGCTCCAATTGTTCCTGATATGAAAACCCCTAAATCAAATTCCATGGAACCCTAATATGCTCTCATGGTGGATCCTTCATTTTAGCATGAAACTCCAATTAAATTACGCAGGTAGCTTGCAAACATCATTCTAATCATAAAAACAATAATAAAATATGTTAAAAACGCATGAATGATGGAAAACGATTTTGGAATTTTCCTTACCAATTTCAATGGTGATTTCGTGATTTCTTGAGTATGGGGCTTAGAGAATGATTGGAACACGTTCTGTGATCCTTGAGGAAGGTGTTTGAACAATTCTTTTGCCTTGAATCAACCTCTAACCTTGTTTTCAGATTTGAGATTTTTTGCCAAAAGTGTGAGTTTGCTTTGAGTATTCTGGCGCAGCCTCTTGTTCAATTTTGTTGTGTATCACTTGTATAGGTCTTATGCAACGTGTAGGAAGAGAAATTATGGCTCCATAATGCATAGCCTTCAATTCCAAGATTCTCCATGAACCTCCATAACCAACTTTCCATTTTTGATTCCATTTTTGAATTCTTGCTTCTTTGAGCTTTGGCACGAAAATGGGATGTGCTTAATGATGTTTCAAGGTTAATCAAAACCAAATATTCCCTTAAATTAATTTTTTTGAATTTCTCTTGATTTTAAAAGATTTAAAATTAATTAAATCCAATAAAATCAATAAAAATGAAAAAATTAATTAAAAAATCTGAAATAAAAGGTGGGACACGTGGGAAGCATGGCTAGGCTAATTCAAGTGGAAAAAGTGGGCCCCTTTTGTCAAAAATGAAATTTCAAGGATAAATGATTTTGGCCATTTCACAAAAATTTCCCAACTTCTCCAATGCATAACTTGCTCAATTTTTAAGATTTGATCATGTTCTTGGACATTTTAGAAAGGTCTTGAAGTCCTATAAACAATGTCCTTGGTCCCATGTCATTTTGATTTACCAATCTCAAGTTATGGCCTTTGACTTAAAGTCCCTTTTTGTTGACTTTTAAAAATGACCTATAATGTTGAAATTGATAACTTTTTGTGAGAGCATTTCTTGGACTTGGAGTATGAAGATGAGTTGTAGGAAATGTCTTTCTCTTCAAAATGAGCTTTGGATGGAATTTTTCTGATAATCCATGTGGAAGTTATGCCCTGGTCAATTTACAGTTGACTTTTTCAACTGTCCAAAAATAGAAACTTTTGCATCTTGAGACTTTTTGAGCCAAACTTTGAGAATCATGATCAAGAATTGATCAAATGATGTTTGTGGCTTCAAAATAAGATGTTGACCAAAAATTTTGACTTTTGACTGCCAAATGACCATTTTGCCCCTACAGTTGACTGTTGAGCAATTAGGGTTTTTGACTGTGCAACTTGACCTTGTGAGCCTTGAAACTTGACATGTAGGTACTTGACAATGTGTATGAGCATGGGAGACTTGATTGAGCCCTTGAAAACTTCAGCTTCCTTGTGAGAACCAAAACCCTAGTTTGACTGTCTTAGGAGGATGGTTTGACTGTCTTAGGAGGATGGTTTGACTGTGTGGCCCTTGAGTAAACTTGAACCAATTGTGGATGATTTTAGTCAAAACTTTGAAGATTATGGGAGGGCAAATTTTGGGGTACAACAGTACCATCCTACTTTATCTCCTCTATTTTGATATACAAACAGTAGTCTTTTGTTATCATTATTTGTTCATTCTTCTTCTCCCACTTCATTATCTTGCACCAACAAATTGGTATCAGAGCACTTGGTTCTATTTTTCCTGGGAAACACGAGTGATTGTGAGTTGTGTGTTTGATTTTGGTTCATTGATTTTTTTTTTGAAATCTTGAACAAATCTGATTCCGTGGGTTGGGAAATAGTGTGTTTGAAGATATTAAAATATGTGCAAGGTTTAAGATGAGTGGAGGCAGTAGTTTGAACAAATGGATGATACAAATGCGCGTGCTGGTTGGTGCGCAAGATGTTCTAGATCTGGTTACATATGGTTATGTACCAGCTGCAGTAGATGCAACTGAAGAATAGAAAACTGCTGAGAAGGTTATGAGGAAGAGGGACCAGAAAGCTCTGATCTATATCCATCAGTGCATGGATAAAAGTGTGTTCGAGAAGATTGTCGATTCAACAACGTCAAAAAGGGCGTGGGATTTACTGGTAAGATGTTACGGTGGTGACACATTAGTAAAGAAGGTGAAGCTTTAATCTCAGCGAAAGCAATATGAGAACTTGAACATGAAGAATAATGAGAAAGTTTCTAAATATATCTCCAGAGTGATCCTGATCACTAACGAGATGAAGGCATGTGGGGAAACTCTGTCTGAACAGGTAATCATAGAGAAGATTCTGAGGTCGCTTACTCCTCATATTGATTACATTGTTGTTTCTATTGAACATTCTAAAAATCTGGAAACCATGAAAATAGAAGAATTGCGAAGCAACTTAGAAGCACATGAGTTACGTCTGACTAAGAGAACTTCTGAGAGGGAAGCTGAGCAAGCTCTGAAGGCTTTTTTTGTCAAGAAAGACCAGAAGCAGAATAAACGTGATGATAGATTCCAGAAGTCAGAAACCTCAACTTCTGATGATAAGAGATATCATAAAGGAAAGGAGAGGTATGACAAAAGGAAGGTTCAATGTTACTCTTGTAAACAATTTGACCATTTTGCTAGAGATTGTAGGTCAGACAAGGAAAGGAAATCAGAAGAAGTGTATATGGCCCAGGGAAACTCTGATTATGAACCTGTGCTACTAATGGCTTCTAATTCTAATAGAAAATACTCAGAAGATTGGTGGTATATGGACACTGGCTGTTCAAATCACTTAACTTGAAACAAATAATGGCTGAAAGACTTTGACTCCAGAAGGAGAACAAAGATCAGATGTGCTGACGATAAGTATTTTAATGCAGAAGGTATGGGAGATGTCAGAGTTAGAGTGAAGAATGAGAAAGACATTATGATCAAAGACGTTTGGTATGTTCCTGGTATTAGAAGCAATTTTATGAGCGTGGGTCAGTTGATTGAGAAAGGTTCCTCAGTTGTTATGAAAAAAAATCTCTTGATGTTGTATGATTCCAATCAGAAGTTGATTATGAAGTCTGAACAAGGAAGCAACAGAACATCTAAGGTGAATATAGAAACAACTGAAGCAATGTGTCTTAGTGCAGAAGGCGCTGAAGGTGACAGTAAGCTGTGGCATAAGAGGTTGGGGCATTTGAACTATAGAAGCTTAGGGCATCTATGTTCTAAGAAGCTTGTACATGGTATTTCGAAGATTATGAAGCCTGAGAAGTCATGTGAGATATGCATGAAAGGCAAGCAACCCAGATTTCCATTTGCATCAAAAGTAGCCCCCAGAGCGAAGCATGCTCTGGGAGTAGTACATTATGATGTGTGTGGACCATTTCCAGTACCTTCACTTGGAGGAAACAAATATTTCGTGTCTTTTATGGATGAGTTCACAAGAATGACATGGGTAACACTAATCAAGTTCAAGCATGAAGTATTTACTGAGTTCCAGAAGTTCAAAGTGAAGGCTGAGAAGCAGAGTGGTCAGAAGTTGAAGATTCTGAGAATGAATGGTGGATGTGAGTATAACTCTACAGAGTTTCAGAATTTCTGTGAGGAGAATGGAATAAAACATGAGGTTACTGCTCCATATACTCCTCAACACAACGGTCTTGCTGAAAGAAAAAACAGAATTTTGCTTGATATGATCAGAAGCATGCTGAAAGAAAAAAAGCTACCTCACGTGTTATGGGGAGAAGCTGTTGCCACATCAACATATATTTTGAATAGGTGTCCAACGAAGAAGCTGGAGGAAGTTGTTCCTTTAGAAAAATGGACTGGAGATAAGCAGAGTGTCAATCAACTGAAGTTGTTTGGCTCTGTCTGTTACAAACACGTTCCAGAAGCTAGAAGACAAAAACTGGATGATAGAAGCAAAGTAATGTTGCTGGTGGGGTATCACAGTACATGTGCGTATAAGCTTTATTGTCCAGAAACTAATAAAGTTGAAGTCAGCAAAGACATTATGGTGAAAGAGTCTGAAGCATGGGATTGGAACAAGTCTCAATTAGATTCTGGTGTAGTGCCAACACCAGAGTTAGTTTCTGAATATGTTTTTGAAAGTTCTGAAGATAAGTCAGAATCAGAAGATGAATCTGATTCTAAAGATTCTGAAGATGAGTCAGAAGGAGATTCTGAAGATGAGTCAGAAGGAGATTCTGACAGTGGATCTGATTCTGATCCAGATGCTGATGATGATCCAGAATCTGGTGGTGATCATAGTTCTGGAAGGGAAAACTCTGAAGGTGGTAACTCTAAAGGTAGTAGTTCTGGTGCAGTTTCAGAATAAGCTCAAAGACCGCAGAGAATCAGACAAAAAACAAGAAGGTTTGCAGATTTCAACATGTTGCAGGATAATGAAGTTGATTCTGAAGGAGAAATCGTTCAGTGTGCCATGTTAGTAGATTAGGAACCAGTGGGCATTGAAGAAGCTCTCAAGAAGAAAGAATGGATGAATGCCATGAAAGAAGAACTTGAGGCAATAGAAAGGAACAAAACGTGGAAATTGATTAAGCTTCCAGATAAGAAAAAAGTTATCAGTGTCAGATGGGTTTTTAAATTAAAGCTTAAGCCAGATGGTTCAATTGGTAAGCACAAGGCTAGACTAGTAGCTAGAGGTTTTCTTCAGAAACCTGGGCTAGATTACTTTGAGGTGTTTGTGTCTGTAGCTAGACATGAAACAATCAAACTGGTGATTTCTTTAGCTGCAAATAGAAATTGACCTTTGATGCATTTGAATGTGAAGTCTGCATTTCTGAACGGTCCATTACAAGAAGAAGTTTACGTGTCACAACCTCCTGGATTTGTGAAAAAGAATCAGGAAGGGATGGTATACAAGTTGAATAAAACTCTGTATGGACTGAAGCAAGCGCCCAGAGCTTGGAATCTGAAAATTGATTCATTTTTCAAGAAACAGAAGTTTCAGAAATGTGAGATGAAATATGGCGTTTATGTGCAACACTCTGATAACAATATGATTCTGGTGTGTCTCTATGTTGATGATATTTTGCTAACAGGAAGCTGCCCAGAAGATATAAAGAAGTTCAAAGAAGTTATGATGAATGAGTTCGAGATGATAGATCTAGGAAATATGACATATTTTATAGGGATGGAGATTCTGTACTCAAAGAAGGGTATCATTTTGCATCAGTTGAAGTATGAACTTGAACTTCTGAAGAGATTTAAGCTGCAGAATTGTAAAGTTGCTGTGACACCATCAGAAACCAATCAAAAATTGGATTCTGACTCTGATGGGGATTCTGTTGATACTACAACCTTCAAATAGTTGGTTGGTTCTCTAAAGTATTTATGCAATACTAGACCTGACATTTGTTATGCAGTTGGATTGATTAGCAGATTCACGAGTAATCTAAAGTGGTCTCATTTCCAAGCTGCTGTCAGAATTTTGAGATATATCAAGAGAACTCTGAAATATGGAGTGTTGTTTCCTTCTAAAAGAAAAACAGAACCATAATTAGTAAGTTATTCTGATTCTGACTGTTGTGGAGACAGAGTGGACATGAGAAGTACTTTTGGATACTTGTTTAAATTTCTGGGAGGTCCCATTTCCTGGAGTTCCAAGAAATAGTCTGTCGTGGCTCTGTCAACGTGTGAAGCTGAGTATATCGCAAGTGCTGTAGCTGCTTGTCAAGCTGTTTGGCTTCTGAATCTCTTACATGATCTGAAGGTTGAAGTTGAGGAACCTCTGAAGCTGATGATTGATAATAAGTCTGCAATTGATCTTGCCAAGAATCCAGTGCTACATGGAAGAAGCAAGCACATTGAGACTGTCATTTTCTCAGAAGTCAAGTGCAGAAAGGAGTGTTAGAAGTTCTGCACTGCAGCACCCAGAAACAGCTAGCAGATCTTCTGACGAAGGTAGTTAAGACAAACCGATTTCTTCGCTTGAGAGATGAAATTGGTGTTGTTAGTTTCTAATAGAATATCTAAATTAAGGGATGATATTGAAAAGATAATTTAGTTAATTACTACAATTCTCAATGCTTATTCTTTAATATAACCTTTTGCCATTTTCAATATTTAGTATAAATATGTTATTATAGGCTATCAATATTGTACCACCCTACTTTATCTTCTCTATTTTAATATACAAACAATAATCTTTTATTATCATTCTTTATTCATTCTTCTTCTCCCACTTCATTACCTTGCACCAACAATATCATCCGTCATTAGTTAACCTTGATAAAAGAAAATTATACTGAGAATTCAAATAAATGAAATGTATCTGAAATATATGATTCGATTAAACATCCCAACGTTAAATATAACAACCATCAAGAACTTAATGAGAAATCTATTACACGGTGTCATATATCCCCACATCAATCTATTTATCGTTCTCAATAATAACTTAATTATTTTTAGAGATACATAAACAAATAATCAAATATATATTGGCAATAATATAATAAAATATATGACCATAATTTTTGTGTAAATATTGGTGGATGTCCGTATAAAGAAAAAATAGAGTCAAAGATGTTTGTTTATTATTATTGCTATAATATTTATAAACAAAGAATTTATGATTTACTTATATTTTGTTTGTTTTCCCGGCAACAAGAAGAAGAAGGACCAATACCATTACAGTACCACTCAAAAACCCTAATTTTCCCTCTGTCTCACTCCAACCCATTTCATCAGCGACAGTAATCGGTGGTCAAATAGATCAACCGTAGTTGAAATTGTTTTTGTTTTTTCAGTGTATCGATAACACTAATTCCAAGAGTTTGGGCTCAGTTCTTCGACTTAAATGGCGGAGGACCACAAAGATGCGACTGATTACAGTTCGGAGGATGAAGGAACTGAAGATTACAGACGCGGTGGATACCACAAGGTCCAGATTGGCGATACTTTCAAAAATGGCTGCTATGTCGTTCAGACTAAGCTTGGTTGGGGGCACTTTTCAACTGTTTGGCTCGCTTGGGATACTCATAATTTGGTTTGTGCCCTTTCGTTCTCTTTGTTTCCTTTTCTGTTTTGTGCATTTCGATTATGAAGGGGTGTTACTGTTTCTGTGATGGAGAGAGCTTTCACCAAAATGTATGCTTTCTTTTCTGTTTTCTATGGTTTTTTTTTTCCAATATTATAAATTATTGATTTTTAACTGAAATTTATCATTCTTAATTCTCAACTAATACATGGATTAGGAGATTTTGTGCTTGATCTTGTGTATTATTTTAGTCTAGCTATTACCATTGGGTTCTAGGGCAAGTGGTTGGTAAGACTCTCAGTGTTGTAAACACTAGTATACTGAGTTTGATTCCTAGTCAGCATTTTAAAACAAATTCTAGCTATTGTTATTGACATGAGTCTCACATCGGACAATATATGACCTGAACATGTGCTTATAAGTGAGAGCCATCTTCACTTGACCAACCAATTTTGTAGGGATGAGTTAGGCATAAACCACAATTCTTAACATGGTATCAAAGTTTGTTTTATGATTCAGTGGGCCACCTGCTATCAGGTTTCCACTATTGGGCCATCCACCATTTATTATTACTCTCCAGTGTCCAATCTTGAACGCGAGGGAGTGTGTTGAGAGTCTCACAGTGGGGCCAATCCTCATCCTACAAACCGGTTTTGTAGGAACGAGTTAGATCCAAACCACAATTCTCAACAATTATCTTTCTCTCTCTATCACTCTCAATATGTGTGTTCTCTCAATATGTGCGTGTGGTGTGTTCAATTTAGTTAATAAAGTTGATTTTGTAATTAGTTATTCATGCTTCTGTTACATTGATTCTCTTTCTAATTTGTTAAGTTGTTGGTCATATTTATTGTGTGTCATTGGAGTTCTTTTCATTAGATGACACATTTCACTTTGTGACTATGTTTGTTGAAGCCCTAGAAAACACACATGCTATGATATTTCATTTAAATACTACTAATGATTGGGGGGATTGTTTATTATGTAGCGATATGTTGCCTTGAAAATTCAAAAGAGTGCTCAGCACTACACTGAAGCAGCAATGGATGAAATAAAGATTCTCAAACAAATTGCTGAAGGGGATGTAGAGGATAAGAAATGTGTTGTGAAGCTTTTGGACCACTTTAAGCATTCAGGGCCTAATGGCCAGCATGTTTGTATGGTTTTTGAATTCCTTGGTGATAATCTTCTCACACTTATCAAGTATAGTGATTATCGAGGTGTTCCCCTTCCCATGGTCAAAGAAATTTGTTACCATGTTTTGGTCGGTTTGGATTATTTACACCGCGAGCTCTCTATAATACACACTGATTTGAAGCCTGAGAATGTCTTGATTCTCTCTCCAATAGATCCATCTAAGGATCCTAGAAAATCAGGAGTTCCACTTGTACTTCCGAAAACCAAAGATAAGACTGTGTCCAAGAATGGGACCACAAATGGTAAAAGTTCGAATGGAGATCTAACCAAGAATCAGAAAAAGAAAATGCGTAAAAAGGCTAAAAAAGCAGCTCAGAAGGAAGGTCCCGAGGTAGCAGAGGAGGATACTGAAGCACCTGAGCAAGATGATTGTAGTAATGATGTGAAACCAAATGTAGAGAACGGTGAAGGTAAAATTAATAGTCCTGTAAGTTTAGATGAATCAGCAAAGACTTCTGAGATTCAGGATGTTCCACAAGGAAGTCAAGTTTCTAGGAGAGGTAGCCGCTCTACCAGAAAGAAGTTGCTTGCTGCTGTTGATCTCAAGTGCAAACTGGTGGATTTCGGTAATGCTTGTTGGACGTATAAACAATTTACGAATGATATTCAGACAAGGCAGTATAGATGTCCTGAGGTTCTCCTTGGTTCCAAATACTCGACTCCAGCTGATATGTGGTCCTTTGCTTGCATTTGCTTTGAGCTTGCCACTGGTGATGTTCTTTTCGATCCTCACAGTGGTGATAACTATGACAGGGATGAGGTAACCTGTTTTGAATTTCAAAAGAATCTGTTGGCTTTACCCTCTATACTTTCTTCTTTGTATATATCTACTGTCTTAGGAATTTAAAATGCATGTGAAAAATAACATTTTGAGGAAATAGTTTGTTAAAATGCTGCTTCTACTTTTGTGCCTCAAAAGTGTGTTCAAGTTGGTAAAACAGAAAAGATCTGTGACCAAAGTAGTCTATTTGAAAAATGAATTTTGTTCCAACTAAGGATATTTATGTTACTTATGCTCAGTTTTGTTTTCTGAAAGTTGAAAGTGGTAGAACTTTTGATATGCGATCATGCTACTACATCAACTCAGAAGACATTTCTTCAATGAAATGAACTCGTGTCTATAATCTAGCATTATTTATTTTTGGCCTAAAGATGTCGCACTGTTTTCAGTTTTTAATATATTTGTTGTTTATTTTGATGATGTTTTTAGCATTGAAGCTTCACTTGTTTAATTTGCTGTAAAAAAATTATTGGCGGTACTAAAATCATACATTTTCTATAGTGCAATTCAATTATATCATAAAATCATACCATTTCCTTAGAAATAGTGCACACTGATAAATTTGTTTTTTTACCCATTGAGAATGCCGTCGTTTCTTATTCTCTTGGAAAAAATGTACAAAACCTGAAATACTGCTGTGGATTGTGGTTATCTGGACTTCAACTTTAATTGATGATTAAGTTTGATGAGATTTCTAAATTTACTCTTCAGGACCATCTGGCATTGATGATGGAGCTTCTTGGAATGATGCCTCGCAAGGTAGGCATGTTAGGTGTCATGCTGCAAATGTCCAAGTTGTTATTATTATCAATTTGCATCTTGATATCTTGATATGTGCAATGAGAAAAATATTGCACATTATAGATGCTTCATTATCCCGCGTGTTATTCAGTCACTTCAATATTGACACCATCCTTAATCCCTATTGAATATACTCTTGTTTCTGTCTTATGATTCTGAATTTTGAATTTATTAGCATCAACATTTTCATTTTATTTGTTCCCATCCTCACAACTTGAACAATTATTTTGTCTAGATTGCACTTAGCGGCCACTATTCCCGGGACTTTTTCAACAGATGTGGTGATTTGAGACACATTCGTCGGTTGCGGTTCTGGCCTATCACTAAGGTGTTGACGGAGAAATATGATTTCAGTGAGCAAGATGCAAGTGACATGGCTGACTTCCTTGTTCCATTACTCGACTTTGTTCCTGAAAAGAGGCCAACGGCTGCTCAGTGCCTCAATCATCCGTGGATGAGTGCAGGTCCTCGGACTCCCGAGCCCTCTTTGACTAACATGCAACCTGACGCTGTTAACGGAGAAAAGTCTCTAAAGTCTAGGGAAAAGACCGAGCATGAGGCTGTTGAAGTTGGTATGGGAAATATGGCGATTGATGGAACTCAAAAGCCACTCAAAGATTTTCAACCTACAAAGGCATTGGAGTAGAGACAATTCGGTTTATGTAGGTGGTTTATGCAACCTGTTACTTCTATGGTAAGTTTTGATGGTCCTTGGAGCATTATACTTGAGAGGTTATGATTTATGAAGGAAGCTGGATGAATGCCTATTACAATGGAGTTTAACCACTTCTTTCACCTCTTACAAAAGTGTCTAGAAGATAGCTTCCTTCACATTCAATAGAGTGCGCTGATTCATGAATCATCATCAGGAGAATGTTTTAATTTTTTGGAGAGTTTGTTTGGTATTTATCTCTAGATTAGGTGTTCATCTTTCAAAATGTTATATTTTAGGAATTTGAACTGTACATTTGAATGAGTTCTTTTTTTGTATATCAGAATTTGTTGCTGTAGACATATTTTGTTTCTTAGTAATTTTTAACATTTTTAATAATTTTACTTTCTGGAGTTTTTTTATTTAAAACTTATTTTTGGATTTCATTATACACGTGATTTCCCACAATTATATTTTCTAGGTTTATTTCACGAACAAGAGGTGGAAGGGGGTGGAAGGGGGATGTTTTGAGTAAATTTCAAACAAATTGAGTGAATTTTATTAGGACTTATAATAATCAGTGTTTTAACCGACCGGTCGAACTGGAAATCGGCCGAGTAATTGATTTAGTTCAATTGTTGGATCGCTTCTGTCATTGAACCGGTGCAAACTGGTAAAAATCAGTTTAAATCAGGAAAATTGAGAAAATCGGCGGTTTTTTTAAACCAATGATTTAATTGCATTTTTTATAAAAATAATAATTAAAACGACGTCGTTTTAATTATTTTAACTAAAAAGATAAGATAAAATAAAATAAAATAAATGAAATAAAAAATTGAAATAAAAAACAAAAACAAAAAACAAAATAAAATAATAATAGGGAAACCGGTTGTGAATGCAATTGATTTTATTGCAGATGGTTTTAATATTGATGAATGAGGTTCTAATATTAAAATAATTTTCTTTCCTTTAAACTAAATTTGATACACACTGAAGTTATTTTGTTAAAAATTATTTAATTAGATTATTTGATACACACTGAAGTTATTTTGTTAAAAATTATTTAATTAGATTACGTTGTAATTAGACTTTATTTGCAATGAAATTTTATAATTTCGTACTTTTTTTGGTTGTGTGTGATATCTTTGTTTAAAATTTGAATTTAGATAATGACCTTGTTGAATTTATGATATGATATTTAAAAAAAAAAAGTTTTAGTTATATTTTGTAGAGACCGAATTATTTGGTTCGACAAGTTTTATACCTATATAGTTTTATTATAAAGACCGGTCTATTTAATTGAATTATCTGGTTTAATTCGGTTTGGTCATGCAATTCGACCAGTGACTTAATGGTTCGACCAATAAACCAGTGATCCAGTACTCTCACCGGTTTGATGTCTGGTCTGATTTTTAAAACAATGATAACAATTATTGTTTGTTAGTACTTGTTAGTCTTTCAAAGAAATACTTCTTTTTTACTTTCTCTATCTTAAAATAAGTGTCTCTTTAGCCAAAAAAAAATGTCTCAAAATAAGAATCTCTTTTACTTTTTCAATGTATCTGTTTACCTCTAATTTTGGAAAACAACGCTGGTCTCTTAACAAAAAAATTTATTGGCGAGATCGATCAGGGAATCTCAGTACAATGTTTCAGTTTTCGAGTGTTTTCACAAAGTATGTTCAAAAGGGTTCGTTTGACTAAGGCGAAACGAATTTAAAAGCAATAAAGCAGGACTTGTAAAATAAAACGAAAGATGTTTTAAATTGTAAAAATAGATGACATAACATCAAAATAGTTGAAAATGGGTTGATTCTAACGTACATTGCCCTAGCTTGACTCATTTCGCTCGTTTGCTTGGATATTCTGAGTGACTAGCGTGTAGGAATGTGAAAGTTTGAACCTATGACACTATGTACTAAGTGCTTTATTTATAATACACAAAAATAACTACTTTTCAGCGGGTTTCACTTCTTTATAAGCCATGTGTCTTTTGTAACTTCCCTCTGTGAACCCAGGTTCTCTGTCCCTGCTATCGAACCCACATTCTCCATCCATAACACTTTGCTTTGCTAATTATGCACTCTTTGGGCTTTTTAATATTTCTGGGCCCAATTCATTCCTCATGAGGCCTCTTTTCTGGTTGACTGTGTCCACAAGCCCAATTGACTATTTGTGAATCTCTCCCGATCAACTGCTTTTGTAGTCGACTTCCTATAATTCAAAGTTCTCAAAGAACCTTTTTGGCTTTTGGTTAGATTTTAATCTTTTGTGAAAATCCTAGCCAACAAATTGCCCTCCAAAATGTCCTTTTCGACTGAAAGAACAGAAACATACATTTAAATCATTTTCTCTTAGTGTGAAGTGAAGTCATCGTAATCATGACCTTTTCCCTCAAACGTTACATCAACGATCACACAACCACTTCCCCACTTTCTAGCTTCAACTTCCTAGGATACTCATGGCCCCTAACTAACCAACTCCTTCAACTCAGTCGCCACCTGTTTGACACGTGTCGGTCGTGTAGCCACATTTTTTCTACTTTCTTCCTAAACATTTGGTTTCTTTGATGGTATAAATACCCATTTCATCTCTTCATTTTCCTCTCTACGTTTTCTATGCACACTCAAGCTCTTTGTTTTCGTACACAAAAGAAATTCTTACTTTCATTTCTCCCCAGAAAAAACTTTCCACCATCTTCATGGCCGCTTCAAGCCAAATCTCTGAACATATTCAAACTCTCCAGGAAATTGAACTGGTTTCTAACATGAGTGAGTTCTTCGTTCATAATCAAAATACCTTCGCTTTGGAACTAATGCTCGTCTGACACTTGCTCGAGAACGGTATATAACCCTCAAGAATAATGTGCCTTTTTTGTAAAATTTTACACTCCAGGTCTCTTGGTGGCCTCTTCGTTTTGAAATAAATTTTATCTTTTGTTTATTATAATTTCTTGCAACATAGGCCTATACCTCTTTAAATATTTGCCATTTACTCGTAGTATTCGATCTTCTGGTGTGAGCTCCTCAATCTCATAAGCATTGTTGGAAAAACTTGCATTATTCGAAATGGTCTTTCCCAATTTAGTGACCATTTTTCCAGGACTATATCCCTTCTATCCATAGGCAGGATCACTTTCCAAACCATATCTCCAAAGACGAATGCCTTTGCATTAACCCTTTTATTATAGGCCCTTGCTACTTATTTTTTCTGTCCGAATAAAGTATCTAATGCTGCTAGCCTATGTTCTTCAACATCTACCAACTTATCATACATAATTACCCATTAATATTCAGTAGGAATATCTGTTTGCCGTTGCACTTTCACCGATTGCAGATGAATCTCTAGAGGCAATACTGCTTCGTGCCCATAAACTAAGTTGAAAAGCATTCTGTTAGTCGAATCCTTTGGCGAGTTTCGACATGCCCATAATGCTTGGCCCAGAGATGTATGCCAACTTCTAGGCTTTTGGCCAACATGTTTTTTTATCAAACTTATAATGACCTTGTTTGCTGCTTCAACTTGCCCATTTGCCTGAGCGTAATATGGCATTGATGTTAACAATTTGAATCCCATTTCTGCAGCGAATTCAGTTACCTTTCGACCTATAAACATTGTTCCTAGGTCCGTTGTTATAATTTCTGGTATTCCAAACCTATGTATGATTTGATTTTGAATAAAAGCCATTACTTCCTCTTGATCTACTTTAACTAAAGCGACAACCTCTACCCATTTTGAAAAATAATCAATACCCACTAATATGTACCTATGGCCTTTCGATGAGGCATGTTTGATTTCTCCTATAATATCCAAAGCCCATCCCCTGAAAGGCCAAAGTTTGATAACATAATGTAATTCTCTCGCTAGTACATGTTGAATTCCAGAACATTTTTGGCATTCTTGGCAGCTTTTGGCAAACTCAATACAATTTTTTAACATGGTCGACCAATATACTTCTATTCGACACAACAACCATTTAATTTTTTGTCCGGCCTGATGTGTACCACAAGCTCCACTATGTACTTCAGATTTTGCTACATATGCTTCATTTTCCCCTAAGCATTTTAATAACACTCCTTCAGGCGTTTTCATGAACAATTCGTTTCCCATTAATCTGTAAATTAATGCCCTGTACTTAACTTTATGCTCTGTCTTCCCAATTGGATTTTGTAAGTAGTCGACTATAGGTTTCCTCCAGTCATTCTCAGCTAACGCATCAATGGCAAAAACTTCTTCTACCACTTCAAAATTTCCAAAATAATCATAATTCAGGAGATCAGGGATCACTTCAGGCGCTGCCCCCCAAGTTTTTGTCATTTGCGTGTTCTCAAACACCAATTTATCTTTTACCTCAATGAATTCGTCTATGCTCTCTTTAGATGTATTATATCCAGACGCTAATTGGGCCATGTCGTTCGCCTCTTGGTTGTCAATACGCCTCACATGACTAATCTACATGTTATCAAATTTTTGAAGTAACGACAATGCTTTGGCCACATACATTACCACATGATCCTTAACACATTTGTATTCTTTGGTCAATTGTTTCACCACTAACTCTGAATCTCATTTGATGTCAACGTCTTTGATTCCCACGTCTAACATAATTTGAAGACCAATTATTAAGGCTTCATATTCAACATCATCATTAGAGCATTCACCTTTAATCTTATAACGAAATCTAGTTGGAACTCCATCTGGTGATAAAATAAAGATCCTGACTCCAGTTCCTTGTTTATGTTTAGAACCATCAAAATAGCAAAGCTAAGACTTAGTACTTACATAGGCTTCATTGATGTCGACCATTGAATGGTCAACTATAAAGTCTGTAATAATTTTCCCTTTGAATGCTTTTAAAGGAACATATGTTAAAGAGTATTCAGTTAATGCTAGCGCCCATTTCCCAATTCGACTGTGCAAGATAGGTTTAGATAACATATGCTTAATGACATCAAAATGAGAATAAACAAAAACTTCAACTGGTTTTATATAATACTTGAGTTTAGTACATGAAAAATATAAACATAAACATAGTTTTTCAATTGCATTATATCTAGTCTCATCGTTATTTAACACTTGACTGAGGTGATAAATGGATCTTTCGATCCCATTCTCATCTTCCTGGGCTAGAATGCTTCCTATTGTTGACTCTGACACTGCAATGTAAAGTTTCATGCCTTTGTTTCTATTTAGGGGTGTTAACATTGAAGGCTTCACCAAGTAGTCTTTCAAACGGTCAAATGCCTCTTGGTGTTCTCTTTCCCACGTGAACTCAGACTCTTTGATTAGTTTTAACAAAGGAGAGAACGCCAAAGTTTTTCCAGTCATGTTTGATACGAATCGTCTCAAGAAGTTTATCTTTCCCAACGAAGATTGGAGCTTTTTCTTTGTTGTTGGCGCTTTTGTACTCAAAATCTCATTGGTTTTATTCTGGTTAATCTCTATACCCTTCTTGTGTACTACAAAACCTAGAAAATCTCCTGCACGAATACAAAAAGCACATTTTAATGGATTCATTTTTAATCCATATTCCCTCATTCTAACAAAAGACTGTCGAAGGTGGTCTAAATGACCAGCTCCTGAGGCCGATTTGACTACAATGTCATCAATGTACACTTGTATGAATGCGTTTATGAAATCATGAAACATTGAGCTCATTGCTCTTTGATAAGTAGCCCTAGCATTTTTCAAACTGAAAGGCATGACTACCCACTCGTATGTGCCTAGTGCCCCAGGGCATCGAAATACAATTTTGTGGGTATCCTCTTCAGCAATGAAAATTTGGTTGTAGCCTGAATATTCATCCAAGAGACTTAAATATTCATATCCTGCGGCCGAATCAACAACATTCCTTACATATGTATTGGATATTCGTCCTTTGGAGTGGCTTTATTTAAATCCCTAAAATCTATACAAATTCTTAAAGTTCCACTTTTCTCCACCACAAAGACTACATTAGCTAACCATTCAACATATCTGTCTGTCTCGATGAATCTGCTCTTCAACAACCATTCGATCTCTATTTTGATTTTGGATAACACTTCTGGCGCGAACCTCCTTGGCATTTGTTTGGCTGGTCGCTTGCCTGGATTTATAGGTAGTCTAATTTCCACCATCTCCCTGCTCAAACCAGGCATCTCATTGTAATCCCATACAAAGCAATCTCTGAATTCTTTAAGCAGTTCGATCACTTGATCGTTTATCTTGTTGTCGATCTTAATGCTGATGTATGTAATTCGTCTAATCGCTCCATCACCCAGGTTAACTTCATCCAATGGATCTTCTGCTTGCATCTTAAAAATATTCTTTCTCGGGTCTTTTTCAAACCCCAAAGGCTCTTCTTCATATATGCAGTCAAGCCTCTGGATTTCTGAAGTTGTTGTTTGGCTTGGTTCTCTAAGCTTTTCCACCATAATGGCTTCATGCACCATATTTGAAACATTTCCAGCCTCAAAAGCCGAATTTATCCTACTTTCGGCCATATAGGCCAAAATCCTTGCCAGAGTATTCGACTCAAGCATCATTATAAGTTTATTCTTCCCACCCTGTGGGTTCAAACTCCCATTTTGTAGTTGGATATGTATCCAACTTTTCTTGCTCCCAAATGAAACCATGAGCAGGGTGTAGGGTTAGAAACTTGATCTCATTAAGATGTGACTTGAACACTGCATCTCCAGGATCACACGGAGGTAGGGTATCTAAGGCTTTGTCAAAATTCTTCCTATTGACCATACCCACATCAACAGTAAAATAACTGTGATATGCCTCAATGTTCTCCACAATCCTATCTTGACGCCATATGGGTAAGCGTTGATCTAGATTCGATGGTATTTCCCCAATGCCATGTATCCACTCACGCCCTAGCAACAAGTTGTAGTTTTCTTTGGACGCAATCACCATGAACAATGTTGGCCTTGAAGTCGAGTCAACTGACAAATTTACTTGAATCACCCCTAGTATGTGACTTATTTTCCCTTCATAGTTTGACAAAACCATGTTATGTGGTTTGAGGTCGGTCTCGAACTTACCAATCCTTTTCAGCAATGATTGTGGCATCAAGTTCACAATAACACCACCATCAATGAACACCTTGTTCACAGAGAAACCATCAACTTTAACCCTTATAAACAAAGGCTTGAGATGGTACATCATATTATATGTAGGCTTCTCAAACATTGCTTGTTGTTCTTCGACCACCCCATTATTCATGACATAGTATCATAAAGGTTTATGGCCTGTTGGTTCTTCGCATATGGCTTCCTCTTCGTCCTCAAATGCCTCTAACGCAAAACCGTACTCATTAGGAAGGATCGACACAATATTACAATAAATAATCAAACCATCTTCTGAGCCATCTTCAAAGTCGTCAGATATTTCATTGTCCATGTTGTCATCACCAGGATTTTCAACTTTTGCTGGCGGCGCACTAACAACCGACATCGATAACCTCTCTTTTGCTGGTCGACGGTGCACTTCCTTTTGAATGCTCTTACCCTTTGATGAAGAAACTTTTAATGCCGCTTCTCTTGCAGCTTTTTTGTTTCTCTAAAACCTTCTCCACTAAGTCTTTGTCATAAGATTTTTCCCTTTGTATGTGGGAGGAACATGATACTTCTTTGAAGTGATCCCAGCTTCAACAAATTGGGAAGAACTTGATCCTTTCTCCATCATTTCCCACTTATGACTCGAACCGAAACCTTTCTTTACTACCTTCCAATTTTGGTTTGCCCCCCTTGGATAAAAGAACAAACCCAATTTTTGTTGGAAACATCATTTGGTGGCATAAAGGTCCTTTGATACAGAAACCTAGGTTTCCCTTGGGGCACTTAGACATAGTACGGTCCCTTTGCATGGTCGAACACCACCTTTATATTCTTCTCTTGAGGGCGTTTCTTCTTCAATGCCTCAATTTTCTTTGCAGAATTTTCGTCATAGACTATGTTACAATTTGGGCATAACATAAATCTAGAATTACCCAGATTGCACCTATTCAAAAAATCCACCAACTCCTCTTCAGGTTTGGGAAAAACAAATTTCATTAATTCAGCAATTGCTTCTTCGGACAACTCCTCATTCTTAGTTTCACAATCCATTTTTTTCTTGTTGTCTTGATTACCTCCAGGCTCTTCAGCAATATCAATTACCATCACTTCTTGTGGATTAGACAAATTTCCATTTCCACTTTTGATACCTTCAGTAGTCTCGACTATTGCAGCTACCATTGGATCAGTGGTCACAACTTGTTCGTTCTCAAAACCATCAGTGGTCTTGATTGTCAATGTTGCGAGTGAGTCGACAAGATCCGCCTATTCGCCTTCGAGACCATCAATAGTCTCAATCATCAGCACTTCCAATGGTTCGACAAAGTGCGCATCAACAACATGTAAAGGATTTGAGTCGACCTTCATGGAGCTTTTTGGTTTTTTACAAAATTTCAATCCGCCATCTTTCAGAGCATTCTGAATCAAATCCCTGAAAAGAAAATATTGAGAAGTATTATGACCCAAAAAATTATGATACTTGCAGAAACCTCTTTTTTTTCTTGCTCTAATGGTGGATTTTTATTTCCTGGAGGCATTATAATCTGACCATCTGAAACTAAAACATCAAATACTTTATCATATTTTGACACATCAAAAGTATATAATTTAGTACTAAATATATCATTTTTTAGTTCTTCGATCGTCTCTTCTTTTGACGGTCTTATAGGTTTACATGCATACAGAGGTGCGGCTTTTAATTCAGCCACATTAACTTCTCCTTCTTCCATGTATTCATCCTCAGACTCTATGGAATAATCTTCTGTGTCTACATAGGCCAATTTTCCTTTTCTATGATCCTCTGACACCCTATCTTTCTCTGTTTTCAAATGTTTGACATATCAAACCTTATCAACTAGTTGAGACATGTCTATAATAGATTGATGATCAAACTTTTTCCTAATAGAATAATCTAAGCCCCCGACAGCCATTTCGACTAGCTCGTGTTCAGGAACTCTAGTGAAGCATCTAGACTTTAGGACACTAAACCTATTTAAATAATCTTCCATTGATTCAGACGACCTCCTCTTGATTAAGGATAACTGTTTCAAACTTATCTTAGACCGACCAACATAAAATTGCTCATGAAATATACTCTCAAGTTGTTCCCAAGTGCGTATGGAATTTGGAGTCAATGTCGTAAACCAAGTAAAAACATTTTTAGTCAATGAATTAGAAAAATATATTAATTTTAAACCCTCGTCGTTGGCGATATCACCAACTTCTATTTCGTACCTAGCAATGTGTTCAATGGTCGACTCATTGGCATCACGAGTAAACTTGGTAAATTTAGGTGCCTTACATCCCCTAGGTAATTCTTCCTGTCGAATGTAATCAGGCAAGGGCGGAGAGTAATTGGGCCTCCGAAGGCCAACATTTATCCCAAATCGTGTTAATACTTCTTCTACTACATTTACTATGTTATTACGTCCAACAATGGCATTTCTTAACACTCGATCAACATCTTGGTTTCTCCTAACTACGACTGGCCTAAGTTCGTATTATTAAACAAATTCTTCCACTTCATAAGTGGGTGCTTCCACTGTTCCAGGTCTAAAAGGATGCTCATTGTTTCCCCCTCTAGTTATTCAAAAACTCTTAACGGAATATGGCGTGTTTGAGTTGGTTGGACTCCGAATGAGTCGACCAATCTACTTATTTGGTCAACTACATGATTGAGGGCAACTCCCATTTGTTGAATTAAGACATTTACTAACTCTAAATTACTCTCATCCGTATGTTGCCTTAAAACCATAACAAAAGTAGTATTCAAAGATGGTGTTGACTGGGGGACATAACTAACACCACCTGGTCGACCACTTAGGACATAACTGCCTTAGTTTCCAGTGGGCATTGTGTTTCCTGTATATGTGGCCGGGTTTGAATGCAACCCAACCATCATGGAATAAGGCATACCATATTGGTAAGTGACAAATGGTGACCCTGGCCCCCTTGGAAAGAGTGGTCGATTTGGATCAAATGGTGATATCCCATGCTCAGGTTATGTCATTGTGACTGTTGTCACTGAACCATGAACAACGGTCGATCTCACAAGAGATAAACCTGTCGCACTTTGAGTTGTGGTACTCACTGGTATGACATCAACATTTTGTGTAGAAATCTGTGTATGTGCAGTGTTTATGTCAGAGCGTGGCATTCTAGACTTGAACAAAAGTTTACCACTTCTTAAATTCACACACACACAAACTAACTATAAGAAACTTTGTAAAATCACACATAAAATACGAAATTATTAGCACTGCCCCATCGGGTGTGCCAATTTCTTTACCTCTAGTTTTGGCAAATAATGCTGGTCTCTTAACAAAATGTTTATTGGCGAGATCGACCAGGGAATCTCAGTATAATGCTTCAGTTTTTGAGTGTTTTCACAAAGTATGTTCAAAAGGGTTCGTTCGACTAAGGCAAAACAAATTTAAAAGAAATAAATAAGGACTTGTAAAATAAAACAAAAGACGTTTTAAACTGTAAAAATAGATGACATAACATCAGAATAGTTGAAAATGGGTTGATTCAAACGTACATTTCCCTAACTTGACTCATTTTGCTCGTTCGCTTGGATACTCTGAGTGACTAGCGTGTAGGAATGTGAAAATTTGAACCTCTGACACTATGCACTAAGTGCTTTATTTATAATACACAAAAATAACTACTTTTCAGCGGATTTCACTTCTTTATAAACCACATGTCTTTTGTAACTTCTCTCCATGAATCCACGTTCTTCATCTCTGCTATCGAACCCACATTCTCCATCTATAACACCTTGCTTTGCTAGTTATGCACTCTTTGAGCTTTTTAACATTCTTGGGCCCAATCCATTCCTCACGAGGCCTCTTTTTTGGTCGACTGCGTCCACAAGCCCAATTGACTATTTGTGAAATCTCTCCCGATCGACTGATTCTGTAGTCGACTTCCTATAATTCAAAGTTCTCAAAAAACCTTTTTAGCTTTTGGTTGAATTTTAACCTTTTGTGAAAATCTTAGCCAACAACAACCTTAATTAACTTTTACTAACTTTATCCCTAATAAATAGTTGATAAAAAATCATCCTATGCATTTATGACAATGCTTAACAATCAATAGTGATTAAGGGTAACTTTGTAAAAATGTTACCTTTATTGACTCAATTATTAATTTTTTTAATTTGTGTATAACAATCTTAAACAATTTTTATTTTGAGAAGAAGGGAGTAGTTTTTTATTCATTCAATAACTAATTTATTTGATCTATATTTTATCTAGAGACGCTACTTATTTAATAAATCTAAAAAATAATTTTTTTCTTATAAATAGGACTAGAGAGAATATTAATTTTAAATCTTAAGTTAAAATTAATGATTGGAATAAAGATGGTAATTGGATCCATTACATAAAAATTATCCATAGCAGATACGGTAAACTTTGTAAAATGGGTATGGGCAACTACTCACTAAAATAAGCGGGTATCGACGCGAATACAAATACTTTAATGCTCACTCCGCTCCATATCTATACAATATATATTTATATATTTTTATTTTTATTATTATATACACATGTATTCTTATCATTTTTATTGAATAGAATATAATTAAACATGTATACATTTTAATATGTGTTTATTTACTCCTTAACTCAATAATAATATCTTTAAATTTTTATTAAATATTATTAAAAATTTAAAATAAACTATAATTGATCAATACTTTTTATTAGAAATGCATGTAAATGAGAATGGGTATATGTATACTTAAGTATCTATAAGATTAAGTATCTATAAGATATAGTACGGCTATAAATATTGGTGTCCACCCGAATATAAATTTAGATAAGGAAATTTTTTCAAATTTCGAATATAGAAACAAGTATTGTAGTACTCTACATAAACCCTACCATTACCATCTCTAGATTGTAATATATTTATGAAATAATGTGTTAAAATTAAATTTTTTTTTTGAAAAGTTGTTATGTGTTATAAATGATACATTTGCATCTAATTTGAAGTGAGAATTCCTGGGCCCAATCCATTCCTCATGAGGCCTCTTTTTTGGTCGACTGCGTCCACAAGCCCAATTGACTATTTGTGAAATCTCTCCCGATCGACTGATTCTGTAGTCGACTTCCTATAATTCAAAGTTCTCAAAAAACTTTTTTAGCTTTTGGTTGAATTTTAACCTTTTGTGAAAATCTTAGCCAACAACAACCTTAATTAACTTTTACTAACTTTATCCCTAATAAATAGTTGATAAAAAATCATCCTATGCATTTATGACAATGCTTAACAATCAATAGTGATTAAGGGTAACTTTGTAAAAATGTTACCTTTATTGACTCAATTATTAATTTTTTTAATTTGTGTATAACAATCTTAAACAATTTTTATTTTGAGAAGAAGGGAGTAGTTTTTTATTCATTCAATAACTAATTTATTTGATCTATATTTTATCTAGAGACGCTACTTATTTAATAAATCTAAAAAATAATTTTTTTCTTATAAATAGGACTAGAGAGAATATTAATTTTAAATCTTAAGTTAAAATTAATGATTGGAATAAAGATGGTAATTGGATCCATTACATAAAAATTATCCATAGCAGATACGGTAAACTTTGTAAAATGAGTATGGGCAACTACTCACTAAAATAAGCGGGTATCGACGCGAATACAAATACTTTAATGCTCACTCCGCTCCATATCTATACAATATATATTTATATATTTTTATTTTTATTATTATATACACATGTATTCTTATCATTTTTATTGAATAGAATATAATTAAACATGTATACATTTTAATATGTGTTTATTTACTCCTTAACTCAATAATAATATCTTTAAATTTTTATTAAATATTATTAAAAATTTAAAATAAACTATAATTGATCAATACTTTTTATTAGAAATGCATGTAAATGAGAATGGGTATATGTATACTTAAGTATCTATAAGATTAAGTATCTATAAGATATAGTACGGATATAAATATTGGTGTCCACCCGAATATAAATTTAGATAAGGAAATTTTTTCAAATTTCGAATATAGAAACAAGTATTGTAGTACTCTACATAAACCCTACCATTACCATCTCTAGATTGTAATATATTTATGAAATAATGTGTTAAAATTAAATTTTTTTTTTGAAAAGTTGTTATGTGTTATAAATGATACATTTGCATCTAATTTGAAGTGAGAATAAATCAAATTAATTATAAAAGATTTACAGTTTAGTTTATATAAGTTTAGGTCAGTTTAAGTTTTTTTTTTTTTAAATTAGAAATGTTTAGTTAAAAAAGCTGTGTGTTTCAGGACATAAATAAAGTCATTTAAATTTAGGAGATATTTTATAAATTTTTTAAATATAGTTTTTATTATTTTTTAATAAAAATATAATAAGTGTATAATTTTCTCATATATATATATATATATATATATATATATATATATATATATATATATATATATATATATATATATATATATATATATATATATATATATATATATATATATATATATATATATATATATATATATATATATATATATATATATATATATATATATATATATATATATATATATATATATATATATATAATTTTTTTTCTTTCCTATTTTCATTTTTTAAAATATACTTGTCATATCTTTATTAAAAAATAGTAAGAATCACACCTAAATAATTATATATAAGTTTTCTCTTTAAATTTATTAGTGATTTATTTAAATAAATACAAATACTTTTATTATTATTAAAATTTAGTTATTTTAAAGAACTGAAAAAATGTTAAAATTATCGTATGAACAAATGTTATTAGTTGTTTTTATCAATTCTCTCTAATGTTTCACAAAACTTATGCTGCTAAATCTCATTTTAGAATAATGTTTGCCCACTTAAAATCAAATCTTGAGATTCTTTTATTGTTGAAAATAAGATTGTATGGAGCATTATAAAAACGTATGTTTTTTTATCATAAAAACTTGTGATTTTTATGGATGTTAATGCGGAAGCAATCAAACATTAAGTAAGTTAGGATAAATTAGTTCAAACAAATTTTTAGTCTTATTAATTTTTTTCTAATTAGTATATTTAAACATTAGATGAATGATTTATTTATTCAAATGAAATATGTTTTAAATAGGTTAACATACTATTTAACATTTGAAAATGTCAGATTCAAGTCTATAAATAAGTTAATTATAGACTACAAATCACCTCTAAATTTTAAGAAATTTTATAGGTCAAACTTAAATTTGATAAAGCCTACCTTAATCCCAGTTTATTCCCACCTCTAAGACATACTTTTCATCAATTTGTTTATAAATAAAAAAACAAATTTGTAAACAAATGGTTTTCCAACTTTTTTGAATCTCAATTTAACTAGTCAATAAAAAAAAGTGGGTTTCTAAGGTTAAAAAAAACTCTCGTGTCAAAAGTGGGTTAGCCATCCTTCATGTTATAAAGTTGTAAAGTTTCTTATTGACAACTACGTTCAGAAGAAAAAAACTGCCTATCAACTTCCTCTACAGATAAAGCTCGAATTGGCTCCAAAATGTCTTCCACAACTTTTTAGGAATTTATTGACGTTTAAAACAGTTTTAACATCTTGTTGGAACACAAGCAGGTGGCTAATTTTGGATAGTTAAGTTTTAATCAAGTTTGATAATTATGTAATTACATGTCTGTCTCAGAAGATAGTATGACAGATGACGAATGTTTTAATGCACTTGCACACAACACCCACACAAGCAACAACACAGGTCTTTTGATGGCTCACAGCTATTTTGAACTCGTGAAGCAGTAAAAATGGTATGTATATCCCCCTCTGGAATAAGAATATTATGAACTTGTGAAGCAGTAAAAAATTGTATGTATAGCCCCCTCTGGAATAAGAATAAAAACTAATGCTTGCTACCACATCAATAATAATATGAGTTATATCCTGCACACTTCCAAATCCATTTCAGATGATTTGATCTTCATGCACAATCACTGCATTCGTGCGTGCTTACTTTCCTTCACATTCTAAAATAACCTGCAAAATGAATTAGAATCCCTTCAGGTTTGGAGCACTTAATACATATTATAGTTACATAAATTGATGACTAAACCTCAGAAGTAGAGGTCAAAATAAGTTATAGGCTGGGTCAAGCTTTCTATAGCGCCAGCGTTTTTCCAAACCTTGAATTAAAATTCTACTTTATAATAAGATCTTTAAATAAGTCATACGACGATTGCTAAAAAAACTTATAAACTCAGTATGCAGTTCAATATGCTTAAATATTTAAACTTGTTTAAAACTCTAAATGTATATGATTCTAATACATTATAATAAAAGTTTGATTTAAGAATAATAACAACTTTTGTATAAATCTAATCATGCATCAGCATTGTAAAGAAGTTTTCTCTAAAGACGTAAAGAAATTTTGAACACGTTATTTCATCAACCTGTCATGGTCTAAGTTTTTAAAAGTAATACTATGATATGTTAAGAAGATAAAACATCTTTGGCTCTGTTAACCTCACTTATCTATAAATGTATAGTAATTAAAATTTTAAATTATTTACATTTATCTAAATAGATAACAGATTCAAAAGACTTTCAGGATACCTTATAGTCTAGTCTTTTTATGCTAAATAGATTTTGTCAAAAGTCAGCCTAATTTATTTTGTAAATAGGTTAGATCATTAGCCCTCAAACAGAGTTCCAAATAATTTACATATTTTGGGTTAAAGATGTTATATTAGTGATATCATGATAATACATCTACAGTTGTTTTGTACTCAAGATCTACAAAGATAAAAAAAAAATTAGAGCATTTTTGCGTGAGGAAACAGCTGATAAGGTTACAAAATTACCTATATTAGTTTCACTCGATCAAAATATTTTTCTTGCTCTGAGGTAGTTATACATAAGAAAAAAAATAATAACGCCGCCAATAATGATCCCAGATGTAGTTAGCCAAAATGCAAACTGCATTAAATCCAAATATGGTTAATTTAACAACACTGAGTGCCAATAGGCAATAACTTCTAAAAAGAACAAAGTAAGTCATGCATGGAATAAGATTTTAGAGAGCAACTCACCACTTGTTCCTCAAGATAGGACTTCAGGTTCATGCCAAATATACCTGAAATCAAGAAAATATATATTGATATAAAATCAAGTAATGTAGCTAATATACTCTCAGATAATAAACCAGACAGTCTAGTGCATTTCTCATAATTATTCATTGGTATAGCCAAAGTTCTTATTTAAATTGCATATTCCTTTCGAGAGAAAATTGGCAACTCCAGATTCTAAATCTTGAAAGTCCTACACCGAGAAGTATATTAAAACAGCAAAATTCTGCCATAATGGTTGTAGTAGTGAATTTGCACAACAAATGAATATGTAGCAAGGTGATTAAATGATGCCGTGTATGCTAGTAATATCTGGAAAGACTTCAGAACGACATGATAAAAAAATTATTAGATTTTAAGAAGAGCAGTTGAGGTTGTTTTTGATGCAAACCTAAACCACCAACAAAAGTTATAATTAGCCAAGTTTTAGTCCACTTCAAGTCCTGGTATGTGGAACTGATTCATTATTTGAGAATATTATCTACATTAACTGCTTAATGTAGACTAGAATGTTAATATTTAAATTAAGTTTGGTTAAAATAATGGGTGGGCTTATGCAACCAATTGTGCATACTTTGTCAAAGAACCACCCAAAACCTGTACCTGCTACAAGGGCACCAACTGCCACACAGAATGTTCCAACCTGGAGAAGCAATTCCACTCTACTAACTTCAAGTCTTCGTGAGCTGTTGAATGAACCAAAGTAATTAGAACAAATAAGGTTAGTGATGACAGAGTGCTACAGACATTGACAAATTTCTCTCTTGCATTGAGGTTAAAAAGCTAAGCTAATCTATGGTGTCTGACTATATGCACGATGTTTTAAATTACCCCAAATAACAATGTTGAGCGAAGGACATTAGACACTTATATGATTCTTTTAATTTCAAGAGTGAAATATATTTCACGCATTCTTAATTGTGATTGAAGTCCTTGAATGTAATATCATTTCATCCATTCTTAATTGTGATTGAAGTACTTGAATGCAATAATATTTCATCCATTCTTAATTGTGATTGAAGTACTTGAATGCAATAATATTTCACGCATTCTTAATTGTGATTCTTTAATGCAGGATTAAATGCTTAATTTGACTTCAAAATGGAATCAAGGATGTCAGTCCAAACACAATCCCGTGGTTAGCAGAATGCAGCATTCAGAGATCACTTAACTTCCTAACATTGACAATCACTTGATACAACTCTAAACCCGCCCTAGCGGAAGAGGGAAAAAAGAAATTCAAACCTCAAACTGACAGCTATAGAATCCTCCATTTCCCTTGCAGAATCAAGAAGCCTTTCAGATTGACCATGACAAGATTCACATCTGCAAGTGCATTTATACATAGAAGTCAACTTTGAGATGAAATTGTAGAATATTAATCGGACTTTGTATACTTTTAACTTCTTGTATATTACTCTTTTTCTTAAATAAATTACACACACTTGGTCTTTTATAGACTCAAACAAAACTTTTACAATTCTAAAACAGTAAATTAAACAACATAACTGCTACATAACTACAAAAGAAAACTAATGTCTTTCCTACTACCATAGTTAATACTAATCATTTATTTCTAACCCATTTAATGTTTTATTTCAACAAAACTCCTCCTTAAACATTAAATGCTTCTTCGATCCAGCATCCCAATCATTTTTCTGCCTCTTTCGAATACTTCTCTTGATAGTGGTTTTGTGAAGATGTCAGCTGCTTGGTCTTTGCTTGCCACATGCCTTAGTTCCACGCTTCCTTCTTTCACATGTTCACGTATGAAGTGAAATCGAACGTCTATATGCTTGCTTCGTTCATGATTGACTGGATTCTTCGCCAGCTCAATAGCTGATTTGTTGTCCACGTGTATTACTGTTGGACCTTCCTGCTTCAGCCTCATCTTACTTGTCAACCTTCTGAGCCATACAACATGACACACACACCAGGATGCTGCCACATACTCTGCCTCACACGTTGAAAGTGTCACTATTGGCTGCTTCTTCGATAGCCAAGTGAAAGCTGTGTTTCCCATGAAAAACACGTATCCTGCAGTGCTCTTTCGATCATCAACGTCTCCACACCAGTCACTGTCAGAATATCCAACTAGCTTGTAGTCTTCAGTCTTTGAATAAAACATCCCAAGTGATACTGTTCCTTGGATGTATCTCAGAATTCGTTTCAGCGCTTTCCAGTGTGTGTGAACTGGCTCCTCCATGAATCTGCTCACTATGCCAACACTAAGTGAAATATCTGGCCTTGTGCATGTGAGATATCGAAGACTGCATACCAAGCTTCGATATTTACTTCCTTCGACTCGTTCTCCTCCATCAAACTTCGACAGCTTTGTGCCTGGCTCCATTGGCGTCGAAATTGGGTTGCAATTCTTCATTTTATACTTTTCTAGGATTTCCTTTGCATACTTTTCTTGTGATATGAAAATCCCAGCTTCTTCCTGTCGAACCTCCAGACCAAGAAAAAATCTCATCAGACCTAAGTCTGTCATTTCGAATTCTCTTGTCATGGTGTTTTTGAAGTCTTCGATCATCTTAACATTATTGCCTAGAAAAATGAGATCATCAACGTACAGAGCCACAAGTAATAAATCACCTCCATTTTTCTTCACATAGAGCGCTGGTTCATAGGGGCATTGCTCGAATCCACTCTCCTTAAAATATGTATCAATGCGTGTGTTCCATGCCCTAGGTGCTTGCTTCAGCCCATACAATGATTTCTTCAGTTTCAGCACCTTCTTCTCTTCTCCAGCCTTCATATAACCAAGTGGTTGTTCGACATAGATTTCTTCTTCGAGCACACCATTCAAAAATGCTGTCTTGACATTCATTTGAAATATTTGCCATTTGAACTGAGCAGCTTGAGAGATGAGCAATCGAATTGTCTCCATTCTTGCAACAGGCGCGAACACTTCGTCATAGTCAATGCCAGCTTTCTGCTTGTATCCCTTTGCAACCAGCCGTGCCTTGTATCTTTCGATCTCTCCTTGGGCGTTCATTTTTTTCTTAAATACCCACTTTACACCAATGGGTTGACTTCCTTTTGGTAATTCGACCAGCTCCCAAGTTTTGTTGTGTTCGATTGCTTTAATTTCTTCGTCCATGGCGTTTTTCCACTTCTCATCCCTTAACGCTTCTTCAACACTTATGTTTTCAGCATCTGCCAGAAGGCACACAAGATGCACCTCACTTGTTGACTCATACAGATCTTGCAAACTTCTCATTCTAGGTTGTAGAGGTTCATCTCTATCTTCTGTTTCTTCATGTTCTTCTGGAGTGTTTGTTGGTACAGCTATAGTTATTTCTTCGACTGTGTCACCAACCTCTGTCGAAGTGTTCCAATCCCACTTGCTGGCTTCATTCATTCGAACGTCTCTGCTTACAACCACTTTCTTACTTATGGGATTAAAAAGCTTGTACCCCTTCGTCTTCTCATCATATCCAATGAATATGAACTTCTGACTTTTGTCTTCGAGCTTTGTTCTTCGTTGGTCTGGTACATGTGCATAAGCTATGCTACCAAAAACTTTTAGATGAGAGATTGTTGGCTTCTGTCCACTCCATGCTTCTTGTGGTGTTTTGTCTTCCAGCTTCGAATGTGGACACCTATTCTGAATGTAAACAGCACATTGTACTGCTTCTGCCCAAAACTCTTTCAGCATACTCTTGCTTTTAAGCATTGATCGAACCATATCAAAGATAGTTCGATTCTTCCTTTCAGCCACACCATTTTGCTGAGGTGAATATGGCGAGTAAGGAATCTTCTTATGCCCTGTTCTTCACAGTACTTCACAAAGGCAATCGAAGTATACTCTCCTCCTCTGTCTGATCGAATTGATTTGATGTTTCTTTCTGTTGCCTTTTCCACCATTACTTTGAATTTCTTGAACACTTCTAGTGCTTCAGATTTTTCTTTTAGAAAATAGACCCAGGTTTTTCTTGAGTAGTCATCAATGAAGGAAATGAAATACTTCTTTCCACTGAAGGATTCTGGAGTAATTGGCCCACATATATCAGTATGTATCAATTCGAGTATCTGTTTGGCTTGATACTCTGCCTTCTTCTGAAATGAGGTTCTGGTTTGTTTGCTGAGCACACATTCTTCACAGAATTTTCCTTCGAACTCCATGTCTGGCAGTCCATGCACCATGTTTCTTTTCGCCAATCTTCTCAGACCAGCATGATGTAGGTGACCAAAGCGCATGTGCCACAGTGACGCTTTGTCTTGCACTTCGATCTGCAGACATTTCTCTCGAATGTTCCTCAAGTTAAGTTTGTACATTCGATTTCTCTCCATTTCGACAGCAGCAATTAGATATCCTGTTTTGTCCTTCAACTGCAGTGTTCGATCTTTCATCAGGATCGAAGCACCCTTTTCAGTGAGTTGTCCCATACTTAATATGTTGGTCTTAAGGTCTGGTACATAGTAGACATCTTCGATTGACCCAATCAAGCCATCCTTCTGTAAATAGCTGATTGTGCCCTTTCCTTCAACTTTTACCTTCGATGCATCTCCAAAAGACACGCTGCCATCTTCAACTCCCTTCATATCTTTAAACAGGTGTTTGTAACCACACATGTGATTACTTGCTCCTGAGTCAAGATACCAAATACTGTCATTGGTGTTGATTTCGTTTTGGGCCATCAGGAGAAACCCTTCATTCGATTCAGCTTCCAAAGCCAGGTTGGTTGTCTCTTCAGTCTTCTTTTCATTTCGACAGTCTTTTGCAAGATGTCCCACTTTGTCACAGTTGTAACATTTGTAGGAGTTGCAATCCTTCGCGTAATGGCCATACTTGCCACACTTGTAGCATTCGAAATTTGAATAATTCGAACGACCACCTCTTTGGCCACGTCCTCTGCCACGCCAGTTTTGTTGGCTCGAATTTCCTCTTTCGAAGTTACTGCCTCTACCACTTCGACCACTGTCACGTCCTCTGCGTCCACGTCCTCTTCCTCGAAAGTTGTTCGAGAAGAGTACTTTTTCATCTTTCGATTCTTTTGTTTGGTTTGCTTCTTCGTCTGCCTCTTCTTTTTTCTTCATCTTTCTTTGTTCATGTGCTTCGAGCGAACCAGTGAGCTCTTCGATTGAGAGCGTCGAAAGGTCCTTCGATTCTTCTATTGCACACACCAGATTCTCAAACTTGTCTGTTAAAGATCTTAATATCTTTTCAACAACTCTTGCATCAGCTACTGTCTCACCATTTCTTGTGAGTTGATTCACCACTTTCTGCACACGAGTGATGTAATCTGATACATTTTCTGTATCCTTCATTTTTATCCTCTCCAATTCGCCACGAAGCGTTTGGAGTCGAACCTGCTTTACTCTGTCTGCTCCTTTGAACACCTTCTCTAACGTGTCCCACGCTTGTTTCGACGTAGTCGAACTAGCAATCTTCTCAAAGCCTGATTCATCCACAGTCCTGAACAACATATATAGTGTTGTTTTGTCCTTCGCTCGCGTCTCTTTCAACGCCTTCGTTTGGGCTGCTGTATATCCTCCAATTTCTGTTGGTTCTTCAAACCCATCATTGGTCACTTCCCACGCATCTAGAGATCCAAGAAGAGCTTTCATTTGGATGCTCCAGTTTTCATAGTTTGAGTTCGTTAGCCGTGGTAACGGCATTTGGTTCATCATGTTCGCCATGAGCTCTGATATCAATTTGTAGAATATTAATCAGACTTTGTATACTTTTAACTTCTTGTATATTGCTCTTTTTCTTAAATAAATTACACACACTTGGTCTTTTATAGACTCAAACAAAACTTTTACAATTCTAAAACAGTAAATTAAACAACATAACTGCTACATAACTACAAAAGAAAACTAATGTCTTTCCTACTACCATAGTTAATACTAATCATTTATTTCTAACCCATTTAATGTTTTATTTCAACAGAAATATTATTAAAAATGTTAAACTTATTGCAAAAGAAAAAGTAATTAGCCTTCGTCAGAATCATCAACTAATTGTCGAGTTTGAAACTTTATAAGACTTGTTTCACAATTCAGATTCCATTCAGATATTGCAACATGAATAAGAGGCATTTCTAGATATTAATGGTAAGTAAAAGCATAATATTCTTGGTTTCAACATGTTTCCACCATGTTGGTGTTTTGACTACTGCCTTCTTAATTTTGACATAAGAAAGGCCATGAAGGCGTATAGTATCTGTTGGAAGAACCAAATCAGCTTGTTACCACAAAGAATCACTTGTCTTGCTCGCTAATGTCAAAGTCACATCTCACAAGCAAAGAACAAATAATGCTTTTCCATTGTCGATTAGGACATCCCTCTTTTGGAGTTATCAAATTTATGTTTCCATCTTTGTTTTCTAAAGTGAAAAATGAGACTCTTCATTGTGAAGTATGTGAAATTGCAAAACATAAGCGTGTACCTTTTCCTTTGAATAATAAAAGATGCACAATTCCTTTTCATCTTGTCCATACTGATGTTTGGGGGCCATCCACTACTCCAAGTGTGTCTGGTGCTCGATGGTTCGTTACTTTCATAGATGATTGTACCCGAGCCACTTGGTTGTTCCTTCTTAAGAATAAATCTGAAGTACCATTCTCCCAGTTTTTTTTCAATGATTAAAAATCAATTTGGTACAAATATCAAAAGAATCAGATCTGATAATGGGAAAGAGTTCTTCAATCATGTCATTACTCCTTTTTGTGAAAAAGAAGGAATAATTCATGAGTCCTCTTGTGTAAAAACCCCATAACAAAATGGAATTGCTGAAAGAAAAAATGGTCATCTTCTTGACCAAACTCGGGCATTGTTGTTCCAAAATAATGTTCCAAAGTATCTTTGGGGAGAAGTTGTTCTTACAGCAACATACCTCATTAATCGGCTACCTTCTAGAGTGTTAGAACTAAGGAGTCCTATGGATATTCTTTTGTCCTTTTAAATCCAAACATTTCGACCACTAATAATCTTGTTCCACGGGTCTTTGGGTGTGTCTCGTTTGTTCATATCCATAGTCAAGGTAGGGGAAAACTTGATCCTAGGACTCTCAAATGTGTCTTTGTTGGGTACTCTACTACTCAAAAAGGATATAAGTGTTAGGGGTGTGCAAAAAAACTGGTTAATGATAACCAAATTCATATCCAAATTATTCCATTTATTAAAACCCAATCCAAATATTAAATATTGGATTTGGTGGTCCATCTATGGTCAAAGTGGTAAACCGGTACCCATAAAATGGTTATTGGGTATCCAAATTTCTTTCTCATCAAATTTTTCTGCTTTCCATTTTTCACACTTTCTCAAGAAAATAAGCTCTACACATTTTCATAAAAATTGAATGATGTTTAACACTTTATTTCAAATGACTAATTATTAAATAAATATAAAAATGTTTAATTATAGTTAAAAAATATGCAAACACTCTCAAATAAATTGAAAGATATAATATACTAAACATTTAAAAAGCAAGATATATTATTATCACCGTAGAAGACAAATTTAAATTTAAAAGAAATTTGTTTGAACTTGATCTCTTTTCATTCAATATACATATACTTTATATAAGAAAACGAATGTGCACACTGAATTAATTAATACTATCTCAGTATTAATTGATTTTTCTTTTAGAATTGATAAAACAAAAATGATCATTTAAACATAAAAATGTTTTAAAAAATGCTTTGTGACCGTGAGAACGACTGCGACAAAATGTTTTGGACATATGTCGATATCGATACTGTTATATCCGTTTTATATTAAAAAATAAATTATAATTAATAATTTACACTGCGACGAACACAATCAATGTTGTAACACCTCTATCGACCGAAATTGTAAAAATTGTAATACGACCGCGACAATTTTTTAAAATCTACTTAAAATTAAATTAAGGATGTGCTTTATTAATGTTTAAAAAAATTAGTACTGAATTAATTTTAAAATTTTATTAATTAAAATGAATTAAATATAGATTAAATTATATTTAAATAATTTGGATTAAAATTAAAACTGGTTTCAAACCGGTTTTAATCCGGTTTGAAACCAATTATGTTCTTTAAATCAGTTTTTGTGATTAATGGTTTGGTTTGTTAACCATAACCATAAAAGTGGATTGGATCACAATATATGATAACCATACACACCCCTAATAAGTGTTACCACCCTCCATCAAAAAAATTATTTGTGTCTAGAAATGTTACCTTTCATGAAGGAGAAGCCTACTTCACTCAAGCTTATCTTCAAGGGGAGTCTCTTAGTGAAGATAAGGGTAATTCTCTTGAAACTCTTATTGTTCCTAATCTTGAAATGAATTCTCATGAGATCAATTCGAGAGAAGGAATGGCTGGAAATGAATCTAAAAAAGAGGCATTGGTTGAAGATGGATTTGGAAATGAATCCGGAGATGAAGCAGTGGCTGAAAATAGAATTGAGAAAGAAACAGTGGCTGAAAACAGAGCTGAAATTGACAAGTTTGGAAAGAATTTGGTGTATGCAAGAAGATTAAAGGCCATTCCTGAAGCAACAGATGTCCAAGAGACCGATCCAAATCCTTTGACACAGGTAACAAATTCTGATTTTTCTGTTTTACATGATATTCCAGCCCCACATAATGAAATAGCTGATAAGCATGACCTCCCAATTGTCATTAGAAAGGGCGTTAGAGAATGTACAAAAAAGCCACTCTATCCTCTCTCAAATTATATTTCATTTCAAAATTTTTCTCAAACCCATAAAACCTTTCTTGCAAACTTAAATACCATACAAACAAAGTAATGGGGATCATACACTGTTTATTAAACACTCTATTTCAGGGGGAGTAACAGTGTTGTTGGTATATGTTGATGACATTATTGTGACAGGAAAGGATTGGAAGGAACAACAAGTCTTAACTCAACATTTAGCAAAAGAGTTTGAAATTAAAATCCTTGGAAAGCTGAAGTATTTTTTAGGAATAGAGGCGACTCACTCAAAAAAGGGTATTTTCATATCTCAACAAAAGTATATCATAGATCTGCTCAAGGAAACAAGTAAGCTTGCTTGCAAACCTATGGGCAGTCCTATTGATCCAAGCCATAAGTTGGGTAATGTGGAAGACGGTGCGGCAGTGGATAAAGAAATGTATCAAAATTTGGTTGGGAGATTAATTTACCTTTCCCACACTAAGCCAAATATTTCATTTGTTGTAAGTATGGTTAGTCAATTTATGCACAACCCAAAGGAAGTTCATTTACGTGCAGCTCATAGAATTTTATAATATCTCAAGGGAATTCCAGGAAAAGGGATTTTGTTCAAAAGGAATGGAAGTGCTACTCTTGAGGCATATACATATACTGATTACGCGGGTTCGGCTACTGATCGGAGGTCAACTACAGGGTAATGTACATTTCTCGGAGGAAATCTTGTAACTTGGAGAAGTAAAAAGCAGAATGTTGTGGCCCGATCCACTGCTGAAGCTGAGTTTCGGACTATGGCACAAAGTATTTGTGAATTACTTTGGTTGAAGATTATTTTAGAGGATTTGAAGATTAAATGGGATGGACCTACGAAGCTCTTTTGTGATAGTAAGTCAGCAATTAGTATAGCTCACAATCCAGTTCAACATGACCGAACATAATACATTGAAGTGGATATACATTTTATCAAAGAGAAGTTTGATTGCGGTTTGATTTGCACTCCTTATGTTCCTTCACAAGATCAACTTACGGATGTCTTTACCAAAGGATTGAGCTGCCCAAATTTTAAAAAAATTGTGTCCAAGCTGGGAATGGAGAATAGCTTGAGGGGGAGTGTTGGAAAATAAAATAATTAATTATGCATTTCCATTAATTATGCATTTTCCAAATAGTCAATTCATTGCATATTAAGTTCTATGTATTATTTTAATTCATTTCTTGTAAGTTGCACATAATTATTTATTATCCTTGTAAGTTGTAACAAAATGATTATAAATTAAACTTATGCTGAGAGCATTGTATCTCAAGCACATTCATACATATTTTCTCTCTGTTTTTCACAGTATTGTTGTATAGTATGCTACGAATATCATATGTATATCCTCAACACGAGTACACAAAATATTTATTATGAAAATAATGCACAAGTTTGGAATGAGAATAACCTTTGGAGATAATTTTCCAGAAGCATTTCAATTTCCTCCTCCTCCTCTACATATCATGAGAAAAAACAAATGAGCAACTGCGTTGTAATTTTTAAAGTCATCTGCAGAAAGAGAAGATTTGTATTGATGTCTCCGGCATTTCACAGCTTACCATCAGCAACCTGCTTTTCTAAGGGCACTGAGCATTCCACATTATTGTTTCCTTTATTAAGTGTACAGTTTCTTCCCATAATACACATCCGCCGTATTTCATTTGGGTCCTCCAGAAGGTCAAGAAGCATCTGCCGGAGAGCTCCTGCCCTCGAGCCTAACTCAACCTAGCAATTTAGCAGAAAGCTAATAAAATTAGTTGTTTTCTCCCAGAATCACAGCAGATTAGTGAGAAAAAAGTCAGAAGAAAAATACCAAAGTTTGTTTGCTAATACGTAGTTGCTCCAATATGTCACCAGTTATCCGATTTGGCAACGCCTCAAGAAGAGCTTGAACCTAGGGCCAGGGGTAGGGGGAGACAAAATGGCTATCCGAATCAGGTACAGGATTCAGAGTTAGAAAAAAAGGTGAAAATATATAATCTTTTATGAACCAAGAAGTCAAAAATCAATCTACTATGTAAAATATTTCAGTGAGTAAGGAAGTTTCTGCCACTAGAAAGAGCCAGTTGAGTTCAGCTTTTCATGAACTATTACTTTTACTATGGAAAAAAAATGACTTCAAATTTTCTTAAGATCTTTGTTTACCTTTTAAAAATAAAATTGAAACAGATTTTTTTATTTTAAGCATATAAAGATTTTAAGTGTTTTTTATATTTTAACCACTTGAAAAAAGCTTCCATGTCAAAGCTTTAAAAAACAAATCACTTTTTACACAATCTTTAAATCAAACAAACAAACATGCTAAATAAAATATGTTAGAAACCCTTGTGAAATGTCATTTATAATACTGTTAAGATCTTATACAATGTCTGCATGAAAAGTGGCAGGAAAACATCACACTGAAGTAGTTGCTAAAGCTCATAGTTCTTTTTTTTGAGTTTTTGCTCACGTGCAAGTAGGGGTGGCCAAACGGACCCGGCTCGCCAGACATGCTTGTTTTGCCCGCATTTTATCGCAGGACCGGTCAAAACTTTAGGCGCACACCCTCTACTATGTCTGCCAGCCCCGTATTTTTGTAGCCTTTTGTGGGCGTGAACATTAACATGAATTTTGCAACTTTTAGGCTTTAGGGGTGCAAGGTCAGTCGGATCCGCCCTATTTTTTTGCGGGACGAGCCAAGGTTTTAGGCCTGCGCCCTCTACTATGCCTTCCACCCCATTTTTTGAAGGCTTTTGCAGGGCGGGCATGCCCGTTTGCCACCCCTGCGTGCAGGTTTAGAAACAACTACTTATGAAAGTCATAGGAACAAAAAAACAGACAAACTAACACATGTGCAAAAACACACATACCACAGAGAATCAACATTAACATACTCAGTTACTCACTGTGTTTCCATACTCACACGGGGTTCTAAGTCCATCAGTCTCCGCTCCAAACGTTGTATTCTTGAAAGCAATGCTGCTTCGACAACCTGAAAGTTCAACCATGATAATTAGGAGGAAGAGTGGAAGACAGTTCACAATAATATGCCTACGATGACATTGACAAGCAAGGTGGAGGGGGACTCTTTAACATACTAAATGAGAACAAAATTACACTCATGATAACCCACTGGTAATATTCAAATACCTTCAGTTTTTTAAAGAGGGTATTTGCCACATGGAACAAGACTTAAACCCAGTTACTTGGATATCTAATCCTCAAAAGTCATGACCAGTTTGGGTTCCTATATACTTTCTCTTCCGGCACCTGACTTTTAAGGCCACACTTTACTTGGCTTTCTGCGTTGGAATTGTTACCATCTTAGATCCTTCTGTCTCTTCTTTTACCCTTAAGAACCATTTTGTTTGATAAGACAGTAATTATTTTTTTATTTTTAGACATTCACTATAACCACCAACTCTACCCTTTCCAAACCCTGAGCCATAAATATGTCCTTGTGTATACTTTACTATTTCTCTTGTTTATACTTATATTAGAACTGCTATTATGTTGATTCACACCTGAGTGTAACTATCATATTTCAATTCTTAAAAATAAACCATAAGCAAATCAGTTTTTCTTTTCTTTCTTTTGTCTTATTGGACTGTAAATCACTGTATTCTCATAATAGTACTGCTATTCAGTTTTTTCAAACCTGAGTCTAACTATCATATCTCAAGCCGTGTAAAATAAGCAAATTCAGTTTAGTTTTCATTTTCTTTCTTTTGTCTCATAAGAACAAATGATCTTAATTTGACACTGCTATTGAGTTGACTCAGGTCTGAGACTAACTATCACAATTCAGCCCTTGAAAATAAACCATATTGAAATCTTTCTTTTGTCATATAGTACTGAAAATCACCATGTTTTCATAATGATGTAATGTAGCAGAAAATGAGTTAGGAAACATCGCATGAGTTCACAAGACTATTTTTCCTCCAATTCTAACAATTAGCATGTTAAATGGAGAAACAAATTCCAACAGACCTCAATTTCAAATGGCATTGATGGCCCTCCATTGTTATTCTTGGGGTTCAACCTAGGCAGCAAAGTGTCTAGAAAAGCTTGCCCACCTTTACTGGTAAAAAAATCAATAGAGATAGCAGTTTAGTTTTTAGCCCGGCGTTCCTTTATCAAAGAAATAGCGACAATAATGCATCCTATAATATATGCATTATTTAAGATTAAGAAAAAATACCGATTATAGTCAAATATAAGCACACAATCTTGCATTGCTATTGCTCGTAGCGAACCCAGGTTTAGAAGTATAGCATACTCACGAACCTAATACGAAACAATGAAATTGAATTGTTAGGGACAGAACTTGATATTGATGTTGTGTAAACTTTCCAAAACAAAACAGATGTGCATATGTGTGAAGTAGATTGATTACCAGCAAAGAAGGCATTGAATTCGTCAAAAACAATGATGGATCCACACTTCGGACATCCCGGGGACGAAGACCTGAATAATTGAACGCTCATCAAATATGAAATGTAAGCAAAAACAATTAACAATATAAATAGGGTATCATTGTTCAATAACCGATGATATCATTGCAAAAACAAAAATAAAACAAAAGATAGCATGATGTATAGGTGGTAACGGCCGATCAAAATAACTTTTTTATGCAAATTACATTACAAATATCATGTTTATATGAAACACCTACTTGCCTATTTTGAATTATGTAGCACCGAAACATCTAAAAAAAAGTGTCTCTGTCAGTGCCAGTGTCAATGTGTCAATGTCATATTTCCGGTGTCCGTGCTTGATAGACTTTGAACTAGAGCCAATTTTAAGTGAAAGAAGCATAGCTCAATTAACATCATTTGATTTAACTCACCACTCGACTTCAATAATTGTCTCCTGTTGATTTTTCTAGTCGATACTGCCCCGTCTGATTTCACTTCTACAACCTTCACAAATATAGAAAGAGAGAAAACAGAGTAAGAAAAGCGAAATTAGTAACACTGGAGAACCTGCAACAGAATTTAAGAAGCTTCCTAGGGTTTTAGTTCATTGAAGTAGTAATAAAAATGCCTAAAATCCACAAGATAATTTCTAAATTAAGAATAATTATCAAAAATAGATCGAAAGAGGAAAAAAAAAGAGCTGAACAGAACGAACTTCATAAACAGGTTCTCGAATTCCGAGAGAAGGAGAATCGCCTGCAATCCTCTGAGGCTCAATAGAAGAAGTTCGGATCGGATTCGGACCATTTGACTCATCCACAGCTTCATCGGCGTCAGACGCAACGGATTCCGTCTCGTTCCACTGCTTCTCCTCCGTGGATCTACTGCATTTCACCGGCTTCAGAGCCGACAGTGACGTAATGGAGATCTTTCTCCGGAGAAGAGGAGTGAGAGAATCACGACTCTGTGTTTCGAGAGAACGGAATTCGGTAAGGTCGGAGAAGAAGACGTAGTTGGTGCGCGAGAGTAAAGGTTGAAAACGAAGGTGCGTCGAAGTTAAAGTTAAAGCCATGCTAATTTAGTTCAGAAGAGATTACGGCTACGGTGACGGTTACGGTGGTTATGCATGCCAGTAACGGAATGAGGTGGTTGGAGCTGTGTTTCACTCTGCGTAACGATTAAAACGAAACAGATTAATAGTTTATTCGAATTTAGATATTTTATTATTATTTGATAACTTTTAATAATTTAGTGTATTTCTTCTTCTTCTCTCATTATTTTTTATTCATTTTAAATTACAGTATCTTTGTTCCGGTAAAGTTGATGGGACCGGTGGGAGGATAGGATAATAAGCAGAAAAAGATAAAAAAAAGTGGAAAATTTGTGTATATTTTTCTATTGGCCAATATTATCTGTGTGTGTGGCTGATATTTGGCTACGAATTAAAATTACAGGTGAGAATGTGACTCAACTCGTAACATCTCTCGTGCAAGATAATGGGAAATGAGTCCTCTGTGTTAACACTGGTAACATACTTCAGCATACATAAGACGCGTTGGGCTGTGCATAGTTTGGTTTAATAAAACTGATTTATTTTATAAAGTAATTTTATTTAGTTAATTTGGTTTAAAACGGTTTGAAATTGTTTTTTTCTTAAACCAATTATAAATTATTTTTTTTACGAATGTTTGTGAAATTTCTAATTCTTATTTTGTAATTAACTTCTGATATTTTTCTCATTTAGTCATTATATTTTTAATTATTAATAACAGTGGTGAAATCAAAAAAATTATATAAGTTGAATAAAAAATTTAAAGACTACAAATTTATATGATATAACAATCTAAAGTATATTTTATCATTTTTTTATAAAACTCTTCGTCAGTATAAACACGTATACAGTTCACTAAAATAAAAACACTATTCGAAGGATTGCTCTTTCTCTTTCCAGATTTCCTGTAGATAGCCTAGAAGAAAATTTATTTGAATTAATATTATTTCTTCTAAAGTTTATTGATTTGTTAAATCATTCTAAGTTAAAATACTTGAAACTATTAGGTATTAGTTCTTGTAAGGTGTTCTGGACTGGGCCCGACAGGCCCAAAAGCATTACTAAGGACAGGTCCAAAAGCATTACTAAGGCCCAATCCAAAAGGACTTACGGAGGTCCATGCCGGGCAAAGGAGTCACATCTGTGCCCGACATCCTGATGTCCAGCTCGACATCCCGCTATCTAACTCACGCGATGATGTCCAGCTCCACCTCCTGTCGTCCAGCTCGACGCCCTGACGTCCAGCTCGACGTCCCAACGTCCAGCTCGACACCCTGCTGTCCAGCTCGACGTGGGCTCGAGCAACCCAGCTAGGGCAGACTCAGTCCACCGTTCCCCCAACGATACTCCGGAAAGACCGCGTCTTCGTCCGCCCGCACTTCACGCGGGACATCCAGGAAGGGGACCACGTGCGGGTCCCCACTACCCACGTAGAACCTGGCAGTTCCTCCATTGGGCCAAATCCGCCCGGCCCAATGAAGGAACCTTGGCCCAGCGCTGGGGGCTATAAATACCCTCTGCTTCCAGAGGGTCAGGTATTGATCATTCTAACCTCAACTTCTATTATCTGCTCGTACTCCTACTTACTTCAGCATCGGAGTGTCTTGCAGGTACCCCCCCCCCCCCCCACCTCGTCAAAAAAGCTTTCTGCTCGGAGCCAGCCGTGACGGTCTAAACCTTCTGATCAGGTCAGATCAGTGGCGCCGTCTGTGGGAAGAAGCTTCTCCGTCTAACGAACAATTCCAAAGACCAAAGCTCAATTCAATTACCTATCATGGCTGATCCAGCTCGTGAAGAACAGCACGTCCGCGTCACCGACACTAACAACGGTCCCGCGGACAAGAATGGACACCTCGACAATCTCGGTGATCCCGGCCACAATGCCACCCCTGTGACAACCGCCCCTGGACCTTCCTCCCGCAGGGACGGGAACACTGCGTCATCCTCGACGACCCCTCCAGCACTCGAAGACGACCCGGAGGCTCTCGCCTATCGCAGAGCTGCCCGGTTCTATGAAGTCCAAGTTCCTGCAGGGGCAAACGCCACGACTCAGGCACTGTTCGCGGCCATCAACCAGACAAATTATCTCCTATTCGCCCAAGGGGAAAGACTAAGGGCACTTGAAAATGATCGACGGCCCCCGAGGAGGCATCAGAGGCCACCATCTCCACCTCCTCGAGTCGAAGAAGTTCGACACCCTACTCCCCCGCGGAGACACTACAGGGAGAACTCTAGGAGCCCCTCTCCCCTACCAAAGCAGAGGCGGCCCCAATATGAGAGACAGCCCGTCATCCCTACCGAAGAACCCAATCGCGACCCATCAAGGCACGACAGGAGGCACAACAGAGACGGGCTTGTGACCTTCAACCACCGAGCATCACGCTCGAGGGAATCTCAGCACGATCATCGTGCCAGACATAACTACAGGACCCCTTCTCTTTCTCCGGAGAGGAGCGACGAGGACGACCCCCGTGGTCCCCTGTCGCAGGCCATCATGGACGCACCTATTCCCCCGGGCATGGAGAAGCCCCCACATCTGAAGGAGTACGACGGCGTAGCAGACCCAGTCGACCACATTGACGGGTTCGAAGCCATGCTCCACTATCATAATGTCGGGGGGCCCATCAAGTGCCGTCTCTTCCCCACAACTCTCAGGAAGGCGGCCATGGACTGGTACAAAGGACTCGCCCCGGGCTCCATTACCTCGTGGCGGAACCTGAAGAACCAGTTCATCAGTTCCTTCACAGCTTCTCGGCGCCACCCGAAGACCGAGGCGGCCCTCGAGGCCATCATCCAAAGACAGGATGAAACCTTGAGGGAATTCATCAACCGCTTCAACCGGGAAGCAATACAGGTCCCCTGCGCGGACCATATGAAAAGATATTTGCTGGAGAGGGGCCTCCTCCCCGGCACTGAATTCAGAAAAGCTGTGGGTATTGAGCCACCTGCAACTTTTGATGCTCTCCTCGACAAAGCCCGAGCATACATGGACTACGAGGAGAGAGAAGCTGCCAACAGGGCACGAGACTCCAGGGCTCGCAATCATAGCAGCAGCTCGAGACAAGACCCTCCTCCCCGACGTACCGGAGAGAAGAGGAAGGAAGATCGACCCCGGGAGGTCCGGGAACAAAGGGGCCCCTCGGGCCGTTTCACCGAGTACACTCCGCTCACGGCTTCCCGCGAGCGTATTTTGGCGGAGTGTGCTAGCACAGATTTTAAAGACGGTGGCGTCAAACGTCCCCGGCCAGCTCCTGCCAAGCCAGGGGTAGACAAAAATAAATACTGTCAATACCATAGGAGTCATGGTCATTTGACAGAGGACTGCGTCCACCTCAAGGACGCCATCGAAACCCTCATCAAAGGAGGGAGGCTCGCACAGTACAGGCGAAACGATGCTCCCCGTCGTGACGCCCATGAAGCTAAGGAGCCCGAAGAAGATGCCCGACCATCTGACGAGTCGGTGCCAATCCAGACCGCCTTCTCGGTAACCAGGCCCGAGGATTTCGAAATTCCCGAGCTCCTGCAGGAGCCCCTGACGACACACAGCAGGTGGGAATACTTTCCCTCCGCCATGGTCATCAACGGGGGCGGGTTCAACGACCTCACCATCAATTCAGCCAAGAGGAAGTTGGACGAACTGGTCGACGCAGCTCCTCCACAAACTGTGACTTTCGAAAGAGTGAAGGGCAGATCAGAGCCCATCACCTTCTACTTAGAAGAGCTCCCCGGCGGAGCCCCGAACGCAGTCATCCCCTTGCTGATAAGGGCAAAGATGGCCAATTTTGACGTACATCGCATCCTGGTCGACGAAGGGAGTTCCGTCGACGTGATGTACAGCCAGCTGTTCCGGACCTTGCAATTGGACGACTCACACCTCTCTCCGTATGTGGGTTCAGACCTTCAAGGCTTCAACGGCTCGACTTCCAAACCTTGGGGTTATGTCGAGCTCCTCGTGACGTTCGGGGAAGGAACAACTACAAGACAGGTGAAGGTCCGCTTCCTCGTCATTGACTGCCCGTCCCTATACAATTGCATCTTGGGGAGGCCGACATTGGCGGAGCTGACAGCGGTGCCATCAACTGTCCATCTAAAAATGAAGTTTTATACTAAAAGGGCAAGGGTAGCCACCATCCAGGGAGACCTCGCTGCTGCCCGCAGGTGCTTCAACGCCGCTTCAAGGGGACGGGATACCGTCGACGTGGGTACCAGCACCAGACCCATCAAGAAGACAAAGCAAGAGCCCGACAGAGCATCCCCCGAGGTAGAAGTTCAGAAGGCTCCACCAAAGGTCGACTCCATAGCCCTCGACGCCCGCTTCGACCAAGACGAGCCATCCAGCAGCGAGCAAATCCCCCTCCGACCTATTCCGGACGGCGATTTTGAACTCGTTCCCCTCGGAGCAGACCCGACCAAGGGAGTGAAGATTGGCAAAGACCTCCCCGACTTGGCCAGGAAGCAAATCAAGGCCTGTCTGCGCGAGAATGCTGATCTCTTCGCCTGGAGCGCTGCAGAGATGCCCGGACTCGACCCTGAGGTCGCCTGTCATCACCTCGCCATTGATCCAGCCGCCAAGGCTGTAGTACAACGTAGGCGTAGGCAGTCTCCAGAAAAAACGGAGGCTGCTGAAAAAGCTGTAAAAGACCTCTTAGAGGCAAATTTTATTTCTGAAGCCCGGTACTCCACCTGGCTGTCAAATGTTGTACTTGTTAAAAAGAATAATGGAAAATGGAGAATGTGTGTTGACTATACCGACCTCAACCGGGCTTGCCCGAAGGATGCTTTTCCTCTACCTAACATTGACATGCTGGTCGACAATTCGGCCGGCTACAAGACTTTGTCGTTCATGGACGCCTACTCGGGATACAATCAAATCCCAATGGCCCTGGGCGACAAACGCTGCACGGCGTTCATGACCAGCTCGGGCAACTATTACTACAATGTAATGCCCTTCGGACTGAAGAACGCCGGTGCGACTTACCAACGCATGATGAACAAAGTGTTCAACAAACAGATTGGCGACATGCTCGAGGTATATATGGACGATATGATCGTCAAATCCCGAGCAGACACCGATCACGCAGCTCATCTCAAGACAGTCTTCGCCCAAGCAAGACAGTGCAAAATGAGGTTCAACCCCGAGAAATGCACGTTTGGGGTTAAAGCAGGAAAATTCCTCGGATTCTATCTAACAGAACGAGGGATTGAAGCCAACCCCGACAAGTGTCGGGCGTTCTCCGACCTCCCGACACCAACGTCGAAGAAGTCGATACAAATCATGAACGGCATGTTGACGTCACTATCACGCTTCGTCGCGAAGTCCGCTCAGCACGCCCTCCCTTTCTTCAAACTCCTCCGAAAGGAGGCAGCCTTCGAATGGGCCGAGGAATGCGAACACGCACTTCGCCATCTGAAGCAGAGCCTGTCTCAACCACCCGTGTTGTCTCGACCAGATAACGACGAACCACTATACCTATACTTGGCAGTATCAAACGAAGCCATCAGCGTAGCTCTTGTCCGCGAGACCCCTGACGGGCAGAAACCTGTCTACTTCACGAGCAAAGCCTTACAAGGCCCCGAGAGCAGGTATCAACAGATAGAAAAGGTTGCTCTGGCCCTCGTCAACGCTGCGAGGAGGCTCAGACACTACTTTCTAGCGCACACCATCATCGTGTGAACCGATCAACCGGTGAGGCAACTCCTGGGTCGGCCAGATATGGCGGGCAGAATGCTGAAGTGGTCCCTGGAACTCTCTGAATTCGACATTCAGTACGAGAGCAGGAAGGCCCTGAAAGCACAAGCCTTGGCCGACTTCGTCGCAGAGATGACCACTAACGACATTCCCCCGGGAAAGGAACACAAGTGGACCATCTTCGTCGACGGAGCCTCCAGCTCGTCCGGAAGCGGCGCGGGGATCCTCCTGGAAAACGAAGAAGGGGTGGTAATCGAGCACTCCTTGGTTCTCTCCTTCCCGACATCAAATAACCAGGCAGAATACGAAGCCCTGCTCGTAGGACTGAGATTAGCCGAGGACCTAGGAGCCCGCGAAGTTCAAATTTACACCGACTCCCATCTCGTCGCTTCCCAAGTACAGGGAAGCTACCAGGCCAAAAATGACAACCTCATTGAGTACTTGAACTTAGTCAAAAAACATATGGCAAAGTTCGTACGTGCAGAAATTTCTCATGTTCCCCGCGAGCAAAACACGAGGGCGGACATATTGTCCAAACTCGCGAGCACACGAAAGAAAGGCGGGAATAAATCCGTCATCCAGGAATCTCTGGCACGACCGAGCATCGAACCACCTTCGACTACGATCGAGATCCATGCCATCGGGGACGCCACGTCCTGGATGACCCCAGTTTATAATTTCCTAACAAAGGGAGAACTCCCGTCGAACCAGGCCGAAGCTGCCATAATCAAGCGACGAGCATGTTCCTATGTTGTTCTCGAGCAGAAATTGTACCGAAGAGGATTCTCCATTCCACTCCTGAAATGCATTGACGAGTCCGCCATCCCCGACGTACTGCGGGAGATACACGAAGGGATCAACGCCCAGCACATGGGCGGTAAATCCTTGGCAAGGAAAGCCCTTCAGGCAGGATACTACTGGCCGACGATGCAACAGGACTCCAAAGAACACGTGAAAAAATGTGACAAGTGTCAGAAGCACGGGGATATGCACCTCGCCCCCCCCGCACGAGCTGAACACGTTGTCGTCCCCATGGCCGTTCGCCTGGTGGGGCATGGACATCCTCGGGCCCTTCGTGCAAGGGACATACCAGAACAAATTTCTAATCGTCGCCGTGGATTACTTCACGAAGTGGATCGAGGCCGAGGCACTCGCAAAAATCACCTCACACAACATCCTCCGTTTCTACAAAAGAAACGTGCTCGCCAGGTTCGGAATTCCGCAGGCACTGGTGACCGACAACGGTACCCAGTTCACCGACCACGGATTCCGAGACTTCGTCACCAAACTGGGGACCAAACAACACTTCACGTCGGTCGAACACCCTCAGACCAACGGGCAAGCCGAAGCCGCGAACAGAGTCATCCTCCGAGGGCTCAAACGTCGACTCGGCGAAGCCAAAAGGGGATGGGTCGAGGAGCTCCACAGCGTCCTGTGGGCATACCGCACCACACCCCACTCAACGACTGGGGAAACACCATTCCGACTGACCTACGGCACCGAAGCCGTCATCCCGGTCGAAATCATGGAACCATCCCGACGAACGGAGGAACCCCTCGACGAAGAAATGAATGACGAAGCATTAAGGGATGAACTCGACCTAGTCGAGGAAATCCGATCGGGGGCTGCCCTGCGCGAAGCCGCCCTAAAACAACGAGTGGCTCTACGCCACAACGACAAGGTCATCAAGCGCGAGTTCGAAATAGGTAGCCTGGTACTACGCAGGAACCAGAAAGACTCCCGCGAAGGGAAGTTGGCCGCGAACTGGGAAGGACCTTACCGCGTCCACGGCACCACGGGTACCGGGGCGTACTACCTCGAGCAGTTAGACGGAGAGCCATTACCACGACCCTGGAATGCTGCTAAGCTGAAGCAGTACTACAGTTAGAAACTGTCAACACCTAGGACCCTCGACCAGCAGCACCCGCGCTCGGTCAACAAAGAAAAACGTCCAATTTCATACAAGGCTAAGGTACAAGCCCGACATACGACCAAAATAGCACAGCATCGCGCGGTAAACGGTGACGATCGATAGTGCCCAACATGGACAGCTGTACCGAGCCCCACCGTCATTGTACCCATAAGGCAGAACACCCAGCTCGCGATGGGCAGTTCACGCCAAGGGGGAGTCGTCCCTAACGGGCTCCACGCCCGACTGAGCAACCTCGCTCCGAAATGCCCGACATTCCATCAAGAATAACGGGCCATCTACAAGGGTCAAAAGAAAATCTCTCCCCTCGAGCGCAACACTTAGGTGGTTCTGGCCAATCGAAATAGGGCCGGGAACGCACACAAACAGAGTCGAGCACATTCGCTCGTCAAATCAAAGCCGCTTACGGGCACTCCTCGGGCCCATAACTTAGGCTAAATTCATACAAGCAAGTGATTTCAAACAAGGGCAAAAAATCCAAAATGTAAAACAACATTGATAAAAATGCCCGAAGGCGACAAAACAATAGTAAACCGACCAAGAAGGCCGGCGATGTTCATAACATACAATAAACGGGCACACAGACCCAAAGAATACAAATATCAAGGGCACGCAGGCCCGCTATCCTACTCAGCCTTCCACGGAATCATCATTGCCGGCATCAGGAGAGTCGGGCGGAGGAACGATCACGCCACCCACAACCCGGTGTGTGTGGCCGATACCCTCGGTGACCAGGCCAGGGTTCAGCAAGGAGAGCTGGTCGACCGCAGAATTAAACCCGTCCTCCAGGGCACCGATGCAGTCCACCTCGAGGAGTCGGATGTGGGCGACCAGCTCCACCCGACTCTTCAAAGCTACTATGTCCTCGGGCTCATCTTCGGCAGGTTGCAGGACAGCATTCATTTCCTCGACCTGTTTACCCAAGCGTTCGACTTCGGCCGCCAGGCGATCCCTGTCGGCCCGAAGAAGCTCCCCTTCCTCAGTCAACCTCCCCGACTTCTCCCTTTCCAGGGTCAGCATCTCCCTCTCAGCATCAAGCATCACGGTCTGCTCTCGGAACATCTCCTCGGAGCGTTCCAGAGCGACCTTCAACTTCCGCGAGCTCGCAGTCAGGGCCGCCTTCTCCTGCTCGAGTTCTTCAACACGGGCAGCATCCCCTCCATCCTCAGATAGCACCAAGGCCATCTCGGCCATTTTTACCAGCCCATCCACGCTGGCGGCCAGATACGCCTTCCTTTCCTCTTTACTCATCTTCTTTATGGCCGCAGCCTCATGGGCAACCACTGTCGGAGGGAATCGCTCGAAAAAGCCCGCCTCTTCGAAGCAAGGGGGGAAGGCGAAAGATTTAACAGCACTGGCATCCTCCCCGACAGTCGGACCACCTTCCACGCGGGTCCTCTTCCTCTGCGTCAAAACAGCACTGGGATCAATCTCCTCGACTTCTGGATCCGACCCGGGTCCCGAGCTCGACGCCGAGTCCACCCTCACCGGCTGAGGAGCGTTCGGACTTTGTGGTGGTCCCATTCTCGTCGTCTGCGGGGGCTTCACGACCCTCCTGCCTCGCCTCTGGTCGGTTGATAATTTCAGGAGCCTTTCATGTCGGCTAGCCATCGTACCTGCACGAAATAAAGGAAAAGTCAGTATCGAGCAAACTGCATGAGTAAATGACGAATAAAATTTCAAGCAAACAACCTAACAGGCGGGCAACCTGCCTGTAAGTCGGACACTCCACCAGCGCCTTGGTGTCGATCGGACGGGACTCGAACGTCGGGTAACCGTCTTTGTCCAGGATATCATCCCCTTCCCGCGTAACCCATCGGGCGGGATGAAAACTGTCGACAAACCGGCAAAGAGCGTCGTACGCCCGCTGATCTTCCGAGCACATGTCCCCGACCGCGGTATGGAAATAACCGGTCCCATGCTCATAATGCCGGGACATCCAGTACACCGGGATTTTAGCCCTTCGACCCAACACAGGGCTCCCGTCGTCGCCCACCATCGTCTCCCCGTCATCATCGCTGACCGGCCCCTCCTCCTCGAAAAGGGAATTTAAAGCAGCGTCGGTAACTGGCCGTACCACGAACCACTTATCTTTAAACCCCCTCACGGAGTCCATATACATCTTAAAGAGTCTCTTCGACTGCTTGAGGGAGACCCAGCTATGTTTCCCTCCTCGGGACTGACGCTGCAGGTGAAATATCCGGAAGAAAAGTGGGATGGTCGCCCCGATCCTCAGGTAGCGACACGTCAACTCAAACGCCCGGATGAAGGCGAGAGAGTTTGGGTGCAGCTGGGACGGGGCCAATTCCAAGTGCATAAAGACCGCGGCCTGGAAATCAGTGAATGGCAGCCGCAGCCCTAAGTCTTTAAACGCGATCTCATACATCGCGAGGCTGTAGTTCGGATAAACCGAGCAAATCCTTGCATTGGTCGACGGAAGCATGACCACGAAGTTCTGCTGGAAGTCGGGCTGGTCTTGACCCTCTTCAATGACAATGAATGGATGTCGGTCATCTCGGCTATATATCGACGCTATCCCCCGCGGCTCGACGCCCACCCATTCCAGCAACGGGTCGGTCACGGTATCAATCAGGGTGACCGACTCGTCGGCACTCTGTTCTTCGCGGTCACGACGTCCGGAGGAGCTCGGCTCGTCCGCCATGGTTACCTGCAGAGCACGGGAAACCAGTCAGTTGAGCACGAAGTCCTACGCTCGACAAAACCATGTCGTCCCATACACGACTACACAAGTCCGTTTCCACAAATGGATGCCTCCCCGACTCTCCTGAACCCGGTGTTCTTCCTCAAACCAACTGCGCGGCCACTCTTCAAGCATGTCGACCCGAGGTATGAACATGGCGAGCCGCACTATGAAGCCCACGGCCCTGACCATGAACATACCGGGCACGGTCATGAATTAGGCGCACCGGATCATGAAGACCCCGGGCAGCTCTGAAGTTTTTCACCTAAAACTATGAATGTGCCGGCCACAAACATGCGTTTGCCGGTCCTAGACATGAATATGTCGGGCAAAACACGAGTTTACCGGGCTAACCCCACGCGCACGGTCCTAAAACATCTATAAATTCCAGGAATCATGCATTCTAAACGGAAAAATGAAGAAAGTAGATCACTTACTTGGATCAAAGTGTGGGATTTGACTACGAAATGGAAGAATCTGGGACGGGAAGTCGCAACTGGAGAAAGTGTGGGAGAGCAGCAACAGAGAGAGCACGGAGAGCAGAAAACGTATTATGGGGCCCAAGGTTCCTATTTATAGTGATGACGTGGAATACCAAACGTCACCTCGGGCAACCACGGACTCCATCTCCTCGACGCGCTGCCCCCAACGCAATGATGGCCCTACCCCCATAGGGTGGCGGCACAATTCCCGAAAGATACCTCGTGTGCTCGACCGACGCGCCCGGCAAGGATTCCCCGCGCATCCATCTCCGAGAACGTTTTCGAGCACGACAAGAGGAGGCCCCTCGAAGGGCCCCCACGTCTATCCCGGGCACGAGACCTCAAGAGGGAATAACTTTGGTTCAAGTCATGGCTCCTCGCCAAGGAACCACGACTTGGGGGGCTCCTGTTCTGGACTGGGCCCGACAGGCCCAAAAGCATTACTAAGGACAGGCCCAAAAGCATTACTAAGGCCCAATCCAAAAGGACTTACGGAGGTCCATGCCGGGCAAAGGAGTCACATCTGTGCCCGACATCCTGATGTCCAGCTCGACATCCCGCTATCTAACTCACGCGATGATGTCCAGCTCCACCTCCTGTCGTCCAGCTCGACGCCCTGACGTCCAGCTCGACGTCCCAACGTCCAGCTCGACACCCTGCTGTCCAGCTCGACGTGGGCTCGAGCAACCCAGCTAGGGCAGACTCAGTCCACCGTTCCCCCAACGATACTCCGGAAAGACCGCGTCTTCGTCCGTCCGCACTTCACGCGGGACATCCAGGAAGAGGACCACGTGCGGGTCCCCACTACCCACGTAGAACCTGGCAGTTCCTCCATTGGGCCAAATCCGCCCGGCCCAATGAAGGAACCTTGGCCCAGCGCTAGGGGCTATAAATACCCTCTGCTTCCAGAGGGTCAGGTATTGATCATTCTAACCTCAACTTCTATTATCTGCTCGTACTCCTACTTACTTCAGCATCAGAGTGTCTTGTAGGTACCCCCCCCACCTCGTCAAAAAAGCTTTCTGCTCGGAGCCAGCCGTGACGGTCTAAACCTTCTGATCAGGTCAGATCATAAGGTATTCCTTAAAACACTTACAAACCTTAAAATTAAATACAATTTTAATACAAACGTATTCAATACAATTTTAGTTCACAATTTCATTAAAATTTCCATACAAACTAATTCCATACAATTTCTATACAATTTCAATACAAACGGATTTAATACAAACGGATTCAATACAAATTGATTTGGTACAATTTCAATACAAATTTAATTATTTAATTTACACAAATTGACTTAATTGTATTTAATTTTGATGGTTTGGTTCGTAATATTTCAATACAAATTGATTCAATACAATTTCAATATAAATTTGTTCTATTCAATTTCCAAATACTGATTCAATATAATTTCCAGTTCACCAAGTCTTGTTCATCAAAACAACACACTGCACAAATACGTTACACAAACTGGTTCCATTCCATTCAATTTTCACAAGAAAACATGTTATATGGCTGAGCCTGAAGTGAAAAAACGAAGGCTGACGGAATGGAGCAGTGGCGGAGGAGGAAGGAGACCGACGGACTGCGGTGGCGAAGGGGGGAGACTGAGAGGAGGGAGAAGACCGAGAGGAGGGAGGAAACAGAGTGGCAGAGGCGACGGGAGAAGATGGTCCGACGGAGGGAGGGAGGAGACAGTTCGACAGAGGGCGGACAACGCTTTTTCCTCTTTCTATTTTTGTTCTCTTGTCCACTCTTTTTCCTTTTTAATTTTTTTTTTGCTTTTTTTTAAACTATATATACCCCAAAAAAATTGGACCCGAGCCTGGACATGTGCCCACCCTGACCGGGTCCAAGAACCGCCCCCGACTATTAAAAGACTTATGTGTTTGCATGGGTTGAGCAAAGTCAACAAAATATTAAATAAAAATAATTATATTATATTTAAGAAATGTATATTATAATATTTACGTATGGAATCATGTTCGAGTTTGACTTAATTGCAAAAATTAATAACACACTTATTAGTGTTCATATAATATACATTTAGAATTTTAAAAGAACAAATTAAAATAGTAATTTTTTATGTGAAATTGTTAGCTTTTTTGTTTTCTATGTTTGTACGTGGAGTTTAGGACTAAAAGAAGTATATCATTCTATCTTTCAGTTATGAAACTTTGTCATAGTTTTCTATATACCAAATCATCTTGAGTACATGAGGACGTACACGAGATCCTTCATCTAGCGTGCCTTAAAAAGTGTTTTAGAAACTTCAAATCTATCATGCATAGCTTGCTCTTGATAGAGCATCTTTAGGTGTTAGGTCAAATAGAACGTATCCATGTTTCGTGTTGTTTTGCAATTCAAAGTTCATGGTAGCCAGTATGAGACAGATAGATTTTAAGGTGTCATCAACATGCTTCTTATAAACATATCTTTCAGCCTTAGGAGCATAAGTAAGAGGTTCCTTTTCAGGAACACGTGACTCTAATGCATACAATTGTATCTCATGTTTGAGGACAATCTTCAAGTTTCAGTTTCAATCTATAAAATTTGTCCCTGATAATTTTTCCTTGTTAAGAATTGATTGCAAAATGTTGTTTGAAAAATTTGCTGACATGGTAATCTACTTTTCAAAATTGTGAAGATATAAGTATCATTAAAAACATATTCAATTAGATTTTTAATTAAATATACTATTTTACTCAAATCGAATGACCCTCAACATTTGATTAGAAAATTTTCATTGAAATATTTTATAGTGAATTAAGAACCATATTTCACTTTGTCCAAAATTGATTAATGAAGTAAGTTTGAATGAATAAGAGTTGAAACTTGAAATTGAAAGATTTTTGAAAATGTGATAGTGTTTAGAGGTGGCAAAACGGGTCAGATCCGCTGGGCCGACTCGTTTGGCTCACCATTTTTGGTCGGGTAGACTGAGATTTTTGGTTCGGTGTCTTAAATTGGCCCGCTCCGTCTAACCCGATTTAAAATGGGGAGGGGTGGACCGGGGCAGGTTTTTTGTTAATTTTTTTACTTTGAATTTAAATTGAACAGTGAATCGAGGAGGCCAATCTATTAATTTTTTTCTTTATTGATAAACATTAGAATTTGAATACTTACGTCTAACATCACCATGAATTGAAAAATTTATTTTCATGTTATTTGGCTTACATGGATGGTTGACGGAAGTTGGTTGACAGAAGTTGCAACCATGAAGCTCAATAATTTATGAGATAGAAATTAAAAAAATTAAGAAGTAATGAAACATTAAACTTTTATTTATTATTGTTTAGTGAAATACTACAATTTTTTATATATTTTATTATATAATGACTCTTAAAATTGTGTATTATTATTTGTAAGGTAATGACATATGAAATCAAAAATCAATCAAATATAAAAGTTTGTAAACAAAGTAGTAAATCAAATCGTAAATAAAGTAGTAAATTATTAAAAAACTTATAAATAAATTAGTAAAGTAAACAAAAAAAAAGTTTGGTAGGCCAGTCTGCATACCCGCCAATTTATTAGTAAACGGGGCGGACATGACTTTTAAGCTCAGACACTTAAGTTGATCTGTCCCATCTCGCTTTTGGACGAACTTAATGGGATTGATCTAAATGGGGCGGACAACCCGCTATGCCACCCCCAATAGTGCTCACAACAATGGAGTTGAGAAATTTTCTCTTATTGATGAGGGAGGGAAAAATAATTCTTGTTAATTTAGATTACTAGATTAATATCAATGATATATTAAACAACTCCCAAATATAAATAGAATTAATTTAGATCACTAGATTAAATGAGTTAGCCAAACTCGGTAGCATCCCTAATTGATTTTTTTTTGCAATAACCAGGTATTAAAAAAAATATCGCAAATAACCATATTTCGGAAAAAATTACGCAAATAACCATGTTTCGGATGACTCCCCAAAGGAGGAGCCATCTCACTTGGCGCCTCCACCTAGGGTTTTGCCCTAGGCGCCATCTCACTTGCCGCCTCCTCTCAATTTTAGCAAAGTGAGATGGCGCATGCACTTTAAAAGTGAGAGGAGGCGCCATCTCACTTGGCTCCTAGGGCAAAACTAGGGAAAATGCTATTTTTATAAATAATTTGTCTGTTTCTCCGTCATTTCTCACACTTTCTCGCACTGTTTTGTTATTTTTTACTCTGTTATTTGCTTCATGACATCGCCCATGATTTTTACCAAAGATGATTACATTATCTTCTCCGCCACGAAACCTGCGATGAAAATGAAATTCTGGCACATTCACTCCATGGAGCGTCTGAAGCGGGAGTTGATGCGATAGCTAGATGGAGACATTGCGGAGGGGGGAAAATTCGAAGGATCTAGCGAAGACGAACAACAACCTCACATGCGACAGGAAGACCTAATGTATGGTTGGAGGAAGTCAAAACAGACAGCGATGTAATGTTGATGATGCATGGGTCAGATGAAATTGTGTTAACAGTTGTAATTTCGTAGACGGAATATCGTGTATTTTTCTTGTACGTGCAATATTTATTGTAGCAAATACTGTTAACGAAAAACCCTAATGTTTACAACATAATTAAGGAAAATTTTTATGTATTACAATTTTTATGTGGTCAAGGAAGACGCCTGATTCAGACAATTTTTGCGATTGTGTCCGACCTGACGGCATAAACCATACTTTCTTTCCAGCTTGTCAAGTTCGTCCATTTCTGTTGTGATGCGCTTACTTTTGGGACGACCCTTCTTGTTCCTTCGCATTTGGTCATTGTGCCACACTATTTCGCCGTTGTATGCAGGCCAATAATCTGGTTTTGCTACCAAAGGAAAGCTGTTGTTGTAAACGTTGAGCAACATTTCAGATTTGTAAATGTGTGACAGAAGTTGCAGCGCGTCTTGATGGGTATAAGCACAAGCGGCAACGACATGAGAGCAAGGCATACGAAATGCTTGAAACTTGCCACAATCGCACCGACGAGAAGGTAGTATTACCCTATATTCTTGTCTTGGCAGGCCTTTGTTGTGGTCGATTGTTTCTTTCACAATGAAGTTGTGGCTGTGTCGGTCAAATCGTATAACCATATGAGTGTTGGCTTTGGCACTTTCTGCCTTAATGTACTTCATGCAGCTTTCACTCCATAGTTATCCAGATTGCAACACTGTATTCCATATTTCACCTCTTTTGGCAAACAACGAAGCCATCCTAAAATACATATATTTTACCAATTCAGTAATCGGGAGGTTTCGTATGCCTTTAAATACCCCATTCATCGATTCAATAAGATTCATTATCATGTGCCCCCATCTTTGGCCATTGTCGTATGACCTAGTCCATTTTTCCACCGGAATATTGTCGATCCACCTACCGGCTTCCAGATTTGACAAACAGATCTCGTTGCGGTAATATTTGAATGTGGGTTGTGTCAATGCATATTCTGCATTCATAACCGCTTTCCTTAGTGTTTTGTCCTTGATCTCCCTCGTGAAATTCTGGACAATATGCCTAACGCAATAGACATGCGTAGAAGGAGGGTCATGCCAACCGTTTGCAGGATTATTGTAGGCACTTTCAATGGAGGCATGTCTATCAGAGATCAAACAGAAATCTGATTGAGGAGCCACGTGTGTTCGCAGGTTTTTCAGAAAAAAAGCTCCAAGCACCACGGTCTCCCCCTCGACTAGGGCAAAGGCAATGGGGAAAATGTTGTTGTTGCCATCTTGTGCAACTGCCATCAGTAGCGTGCCTTTGTATTTCCCATACAACCAAGTCCCATCAATTTGTATAATTGGTTTGCATGATGCAAACCCTGTGATGCAAGGTTGAAATGCCCAAAACACTCGACTGAATATTCCGTTGCCGTTTAGTTGACTACCATCTTGGGCGTATGCTGACACTGTTTCCAGAATGTAAACAGTACCCGGAGAATAAGTCTTGAGTGCATTCAGGCTGCCACCTAGCCTGCGCCTACTCTGCACCTACACTGTAACTTGTAAGTCTCCTCCCATCACCTCCAATAGTGTTACATGCATTCAAGCATGGCATCCCAAAGGCTGTCACGTAGCCTGCACCTACTCTGCAACCAATGACACCTCTTATTCGCTAATGGGGATGGCGACACCTTTCATTTTTGTACTCTTTCGCCAAGTCCAATGGCGCCTCCCTTACTGTCCAATCGTGTCACATGCATGCAGATATGTAACCCCCTAGGCTGCCACCTAGCCTGCGCCTACTCTGCACCTACACTGTAACTTGTAAGTCTCATCCCATCACCTCTAATAGTGTTACATGCATTCAGGCATGGCATCCCAAAGGCTGTCACATAGCCTGCACCTACTCTGTAACCAATGACACCTCTTATTCGCCAATGGGGATGGCGACACCTTTCATTTTTGTACTCTTTCGCCAAGTCCAATGGCGCCTCCCTTACTGTCCAATCGTGTTACATGCATGCAGATATGTAACCCCCTAGGCTGCCACTTAGCCTGTGCCTACTCTGCACCTACACTGTAACTTGTAAGTCTCCTCCCATCACCTCCAATAGTGTTACATGCATTCAGGCATGGCATCCCAAAGGCTGTCACGTAGCCTGCGCCTACTCTACAACCAATGACACCTCTTATTCGCCAATGGGGATGACGACACCTTTTATTTTTGTACTCTTTCGCCAAGTCCAATGGCGCCTCCCTTATTGTCCAATCGTGTTACATGCATGCAGATATGTAACCCCCTAGTCTACCACCTAGCCTACGCCTACTATGCACCTACACTGTAACTTGTAACTCTCCTCCAATCACCTCCAATAGTGTTACATGCATTCAGGCATGGCATCCCAAAGGCTGTCACGTAGCCTGCGCCTACTCTGCAACCAATGACACCTCTTATTCGCCAATGGGGATGGCGACACCTTTTATTTTTGTACTCTTTCGCCAAGTCCAATGGCGCCTCCGTTACTGTCCAATCGTGTTACATGCATGCAAATATGTAACCACCTAGGCTGCCACCTAGCCTGCGCCTACTCTGCACCTACACTGTAACTTGTAAGTCTCCTCCCATCACCTCCAATAGTGTTACATGCATTCAGGCATGACATCCCAAAGGCTGTCACGTAGCCTGCGCCTACTCTGCAACCAATGACACCTCTTATTCGCCAATGGGGATGAAGACACCTTTCATTTTTGTACTCTTTCGCCAAGTTCAATGGCGCCTCCCTTACTGTCCAATCGTGTTACATGCATGCAGATATGTAACCCCTAGGCTGCCACCTAGCATGCGCCTACTCTGCACGTACACTGTAACTTGTAAGTCTCCTTCCATCACCTCCAATAGTGTTACATGCATTCAGGCATGGCATCCCAAAGGCTGTCATGTAGCCTGCGCCTACTCTGCAACCAATGACACCTCTTATTCGCCAATGGGGATGGCGACACCTTTCATTTTTGTACTCTTTAGCCAAGTCCAATGGCGCCTCCCTTACTGTCCAATCGTGTTACATGCATGCAGATATGTAACCCCCTAGGCTGCCACCTAGCTTGCGCCTACTCTGCACCTACACTATAACTTGTAAGTCTCCTCCCATCACCTCCAATAGTGTTACATGCATTCAGGCATGGCCTCCCAAAGGCTATCATGTAGCCCGCGCCTACTCTACAACCAATGACACCTCTTATTCGCCAATGGGGATGGCGACACCTTTCATTTTTGTACTCTTTCGCCAAGTCCAATGGCGCCTCCCTTACTGTCCAATCGTGTTACATGCATGCAGATATGTAACCCCCTAGGCTGCCACCTGGCCTGCGCTTACTCTGCACCTACACTGTAACTTGTAAGTCTCCTCCCATCACCTCCAATAGTGTTACATGCATTCAGGCATGGCATCCCAAAGGCTGTCACGTAGCCTACACCTACTCTGCAACCAATGACACCTCTTATTCGCCAATGGGGATGGCGACACCTTTCATTTTTGTACTCTTTCGCTAAGTCCAATGGCACCTCCCTTAATGTCCAATCGTGTTACATGCACGCAGATATGTAACCCCCTAGGCTGCCACCTAGCCTGCGCCTACTCTGCAAGAGTGACACTTCTCATGCATGCATGCACCAGCTACCACCTCACTTACTGTATGAATTTTTTTGCCTATAAATACATACCATATCATACTCCTCTCACACCCACACTCGTCTCACTCTGTGATACGAAGTCTTTCATAATCTCTTATACTTTCTAAGTCTTTCATAATCTCAGGCATTTTCAACAATGGCTCTTCTAATAATGGGCGATTCTCACAGAGGAACAAGGGACATCATTGCCGCATTTGTAAGTTTCTATTTTGGTTATACATTTTTTAGACTTCAGGTAATACTTTGTTCATCTTACTTAATCTTACACCTTTTACATTATTAACTCAAGATACCAAAAGATTCAGAATCCGGTCTCACAACTACCTGGCTCCCGACCCATTTATCGTACCATATCTGGAATATGCAAGTTTCAGACATGTTATAAAGATCTCTAACTGCACAATTGATTCGAAGTTTATTCTTGCAATGTTGGAAAGGTGGAGACCAGAGACCCATACATTTCACCTACCAATAGGTGAATGTACCGTCACGCTAGAGGATGTGTACATGTTACTGGGTCTCCCTGTCGACGGTAAGGCCGTTAACCGGTCGGTTCAGCAACCTAATTCTCAGTGTGAAGAGTTGTTGGGCAGGGATATGGTTGAAGGTGGTGGTGCGAGAGGTCAGGGTATACTACTCACTGAGCTTAAAAATCATTATGCAAGTTTGGAATTAAACAAAAATTCCTCCGAGCAAGACAGGGTAGTAAAAGCCAGAACTTATCTAATGATACTATTTGGAACCTTTTTATTTCTCGAAAGTACGGGAAATAGTGTAAATTTTATGTATTTACATTTACTTAGAGATTTTGAAAAAACAAGAAAGTATAGTTGGGGTTCTGCAGTTTTAGCCCAACTATACAGTTCCTTGTGCAAAAATGCAGTCAAGGAAAAATGTACATTTTATGGTTGCGCTTTTTTACTACAAGCCTGGGGTTGGTGGAGGATGGTGTCCTTAAACTCCGTCAACAACAACACTTTCATTTTCCCGTACGCAAAAAAGTAAGTCATCAAGTTATATCATTTATTACTATTCATCTCTTCACCAAATATATGCTAAAAATAAAATGTTTTTCATTTCCTTTAGGTATTGCGTGAGGGGTATGGATTACGGCAATAATCCAAGATTCAATGTCGCACTATACCACAACCTGTTGGATCACCTAGGCCTGGATGATGTACGTTGTACCTTTAAACTTTTCTTCATTTAAATTATTTATATATTACGTTTTCATTAACCTGACTTAATTTTTTTCACAGTTTGTCTGGAGACCATATTTGGGTTTGGGCCATGAACCAAACCCCGAGGATGAAGCAATTTGGAGCGCCAAGACTGCAATCATACGGTTCAATATTATGGAGATGCACCACAGCGACCGTGTGAAGATGCAGTTCGGAATGTATCAAGAGATACCAAGTGATCCGACTTGTTTGTCCCTGTGGCATCTCAAAAGGGTCGAAGCCTAGTGGAGTCTTACCAAATGGAAAGACTTTTCTCCAGAATGGTGTAAGATGTGGCAGAGGCGTCACCGATATGTCTTGAAATTCCCAGTTTTCCTCAATCATGGTAATATGCGACACACGGATCAATATTTATCTTGGTACAGGTCGGTTAGTAACCCTGAAATGCACATGTCTCATCCAAGGTATTTGGTTGAACCACGGACACAATGGGCACAACCCTCATTTCCCCAACAACAAACCCAACACACATCAACCTCCCACCAACCCCCCAGACGAAACAGAACCACAAACACCCAACCACAATCCCCACCACAACACAATTACACTCAAATTCCCCACAACCAACCACAATCACCACCTCAGTACCAATACCCCCATATGCCTCACACCCAACCACAATACCAATCACAATACCAACACACCCGCATACCCTACACACAATTTCAGTCTTCCGTATATCCCAATACGGGCCCCTCAACATCCAGCCTTAGCCCTGATCCGGGAATGTCGGAAGATTATGAACCAACCGACCCAACTTACCATCAACCACAGTATCACCAAACCACCAAACATCCTCAATACCAAACACCCCAAGATCCATTCCCTTTCTACCCCTCGTACTCAGACAATCAATGCTACAGACCCACCATGGAACCCCACCCACCGCCAACACGACCAAACTTTGAGGGTATGGGTAACCGACTGTACCAAAGTGGATCTTCTAGATATGGAGATCTGACTGATTTCATGGACCCGGAACGCATTGACTTCGCTGGGCCATCAACCCTACCACAACAGGAAACGCGACGACACCCAGCACGGGAAAGGTGAGGACGAGGATGCGGAATCGGGGGTCATTACCGGGTTTCGGGGGATCACTGATTTATCTATTTTTTTAATTTGCTTTTGTAATGTAATACATATGGATATAATTATTATTTTTTTAAATAAAAAGTCAATTTTGTTGATCCTGTATCCAATATGCAACGCACCGGACCGAAAAAAAACGCGAAATTTGCCTTAGAATTGCACTTAGGCGCCATCTCACTTGGCTTAGGGCATGCCCTAAGCACCTAGGCGCCAAGTGAGATGGCGCCTCCCCTTAAATAATGGGTGTAGGCGCCAAGTGAGATGGCTCCTCCTTTGGGGAGTCATCTGAAACATGGTTATTTGCGAATTTTTTTTAATACATGGTTATTCAAAAAAAAATTCTCCCTAACTCATTTATTTTGTTAGGGATGATTTGCAAATTAGAAATGTTGAGAACATTACTTAATTTTTTTAAAATTCTAAAATATTTAATTGGTTAACTTTTTTTAGTTTATTGGTATAGAAAGTGTAGTTCAGGCTTTTTAAGAGTTTTGGTGTGAGAAGTCTAAGGTTATGTTTGGATTGATGGAACATAATGAAGCAGAGTGGAATGAAACATAACATAGTGGAATTGAGCGGGGCAGAATAAAATATAGATCCTACTCCATTGTTTGGTTATTTTATTAAAAACATCTCACTCCATCACATACATCCTAAATAAGATCATCCAGAGTTCCCCCTATAATGAACATACAATTAAGGTTTTAGAGGCTAAGCACTTGTACTGACCACCTTCCTCCATGTCGATCACCTTGTTCTCAAAAGCTCCCCTGTTGGATGATGTAGATACTATCTTCAAATCATTAAATCATTTCCCAAGGAAACTTCATGTGGTAGAGATGGTTTGCATGCTCAACATTTATTAGGCGCCGCTGTACCCCAAAATTTACCCTCCCTTTTTCTCAAGACATTTCTTACAAAAATGCTCAAATGCTCAAGGATTCTCAAGAGTTGATCAAACAAGCTCACCTCCTAAGCACTGGGTCCACAACTAGGGTTTTGATTTTATCAAGTAAAATTGGAGTTATAATGCCTCAAGTGACTTTCACAGTTCATCATAGGTCTCTAAGAACACTCATACCAAGTTTCAAGTCTTACATCACAAATTTGCTTAGTCAATTGCTCAGATGAATGAAAATCAGTTGTATTGGGTAAAAAGTCAACCGTAGTCAATAGTCAAACTTCAATATTTTTGGTCAATATCAACATTTTGAAGTCATATTCCTCATTTGATCAAGGGTTGATCATAATTCCTCAAGAAAAGTCCTCAGTCCACCAAAGGGACAAAATTGTCAAAATTAGGATTTTGACTGAGAATGATTGATCATTGACTTTTGACCTAGTACATGACCCAATGATTTGAAGCATGGTATCAAGGGATCAAATATAATATCTTGACCTAATCACATGGTTCAAAAAATTTCTAAATATCAAGTGATTGATAGTTGAAATTTGAAGCAATTGATGAAAAGTCAATTGTCACACAAAAGTCAAACTTTGACTTTTTGGTCAACTTTGAACTTCAAAGATCAAGAGTCATCAAAATATTCAAATTTATCAAGCTTGATCATCAAGAATCAACAAAGTCAACAAAAGTAAAAGATAGAAATCTTCTAATACTTAGAAATTTTTCCAAGTGTTAATGCTTTGTTCTTAATAAATTCACTACTTCATGACTATTTTTCACTAAGATGCAAGATGATTCAAGGAAAACTTTCAACATAAAATTTGTAGAGCATGATGAATTCTACAACTTTGTCCTTGATGGATGATCTTTAAAAAGTGCTTAATTTGAGAGATATAAGCCCATGAAGTTGTGACATTTTTATCTAATACTTAGTAAAATTTTCAACAAGTTTTGGTCAGTTTTTCATCACCACTTCTTGGCAAATTTTCACCAAGTTCCCATTTAATTTAGTCAAAATGGTCAACACGAAAGTTGTAAACAATGTTTCAAGCTTTCCAAAATGTCCAAGAACAAATTTTTATCATGCTTGATCTAGGAGATTCAAACAGATGAAGTTGGGCATCCATTCTTGAATTATATGTCATATTTGTGAAGAACTCAAGAACAAATTTCCATGCCATGCTGCATAATCTTGTTTTGCAAGCCTCTTAACCTCTAAATCTATCCATAATCAGATGATTGCACAAACTTTTGAGCCATTATCCACTTGATTCAAGCTTTGTCGAAGACAATTTTCCATTTTTGGCACAAAGTTACCATTTCCATTCTTGTAAAGCATGCTTTATCACAAAGTCCACTCTCCTTGAGCCTCTAACTTGTTCCTTATACACACACTCCCCACAAAAGCCAGAAGAAACATGTTTAAAGCCTCTAACTACTCTAGATTTCCTTGTACTTAACATTGGAACCATGTTCTTTAAATTTGCTTCATTTACAATCCAACCAAACCATAAATCTTCAACTTACAAACCCGTTGTTCTCCTTCCCTCCAGCCTTTCCCTATAAATAGAAGATCATTTTGCAAGCCATAACACGAGTTCATAAGCCCTTAAACCCCCTCAATCACTCCCAGAGTCAGAATTGCCTTAAAACTCCATTTTGTTGTCATTTCTGACCTTGAACATCAAACACCTAATCCACTCGTGCGTTTTCATTCTACATCACCCACAAGGCTTCTATAACTCATATAGAAGCTACTCAAACACCTGCTATACCACTGTAACATCATTTTCATCATCCTCCATTTTCAAAAATAGAGCTCTACAACTTGACTTGTCCAGAAGAATTGAGGCACTCTCAATCCAAAGTAAGCATTGCAATAGCTTCCTAGGAGTCCAGTGAAGCTATTCAGATTATCACAACATCTCCAGGAGTGGTCTAACTCCAAACTCGATTCTCACTTCAGAGGTAAGTTTTTCTAACTTTGAAATTCTTATGCAAGCATCATTTGCCTTCGATTTCAAAAGATAAAATGTAGATATAATGTCTATGAAGCTAACCACGTCCTTACTTTTCATTTATATCATCTGTGTGATGAGAATTTTGAAACTGAAATTTCTGAGATTTTAGGGTTCAGTTTGGTACCAAGTAAAATTCTCACTCATCTTTGATTTATAGCTTTTGAAAGTTATATGGTTGAATTCGTGAGGAAATTCTGAGCAAGTTTCATGTTTACATCTTTCAATTTGGTTGAGAAATGAGCATTTTCAGAAATTCAAAAATGTGTTCATGGTTACTGGCATGAGGAAGAAGATGAAGTCCATTCAGAAACAAGTTTATAATATATTGAGTGGTTTGTGTATAAACTACCGGGTGTATCACCACCCCAGTGGTTAAAGCACTCGCTTGTTTACCTTAGGGACCTGGGTTCGAGCCCAGCGGTACCCTTTTAATTTTCACATATTTATTTCTTTGAGATCATGTACAGGCCATTCCAACGCGTATACCACGCACATCTCATCATCACCATTTAATCTCCACATGGACAGATCCGACGCCCAGATGAACAAGCACATGATACACTTTCAAAAGGCCAACCTCACTGAATCATCTAGTGCATGGGCTCAGTTATTCTGGGCCTTTTTGTTTTTGCTTGATAAACACCCCCATTTTACTTGATTTCCTTATTTCTTTTCAGACAATTTTTTTTGGGCTTAGCCCTCTTGGCCTAGTGCCCTAATTTCTTGCCTCACCCCTCTTTTATTTTCTAACCCGTGGCCAATCTTTTTATTTCTTCATATTTTATTTACTTTTATTTATTTATTTCATTTAATTAAAATACAAAAATATGATTTTTTATATAAAATTTAGATTTAGATTTTTTTTTAAATTAGTTAATTTAATTTTTGACAAAAATTAATTTATTTTAGTCACTTTGATTTTGTTAAAATTAGGTTATACTTCAAATATATTTTCTAAATAAAACTTTAAAATTATTTTCTAAATACTTATAATTCTATAGACTTTAATAATTTAATTTTGATAATAAAAGACTATTTTAATTTTCTTGTAAATAATTAATTTGTAAAATAGAATTAGGTCTAATTTTTTTATCTCACATCTCAAATACTTTCTAAACAAAGAAACAACAAAACCTTTTTTAATACTTAGGAATTTGTTAGGGTTTTTAAACATTTCCCCCTTTTTCATCATCTCCGTGCATTTGCTTATTTTTCACACCATTATCTTCATAGTTATGTAATTGCTTATGTATTTTAATAGTTTAATTAAGGTTTATTGCTTTCCTCCCCATTCACGAATTTGTATCCCCCATTCCCAAAACATTGTAATAGCGTAAGACATTTGATTTCCGCAATTTACTGCTTTCCTTATTACTGTTAGTAATTAGGATTTATATGACAAGATTAAAATCAATCATAACAAAACCCTAATTCAAGATAAAAATATTGAATCAAACACACTTTCCATACATACACCTCTAGGGTTAACCTCACTTGTTGCCTCAGATATAAACAGTCATGTCCCTCAAACGTGAGATACTTTAGCAAAGACCCTCGTATAAAAGATCGTAGTCCCTCGATGACCCTTCGATGTTGCCTTCGGTGAATGATCTTAGTCCCTTATGAAAATTTCTAAAGCATCCTACAAGTTGCCTTCCATGACTGTACGATGACCCACGCCTGTCCCTCACATCCAATGATAGGGCTTCCTACTAACTAATGGTATGATATCACCATATAAAGGAGTAGGAAAAGAATAAAGACTTTTTGAGTAGGTAGAGCGCTCGTAATTGCTTGCTCACAAACTAAACCAATTTCCACACCTCACACTTTCAAAACAACTATCTTTAAAACACTTTTCAAAACAAACATTTTGTATACATTCTCAATGATACGAGAATCATTACAAAAGTTCCCTACATTGGCATTTTTCAAAAACATATTTCCAAAACAACACTTCCTTTCACAAGTATTTTCAAAACAAACATTTTGTATACATTCTCAACGATACGAGAATCATTGCAAAATTGCCATACTTAGGCATTGTCATACGACAAGAGAACTAACTCGGGTGTTATTTGCGTTTTATCACAAATGTTGCGGATAGCAAGAGTGGTCACCGAATTTTCTTTTATCTAGTAAAGGAAAGGGTGAAAAGAACAGGAAAGACCTTTCGAGATATTTTCTTGAGTTCGAGGGGTAGGTTATGAAAAGGGAAGGTGTTAGCACCCTTTTCATCCATAGTTATCTACGGGCTCTTAGTTGCTTGCTAGATCACTTTAAAAAATGCTTTGTTTGAAATGTGTTTGTGGTGGGTTTTTGAAAGTATTTTGAAAACGCCTTTGTTTCGACAAACTTTGTAATGATTCTCGTCTCTATAAGAATGTATACAAAGTGTTGGTTTTGAAAATAGTTCAAAGAGATGTTTGTTTTTGAAGGTGTTTTGAAAGTGTAAGTGTGAAAATGGTTTTGATTTGTGAGCAAGCAACTACGAGCGTCCTACCTACTCAAAAGGTCTTTGTTCTTTTCCTCCTCCTTTAGATGTTGTTATCTTACCATTGATTGGTAATAATCCCCATCATTGGATGTGAAAGGACGGGTGTGGGTCAATCGTATAGTCATAGAAAGCAACTAATGAGACGCTTTTAGCAATTTTTGTAAGGGACTAGATCGTTTACCGAAGGCAACATCGAGGGACTATGATCTTTTTTATTGAGGGTCTTTTCTAAAACGCCCATATTCGAGGGACATGAATATTTTCCGAGGCGATAGGCGAGGTTACCCTAGAGGTGCACGTGTGAATAGTGTATTTGATTGCATGCATTTTTGTCTTTTAGATTAGGGTTTTCTAGTGGTTGATTTTGTCTTGCCATACACACCCTAATTACTAACAATTTATATCAAAGCGGTAAATTGCGAAAATTAAAATCCTAAGCTATTACATCATTAGGGGAGTGGGGGTACAATTTACAAATGGGGATGAAGTAGAAATTTGAATATTACAACCATATCAAATAATAATGAAGACAATGTAAAAACAGTGTAAAATAAAGGAAAAATTTCATTTTTAAGTGTTATGTGTCGACACATGCTTCTATGCATCGACACATAACTTTCCTTGCTCCTGTAAAACCAAACTAACTCAGTATGAGTGGATGCATAATAGGATGTATCGACTCATTTCCTATTTGTGTCGACACATACGCGTTTTGTGTTGACCCATGCACCTTTCATCCTTCTGTTTTGGGGTCTGGATAACAGTATGATTCGACGCATAAGGCTATGTGTCGACTCATACCCTGTTTTTTCACTAGAATGAGTCGACCCAAGTGGGTATGTGTCGAATCATGCTGCAGTTTTTTGCCTTAAACATTGTTTTATTGTCTGTGCAGGTCAGTTTACAACATATGATTGATAAACATAAACAACAACCAAATGGTTAGCTCAAAGGGGGTAACGATTACTACATTTCATCTTCAAAAACAAATCATTAATGATGTATGAAAAAAAATGCAAAGTCAAGAAGACTTACCTTAATATTGTACTTGGTGTTTTAAGTTTGAATACTTTTCAAGATGTTGTGATGGCTCCAATGAATCTCCAGGAAGTTGTTCCAAACTGTTGAATCACACTAAATCATTCAACTTGTACAATACTGTTTTTATGTTTGGAGGGTGAAGATGATGGCACTACAGGGACTGTTTTTATGTTTGAACAATCTCTATGTGATAAGGTGTTTGGTTTATGGGAGAGTTTATAAGATGGAATAATATATTGAGGTTCTGTTTTGAATGAAAGTAGAGCTGTTTTTTTTTAATGAGCAAAGGTTACAAAGAATGCTGTTTTTTCTGTTAAAAACTCTCTATTCTCTCTCTCCAAAAGCCCCCTTTATGTGTTGTGAAAACAGTGTATTTATAGAGGAAGTTTTGCTGGGATTTTGGGTGGGAAAAAATAACAATTTGAACAGTTTGGGTATGCTGCATCATTGCCTTTTAGATGCAACTCTCATAGGAAAATTTGATGCAAACATGGGGCTGAGATAATGCAGACTTGGACTGGGTTGGTAGTAGCATAACAAGGCTATTTTTTGCAACAGTTTTGGAGTGTTGTGGCAGCTTGGTGTAGAGCTGTTTTATGGCAGTATGGAAGACTGTCTTTTGACATGGTTTTGGGCTGTTATGTGGGTAACACAACAGGCTTGGAGAGCATTATTTATAGCATGATATAAAATTTGGTTTGTGGACCAATTTATGCAGATTGTAACAAAGACAAAGCATGTTTCTGGGCAACATAATGGCAAGGTTTGAGTCAAAGGGAAAGAGTTCAAACAAGACCAAACTTAGGATTTGTAATCTTGCAAAAATGCCACTTTGTTATAGCTTGTATTATTTGTAACATCTTGAATTACTTTGAATTGTAATGAAAAGATGTCATGAAGCAATGAAATTAACAAGTATAGAAAATACTTAGACAAATTTCCAAGTCTTGCAAAGTTGGATTTTTGATGATCAAATTTCATATTTTGGATGTCTTGATTAAATGTGATTTTTGGGACTCAATTTTGGTCAAAAATTCAAAGTTTGACTTTTTAGTATACAATTGACTTTTTCCACCAGTTGACTGAATTTCGTCTATCAATCCGATGATCTCAGGAGATGAATTGAAATATTCGATTAGGTCAAAATGACGCGCTCGAACCTTGGAGATCATGCTTCTAACCCATAAGTCAGGTATTAGCTCAAAAATCAGAGTTCGGTCATTTTCAGTCAAAACCCTAATTTTGCCCATTTTGCCCTTTTGATAATTTGAATGACTTTCTTGGAAAATTGTGATCCAAGACTTGAAACTTGACAGAAGTAATCCTGAGGGTCCATAATGATCCATGAAATTTATTTGAAACATTAGAAATCCGACTGCATTTGTACAAACTCAAACCCTAATTTGAGGCATCAGTGTTGAGGAGATTGTTTAACCTAGTCGATACTTGCGCAAACTTGAGGCATTGAAGATATTTGTAGGAAATATCTTGAGAAATGAGAGGGCAAGTTTTAGGGTAAAACATTTGCCCCTATTTAATCTTCTTAAACCTGAAGAGTTAGATCGGCGAGTCCGCCATTCGTGACTTGAAGGTGGACGATGATTGAACACTAGAGTGCCCATAAATTTGCACTCGATGATGTGGTGGTTGATTGTGTCGGGAATGGGCTTAAAGATGCCATTTGGAGAGGTGATAGGGAGTCATTGGAGATGGGCTTAAAGATGCCATCCAGAGTGACAGTTGGTAGAAATTGGAAGAAGTGTCAGAATAAATCTTTGGTCGATTTATATTGAAATGATAGATGTCTTAAAGGAAGTGTTTATCATGTAGATAGTCGCCCCGTCTTGTTTCACGAATTGATCTACAATCAATTTGTTGGTAAACTCATCTTGTTTCGAGAGTTTATGCCATTGGTGATAAAGATAGTCGCCCCATCCTATTTCGGGAATTAATCTTTATCTAACCAAAGAGAAAGAAAGATAGTTTCCATGTCCTGTTTCGAGAGTTAATCTTAAATCTGCTCATGTAGATACTTGTCCTGTCTTGTTTCAGATATTAATATACAATTAGTTGTTCACATATAGTTATCCTGTCTTGTTTTAGGTATTAATCCGAAACCTGGTTTTTGTTGGTCGTAGAGATAGTTGCCATGGCTTGTCTCAGGAATTAGTCTCTAGCCTTAGAGAAAGAAAGATAGTTTCCCCGTCTTGTTTCGGGAGTTAATCTTCAATCTGATCATGTAGACAGTTGTCCTATCTTGTTTCAGGTATTAATCTATAATCAGTTGCTCACAGATAGTTGTCCTGCCTTATTTCAGGTATTAATCTGAAACTTGTTGAAAATTGATGATGATATTTGCTTGTTGATCTTTCCTGAAAAGGTAGAGAATTAGCTGTATGCAATGTCATGATGCACGACATACATTGTGTAATGATGTTGTCAAAATAAATGAGATTGTGCTATATGTATTTTGTATGCATATGCTATGATGTTTGTAAAGTAATGTATGAATGCAATATATGAACTGATTAGTTGTTCGTTGTAGCATCGTTGAATTGAGGGAAAATAAATCCTTGACTGCTGTTGGGGATGAAGAATGTGATTCTTCAATATTTGTTGAAGTTAAATTGCTGGGAGATGGATTTTCGTGGCTAGAGAAATAAAATATATTGGGGGAAGAAAGCTCGGTAAACCGCTTGGGTATTTTTAAGAAGCCCTGTTGGGGAACCCAAGAAGTTTATGAACCATGTTGTGGAATTCTTCAAGATGCTGGGGAGATGATTGGAGATTCTTGCTTTGCGGGGGATATCTGAATCTCTGACATCAATAGGTTGTATGCTAGAGATATGGCAGTGACTTCGCGAGAGGATGTCTCTGTATCTATTATGGGATGTATTTGCGGGGATTCGCAGACGACTTTTTAGACACTGTCCTGTTTCTTAAAGCCATTAATAACTGTCTTTTTGTTTTTTATGTGTGTATTTGTAAACGGTGATTATATTCAAATGCATATGTTAAAAATAATCATTGGAAATTTTTGCAAAACAAAACAGAAAAATAAAAACAAATAGTTTATGTACTTTCAAAGAGATAGCTTTTGTATTAATCTGAAGAAATTTGCCCATAACAGGCGTTTTTTGTACAAGGAGACAGACATCCTAATAAGAGAATGTCGTCGTAAGAATGAAAATTATATAAAGCAGTATGTAAAGGAAAACAACTATGTGAAATGATCCCATTGGGTTCCTATTCTTCTATTGCCTTTATATCTTTGAGCGTCTCATCACTTTGCTGCTTGACCGAAGCTGACTGAATTGATTAGTACCATTTGAATTTGACACTTGATACCGAAGTCTGTCTATGAGGTGATCCAACGAGACATAATTGTATGCTTTCAATCCCTAACTTCTTCTTGGATAACACTTTTGGGTTTTGAGTTCACCAGGATACCCTTTTTTGCCCAATCCGCCTTTTCAGGTTTTCGACTTGCCGGGTGTACAGATTTTTCATATATATATATATATATATATATATATATATATATATCCCTAACTTTTACCCGAACCCTTTTGGTTCACCGGGATGCCCTTATTTTTGCCTAGGCCAATTAACCTAGCGGGTCTGTTTATGCGTAGTATCTTTTAACTATGTCCATGTTTATAGGATGCAGAAGGTCATCATCGTCCATAGTGGTTAATATCATGGCTCCACGAGAAAATATGTTCTTGATCACAAATGGTCCCTCGTATGTGGGAGTCCATTTGCCCCTGGGATCACCTTGTGGCAGGATAATACGCTTGATTACTAGGTCACCAACTTTATATTCTAACATATCTTGTTAAAAGCTTTGATCATATGTTTCTGGTACATCTGACCATGACAAACAGCTGCTAGCCTTTTCTCGTCAATCAGGTTCAATTGGTCAAGTCGAGTCTGAACCCATTCGTCTTCATTCAAACCCGCATCCTTCATGATTCTCAAGGAAGGGGTCTGGACTTCGATGGGTAGGATAACTTCCATATCATATACCAGAGAGAAATGAGTTATCCTTGTTGATGTGCATATTGAGGTATGGTAACCATGAAGAGCGAATGGTAACATCTCGTGCCAGTCTTTGTATGTCATTGTCATCTTCTGTATGATCTTCTTGATGTTTTTATTGGCGGTTGTTGTACCCCAAAATTTACCCTCCCATTTTTCATAGAAGACACAACCCTAGGGTTTCTCGGATATTCAAGTTGGTTCAGAAATCGACCAGACAGATTCTCTTCTGTGGCAGTAAACCAACAATTAGGGTTTTTCTTGTAATCCTCAAAAGAAAATGAGTTCTCAAAAATTCAATTGGCTTTCATAGGTATTCATGCTTCCTCAAGTTTACTGAAAAGGTTAATGTTTGTTCTCAGAGCATGATTTGTTTGGGATAAGAGATGGAGGTTAAGACTGTCATTTGGGACAACCATGATTTTGATCCAAATTGACCAGATGATTTACGTCCTTAAAACTTTTGTTTGGTTAGGAAATGGAATATTCAGTGCATGTTTGTTTGAAATGCAGTTACAGAATTATTGGGATTACTTGGAATTTAAGTTACCAGACTGGAGTATTTTGTTTCAAGTATCTAGATTGGGAATTTCAAAAATCAAATAGGAGGCGAAGAGAAATTACAAGTTGTTGTTGATAAAGGATTTCAAGTTATTCAAGGGACACCAGAATATTTCATGCTACAACTCAAGATTTTTTTCAATTTCAAACGTTGTTACAAAACAATTTATTCTTTTAAATACTCTATGTTTAAATACAACTATTGGGTACAATACAAGAATGATTTTTCTAAATTTACAAAGAAAATCCAAATGTTTGATTGGCCTAGGAGAATTATTCTATGCCTAAGCTTGTCTGAAGATTGAAGTCGTATCAAATTATTTTGTTCATCTCCAAAGACCTCCATGCTTGCCACAAATTTCTTGCCTTCCTTGCTTTGTCATATCCATTTTGCCCATATGAAAACAAGAAAAGAAAAATGGTTAGTGCAAATTATTTGGGCATGAATAAAATTTTCCAAAAAAAAATATTCATCATTAAGGTTTGCAAAAATGGAATCAGAATGCCATTTTATTTCATCACAATCTATTTCCTATTTGCAAATCACAAGAAGGCTACCCTTCTTGATTCACAAAAAGAAAAAAGGAAAAGAAATGCTACAAACTGAATCAAAAAAATGCAAGCAAACTGTCCAAACAAATGCGCAAGCTGTCCAAACAGAAATACTACAAGCTGTCCAAACAAGCAGAAATTTGCAAGCAAACAAAATGTTACAAACTGAATCAGACAAACATTATCACAACTGTCCAAACAACAAACACCAGCCTCACAAACTAAACAACATCATTATCACAACTGTCCAAATAACAAACAACAACATCAACAAAAGATAAAGCAGGCGGCAATGCAGCAATAAGCAAATAGCTAAGATGCTAAGTCAAACAAAAAACTTGTTCAAGAAGCAATAATTTTCATCATTTTCAATGCAAACCTTTCAGAATTAGAAAAAAGGGTAAAAAGCAATTTTCTTTCTTATTGTCATTGAGAGAGAAGAGAGGAAAGAAGTCACCTAAGTTATTGGAATGCACAGCCTTGCTGCCCTGCCTGTCACAAGTTGCATAGAATTTTCTAGAAAACAAAACTGCGGCTAAAAAGCCATAAGGATAATATGTTAAAATATTCAAATTTGTTGGTTTCCCACAATTTTGAATATGGATAACAGAAGCAGGGTCAATATAACAAGAGAGCGCAATAGATAGAAATACACAAGTCTCAAGCGAAAAAAGAGAGAAAGATCATCAAACTCAAAAAACTTGAAACAAGTTTCAAAGACAAAAACCATCAGTAACGATCAAACTCCAAAAGTCACAAACTAAAAAACCTGCTGAACCCTCATCACAACAGAAAAAACCGCCAAAACTCTCAAAAACCAGTCACCATCTCAAAACTCATCAAACCTGTAACAAGCCTAAAGCCATCAAAAAAACCAAAAAAACATAGCCTCAAAATCTCAAATGCTGCAACAAGTCTCAAACCTGTAACAAGCCTAGAACCCTCATCAAAACCAAAAACATAACCTCAAAACTCCAAACCTGCGCCCAGTTTCACAAACTCAAAAAACCAGTAAGCCACCATAACCAAACTCAAAAAACAAGTAAGCCACCAAAACAAACAAAAAACCAGTAAGTCACCATAACCAAACTCAAAAAAACAGTAAGCCACCAAAACCAAGAAACCCAAACCTGTAAAACCTCAAAAACTCAAAACCTGATAATCATCAAAAATTCCAAACCTGCTAAGCCTTCATCAAAAAAACAAAAAAAACCATTAACCATCATCAAAAACAGAAAATACAGTAGCAAAGCCCCAAAACCAAAAACCTGTAACATAGCCAGTAAAACCCACAAAAACCATCAACCATCATCAAGAACAGAAAATACAGTAGTAAAGCCCCCAAAACTTAAGGCCAATTAACCATCCAACAGAACCATCACAAAAATCCAAAAAACTAGAAGAACAATAACCAGCATCATCATCATTCAAACACAGAGATAAGAAAAGATTACCGACGAGTCAGAAAAGCCACACCCTCATATCTTCCCGTCGCGCGACTTTTTCCGCCACTGAACACAGTCACCGTCTCGTCTCTCCCTTTCTAAATCACAAGAAATCGTAAAGCTCCAACAAGTATGGATTCTTCATCTTTCTCATAATTCCATAACATATTTCTATGCATCTAAAATCATGAGCTTAATTAACAGAAAAACATGATAAGACAATAAAATCAACGAATTTGTAAGCTTACCCCTTTTCAAAGAAAATCTTTAGAACTCGACTAGGGAGGCGAGGACAACTGCATTTCGGAAACAGAGAGTTTAGAGAGGGCAAGGAAGAATCATTTTCATTTCTTTTAGGTTTAGATCTGAAACTAGGGTTTCAAAGAGACACAAATCGTGGTGAGATAAGGAGGTAGAAGAGAGTGATTTCGTTCGCAAAAGGAAATAGGGACGAGTAGTGAGATTATTCAGAGGTTTTAACAAAAAATGGAAGGGATGAGCGAAAGAGATGAAGAGCGGCGCTGTGAATTACAAGGGTTCCAAGAACCCTAATTTCGTTTGTCTTACCTTAATCAATAACTAAGCAGAGTTAGAGACTTGGGCTTGTTTTGTTTGTAATTTCCCTTAAGCCCATTCGTGTTTTGCTGGTTTCACACCCCCTTGGCTTGTTCTTCGTTACAGCAAGATTAGTATGTAACTTCTTTGGGCCTCATTCTCAAAATCATTCAAGCCCATGCATTTTTTTAAGTTGTTTTCTTCCTACATATTTTTTTTTGCAAATACTAATAAAACTTGAATTATTTTTATTAGTTTGATTTAGGTTTTCTTGTAAATAATTTTTATCATTTTCTTTCTTTAATAAATTTTGCTTTTAAATTTATTTGACTTAATAAAACACCAAAAAATAATAATTTAGTTTATTTGTTTTCTTTAGATTTTACATAATTAATAAAATACAAAAAAATAGAGATTTTAATTTAGTCAATTATTTTTACTTTTTAGATTAGGTTTTACTCTTCCCTTTTCAAGTAAATACTTAACATTTCATTTCCATATTTTGCTGATTTTATTTTCATGGATTATCATAGCTTTATATAAATCGCATAAAATTCGATTTGGTTGTATTGTTTGATATTTGGACTTTTCTATCGCATTTGATTCATCCCCATTTGTAAAAAATTATACCCCCATTCCCGAACACTTTGTAATAGCGTAGAATTTCAATTCCTGCAATTTACTGTTTTCTTTATACTGTATAGTAACTAGGCATGTATGGAAAGATTCAAAAATAAATCGCTAGATGACCTAATCAAAGAATAAAATAACTTGAAACCAACACACTTTTTCACACGCGCACCTCTAGGGTAACCTTGCCCGTTGCCTCCGAAATACAATCATGTCCCTCGAATATGAGACACTTTAGCTATGACCCTTCGATAAAAAGATCGTAGTCCCTCGATGACCCTCGATGTTGCCTTTGATTAAAATGATCTTGTTCCTTACGAAAATTGCTAAAGCGTCTCCTAAGTTGCCTTCGATGATTGTAAAATTGACCCGCGCCTGTCCCTTCACATCCAACAGTGGGGCTTCTTACCAAATTAATGGTAAGATAGCACCATTAAAAAGAAGAAGAAAAGAACAATTTAAGACCTTTCGAGTAGATAGATTCGCTCTTAGTTACTCGCTTGCTCACGATAAAAACTTTTCACACCTACACTTTCATTTCAAAATATTTTCAAAAAGACAAAACATTTTGTATACGTTCTTATAGAGACGAGAACCATTGCAAAACATCTTTTCAAAACACTTTCCGAAACATGATTCACAAACACATTTTTGAACCACTTTTCAAAATAAAACTTTGTACGCATTCTTATAGAGACGAGAACCATTACAGAGAGATTTTTCAAAATACTTTCAAAGCCCACACCACAAACACACTATCAAATGAAAGCAAGTGATCTAAATGAGTAACTAAGAGCCCATGGAAAACCATGGATGAAAAGGGTGCTAATACCTTCCCTTTTCATAATCTACCCCCCGAACCCGAGAAATAATCTCGAAAGGTCTTTCCTGTGCTTTTTTACCTTTCCTTTTGGATAAAAGAAAAGTCGGTGGCGACTCTTGCTATCCGCACAAGTGCGATTGAAACACAAAACATCAAGTCAGTTCTCCCACCGTATCACAGAACTGGCGATTCTGTTGGGGACAATAAAAAAAAAGTGGGGTTACCTTAGGGATAGATCACTTTTAATCGCTTTCATTATTTGGTTTGTATGCTTTACATTCAGTTCTTTGTATTGGGCTTGCTTTGATCCTCCACCCGGATTTGGGGCACCTTTTTAGGTAAATAGAAATAGAATGTGGAGACTGTACGACATACACCGATATGGTTGAAACAATGGCTATGTTAGTGTGACGCATTTGTGGGTACCGATATCCCTCGTGGTGAATCGAGGAGAATACGGGGCCGCTGAGTGGCTTCGCGAAGCACTCATTAACCTTAGAACCCTAATTGAACAAACTTGGCCATTAGGATGTAGTGAGGTAACCGGTTTTGGTGTAAAGCTGAAAATTGGTTGACACTCGATACTACACTCATTGAGGCTAGACTTTTGGGATATCTCGGCCGCAAGAAAAGATTGTTGTGCTGAGACAATGCCTAAGAGAAAGGTAGGTGATATTGAGATCCTTTAGAACCCGATCATTATTTCTAGGACAGGATGAGCCAACTACAACTTCAAGAGGGTACTTACCTACAAACTCATGCAAGCCTGAAACATAGGGATCTGTTTGTTCTGTGTCTATATGTTTGCTTGTGCATAAACATCATAAACATCATCAACATAATATGCATGCTCACTAACCATTTCAAGGATTTAGAAATTTATCTTTGTTTTTGTTTTGTAGGATATGATTTCTCTCCGAAGAAATAGCATCCGAATCAGCTTTGTAAAAGCACAAACTCAACTTGAAGAGCTAGCCTCAAGAGTGCCCGGGGATTCTCCTTTTACCAAGAAGTATGGTCGACTCCTCAGTTTGGCTACATCCAACTTCCAAGAAGAGATGATGTGTGTACTATTCCAATTCTTTGACCCCGTACATCATTGTTTCACTTTTCCGGACTATTAGTTGGTACCTACATTGGAAGAGTTCTCTCTACTCTTAGAGGTTCCCGAGCTTAATCAGATACCGTTCACCGGTCTATAAGGGATTCCAAAACCTGAAGTCATCGCCGAAGCTTTACATGTGAAGAGGGCCGACGTCATAGTCAATTGGGAGACAAGAAGTGGGGTTAAAGGATTTTTAGCTAAGTTTCTGTTGGAAAAAGCTCGTTCATTCTGGGATGACATGGATTTCCAAGCTTTAGAAGACATGCTAGCTCTCCTCATTTATGGTTTGGTTCTGTTTCCTAATTCGGACCAATTCATAGACGTTAATGCCATCAAAGTCTTTCTCTCTCGCAATCCTATACCCACCTTGCTAGGAGACATCTTGCATTGCCTTCATACCCATACCATGAAGAAAAGAGGTACCCTTTTGTGTTGTATACCCCTACTCACTAAGTGGTTCATATCACACCTACCTCAATCAGCATTGAAGAACGAGCAAAGATTGACTTGGTCTCAAAGGATGATGTCTCTCACCCACTCTGATATCCCTTGGTGCTCGAGATCCTTGGAAGATATCTCTATCATTGACCGCTGTGGTGAGTTCCCTAATGTACCCCTGCTAGGTTTTAGGGGAGGTATCACCTACAACCCGTGTTTAGCTCTTCGGCAATTTGGGTATGCCCGAAGAGACGACCCTCATGAGATGCTCGTCCAGGGTATGGTGTTCGACTACAACAAAGAAGACCAAGGTTACCGCCAGAGGTTTACACATGCTTGGGGAATGGTGAACAAAGTGGACAGTATGACTTTGGGACAAAAACTCTATCCCTCTCGATCCTTACCTTAAGTGCGTACGACCTCGTGCCCAGAGTCTCTTAATGCCTTACCTTTCCATCCTTCCTGTCATCATTGAGCCCATTATTGAAGGAGACGTCCCATACACTGTTCTTCATCCGGACATGCCTACCTCTCTCGAAGACCTGCAGAAAGCCTGGATTCAGTTGAAGGAAGAGCGAGACACCTTTGAAACCCAGTACTACGCCAGTGAGAAGAAGGTTCTGGAGCTCACCAAGCTGCTTCATGAAGAGAAGAATCTGAATACTTACATTGCTCCAAAAAGGATGCGTTTGGTCTTTTTGTCTTGAGAATTTTTGCTGTATTTTGGTTTCTTTCTTTGTAAGCCCAAGGAGGCATGATGTATTCAAACTTGGTTTTATTTAATATAACGTGTGTTCTTTTTGGTTTGAACAAATTTAAATCTTCTAAATTTCCTTGAAATCATTTGCATATTGCATCTTCATTCATCATAACATCATACAGGTTTCTCATAACAGGTCGCCTTATCCTTCTACTGTTTATTTCAGTGAGATGGATGTTGAACAGACTGTGAAAAACCTTCAGGTGCAGAATGCCCAGTTTCAACAAATGCTCATGGCTCTGACAAAAGGGAAAGAGGAGTTGAAGACTTTACTAGCCAAAGAGAAGAAGAAGAAGAAGAAGACGAAGAAACCAACCGGGGTTGTGATTATGGGAAGAAGGTTTAAAGGGCATACCAGGCAAACCTTGGATTTTGCAACATCATCGGGTGAAGGAGATAACTGAGGGGCCGAGACCCAGGAAGTGAATGACGACCCAGTATCCGAAGGAGAGGAAGAGCCTGATTACTCTGAGGAGCAATATCCTCCCGCTGATGATAAATACAAACAGCTAGAGGATCGTTTAAACGCCATGGAAATTCAGAGAGTACCCGGTTTGGACTTTGAAGAATTAGGACTCATCTCAGGGGTTGTCATCCCACAAAAATTCAAGGTCCCAACCTTCTCTAAGTATGATGGTATCTCTTGCCCAAAATTACACTTGAGGTCATATGTCAGAAAGATTCAGCCCCACACGGCTGACAAAAATCTGTGGGTGCATTTCTTCCAGGAGAGCTTATCGGGGACTCAGTTGGATTGGTTCTACCAATTAGAAGGGTCCAATGTCCGTAATTGGGGAGAGTTGGCTGCCATTTTCTACAAACAATATCAGTACAATGCTGATTTGGCCCCGACTAGGACACAGTTTCATAGTATGTCTATGGGAACAGATGAGGGTTTCAAAACTTATGTTTAAAAATGGAGGGATCTCGCAGGAAGAGTCCAGCCCCCTCTATCCGATAGAGAATTAGTGGATATGTTCCTTGGCACCTTGTCAGGACCATTTTTCAATCACATGATTGGGAGTTCTTTATCTCGGTTTACCAAATTAATCATGATTGGTGAGCGGGTCGAAGCCGGTATAAAAAGCGGAAAAATTCAAAGAGATGCATCCTCAAGTTCAGTAAAGAAACCTTTTGTTGGGAAGAAGGAAGTCAATGTTGCGTATGATCATAGGAATCAAAACAAAACCGACCGTCGTCCGGCAGTAGGGGCTATTATGATCTCTAATCCTGCGCCAAATCAGCAGCGAAATTATCAGCGCAAATCAGAGGCGCCCATGAGACGATTTACCCAGATTAACATGACCATGTCTCAAGTGTTGCCACACCTTCTAAGGACCAATCTGAAAATTTTAAAGGAGGCTCCCAAGAACCCTAATACTGCTTCTCCTCGCTACAACCCGAACGCCCGATGTGCCTATCATTCTGGAAGCCCATGGCACGATACAGATGACTGTTGGGCCTTAAAGAATAAGGTGCAAGACCTTATTGATGCAAAGGAGCTTAAATTTGAGTCCCCATAAACGCCTAATGTAATAACAGCACCGATGCCCAGACATGGCCAAGGTATCAACACCATTGATGATGATCGTTTTGTGTCCTCCGTGAATGACTTGGTTACTCCTCTGTTGGCTGTTAAACAAAATCTACTGCAAGCCGGCTTGTTCCCAGGTTGCGATGAAAATTGATAACTTTGCAAATCTCTTCCGAACGGTTGTTTGTTACTAAAGATAGGCGTCCAACGCCTGATGACTAGTAAAGAAATCCTTTTTGAAAAGTTACCCCTTATCAAGAGTTCTTATCAAGATGTTTCGATAATTACCATTTTCAACAATCCTCCCAGGGCCTCCACCAAAAGACCCGTCAGGATTACACCTGCTCCCAGATCTGTACCATTGATCATCACTATGCCAAGACCAATACCATACTCCTCAAATAAAGCTGTTCCCTGGAGTTATGAGGCTGACGTTTACTATTACAGCGTCAAGCAAGATCAGTTGGCTGTCACAAATGAAGTTGCGAGAGATATTGATCCTGATATCGGCAACATCACTGGAACCAGCAAAATAACGAGAAGTGGAAGAGTCTTCTCACCTGAGATTGCTCCAAAGACCGTTGCTACTCCTGTGATCATCACTACTACTACTCCTACCGACACCGCCAGTGATACTCCCGCTGTTGTCCCTACTGCCGATACCAGGGGCAAAGATGCTTTGGTTGAGCCTACCCAAGCAAGAGAACATCCTGAATTCATCCTTGAAGCTTCTAGAAAAGAAATAGATGAAATCCCGAAGATAATAAAAAAAAGTGACTACAACATTGTAGAACAATTGGGGCAGACCCCCTCAAAGATATCATTGTTGTCCTTACTTTTGTGCTCTGAAACTCACGCCAAAGCCTTGGTAAAGTTTCTTAAAACCGCTCACGTGCCCCAGGAGACCTCCATCGACCAATTTGAAGACTGTATGGCCAGCCTAACTGCTGATAACAGATTGGGCTTTTCCGATGCTGATTTAACCGCTAAGGGAAGGAAGCACAACGATGCCTTGCATATTTCCATTGAATGCACGAGCACCACACTTGCCCATGTTTTGGTGGATACTGGTTCATCATTGAATGTCTTGCCCAAAAATGCCCTCGATCGGTTGGATTGCGAGGGACTCATCTTGAAACCTAGCAACATCATAGTGAGGGCCTTTGATGGTTCTAAGAGGACGGTGCACAGAGAAGTTAGTATCTCCATAAAAATTGGGTCTAAGACCTTTGACTCAATTTTCTATGTGATGGACATTCGTCCTTCGTACTCTTGTCTGTTGGGTCGACCCTGGATCCATGGTGCTGGTGCCGTCACTTCCACCCTACACCAAATGCTAAAATACCCGATCAGAGGGAAGATTGTCACAGTTCACGGGGAAGAGGAATACATGGTTAGCCATTTGAACTCTTTCAGGTATGTTGAAATGGATGGTGAATTCATAGAGATTCCCTGTCAGAACTTTGAGGAGGTTCCAGCAACGATCGCAACAACCAAGTCTACTCCAAAGGTCCCAGAGACTATCAGACCTCCGCTAAAAATGGCTTTATTCAAAGACGCTCGAGCAGTAGTTGAAGAGGGAGGATGTACTATTTGGGGTCAGCTTCTAGATATTCCCTACAAGTCTGACAAATTTAGGTTGGGGTTCACTTCAGAGGCTCAGAAGATTGTCCGACGTTCTCGCGCAGGGGGACCACCTCTGCGTATCAGCAATCAAGGAGTCAACGCCTTAGAAGATAGTGATGGCAGCTGTGACATGGATGAATGGATTTTTCCAACTATCGGCGGAGGGCTTAATAATTAGGAGGCGAAGGATTTCATTCCTAATACTTTTATTCAAGAGTAATTGTCTTTTAATATTTTCAGGCTTGTAATATTTAAACAATTCAGACTCATTTTTTTAAACCTTGTGTCTTACCCGAGGCACAATGGTCCATCTGTAAGGGTTGTCACTTCATTCTCATATGTCATTAATGAATCATGGACGTTTTTTTACATCAAATTTTGTTTTCTTGGTCTTTTCTTTCTTGCATTTTTATTTCTTTCAAAGGTAGCTGTTTCTTACACACACTCACATATTGAAAATGCAGATCTATGTCCACTCAGGATCCCAGGGGTAACCGTTCTGCTATGGCCAATTGTGACTTTGAAAATCCGATCTACCAAGCCGACGACGAAGGTGAGGAAGATTATGAAGTGCCAGGAGAGTTGGCCAGGTTGTTGCAAAAGGAAGATAGAGCTATTCAGCCTCATGAGGAACCGTTGGATACAATCAACTTGGGTAGCGAGGAAGATAAAAAGGAAATCAAAGTGGGTGCCAATCTAGAGCCGAGTGTCAAGGAACGTCTGATTCAGCTGTTGCACGATTACGTTGAGATCTTCTCCTGAACATACGAAGAGATGCCAGGACTGAATGCAGACATTGTGGTACATCGTCTGCCTACAAAGGAAGATTGTCCCCCTGTAAAACAGAAGGTTCGTCGTATGATACCCGATATGTCTAAATAGATCAAAACAGAAGTTATGAAGCAGTTCAATGCTGGATTTTTGGCTGTCACCTCTGATCCCTAATGGGTGGCCAATATTGTCCCTGTACCCAAGAAAGATGGTAAAGTGCGGATGTGTGTGGATTACAGAGACTTAAACAGGGCCAGCTCCAAAGATGATTTTCCACTTCCACACATCGACATCCTGGTTGATAATACAACCCAACACAAAGTATTTTTTTTCATGGACAGATTCTCAGGCTATAACCAAATCAAAATGGCACCTGAGGACATGGAGAAAACTACATTTGTCACACAGTGGGGTACGTTCTACTACAAAGTGATGCCATTCGGACTGAAGAATGCCGGGGCAACCTATCAGCGCGCCATGGTAGCTTTCTTTCATGATATGATACATCATGAGATAGAGGTCTACGTAGATGACATGATAGCCCAATCATAAACTGAAAAAGAACACCTTGATCACTTGCAAAAACTGTTTGTCAGGTTGAAGGAGTACAAGCTAAGATTGAACCCAAACAAGTGCACATTCGGAGTCCGATCCGGTAAACTCTTAGGTTTCATTGTCAGCAACAAAGGCATCGAGGTTGATCCTGCCAAAGTCAAAGCGATACAAGAAATGCCTGCTCCTCGCACTGAGAAGGAAGTCAGAGGTTTTTTGGGACACCTGAACTACATTGCTAGGTTCATTTCTCACCTAACATCTACTTGTGAACCAATCTTCAAGCTGTTGAAGAAAGATCAGGTAGGTAGATGGAATGATGACTGTCAGATTTCTTTCAATAAAATCAAGGAGTATTTTCTAGAGCCTCCTGTTTTGATGCCACCAGTCGAAGGAAGAACGCTAATCGTGTATCTGACCATCTTAGAGAACTCAATGGGGTGCGTATTGGGGCAACATGATGAGTCTGGCCGAAAAGAGCATGCTATTTATTACCTGAGCAAAAAGTTTACCGACTTTGAAACCAGATATTCACTGCTCTAGAAAACTTGATGCGCTCTGGTATGGGCTACTCGCCGGCTAAGACAATATATGTTGACTCATACCACTTTGCTGATATCTAAAATGGATCCGATAAAGTACATCTTCGAGAAACCTGCTTTGTCTGGGAGGATAGCTAGATGGAAGATGATCTTAACAGAATATGACATACAATACAGGACCCAAAAAGCTATAAAGGGAAGTGTGCTAGCTGATCATCTGGCCCATAAAGCTGTAGAAGATTATCAATCCATGAAGTTTGACTTCCCTGACGAAGACATCATGACATTGGACAATGTTGAAGAATTCAGGCCATATGACGGACCTGAACAAGGATCCCGATGGACCCTGTACTTTGATGGGGCATCCAATGCACTTGGTAACGGTATCAGTGCTGTACTTATATCTCCGGAAGGATGCCATACTCCTTTCACTGCAAGACTTTGTTTCAACTGTACGAACAACATGGCAGAATATGAAGCATGCATCTTTGGACTCAAGGCTGCCATTGACTTGGGAATCAAATCTTTAGTTGTGTTTGGGGATTCAGCCTTGGTCATCAGTCAAGTCAAAGGGGAATGAGACACCAAACACCCCAACCTTATCCCTTATAAATAACATGTGTTGACATTGTTGCCGCATTTCGAGAAGATTACCTTCGAGCATTTCCCGCGAGAAGAAAATCAGCTGGCAGACGCATTAGCTACAATGTCATCTATGTTTAAACTTAATTGGGATAACGAGGCTCCTCAAATATCCATTGAGCGGATGAATGAACCAGCCTATTGTCACGAGATTAATACCGAAGAAGTAGTGGACCAGCCTTGGTTTCATGAAGTCAAAAGGTATCTCGAGTCTCAGGAATATCCAGAAGGAGCTTCGATGAATGTCAAGAAATTCCTGAGAAGGTTCTCGGCTAAATTCTTCCTTAGTAACGGCATCTTGTACAAACGCAGTCATGAATCGGTATTGCTTCGATGCGTAGACAAGACTGAGGCTGAAAGGATCATGGGTGAGCTACACGAAGGCGCTTTTGGTACACATTCCAGTGGGCATACAATGGAAAAGAAAATCCTACGGGCAGGATATTATTGGTCTACCATGGAAGCGGATTGCTATCAACACTCTCGGACTTGCCATAAGTGCCAAATCTATGCTGACAAGGTGCATGTACCTCTGGTTCCTCTGAATGTCTTGATGGCTCCTTGGCCATTTGCTATGTGGGGAATCGATATGATCGGGGAAATCAAGCCAACAGCCTCCAATGGACACCGCTTTATCTTAGTGGCCATCAACTATTTTACCAAGTGGGTTGAGGCAGCTTCCTTTGCTTCCGTTACTAAAAATATGGTCGCCCAGTTCATCAAGCAGAATCTCATCTGTCGGTACGGTATCCCAGAGAGAATCCTCATTGATAATAGTACAAATCTGAATAATACTATGATCATCGCTTGGTGTGAGCAATTCAAGATTCAACATCACAATTCTTCCCCTTACCGGCCAAAGATGAATGGTACTGTAGAAGCTGCTAACAAAAACATAAAGAAGATCATACCAAAAATGACAGTCACATATAAAGACTGGCATGAGATGCTACTGTTCTCTCTCCATGGGTATCGTACCACAACTTGCACATCAACTGAGGCAACACCTTTTTCTCTCGTATGTGGCATGGAAGCTGTTTTGCCTATTGAGGTCCAGATCCCCTCTCTAAGAATCATGAAGGATGCTGGTTTGAATGAAGAGGATTGGATTCAGACTCGGTTTGACCAACTAAACTTGATTGATGAGAAGAGGCTTACAACTATCTGTCACGGTTAGATGTACCAAAAATGCATGATCAAAGCTTTTAATAAAAAGGTCAAACGTCAGGTATATCGGGTCGGTGACTTGGTAATCAAACGTATCATTTTGCCATAAGTGATCCCATGGGAAAATGGACCCCTACATATGAAGGGCCATTTGTAATCAAAAGCATTTTCTCTGGTGGAGCAATGATCTTGACTACTATGGATGGCGACGACCTCCCGCACCCGGTAAATACGGACACAGTTAAAAGATACTACGCATGATCAAAGACCCGCTAGGTTGACTGACCTAGGCAAAAATAAGGGCTTCCCGGCGAACCAAAATGGTTCGGGCAAAAATAAGGGATGAAAATAAAAAAAATCTGTACACCCGACAAGTCGAAAACCCGAAAGGGTGGCTTGGGCAAAAAAGGGTATCCCGGTGGACTGAAAACCCGAAAGGGAGGTCCAGGAAAAAGTTAGGGATTAAAGCGTATGACTATGTCCCGTTGGATCATCTGGCAAACAATCTTCAGCGGTAACCAATCAACTCAATTGGCTCTAAATCAATCCAATCGACTTTGCCGAGGCGACCAGCAGACAAGACATTCAGAGACATGAAGGCTATAGTAGAACGGGAACCCCATGGGATTATTTCACATAGCTACCTTTTCTTTGTATAAATTTTCATCTTTTTTACGACGACATTCTTCTTGCCAGAATGTTTTATCTCATTGTACAAAAAACACTTGTTCAAGTTAATACAAAGATATCCCTTTTGAAAGTGTAAAACCACCTGTTTTTCTTTATTTCTATGTTTCATTTACAAAAACGTCCGATGATTTATTTTGAACATATGCATTTGAACGTGATTACTGTTGCAAATAAAAAAAAATGGAAAGACAATTACTAATGACTTTAAAGAATATAGTGATATCTGTGAGCCATTCCATAAAACCCCCGCAGGTACTCTCTCCAGCCAGAGCAAAAAATTTCCAACTACTGGTCCAAAATGTCTCTAGCAAGTTGCCCAACTTCTCAGATTTCCCCAGCAGGATATCACAAGCAATGTCTGGCTTTTCCCTTCTGCAACAGAGTTTTTACTTGGAAATTCACCCATCAGTACTTCAGAGGGGATTTATTTTCCCCACTTCCAGCAACGCTACAACACAAACAATCTTTACTTTTCATACATTCGCATACATACGTCATAACATTGGCAACTCAAGTGCATATAGTGCAATCTCATTTATTTTGAGAAGCAAACATCACGCCATGCATCACATACATCATAGCATTGCATACAATTAACTCTTCACCTTTTTACAGGAAAGAAACATTTGGCATTTATTATCAACAAACTTCCGATAGATACAAATCTTCAACAAGTCAAATACAGTCAGTTCCCGAGAAAAGACTGATTTTTTTTACTGGTTCAGATAAATCTCTCAACAATTTATTCTGATTCATTTCCAGATTTCACTGGTTCAGATAAATCTCTCAACGGTTTATTCTGATTCATTTCCAGATTTCACTGGTTCAGATAAATCTCTCAACAGTTTATTCTGATTTATTTCCAGATTCCACTGGTTCAGATAAATCTCTCAACGGTTTATTGTGATTCATTTCTAGATTTTACTGGTTCAGATAAATCTCTCAACGGTTTATTCTGATTCATCTCCAAATTTTTACTGTTTCAGATAAATCTCTCAATGATTTATTCTGATTCATTTCCATATTTTTACTGGTTTAGATAAATCTCTCAACGATTTATTCTGATTCATCTCCAAATTTTTAGTGTTTCAGATAAATCTCTCAACAGTTTATTCTGATTCATCTCCAAATTTTTACTGTTTCAGATAAATCTCTCAACGGTTTATTCTGATTCATCTCCAAATTTTTACTGTTTCAGATAAATCTCTCAACGGTTTATTCTGATTCATCTCCAGATTTTTACTGTTTCAGATAAATCTCTCAACGGTTTATTCTGATTCATTTCCATATTTTTACTGTTCAAATAAATCTCTCAACGGTTTATTCTGATTCATCTCCAGATTTTTACTGTTTCAGATAAATCTCTCAACGGTTTATTCTGATTCATCTCTAGATTTTTACTGTTTCAGATAAATCTCTCAACGGTTTATTCTGATTCATCTCCAGATTTTTACTGTTTCAGATAAATCTCTCAATGGTTTATTCTAATTCATCTCCAGATTTTTACTGTTTCAGATAAATCTCTCAATGGTTTATTCTGATTCATTTCCAGATTTTACTGGTTCAGATAAATCTCTCAACGGTTTATTCTGATTCATCTCCATATTTTTACTGGTTCAGATAAATCTCTCAACGGTTTATTCTGATTCATTTCCAGATTTCACTGGTTCAGATAAATCTCTCAACGGTTTATTCTGATTCATTTCCAGATTTTACTTGTTCAGATAAACCTCTCAACGGTTTATTCTGATTCATCTCCAGATTTTTACTGTTTTAGATAAATCTCTCAACGGTTTATTCTGATTCATTTCCAGATTTTTACTGGTTCAGATAAATCTCTCAACGGTTTATTCTGATTCATCTCCAGATTTTTACTGTTTCAGATAAATCTCACAACGGTTTATTCTAATTCATCTTCAGATTCTTAATGTTTCAGATAAATCTCTCAAACGGTTTATTCTGATCCATTCTCTGTTCAGATCCAGTTCAAACTTTCTGTCAATGATCACCTTTGGATGGCATCTATAAGCCCATCTCCGACAATTCTCCTCTGTTTCTACAAATGGCATCTTTAAGCCCATTTTCATACACAATCAAACCAGCACGCCATCAAGTGCAAATTTCTGGGCACTCTAGTGTTCAATTATCTTCTACTTTCAAGCCACAAACGACAAACATGTCGATCTCGCTTTTCAAGTTTAAGAAAATTGAACAGGGGAGCTGTTGTACCCCAAAATTTGCCCTCCCATTTTTCATAGAAGACACAACCCTAGGGTTTCTCGGATATTCACGTTGGTTCAGAAATCGACAAGACAAATTCTCTTCTGTGGCAGTAAACCAGCAATTAGGGTTTTTCTTACAATCCTCAAAAGAAATTGAGTTCTCAAAAATTCAATTGGCTTTCACAGGTCTTAATGCTTCCTCAAGTTTACTGAAAAGATTGACCAGATGATTTATGTCCTTAAAACTTTTGTTTGGTTAGGAAATGGAATATTCAGTGCGTGTTTGTTTGAAATGCAGTTACATAATTATTGGGATTACTTGGGATTTAAGTTACTAGACTGGAGCATTTTGTTTCAAGTATCTAGATTGGGAATTTCAAAAATCAAATAGGAGGTGAAGAGAAATTACAAGTTGTTGTTGATAAAGGATTTCAAGGGACACCAGAATATTTCATGCTACAACTCAATATTTTTTTCAATTTCAAACGTTGTTAGAAAAAAATTTATTCTTTTAAATACTCTATGTTTTACAACTTATTGTATTTAAAAGATGAATTAGTACAACTATTGGGTACAATACAAGAATGATTTTTCTAAATTTACAAAGAAAATCCAAATGTTTGATTGGCCTAGGAGAATTAATCTATGCCTAAGCTTGTCTGAAGATTGAAGTCGTATCAAATTATTTTGTTCATCTCCAAAGACCTCCATGCTTGCCAGATATTTCTTTCCTTCCTTGCTTTGTCATATCCATTTTGCCCACATGAAAACAAGAAAATAAAAATGGTTAGTGCAAATTATTTGGGCATGAATAAAATTTTCCAAAAAAAGTATTCATCATTAAGGTTTGCAAAAATGGAATCAGAATGCCATTTTATTTCATCACAATCTATTTCCTATTTGCAAATCACAAGAAGGTTACCCTTCTTGGTTCACAAAAAGAAAAAAGGAAAATAAATGATACAAACTGAATCAAACAAATACAAGCAAACTGTCCAAACAAATGCGCAAGCTGTCCAAACAGAAATACTACAAGCTGTCCAAACAAGCAGAAATTCGCAAGCAAACAAAATGTTACAAACTGAATCAGACAAACATTATCACAACTATCCAAACAACAAACAGCATCCTCATAAACCAAACAGCAGCATTATCACAACTGTCCAAACAACAAACAACAACATCAACAAAAGCTAAAGCAGGCGGCAATGCAGCAATAAGCAAATAGCTAAGATGCTAAGTCAAATAAAAAACTTGTTCAAGAAGCAATAATTTTCATCATTTTCCATGCAAACCTTTCAGAATTAGAAAAAAGGGCAAAAAGCAATTTGCTTTCTTATTGTCATTGAGAGATAAGAGAGGAAATAAGTCACCTAGGTTATTGGAATGCACAACCTTGCTGCCCTGCCTGTCACAAGTTGCATAGAATTTGCTAGAAAAAAAATTGCAGCCAAAAAGCCATAAGGACAATATGTTAAAATATTCAAATTTGTTGGTTTCCCACCATTTTGAATATGGATAACAGAAGCAGGGTCAATATAACAAGAGAGGGCAATAGATAGAAAGACACAAGTCTCAAGCGAAAAAAGAGAGAAAGATCATCAAACTCAAAAAACTTGAAACAAGTTTCAAAGACAAAAACCATCAGTAAGGATCAAACTCCAAAAGTCACAAATTAAAAAACCTACTGAACCCTCATCACAACAGAAATAGTAAACCGTTAAAACTCTCAAAAACCAGTCACCATCTCAAAACTCATCAAACCTGTAACAAGCCTAAAGCCATAAAAAAAACCAAAAAAACATAGCCTCAAAATCTCAAATCCCGCAACAAGTCTCAAACCTGTAACAAGCCTAGAACCCTCATCAAAACCAAAAACATAACCTCAAAACTCCAAACCTGCGCCCAGTTTCACAAACTCAAAAAACCAGTAAGCCACCATAACCAAACTCAAAAAACAAGTAAGCCTCCAAAACCAAAAAAACCAAACCTGTAAAACCTCAAAAACTCAAAACCTGATAATCATCAAAAATCCCAAACCTGCTAAGCCTTCATCAAAAAAACAAAAAAAAAACCATTAACCATCATCAAAAACAGAAAATACAGTAGCAAAGCCCCAAAACCAAAAACCTGTAACAGAGCCAGTAAAACCCACAAAAACCATCAACCATCATCAAGAATAGAAAATTCAGTAGCAAAGCCCCCAAAACTTAAGGCCAGTTAACCATCCAACAGAACCATCACAAAAATCCCAAAAACCAGAAGAACAATAACCAGCATCATCATCATTCAAACACAGAGATAAGAAAAGATTACCGACGAGTCAGAAAAGCCACACCCTCATCTCTTCCCCTCGCGCGACTTTTTGCGCCACTGAACACAGTCACCGTCTCGCCTCTCCCTTTCTAAATCACAAAAAATCGTAAAGCTCCAACAGGTATGAATTCTTCATCTTTCTCATAATTCCATAACATATTTCTATGCATCTAAAATCATGAGCTTAATCAACAGAAAAACATGATAAGACAATAAAATCAACGAATTTGTAAGCTTACCCTTTTTCAAAGAAAATCTTTAGAACTCGACTAGGGAGGCGAGGACAACTGTATTCCGGAAACAGAGAGTTTAGAGAGGGCAACGACGAATCATTTTCATTTCTTTTAGGTTTAGATCTGAAACTAGGGTTTCAAAGAGACAAAAATCGCGGTGAGATAAGGAGGTAGAAGAGAGTGATTTCGTTCGCAAAAGGAAATAAGGACGGGTAGTGAGATTATTCATAGGTTTCAACAAAAATGGAAGGGATGAGCGAAAGAGATGAAGAGCGGCGCTGTGAATTACAAGGGTTCCAAGAACCCTAATTTCGTTTGTCTTACCTTAATCAATAAGTAAGCAAAGTTAGAGACTTGGGCTTGTTTTGTTTGTAATTTCCCTTAAGCCCATTCGCGCTTTGCTGGTTTCACACCCCCTTTGGCTTGTTCTTCGTTACAGCAAGATTAGTATGTAACTTCTTTGGGCCTCATTTCAAAATCATTCAAGCCCATGCGTTTTTTTAAGTTGTTTTCTTCCTACATATTTTTTTTGTTGCAAATACTAATAAAACTTGAATTATTTTTATTAGTTTGATTTAGGTTTTCTTGTAAATAATTTTTATCATTTTCTTTCTTTAATAAATTTTGCTTTTAAATTTATTTGACTTAATAAAACACCAAAAAATAATAATTTAGTTTATTTGTTTTCTTTAGATTTTACATAATTAATAAAATACAAAAAAATAGAGATTTTAATTTAGTCAATTATTTTTACTTTTTAGATTAGGTTTTACTCTTCCCTTTTCAAGTAAATACTTAACATTTCATTTCCATATTTTGCTGATTTTATTTTCATGGATTATCATAGCTTTATATAAATCGCACAAAATTCAATTTGGTTGTATTGTTTGATATTTGGATTTTTCTATCGCATTTGATTCATCCCCATTTGTAAAAAATTGTACCCCCATTCCCGAACACTTTGTAATAGCGTAGAATTTCAATTCTCGCAATTTACTGTTTTCTTTATACTGTATAGTAACTAGGCGTGTATGGAAAGATTCAAAAATAAATCGCTAGATGACCTAATCAAAGAATAAAATAACTTGAAACCAACACACTTTTTCACACGCGCACCTCTAGGGTGACCTCGCTCGTTGCCTCAGAAATACAATCATGTCCCTCAAATATGAGACACTTTAGCAATGACCCTTTGATAAAAAGATCGTAGTCCCTCGATGACCCTCGATGTTGCCTTCGATTAAAACGATCTCGTCCCTTACGAAAATTGCTAAAGCGTCTCCTAAGTTGCCTCCGATGATTGTAAAATTGACCCGCGCCTGTCCCTTCACATCCAACGGCGGGGCTTCTTACCAAATCAATAGTAAGATAGCACCATTAAAAAGAAGAAGAAAAGAACAATTTAAGACCTTTCGAGTAGATAGATTCGCTCTTAGTTACTCGCTTGCTCACGATAAAAACTTTTCACACCTACACTTTCATTTCAAAACATTTTCAAAAAGACAAAACTTTTATATATGTTCTTATAGAGACGAGAACCATTGCAAAACATCTTTTCAAAACACTTTCCGAAACACGATTCACAAACACATTTTTGAACCACTTTTCGAAACAAAACTTTGTACGCGTTCTTATAGAGACGAGAACCATTACAAAGAGATTTTTCAAAATACTTTCAAAGCCCACACCACAAACACACTATAAAATGAAAGTAAGTGATATAAACGAGTAACTAAGAGCCCATGGAAAACCATGGATGAAAAGGGTGCTAATACCTTCCTTTTTTATAATCTACCCCCCGAACCCGAGAAATAATCTCGAAAGGTCTTTCCTGTGCTTTTTTACCTTTCCTTTTGGATAAAAGAAAAGTCGGTGGCGACTCTTGCTATCCGCACAAGTGCGATCAAAATGCAAAACGTCAAGTTAGTTCTCCCACTGTATCACAGCGGCCTTTACAACGCCATTCATTTTCGACCGGTAAGGAGAAGAGTTATGATGCTAAATCTTGAATTGTATGCAGAGCTCGGTGATCATTATATTATTGAGATTGGTACCTGTTGTACCCCAAAAGTTTCCCTCTCATTTCTCAAGAATTTTCTCACAAGATTCCTGTTGGGTCAAGACTGCACAAGGTTTGATCAGCTCAAGATACTTCCTCAACACTGATGACTCAAAACTAGAGTTTGAATTTTCACAAGTACAATTGGACTTTTAATGCCCCGTGTAATTTCCATGGATCATATTGGACTCTCAAGCATCAAATCAAAGAAGAGAAAATTTGCTTTGATTCATAAGCTTTGATTGGGCATCTGGCTTCCTTCGAGCAAGCTTGGTTCAGAGGCTTCGATTGAGCACTTGTGGCCTCCTTCGATGCAAGCTTTGGTTTCTAAGCTTCGATTGAGCATTTAACTTCCTTCCAGCAAGCTTGGTTTCTAAGCTTCGATTGAGCATTTGGGCCTCCTTCGAGGCAAGCCTGGTTTAGAGGTTTCGATTGGGCATTTGGGCCTCCTACGATGCAAGCTTTGGTTCGAAGGCTTCGTTGGACATTTGGCCTCCTTCGAGCAAGCCTAGTCCAGAGTTTTCGATTGGACATTTGGCCTCCTGCATGCAAGCTTCAATTCAGAAGGAAATGGCCTCCTGCAGGTTTTCTTTGATTCACAAAGCAGTGGCCTCCTGCATGCTAGCTTCATTTGGACAATGGCTATCTTGAATACCAAGCTTCGATTGGACAAATGGATATCTTCACACAAGCTTCGATTGGGAGTTTGGCCTCCTTCGAGCAAGCTTGGTTCACAAGCTTCGATTGGGCCTTTAGCCTCCTTCGAGCAAGCTTGGTTGGAGAACATTGATCAAATCTCATAGCCTTATCCTCCAAATCTCACTTATCAGGCTATGTTGCTTCCAAATCTTTACATAATCAGAGGCTTACACAAGTTTGTGATACATTACACAAAGGTTCAAAGCTTTATTCATTGGATTATACCATTTTTGGATGAAATGGAAAAAAGCTACATATCCTTTTTTCATAAAGATTACTTTAATCATAAAGTTAGTTTTTTGAGCTTCTAACCTGATTTCATCTGAACACAAGCAGTGCCAAAAGCATAAGTCCAATCTCCTTCCCCCAACAGACATCAGACCCCCACTTGAACTTGAACTTGGGAACTATGAAAATCCATAAAACTTGATTTTTTTTTCATTTTTAACCATAACATGTTATCTTAGGGTTCTGGTGACTATAAACCTTTTCTCTATAAATAGAGAGACCCTTTACAAATCATAGAGGAGACTTTTTGGGTGGAAAAATCATCAAACACTCTCAAACTCTAAAACACTCTCAAACTCTCAAAAAATATCAAACCCTTTCATACATCAGTGAACCTTTCGATTCACTCCATATATCAGCCTTTCGATTCCCCACTCTCATAGCTTCCATATACCAGCCTTTGAGACACTCCCAAAGCCTTCAAAAAACCCACTCAAGAAAGTTAGTGAGCCCTTCGATTCACTCCTGACCAACCTTCGATTCAGTGACTTTCGAAACAAAGCAGTAACTGAAATAGCTTCAGGAAGGTCCCTACAGGCTTAACCCATCATCAAATCATTCCTGGAAGTCATACATAAGCTCTTTCGATTGGCACTTCAAGAGGTAAGTTTTCTAAAGCTTAGAACTCTTCATTCAAACGTAATTTGTACATACAAATAAAAGAAAAGATGTAGATATCATATCTAGGAAGATGCCCATGCTCAAACTTTCAGTTATCACTGCTTATACGTTGAGAACTTTAACTCTGACTAGTGAGACTTTGATTTTGGCACCAAACAATTTTGTGCTAACCTCTGATCTGTAACTTTTGGAAGTTACATAGTTAGATTCGTTTTGAAGATCTTAGGAAGGTTTTTGTATCCTTCGATTGACTGAAGAGTGAAGCCTTTCGAATCTCAACATTGGAGTCTTGCATCCCTGCGCTCGAAGGAAGAAGTTGGGCATTTCAAACATTCAGAAACGAGTTTAGTTTGTACCCAATCGAAGCTACCTTATGGACGAATGAAACAGATCACCCCAGTGGTACAAATAACGCGTGCGAAAGGAATTTTTGAAGAAGGTCCTGGGTTCAAGCCCTAGAGAGACCTTTTGTCATTTGTTCATATTTTCTCACTTGGTTTTGTTTGCAGGAAATACATTTGGGCCTCCACAGTTGGGCTTCAACCACTTTTATGTTTCTAACCCCCTATTTCCTACCAAACAAACAGGCCTTGAGACCAAACAACACAAAACTGTTTTTTCTACACAAAAACTGTTTTAAATACAAAAAGCTGTTTTCTACACAAAAACTGTTTTTAAACACAAAAAATATGTTTAAGTTATTTAGTTTATTTTATTTAACTTCTTACAATGAAAAAGACCAAAAAACATTTTCCTATTTATTTTCTTTTCTTTAACTTAATTAAATTTCCTTAACAAAAACAAAACAAATCTATTCCTTTTTCCATTTTGTCTTGTATATTATATTCCTTATACATTACTCAAATTCAATATGGTTGTAATAGATGATTAGGATTTAATTTCTTGCAATCCCTATTTGTATATTTGTATCCCCCATCCCCAAATAATGTAATAGCGTAGTAAATTTACTTTCCTCAATTTATCACTTTCATGTAAATTGTTAGTAACTAGGGTGTGTATGGAAAGATTAAAATCAACATGTAGACAACCCTAATCAAGACAAAAATGCATGCAATCAAACACACTATTCACACACATGCACCTCTAGGGTAATTTCACTTGTTGCCTCAGAAAATAGTCACGTCCCTCGAATAAGGGAGTTTTAGCAAAGACCCTCGATAAAAAGATCACAGTCCCTTAATGTTGCCTTCAGTAAACGATCTAGTCCCTTACGAAAATTGCTAAGACGTCTCATAAGTTGCCTTCCATGACTATACAATGACCCACGCCCGTCCCTTCACATCCAACGATGGGGCTTCTTACCAAATCAATGGTAAGATAGTGTTGTACCCCAAAATTTTCCCTCTCATTTATCAAGAATTTTCTCACAAGATCTCCTTGGGCTCAAGACTGCATTAAGATTGATCAAGCTCAAGACACCTCCTTAAACACTGACGACCATAATTAGGGCTTGAGATTGCACAAGGGTATTTGAACTTCCAATTCCCCATATAACTTTAATGGATCATTATGGACCCTCAAGATTACTCATTTTAAGTTTTAAGCTTTGGATCACACTTTTGCTCAGTCAATTGAGCAGTTGACCTAAAAATAGTTGTATTGAGGAAAAAGTCAACTATGACCAATTTATAGTCAAACTTCATAATATTTTATCCACATCAACATTTTAAACTCATATGTATCATTTGATCAAGTTTGGACCATAATTCCTCAAGAAATTTGATCAAATCTTCAAAAGGGCAAAATGGTCAAAATTAGGGTTTTGGCTGGAAAAGGGCAATTTCTGATTTTTGACCTAGCAAATGATCAATTGGTTTAAGTCATGATCTTAAGAGTCCAATTGCATCATTTTAACCTAATGACATGGCTCAAAACACTGCTCAAGTCTAATGGATTGATAGATGAATTTTCAGTCAACTGATCAAAAGTCAACTATATACTGAAAAGTCAAACTTTAACTTTTTGGTCAAAATCAAATGTCAAAGATCACAATTCATAAAAACATGTCAAAATATGAAACTTATTCATCAATAAATCAAAAAGTCAAGATTTCATTTTGAAAAGTCAAAATTTTCAAACTTAGAAATTTTTCTAAGTGTTGAAAATTTCATGTTTTTTTACAACTTTGAACAAATGTTTCACCATGATGCAAGCTGATTCAAAAGAAACTTCCAACATGAAAGTTGTATATCTCCATGAAATCTACAACTTTTCTTTACACAACTCCTTTAAAAAGTGCTTGGATCTCAAGTTATAATTTTAAGAACACATGGTCATGAAACAAAACACTTAGTGAAATTTTTGCCCTAATTTGGTCAGGATTTTGACCCAACTTCATGGCACTTTTTCACATGGTTCCAAGGGGAGTTTCCAAAAGTAGTTCAAATATGGGTTGTAGATCATATTGCAAGATTTCCAAAATGTCCAAGAACTCCTTGAGATCATTTTTGAGTAGGGAGAATCGAAGAGATGAAGTTAGGGTTTTATCACTTGAATTACAAGTCATTTTGTGATGAACAAATTCAAAATTCAAAGTTGTGCTGCATAACCTCTACTTTGCAGGCCTCAAACTTGTTAGGCACTCCATAATTAATTTCTTGCGTAACTGTTAGAGGTCTCATTTCAAGCATTCAATGCAAGGCCATGTTTTATATCCATTTTAGGAAGAAAGTGCACATTACCATTTTGATAAAGTGACTTTTTGCACAAAACTTGTTCTTGAGCCTTGCACTTGTTCTCTTCTGATCATACATGTCTCATAACACAAGAGAAATGGTTTAGACACTTACATTCACCCAACCCATGCTTGTACCTCCTCTTCAAACTTGTTTTCCCACTTTTCTTCAAAATCAAGTAACCTAGCAATTAGCTTGAAACTTGTACTTCTAACTTGCCAAACCACCCAAGACTCTTTGCTTATAGATACACAAACCATTTGCCATAAAACACACGTATACTTGACCCCTAAAAACACCAAGAACTCAGAACTGCATCACATACCTCCATTGTTGCCTATCCTGACCAAAAGTTTGAAACTCACATCTCCCTCGTGCGTTTTCAAGCCTTTTGGTTCCTAAAGTTTCTAAACATCATTTAGAACTCATCCCACACCCCCTTACAAGACTGTAACACCATTAACACCATCCTCCATTTTCAAAAATAGAGCTTTGCACTTGGACTTCTCCAGAACTCCTCAGGCACTTTCAACTCAAGCTAAGCATCCCATTAGCTTCATGGGAACTTGAGGAAGCTAACCCAATCATTGAAACTCCAAACCTGATACCCTATTGCAAGCTAAGTTTTATAACTTTGGGACTTTTCATACATGCATCATCAATGATTTATTTGTGAATGAAAAATGTAGATATCATTGCCCTAAAGCTAACCATGTCTATAATTTTCATTAATTTTGTTTAAGCTTAGAGAATTTTAAGATTGAAGTTTCTGAGATTTTTAGGGTTCATAATAGGGCCATTAAAATTCATGCTTATCTTTGATCTATAATTATTTTGCTTTGCATTTCTGAAATCGTGAGGAAATTTGCTACAAGTTTCATGTTTACAGTTTTCATTTTTGTTGAGATTTGAACAAGATATAGAGGCTCTGGCTGGGCGCGAGGTTGAAGATGAAGTTGGCCTCAGGAACATGATTGCCATATATATTTATGATTTCATGAAGTACCCTTTTGGTTTTTTTTTGTATTTTTACACATTCTGACTTTTTCTTGGACAAGCGCTTGGGCCTCCTTTGGGCCTTTTTGTTTTTTTCTTCTTACTGTTAACCCCCTTGCAGGCTATTCACACCCCTGACCCAGTTTTATTTTCTTTTTCTTATTTTTTATTTATTTATTTTTCTTAAATATTTTTCTAATACTAAAAAATCATAAAAAATATAAAAATAGTAGATTTACATTTTGACATAGTTTATTTATTTTTATAACACAAAAAATATTTTATTTAATCATACTTTATTTATTTTACTAATTATCTTTGTAAATTTAATTAAAAATAGGTTTTTAGTTATTTTCTTTTACACCATTTAAATATATTATTTTAAAATATAAAAAGACCAAAAATATTTTATAATACTATAAAGTATTTTTAAGACAAAAATACAAAAAAAATATTCCTTTTATAAACTTAATTTCTTTTTAATCAATTAAAAACTAGGGTTTTTATTTAGATTCTTTTTCTAGTAGATTTAAATTTCACTTTTAATTAATTATTTTTCTTTAGTTAATTAGGTCAAATCAAAACCCCTTTTCTCTAAAAAATCCAAACAAAAATATCCATTTTCTTCACATTCACATGCTTGTATATTTATTCATTTTTGTACATCATTTATTTTCAATATGGTTGTAATAGATTTAATTAGGTTTACTTTCTTGCAATCCCCATTTATACTTTGTATACCCCCTCCAACAAGTATTGTAATAGCGTAGTAATTTTAAATTCCACAATTTATCGCTTTATATATCAATGCTAGTAATTAGGGTTTGTATGGAAAGACTAAAACCAATCAATTAGAAAACCCTAATCAAAGACAAAATCAAGCATGAAAACAATACATTTGCACACAAACTCCCCTAGAGTAAATCCACTTGGTTGCCTTTACAAAATGACCATATTACCCATGAGAGGTATCTTAGCAAAAAACAAGCAAAAAACAAGATCATAGTCCCTCGATGACGCTATCCATGTTGCCTTTCAAATGATCTTAGTCCCTAAAAGAGAATGCTAAGATACCTTGAAACATTGCTAATCATGGTTATACGATCACCCACGCCCGTCCCGTTACATCCAAAGATAGGGTTACTTACCAAATCAATGGTAAGATAACAATGTCAAAGGAAAAGAAAATGAATAAGAAATACTTTTGAGTAGGTAGAATGCTCCTAGTTACTTGCTCCATTTCAAAACAAAATATCCTTGCTATTTTCAAAACAAAGACTTATACTTTAAAAACATCTTACAAATTTGAAAACACTTTCAAAAGATCAACATCTTTATATACATTCTTACGAACGAGAATCTTTACAAAGATTGCCTAATAATGGCCTCTTTACAAAATACTTTCAAAAAACCACACAAAGCACAATTTCAAACAAAAGCAAGTGATCTAGCAAGTAACTAAGAGCCCATGGAAAACCATAGATGAAAAGGGTGCTAATACCTTCCCTTTTCATAATCTACCCCCCGAACTCAAGAAATATCTCAAAGGTCTTTCCTGTGCTTTTTCACCCTTCCTTTTGGATAAAAGAAAAGTCAGCGGCGACTCTTGCTAACCGCAACATTTGCGATCAAACGCAAAACCTTTAAGTCAGTTCTCCCACCGTATCACAGAACTGGCGACTCTACTGGGGACAATTCTAAAAGTCGGGTTACCTTAGAGTTAGATCACATTTACTTGCTTTCATTGTTTGTCTTGTTTGATTTACATTATGGTTCTTTGTTTGGGTTTGAATCCTCTACCCGAATTTGGGATACCTTATAGGTAAGTAGCAATACATTGTGGAAACTGTGTGGGGTATACCGACATGGTCTAAGCAATAGCTACATTAGTGCGACATATTTGTGGGTACCGGTAGCCCTTGAGTTAATCAAGGAGAATACGGGTCCACTGAGTGATGTCATGAAGCATTAATGAACTTTTAGAACCTTTACTTGACCAACTTGGCCATTAGGACGTAGTGAGATGATCGACTTTAGTGCAGTCTGAAGTTGGTAGATACTTGATACTACACTCATTGAGATTTGGTTTTTTAGGATATTTCGGTCGCCATTAAAGAGGCTTATGCTGAAACAATGACCAAGGAAACAAACCAATGATTTTGAGGTCCTTAGAACTCGGTTACTATTGCTAGGACAGTTTGAGCCAACTAAACTTCAAGAGGGTACTTACCTACAAACCCTATGCAAGCCTAAACCTAAGGATTTGTTTGCTTTTTTTGCATATACATACTTGTAGATAACATCATGAACATCATAACATCATACTCATTCACTAACCATTTTAAGGATCTTGGGATTTATCTTTGTTTTGTTTTGTAGGACATGGATTTTATTCGCAGGAAAACCATTCAAGTCAATCTTGTAAGGATCCCTCCACAACTTAAGGAGCTAACTTCAAGGAATCCAGAAAATTCTCCATTCACCAAGAGACATGGTCGCCTACTCAACTTGGTCACTTCCAACACTGATGAAGACATGATGAAGGTGCTCTTTCAGTTCTTTGATCCTTTACATCATTCCTTCACATTTCCCGATTATAAACTTGTGCCATCTTTAGAAGAATTCTCCCAACTCTTGAGGATTCCCATTCTCAATCAACTACCTTTCAACGGTACGGAAAGAGATCCAAAGCTAGAAGAGATTGCTCAAGCTCTACACTTGCAATCATCTGATATCACAACTAATTGGGAAACAAGGAGTGGTGTCAAGGGTTTCCTAGCAAAGTTCTTGTTTGAGAAAGCCCAAAACTATTGTAATTCTTTGGATCTACAAGCTTTTGAGGAAATTATGGTTCTCCTCATCAATGGGATGGTTTTGTTTCCAAATCCTGACCAACTCATAGATGTGAACACCGTCAAAATCTTCATATCCTGCAACCCGATGCCTACTTTGCTAGGGGATGTCCTACATTCTTTTCACACTCGCACTACGAGGAAAAGAGGTGTCCTTATGTGTTGTACTCTCTCTTGGCAAGATGGTTTATTTCGCATCTTTCCCAATCTGTATTGAAGAACGAGCAAGGTTCAAGGTGGTCGCAAAGGTTGATGACACTCAAACATTCAGACATTCATTGGTGTTCCCGATCTATAGAGAATGTTACTATTGTCGACTGTTGTGGAGAATTCCCTAATGTCCCTTTACTTAGCATTATGGGAGTTATCACCTATAACCCCTGTTTGGATCTAAGACAGTTTGGTTACGCCCGAAGGGATGGCCCACATAAGATGCTCATCCAAGGTTTGGTAGTCGACTATGAGAATGATGATCAAGGTCTTCGCCAGAGATCCATCCGAGCTTGGAGGATGTTGAACAAGGTAGATATCAAGACATTGGGGCATAAGAATTCCATCCCTCTTGAGCCTTACCTCAAACGGGTACGAACTCATGCTCAAAGTATTATGATGCCTTATCCCTCCATTCTCCCGGTAATCATTGAGCCTGTCATGGAAGGAGATGTTTCGTACACTATCCTAAATCCTGACATGCCCATCTCTCTTGAAGATTTACAAAGGGATTGGATACAACTCAAGGGGGAGAGAGACAATTTCAAAGCCCAATTCTACACTAGCGAGAATAAGGTTTTGGAACTCACTAAGCAAATTCATGAGGAGCAGACTCTGAATGCCTACATCGCACCAAAGAGGATGCATACTACCTTTTTATCTTAGAGTTTTTGTATTGTTTTGCCCAAAGAGGCATTGATGTACTCAAGCTTTAATTTATTAATATAACGTGTGTTTCCTTTTTGTCTAAAACAAATTTGAATATTTAAAATCCTTGAAATCATTGCATATGCATTTACCATTCATCATAACGTAAGAAGGTTTCTTGCAACAAGTCTCCTCATCTTTCTACTATTTATTTCAGTAAGATGGATCTCGAGCAAACGGTGAAGGATATCCAAGCACAAAATGCTCAATTTAACATATGTTTTTAACTCTAGCCAAAGGACAAGAAGAATTGAAGACCTTGCTGGTTGAAGAGACAAAGAAGAAAACGAAGAAAATAACCAGAGTTCTAAACATGGGAAGAAGATTCCAAGGGCGAGAAAGAAGGACCCTAGATTTTGCAACGTCACCTGGTGAGAAAGACAATCAAGATGGGAAGGGCAAGGAAGCAGTTGTCTAGCCAGATTCAGAAGAGGAAGAGGAAGAAGAAGATTATTCCAAAGAACAATATCCTCCAGCCAATGACAAGTATAAGCATCTGGAAGAACGATTAAGTGCAATGGAAATCCAAAAAGTGCCTGGGCTGGACTTTGAGGAGTTAGGGTTAGTATATAGGATTTTCATTCCTCCAAAATTCAAAGAACCGGTGTTCGCCAAATATGACGGATTTTCATGTCCCAAAATGCATCTCCGATCCTATGTGAGGAAAATACAGCGTCACACCACCGACAAGGATTTATGGGTACACTTCTTCCAAGATAATCATTCTGGAACTCAACTTGATTGGTTTTATCATCTGGAAAGAGCCAACGTTCATAACTAGGAAGATCTGGCCGCCGCCTTTTACAAACAATACCAATACAACACTGGTCTTGCTCCCACCCCGTACTCAACTTTAGAGTATGGCCATGGTTTCAAATGAAGGCTTCAAAGATTATGCGAAAAAATGGAGGGACTTAGCAGGACGAGTCCAGCCTTCTCTACCTGAAAGAGAGTTGGTAGACATGTTTTTGGGCACCCTGTCTGGTCCTTTCTTTAATCACTTAATTGGGAGTTCATCGGCAGGTTTTACCGAATGGATATTGACCGGGGAAAGGGTAGAAGCCAGGATAAAGAATGGAAAGATTCAAAAATATGCATCCTTTGCTGCTGTAAGAAAGCAATTCATCGGAAAGAAAGAAGTGCTTGTTGTATATCCTCAGAGAAATCAAGATAGGGATGAACACCGTCCAATGGTGGGGGTTGTCATGATTCCTAAACCTGAACCTACTCAGTAAAGAAGAAACCAACCAAGAATGGAAAGACCAGTCAGACAATTCACCCGAATTAATATGACACTATCTCAAGTATTGACACATTTATTAAGATCAAATCTAGTGACTTTGAAAGAAGCTCCAAAGAATCCTAACACAACCTCTCCTCACTATCATCCTAATGCCCGTTGTACATACCATTCTGAGAGTCCTGGCCATGACACTAACAACTGTTGGGCTCTTAAGAACAAGGTACAAGACCTTCTTGAAGCCAAAGAGATTGAATTTGATGCCCCAAAAATTCCCAATGTTATTACTGCCCCTATGCCCAAGCACGACAGTGATGTCAACGCCGTTGAGGAAGATATGTTTGTTACTTCAATTGATGAACTTGTGACCCCACTCCTGACTATCAAAAAGAATTTGTTGAATGCCGGTGTATTCCTAGGCTGTGATGAAAGCTGTCATTACTGTTTGTCCCCACCAACCAGCTGTCCTTTGTTAAAAGCAGGCGTTCAATGCCTAATAGATAACAAGGAGATTTTGTTCGAAAAGACTTCTATTCCAACTATTTCTTATAATGATGTTTCCATCGTGACCATTTCCGCCAATTCTTCCAGGGTCTCCACCAAAAGACCCGTTAGAATTACACCAGTTCCTAAAGTAGTTCCGTTGATAATTACAATGCCTGGGCCAATCCCGTATTCGTCAGACAAAATCGTCCCATGGAATTATGGAGGTGATGTTTACTACCACGGTATCAAGCAAGATTGGCCAGCTGCTGAAGATTCAAGCTCTGAGAAAGTTAACTCCAATATCAGTAATATCGCAAGGACTAGTAAGATAACCCTAAGTGAAAGGGTTTTCTCTCCATAAATTGCTCCCCCAAAAGCTGTTTCTGGACCCGTAATAATTCTTGTTGGTGTTTCTCCTCCAAAGACTATTCCCAATCCTGCAATCATCTCCGCTAATACTCCTGTCGACAAAACTGTTACAATCCCTGTTATCACCCCTACTAACATTCCTGCTGCCGAGTCAACCGAGACTCGAGGTAAAGGTATTCTGGTTGAGCTTGTCCGGACGAAGGCACAATAAGTATCTATCCCTGAGACCTCCTGAAAAGAGATGGAGGAAATTCTAAAGATCATAAAAAGGAGTGACTACAATGTAGTCGAGCAACAGGGGCAAACTCCATCTAAAATTTCCAAGCTGGATTTATTATTATGTTCCGAGGCTCATGCAAAGGCCTTGGTAAAGTTCCTTAAAATTTCCCATGTACCCCAAGAAACATCTGTCGATCAGTTCCAAGACTGCGTAGCCAGCTTAACTGCAGATAATGGTTTAGGTTTTTCGGATGTTGATTTAACGCCAAGAGGGAGGAAGCATAATGAGGCATTACATGTCTCGGCCGAATGCAGGGGAACGACTTTGGCTCATATCTTGGTTGACACCGGTTCGTCTCTGAATGTGTTGCCTAAAAAGGCTCTTGATAGGCTTGACTGTGAAGGATTGACATTGAAACCGAGCAACATAGTAGTGAGAGCCTTCGACGCCTCAAAAAGGATGGTGCATGAGGAAGTATACATCCCCATAAAAGTTGGAACCCAAACTTTTGATTCAACTTTTTATGTAATGGATATTCGCCCTTCATATTCCTGCTTATTAGGCCGACCGTGGATCCACAATGCTGGTGCTGTTACCTCTACGTTGCATCAAATGCTGGAATATCCAATTCAAGGGAAGATCATCACTGTTCATGGAGAAGAAGAGTATATGGTCAGCCATCTAAATTCCTTTAGATATGTGGAATTAGATGGTGAATTTATTGAAACTCCATTCTAGCCAATGTTTTAAAACCCAGACCGGTGATCGACTCAGTAAAGTTACTGGGTCACTGGGTTACTGGTCAGACCAGTGGGTCACTGGTCAGACCGCATGACTTTTGACCCGGTTTCTATAAAAAATATATTCATTACCTGAAATTTGTAACTATAATAATATAGAAAATTATAAATTCAAATAATTTAGAATAAACAAAAGTATTAGTAACAATCAAAATAAGTGATAGAAACTTAATGTAGCAAATTATAAATTCAAAGAAGTGATAGAAACTTAACAATTCATAAGTTATAGTATTATAATAAGTCACAAAAATTCATACTCAACGATCCGTAATTTTTCATGTCCATGAAGTCAAATTGTCATAATCTTGATATTCATATCCATCTTCAACTTCATCTTCTCTGGTGTTATTTTTTTCTTGATTCACAGTGTTGTACCCCAAAATTTGCCCTCCCATATTCATCAAGAATTGTCAAAGTCAAGGTCACAAAACTCCCCAAGGGTTGTGCAGCTCAACTGTCTCCCATACAGTCAAAACTAGGGTTTGAGTTCTGGTCAAGCAAATGAACTTTTCAAAGGCCCAATCAAGTCCCATATGCCTACAAAGATGGTCAAGTATCCTCATGTCAAGTTTCAAGGCACTCAGCTCAAAATTGCACAGTCAAAACTCTAGATTGCACTACAGTCAACTGTAGGGGCAAAATGGTCATTTGACAGTCAAAAGTTCAAATTTTTGGTCAATATATCATTTTGAAGTCACAAACATCATTTGATCAATGCTTGATCATGATTCTCAAAGTTTGGCTCAGAAATCTTCAAAGATACAAAAGTTGCTATATTTGGACAGCTGAAAAAGTCAACTGAAATTGACCAGGGCATAACTTTCACATGGATTATCAGAAAATTTCCATCCAAAGCTCATTTTGAAGAGAAAGACATTTCCTACAATTCATCTTCATGTTCCAAGTCCAAGAAATGCTCTCACAAAAAGTTATCAATTTCAACATTATAGGTCATTTTCAAAAGTCAACAAAAAGGGACTTTAAGTCAAAGGCCATAACTTGAGATTGGTAAATCAAAATGACATGGGACCAAAGGCATTGGTTAGAGGACTCAAAGACCTTTCCAAAATGTCCAAGAACATGTGAAAAGCTTAAAAATTGACCAAGTTATGCCTTGTGGAAGTTGGGAAATTTTTAGGAATTTTGAGAAGTCAACATTGATGCAAAAGGCTTAAAAATGCAAATGGGCCCATTTTTCTTCCAAGTTTCTTCATGCCAAGCCTATGCACGACCACTAGGCCCAAAGTGAAGTATTTTCATATTTTTTAATTATTTATTTGAATTAATATTAATTTATATTCATTTAAATCATTTTAATTCATGAAAAATATAACCTTAACCTAAACAAATCTTTTTATGCATGATTTGAACTTGAGATTTCGTGCACATGCTAATATAGAAGGTTTTGGCTTGATTGGAACTAATTGACACAAGAACCATGAAAAAAGATTCAAAAAAAGATATTAAGCAAATCAAATCTTCAAACAATGAATTCATGAGATTTTGTTGTTATTTTGTTGACCTAGAAGCTTGGCTATATACTCAGGAACACAACCCTAAGCCAAAGAGACTGCAAGCTGCGCATAAACAAGCATTGCATATTGAAAATTTTTCACAAAAACTCAAACACTGAAAACCAATTTCAAGCTCGATTCAGACCCCAATTCTTGTCCCATTAGCATCCTGAGACATCATTGAGTGTTTCTCAATCAAAAACAACAAGCAAAACGCCTTGACACGGTATCACGACCTCAAACTGTACAGCACAAATTTCATAATTGAGCATCACATTCTAAGCATCCTTGTTGAAATTTAATGGTTGAATCATGTTCATGAGGAAGTTCTGAAGCTAACTGATATTCCCAATTGTATTTTTCTGTATTGTAGGCGATTATGCCATGAATATTTTTTAGGGTTGCAGGTTTCCTAAATTGGGGATTTTCTTGTCCTGTAAAATTGAAGCACGAAACTTAGACCATTCAAACCAGCTCCTCAAGACGAAGCAATTTGAACCCTCGCGATAAATTTATGGTCCATAGGGAGCTATTCGCTATTTTCTTGAATCACCCCTAACGCAACACTGTAAAAACCGTTGCCCTTTTGTTTTGTTTTACAGGGTGGGGAAGAAGACGAGTGCGTGTCCATCAGCCATTGGTCCTTTTGAAATTCGCGCGTCTTTTATCAGTTAGCATTATGTTTCATTTATTATATTTGCGTATTATTATATATTAAATGAAACGCGCTTGGTTCAGTGGTAACGTGTTAGGCATATGACCTCAAAGACCTGGGTTCAAGTCCCAGGTCTGGCAAAAATTCTATATTGTTTTTCAAACCAATTTCCTATGCAGCGCTCATTGTGATGTACACCATATTCTCTCACCATTAGGCAGCCACGCGTCCCATGGGATCAAGCCAAGGACAAAGATGGGAGGAGCATCATGTACCATAGTCCAACGCGTTGTGTGGGATTCAAAAAGTCAACCAACGTCCAGCTTATTGGGCCAGGCTTTTACATCAACACCTCCATAATGGGACAGAAACCCCCCCTGGTTCTCTCTTTTCTAAATTTTCTTTTATCTTTTATTATTTTTAATTGTTTATTTGTTTATTTATTTTCTGATTTAATTAAACATCCTTTTTACAAAAAATACAAAAAACATCATAAAAATAAAAATGTCCAAATAAAAATATAATTTTTAATTTTAATTATTTTCATCAATAAATTAATATATGTCAATATTTAGTTTAATTAGGTTATAGTTTTAATCTTTTTTTTAATAAAAAAACACAAAATACCAAAAACATTTAATCGTTTAATTTGTAATTCATCATTAATTTTAATTGTTTGTAAAAGGGTCCAACGCCCTAATTTTGTTTTAATTTCTTTATTTCGCGCATTTATTTTATTATCGCTTATTATAATTTTGTAAATATCCCAAAGCCATGTAATTTAAATTTCTCGCACTTTTATTTATTCGCTTTATTTATTTTCCGCTAAATCGGGTCCGGTTAATTTTGGCGATGTGGACCCGCGCCTTTGTAATAACCTTAGATTTATTTTCCCGCAAATACTTTATAACTGTTAAAAATGCATGCAAGAATGAATGGACAAATTAAAATCAAGCGTAGAACACGACAAACATGACAAGACAAAATAATTGAAACATGACACACAATTCGCACACACCACCCCTAGGGTACGCCTCACTGTTGCCTTGCCTCGAAAGGTGATCGTCGAGTAGAGGATGTCTTAGTAAGTCCTCATGATCCAGGAACCTGGCATGAGGGTAGCTTCTAAGGTGTCTTCCCATTGCTCTGGTGATCACCATGTCCCGAACCTCGAATTGACCCGAACACCTCCAACGGTGGTGCTACTTACCTCTCAATGGTGGGATAGCATTACTTTTAAGGACATCTACACAGACGAATTCCTTAGGGTAGGTAGGTTCTCAAGGATACTTGCTCTAATCTCAAAACAAACTCAAAAGACTTTTCACACTGACACATTTTCAAAAGCTTTCAAAACAAACTTTTCAAACACTCTGACGTACGAGTCGATCTGAAATTTTTCAAAGAAACTTTTTAAACCCACATTGAAAAGCAAACAAACAATTTTGAAAACACATTGAGCAAGTATCTAAGAGCCCATGGATAACCATGGATAGAAAGGGTGCTAACACCTTCCCTTTCTATAATCTACCTCCCGAACCGAGAGCAATCTCTATAAGGAATTTTTCTGTGCTTTTGTCCTTTCCATTTGGAGAAAATAAAAGACGGTGGCGACTCTTGCTTCCGCGACATTTCGCGAACCAGCGTTAAACAGTCAGTTCCAGATCCACCGATCACAGAACTGGCGACTCTGTTGGGGACTAACTTATAAAGTGAGGTGTACCTTAGGGCTAGGTCATAACTGTGTTTTCACTTGTATTGTTTTGCTTGCTTTACTATTGTGGGTTGCATCGGAGATACATAGATCCTAACCCGGATCTGGGGATACCCTGTTTAGGTAGCATAAGCTGTGAGGGACCTGTCCGGCGTAGACCGACACAGGTGAAGCAGTGGCTACGTTGGTGTGACACCTTAGTCTGTACCGATATCCCTTGTGTCGCAACGAGGAGAATATGGGTCTTCTAAGGAGTCATTAAGCACCAACAACCTTAGAACCTTAATTGACACAACTTGGCCTTTAGAACAGTAGCAGTATGCTACGCCCATTGAGGCTAAACTCTCGTGATGGTTCTGGCCGCAAGAAAAGATTGCGATGCTGGAGTTATGACCGATTGAGGGTAGTCAATGATATTGGGATCCTCTAAGAACCCGGTTACTTTTGATTAGGACAGGTATGAACCAACAAACTGAAAGAGGGTAGTACCTAGACCTCATGCTGGCCTTAAACCTTAAGGGCTGGTCTTGTGTGCCTTGTGTGCCTTACATGTTTGCCTTTGTATCTGTATGTGGTGTGCTTTATCATAACATCATAGCATCATGAGCATTGCATGCATCCTGTATAAGAACTGACCATTTCAAAGACAAGAGGGTTTCATCTTTGCTCTGTTTTGTAGGACATTATGATGCCTGTGCGAAGGAATACTATCCGGTTCAACTTTGTTCGTTCGCCTGAGTTGATTGATGAGTTGGTTAGCAGAATTCCAAATACCACTTCCTTCATTCAGAGGCATGGTTCTCTTCTCAGTTTAGTCACTGCAAAGCGGGATCAACAGTTGATGAGTGTTCTGACCCAGTTCTATGACCCTCAGTACCAGTGCTTTACCTTCCAAGACTTCCAGCTGGTCCCTACCCTGGAAGAGTTCTCTAATCTGCTTGGTATCCCTATCTTGGATCAGACTCCCTTTACTGGTTGGGAAAAGACCCTCAGGCTTGAGGACATTGCTGCAGCCCTTCCTTTGACCCATCAAGAGGTAACAGACAACTGGGTAACTAGAAGCGGAGTTAAGGGTTTCTTGGCCAAGTTTCTGATTGGTAAAGCTAACAGTTTCTGGAATGACCTGGACTTTAGGGCATATGAAGACATCTTGGCTCTCTTAATCTATGGGTTAGTCCTGTTTCCTAATCCTGACAACTTCATCAATGTCACTTCCATTAGGATCTTTATGTATCAGAACCCTGTGCCCACTCTCTTGGGTGACATCTTGCAACAACTTCATGCCCGTACTACCCGAAGACGAGGAACCCTATGGTGTTGTATCCCTTTGTTGGTGAGGTGGTTTATTTCGCACCTCCCTAAGTCCGTACTGAAGAACCAAGAAGGAAGAGGTTGGGCTCACAGGTTAATGTCTCTCACCGATAAAGACATCATTTGGACTTGCAGAGGTTTGGATGAGATAGCTATTATTGATCGATGCGGGGAGTATCCTAATGTTCCTCTGATTGGTACTCAAGGAGGGATCTCGTACAATCCATGTCTAGCACTCCGTCAGTTTGGAAGAGCAAGAAGAGCAGGCCCCCATGAGATGTTGGTGCCTCACATCAGTTTCGAGTTTCAGGTGGATAGTGACGAGATGCGTCGTAGGTTCATCAAGGCTTGGGAGAAGGTTCATAAAGCTGACCCACAAGAGCTAGGGCCAAAGACTTCTCTACCTATGGAAGCCTACTACAAATGGGTCCGCATCCGTGCTCAGAAGTTAGGTATGCCATATGAAGCTGTCAGACCCGTCATTCTTGAGTGTCCTGATAAAGATGGTGTCCCTCCAACTGTCCTTCCTCCTCAGATACCTACTGATTACGAGACATTGAAGAGATCTTGGTCGCAACTGCAAGAAGAACGGGATTCTTACCGGGAAAAGTTCAACGAGCAGGAATCAAAGATCCAGAAGCTGACAAAGCAGTTGGAGAATGAGAGAGCCCTGAATGCATACCTCCGTACTGAGAAGAGGAGACCATGGGATCAATGATGAATTCTGATTGTGCCTTTACAGTTTTTATTTCCTTTCCAGTTGTTTCATTTCATGTAAACGCCTAAGGGCAACTTGTTGAATAATTTCAGTTACAAAGTTGAATCTAATGAAGTGTGTTCCTTTTTTGTTTACAAAGTTGATTCCCGATTGTCTTTGGAAACATAATTCATACGCATTTCATACATCATGTGCATAGCAGGTTTTTCCCTTTTCAGGTTGCTTACAGTTCTTCGCTGTTTATTTCAGCATCATGAATCCCGGATCTGAATCAACTGAGACATCAATCAAGGCTCTCCAGGCGCAGAATGCGCAGTTTCAAGAGCTAATCCTGGGTCTAGCTAAGGGCCAAGAGGAATTGAAGACTATGCTCCTGAAGAAGGAGAAGAAGAAGAAAAGAAGAACTGTTCTATTCAACTCGGGCCGAAGGTTGGGTAATACTCTGCACCAAGAAGAGGCTGTTTCTTCTGTTGGCAAGAGTCCTTCTCAGGCAGAAGTAAAGCTTCCTACTCCAGAAGTCTCCGACAACGAGACAGATTTTGATGAGGAACAGTATCCTCCTGCAGATGACAGGTACAAACAACTGGAAGACAGGTTGAAGGCCATGGAAGTTCAACAGGCACCTGGGCTGGATTTTGGAGATCTGGGTTTGTCGACTGGTGTAATTATCCCGCACAAGTTCAAAGCTCCAACTTTTTCTAAGTATGACGGGGCATCCTGTCCCAAGCTGCATTTGAGGTCCTATGTTCGGAAGATTCAGCCGTACTCTGCGGACAAGAATCTATGGATCCACTTCTTCCAGGAGAGTCTTTCAGGGACTCATCTCGAATGGTTCTATCAGCTGGATGGGACCAAAGTTCGTAACTGGGAGGAGCTGGCTACTGCTTTCTACAAGCAGTATCAGTATAATGCCGACCTTGCCCCCACACGTACCCAACTCCAGGGTATGTCGTTAGGTGCAAGTGAAGGTTTTAAAGAATATGCGCAGAAATGGAGGGATCTTGCTGGAAGGGTACAACCACCTCTGACTGACCGTGAACTTGTGGACATGTTCTTGGGGACCCTGTCTGGTCCATTCTTCAACCACCTCATTGGTAACTCATCTGCTGGATTTACCGACCTCATCCTGACCGGCGAAAGAATTGAAGCTGGTATCAAGAGCGGGAAAATTCAAGAGGCCACACCTTCTGATATTCATAAAAAGCCTTACACGGGAAAGAAAGAATCTAATGCTGCATACGGTCAAAAGGGTCGCCGTGATCAACATGCAGGGGCAGTCATGATCTCTGGTTCTGCACCACGCCGCCAACCACAGAGGGGAAACCAGCAAAGGCCGGATGGGCCTAAAAGGCAGTTCACCAACATTAACATGCCATGGTCGCAAGCGCTGCAACATATGTTGAAGATGAACCTGATTGCGGTGATCAACCCTCCTGCCAATCCTAAGACCTCCTCTCCCAGCTACAATCCGGAAGCCAGGTGCGCTTATCATTCTGATAGCCCGGGGCACGATACTGAAGACTGTTGGGCACTAAAGTACAAAATTCAGAACATGATCGATGCCAAAGAGATCGAGTTCGAGCCTGCTGAGACCCCCAATGTGATCAATGCTCCATTGCCAAAACATGGCTAGGATTGAGAATTTTTTTGTTCATTTGAATTCAAGTTGTATTTTTCCTTTCTTGTTCAGATAAACAATTATTATGTCAAACTCTTTTATTTCATGAATGCATTACACATGTCTGTCTTGATTTAATTATGTTTATTACGCTTAAAACTGTTTTCATATTTTTGCAATGGTCAACTCTTAATTGAAGATTCTAAACCTCTTGAGGGAGGATGACGAAAACGGTACCGCAATCTTTACAGTATGCTTTTGAACAGACCCCGCTGATGAGGTACAGGCATTGTTTCAATTCCTAAACACTGGAGTAATAAGGATGATAATCCCTCGTCAACCCATCAGAGCCAAAGAAGTAGGAGTTTTTATTTTCGAAAATCAAAACCCTTAATCATAACCTGGGGCAGGGTAGTCTCTCAGTTGATCCAAGTGTATGACGAATGGCACCGAAGAGATCTTTACGAAACAAACAAAGACAGTGATGGTTCAGAACAATCAAAAGGACAGGCAGTCATCATCAAACCCATAAACGAAAAAGCCCAAAAAGTCTAAACCTACAAAGGGGACTTATGAAACTGGGACATCCCGCTGACTGTAATTCCAAAAAAGGAAACAGTGCAGGCAAAAAAAAAAGAAAGGGATAACAAAAATCAAGCAAGAAGTCTTACAACCAAAGCAAAAATGACTGCCTATTCAGAATAAATCATTAATGTCGGAACCATCAGTGGCATATCAAAGCAAAGACTCAAACAAGGTCTAACGCACGATCAACTGAGTTTAGGATTGGAGAACATCACGAAGAGCGGGTGGGTACAAATAATTTGAGCCTTTATCCTTTGTTTCTTAAACCGTGAACCCGGCCACGATATAACCCTTAAAAGTCCTAGCTGAAGCATGGGTTAGTTCGAAAGCATACTGTTACGAAGGTATCCCGACTCCTGAAGGTTTGCTGTAAAATATTGAGTTGACATCGCACTGTATTACAAAAAATGCATTTTCAAAATTCAAGACAGACATAGACTTTTGCATTCTTAAAATAACCTTGTTTGCATATGACTGTTTGTTTGAACAGCAGGGAAATTCGCACGATGAACACCTTGTGAACAGAAGTACCTCCAATCAAGGGGCACAGTAGGAGCATTGCCCATTATCTGGGGCATGGCAAAATACTTCCAACAGGGACAACTCCCTACATTCTGAGAGCGTGGACATAGTCGGAAAAGTACTGCGCAAAATCAAAGACCCGCTAGGTTGACATACCCAGGCAAAAATAAAGGCTTCCCGGCGAACCAAAAGGGTTCGGGCAAAATGAAGGGATGAAACGAAAAAACATGTACACCCGGCAAGTCGAAAACCTGAAAAGGCGGCTTGGGCAAAAATGGGTATCCTGGTGGACTGAAAACCCGAAAGGGCGGTTCAGGCAAAAGTTAGGGATCAAAGCGTACGACTATGTTCCGGTATCTCGTCACTTGCCTACCCGAAGGGTTGCCAATCACCCACGCAGGTATCCTCTTCCCTCACATCCGAAGCAAGGGCAATAATGAGTTATCCAGGCGATCCAATTGCTCTGTCAACCAAAGTACAAAGGACAGATCAGCATAAGAATGATTACCATCTACCTTTACGAATTCCAGATCATGGGCTAACGTCCGAAACCAAACAGGACGATCACCCACTTAATCAAAATCACGCAACCCAACACCGGTTTCTGCTCAACCTTCAGACAAAGTCATACACAGACTCCTCCTCCATAAGATGACCTAACCCCGGTCATCAAGAAGTTTTTACACGAACTTACCCAGGTAACCTAACCCCGGTTCCTCCAGAGATCTCACATGGATTTACCACAAGGCAACCTTACCCCGGTTCCCCCAGAAATCTTACATGGATTTATCCCAAGGTAACCCAACCCCGGTTCCTCCTGAAGTCTTACATGGACCTATCTTAAGATGACCTAACCCCGGTTCATCAAAGTTTTTACACAAACTTATCCAAGTAACCTAACCCCGGTTCCTCCTGAAGTCTTACATGGACCTATCTTAAGATGACCTAACCCCGGTTCATCAAAGTTTTTTACACAAACTTATCCAAGTAACCTAACCCCGGTTCCTCCTGAAGTCTTACATGGACCTATCTGAAGATGACCTAACCCCGGTTCATCAAAGTTTTACACAAACTTATCCAAGCAACCTTACCCCGGTTCATCAAGAAATCTCACACGGATCTATCTCAAGGTAACCTAACCCCGGTTCCCCCAGAAGTCTCACAGGGACTCGTCTCCAGTAACCTTACCCCGGTTCATCAAGAAATCTCACATGGATTTACTCCAAGGTAACCTAACCCCGGTTCCTCTAGAAGTCTTACATGGATTTAGTTCAAGATAATCTCACCCCGATTCATCAAAAAGTTTTACATGAACTTACCTTACCAAGCAACCCTACACCGGTTCCCCCTATTCAAGATGCAGTTTTACATGGACTCGTCACCCAGAAACTCTACACAGGTTCTCCCTTTCCAAAAACGAAGTTTTACACGAGCTCATCAGCAGGCAACCCTACATAGGCTCCCTCTTTCAACCTACAGCATTACAGTTCAACCTTCCCCAGAAGAGTCCAACCCAGTTTCCCCAGGAAAGTTGGAATTCATATCTCCCCAAGCAGTAAGCTTATCCCCAGTAGATTCTGGAAGCTTACCCCTCGCAGAGCACGAATGCGTCGTCCCGGCTTGATTTAAAGAGTTATTTCCGTAACAGGATATAACTGGGTTATCCTCAGCCAAAAGCCACGGAAAGAGCGTCCTCGGCAAAGTATCTTCCTACCCCCAGCATAACTCATCAACGGTATCCCCAGCGGAGGTATCTTCATCAACTTAGCAAAGCATCGCTATCCCCACAGAGTAGCACTCCCCAGCATGATCGCTAGAGTATCTTTTCTCCCGCAGAATTGTTTCATTCCTCAACGGAGTTACCTCCTCCTACCGGTATTCTTGCAACGAATCATCCACAGCGGAAGCAAAATCTCTTCCTCAACATCAGCCCAGGATGTGACTTCCCGGCATCCGTCAAGGATTTATTTTCCTAGACGAAAACATACATGAATCATCACATACATCATTATAGCATGCATGTACACATCATATCATATAAATCGTATCCATGTTTGCTTGATCCATATCATGCATCGCATATAACTGACCTCTACCTTTCAGGAAGGGTGCAGTTGAAATTCTCAAACATATTTCAAGGACTTCTCTAGTCCAGTTAAATCGACTCCGAACAGATTTTTCTGATAAAGACTCAGTAGAAGTTCTCTTATGGTCCCCTCTCCAACGGCGTGTGAGGTGGTAATTCCTTCTTCAGATGTTTCCCTCTCCGGCATGAGCGTGAGGTGATATTCTCTTATGGTCCCCTCTCCAACGGCGTGTGAGGTGGTAACTCCTTCTTCAGATGTTTCCCTCTCCGGCATGAGCGTGAGGTGATATTCTCTTATGGTCCCCTCTCCAACGGCGTGTGAGGTGGTAATTCCTTTTTCAGATGTTTCCCTCTCCGGCATGAGCGTGAGGTGATATTCTCTTATGGTCCCCTCTCCAACGGCGTGTGAGGTGGTAATTCCTTCTTCAGATGTTTCCCTCTCCGGCATGAGCGTGAGGTGATATTCTCTTATGGTCCCCTCTCCAACGGCGTGTGAGGTGGTAATTCCTTCTTCAGATGTTCCCCTCTCCGGCATGAGCGTGAGGTGATATTCTCTTATGGTCCCCTCTCCAACGGCGTGTGAGGTGATAATTCCTTTTTCAGATGTTTCCCTCTCCGGCATGAGCGTGAGGTGATATTCTCTTATGGTCCCCTCTCCAACGGCGTGTGAGGTGGTAATTCCTTCGTCAGATGTTTCCCTCTCCGGCATGAGCGTGAGGTGATATTTCTTTTCAGATTATAATTTCCTATAGTTCCCTCTCCAACGGTGAGTGAGGTGACTCCCTTTGAGATTATAATGTCCTTTGGTTCTCTTCCTGACACTACGAAGATGGTAATTCTCACCAAGATTTTCTCAACGAGCGTTGTTAAGATTAAAGTCATCCAAGGTTCTCTTGTCATTCAGGCTAAGGCAGTAACCATCCCTGGTTCTTTCATCAACGTTTGAAGCTCCAGACTCAGCTCCTGTAACCAGTCAGGACATATCTATACCAAGCATCTAAAATCAACTCCTGCAACGTGTCAGGTACTCGTTTGTTCTTTTGCAGGTATGCAGGTTCTAGCGAAGGAATCTCTTACGCAATCAACATCCAGATGGCATCTATAAGCCCATCATCCTATCCAGCAACCTCTAAAATGGCATCTATAAGCCCATTCCCTCATCATCATGGCTACTATGTGAGCGCAAATTTCTGGGCACTCTAGTGTCTAATCATCTTCTACCCTCGGATTACGAAAGGCACGTCAGCCAATCTACATCCTCAGGTCTAAGAAGATTGAACAGGGGCAACTGTTGTACCCCAAAATTTGCCCTCCCATATTCATCAAGAATTGTCAAAGTCAAGGTCACAAAACTCCCCAAGGGTTGTGCAGCTCAACTGTCTCCCATACAGTCAAAACTAGGGTTTGAGTTCTGGTCAAGCAAATGAACTTTTCAAAGGCCCAATCAAGTCCCATATGCCTACAAAGATGGTCAAGTATCCTCATGTCAAGTTTCAAGGCACTCAGCTCAAAATTGCACAGTCAAAACCCTAGATTGCACTACAGTCAACTGTAGGGGCAAAATGGTCATTTGACAGTCAAAAGTTCAAATTTTTGGTCAATATATCATTTTGAAGCCACAAACATCATTTGATCAATGCTTGATCATGATTCTCAAAGTTTGGCTCAGAAATCTTCAAAGATACAAAAGTTGCTATATTTGGACAGCTGAAAAAGTCAACTGAAATTGACCAGGGCATAACTTTCACATGGATTATCAGAAAATTTCCATCCAAAGCTCATTTTGAAGAGAAAGACATTTCCTACAATTCATCTTCATGTTCCAAGTCCAAGAAATGCTCTCACAAAAAGTTATCAATTTCAACATTATAGGTCATTTTCAAAAGTCAACAAAAAGGGACTTTAAGTCAAAGGCCATAACTTGAGATTGGTAAATCAAAATGACATGGGACCAAAGGCATTGGTTAGAGGACTCAAAGACCTTTCCAAAATGTCCAAGAACATGTGAAAAGCTTAAAAATTGACCAAGTTATGCCTTGTGGAAGTTGGGAAATTTTTAGGAATTTTGAGAAGTCAACATTGATGCAAAAGGCTTAAAAATGCAAATGGGCCCATTTTTCTTCCAAGTTTCTTCATGCCAAGCCTATGCACGACCACTAGGCCCAAAGTGAAGTATTTTCATATTTTTTAATTATTTATTTGAATTAATATTAATTTATATTCATTTAAATCATTTTAATTCATGAAAAATATAACCTTAACCTAAACAAATCTTTTTATGCATGATTTGAACTTGAGATTTCGTGCACATGCTAATATAGAAGGTTTTGGCTTGATTGGAACTAATTGACACAAGAACCATGAAAAAAGATTCAAAAAAAGATATTAAGCAAATCAAATCTTCAAACAATGAATTCATGAGATTTTGTTGTTTTTTTGTTGACCTAGAAGCTTGGCTATATACTCAGGAACACAACCCTAAGCCAAAGAGACTGCAAGCTGCGCATAAACAAGCATTGCATATTGAAAATTTTTCACAAAAACTCAAACACTGAAAACCAATTTCAAGCTCGATTCAGACCCCAATTCTTGTCCCATTAGCATCCTGAGACATCATTGAGTGTTTCTCAATCAAAAACAACAAGCAAAACGCCTTGACACGGTATCACGACCTCAAACTGTACAGCACAAATTTCATAATTGAGCATCACATTCTAAGCATCCTTGTTGAAATTTAATGGTTGAATCATGTTCATGAGGAAGTTCTGAAGCTAACTGATATTCCCAATTGTATTTTTCTGTATTGTAGGCGATTATGCCATGAATATTTTTTAGGGTTGCAGGTTTCCTAAATTGGGGATTTTCTTGTCCTGTAAAATTGAAGCACGAAACTTAGACCATTCAAACCAGCTCCTCAAGACGAAGCAATTTGAACCCTCGCGATAAATTTATGGTCCATAGGGAGCTATTCACTATTTTCTTGAATCACCCCTAACGCAACACTGTAAAAACCGTTGCCCTTTTGTTTTGTTTTACAGGGTGGGGAAGAAGACGAGTGCGTGTCCATCAGCCATTGGTCCTTTTGAAATTCGCGCGTCTTTTATCAGTTAGCATTATGTTTCATTTATTATATTTGCGTATTATTATATATTAAATGAAACGCGCTTGGTTCAGTGGTAACGTGTTAGGCATATGACCTCAAAGACCTGGGTTCAAGTCCCAGGTCTGGCAAAAATTCTATATTGTTTTTCAAACCAATTTCCTATGCAGCGCTCATTGTAATGTACACCATATTCTCTCACCATTAGGCAGCCACGCGTCCCATGGGATCAAGCCAAGGACAAAGATGGGAGGAGCATCATGTACCATAGTCCAACGCGTTGTGTGGGATTCAAAAAGTCAACCAACGTCCAGCTTATTGGGCCAGGCTTTTACATCAACACCTCCATAATGGGACAGAAACCCCCCCCTGGTTCTCTCTTTTCTAAATTTTCTTTTATCTTTTATTATTTTTAATTGTTTATTTGTTTATTTATTTTCTGATTTAATTAAACATCCTTTTTACAAAAAATACAAAAAACATCATAAAAATAAAAATGTCCAAATAAAAATATAATTTTTAATTTTAATTATTTTCATCAATAAATTAATATATGTCAATATTTAGTTTAATTAGGTTATAGTTTTAATCTTTTTTTTAATAAAAAAACACAAAATACCAAAAACATTTAATCGTTTAATTTGTAATTCATCATTAATTTTAATTGTTTGTAAAAGGGTCCAACGCCCTAATTTTGTTTTAATTTCTTTATTTCGCGCATTTATTTTATTATCGCTTATTATAATTTTGTAAATATCCCAAAGCCATGTAATTTAAATTTCTCGCACTTTTATTTATTCGCTTTATTTATTTTCCGCTAAATCGGGTCCGGTTAATTTTGGCGATGTGGACCCGCGCCTTTGTAATAACCTTAGATTTATTTTCCCGCAAATACTTTATAACTGTTAAAAATGCATGCAAGAATGAATGGACAAATTAAAATCAAGCGTAGAACACGACAAACATGACAAGACAAAATAATTGAAACATGACACACAATTCGCACACACCACCCCTAGGGTACGCCTCACTGTTGCCTTGCCTCGAAAGGTGATCGTCGAGTAGAGGATGTCTTAGTAAGTCCTCATGATCCAGGAACCTGGCATGAGGGTAGCTTCTAAGGTGTCTTCCCATTGCTCTGGTGATCACCATGTCCCGAACCTCGAATTGACCCGAACACCTCCAACGGTGGTGCTACTTACCTCTCAATGGTGGGATAGCATTACTTTTAAGGACATCTACACAGACGAATTCCTTAGGGTAGGTAGGTTCTCAAGGATACTTGCTCTAATCTCAAAACAAACTCAAAAGACTTTTCACACTGACACATTTTCAAAAGCTTTCAAAACAAACTTTTCAAACACTCTGACGTACGAGTCGATCTGAAATTTTTCAAAGAAACTTTTTAAACCCACATTGAAAAGAAAACAAACAATTTTGAAAACACATTGAGCAAGTATCTAAGAGCCCATGGATAACCATGGATAGAAAGGGTGCTAACACCTTCCCTTTCTATAATCTACCTCCCGAACCGAGAGCAATCTCTATAAGGAATTTTTCTGTGCTTTTGTCCTTTCCATTTGGAGAAAATAAAAGACGGTGGCGACTCTTGCTTCCGCGACATTTCGCGAACCAGCGTTAAACAGTCAGTTCCAGATCCACCGATCACACACAGTATCAACAATAGTATCTTGTGCATTACCCATATCTCCATCTTCATCCTCATCTAGATCTATTTGATCTATAACAATATTTAAAAAAATAATTAACAAAAAAAATTTAGAGATGGTAAATATGAGACATTAAATTGATTCACAACCACAAACTATATTATGCTCATATTAGAACATACCAATATCACTTGAAATTGGTTGGATGATCATATTTGCAAGGTCATTCCGCAATGCTTCCAACTCTTCATTGGTTAAGAGAGGTGGTGAATCCTCTAATACCCAACTAGAATGGTCAGCAATTATTTCAATATTGATAGGATCATAACTCCCATTTCTTATTTTCCTAAGCACACATGAATTAAATCTAAGTATATGTATTTAAATATAAAAATATAATGATCAGAGAAAAATAACTATAATAATACCTATTTTGAAGTCTCAAGTTGTAACGAACAAACACTAAATCATTAAGCTTTTGGTGCTCCAATCTATTTCTTTTTTTGGAATGAATATGATCAAATATACTCCAATTGCGTTCACAACCCCTCACTACAAGTTTGGCTTAAAATACGAATAGCTAACCTTTGCAAAGTTTGGCTCAAATATAACCTGTTTTTGATGTTTTGATGAAATTTTTGACGGCAAACAAGGAATATCAAATAACAGCAGCAAGTGGGAGTTTTTGTTGGTAGAGAAAATTGAGAATATGACTTCAATTAGAAAAAGAAAAGACAGAATAAAAAAGAAAACCTTTCAAATGCCTAGGTTTGGGAAACAAGGAGGCAAAGCGTTTATGTTAATTTTTTTTCAAAAGCCCTAAAAAATAAAATAAATAGTCAAACCCACTGGTTCAGTAAAAACCGCCGGTTCACACTGGTTTCATCCGGTCTAAATGTAATTCTGGTCTTATCCCTTAATCGGACCACCTGGCCCATCGGTTCTCGGTCAGACCGGTCCGACCGGCCGGGTCAGGTTGGGTTTTAAAACACTGATTCTAGCACTTTGAAGAAGTCCCACAAACTGTGGCAGTAACCAAGGATGTGTCTCATGTCCCCAAGATTACGAGGCCTTTGCTCAAGATGTCGTCTTTAAAAGATGCCAAGGCAGTGCTAGAAGAAGGTGGGTGCACTATTTGGGGACAACTCCCAGATATCCCATAAAAATCTGACAAATTTGGTATGGGTTTCACTTCAGATGCCCAGAAGGTTGTACGTCACGCTCGTGCCGGAGGACCATCCTTGAAGATCAGCAACCACCAAGTCAATGTTGTGGAGGATGATGAAGATAGCTATAACCTGGAGGATTGGATTTTCCCAACTGTCAGTGGAAGACTCAGCAACTAGGAGGCTAGAGATTTTGTCCCGATCACATTTATCCCACAGTAATTTGTCTTTAAATTTTGTCGGATATGTAATATTAAAACAATTTAGACTCTTAAAACCTTGTGTCTTACCCGAGGCACAATGGTCCATTTGTAAGGGTTATTATCTCATTTCCATATGACATCAATGAATCATGGATGTTTTTGCATACAAACTTTGTGCTCATTGTTTTTCTTTTTACATTTTCATTTCTTTCAAAGATAGCTATACTCTTACACACACTCACATTCACAATGCATGTCTACATCCATTCGGGATCCCATGGGTAATGGTTCTGCTATGGCCTTTTGTGACTCTGAAAATCTAATCTATCAAGCCAAAGATGAAGGTGACGAAGATTGTGAAGTGCCAGGGGAACTCGCCAGGTTACTACAACAAGAAGAGAGGACCATTCAGCCCCACGAAGAACTAGTGGACACAATTATCCTAAGTATCGAAGAAGACAAAAGAGAAGTCAAGGTGGGTGCCAATCTGGAACCCAATGTCAAAGAGCGTCTGATTCAATTGCTACACGATTATGTTGAGATCTTTTCCTGGTCGTATGAAGACATGCCAGGACTTGATGCAGATATCGTAGTACATCGTCTACCTACAAAAGAGGACTGCCCACTGGTAAAACAAAAGGTCCGTCGCATGAGACCAGACATGTCAGAGAAGATCAAAGAAGAAGTCATGAAACAATTCAACACCGGATTCTTGGCCGTCACTTCCTATCCACAATGGGTTTCCAATGTTGTTCCCGTGCCCAAAAAGGACGACAAGGTATGAATGTGCGTAGACTACAAAGATTTGAATAGGGAAAGCCCTAAGGATGATTTCCCATTTCTCCACATTGATATTCTAGTTGACAATACGATAAAACATAAGGTGTTTTCCTTCATAGATGGTTTCTCAGGCTACAACCAAATCAAAATGGCGCCTGAGGACATGGAGAAAACAACCTTTGTCACACAGTAGGGCACATTCTGCTACAAGGTTATGCCATTCGGGCTGAAGAACGCTGGGGCAACCTATCAACGTGCCATGGTAGCTCTATTTCATGAAATGATACATCACGAAATAGAAGTCTATGTGGACGACATGATAGCCAGATCTCAAACAGAAGAAGAGCATCTTGATCATTTACATAAACTGTTTGAGAGGATAAAGAAGTATAAGTTGAGGTTGAACCCGAACAAATGCACGTTTGGAGTGAGGTCTGGTAAACTCCTAGGCTTTGTTGTCAGCAATAAAGGTATTGAAGTCGATCCCGCCAAGGTGAAAGAGATACAAGAGATGCCTGCTCCTCATACTGAGAAGGAAGTCAGAGGATTCTTGGGATGGTTAAACTACATTGCCAGATTCATTTCTCACCTGACAGCTACTTGTGAACCAATCTTCAAATTACTGAAGAAAGATCAAGTAGTCAAATGGAATGACGAGTGCCAAACTTATTTCAATAAGATAAAAGAGTACTTACAAGAGCCTCCTGTTTTAATGCCACTAGTTGAGGGAAGACCGTTGATCATGTATCTAACTGTTTTGGAAAATTCAATGGGGTGTATGCTGGGGCAGCATGACGAGTCTGGCCGAAAAGAGCACACTATTTATTACCTGAGCAAAAAGTTTACTGACTGTGAAACAAGATATTCACTGCCCGAGAAAACTTGCTGTGCTTTGGCATGGGCTGCTCGCCGGCTAAGACAGTATATGCTGACTCATACTGTAACACCCCAATTCTACCCCAAACAAATTATGCAAAATAAATCAGAGTTATAAAATTTCAATCATACAAATGAATCGGGACGTCACAAATTCTTCTAACAACACTCATTGCATTCATCGTGGATATATAACACTTTCAAAACATCGGATGAACCATCATAACCTCTTTAATAAATAGTTCAACATCTACGCAGCGGAATTCTCAATAAACTTCTTTAAGCAAAACAACAACTTCGAAACATCACATATTTAATAATAATCAATTTAAAACTCAGCAATTGTAAATAGACAATAAAAAATCAGCAGACGATCATCCCGCCGAGTGTTACATATCAGAGCAATGACACCGACTCGAACTATTGAAGGTATACAACCTTCACTCTTGATTACCTGCACGTTACCAGCATAGGGGCAACATTCAAACAGAAGGGGTGAGATATCTAACAATATAATAAAGCGCATGATCATCAATATATTAAGTTATATCAGAAACGTCACCATTTCTCATCTCAAAATCAACAACAATTACAACGTATATATATATATATATATATATATATATATATATATATATATATATATTCATCAACATCAAAATACACTTCATCATTCACTCATATAATGCGACTCAAAACTATGCAAATGCATGTGGTACCATTGGAGCAGAACTCCCATCTCAAAAATCTACCAATTAATAGAGGCATCAACAAGGCATAGCCTTCATCTCAAAATTTGCCAATCCAGGCCATCTCAACGAGCATAAGCTCTATCTCAAAAAATGCAATGTATGCGACTCAAACATGAATGTAATATTAACACCCAAGTCAACAACATCTCAAATCATCTCAACATCTCAACATAACGACATCTCAAAAATAAATACATCTCAATCATCTCAAAATAACAACATCTCAATCATCTCAAAACATTTCAATTACAGCATCTCATAAACATCTCAAAATAATTTATTAAACATCATTTATTTATCAACGTCACTTATTCATCATAAATTATCAAACACTACTTTAATAACCGCATCTCACTAATAATTCGGCTATATATCAATATTGAAGTAATCCATACTGTTATTCTACAAATTTTACATCTTTACCGTCACTAATCCTACTGTCATAATCCTAACAGCAACCTCTAAACATCTCATGTTCATCATTCTGTCCAAAAACTAGTACAACGATCATCTACAGGGATTAATTCTAAATCCTAAGTTAGTTACTAGGACTACACTTCTTATTCATCATTTTAATAATCTAGAATAATATTCATTGCGTTAGCTATCCAACGCTTCAAACGACATCTCAAACAGCATCTTAAAACTCAAGTTACAGCAACTAAAAGCCGATTCTGTCAAAAACCAGACATTATGTATCGACACAAAACCCTATGGATCGACTCATCCTGCTTCATCTGTACACTATGAGTAGACACATCCTCCTTATGGATCAACTCATCCTGGCGTTAAATCACAACATGTATCGACACATGCACTTCACCAATCGACTCATCCCGAGTCTCACACACTCATGTATCGACGCAAGCCCTTCTTGTATCGACTTATCCTGAGTCTTACATCCTTCATGTATCGACACATCCATCTTGGGGTCGACACATCCTGCTACAGCCTGCATAATTTTCTGCGTTTTCTTCTGTAATTTCGCTACGAGAATTATGTTACAGTCCTATAAACCTTATTATAACCATGATAATTCATCACTTAACATTATACTCTATTACTCCATCAATCAATCAACATAACAACATCATTATTCATCAAGAATTCATCAATCTTCATCATACATCATCCAATTCAAGAACAAAAATAGAAATCCTCTAACCCCACATACCAAACATCATGAACCCAATTAAAAAGTTAGAACTCCACCCTTACCTTAGATTGAAGGTAGCTCTACAATTTCCGGGTTGAATCTTTGTTCTTGCCGTCTTTCCACTTTTTCCAGCAACTTCACGTTCTTCACAATCCTTATTTTCTTCTTACTGCTTCCTTCTTCTATTCCTTCTCATAAATAATAATATAACCCTATTATTATATTATTCTTATTGGGCTCCAAACCTACACCCCCTTATTACATCTACTATCTCAAATTAAGCCCACCTTGATAATATTACACTTCTAATATTATTTCACCACATAATAATATTATACCTCTAATATTATTATTTCCCCACTTAATAAAATAAATCCAATTTAATTATACACACCTTCATAAATATTACAAAAATAATTTAATTAAATAATTAATTAAATTACGGGCGTTACACATACTACCTTGTTAATATCTAAAATGGATCCAATAAAATACATCTTCGAGAAACCTGCCCTTTCTGGGAGAATAGCGAGATGGCAGATGATCTTGACAGAATATGACATACAATATACTACCCAGAAAGAAATAAAGGGCAGTGTACTAGCTGATCACCTTGCTCACCAAGCTGTGGATGACTACCAGTCCATGAAGTTCGAATTCCCAGATGAAGACATCATGATGGTAAACAACTATGAAGAATTCATACCATATGACGGACCTGAACAAGGATCCCGATGGACCCTGGTTTTTGATGGGGCATCCAACGCACTCGGCAATGGTATTGGTGTTGTACTCATATCTCCTGAAGGATGTCATACCCCTTTTACGGAAAGACTCTGCTTCAATTGTACAAATAACATGGCAGAAAACGAAACGTGCATTTTTGGTGTCAAAGCTGCCATAGACTTGGGGATCAAACCCTTAAATGTATTCGGAGATTCAGCTTTGGTCATCACCCAGATCAAAGGGGAATGAGACACCGAACACCCTAACCTTATCCCCTACAAAGAACATGTGTTGACATTGCTCCCACATTTTGATAAGATTACTTTCGAGCATTTCCTGCAAGAAGAAAATCAGCTAGCAGACGCACTAGCCACAATGTCATCTATGTTTAAACTTAAATGGGATAACGAGGCTCCCCAGATCACCATCGAACGAATGGATGAACTAGATCACTGTCACGAGATTAATACTGAAGAAGTAGTGGACCAGCCTTGGTTTCACAAAGTCAAGAGGTATCTCGAGGCTCAAGAATATCCGGAAGAAGCTTCAGTCAATGATAAGAAGTTCTTAAGGAGATTCTCTGCTAAATTCTTCCTTAGTAATGACATTCTTTACAAACGCAACCATGACTCTGTGTTACTTCAGTGCGTAGACAAGGTAGAAGCGGAAAAGATCATGGCTGAGTTACATGAAGGCACTTTTGGCACCCATTCCAGCGGGTATACAATGTCAAAGAAGATCCTACGGGTAGGCTATTACTGGTCTACCATGGAAGCAGATTGCTATCAACACTCTCGAACCTGCCATAAGTGTCAGATCTATTCTGACAAGGTGCACGTACCTCCGGTTCCTCTGAACATCTTGACGACTCTTTGGCCCTTTGCTATGTGGGGCATCGATATGATTGGGGAAATCAAACCAAAAACCTCTAATGGACACCGCTTCATCTTAATGGCGATTGACTATTTCACAAAATGGGTTGAGGCAGCTTCTTTCGCTTCCATCACCAAGAATGTTGTCGCCCAGTTCATTAAACAGAATCTCATCTGCCGGTATGGTATCCCAGAGAGGATCATCACAAACAATGGTATGAATCTAAACAATACTATGATCACCGCCCTGTGCGAGCAATTCAAGATCCAACATCACAATTCTTCCCCTTACTGGCCAAAGATGAATGGTGTTGTCGAAGCCGCAAATAAGAACATCAAAAAGATCATATAGAAAATGACGGTCACATATAAAGACTGGCATGAGATGCTACCATTCGCTCTCCACGGTTATCGTACAACAGCACACACATCAACCGGGACAACAACCCACTCTCTGGTATACGACATGGAGGTTGTCTTGCCTATTGAGGTCCAGATCCCCTCTCTGAGAATTATGAAGGATGCAGGGCTGAATGAAGACGATTGGATCCAGACTCGACTTGATCAATTAAACTTGATTGATGAGAAAATACTTATTGCTGTCTGTCATGGTCAAATGTATCAAAAACGGATGATCAAGGCTTTCAACAAAAAGGTCAGATGCCAAGTATATCAAGTCAGGGATTTGGTGATCAAGCGCATCATACTGCCACAAGGTGATCCCATGGGCAAATAGACTCCTACCTACGAAGGACCGTTTGTGATCAAAAGCATATTCTCTGGTGGAGCCATGATCTTGACCACCATGGATGGCGACGACCTTCTGCACCCTGTGAACGCAGACATAGTCAAAAGATACTACGCATAAGAGACCCACTAGGTTGACACACCTAGGAAAAACAAGGGCATCTCGGCGAACCAAAAGTTCATGAAAAAATTAGGGATAAAACAAAAAAATCTGTACACCCGACAAGTTGAAAACCCGAAAGGGCGACTTGGGCAAAAAGGGTATCCCGGTGGACTGAAAACCCGAAAGGGAGGTCCAGGCAAAATTTAGGGAATTAAAGCGTATGACTATGTCCTGTTGGATCACCTCACAGACAACCTGACAAACACAACGGTTCTGATCAATTCAATCATCTTCGGACAAGGCAACAAATAGATAAGATGCTCAGAGACACGAAGGCTATAGCATAATGAGAACCCCATGGGATTATTTCACATAGCTATCTTTTCTTTGTATCAAATTTTCATTTTTTACGATGACATTCTCTTACTAAAATGTTTGTCTCATTGTACAAAAATGCTTACTCAAAGTCAATACAAAGATATCCCTTTGAAAGTGCAAAACTATCTGTTTTTCTTTACTCTTGTGTTTTGTTTACAAAAACGTCCAATGATTTATTTTTGAACATATGCATTTGAACATAATTACTATTTACAAATGGACAAGATAAAAAGACAATCACTGATGGCTTTAAGAAATAGGGAAATCTCTCTAAGCTATTTCCGTAAAATCCCTCACAGTTTGCAGTTTAATCCCCAACGGAGCAAGACTTCAGTTATCACTCCCCAGTAGAAGTCACCCAAATTTCTCAGGATTCCCCAACAGGATTCTACAAGCAGTACACGTTGTTTCCCTTACAACAGAGTTTATTTCTCTAAGTAGAATTTCATCAACACTTCAACTTCACAACATGAAGACTTACATATCCTCAGTAGCAGTCAGGGATTTATTTTCCAATCCAACAGCAGTGCAGGAGATTAGCTTACATACACATACATTGCATCCATATATCATGAACATTGAGAACACAAATGCATTATACCTTGCATTTCATACAATATGACATTGCATATTAGCTAACATTTTACCCTTTTCAAGATAAGATTAATCAACAGCTACCATTAACAATGTTCAAAGGCTTTTCAGATACAGTTCATATATGCTCTAGACGCGGATGCTATCTTGAAACTCATTCAGAGTCTTTTTCAGAAACAGTTCAGATACGCTCCAGACGCGGATGCCATCCTTAAACTCATTCAGATTCTCTTTCAGATATAGTTCAGATACGCTCTAGACACGGATGCCTTTCTGATACTCACTTAGATTCAGCTCTCAGATGCAGTTCAGATACGCTCCAGACACGGATTCCATTCAGATACTCATTTAAATTCAGCTCTCAGATACAGTTCAGATACGCTCCAGGCACAGATGCCATTCCGATACTCATTCAGATCTAACTCTCAGATACAGTTCAGATACGCTCCAAACACGAACGCCATTCTGATACTCATTGAGATTCGGTTTTCAGATATAGTTCAGATACGCTCCAGACAAGGATGCCATTTTGATACTCATTCAGATTCAACCTTCAGATACAGTTCAAATACGCTCCAGACACGAACGTCATTCTGATACTCATTCAGTTTCAGCTTACAGATACGATTCAACAATCATTTCTGGATGGCATCAAAAAGCCCATCTCCAACAACTTTCCATCATACCTCTAAATGGCATATTTAAGCCCATTTCCTATACCATCAACCTTCACATCACCGAGTGCAAATTTCTGGGCACTCTAATGTCCAATCATCTTCCACCTTCGAGTTACGAATGTCAAAGCTCGCCAATCTAACTCTTAAGGCTTAAGAAGATTGAACAGGGGCAGATGTTGTACCCCAAAATTTTCCCTCTCATTTATCAAGAATTTTCTCACAAGATCTCCTTTGGCTCAAGACTGCATTAGGATTGATCAAGCTTAAGACACCTCCTTAAGCATTGATGACCAAAATTAGGGTTTGAGATTGCACAAGGGTATTTGAACTTCCAATGCCCCATATGACTTCCATGGATCATTATGGACCCTCAAAATTGCTTATGTCAAGTTTCAAGCTTTGAATCACACTTTTGCCCAGTCAATTGAGCAATTGACCTAAAAATCAACTGTATTGGGGAAAAAGTCAACTATGGCCAATTTACAGTCAAACTTCATAATTTTTCATCCACATCAACATTTTAAACTCATATGTATCATTTGATCAAGTTTGTACCACAATTCCTCAAGAAATTTGATCAAATCTTCAAAAGGGCAAAATGGTCAAAATTAGGGTTTTGGCTGGAAAAGGGCAATTTCTGATTTTTGACCTAGCAAATAATCAATTGGTTTAAGGCATGATCTCAATATTCCAATTGCACCATTTTAACCTAATGACATGTCACAAAACACTGCTCAAGTCCAATGGATTGATAGATGAATTTTCAGTCAACTGATCAAAAGTCAACTGTATACTGAAAAGTCAAACTTTAACTTTTTGGTCAAAATCAAATGTCAAAGATCACAATTCATCAAAACATGTCAAAATATGAAACTTATTCATCAATAAATCAAAAATTGAAGATTTCATTTTGAAAATTCAAAATTTTCAAACTTAGAAATTTTTCTAAGTGTTGAAAATTTCATGTTTTTTTTTACAACTTTGAACAAAATTTTCACCATGATGCAAGCTGATTCAAAAGAAACTTCCAAAATGAAAGTTGTAGATATCCATGAAATCTAAAACTTTTCTTTACAAAAATCCTTCCAAAAGTGCTTGGATCTCAAGTTATAATTTTAAGAACACATGGTCATGAAACAAAACACTTAGTGAAATTTTTGCCCTAATTTGGTCAGGATTTTGACCCAACTTCATGGCACTTTTTCATATGGTTCCAAGATGAGTTTCCAAAAGTGGTTCAAATATGGGTTTTATAGCACATTTCAAGATTTCCAAAATGTCCAAGAACTCCTTGAGATCATTTTTGAGTAGGGAGAATCGAAGAGATGAAGTTAGGGTTTTATCACTTGAATTATAAGTCATTTTGTGATGAACAAATTCAAAATTCAAAGTTGTGCTGCATAACCTCTACTTTGCAGGCCTCATACTTGTTAGGCACTCCATAATTAATTGCTTGCACAGCTGTTAGAGGTCTCATTTCAAGCATTCAATGCAAGGCCATGCTTTATATCCATTTTGGGAAGAAAGTGCACATTTCCATTTTGATAAAGTGACTTTTTGCACAAAACTTGTTCTTGAGCCTTACACTTATCCTCTTCTGATCATACATGTCTCATAACACAATAGAAATGGTTTAGACACTTACAATCTCCCAGCCCATGCTTATACCTCCTCTTGAAACTTGTTTTCCCAATTTTCTTCAAAATCAAGTAACCTAGCAATTAGCTTGAAACTTGTACTTCTGACTTGCCAAACCACTCAAGACTCCTTTCTTTTAGATACACAAACCATTTTCAAAACACACACGCATACTTGACCCCTAAAAACACCAAGAACTCAGAACCGCATCACATACCTCCATTGTTTCCTAACCTGACCAAAAGTTTGAAACTCACATCTCCCTTGTGCGTTTTCAAGACTTTTGGTTCCTAAAGTTTCTAAACATCATTTAAAACTCATCCCACACCTTGTTACAAGAATGTAACACCATCCTCTATTTTCAAAAGCAGAGCTTTACACTTGGACTTCTCCAGAACTCCTCAGGCACTTTCAACTTAAGCTAAACATCCCATTAGCTTCCCGAGAACTCGAGGAAGCTAACCCAATCATTGGAACTCACTGAAAGCTTCTCAAACTCCAAACCCGATACCCTCTTGCAAGGTAAGTTTTCTAACTTTGGAACTTTTCATACATGCATCATCAATGATTTATTTGTGAATGAAAAATGTAGATATCACTGCCCTAAAGATAACCATGTCCATAGTTTTCATTAATTTTGTTTGAGCTTAGAGAATTTTAAGATTGAAGTTTCTGAGATTTTTAGGGTTCATAATAGGGCCATTAAAATTCATGCTTATCTTTGATCTATAATTATTTTGCTTTGCATTTCTGAAATCGTGAGGAAATTTGCTACAAGTTTCATGTTTACATTTTTCATTTTTGTTGAGATTTGAACAACATATAGAGGCTCTGGCTGGGCGTGAGGTTGAAGATGAAGTTGTCCTTAGGAACATGATTTCCATATATATATATATATATATATATATATATATATATATATATATATATATATATATATATATATATATATATATATATATATATATATATATATATATATATATATATATATATATATATATATATATATATATATATATATATATAGTTTGATTTATATAAATGGATGTATAGCCACCCCAGTGGTAGAAGTGCGCGCCTGTGACTTGAGGGACCTGGGTTCGAGCCCTAGTGGTACCCTTTTTTTTTTTTTTTGCATTTTTACACATTCTGACTTTTTCTTGGACAAGTGCTTCGGCCTCCTTTGGGCCTTTTTGTTTGTTTTTACTGTTAACCCCCTTGCAGGCTATTCACACCCCTGGCCCAGTTTTATTTTCTTTTTCTTATTTTTTATTTATTTGTTTTTCTTAAATATTTTTCTAATACTAAAAAATCATAAAAAATATAAAAATAGTAAATTTACATTTTGAAATAGTTTATTTATTTTTATCACACAAAAATTATTTTATTTAATCATACTTTATTTATTTTACTAATTATCTTTGTAAATTTAATTAAAAATAGGTTTTTAGTTATTTTCTTTTACACCATTTAAATATATTATTTTAAAATAAAAAAAGACCAAAAATATTTTATAATACTATAAATTATTTTTAAGACAAAAATACCAAAAAAAATATTCCTTTTATAAACTTAATTTCTTTTTAATCAATTAAAAACTAGGGTTTTTATTTAGATTCTTTTTCTAGTAAATTTAAATTTCACTTTTAATTAATTATTTTTCTTTAATTAATTAGGTTAAATCAAAACCCCTTTTCTCTAAAAAATCCAAACAAAAATATCCATTTTCTTCACATTCACATGCTTGTATATTTATTCATTTTTGTACATAATTTATTTCCAATATGGTTGTAATAGATTTAATTAGGTTTATTTTCTTGCAATCCCCATTTATACTTTGTATACCCCCCTCCCACAAGTATTGTAATAGCGTAGTAATTTTAAATTCTGCAATTTATCGCTTTATATATCAATGCTAGTAATTAGGGTTTGTATGGAAAGACTAAAACCAATCAATTAGAAAACCCTAATCAAAGAAAAAATAAAGCATGAAAATAATACATTTGCACACAAATGCCCCTAGGGTAAATCCACTTGGCTTCCTTTACAAAATGGCCATATTACGCATGTAAGGTATCTTAGCAAAAAAAAAACCAAAATACAAGATCATAGTCCCTCGATGACGCTATCCATGTTGCCTTTCAAATGATCTTAGTCCCTAAAAGAGAATGCTAAGATACCTTGCAACATTACTAATCATGGTTATACGATGACCCACGTCCGTCCCGTTTACATCCAAAGATAGGGTTACTTACCAAATCAATGGTAAGATAACAATGTCAAAGGAAAAGAAAATGAATAAGAAAGACTTTTGAGTAGGTAGAATGCTCCTAGTTACTTACTCCATTTCAAAACAAAATATCCTTGCTATTTTCAAAACAAACACTTACACTTTCAAAACATCTTACAAATTTGAAAACACTTTCAAAAGATCAACATCTTTGTATACATTCTTACGAACGAGAATCATTACAAAGATTGCCTAACAATGGTATCTTTACAAAATACTTTCAAAAAACCACACAAAGCATAATTTCAAACAAAAGCAAGTGATCTAGAAAGTAACTAAGATCCCATGGAAAACCATGGATGAAAAGGGTTCTAATACCTTCCCTTTTCATAATCTACCCCTCGAACTCAAGAAATAATCTTAAAGGTCTTTCCTGTGCTTTTTCACCTTTCCTTTTGGATAAAAGAAAAGTTGGTGGCGACTCTTGCTAACCGCAACATTTGCAATCAAATGCAAAACCTTCAAGTCAGTTCTCCCACCGTATTACAGAACTGGCGACTCTGCTGGGGACAATTCTAAAAGTGGGGTTACCTTAGAGTTAGATCACATTTAGTTGCATTCATTATTTGTCTTGTTTTCTTTACATTATGTTTCTTTGTTTGGGTTTGAATCCTCTACCTGGATTTGGGATACCTTATAGGTAAGTAGCAATACATTGTCGAAACTGTGCAGGGTATACCGACATGGTCTAAGCAATAGCTACGTTAGTGCGACATATTTGTGGGTACTGGTAGCCCTTGAGTTAATCAAGGAGAATACGGGTCCGCTGAGTGATGTATGAAAGGCTGCTAACACCTTCCATTTTCATAACTGTTGCACCCCAAAATTTACCCTCTTGATTTAGGCTTATGTTTCATCATGAACATCATAGTGCATTGCATTCATACATTGTGATAGGATCAAAGTACTTTGGTTATCAAGTTTTCCTCAAGCTTTGAAGGTTGATTACATGGACAAGTTGCTCAAGAAATATCTTACCATCCAAACCTCTGGATCTTTTAAGCTAAAAGGTTATGGCATATCTCAAGATATTTTACCCATCTCTTTGGATCATCAGAGGGCTGAAGTTTGTGTTTGATCACAAGGAGAATCACTCTTTGGATTCACCAGTCAAATTAGGGTTTTGTTTGAGCAAGGCAATTGGCCAATATACAAGTCTTGATTTTGGGAGCTACAACATTTCTTTGATATTTGAAAGGTCTTTGTACAAGAAATTGGTCAAGATGCCCAGAGGATTTGAAATTTTGGAGATGATTCATCAGTCTCCTAAGGTGATAAACAAAACTAGGGTTTGGGATTTCATCAAGATTTCTTGAGAATTTTGAAGTGAAACTTTGCACATGGCCTCTATATGGTTGGAAGATCATATGTTTGAAGTTTTGATCATCAATTTTGAAGGAAAGTGGATCAATTGATTCAGAGGGGCAAAATGGTCATTTTGGTCAAAATCAGTCAAAGTCAAGGTTGACCAAGTGAATTTTTGGCCAAACATCAATTCAAGGATGTGCTTTTCATATTTCAAGTACATGTTTGATCATTGGATCAAAGGGATTGAGGTTTGGGTTGAAACTTGTTCTTGAAGAAACCCTAAAAGTTACTAATTTTGGAAAATAAGGACTTAATTTCAAAAAATCATATTTTATTCACCCTTGATCAAGAAGACGCAAATGAAATATTCTTGGAAAGCTAAGAGAATGATCTTTCACCTCCTTTTGGTCTCATGACCAAATTGGCAAGGAATCAAGATTTATGGTCTTTTGAAGTTACAAAATTATAGGTCATTTTTCAAAATTAGTGAATTTCAAGCCAAATTTTGAGAGCCTTAATTGATTAATTTGCAAAAACTTTAAACTAAGGGTTTGTATATCTCTTCTATAACTTTCTAAATTGTGCTCATTTGTGCCAAAATTCAAAAGTATGAGAAAGTTATGAGTTTTGGAATTTTGGAGCATTTTATTGAAATTTGGCAAAAGTGCAAAATGACCAATTCATGGAAACTTGGGTTTCATCCATTCTCTTTAATCCTAATCCAGTCCATGACTTATTTATGACTTGCTAAGGCCTATAATGCCAGCAATTTCGTGCTCCATGGACCATTAGAGTTTGCTTGGTTACAAAATGATGAACTTGCCCAATCTAGCAAATTGATCCATACAACTCTCATTTGAAATGATCATGACCTGGCCCTTTGAGGATCTATTTCTGAGGTTATTTAGCTCATAAAATGCAAGGAAAATGAAGAAACGCACAAGCAAACATCTGAGACCCATGTGCATCCATCTTTTGGCCAAATCTTCCAAACTTGCCCCTAAACAGTTTTGAGGATAATTTTCCTCTTCTAACCTTCTCTACTCGCACTATATAATGCATTGCAAGCCTCATTTCATAGGGGACGCGCTTCATTCATCACAGAACCAGATCTGAACTTTTTTTGCTGTTACTGAAGTTTTCTTCAATTCTCTCATGTTCTTCGCGCATTCATCCAATTTCCAGTGGATTCATATTCTTTGAAGTGTATAGATCAAGACCATGGAGTTTGTTAGCTTCTGGAACTAAGGAATCAAGGTTTCCAGCTTCGCATTGAGGTGATATCTTTGAACTTCAATTTTCCTTGTTTCACATGATTTGATGAATTATTTCATATCCATGGTGTATTAGCTGGCCAGACAAATAGGCCTGATGTATACTTTGTGTTTGATTTGAGCTTGAATCGTGATTTGAAGTTTCTGAAACTTTGCGTACAAAATGTTTTCTTGAGTTTTCATGAGATTCATACTAGATCTATACTTGATGATGTTGTTTAATTCGAATTGCTATGGATTCCTTGCCATGCTAGCTTTAAATTTCCCCTGATTTCATGAAAAATGGAGCAAAATTGAGTATGTTATGCTGATCTGAAAGTGAGCCCTAAACCTGAATGTTGTGCGCGTTTTTTGATGTCCAAAGGTTGAAGATGATGTGGTGGCAATACGTGATTGGTCCCTTTGAATTTTTGTTTTATTTGATATTTTGTTTAATTTTGTTTTCTGATCAAAACACTTTCAAATATCACAAAAAATTACCATAGGTCAATATTATTTTCTAGTATTTGTCATATTTTTTTTAAAATAATCTGATTGTTTTAAAAAATTCATAGGCTTAATTAATTAATTAATTGTTCAAGATAATTTTTATTTTTAATATTCTTGGATCCAAAAAATTCCACAAAAAAAATTCTAAACTCACAAAATAATGTAAAAATTGATTCTGATATTGGTTCATCATTTTTCTTATTTTTGATTTAAAATTTAAATTCAAAGGTTATTTGTAATATTTGTTTTGTTTGATTTTTAATTTAATATTCCCTTAATAAAAAAATTCTCAAATAAATCATGTAATCTTGTTTTTAATCATATAATCTAAATATATTTTTATTTTGACCTTTTCTTGATTTTTTTATTAGGGTTTGCATTTTTTTCCCTTAAATAATAATTCAATTATTAATTGTTTGTTTATTTTTTATTTTAATATTTTCCTTTAATTCAAAAAATTCACAAAAATTCAAGGATGTGTGTTTTTAGCCCTAATATTTGAATATAATTTTGATTTGCTATTTTTCTGACTTTTTGATTTAAATATTATTTTGATATGTGAATATTTGTTAATTGCATAATTGTTTGAGTTTAATTTCTTTCTTGACTTTTCCTAATTCAAAAAAATATGGAAAAATATATATTCTGACATTTAAGGTTTCTTGGTGATTGTTATGACCTTGGTTTGATTTGTTTGAGTTTTGATCCTATTTAAGAAATATTTAGGATTAAAAGTCAAAATCTAGGGTTTTGTTGCTTATGGTGCAAGTTTCATGTTCAAAACCCTTGTGCCATGGAATTGTCTTGGAATTCAGGTCTTGATTATGGTTCATGAATGTGTTGGGGATTTGAAAACCATTTTTATTGAATTATTTGACTTGGTTTGACATTTTTTCCACAAATAATTTTGAAAACTTGTCTGGTTTGGTAGTTTTGCCAACTAGTCTTGAACTTTGAACTTCATTTGGCCTCCTCCCCAATCATTCATGTACTAAGGGCTTGCATTCTGACTTCCATACCTTTCAAAGAAACTAATATTTTTTTGGTTGGAATTATGGACCCTTATTTCTATTTTTGATGTAATTTTAAAGTGAAGGTACCCAATTATGTGTGCATGTCTTGTTGCAATTTGTTTGATTTCCAATGAACTTGAGTGAGGTCTATAATGGGGAACCTAATGATCATGTTGATTATGATTATTCATGTTAGCTCAAGCCATTTCACTTATATTGTCTCATGTTTGAATATTTTGAACCATTTAATGCATTATGTAGGTTTCATCTCCTATTGTGTTCATGAAGTTGTGATTGAATCAATTGTGCATGATTAAAATGTGTTTGCTACTGGCTTTCATGGTCTTTGTTCATATTATTCTCAAGCTCTTATGATACTTTATTGATAATCAATTGTCAATTCAACATGGTGATAGAAAGGAGCAACATTCCTCTGATTCTTTTGACCTAATCTCTGCATATGCTTGCTTCCTCTTGCCTATCATGTCTAATGTTTGATAATTGCTACCATGTTGTTATAACTTTTTCACCATATGGAATACTAACTTGGTTGTTGAATGTGCGAGGTACTCTGAGAAAGTTGCCACTTTTGGCTTGAGGCTTTTGTGTTTCACTTTATTTGTGGAACACAATTTATTATACTGGCATTATTTTTTTTTGTGCTTGGCATGTTTGATGGTTTATGCAGGATATACATACATATGATTATGAATGCCATACGTTGCCCATGGGATTTGTTCATATCTGATAAATTACTTACATCCTGATGGTGTAATTTTTGACTCAATTTGTCTACTGATGCCAGCTTGCTTGAAGTTTCTCTGGGTTTCTTTTATTCTTGCTTGATTGCTACAAATAGTTATCTGTTTGGTATTGTACTACTTCCTTTCTCCCATTTTCATTTTGCATAATTCTCTGACTGCATGATGGGACCTCTGTTGCTGATATATGTCAGGAGGCCCTCTGGTTTTTGTCTGATTGCATGTGTTGTGTTTGTTGTTGATCGATGAGTCACTCAATTTAGAAATTGAGATCACGACTTCGCTCTCATTGCATGGTCCCTATAGGATGTTTATTGATTTTCTTCTTTAATTGTTGATCGATGAGTCACTCAATTTAGAAATTGAGATCACGGCTTCGCTCTCATTGCATGTTCCCTATAGGATGTATATTGCTTTTCTTCTTTAATTGTTGATCGATGAGTCACTCAATTTAGGAATTGAGATCACGGCTTCGCTCTCATTGCATGTTCCCTATAGGATGTTTATTGCTTTTCTTCTTTAATTGTTGATCGATGAGTCACTTAATTTAGGAATTGAGATCACGACTTCGCTCTCTTTGCATGTTCCCTATAGGATAGTTTTGTTAAGCCTCTTTAACATGTAAATTAGGGTAGCATTTTCCCTTTATCCTCAACTTTATGATCAACCATTGTATGATAATACTAGGGATAGTGCTAGGCTAGTTTCCCTTAGTAGTTTTTTCCGTTCTTTGCATTTTGCATCTTAAAACAAATTTTGTTTTCTTGGAAAATCATAAGACACTTCTAATGAACTCAAATCCATCTTCAAAGTAAAAGATACAAACCAATTTTACTTTGTCTTTGTTACCTTTTAGCCGATGTTTCACCATCGCACATTTGTTTGAAGCTGATGTTTCGCTATCGCACATGTTTGTTATCCTACTTTGATTCCCAATATCATTGTTAGGTGTGATGTTTTGTCATATGTTTTATTGATGTTTCATTAACATCCAGATGACAGGTTCTGACCGCGTAGTTTCAGCTGGTGACTTCACTGGGGACAAATTGACCTTTTGCTGGTCCATCCCGAAGTCGATCCTAGCTCTTGTTTATTTTTTTTTTTGGGTGTTTATTTTACCGCTTTGAATATTTATCTGTTTTCATTGCATCCTATGTGCACTTTACTTTCTGCATACTGGATTTGGCTGGACTGTTGGGTTTCTAGATTTTCTTGATGGGTGGGTTGTTCCATGAGGTAAAAGGCCTCGTACCCAGGCTATGAGTAAATTCCATAGGAACTAGGAATAGAGTGGCCATGGCAGCTATAAGGCGGATTCTTTGTAGACCTGACCATGAGACCCATGACTTTGGAGGTAGTTCGGATAGGTGTTATCGTATGATGATATCGACATTCGAGCTCTCGTACTCTGATTTAGCTTTTAACCTTACCTTGACCTAGACTACACCCGTGAGAGGGACGGGAAAACTTTTCTTACATGTACATGTACTGTTGGTGACTTTGTGTTGCAAAGGTGACTCAGGTTCCCATGATAGTTTTGAAGCTTCGGGATTCTCTTTTGATCTTGAGCGGTGTTGTTCTGTAATGGTCCAACGACGATCCAGTGTGAAACTTTGATCCTGTCATATTGCATCATAGCATATTTATTTCTAAAAAAATGATGTAAAGAAAAATAACTAGCATGTGCATGTCATTTTCCAGGGACATTCAAGAGTCTTCTTTCCATCAGAAATGGTTGGTCTCCCTCCAGTTGAGTTTGATTCAGTTTGTGTTAAAGAGCTCACCAGGCATACTTTCTCTTATCAGATTCCTACCATTGATGTGTCCGAATTGAAGAGGTTGAGTTCTTATCTGAAGGGTGATGTTCTGAATAATTTCAACAAAAATCATGGCAACTTGTTACTAATCCTTAACACTCCAATTGACCCAATGGATTTGATCACCCTCTTCCAGTTCTATGTCAAAGAATTACGGTGCTTTACTTTTCAAGATTATCAACTGGTTCCCACCTTAGAAGAGTACGCGTACCTGCTTAATATCAAGCTGTCCGATGAAGTTCCTTTTGTCCAAGTGTCAGAGAAGCCGAAGCTCGAAGTTGTTGCCGAAATTCTTTGTTTAAGTTGGAAAGAGGTGAAAGACAATTAGAAATCAAGTGAGGATACTACAAGGTTTTATTTGGATTTCTTGGTGAAGAAAGCGGAAGACTGGGCAAAGAAAGAAAATTGGAGTGACTTCAGTTCTCTGTTCGCTCTCATGATATACGGGATCGTCCTTTTCCCTTGCAAAAGAAATTTTGTGGATTTGACGGCTATATGTGTTTTTAGAAACAAGAACCCGATATCGAAACTCTTGGAAGATACTCTTTACACCATTCATTCCAGACATGGAAAAGGTGGTAATGTGAATTTATGCCATTCAATGTTGTATCAATGGTTTAAGTTGCATCTACCAGTAAGTGGCCCTTTCATGGATACCAGGCTTTCTCTCCGATGGTCATCAAGGCTTGTTAAGCTTACTTCAATTGATATCCGGTGGAATTATGACATGGGGGAAGTGCGAAGTATTATCACTAGCTGCGGAGGTTTCCCTAATGTTCCCCTCATAGGAACTAAGGGGTGTATCAACTATAATCCTGTGCTTGCTTATCGAAAATTGGGATATGCAATGGATGGACCGCCAAAGGTTGAGGAGGTGTCTGAATCAGTGTATTTCGCTAGAGGAAGTGATCCTGAGATGTTGAAAAGCGTGACAAGTGCTTGGAAGGGAATTCACAGGAAAGGATAGAACTACTTTGGGCAAGAAGGTACCTATTGCTAGGGTTCCTTACCTGGAGTGGGTTAAAGCCAGGGTTAAGATCTTACGGTTACCATTTGCAAGGTTGGCTCATCTATACGAGCAACCTGCTTCTGTTCTAAGTAACATGGTGCCTAACGAGATGTTCACCCAGGTTCATGTTGAGAATATTTAGCTTCGTGCAAAAGACTTTGAGGCGGGGATGAAACTTTATTGGGAAGATCGAGAATGGGCCGACTTAGCTCGCAAACCAAGGAAGGTCAAGGGGAAACTTCTGATGCAACCAATTTTAGGAAGAGGTCTCACACTGAAATGGAAGAAGATTTGAATATGGCTCAGCAAGAGTGTCGGAAACTGCAAGTATCTGAGAATAGCTACAGGAAGAAGATTCAGAACTTAGAGAAACAACTCAAGGACAAAGATGCTCAGCTTAAGAAGGAAGTAGCCTAGAAGTGTGTCGCAGAAGATCGGTTCCAAGAAAGTAAAATAGTCGCATCTCAACTTTTGAAGGAGAAAGCTAGACTTGAAGAGTACTATCAACATCTTGAAGCATGTTTACTTCCAGAAATTTAGTTCTATTATTTAATCTTGGTGTATTTGGTCACCCCCAGATTTGTTGGAAGGGGCCAATTGATTGTTGTTATTATTCAGTTCTTTTTGCTTTTTTTGTTAAGACATGTATTTAGATGTTTATCATTTTATTCTTAATTGTCCGAAGTCGCTTGGACATCATTTCTTTTGTCGGTAAATAATTAAAGCGTTCATCTTATTATCCCTTCTCTTTTGATTGTATGGTCGCACGCCGTGACTGATGAATAAAAGGACTCTTGGATACTTGGGAATGACAAACATATCATGCACATCATGCATTTCATAAATCCACAGGTTATCTCAAGACATTTTTCTTATTCTACTGCTTTTCTTATTCAGAATTCAAGACGACTACTCATCGGTATTCCACCAGAAACAACTTACCAAGACAGATGGAACAGGTTCAAGCTGAACTCGCTGAAATGAGGGCCCAGATGGCTACTCAGATGACTCAGTTCATGGAGGTCATCACCAATGTGAATCGCCGACAGGAGGAACTGGATGCCATTGTCAACAACCAGCGCCACTATCCAGGGGATGGTGGAAATCAAGGGCTCTATCAGGACATTTTTGTAGGATTGGGGGATGTGCAAGATCAGCCTGCTGGAAATTTTCATGGGATGCCAGGAAATCCTTTCGTACGCAACATAGGGAAGTTTCCTCCGTCTCTGGGACCTCGTCTTGTGGGGAACAAAAGAGTTAATCAGGGCGGTGTATGGAACTATCAGGAGCAGGATTTTGACTTTGACCAGGATGAAGATCAGTTTTCTATTCGGCGTTCAGAGCCGGGGGTTCAGATTGAGGATATGAAATATCTTTTGTTGGAAGAGCATCTGAAGAATGTGGAAGGGCAAGGAGTCCTTGGTATGGATGCTAATGATCTCGGGTTGGTGTCTGGGGTGAAAGTGCCTCCAAAGTTCAAGCCTCCTACATTTGAAAAGTACAACGGAACATCGTGTCCTATTACTCATGCAACTGCTTATTTCTGGAAGATGTCAGTACATACTGAGGATCACGGGCTTCTGATTCACTTTTTCCAGGAAAGCCTATCTGGGGCATCCCTGGAGTGGTACATGAAGTTAGAGAAAACTCATATTCGTTGCTGGAATGATCTTGTTCGGGCTTTTGTCAAACATTATCAGTACAATGTGGATATGGTGCCTAATCGCACTCAGTTACAAAATATGTCACAAAGACCAAAAGAATCTTTCAAGGAATACGCTCAGAAGTGACGTGAGTTGGCTGCGAGGGTTCAACCTCCACTCATGGAGAGAGAACTCATTGATATGTTTATGAGTACCCTACAAGGGCCATTCTTTGAGAACATGATAGGAAGTACTTCGGCAGGATTTGCAGACTTGGTTATGGATGGTGAAAGAATTGAGGTGGATTTGAAATTAGGGAAAATTCATATTGGAGGTTCCAGTGGCTCATCAGGGGGCAGTAAGAAACCATTCAACACTTACCCTAAGAAAAGGGAAGGCGACGCAAGCGCGGTTTACTCTCATAGAGGAAGAAGAGAGGATCGTCAGCACCAACAAATCAATGCTGTTTCTATTCCTATTAATGCTCCTCCGTAGCAGAGACTGAATACATTGCCTCAACAACAAAGGCAACAAGATGCTCCCCGTCAGTATAATAACCAACAGCTGAGACAGCCAAGGAAATTTGATCCCTTGCCAGTAACTCTTACTAAAGCGCTCCATCACCTGCTTGATTTGAAGTTGATCGGTTTGAGAAATATGCCACCGCCACCCGCAAGACTCCCTGTTAACTATGATGCTAATGCAAGGTGCGAATTCCATTTGGGCGGAGTTGGTCATTCTACTGACAATTGTTTTGCGTTGAAGTGTAAGGTACAAGACTTGTTGGATGCTAAGGCAATTGAGTTTACTCCAGTGACTGGTCCGAATGTTACTCAGAACCCAATGCCTAGGCATGGAGGGGGTGTTGTTAACATGATTGATGATAATGGTGAAATGTTGAACTTGATCATGAATGTGGAACAAGTAACTACTCCTTTGAGCAATGTTAAGAGGTATTTGCTTGACAATTCTATTTTCCCGGGTTGAACTTCAGAGTGTGCCAAGTGTAGAGAACAACCAAAGGGTTGTGATGATTTAAAAGCCGATATCCAATTGTTGATAAAGGAGGGTTCCCTGCAGTTTGATAGAAAACCGAGCTACCGCAAGGTTACTGAAGAGGATGTTGCTGTAATATCGATTCCTTACAGCCCTGCGCACATTCCTGCCCCATCAAGGGCACCCCCTATGATGATTACAGTACCTGGTCCCATGCCGTACACTAGTGAGAAGGCCATCCCATGGAATTACGGTGCCGATGTTTATTACTATGGGGTAAAGCAGGAGGTTAATGATCATTTGTCTGAGAAATAACATGCTGAAGGTGATGAAGAGGAAGTTCATAACTTTTCTGGTGTGGGACGAATGACTAGAAGCGGGAGAATATTTGGTCCTTCCAATATACAAGATGCAGATGCTTCTGCAAGAGAAAAGGGAAAACAACAGGTAATGATTGGTAATCCAAGGGTTATGCCAGCCAATGCGACTCAACCAATTCCTATACCAGAAGCTTCTTCAGTTCCCAATGAGGTTGAAGAGTTGATGCGAATTATCAGAAAGAGCGATTATAGCATAATGGATCATCTGAGCCATACTCCTTCTAAGATGTCTATCTTGTCTCTGTTGATTTATTCAGAACCTCACAGAAATACTTTGATGAAGTTGTTAAAGAATGCGTTCGTGCCACATGGGATAACAGTCAATCAACTTGAGAATGTCTGTGCTAATATATCCACCGGGAATGGTTTAGGCTTCACCAATTTTGATCTTCCTCCAGAGGGACCAGACCATAATAAAGCGTTTCATATTTCAATGGAGTGCAGAGTTACTACTTTATCCCTGGTTTTGGTAGACACATGATCATCTTTAAATGTATTTCCCAAGTCAGCATTGATGAAGATTGATTATTCTGGACTAGAGTTGCGCCCTAGCGATTTGATGGTGAAGGCGTTTGATGGGTCTCGAAGGTCAGTATTTGGGGAGGTGGAGCTACCAATCAAGGTTTTCCCTCACACCTTCACAGCTACATTTTTTGTGATGGATATACAGCCAGCATACTGTTACTTGTTGGGGAGGCCGTGGATTCATAGAGCAAGAGCGGTCACTTCTACTCTTCATCAGAAACTCAAGTATCCTGCAGAGGGAAAGGTGATAACTGTGTGCGGTGAGGAAGAGTACATCGTGAGTCATTTGAAATTGTTCCGCTATGTCGAAGTTGAAGGTGAGATACATGAAACGCTGTTCCAGGCATTTGAGACAGTTCATGCTGTCAATCTTCCTCCTCCAGAGCAGAAAAGGAAATCGGAAACTGTTATGTATTCTCTCAAAGATGCAAAAGCTGTAGTGGAAGGTGGTAACCCTGAAGGTTGGGGTCAGGTGCTGGACGTTACTCCGAAGTTTGATAAATTTGGTCTTGGTTTTAGCCCGGGTCAGCAATGTTCAACTCCCAGAGCATCTAGTTTATCTACTCCTGTGAAGTTTTCCCGCCCTTGTACTACTAAAGAAGGGCACATCAATGCAGTTGGCGACAATAGAGTTGATGGCTACAATGTTGAAGATTGGATTTGTTTGAGTATTCCAGGACAGGAACTCAACAATTGGACTTCCGTGGATGTTATCCAAGTTTCAAGCGCTGAGGAGTAATTTTCTTGTTTATTTTATTGTCATATCATAATTCCTACGCTCTGGCCAAGGCGTAGTGGATCATTTGTGTAGGGCCACCATGTTTATTTTTCAAGTTTATCATGAAATAAAGGACGTTTTTGCATTCAAAATTTTGCTTCTTTTTCTTTTTATTTTTATTTTTAAACGACAATGTTTCTCTTTTCACACACCGTCACTAAAAAATGCAAAATGTCATCCATACAGATGCACTTCCACCACCGATTCTATCGATAACGACTCCGCTATGGCTCATTATGACTTTGATACTCCTATTTATCAAGCTGAAGAAGAAGCATATGAGGAGTGCGATCTTCCTGAGGAATTAGCAAGACTGTTGAAACAAGAGAAGAAGGTTATTCAGCCGAATCAGGATTCAATTGAGGTGGTGAATATTGGCTCAGAAGAGGTAAGAAGATAAGTCAAGATAGGGGCAAATCTCGAAGAAGGTATAAAGGTCAGATTGATCAAGCTACTCCGTGAGTATTCTGATATCTTCGCTTGGTCTTATGAAGATATGCCTGGGTTGGATACAGACATAGTGGTGAATCTACTACCGCTCAAAGAAGGTTGTTCTCCTGTCAAGCAAAAGCTCCGAAGAACTCATCATGAGATGTCCAAGAAGATCAAGGAGGAGGTCCAGAAGCAGTTGGACGCAAATTTCTTAAAGGCTGTCAATTATTCGCCATGGATTGCAAATATTGTGCCTGTGCCCAAGAAAGATGGTAAGGTCAGGATGTGCATGGATTATAGGGATTTAAACAATGCCGGCCCAAAAGACGATTTCCCTCTTCCACATATTGATGTGTTGGTCAATAATACTGCTCACTCCAAAGTGTTTTCGTTCATGGATGGCTTTTCGGGTTGCAATCAAATTAAGATGGCTTCGGAGGATATGGAGAAGACAACATTCATCACGCCTTGGGGAACCTTCTGTTATAAAGTGATGCCGTTTGGTTTGAAAAATGCTGGGGCAACATATCAGTGCACCATGGTAACTCTCTTTCATGACTTGATTCACAAAGAGATTGAGGTATATGTAGATGATATGATTTCTAAGTCTGACACGGAAGAGGAAGATCTTGTTCATCTGGAGAAATTGTTCGAGAGACTGAGGCAATTCTTGCTAAGGTTGAATCCGAATAAGTGCACCTTCGGGGTGAGATCCGGAAAGCTATTTGGCTTTATTGTAAGTGAAAAAGGGATTGAGGTGGACCCGGCCAAAGTCAGAGCGATACAGGAAATTCCTGAGCCACGGACAAAGAAGGAAGTACGAGGCTTCTTGGGAAGGTTAAATTATATTTCCAGATTTATTTCTCATCTCACAGCCACCTGTGAACCTATGTTCAAGTTGTTGAAGAAAAGTCAGATGGTGAAGTGGAATGAGGATTGTCAGAAGGCCTTTGACAAAAATAAAGGAGTATTTACAGGAACCTCCGATACTCATGCCGCCAGTGGAAGGAAGGCCACTAATCATATATCTAACCGTGTTGGAGAGCTCAATGGGTTGTGTCCTCGGTCAGCACGATGAGAAAGGGAAGAAAGAACAGGCTATTTACTACTTGAGTAAGAAGTTTACGGAATGCGAGTCAAGGTACTCATTGCTAGAAAAGACTTGTTGTGCGCTTGCCTGGGCCGCCAAACGTCTGAGGCAATACATGTTAACTCACACCACCTACTTGATATCCAAAATGGATCCAATCAAGTACATTTTTGAGAAGCCATCTCTTACAGGTAGGGTAGCCCGTTGGCAGATGATACTCACCGAATATGATATCCAATACACTACTCAAAAAGCAATTAAGGGTACTGTACTGGCCGACCATCTTGCTCATCAGCCCTTGAACGATTATGAACCGTTGAAGTTTGATTTTCCAGATGAGGAAATTGTGTATATTCGGGATTGTAATATGCCAGACCCAGACGAAGGACCCGAGCCAGGATCACGTTGGACGCTTGTTTTTGATGGTGCCTCTAATGCCATAGGCAACAGCGTCAGATCTATTATCACTTCCCCTGAGGGATACCACATTCCTTTCACGGCTCATATTTGTTTCGATTGCACTAACAACATGGCCGAATATGAGGCTTGCATTTATGGCACTGAAGCGGCGATTGACATGCGCATCAAGTTCTTGAAAGTTTACGGGGATTCCAATCTCGTTATCAGTCAGATTAATGGAGATTGGAAGACTCGCCATCAGAACCTAATTCCTTATTGTGAGCATGTTATAAAGCTGATTCCGTACTTCGAAGAGATCACGTTTGAACACATTCCCAGAGAAGAAAACAATCTAGCTGATGCACTGGCAACTTTGTCCTCCACGTTCAAGGTTAAGTGGACTAATGAGGCACCTTCCATTACTATCAGAAGTTTGAGTAAGCCAACTTTCTGTTCTGAGGCCAGTTTGGAACCAGACGGTAATCCTTGGTTTTATGATATTAAATGATATTTGGAAACACAAGTGTACCCTGAAGAGGCATCCGTCACAGATAAGAAGTTCTTGAGAAGATTCTCAGCCAAGTTCTTTCTCAGTGGCGGTGTGTTGTACAGAAGGCATCATGATGGTCTACTGCTCAGATGTGTTGACAAGAAAGAAGCAGCTAGAATCATTGAGGAGATACATGAAGGTAACTTTGGGACCCATTCCAACGGGCACGCTATGGCTAAAAAGATTTTGCGAGCAGGTTATTATTGGTCCACCATGGAGACTGACTGTTGCAATCATACACGGGTTTGCCACAAATGTCAAGTCTATGCTGACAAAGTGCATGTGCCGCCAGTACCTTTGAATGTATTGACCTCCCCTTGGACTTTCGCGATGTGGGGAATTGATATGATCGACAAGATTGAACCGACTGCATCCAACGGGCACCGTTTCATTCTGGTTGCCATCGATTATTTTACGAAATGGGTCGAAGCTGCATCCTATACCAATGTCACCAAGCAGGTGGTAACTCGGTTCATTAAGCACAATATTATCTGTTGATATGGAGTGCCTGAAAAGATCATTACCGATAATGGGTCTAACTTGAACAACAAAATGATGAAGGAGCTTTATGAGTCCTTCAAAATCAAGCATTATAACTCTTCCCCATACCGACCAAAGATGAATGGTGCTGTCGAAGCAGCCAATAAAAATATCAAGAAAATCGTCCAGAAAATGGTTGTCACTTATAAGGATTGGAATGAGATGCTGCCTTTTTCTTTGCATGGTTAACGCACCACTGTGCGTACTTCGATTGGGGTAACCCCATTTTCATTGGTTTACGGCATGGAAGCAGTATTGCCGGTAGAAGTCGAGATTCCTTCTCTTAGGGTCATGAGGGATGTTGAGCTGGATGAAAGTGAATAGGTGCAGAACCGGCTGGATCAGTTGGAACTTATTAACAAGGAGAGGTTGACGACTGTATGTCATGGTCAGGTATATCAACAAAGGATGAGGAAAGCTTTTGACAAGAGGGTACGGGCTCAATGTTACAAGCTAGGAGACCTTGTGCTCAAAAGGATAATTCTTCCCCAGGGAGATCCCATGGGAAAGTGGGTTCCGACTTATGAAGGTCCTTTCATGGTCAGAAAAGTTTTCTCTGGAGCGATGATGCTCACGACTATGGATGGAGAGTACTTCCCTCTCCCTGTGAATGCCGACGTAGTTAAAAAATACTTTGCATAAAAAATAATAAAAACCCGCTAAACTGAAAACCCGAAAGGGCGATTTAGGCAAAAAGAGGGTGTCTTGGTGAATCGAAAACCCGAAAGGGCAATTCAGGCAAAACTTAGGGACTTAAAGCAAATGACTACGCTCAGCATGGGATCCTTTGTTTCTTTCCTTCGTCCCATCATTCGGCATAAGTTCGAAGCCAATCTAAGTTTGATCTATCCGAAAGCAGGAAAATGAAAGTCGTAAGAGTCATAGCAGAGTTGGGACTCGATGGATGTTCACATTCACATTGCCATTTGTAAACACTTGTTTGCTTTAATTTTGTAATTGCCTGCTTCCAAATGTAAATGCCTTTTTCACAGGCTAATTTCTCAAAATCAATAAAATATCTTCTTTCAAGTATGCGTATGCTTTTCGTTTCTCCCCTTTTCGCTATTTTGTTTGCAAAAACGTCCAATATTTTGATAGCATGTGCATATAAACTTTGTGGACCTGACATGGATATGGTAATCTAAGTCATGGTTAGTTGATCGCTTGAAATAAGGCTAACAAACACCACTACTACTGCGCAAGGGGCATGCTTGTTTGATGGATCTCTCATTCACTTTGTTGGCGTTTGCCTTGCCATTTTTGTTTCACAGCTCCAGGCTGTAGGTAGAGATCATAGGTCAGGGTAATATCAAGGTTACGGCAGGTCAACGGGACCGGTGAACCTGGTCGGAGATAGTGCTTCCCCATAATGGCTTTTATTACGCTTCTTTGATGCACTCTCGTGTGTCATCTTGATTTGATTGTTTTAGCATTGTCTGCATATAGGATTTTGTTTATAGATGAATGTCAGTCTTGATGCGTTGAATGTTTTTGCCTGAAATTTATTTCATACAATATCACTCTTTAATTGTTTTCCGGGCATTTTGATACCAACTGTGCCAATTCTTTTGCATGACCAAGAATTTGGAGGAGGGAGTTTAGCTAAAAAACGGTGATTGTAGTGGTACGCTTTTGAGTAGAACCCTGTTGACGATGTACAAGCATTGTTTCAATCCCCAAACACCGGACATATAAGGGAGTTAGACCCTCATTAACCCCTCTGAGCCTTCGAAGTAGGAGTTTCTTTTCTGTTAAAAAAAACTCTTTTTAACTAGGGGAAGGGTAGATGTTCAGTTAATTTGACCAAGCATTCAAATTTCAGAAGGAATGTCCCATCTGAGGATCACCACACTTTATCTTTCACATCATAAGATCAAAAATGTCTAAACCACGGCGTTCATTTCCTCACAAAGTCCTGAGGTCGAGATCGAATCGATACAATAATGGCTATTCCTCACCGACCAAGGAATGAGGCATTTGTTTTCTTCAAAAAAAAGAAAGAAAAAAAAGTTCAAAGACCTAAAGTCATAATGACCTGTTCAAAGTGGAAAGTATGAATAAGAAAGAAACAAAAAGCCCCGCTAAGTCGAAACTTGAAAACAAGTTGCTTAGGCAAAAGTTAGGGCATCCCGCTGGACTTCCAAATTGGAATTCAAAAAAAATTTTCGTCCAGACAAAAGTTAGGGAAAAGAAGAGCCTAAAAATCCGAAAAAAAGGGGAGAGATTGTTCAAATAAAATTTTCATCAAAGGAAGAACAATAATGTAAAAAAAAAACCCGAAGCAGCAGAAGTTAAGTGACGATCATGTTGGAGGATTTGTCGTGATCACTCAACCATTATAAATCCTTTTGAAAGATTAATGCTTGTGATAAATCAACTGAATTTAGGACAGGAGAATATCTCGAAGGGGGTGGGCACCAAATAACTTGAGCCTTGAAAACTTTTTTTTCAAAAGAACCTCGAACCAGGCCATGTTACAACCTCTAAAAGTCCTAACTGAAACAAGGGTTTAACTCGAAAGCATACTGCAACAGGATAACAGTTCCTAAACGCCCCAAATATGTGTTGCATAAGACGTGTTGGTATCTTATCGCTCACGTTTTGACTCGTTTTTCAAAAAGGGGAAGAAAATTTTTAAAACATTTTTGCACTCTAGCCAGTGATTCATTCACAACAGAGATGCGACACTTTGTTAAGTTCTTCAAGGTTTAAATAATCATCACATCAGGTCTATCATTCTTAATAAACATTTTTCTGTATGCAAAACAACTGTTTGACATCAAAAGAGTTTACACGTTGAACACCTGTAAAGAGCTTAATGATTGTCAAGAAGGGAATGTTTGGCTTTCTTCTATTTTGACAGAGCCCATGTTTGATTAGGACTCTTCTTATCTCCTGTGAAGTTTCTTACCCCCAGTGAAGTTTCGCTTCCGCTGCAAAAGGTTTATTGCTCCAGGGATTTTCTTTCAAAAAGCTTCATGCTAGGAATTCAAGTTTGGATATGTCGTCCATCCCCGGTGGAGTCGTTAAGTAGGAACCCACATTCTGAAAAAGTTTCAACTCCCCAATGGAATTGCCAACGGGGATCCCTCGCTTTGACCTCTCATTTCCCAGATGATCTGTTGACCGGGGCATCTTTATGTTAAGGATCTTCTCTTATTCCCCAGTAAGGTCGTTACTGTGTGACTATCTGCAGGATTCATCCATTGGTTTCATTCCAAGAGAATATCTCTCCAGCAAGATAATCTTCAACAAAGTTCTATCTCCCCGTTGAAGTCCCATATCTTCAGAAGGGCTTTGTTCCCCCGGCAAGGGTGTTCACCCTTCACGTCGGGTTTGTTGTCTTGGTGTCGTCCTCAACACGGCCGTGTGCTGTCCTTCCCATAGATTTCAGTCTTACCTTGATCCTCTCTCTCAAATGTCTAATCTTCAGATGGGCGTCCCTTTCCGGAAGCTGCAGTGTCGACCTGATCTTCCCTAAGGAATTCGCAATTTATTTTTGCAGCTCCTCTCAATGTTTATGGCCCGTTTCTACTGGTTGTCCTTCTGTTGTTCTCCGCAAAGCTTCATCTCTTCGAGGTCCCCTCTCTAGCGGTTCCCTGTATTTTTCTCCTCTCTGTAGCGGTAGAAATGTGCAAGACTAAGCCATTGGATTGACTAGAATTTATACAAATCAAAATAAAAATCGCCACCGCGCTTTATTGTTTCCAAAGGAATGGGAAAAGAGCGAATAACCCAAAAAGAGGGGGAAAGATTCAAGGTAAGGGGGTTGGTTATGTAAAGGGAAGGTATTAGCACCCTAAACATCTATGGTACTCCGTAGGAACCTCTTTGAAAAATATGTATATTTTGGCTATAAAAATGTGTTGTATATAAAATGAATGGTGGAGGTTAGAAAAGAAATATTTTTATGATTTTTTCACCCGCCGCGGTTGCGAACCTTTAGTGCCTACGTACCACCTTTCGTGCAATAGGGGATCAGGGTACACGTAGTTCCTCTAGAAAAGACTTGTTTGTTGATTGTTTTTAAACAAGGAGACAAGTCGTCATTGTTAGGAGAGAAATCTCGACTAACGCCTACAAGGTGTAAGAAAGATGGACCCTGCGTCAACAAGAGTGAGGGTTTGAGAACGCCTCTAGTACTCAAGTGGAAAAGTTGACACCTTTATAACCATAGGGATAGGAGAATGTTGCTCGACTATCAATGAATCATGTCTCACCTTGAAAAAAGTTTTGAATGGAAAAGGTGCTTGGGCGCACAAAAGAGTTTGAATGTGTTGAATTGTTTTGTTAATTTTGAAAGATGTCAAAGTATGATTAAGTGAATTGAAGTTTGTTTAAAGAAAAGAAGTTTTAAAAGAAAAGGCACTCGACAAGGTCGAGGTTTATTATGAAAGTGGTTTTAGTTTAAAAACAAAGAAGATTTTGAAAGAAGATGAGAAGGTTTTGAAAATTAAAGAAGATGGGAGGAGATGAAGGGACTATCCTAAAGCATAAGGTAAAAGCTAAGGAAGAGAACCGTCTATCCAACATGAAGCCGATACTTGACATTATAAGCTAATGTAGAATTCCCATTCTTTGGAGTGAAACCAAGCAAGCAAAAATACTAGACCTCTTGAGAGAACCAAACTTCAATTGTTTTAAGTCTTCACAAAAATTGGGCAGAGTAACGGCTGTATACGGGTGAATTCCAGATTACAAACAAAGATCGTAATCTCAATAACTTGCACACAAAACAAACAAACAACCCAATGTCTTGAGGTAAACCTCAAGAACTCCAGACAAAATATCAAATAAAGTTACAAAGTCTCCAAGATAGGCCAATGTCTCTAATCCTAAGTCCAAGAAGTCCATCACTCCATAATGCAAAGGATAGTAACCATGTGGTCCAAGTATCATTAGTGATTTTTATTGTTCATGTTGATTATTAGGTGTCTTTAAAAAGAAAGAAAAGCTCAAGTGAGCAAAATAAAAATGACATAAAAGTAAATTCTCAAGTGAGCAAAGGTGAAAATAGCATGAAATGTAAAATGCTAAAAGTAAATGGTACATAAAGCATGAAAATAAAAGCGTAAAGTAAAGTTAATTGTTAGTAATTAGTGGTTAGTTGGATGACCATCTTGAAACTTGCATTTGGACTCATTAGAGGATTGATAGAACCAAAGCCTCCACACAACAAGTTGCATTTGCTTTTTGTCAAGTATATCATCTATTTTGGAATTCTCACAAGGCAACATGTAATGATCAACGATGTTTAAGTGATCCGCGTTGACCAAAGGTGTTGTAGATCTATTAAAGGATTGGTAGAACCAAAGCCTCCACACAATGAATCTCAAGGTTTTTGGATCAAAGAGATCAAATTAACATACTTGGGCTTGCAATCATAAGTTTGGGCCACGAATGATCACTTATTCGAATCGGGACAAAATTTAGCGCTATGTTAAGCAATCGTAAGTGGACTTATGTAGAAGTCACACCTATTTTCAGGCCGGTCAATAGCAATCTATGTACTTCATGTTTGGATAAATGATATAGAGATCACCATCCCTTAACATGTAGCACAATTAAAAAAAGAAAGGGATAAGATGAAGAGGGAGGGGAATGATAAGCTAACTTGGATCACCATTTCAAAATCCTTTCATCTTTAAATTCAACCACTCTTCTAGATGGATTAAAGCACTAAACATATCATTAATCCAAAGCACCAAAAATGAATTAAATAATTCACTCTTAGGTAGATTTGAATTGATGAACATTTATCCAACTTAATCTACATCACAAAGTCCATTGAGTTTAAAGACAAATTGGACATTTAAAATTGCAATCCAAACCAACAATCAAAAAGGAGTGAGTAGAAAAAGCATTTTGGATCAAAGCTGCCCCAAAACAAGGCAAAAAAGTGCATTCTGTCCCTGTGTAAATCGATTGCACTATTGTGTAAATCGATTTACACAATACAGTTTTCTAAAAATTGTGCCAAATTGCTTCTGTGCAATCGATTGCACTACAGTGCAAATCGATTGCACACAATAACAGTAGCAAAAACAACATTTTAAAAGGGCAATTTCTTGTTCAAACTTTCCATCAAACACCTTATGATCATGGATCCAATTTAGCACGAAAATTCCATCAAATTATGAGAAAATAACACCATTGGAGTCACAAAAGAATGCTCAATGAATCAATCCCAAAGATAACCAAGAGATCACGTTGTGAAAGATGAATTATCCAACTTACCAAAGGTAGATCTAGAGAATTATCAAAACAACTTCAAGAATTTGCTTCAATTCAACCACAAGAATCAATTGACCAAGCTTGGATGTAGAGAATTGATGGAGAAAAAGTGTTTGGATGAAGGTTTAGCTCAAAGATTAGTAAGCTTCAATGCAAAGCTTACTAACTTTTTGAAAATGGAGCTTTGAGTGAATTTGGTAGATGGAGAGAATTGAGAGATTTTTTAGCAAGGTGGATTTGGCTATCAAAAGCTTGAAATTTTAGTGAAATGAGGGCTCTATTTATAGAGTTTAGGATTGGGATTAATGGTAATTTGGTAATTGATTCTTGGAGCCAAAATTTGAATTAATGATAATTATTTCAAATATTAGAGCCAAAATTTGAATTAATGATAATTCTTCTTAAAAATGAAAAAATTGGCACCAAAATTTGAATTAATGATACATCTTTCAAAAATGAAGAAAATTGGAGCCAAAATTTGACAATTTTAAAATGCTAATTTTTTTTCTTCAAATTTCACGTTGTGCAATCGATTGCACTACAGTGCAAATCGATTTGCACAATGTATCTTTCCAAAAATTGCGCAAAATTCACTTTGTGCAATCGATTGCACTCTAGGAGCAATCGATTGTACAGTGAAAAAAAATGAAATTTTTTTTAATTCTTTTTCTTTGCAAATAGATATTTTAGGGAAATAATACCGGAAAACCTTATTTTCCATATGCTTCGACTCGGTACCTACAAAACACAAATATGCAAAGACAAAGACAAATATTTTTTGTATTTTGATTAGAAGTTAGTCAATAACAGAAGAGCAAACTTAAAGATAGGATGCAAATGTGATGAATGAAGCCATTTATTAATGATTGTGACTGAATGACAAAATATGGTATGAAAGTGCGACTGAAAAAGTTAGGGAAAAAATTTAGGGTACAACACTCTCCTTTGGCTTTTGCAATTTATTTTTGCAAGACTGGTCAGATGCTGCCTCCTTGATTATTGACTTCTCAATTGGCCATTCCCTAGTGGAACCTTTTAAACATGCATCATTACATTGCATCTACCAAAACGCGTAGCATTTCCATTATATTGAGCATTGCGCTATATAAAAAGAATTCAAACATGCATCGGAACATAAGCCAGTATTATTTCCGTCATCCCCAGTGATTTGCTAATACTTCGGATTTCATCCCCAGCGAGGTCTTCGTCCTCATTATACACCCCATACCAATATCCTTATGACGTTAGTCTTTTATTTAAGTGTCTACTCTTGACTGTAGTTCAGTTTCTCCCTGGCGCGGTCTTCTCGAGTTTAGTCTTCACTACCCTCTCCGGTTCATTCCAATGTCTATTGATGCACCTTTCGAATACTAGTTTCATCCTGATATTCGTTTTCAGCAGGTTTTTAGGTGTGCGCCCTAATCTCCTTGTTTTGGGTTGAGCTTAGAGTTTTGTCTCCTCACCTTGTGCATGAAATCTGGTTTCGTCCTGGTACTCATCTAGTTTAGTTCCGCCTAACTAGTTATTGAGTCGAGTTTCGTCTCGTTTTTGCTTTCCTACCTTGGACTCTTTGGCGGTGTTCGTTTACCGAGTGCAGTGTTCGTACTGCGTCCCTGGTTTGAAGTCAGTCTCCTTTGTTCTTTGGATGCTCCTGTCAGTTTTCGTTACCGTTTATCCATTAATCTGAGACCAACAGGTGCTCTGAGAAACATGCACTCTCATCACTTCACTTTGGGTCGTGTTTCTCCTCATTACCCGTGCGTGAAATCCAGTTTCATCCTGGTACTCGTCTAGTCTAGTTTCGTCTGGCTAGTCGTGAATCAAGTCTCGTCTCGCTGTTGTTCCTTATTTCTGGGATTTTTTCAGTTCCTTCATAATGTCTATCCTAGTAGAGATTAGCAAGTGTTTCTAGAATCACACACTCTAGCCACTTTGCTTTGGGTCGAGCTCAGAGTTTCGTCTCCTCACCCGCGTACGTTTTCTGTTACAGAGCTTAGTCTCGTCAATACTCTATTCGTTGGGTTTTGTCTCACCCCTTCCTTTTGAAGCCCAGTTTTGCCCTGTCACATTTGTCCGGAAGTTTAATTGCACCTACCCTTCTCTTGTTTTCGTTCTGTCTCAACCTACGTTGCAGCTTCATTCTGACGCATGTCTTGGGAGTTTTTGTTTCCATTTCTTTCAAGAGTGTAAATTTTCGGGTTCTTCCGTATTCAAACATTGTCAACCCTGAACGCTCGAAAGTTATCACTTTTCTCACTTATCATGTTGAAGATATTTGAATAGGGGCAACTGTTGCACCCCAAAATTTACCCTCTTGATTTAGGCTTATGTTTCATCATGAACATCATAGTGCATTGCATTCATACATTGTGATAGGATCAAAGTACTTTGGTTATCAAGTTTTCCTCAAGCTTTGAAGGTTGATTACATGGACAAGTTGCTCAAGAAATATATTACCATCCAAACCTCTGGATCTTTTAAGCTCAAAGGTTATGGCATATCTCAAGATATTTTACCCATCTCTTTGGATCATCAGAGGGCTGAAGTTTGTGTTTGATCACAAGGAGAATCACTCTTTGGATTCACCGGTCAAATTAGGGTTTTGTTTGAGCAAGGCTATTGGCCAATATACAAGTCTTGATTTTGGGAGCTACAACATTTCTTTGATATTTGAAAGGTCTTTGTACAAGAAATTGGTCAAGATGCCCAGAGGATTTGAAATTTTGGAGATGATTCATCAGTCTCCTAAGGTGATAAACACAACTAGGGTTTGGGATTTCATCAAGATTTCTTGAGAATTTTGAAGTGAAACTTTTCACATGGCCTATATATGGTTGGAATGTCATATGTTTGAAGTTTTGATCATCAATTTTGAAGGAAAGTGGATCAATTGATTCAGAGGGGCAAAATGGTCATTTTGGTCAAAATCAGTCAAAGTCAAGGTTGACCAAGTGAATTTTTGGCCAACCATCAATTCAAGGATGTGCTTTTCATATTTCAAGTCCATTTTTGATCATTGGATCAAAGGGATTGAGGTTTGGGTTGAAACTTGTTCTTGAAGAAACCCTAAAAGTTACTAATTTTGGAAAATAAGGACTTAATTTCAAAAAATAATATTTTATTCACCCTTGATCAAGAAGACGCAAATGAAATATTCTTGGAAATATAAGAGAATGATCTTTCACCTCCTTTTGGTCTCATGACCAAATTGGCAAGGAATCAAGATTTATGGTCTTTTGAAGTTACAAAATTATAGGTCATTTTTCAAAATTAGTGAATTTCAAGCCAAATTTTGAGAGCCTTAATGGATTAACTTTCAAAAACTTTAAACTAAGGGTTTGTATATCTATTTTATACCTTTCCAAATTGTGCTCATTTGTGCCAAAATTCAAAAGTATGAGCAAGTTATGAGTTTTGGAATTTTGGAGCATTTTATTGAAATGTGGCAAAAGTGCAAAATTACCAATTCATGGAAACTTGGGTTTCAGCCATTCTCTTTAATCCTAATCCAGTCCATGAATTATTTATGACTTGCTAAGGCCCATAATGCTAACAGTTTCGTGCTCCATGGACCATTAGAGTTTGCTTGGTTACAAAATGATGAACTTGCCCAATCTAGCAAATTGATCCATACAACTCTCATTTGAAATGATCACGACCTGGCCCTTTGAGGATCTATTTCTGAGGTTATTTAGCTCATAAAATGCAAGGAAAATGAAGAAACGCATGAGCAAACATCTGAGACCCATGTGCATCCAGCTTTTGGCCAAATCTTCCAAACTTTCCCCTAAACAGTTTTGAGGATCATTTTCCTCTTCTAACCTTCTCTACTCACACTATATAATGCATTGCAAGCCTCATTTCACAGGGGACACGCTTCATTTATCACAGAACCAGATCTGAACTTTTTTTGCTGTTACTAAAGTTTTCTTCAATTCTCTCATCTTCTTCGCGCATTCATCCAATTTCCAGTGGATTCATATTCTTTGAAGTGTATAGATCAAGACCATGGAATTTGTTAGCTTCTGGAACTAAGGAATCAAGGTTTCCAGTTTCGCATTGAGGTGAGATATTTGAACTTCGATTTTCCTTGTTTAGCATGATTTGATGAATTATTTCATATCCATGGTGTATTAGCTGGCTAGACAAATAGGTCTGATGTATACTTTGTGTTTGACTTGAGCTTGAATCGTGATTTGAAGTTTCTGAAACTTTGCGTACAAAATGTTTTCTTGAGTTTTCATGAGATTCATACTAGATCTATACTTGATGATGTTGTTTAATTCGAATTGCTATGGATTCCTTGCCATGCTAGCTTTAAATTGCCCTTGATTTCATGAAAAATGGTGCGAAATTGAGTATGTTATGCTGATCTGAAAGTGAGCCCTAAACCTGAATGTTGCGCGCGTTTTTTGATGTCCAAAGGTTGAAGTGATGTGGTGGCAATACGTGATTGGTCCGTTTGAATTTTTGTCTCATTTGAATTTTTGTTTTATTTGACATTTTGTTTAATTTTGTTTTCTGATCAAAACACTTTCAAAAATCACAAAAAAATTACCATAGGTCAATATTATTTTCTAGTATTTGTCATATTTTTTTTAAAATAATCCGATTGGTTTAAAAAATCCATAGACTTAATTAATTAATTGTTCAAGATATATTTTATTTTTAATATTCCTTGGATCCAAAAAATTCCACAAAAAATATTCTAAACTCACAAAATAATGTAAAAATTGATTCTGATTTTGGTTCATCATTTTTCTTATTTTTGATTTAAAATTTAAATTCAAAGGTTATTTGTAATATTTGTTTTGTTTGATTTTTAATTTAATATTCCCTTAATCAAAAAATTCTCAAAAAAATCATGTAATCTTGTTTTTAATCATAGAATCTAAATATATTTTTATTTTGACCTTTTCTTGATTTTTTATTAGGGTTTGCATTTTTTGCCCTTAAATAATAATTCAATTATTAATTGTTTGTTTATTTTTTTTATTTTAATATTTTCCTTTAATTCAAAAAATTCACAAAAATTCAAGGATGTGTGTTTTTAGCCCTAATATTTGAATATAATTTTGATTGGCCATTTTTCTGATTTTTAATTTAAATATTATTTTGATATGTGAATATTTGTTAATTGCATAATTGTTTGAGTTTAATTTCTTTCTTGACTTTTCCTAATTCAAAAAATATGGAAAAATATATATTCTGACCTTAAGGTTTCTTGGTGATTTTTATGACCTTGGTTTGATTTGTTTGAGTTTTGATCCTATTTAATCAATATTTAGGATTAAAAGTCAAAATCTAGGGTTTTGTTGCTTATGGTGCAAGTTTCATGTTCAAAACCCTTGTTCCATGGACTTTTCTTGGAATTCAGGTCTTGATTATGGTTCATGAATGTGTTGGGGATTTGAAAACCATTTTTCTTGAATTATTTGACTTGGTTTGACATTTTTTCCACAAATAATTTTGAAAACTTATCTAGTTTGGTAGTTTTGCCAACTAGTCTTGAACTTTGAACTTCATTTGGCCTCCTCCCCAATCATTCATGTACTAAGGGCTTGCATTCTAACTTCCATACCTTTCAAAGAAACTAATATTTTTTTGGTTTGAATTATGGACCCTTATTTCTATTTTTGATGTGATTTTGAAGTGAAGGTACCCAATTATGCGTGCATGTCTTGTTGCAATTTGTTTGATGGCCAATGAACTTGAGTGAGGCCTATAATGGGGAACCTAATGATCATGTTGATTTTGATTGTTCATGTTAGCTCAAGCCATTTCACTTATATTGTCTCATGTTTGAATGTTTTGAACCATTTAATGCATTATGTAGGTTTCATCTCCTATTGTGTTCATGAAGTTGTGATTGAATCAATTGTGCATGATTAAAATGTGTTTACTACTGAATTTCATGGTCTTTGTTCATATTATTCTCAAGCTCTTATGATCCTTGATGGATATTCAATTTTTAATTCAACATGGTGATAGAAAGGAGCAACATTCCTCTGATTCTTTTGACCTAATCTGTGCATATGCTTTCTTTCTCTTGCCTATCATGTCTAATGTTTGATAATTGCTACCATGTTGTTATCACTTTTTCACCATATGGAATACTAACTTGGTTGTTGAATGTGCGAGGTACTCTGAGAAAGTTGCCACTTTTGGCTTGAGGCTTTTGTGTTTCACTTTATTTGTGGAACATAATTTATTATATTGGCATTATTTTTTTTGTGCTTGGCATTATTGATGGTTTATGCAGGATTTACATACATATGATTATGAATGCCATAAGTTGCCCATGAGATTTGTTCATATCTGATAAATTACTTACATCCTGATGGTGTAATTTATGACTCGATTTGTCTACAGATGCCAGCTTGCTTGAAGTTTCTCTGGGTTTCTTTTATTCTTGCTTGATTGCTACAAATAGTTATATGTTTGGTATTGTACTACTTCCTTTCTCCCATTTTCATTTTGCATAATTCTCTGACTGCATGATGAGATCTCTGTTGCTGATATATGTCAGGAGGCCCTCTGGTTTTTGTCTGATTGCATGTGTTGTGTTTGTTGTTGATCGATGAGTCACTCAATTTAGAAATTGAGATCACGACTTCGCTCTCATTGCATGTTCCCTATAGGATGTTTATTGCTTTTCTTCTTTAACTGTTGATCGATGAGTCACTCAATTTAGAAATTGAGATCACGACTTCGCTCTCATTGCATGTTCCCTATAGGATGTTTATTGCTTTTCTTCTTTAATTGTTGATCGATGAGTCACTCAATTTAGGAATTAAGGTCACGACTTAGCTCTCTTTGCATGTTCCCTATAGGATAGTTTTGTTAAGCCTCTTTAACATGTAAATTAGGGTAGGATTTTCCCTTTATCCTCAACTTTAGGATCAACCATTGTATGATAATATTAGGGATAGTGCTAGGCTAGTTTCCCTTAGTAGTTTTTTCCGTTCTTTGTATTTTGCATCTTAAAACAAATTTTGTTTTCTTGGAAAATCATAAGACACTTCTAATGAACTCAAATCCATCTTCAAAGTAAAAGATACAAACCAATTTTACATTGTCTTTGTTACCTTTTAGCCGATGTTTCGCCATCGGACATTTGTTTGAAGCCGATGTTTCGCTATCGCACATGTTTGTTATCCTACTTTGATTCCCAATATCATTGTTAGGTGTGATGTTTTGTCATCTGTTTTATTGATGTTTCATTAACATCCAGATGACAGGTTCCAGCCGCGTAGTTTCAATAACCTACCCCCCGAACTCAAAAAAACATCTCTAAAGGTCTTTCCTGTTCTTTTCACCCTTTCCTTTGTTGGATAAAAGAAAAGTCGATGGTGACTCTTGCTATCCGCAACAATTGCAATCAAACGCAAAACAACCAAGTCAGTTCTCCCACCGTATTACAGTACCATTATCTATGATGATTCTTTCTGGAATACCATACTGACAGATAAGTATGTCTGATAAACCGGGCCATGACGTTCTTGGTAACAGAAGCAAATGAGGCTACCTCGACCCACTTTATAAAGTAATCAATGGCAACCAGGATGAAGCGGTGCCCATTAGAAGTGGTAGGTCTAATCTCTCCAATCATATCAATTCCCCACATTACAAAAGGCCAGGGAGCATTCAAGACGTTCAAGGGAACCATAGGCACATGTACTTTATCATCATAGATCTGGCACTTGTGACAAGTTCGGGAATGATGATAGCAGTCTGCTTCCATAGTGGACCAGTTGTACCCTTCCCTCAAAATCTTCTTAGCCATTGTGTGCCCACTAGAATGGGTGCCAAAGGTACCTTCGTGCATATCTGCCATAATATTCTCTGCTTCACTCTTGTCTATACACCGAAGCAAAGTAGAATCATGGTTGCACTTGTAGAGGATTCCGTTACTGAGGAAAAAATTGGCAGAGAACCTTCTTAGGAACTTCTTATCATTAACGGAAGCTCCCTCAGGATACTCTTGCGCTTCGAGGTATCTTTTCACTTTGTGGAACTAGGGTTTGTCCACTACTTCTTCAGTATAAACCTCATAACATTATGCTGGTTCGTCTAATCTTTCAATAGTGATCTGAGGAACTTCATTATCCCATCAAACTTTAAACATGGATGACATAGTAGCTAGCGCGTCCGCCAATTGATTTTCTTCTCGTAGAAAATGCTCAAAGGTAACTTCTTCAAAGTGTGGAATCAGTGTCAACAAATGCTCTCAGTAAGGGATAATATTAGGATGCTTCGTGTTCCATTATCCTCTGATTTGACTGATTACCAAGGTCGAGTCTCCAAATACACTCAAGAATTTGATTCTCAAGTCGATAACAGCTTTGAGGCCCATAATGCATGCTTCATATTCAGCCATATTGTTGGTACATTTGAAACATAGCCTGGCAGTGAAAGGAGTATGACAACCTTCAGGAGATATGATCACAACATCGATTCCATTGCCAAGTGCGTTGGAAGCTCCGTCAAAAAACATAGTCCATCGGGAACCTTTTTCAGGTCTTTCATCCAGTCCAGGTTCTTCACAATCAGTCACTAACACGATGTTCTCATCCGGGAACTCGAAATTCATGGATTGATAGTCATCCACAACCCGATGAGCCAAATGATCAGCTAGTACACTTTCTTTTATTGCTTTTTGGGTAGTGTACTGAATGTCATATTCGGTCAGGACCATTTTCCATCTTGCTATTCTTATAGAGAGAGCGGGCTTCTCAAATATGTATTTGATAGGATCCATTTAAGATATCAATAAGGTAGTGTAAGTCAACATATACTGTCTTAGTCGGCGAGCAGCCCATGCCAAAGCACAACAATTTTTCTCGAGCAGTGAGTATCTTGTTTCACAGTCGGTAAACTTTTTGCTAAGGTAGTATATTTCATGCTCTTTTCGACCAGACTCGTCATGCTGCTCTAGAACACACCCCATTGATTTTTCTAATACTGTTAAGTACATGATCAGAGGTCTTCCTTCAACCGGAGACATCAAAATTGGAGGTTCTTGAAGATACTCCTTGATTCTTTCAAAGGCAGTCTGGCATCGTCATTCCACTTCACTACTTGATCTTTCTTTATAAATTTGAAGATTGGTTCACAAGTAGTAGTTAGGTGGGAAATGAATTTAGCAATGTAGTTTAGCCGTCCCAAGATTCTCCTCCTTCTCGGTGCAAGGAGTTGGCATCTCTTGAATAGATTTAACCTTCATAGGGTCTACTTCGATACCTTTGCTGCTGACAACGAAACCTAAAAGCTTACCAGATCTTACTCTAAAGGTGCACTTGTTCAGATTCAGTCTTAATTTGTACTTCCTTAGTCTTTCAAATAGTTTCTACAAGTGATCCAAATGCTTCTATTCAGTCTAAGACCTGGCTATCATGTCGTAGACGTAGACCTCTATCTTGTGATGGATCATATCGTGAAACAAGGCTACCATAACACAATGATAGGTTGCCCTAGTGTTCTTTAACCCAAATGGCATAACTTTGTAGCAAAAGGTGCCCCACTGTGTGACGAAAGTCGTTTTCTCCATATCTTCAGGTGCCATTTTAATCTGATTATACCCATAGAAACCCTCCATGAAGGAGAATATCTTATACTGTGCAGTGTTGTCAACCAGAACATCAATATGGGGAAGCGGAAAGTCATCCTTGGGGCTCGCCCTATTCAAATCTCTGTAATCCACACACATGGGCACCTTGTCATCCTTTTTTGGTACCGGTACCATGTTTGCAACCCATTATGGATAAGAAGTAACAGCTAAGAACCCGGTGTTAAACTGTTTCATAACTTCGACCTTGATCTTTTCTGACATCTCAGGACGCATCGACGAACCTTTTGCTTCACTGTAGGACAATCTTCTTTCGTTGGTAGACGATGAACCACGATATCACTGTCCAGCGCAGGCATGTCTTCGTATGACCAGGAAAAGATCTCGACATAGTCACGTAACACCTGGATTAACCATTATTTGACACTATGCTCTAAGTTATAACCTATCTTGACTTCCTTTTTATCCTCTCCTGTCTCCAAGTTTACCGTCTCGACTGGTTCTTCATGAGGTTGTATTTCTCTTTCCTCCTATTGTAACAGTCTAGCAAGTTCTCCTGGTACTTCACAATCTTCCTCACCTTTGTCCTCAGCTTGGTATATCGGATTTTCAAAGTCATAATTGGAAATAGCAGAACCGTTATCAATGGGATCTAGAGTGGATGTAGATCTGCAGTTTGATATGTGGGTGTGTGTAAGAGAGCATAACTATTTTAATAACGTAAAAGCATAAAATAAAGACAAAGAGCATAAAATTTGTGTTGTACCCCAAAATTTTCCCTCTCATTTATCAAATTTTTTCTCATAAGACTTCTTTGACAAAAGACAAGATCAGGGTTTGCTCAGCTCAAGACATCTCATCTTGTACTGATAACCCAAAATTAGGGTTTGAGTTTGCACAAGAATTTTTGGACCATCAATGCTTCATGTGACTTTCATACATCATTTTGGACCCCTAAGATTTCTCATGATAAGTTTCAAGCCTTGAACCATATTTTTTATCAGTCAATTGGATAATTGACCTAAAAATCAACTGTATTGGGGAAAAATGCAACCATGGCCAAATTACAGTCAAACTTCATAATTTTTGATCCACATCAACATTTTAGACTCATATGTACCATTTGATCAAGTTTGGATTACAATTCCTCAAGAAATTTGATCAAATCATCAAAAGGGCAAAATGGTAAAAATTAGGGTTTTGATTGAGGAAGGGAAATTTCTGATTTTTAACCTAGAAAATGACCAATTTAGTTCAAGAATGATTTCAAGGATTCAATGGCATCATCTTGACTTAAATACATGGCTCAAAACATTACAAATTCATTGGATTGACAGATGAAATTTACAGTCAACTGATCAAAAGTCAACTGTATACTGAAAAGTCAAACTTTGACTTTTTGGTCAAACTCAAGTACCAAGAGGCATAATTCATCAAGATATGTAAAAATGTGAAACTTGTTCACCAAGAAAACCAAATTTGAAAATTAGAGTTTGAATTTGAAATTTTTCATAACTTAGAAATTTTCTAAGCATGAAAATTTTCTTATTTTTTCTCAACTTTACACCACTTTTTCACCATGATGCATATTGATTCAAGAAAGGTCCCCAACATGAAAGTTGTAGACCTCCATGAAATCAAGAACTTTTCTTCACAAACTTTTCCCTAAAGATTCTTGGATCTCAAGTTATAAATTTGTGAATACATGGTCATGAACTTCTTAACTTAGTGAAATTTTGCCCTAATTTAGGCAGGTTTTGGACCCAACTTCATAGCAATTTTTCACCTAGTTCCAAGAAGTATCTCAAAATGAATTTCAAAGATGGATTATAGAGAACATTGCAAGCTTTCCAAAATTTCCAAGAACTCTCCAAGATCATGTCTGAGTAGAGAGAATTGAAGAGAGGAAATTGGCATTTTCTCACTTTTTGTTCAAGCCATTTCATGAAGAACCAAATTGCAAATCAATCCTATGCTGGCTATTTCATGCTGTACAGGTCCTAAATTTGTTCCACACTCCTTAATTAAATGCTTACTCAGTATACAAAGCCTCTATCCATGCTTTTGAACCTTTGTCCAACTTGTAATTCCATTTTTGGCAAAAAGGTTCCATTGCCATTTTGAAAAAGAACCACTTTTGCAAACTTTACAATTTTGAGCTTTGAACCTGTCCCCTTGATGCATACAAACCACACAGGTCTCAAGCAAGTTGTACAAACTCATACCAACCCTAAGCAAGCTGGTACAAGCATGTGAAGCTTTGGTCTTGTCACTTTGCTTAAAGTACAAGAAAAGTTGCAAAAAGGCTAGGGCTTGCACAGCTGATAGAGAGCTGACCTAAAACCATTTCAATACTAATATACCAACATTATGCAACACATAACACGCTTAGCCAAGACCTGAAACTCTCTCAAGCTGAAAAACACCCACAATCTGTTAAAACATATATTTTCTGCATAAACATCCCCATCTTCCATTTGGCTCGTGCGTTTTGTGTTTAGATCATTCAAACACCTTACATACTTGATGTCAAGCCCATCCAAATCATCATCCCTGTTCTGTAATCCCTTTTCCACCATTTGCCATTGTTGAGTTTTGAGCTTGCAACTTGACTTGGCTAAAGAGTTCCATCTAGTTTTAGAGCAAGGTAAAGGTTGGGACACAATCAGGGAAGCTTAAGGAAGCTCAAGCAAGCATCAGGCCTCCCTCAAAATCACCACAGTTCATTTCACGATTCCAACTGAAGGAGGTAAAATTTCAAACTCTATCTCCTTATACAGGCAACCTTAAGCCACAATATGTGAATAAAAAATGTAGTCCTCATCATAACGAAGTTGTACATACCATTATCTTGCATTAATTTTACTTGTGCTAAGAGAATTTGAAACTTGATGTTTCTGGAAATATTAGGTCAAGATTTAGGACTGTTTAAATTCTCTTTAATCTTTGATAGTTAGATTACATAGCTTACATGGTTGGAATCGTGAGTTCAAGCTCTACATTTTTCATGTTAAAAGTTTTTATTTTCATGGAAGTATGAGGAAGTTACGGGTGATCCAACCAAGGCTTGAGGAAGAAGATGAAACAAGGCAAGGACGCGTTTTGTAATATGTTATTTTCGTTTCATTAAAGACAATTGATGTATGGCCACCCCAGTGGAAAAGCAGCGCGCTGGTGAGACACATGTCCTGGGTTCGAACCTGTGCGCTACTTTTTCATTTTTACATTTTTTCCTTTTCAATTTTTGTGACTTTCTTGTAGATCGGGCTTAGCTTCCTGGGCCAGTGATTTTTCTAGCATTACCACAAATTTGCTTCATCACCCCCTGCCAACTCTTTCTACATTTTTATTTCTTATTTGTTTTATTTATATATTTACTATTTTAAATATTTCTTTTAATGCATAAAAAATCTTAAAACATGTAAACTAATAATATTACACTTTTATTTTATTTTATTTTATTTTATTTTTAATTTAGTTTTCACATAAAATATATTTTATTTTAAATAGGATATCACTTATTTTCTTAATAAACTTGTAAAAATAATTAAACATATTTATTTCAATTTATTTTTTTATTTTCATACTTATAAATACTTATTCTTGTATATATTTAATTTTTATATTTCTTTATATAATATTATTTATTATTTTTATACAAAAATACATAAAATAATACATATAGAAACTTTATTTTCTCTTAAATAAAAATTAGGGTTAAACCCCTTTCAAAAATTAAATCTTTTTTTCCTTATATTTTTAGGTTTAGATTAAATATTCTTTTACATAAAAATAAGACACAAAAATATTTTCTTTACATGTACATTGCATTACATTTTAAATATTGTATTATATTTATCTTAATTCGCACAAATTCGATTTGGTTGTAATAATTTATTTAGTTTTATATTCTTGCAAATCCCCATTCAAACTTGTATTCCCCTTCCCATAAATTGTTGTAATAGCTTAGAAATATTTACATTACGCAATTTATCGCTTTCATATGCCATGATTAGTAATTAGGGTTTTTAAGACAAGAACAAAACAAAGCAAAATAGAACACCTAAAGTACAAGACAAAATCAAAGCATGAAAATGATATACTTTGCACACAAGCACCCTTAGGGTTTCTCCCACTTGGTTGCCTAAAACAAAAATCGCCATGTTACGCATGCGAAGTATCTTGGCAAAACAAAACAAATTTAAGATCATAGTCCCTCGATGACGCTATTCAAAAGTTGCCTTACAAAATGATCTTGGTCCCTCAAAAATGCTAAGATACTTTGCAAACATTGCTAATCATGGTTATACGATGACCCACGTCCGTCCCGCTTACATCCAAAGATAGGGTTGCTTACCAAATCAATGGTAAGCCAACAATGTCAAAGGAATAGAAAATACATAAGAAAGACATTTGAGTAGGTAGATAACTTCTTGTTACTTGCTCCATTTCAAACAACAATCCTTGCTATTTTCAAAAAAGTAAACACACACATTTCAAAACATCTTATGATCATTGAAAACATTTTTCAAAAGACAAACATCTTTGTATACATTCTTACGAACGAGAATCATTACAAAGATTGCCTAAACGAATGGCCTCTTTTACAAAATACTTTCAAAACCACACCAAACACCATTTCAAACAAACCAAAGCAAGTCATCTAAGCAAGTAACTAAGAGCCCATGGAAAACCATGGATGAAAAGGGTGACAACACCTTCCCTTTTCATAATCTACCCCCCGAACTCAAGAAAAAATCTCAAAGGTCTTTCCTGTGATTTTTCACCTTTCCTTTTGGATAAAAGAAAATTCGGTGGTGACTCTTGCTAACCGCGACATTTGCGATAAAACACAAAACCTCAAGTCAGTTCTCCCACCGCATCACAGAACTGGCGACTCTGCTGGGGAAATTATAAAAGTGGGGTTACCTAAGGGTTTAGATCACATTTATTTTCTTACCTTGTTTGAATTGTTTGCTTTACATTATGGTTCTTTGTTTGGGTTTGAATCCCTCACCCAGATTTGGGAAACATTATAGGTAAATGGCAATACGTTGTGGAAACTGTGTGGGGTATACCGACATGGTCTAAGAAATATCTATATTAGTGTGACATATTTGTGGGTACCGGTAGCCTTTGAGTCAATCAAAGAGAATACGGGGTCGCTAAGTGATGTCGTGAAGCACTAATGAACTTCTAGAACCCTTTACTTGACCGACTTGGCCTTTAGGATGTAATGAGGTGACCGGCTTTGGTACAATCCAAATTTGGTAGATACTCAATACTACACTCGTTGAGGGTTGGTTTCTTGGGATATTTCAGTCGCCATTAAAGAGGCTTGAGCTGAAACAATGACCAAGGAAACAATCCAGTGATATTGAGCTCCTTAGAACCCGGTTACTATTGTTAGGACAGGTTGAGCCAACTAAACTTCAAGAGGGTACTTACCTATAAAACCCCATGCAAGCCTAAACTAAGAACTTGCTTGATTTGTTTGTATATGAATACTTGTACATAACATCATGGACATCATGGACATCATGTGCATTCACTAACCATTTCAAGGATTTTGGAGATTCATCTTTGTTCTTGTTTTGTAGGATATAGATTCACTTCGCAGGAAAACTATCCAAATCAACCTTGCAAGAATTCCTCCACAACTCAAGGAGCTAGCTTCAAGGATCCCTGAGAACTCTCCATTCACCGAGAGACATGGTCGTCTACTCAACTTGGTCACCTTCGCCACAGAGGAGGATATGATGAAGGTTCTCTTCTAGTTCTTTGACCCTTTGCATCATTGCTTCACATTTCCTGACTATCAACTTGTGCCTACTTTGGAAGAATTCTCTCAACTTTTGAGGATTCCTATTCTCAATCAACTACCTTTCAACGGTACAGAAAGAGATCCAAAGCCAGAAGAGATTGCTCAAGCTCTGCACTTGCAATCATCTGATGTCACAACTCATTGGGAAACTAGAAGTGGTGTCAAAGGCTTCTTGGCAAAGTTTCTGTTTGAGAAAGCCCAAAGCTGTTGGAATTCCCTAGACTTGCAAGCTTTTGAGGAAATTGTGGCTCTCCTTATCTATGGGATGGTCTTGTTCCCCAATCCAGACCAACTCATAGATGTGAGTGCCGTCAAAATCTTCATGTCACGCAACCTGGTGCCTACATTGCTTGGGGATATCTTACACTCTTTTCACACTCGTATAATGAGGAAAAGAGGTGTTCTTATGTGTTGCACTCCTCTCCTGGCAAGATGGTTTATTTCTCATCTTCCCCAATCATTCTTAAAGAATGAGCAAGGTTTGCGGTGGTCACAAAGGTTAACGACGCTTAAACATTCAGATATTCATTGGTGCTCTCGATCCAAAGAGAATGTTATCATTGTTGACCGTTATGGGGAATTCCTTAATGTCCCTCTACTTGGCATTAGGGGAGGCATCACCTACAACCTATGATTAGCTCTAAGACAGTTTGGTTATGCCCGAAGGGATGGCCCATATGATATGCTGATTCAAGGCTTGGTATTCGACTACGACAACGACGATCAAGGACTTCGCGAGAGATTCATCCGAGCTTGGAGGATGCTAAACAAGGTGGATAGAAAGACTTTGGACACAATAATTCCATCCCTCTTGAGCCTTACCTCAAGTGGGTACGAACCCGCGCTCAAAGTCTTATGATGCCTTATCCTTCCATTCTCCCAGTGATTATTGAGCCTGTTAAGGAAGGAGAAGTTCCATACACTATCTTACACCCTGACATGCCCACATCACTCGAGGATCTACAAAGGGATTAGATACAACTCAAAGGAGAGCGTGATACTTTCGAAGCCCAATTCTACGCAAGCGAGAAGAAGTTTTTGGAGCTCACTAGGCTATTTCATGAGGAGCAGACTCTAAATACCTACATTGCACCAAAGAGGATGCGCAATATCTTTTTATCTTAGAATTTTGTATTATTTTTCCCAAGGGGAATTGATGTACTCAAATTCTATCTTATTAATATAACGTGTGTTTCTTTTTGTTTAAAACAATTTTGAATTTTTAAATCCTTGAAAGCATTGCATGTATACATATCATTCATCATAAACATAAACAGGTCTTTGCAACAAGTTTCTTCATCTCTCTACTGTTTATTTCAATAAGATGGATCTCGAACAGACGGTAAAAGAAATTCAACTAAAAACACACAATTTCAACAGTTACTCATGACCTTAGCCAAGGGGCAAGAGGAGATGAAGACTCTGCTATAAAAAGAGAAAGAGAAAAAGAAGAAAGAGAAGAAACCAGCTGGTGTGGTAATCATGGGAAGAAGGTTTCAAGGACAAGCTAGAAGGACCTTAGATTTTACAGCAACATCTGATGAAGGGGAAAGAAAAGGAAAAGAAACGGAAGTTCCGTCAAACTATGAAGAAGAGGAGGAAGAGGAAGACTACTCTGAAGAACAGTACCCTCCGGCTGATGATAAGTACAGACACCTAGAAGAGCGTTTAACCGCTATGGAAATACAGAGGGTACCGGGTCTAGATTTTGAAGAATTGGGGTTAGTGTCAGGAATTGTGATCCCACCAAAGTTTAAAGTTCCATTATTTGCAAAATATGATGGAGTGTCGTGTCCTAAAATGCACCTCCGATCATATGTCAGGAAGATTCAACCACACTCTGCCGACAAAGACTTGTGGGTCCATTTCTTCCAAGATAGTTTATCCGGAACACAACTCGACTGGTTTTACCAATTGGAAAGGGACGACATCCACAATTGGGAAGAACTTGCCACAGATTTCTATAAACAATACCAGTATAATGTAGATTTGGCGCCTACCTGTACTCAACTTCAGAGTATGGCTATGGCTTCAAATGAGGGTTTCAAAGATTACGCGCAAAAGTGGAGAGATCTAGCTGGAAGAGTACAACCCCCTCTGTCTGAAAGGGAGTTGGTGGATATGTTCTTGGGAACTCTATCAGGCCCTTTCTTCAACCATCTGATTGGAAGCTCATCTGCTGGGTTTACTGAGTTAAGTTTAACCGGGGAGTGGGTAGAAGCTGGTATAAAAAGCGGAAAAATTCAGAAGGACGCGTCTGCCTCTACAACTATGACAAACCCTTTCACTAGGAAGAAGGAAGTATCTGCTATTTATTCACAAAGGAATCAAGGAAGAACTGAACACCGACCAATGGTGGGGGCCGTTATGATCCCAAAGCCCGCATCTGACCAACCAAGAAATAACCAGCCATGGGTGGAAAGGCCAGTCCTGCAATTCACCAGGATTAATATGACTCTAGCCCAGGTTCTACCACATCTTCCAAAATTGAATCTGGCAACTTTAAAAGAGGCCCCAAAGAATCCCAATACTGCGTCCCCTCATTATCACCCAAATGCCAGATGCACATACCATTATGAAAGTCCAGGGCACGACACTAATAACTGTTGGGCTCTGAAGAACAAAATTCAAGACCTTATACATGCAAAGGAAGTTGAGTTTGATGCACCTGAGAAACCAAATGTCATTTCCGCTCCGATGCCTATGCATGGTTACAATGCCAATGCTGTCGAGGAAGATTTATTTGTTGCCACAGTGGATGAACTGTTGACTCCACTCCCGATCGTTAAAATGAACTTGTTGAAAGCTGGTGTATTCCCAGGTCGTAAGGAATACTTCCATCATTGCTTATCCTCACCCGCCAATTTCCCTTAGTTGAAGACAAGTATCCAACGCCTGATTGATAACCAAGAAATTCTGTTTGAGAATGCTCCCGTTTTACCCATTCCTGTTAAGGACATTTCAATCATAACCATCTCCGCCAATCCTTCCAGGGTCCCTAAAAGATCCGTTAGGATTACACCTGCTCCAAAAACTACTCCACTTAAGATCACAATGCCCGGGCCGGTCCCGTATGAGTCAGATAAAACAGTACCATGGGATTATGGTGGAGAAATCTACTACCATGGTATCAAACAAGATGAACTGAATGGCGAAGAAGAGAGCTCCGAAGAATAAAACTCCGACATTAGCATTATTACCGGAACTAGCAAGATTACCTGTAGTGGTAGAATCTTCTCTCCAGAGATTGCCCCTCCAAAGGCAGTTTTTGGACCCGTGGCCGTTCCAAAGATTACCTCTGCACCAATGATTATACCTGCAAGCGTACCTACCGACAAAGACGACACAATCCCTGTCCCTACCAATACTTCTATTGCTGAGAATAGAGGAAAAAACATTCAAGAAGAGCCTGTCCAGACGAAGGCTCAATCACTAGGTATCCCCGAAACATCCAAGAAGGAAATGGAAGAGATCCTGAGGATATTAAGGAAGAGTGACTATGATGTGGTTGAACAGTTGGGGAAAACCCCCTCCAAGATCTCCATGCTAGCATTGCTGCTGTGCTCTGAGGCATATGCGAAAGCTCTGGTAAAATTTCTGAAGACAGCTCATATGCCACAAGAGACGTCTGCTGACCAATTCCAAGATTGTGTGGCCAGTTTGACAGTTGATAACAACCTGGGTTTCTCTGATGCTGATTTGACACCCAAAGGGAGAAAGCATAATAAGGCATTGCATGTCTCTGTAGAGTGTAGAGGAACAACTCTGGCCCATGTATTGATAGACACAGGTTCGTCTTTGAACGTCTTACCAAAGAAAGCTCTTGACATATTGGATTGCAAAGGGGTGACATTGAAACCCAATAACATTATTATGAGAGCATTTGATGGCTCAAAGAGGATGGTCCATGGGGAGGTGGACATCCCGATAAAGGTGGGAACTCAGACTTTCAACTCAACCTTCTATGTCATGGACATCTGCCCCTCTTACTCCTGTCTGTTAGGACGACGCTGGATCCATAATGCTGGTGATGTCACCTCTACGCTACACCAAATGCTGAAGTACCCGGTCCAAGGAAAGATCATAATTGTCCACGGGGAGGAGGAGTACATGATTAGTCATCTGAATTCTTTCCGATATATGGAGTTGGACGGCGAGTTCATTGAAACTTCTTTTCAACATTTCAAAGAGGTCTATCAAGAAGTAGCGGCAACCAAGGCAGTATCCTCGATTCCCAAGATCACAAGACCTCCGCTTCGGATGTCATCACTAAAGGACGCAAAGGCAGTAATAAAGGAGGGTGGATGCACCATCTGGGGGCAGCTTCCAGACATTCCGTATAAATCAGACAAGTTTGGCTTAGGGTTTACTTCAACTTCTCAGAAGGCTGTGCGCCGTGCCCGTGCTGGAGGGCCACCTTTGAAGATTAGTAACCGAGAGGTCAACGCAATGGAAGATGTTGAAGAGGATGGAAGCTTGGAAGATTGGATATTTCCTACTGTCAACGGAGGACTTCGCAACTGGGAAGCCAGAGACTTTGTACCAATAACTTTCATCTCTCAGTAATTTATCTTTTACGTTTCTGTTGGACTTGTAATATTCATGAACAATTCACACTTTAAAAACTTGTGTCTTTCCCGAGGCATAATGGTCCATTTGTAAGGGTTTTTATTACATCTTCATATGACATTCAATGAATCATGGACGCTTTTTCACATAAAAATCTTTTGTGCTCATTATCTTTCTTTTACATTTTATTGTTTAAAGATGGCTATACCCTTACACACACCCACACTCACAAATGCAGGTACCCCTCCATTCCGGATCCCATGGGTAACAATACTGCTATGGCCTTTAGTGACTCTGAAGATCCAATCTATCAAGCCGAATACGAAGGTGAGGAAGATTGTGAAGTGCCAGGGGAATTGGCCAGACTACTACAACAAGAGGAAAGAGCTATTCAGCCTCATGAGGAGCTGTTGGATACAATCAACTTGGGTGCCGAGGAAGATAAAAAGGAAATCAAAGTGGGTGCCAATCTAGAGCTGAGTGTCAAGGAGTGTCTAATTCAGCTATTGCATGATTATGTTGAGATCTTTGCCTGGTCATACGAAGACATGCTGGGACTTGATACAGACATCGCGGTACATCGTCTACCCACAAGAGAAGACTGTCCACCAGTGAAACAAAAAGTCCGCCGCATGAGATCCGACATGTCAGAGAAGATCAAAGCAGAAGTCATGAAACAGTTCAATGCTGGATTTCTGGCTGTCACTTCCTATCCTCAATGGGTTGCCAACATTGTTCCCGTGCCTAAAAAGGAAGGCAAAGTACAGATGTGCGTGGATTATAGAGATTTAAACAAGGCCAGCCCTAAAGATGATTTTCCACTTCCCCACATCGACATCCTTGTTGATAATACGACCCAACACAAAGTATTTTCCTTCATGGACGGATTCTCAGGCTATAACCAGATCAAAATGGCACCCGAGGACATGGAGAAAACTACATTTGTCAGGCAGTGAGGCACGTTCTGCTACAAAGTAATGCCATTCAGACTGAAGAATGCTGGGGCAACCTATCAATGCGCCATGGTAGCTTTGTTTCATGATATGATACATCATAAGATAGAGGTCTATGTAGATGATATGATAGCCCGATCAAAAACTGAAGAGGAGCACCTTGATCACTTGAAAAAGATGTTTGTAAGATTGAAGGAGTACAAACTAAGGTTGAATCCGAACAAGTGCACATTCAGAGTCCGGTCCGGTAAACTCTTAGGTTTCATTGTCAGTAACAAAGGCATCGAGGTTGATCCTGCCAAGGTTAAAGCGATACAAGAAATGTCTGCTCCTCGTACTGAGAAGGAAGTCAGAGAATTCTTGGGACGCCTGAACTATATTGCCAGATTCATTTCTCACCTAACATCTACTTGTGAACCAATCTTCAAACTGTTGAAGAAAGATCAAGTAGTCAGATGGAATGATGAATGTCAGATTGCTTTTGAAAAAATCAAGGAGTATTTACAAGAACCTCCTATCTTGATGCCACTAGTCGAGGGAAGACCACCAATCATGTATCTGACTGTTTTAGAGAACTCAATGGAGTGTGTATTGGGGCAGCATGACGAGTCTGGCCGAAAAGAGCACGCTATTTACTACCTGAGCAAAAAGTTTATTGACTGTGAAACCAGATATTCACTGCTCGAGAAAACTTGCTGCGCTCTGGTATGGGCTGCTCGCCGGCTAAGACAGTATATGTTGACTCATACCACTTTGCTGATATCTAAGATGGATCCGATAAAGTACATCTTTGAGAAGCCTGCTATGTCTGGGAGGATAGCTACATGGCAGGTGTTCCTAACAAAATATGACATACAATACACTACCCAAAAAGCTATAAAGGGCAGCATGCTAGCTGATCATCTTGCTCATCAAGCTGTAGAAGATTATCAATCCATGAAGTTTGAATTCCCGAACGAAGACATCATGAAATTAGACAAATGTGAAGAAATCATACCATATGACGGACCTGGACAAGGATCCCGATAGACCCTATTCTTTGATGGGGCATCCAATGCACTTGGTAATGGTATCGGTGCTGTACGCATATCTTCGGAAGGGTGCCATACTCCTTTTACTGCCAGACTTTGCTTCAACTGTACGAATAACATGGCGGAATATGAAGCATGCATCTTTGGTCTCAAGGCTGCCATAGACTTGGGAATAAAATCTTTAGTTGTATTTGGAGATTCAACTTTGGTCATCAGTAAGATCAAAGGAGAATGAGACACTAAGCATCCAAACCTTATCCCTTACAAAGAACATGTTTTGACATTGTTACCACGTTTCGAGCAGATTACCTTCGAGCATTTCCCGCGAGAAGAAAATCAGCTAGCAGATGCTCTGGCCATAATGTCATCTATGTTTAAACTTAATTGGGATAACGAGGCTCCCCAGATCACCATTGAACGAATGGACGAACCAGCAGACTGTCACGAGATTAATACTAAAGAAGTAGTTGACCAACCTTGGTTTCATGAAGTCAAAAGGTATCTCGAGGCTCAGGAATATCCAGAAGGAGCTTCAATCAATGATAAAAAGTTCCTAAGGAGATTCTCCGCTAAGTTCTTCCTAAGTAATGGCATCCTGTACAAACGTAAATCATGATTCTATTCTGCTCCGTTGTGTGTATAAGATTGAAGCTGAAAAGATCATGGCTGAATTACATGAAGGTACCTTCGGCACTCACTCTAGTGGGCATACGATGGCGAAGAAAATCCTACGAGCAGGATATTATTGGTCTACCATGGAAGCAGACTGCTATCAACACTCCCAGACCTGTCATAAGTGTCAAATCTATGCAGACAAGGTGCACGTGCCTCCGGTTCCTCTAAATGTATTAACAGCTCCTTGACCCTTCGCTATGCGAGGAATCAATATGATTGGGGAGATCAAGCCTACAACCTTCAATGGACACCGTTTCACTCTAGTGGCCATTGACTATTTCACAAAGTGGGTCGAAGCAGCTTCCTTCGCATCCGTTACTAAGAATGTTGTTGCCCGCTTCATCAAGCAGAATCTTATTTGCTGGTACGGTATCCCAGAAAGGATCATCACTGATAATGGTACGCACCTTAACAATACTATGATCACCTCCTTGTGCGAGCAGTTCAAGATTCAACATTACAATTCATCCCCCTATCGGCCAAAGATGAATGGTGCAGTCGAAGCTACTAATAAAAACATTAAAAAGATCATACAGAAAATGACAGTCACCTACAAGGATTAGCATGAAATGCTACCGTTTGCTCTCCACGGGTACCGTACCACGGCTCGCACATCAACTGGGGGAACACCCTATTCTTTGGTTTATGGCATGGAGGCTGCCTTGCCTATTGAGGTTCAAATCCCCTCTTTGAGAATTATGAAAGATGCAGGTTTGAGTAAGGACGATTGGATCCAGACCCGGCTTGATCAACTGAACTTAATTGATGAAAAGAGGCTTACTACTGTTTGCCATGGTCAGATGTATCAAAAACATATGATTAAGGCTTTCAACAAGAAAGTCATACGCCAAGTATATCAAGTTGGAGATCTAGTGATCAAACGCATTATCTTGCCACAAAGTGATCCCAGGGGCAAATGGACCCCTACCTATGAAGGACCATTTGTAATCAAGAACATCTTCTCCAGTGGGGCAATGATCTTAACCACCATGGACGGTAACGACCTGCCACACCCTGCGAACACAGACATAGTCAAAAGATACTACGCATAAGAGACCCGCTAGGTTGACACACCTAGGCAAAATAAGGGCATCCCGGCGAACCAAAAGGTTCAGGCAAAAATTAGGGATAAAATAAAAAAATCTGTACACCCGGAAAGTTGAAAACCCGAAAGGGCGACTTGGGCAAAAAAGGGTTTCCCGGTGGATTGAAAACCCGAAAGGGCGGTCCATGCAAAAGTTAGGAAATTAAAGCGTATGACTATGTCTCGGCGGATCACTTTGAGGACAATCTCTTCACTGACAAACTCGGAGCTTCTGATCAATTCAATCATCTTCAGACGAAGCAACAAATAGACAAGATATTCAAAGATATGGAGGCTATAGCAGAATGGGAACCCCATGGGATTATCACACATAGCTATCTTTCTTTGTATAAATTTTTCTTATTTTCATGACACCATCCTCTTACTAGGATGTCTGTCTCCTTTGTACAAAATACTTTTTCAAAGTAAATACAAAGATATCTCTTTAAAGTACAGAAAACTATTTGTCTTTTTTCTTTATATTTGTGTTTTATTTGCAAAAAGTCCAATGATTCATTAATGAAAATATGAATTTGAACATAATTACTGTTTACAAATAAACAAAATGAAAAAGAACAATTACTGACAGGTTGAAAGAATAGGAAAACGTCTTTAGGCTATTCCATAAGCAATCCCCACAGTACGTCATTTAGATCCCCAGCGGAGCTGAAACTTCAAACTATTAATCCCCGATGGAAACCATCCAGTTTCTCCAAGTTCCCCAGCAAGTTATCTTGAAGCCTGAAACCAACCAGACAATAGCTAATTTTTGTTTCTCCCCAACCTAGGATAACTCCCCGGTAGGGTGACAGACGACCGAAACTCCTGAACTTTTTCCCAAACAGGAATAAGATTTTTCCCCCACAGAGTTTTCAATATTCCCCAACGGAACAAAGACTCCCATTATTAATTCCCAGTAGAAGTCATCAAAGTTCTCTGGATTCCCCAAGTAGATTCCTCAAGCAGTATATGGCATTGCTCTAACGACAAATTTTTTGTCAATACTCCAACTTCGAGACATGAAGAATCCACATATCCTCAGCAACAGTCAAGGATTTATTTTCCTCAGCAATACAGCAAATCAGCTTACATGCGCATACATTACATCCACATATCATAAACATTGATAAAACACATATATTGCATCATACATTTCATGCAACATAATTTTGTGTTCCAGCTAACATTTTACCCTTTTCAAGATAAGATTAATAGCTACTGTTAAACAATGTGCAATCATGATACAGTTCAGATACGCTCCAGACACGGTTGCCATTCTGTTACTCATCCAGATTCAGCTTTCAGATACAGTACAGATACGCTCCAGACACGGTTGCCATTCTGATACTCATTCAGATTTTAACTATCAGATACAGTTCAGATACGCTCCAGAAACGGATGCCATCCTGATACTCATTCAGATTTCAAGTTCAGATACGCTCCAGACACGGATGCCATTCTGACACTTATTCAGATTTCAAGTACAGATGCAGCTCAGATACGTTCCAGACGCGGACACCATTCTAATACTCATTCTTTCAGCTTACAAGTTACAATTCAACAAACATTCTTGGATGGCATCTACAAGCCCATCTCAAACAAGATTCTATCACCTCTCCAAATGGCATCTTTAAGCCCATTCCCCCAACTACACTTTGTCGAGTGCAAATTTATGGGCACTCTAGTGTCCAATCATCTTTTACCTTCGAGTCACGAAAGGCAAAGCTCTCCAATCTAACTCTTCAGGTTCAAGAAGATTGAACAGGGGCATCTATTGTACCCCAAAATTTTCCCTCTCATTTATCAAGTTTTTTCTCACAAGACTTCTTTGACTCAAGACAAGATAAGGGTTTGCTCAGCTCAAGACATCTCATCTTGTACTGATAACCCAAAATTAGGGTTTGAGTTTGCACAAGTATTTTTGGACCATCAATGCTTCATGTGACTTTCGTACATAATTTTGGACCCCTAAGATTGCTCATGATAAGTTTCAAGCCTTGAACCACATTTTTGATCAGTCAATTGGACAGTTGACCTAAAAATCAGCTTTATTGGGGAAAAAGTCAACCATGGCCAATTTACAGTCAAACTTCATAATTTTTGATCCATATCAACATTTTAGACTCATATGTACCATTTGATCAAGTTTGGATTACAATTCCTCAAGAAATTTGATCAAATCATCAAAAGGGCAAAATGGTCAAAATTAGGGTTTTGACTGAGGAAGGGCAATTTCTGATTTTTAACCTAGAAAATGACCAATTGAGTTCAAGCATGATTTCAAGGATTCAATGGCATCATATTTACTTAAATACATGGCTCAAAACATTTCAAATTCATTGGATTGACAGATGAAATTTACAGTCAACTGATCAAAAGTCAACTATATACTGAAAAGTCAAACTTTGACTTTTTGGTCAAACTCAAGTACCAAGAGGAATAATTCATCAAGATATGTAAAAATGTGAAACTTGTTCACCAAGAAAACCAAATTTGAAAATTAGGGTTTGAATTTGAAAATTTTCATAACTTAGAAATTTTCTAAGTATGAAAATTTTCTTATTTTTTCTCAACTTTACACCACTTTTTCACCATGATGCATATTGATTCAAGAAAAGTCCCCAACATGAAAGTTGTAGACCTACATGAAATCTACAACTTTTCTTCACAAATTTTTCCCTAAAGATGCTTGGATCTCAAGTTATAAATTTGTGAATACATGGTCATGAACTTCTTAACTTAGTGAAATTTTACCCTAATTTAGGCAGGTTTTGGACCCAACTTCATGGCAATTTTTCACCTAGTTCCAAGAAGTATCTCAAAATGCATTTCAAATATGGATTATAGAGCACATTGAAAACTTTACAAAATGTCAAAGAATTCTCCAAGATCATGTTTGAGTAGAGAGAATCGTAGAGAGGAAATTGACATTTTCTCACTTTTTGTTCAAGCAATTTCATGAAGAACCAAGTTGCAAATCAATCCTATGACGACTATTTCATGCTGTACAGGTCCTAAACTTGTTCCACACTCCTTAATTAAATGCTTGATCAGTTGACAAAGCCTCTATCCATGCTTTTGAACCTTTGTCCAACTTGTAATTCCATTTTTGGCAAAAAGGTTCCATTACCATTTTGAAAAAGAACCACTTTTGCAAACTTTACAATTTTGAGCTTTGAACCTGTCCCCTTGATGCATACAAACCACACAGGTCTCAAGCAAGTTGTACAAACTCATACCAACCCTAAGCAAGCTGGTACAGGCATGTGAAGCTTTGGTCTTGTCACTTTGCTTCAAGTACAAGAAAAGTTGCAAAAAGGCTAGGGCTTACACAGCTGATAGAGAGCTGACCTAAAACCATTTCAATTATAATATACCAACATTTTGCAACACATAACATGCTTAGCCAAGACCTGAAACTCTCTCAAGCTGAAAAACACCCAAAATCTATTAAAACATATAGTTTCTGCACAAATATCCCCATCTTCCATTTGGCTCGTGCGTTTTATGTTTAAATCATTCAAACACATTACATACTTGATATCAAGCCCATCCAAATCATCATCCCTGTTATGTAAACCCTTTTCCACCATTTGCCATTGTTGAGTTTTGAGCTTGTAACTTGACTTGGCCAAAGAGTTCCAGCTAGTTTCAGAGCAAGGCAAAGGTTGGGACACATCCAGGGAAGCTCAAGAAAGCTCAAGCAAGCATCAGGCCTCCCTCAAACTCACCCCAGTTCATTTCACGATTCCAACTGAATGAGGTAAAATTTCAAACTTTATCTCCTTATACAGGCAACCTTAAGCCACGATCTATGAATAAAAAATGTAGTCCTCATCATAACGAAGCTGTACATACCATTATCTTGCATTAATTTTACTTGTGCTAAGAGAATTTGAAACTTGAAGTTTATGGAAATATTAGGTCAAGATTTAGGGCTGTTTAAATTCTCTTTAATCTTTGATAGTTAGATTACATAGCTTACATGGTTGGAATCGTGAGTTCAAGCTCTACATTTTTCATGTTATAAGTTTTTATTTTCATGGAAGTATGAGGAAGTTACAGGTGATCCGGCCAAGGCTTAAGGAAGAAGATGAAACAGGGCAAGGACACATTTTGTAATATGTTATTTTCGTTTTAGTAAAGACAATGGATGTATGGCCACCCCAGTGGCAAAGCAGCGCGCTGGTGAGACCCATGTCCTGGGTTCGAACCTGCGCGCCACTTTTGCATTTTTACATTTTTTCCTTTTCAATTTTTGTGACTTTTTGCAGATTGGGCTTAGCTTCCTGGGCCAGTGATTTTGCTAGCATTACCACAAATTTGCTTCAACACCCCCTGCCAACTCTTTCTACATTTTTATTTCTTATTTGTTTTATTTATATATTTACTATTTTAAATATTTCTTTTAATGCATAAAAAATATTAAAACATGTAAATTAATAATATTGCACTTTTATTTATTTTATTTTATTTTTTAAAATTTATTTTTCACATAAAATATATTTTATTTTAAATAGGATATCACTTATTTTCTTAATAAACTTGTAAAAATAATTAAACATATTTATTTCAATTTATTTTTTATTTTCGTACTTATAAATACTTATTCTTGTATATATATTTAATTTTTATATTTCTTTATATAATATTATTTATTATTTTTATACAAAAATACATAAAATAATACATATAGAAACTTTGTTTTCTCTTAAATAAAAATTAGGGTTAAACCCCTTTCAAAAATTAAATCTTTTTTTCCTTATATTTTTAGGTTTAGATTAAATATTCTTTTACATAAAAATAAGACACAAAAATCTTTTCTTTACATGTACATTGCATTACATTTTAAATATTGTATTATATTTATCTTAATTCGCACAAATTCGATTTGGTTGTAATAATTTATTTAGTTTTATATTCTTGCAAATCCCCATTCAAACTTGTATTCCCCCTTCCCATAAATTGTTGTAATAGCTTAGAAATATTTACATTACGCAATTTATCACTTTCATATGCCATGATTAGTAATTAGGGTTTATATGACAAGAACAAAACAAAGCAAAATAGAACACCTAAAGTACAAGACAAAATCAAAGCATGAAAATGATATACTTTGCACACAAGCACCCTTAGGGTTTTTCCCACTTGGTTGCCTAAAACAAAAATGGCCATGTTACGCATGCAAAGTATCTTGGCAAAACAAAACAAATTTAAGATCATAGTCCCTCGATGACGCTATTCAAAAGTTTCCTTACAAAATGATCTTGGTCCCTCAAAAATGCTAAGATACTTTGCAAACATTGCTAATCATGGTTATACGATGACCCACGCCCGTCCCGTTTACATCCAAAGATAGGGTTGCTTACCAAATAAATGGTAAGCCAACAATGTCAAAGGAATAGAAAATGCATAAGAAAGACATTTGAGTAGGTATATAACTTCTAGTTACTTGCTCCATTTCAAACAACAATCCTTGCTATTTTCAAAAACAAACACACACATTTCAAAACATCTTATGATCATTGAAAACATTTTTCAAAAGACAAACATCTTTGTATACATTCTTATGAACGAGAATCATTACAAAGATTGCCTAAACGAATGGCCTCTTTTACAAAATACTTTCAAAACCACACCAAACACCATTTTAAACAAACCAAAGCAAGTGATCTAAGCAAGTAACTAAGAGCCCATGGAAAACCATGGATGAAAAGGGTGCTAGCACCTTCCCTTTTCATAATCTACCCCCCGAACTCAAGAAAAAATCTCAAAGGTCTTTCCTGTGCTTTTTCACCTTTCCTTTTGGATAAAAGAAAAGTCGGTGGCGTCTCTTGCTAACCGCGACATTTGCGATAAAACGCAAAACCTCAAGTCAGTTCTCCCACCGCATCACAATTTGTAAGCAAAGCGTCAAATGATTTATTTATGACATATGAAAGTGAAATGATAACCCTCACAAATAAACCATTGTGCCTCGGGTAAGACACAAGGGTTTAGAGTTTGAATTGTTCAAATATTACATATCCCAAAAAAACAAAAGACAATTACTTCTGGATGAAAGTAATGGGAAAAAAGTCTCTTGCTGTCCAATTGTTGAGTCCACCGTAGGTAGCAAGGAAGATCCAATTGTCCAGGTCACAGTCACTGTCATAGTCTTCTACAACATTGACTCCATAGTTGCTGATGTGTAGTGGTGGTCCTCCGGCGCGAGCATGATGAATGGCTTTTTGAGCTCCTGAAGTGAAACCTAAACCAAATTTGTCAGACTTATAGGGGATGCCAGGTAGTTGGCCCCAAATAGTGCATCCACCTTCTTCAATTACAGCCCTAGCTTCTTTTAGAGAAGCCATCTTCAGTGGAGGTCTGGTAATCTCTGGAACAGCGGTAGCAGCTTTCGTAACAACAATTGTTTAAGGAACCTCTTCAAAATTCTAGCAGGGGGTTTCGATGAACTCGCCGTCCATCTCGATATATCGGAAAGAGTTCAGATGGCTCACCATATACTCTTCTTCGCCATGGACTGTAACAATCTTTCCATTAACCGGATACTTTAACATCTGATGCAAGGTGGAAGTGACAACACCGGCCCCATGAATCCAATGGCGTCCCAATAAACAAGAGTAAGACGGGCAAATTTCCATCACATAGAATCTGGAGCCAAAAGTTTGGGAACCAACTTTAATAGGAATGTCCACATCCCTGTGTACCATTCTCTTGGAACCATCAAAAGCCCTCACCATAATATTACCGGGCTTCAAAGTCAGTCCTTCACAGTCCAATATGTTTAAAGCACCCTTAAGTAGAACATTTAGAGACGAACCCATATCAACTAGAACATGAGCCAGGGTAGTGCCCCTGCACTCAATAGAGACATGCAGGGCATCATTATGCTTTCTTCCTTTAGACGTAAAATCAGCATCGAAGAAACCAAGTCCATTGTCAGCAGTCAGACTAGCAACACAATTCTCGAATTGGTCGACAAAAGTCTCTTGTGGAACATGAGCAGACTTCAGGAACTTCACCAAAGCCTTAGCATGGGCTTCAGAGCATAATAACAAAGCCAACATTGAAATTTTTGAGGGTGTCTGCCCCAATTGTTCCACAACATTATAGTCACTCTTCCGTATGATTTTCAAAATTTCCTCCATTTATCGTTTGGAGGCTTCAGGAATAGCTTCTTTGGGTGCCTTCGTCTGGGCAGGCTCAAATAATACTTCTTTGCCCCGAGCCTCAGCTGACTCAGTAACAGAAATAACAACACGAGCAACAAGTGTTTTAGTAGGAATAGCCAAAGGAGTGGCAACAGTCTTTGGAGAGATTTCAGGAGAAAAACCCTTCCGCTTCTAGTAATTTTACTGGTCCCAACAATGCTGTTGATGTTAGGATCAATATCTTCAATAACTTCATTCTTAATGGCTTGAAGGTCCTGCTTGACGCCATGATAATAAACGTCAACTCCATAATTCCAAGGAACAACTTTTTCAGAGGAATATGGTATGGGTCCTGGAAAGGTGATAATTAAAGGAGCAACCTTAGGAGTGGATGTAATCCTAACAAGTCTTTTGGAGGGGACCCAGGGAGGATTATCGGAAATGGTAATAATTGACACATCTTTACATCTTGCATCTTCACATAGACCTTTCATAGAGAGAGTCTTCTCAAACAAAATTTCCTCGTTGTTCATCAGGTATTGGACACCTATCTTCAACAACAAACAACCATTGGGCAGAGACGCACACAAGTGGCAACCTTCACCACAACCTGTAAATAAACCGGCTTGTAAGAGATTCTTTTTAACAGTTGGCAAAGGGGTAGTCAAATTATCCACAGAAGAAACTAATAGAACATCATCAACAACATTAATACCTTGGCCATGCTTGGGTATTAGTGCAGTTATCACATTGGGGGTTTCAGAAGGGTCAAATTAAATCTCCTTTGCCTCAATAAGATCCTGAAATTTATTCTTCAGAGCCCAACACTCATTTGTATCATGCCCTAGGCTGTTGGAGTGGTAGGCACACCGAGCATTTGGATTATAACGGGGAGATGTAGTGTTTGGATTTTGAGGAGGCTCCCTCAGAGTGACCAAGCTAGCCTTCATTAGATGTTGCAATACTTGAGATAAGGGCATGTTGAGTCTGGTGAATTATCTTCTAGGCGCATCCTGCCAATGCTGATTATTTTGTCATTGAGTCAATACAGGGTTGGAGATCATTACAGCTCCTACCGTTGGACGGTGTTCAGCTTTACCCTGATTTCTCTGGCCATAAGCAGCACTAGCTTCCTTCTTCCTAATGAAAGTCTTCTTCACTGCACTTAAAGAAGCATCCCTTTGAATCTTACTGCTCTTGATACCAGCTTCTACTCTTTCACCTATCAATATCAACTCGGTGAACCCAGCTGAAGAGCTTCCGATCAGATGGTTGAAAAATGGGGCTGACAAAGTACCCAAGAACATATCTACCAGCTCTCTATCAGACAGAGGAGGCTGGACTGTTATTGCAAGATCTCTCCACTTATGGGCATAATCTTTGAATCCCTCAGTAGAACCCATAAACATGCTTTGAAGTTGTGTACGGGTTGGAGCAAGGTCAACATTATATTGGTACTGCATGTAGAAAGCAACAGCCAAATCCTACCAGTTGCGGATGTTGGTTCCCTCCAGCTGATAGAACCATTCCAATTGAGTCCCCGATAAACTTTCCTGGAAGAAATGCACCCACAAATTCCTATCAGCAGCGTGAGGTTGGATCTTCCTGACATAAGACCTTAGATACATCTTAGGACATGAAACTCCGCCATATTTAGCGAATGCGGGGACCTTGAACTTCTGTGGAATGACCACTCCAAAAACCAATCCTAATTCTTCAAAATCTAGACCAAGTACCACTGAATTTCCATGGCGTTGAGACGATCCTCCAGCTATTTATATTTGTCATCAGCAGGAGGATATTGTTCTTCAGCGTAGTCAGCCTCTTCTTCATCAGACCCTGGACTATGATCCTCTTCTTTTGTCTTCTATTCCTGATTGTCCCCCTCATTTGACGGAGTTGCAAATTCTATAGCTCGCTTTGTTGGTCCTCTGAATCTTCTTCCCATATTCAGGGCACCCACTGGTTTATTTGTCTTTTTCTTCTTGTCTTTGAGGATGAGTGTCGTCAGGTCCTCTTGACCCTTAGCCAGAGCCAGGAACATCTGCTGGAATTTAACATTTTTTGCTTAAAGATCCTTAATATTTTGTTCGAGAGACATTTATTTTGGCTGAAATAAACAGTGAAAAGATAAGAAACCGGTCCTGAAACCTGTTTATGCAATGATATTCATGATATGCTTATGTAATGTTTTCAAGGATTTTTAAGATTTAAATTTGCTTAGACAAAGAGAGAACAAACATTAATTGCATTAATAGGTTTAAATGGTTACAACAATGCCTCTTGGGCTTACAATGGAAGAAACAAAAATAATACAAAATAAACTTCCTAAAACAAAAGAAATTAAGCTTCCCATGAGTGCATCCTCTTTAGCGCAATGTAGGCGTTCAAACTTTTCTCTTCATGAAGTTGTCTTGTGAGCTCTAAAACCTTCTTCTCACTCGCGTAGAAATGGGTTTCAAAGGTGTCTCATTCCCCTTTGAGTTTAATCCGGGATCTTTACAACTCCTCGAGAGTAGTCGACATGTCAGGATGGAGAATAGTGTAAGGAACATCTCCCTCGACAATAGGCTCCATGATGATAGGTAGGATGGCTTCATAAGGAATCATAAGGCTTTGAGCGCAAGCTCGCACCCACTTGAGATAAGGCTCCAAAGGAATGGAGTTATTATGCCCCCAATGTCTTGCTATCAACCTTGTTAACCATGCCCCAAGCTCGTATGAATCTCTGACGATAACCTTGGACATTGTTCTCGTAGTCGAATGCAATTCCTTGGACAAGTGTATCATAAGGACCATCCCTCATAGCATATCCAAACTGTCGCAAAGCCAAACAAGGATTATAGGTAATAACCCCTAATGCCAAGTATAGGGACATTAGGGAATTCCCCACAATGGTTAATAATAGTAATGTCCTCCATGGATCGAGAACAACAATAAATATAAGAATATATGGGCAACATCAACCTACTAGACCATCTTAAGCCTTGCTCGTTCTTCACAACAAATCAGGGTAGGTGCGAAATAAATCACCTAGCCAACAGAGGAGTGTAACACATAAGAAGTCCTCTTCTCTTCATGGCGCGAGTGTGAAGAGAATGCAAAATGTCTCCAAATAAGGTAGGCACCAGATTGCAAGATAGAAAATTTTTGATTGCGTTCACATATATGAGTTGGTCAGGATTGGGAAATAGAAATATTCCGTAGATGAGAAGAGCCAACACTTCTTAAAAGGATTGTAAATCTAGAGCACCCCAAAAATATCGAGCCCTCTCAAACAAAAACTTGGCCAGAAACCCTTTGACACCACTACTTGTTTCCTAATTTACCACGACGTTGGACCGTTGTAAATGTAGAGCTCGAGCAATATCCTCAGGTTTTGGGTCTCTTTCAATACCTTTGAAGGGTAGTTGATCAAGAATAGGAATTCCCAAGAGTTTAGAGAACTCTTCCATAGTAGGCACAAGTTGGTAATCAGGAAAGGTAAATTAATGGTGTTTAGGGTCAAAGAATTGGAATAACACTTTCACCATATCCTCTTCAAAGATTGTTGTAACAAAGTTGACTAGACGACCTTATTTCTTGGTGAAGGGAGAATCATTGGGGACCCCTGATGCCAATTCCTTAAGTTGAGGAGGCATTTTGACGATGTTGATTTGGACAGTATTCCTGCGAGTGAGAGCCATGTCCTACAAAACAAGACAAAGATAAATCTCTAGGTCCTTGAAATGGTTAGTGCCAAATTCCATGGTATGATGTCATGATGTTATGTACAAACAGAAATATACACACAAATAAAATAAGTCCTTAGGTTTAGGCTTGCATGAGGTTCATAGGTAAGTACCCTCTTCAAGTTTAGTTGGTTCAACCTGTCCTAGAAAATAAGTGGGTTCTAGGGAATCTCAATATCACTGATTTTTCTTCATCAGACATTATTTTAGCGCAAGCCTATTTATTGGCGACCGAAATATCCCGAAAGTCCAATCTCAATGTACGTAGTATTGAGTATCAACCAACTTCGGACTACACCAAAGCCGGCTATCTCACTACTTCCAAACGGCCAAGTTGTTCAATTAAAGGTTCTAAGGTTAGTTAGTGCTTCATGACACCACATAGAGGCCCCATATTCTCGTTGACTAAACTCAAGGACTATCGATACCAACAAATGTGTCACACTAACGTAGCCATCGCTTTAACCGTGTCGATATACCCTGCACAGTCCCATGATCTATTGTAACTTACCTAATAATATTCCCCGATCCGGGTAGAGGATTAATACAAACCTAAACAAGGACCCATAATGTAAAGCAAGAAAGTCAAACAATGAAATCATTTAAAGGTTATCTAGCTCTAAGGTAACCTAAATTTTAAGTAATACTTCCCCAACAGAGTCTCTAGTTCTGTCATACGGTGGGAGAACTGACTCAGGTGTTGTTTTGCATTTTATCACAAATGTTGTGGATAGCAAGAGTCACCATCGGCTTTTCTTTTATCCAATAAAGGAAAGGGTGAAAAGAACAGGAAACACCTTTCAAGATTTTTTCTTGAGTTCGTGGGGTAGTTTATGAAAAGGGAAGGTGTTAGCACCCTTTTCATCCGTAGTTATTTACGAGCTCTTAGTTGCTTGCTAGATCACTTTAAAAAATGATTTGTTTGAAATGTGTTTGTGGTGGGTTTTTGAAAGTATTTTGAAAACGCCTTTGTTTCGGAAAACTTTGTAATGATTCTCATCTCTATGAAAATGTATACAAAGTGTTGGTTTTGAAAATAGTTCAAAGAGATGTTTGTTTTTGAAGGTGTTTTGAAAGTGTAAGTGTGAAAATGGTTTTGATTTGTGAGCAAGCAACTACGAGCGTCCTACCTACTCAAAAGGTCTTTGTTATTTTCCTCCTCCTTTAGATGTTGCTATCTTACCATTGATTGTTAAGAAGCCCCATCATTGGATGTGAAGGGACATGCGTGGGTCAATTGTATAGTCATAGAAAGCAACTTATGAGACATTTTTAGCAATTTTCGTAAGGGACTAGATCGTTTATCAAAGGCAACATCGAGGGACATCGAGGAACTATGATCTTTTTTATCGAGGGTCTTTTCTAAAATGCCCATATTCGAGGGACATGACTATTTTCCGAGGCGATAGGCGAGGTTACCCTAGAGGTGCACGTGTGAATAGTGTGTTTGATTGCATGCATTTTTGTCTTTGAGATTAGGGTTTTCTAGCCGTTGATTTTATCTTGCCATACACACCCTAATCACTAACAATTTATATCAAAGCGGTAAATTACAGAAATTAAAATCCTAAGCTATTACATCATTAGGGGAGTGGGGGTACAATTTACAAATGGGGATGAAGTAGAAACTTGAATATTACAACCATATCGAATAATAATGAAGACAATGTAAAAACAGTGTAAAATAAAGGAAAATTTGAATTTTGAACTGTTATGTGTCGACACATGCTGCTATTCATCGACACATAACTTTGCTTGCTCATGTAAAACCAAACTAACTCAGTATGAGTCGATGCATAATGGGATGTGTCGACTCATTTCCTGTTTGTGTCGACACATACGCATTTTGTGTCGACTCATGCACCTTTCATCCTTCTATTTTGGGGCCTGGATAACAGTATGAGTCGATGTATAAGGCTATGTGTCGACTCATACCCTGTTTTTTCACTAGAATGAGTCGACCCGAGTTGGTATGTATCGACTCATGCTGCAGTTTTTTGCCTTAAACATTGTTTTATTATCTGTGCAGGCCAATTTACAGCATATGATTGATAAACATAAACATAAAGCAAATGGTTAGCTCAAAGGGGTAATTATTACTACATTTCATCTTAAAAAATAAATCATTAATGATGTATGAAAAAAATGCAAAGTCAAGAAGACTTACCTTAAGACTGCACTTGGTGTTTTAAGTCTGAATACTTTTCAAGATGCTGTGATGGCTCCAGTGAATATCCAGGAAGTTGTTCCAAACTGTTGAATCACACTAACTCATTCAACTTGTACAGTACTGTTTTTATGTTTTGAGGGTGAAGATGATGGCACTACAGGGACTGTTTTTATGTTTGAACAATCTCTATGTGATAAGGTGTTTGGTTTATGGGAGAGTTTGTAAGATGGAATAATGAATTGAGGTTCTATTTTGAATGAAAGTAGAGCTATTTTTTTTTGAATGAGCTGTTTTTTTTTTAATGTAAGTTTTTTTTCTGTTCAAAACTCTCTATTCTCTCTCTCTCCAAAAGCCCCATTTATGTGTTGTGAAAATAGTTTATTTAAAGAGGAAGTTTTGTTGGGATTTTGGGAGGGAAACAAATAACAATTTAAACAGTTTGGGTATGCTGCATCATTGCCTTTTAGATGCAGCTCTCATAGGCAAATTTGATGCAAACACAGAGCTGAGATAATGCAGGCTTGGACTGGGTTTGTAGTATCATAGCAGGGCTATTTTTTGCAGCAGTTTTAGAGTGTTATGGCAGCTTAGTGCAAGGCTGTTTTATGGCAGTATTGCAGATTGTCTCTTGACATGGTTTTGGGTTGTTATGTGGGCAATACAATAGGCTTGGAGAGCATTGTTTGTAGCATGGTATAAAATCTGGTTTGTAGACCAATTTATGCAGATTATAACAAAGACAAAGCATGTTTGTGGGAAGCATAGTGACAAGGTTTGAGTCAAAGGGAAAGAGTTCAAACAAGACCAAACTTAGGATTTGTAATCTTACAAAAATGACACTTTGTAATAACTTGGATTATTTATAACATCTTGAATTACTTTGAATTGTAATGAAAAGATGTCATGAAGCACTGAAATTAACAAGTATAGAAAATACTTAGACAAATTTCCAAGTCTTGCAAAGTTGGATTTTTGACTCTCTTGATTTTTGATGATCAAATTTCATATTTTGGATGTCTTGATGAAATGTGATTTTTGGGACTCAATTTTGGTCAAAAAGTCAAAGTTTGACTTTTTAGTGTACAATAGACTTTTTCCACCAGTTGACCAAATTTCGTCTAACAATCCGCTGATCTCAGGAGATGAATTGAAATATGATATTAGGTCAAAATTACACGCTCGGACCCTGGAGATCATGCTTCGAACCCATAAGTCAGGTATTAGGTCAAAAATCAGAGTTCAGTCATTTTCAGTCAAAACCCTAATTTTGCCCATTTGCCTTTTTGATAATTTGAATGACTTTCTTGGAAAATCGTGATCCAAGACTTGAAACTTGAAAGAAGTAATACTGAGGGTCCATAATGATCCATGAAAGTTATTTGAAACATTAGAAATCTGAATGCCTTTGTACAAACTCAAACCCTAATTTGAGGCATCAGTCTTGAGGAGATTGTTTGACCTAGTCGATACTTGCACAAACTTGAGGCATTTAAGATCTTTGTAGGAAATATCTTGAGAAATGAGATGGAAAATTTTGGGTTACAATAGGCACTTTTCAAAATATTTTCAAACATACACAAACACAAAGTATTTCAAAAAGTGATCAAGCGATTAAGAGCCCGTAGATAACTACGGATGAAAAGGGTGCTAATACCTTCCCTTTTCATAACCTACCCCCCAAAATCAAGAAAATTCTCAAAAGGTATTTCATGTTCTTTTCACCCTTTCCTTTATTGGATAAAATAAAAGTCGGTGGCGACTCTTGCTATCCGTAACATTTGCGATAAAATGCAAAACCTCAGTCAATTCTCCCACCATATTACAAACGTATAATATGGAGAAGGCTCTACTGTGGCAAGATATATTTTATACACAATCACTCTAGTTGTTAACTTATGGTTAGGGGGAATATTTCTTGTGCGTTTGGCGGAGTTTGTTGCCTTTGCAACTTTGAAGCTATTATTAAAGCTAAATGGTGGGATACGAAAAATTGTTTTGGGTTATATTTGAAGGCGTTTGGTATCCAAGATTTCTATGAAAGAGGTCAGTAAAGATGTGGCACGATATCTCAATGAATTTTAGTTTGGGGTTAGGGTATCGGGTGGTGCTCAGGCTATTTTTCACAATTCCAACAGGGTGTTAAGCAAGTGACACATAGATGGTTCTTTGGCTAAGCTCACTGTAGATTTCTTGAATACTTTCAACATGGTAGATTGATTAACTCTATTGCGCGATGTGAGTGTGAAATGTCCATCTATTTCATTCTGGGTTGAGTTTCTTTATGGCCAAGCATCAAGGTTACACCTTGGGGATGAACATATTATGTCAACAACCAAAGTGCAACAAGGTGACCCATTAGGAACACTCTTTTTTTTCTCTTGTGTTACACTCATTCATTCATTAGGTTAACAACAATTGTAAGCTTCTTCTTCATATATGGTATCTTGATGATGAAACTATTATAGGTGATTCAGAGGAGGTGGATAAAGCCCTTGGACATGTCCATGATTAATTCTCGAATTGAATATTCTTAAGACTAAGATCTTTTAGCCTTCATGCAATGGTAGTAAACTTTGTGAGAATTTGTTCCCGTTAGACCTTGGGAGGTCGATGTTAGGCCTGAAGTTGCTTGAAGGGGTTATTAGTCGATATGACAACTTTATTAAGATGTTGTCCATGAAGAGAGCTTCCAGGTCTATTGAACTAATACACCTTCTACCACAACTAAAGGGATCCTCAGAGCGAGCTTCTTCTACTTTGATCCTGCATGGGTATTGCCAAATTGTTTTTTCGTCTAAGAACGTATCAATCTAATCATATGAAGGAAACAACTATTTGGTTTGATAAAGATTTATGAAGGGCAGTAGAAGACACCGTAGTTGGTAGAGGTCCTTTCTTCGAGGACTGTGATACGGTGGGAGAACTGACTTGGGTGTTTTGCGTTTTATCGCAAATGTTGCAGGTAGGAAGATGTTGAGCTTTATAAAATGTTTCAAGTTTGGAAGATGTTTTTGAAAGTGTTGGTGTTTGTTTTGAAAATAAGCAAGAGTGTTTGATTTGAAATTGAGCAAGCAACTAGGAATAATCTACCTACTCAAAAGTCTTAGTTCATTTCTTCCTTTACTTTGAAATTTCTATCTTATCATTGATTTGGTAAGAAGCCCTATCTTGGATGTAAAGGGACGAGCGTGGGTCATCGTATAGCCATCGTAGCAATGTTGTGAAATATCTTAGCAATTCTATTTGAGGGACTAAGATCATTTTGAAAGGCAACTTTGATAGCGTCATCAAGGGACTATGATCTTGTATTTTTGATTGCTTTTTGCTAAGATATCCCATATGCATAACATGGCCATTTTTGTAAGGCAACAAAGTGGAATTACCATAAAGGCGCAAGTGTGTTGATTTACATGCATTATTTTGTCTTGAATTAGGGTTTTCTAACTTGTTGATTTTAATATTTCCATACAAACCCTAATTTACTAGCATTTTATATAAAGCATTAAATTGCGAAAAATAAAAATACTAAGGTATTACATCATTGGGGGAGGGGGTATACAAATTTACAAATGAGGGGATTTGCAAGAAAATTAAATCTAAATAATTATTACAACCATATTGAATATTATGCAAAATTGAAGATAAAATGCAAGAATGCAAAAATGGAAAAAGAAATGATTTTTGTTTGGATTTTTATGAAAGGATTTTAACTTAACCCTAATTAATAAAATTATTAATTAAAATTAGCTAAAACTAAAACCTAAATTAATTAACAAAGAATAATAAGTTAAAAATGTTTTTTTAGGGTTTTTTATTAAAAGGTTTTAAATAATGAAAATAATATGAGAATTGATTAATTAAAAAGAAACCTAAGTTCTAAATTAATTTTTAATTTACAAGAAAATAATGTAATAATTAACCTAAGTCTAATTCTGAATATGTAAACAACTTAATCTAATTCTCAAATATGAGCATGAATTTTTAACAATACCAAATTCTGACCTAGATATTTTCAGAGGTACAAACTCAAAATTCTCCCTACTCAAGCAACATAAATGAAATCTATGGACATGTATAGTTTCAGGGCAATAATGTCTACATTTTATCTTCACAAATGCAAGCCTAACAACGCCTAAATAATGAGATAGAAGTTCAAGAAAAATACCTCAAAATTGGAAATCGTGAAATGAGTTTGAGCTTGTTTCAAGTGATGGTGATGATCAGGTTAGCTTCCTTGAACCTCTAGGAATCTAATGCAATGGCTGACTTGAACTGAGAGTGGCTGGAATGGTCTGGAGAAGTCTAACTGTAATGCTCTGTCTTTGAACTTGGAAGTTAATGAAGATGGTGTTACAGTCTGCAAACAGGGCCAGGTATGGTTTGCATTTGATATGAGGAAGCTTTTGAAACTAAAAAGCCAATAAACACACGAGGGAAATGGAAGTTTGAAGTTCTTGGTCAGAATATGCAACAATGGTGGTTTGTGATGAAGTTCTGAGTTTGGGGAAGTTTGAGAGCTTGTGTATTTGTGTCTTAGCTTGTAAACAAATTGTATAATTATTTGGAAAAGGTTAGAGCACTTGAGATGGTATAAAGCACAAGATATAAAGTTATGGCTATGTTACTTGATTTTGAAGAAAAGTGAAAACATGGTTTCAAGGTATAGTACAAGCATGGCCTAAGTTTATGGGAGGATCTAGACATGTTGCTTTTGCCTTTGACAATGCTTGTGATCAGAAGGAACAAGTGCAAATATCTATGCATGGACTTTGTGATTAAAGCCTCTCTACAAGAATGGAATGGTAACTTTGTGCCATAAATGGAAATGTAACTTGGATAATGGCTCAAGTGCTTGGATCAAAGCTCTAACAGCTGTGTAAACATTTAATTATGGAGTGAAAAACAATTTTGAGGCCTTCAAAACAAATATTATGCAACCTAGCTATGAATTGGTCAAGTGTTCATCACAAATTCTGCCTTGTAAATCAAGAATGAAATCCTAACTTCATCTCTTCGATTCTCTTAGCTCAAGCACGATCTTAATGAGTTCTTGGACATTTTGGAAAGATTGTAACATCCTCTAAAACCTATATGTTGGTAATTTTTGAAAATTACTCTTGGAACTATGTGAAAAATTTCCATAAAGTTAGGTCAAAATCCTGCCTAAACTAGGGCAAAATTTCACTAAGTTTCCAAGTTTCATGAACATGTATTCACAAAATCATAACTTGAAATACATGAATTTATAGGAGAAGTTGTATTCTAAAATGTTTTATATATAATTGATATCTACAACTTTCATGTTGAAAGTTTCCTTTGAATCATCTTGCATGATGGTGAAAAATAGGCTCAAAGTTGTGAAAAAATATGAAGTTTCCAACACTTAGAAAAATTTCTAAGTTTAGAAATTTTGACTTTTCAAAATGAAATCTTGACTTTTTGATTTCTTGATGAACAAGTTTCATATTTTGACATGTTTTGATGAATTATGATCTTTGACACTTGATTTTGACCAAAAAGTCAAAGTTTGACTTTTCAGTATGCAATTGACTTTTGTTTAGTTGATTGAAAATCAACTATCAATCAATTGATCTTGAGGGAAGTTTTGAGTAATGCCATTAGGTAAAAGTGATGCAATTGAATCCTTGAGATAATGTCTCCAACCAATCAACCATTTGCTAGGTCAAAAATCAGAAATTGCCCTTCCTCAATCAAAACCCTAATTTTGACCATTTTGCCCTTTTGATGATCTGATCAAATTTCTTGAGAAATTATGGTCCAAACTTGATAAAATGAGATATATGAGTTCATAATGTTGATATGGATCAAAATTTATGAAGTTTTACTGTAAATTGACCATATTTGACTTTTTCCCTAATATAGTTGATTTTTAGATCAACTGATCAATCGACTGAGCAAAAATGTGATCCAAGACTTGAAACTTGACATGAGAAATCTTGAGGGTCCAAAATGATCCATGAAAGTCATATGAGGCATTAAAAGTCCATTTATCCTTGGGAAATCTCAAACCCTAATTTTTAGTCATCAGTGCTTGAGGAGGTGTCTTGAGTTGATCAACCTAGTGCAGTCTTGAACCAAAGAAGATCTTGTTAGAGATTAATTGATAAATGAGAGGGAAAATTTTGGGGGTACAACAACTTACCTGTTCAATCTTCTTAAACCTGAAGAGTTAGATTGGCGGATCCGCCATTCGTGACTTGAAGGTGAAAGATAATTGAACACTAGAGTGCCCAGAAATTTGTACTCGAAGATGGATTGTGAATGGGCTTATAGATGCCATTTGGAGGAATGTTGGTAAACACTGGAAGAAGTATCAAAACAAATCTCTTGTTGATTTATACTAAAACTTGATGTTTTACCAGTGAGAAAAAGAGTTAGTAAAAATGCAGATGTATGCATGATGTTCACAAGATGTGATATTATGCTAAATGTATTTGTATGTAAATGCTATGATGTATGAATGTGAGGTGCATGTTTTTGTCCAAGAAAACAAATCCCTGACTGTTGCTGAGGAAATTCTGGGAGTTTGAATCCCTGATTACCGTTGGGGATGAAGAATATACATAACTTCAAACTTTTTTTAAAGGATGCTTCCTCTAGGGAACATCTCTTGAATGTTAGATGTTATCTGGTCAGATCCAGGCTTCACAACTTGCTGAGAATGAGGAAGTCAACTGATATCTGGTCAGGTCCAGGCTTCACGGTAACTTACTGGGGAAGAGATAAATTAATTGTTATCTGGTCAGATTCCAGGCTTTGCAGAAAATCTTGAAATTGAAATGTTATCTGGTCGGATCCAAGATTCACAACAACTTGCTGGGGATAAGGAAGTTAACTGTTATCTAGTCGGATCCAGGATTTACAGTAACTTGAAGTGGTAACTACCATCTGGTCGGGTCCAAGTTTCATGGTTTTTTGAAAAGTTGTATTATTATCTGGTCAGGTCCAGGCTTCATAGTGTCTCTCTGGGGATCACAATTAATTGTTATCTGGTTGGGATCTAGGTTTCACAATAACTTTCTAGAAAATTGATATTTGGTTGGGTCCAGGCTTTGCAGATTTTTGAGGTTGATGAGGTTAATTGTTATCTAGTCGGGTCAGGGTTTCACAATAAACTGTTTGGGGATTTAGTTGTTATCTGGTCAGGTTCCAGGTTTCACAATGAATTTTTGGGGGTAATTGCTATCTGGTCGGATCCAGGCTTCACAAAAACTTGTTTGCATAGAGGCAAACTCTACTGGGGAAAAGAAGTCAAACCTTGGTCTAGTTGAGTCCAGGTTCTTCTATATTTTGAAGAGTTAAACTATTATTTGGTCGGGTCCAGGTTTCATAGTATTTGAAAGATTACACTATTATCTAGTCGGATCCAGGCTCTATAGTGACTTGAGAAGTTGACTATTATCTGGTCGGGTCCAGGCTTCATAGTAACTTGAAAATTGTACAAATATCTGGCTGGGTCCAGTCTTCATAGTATCTTTTGGAGATAATAAAGGTTTCGTTGATAACTTTACTGGGGATTAGAGGTTGTGGCCCTAAGATTTGCAATAGTTTGAAAGGAAAACTTAAGCTGGGGAATGTAGACTCAGTCGGGGAGGACAAACTCAGCTTGGGGAGGTATATTCAGCTGGGGATAACAGGCTCATCTGGAGAAGATAGACCGGGCTGGGGAATTTTTTACTCGGCTAGGGAGTTATACTACTCGTTGTTTGTTGGGGAAATAAACCTTGTTGATGAATACTTGATGAACTGCTGACGAGGCGAGCTTTTTTTTGAGGAAGAGATCCACGAGGCTTCTACTTGTAGGATCGGCTTAACTGGGGAGAGAGCTACCAAGAGATTGAGACTCTGGCTTGGAGATTGGTCTATTGTAGTCGATCTGCGGGGGATAATGTTAATGAAATAACTCTATGGGGATATTCCAATATACATTAAAGAGATGTTTGCTGCTGCTTAGCAGGTCACATATGCCAAACAGTTTTAATTATGTTCATATGCATATGTTCGTTCAATTTTAGTCATTGGACAAATTTGCATTCAAAACAAAGACAGAAAGCTTGCACTTAAAAATATATTTGTATTGATATTTTGCCCATGAATAGGCGCTTTTGTACAAAGAGACAAAAATCCTAGTAAGAGGAAATCGTCGAAAGGGAAACAAAATTGAAAACAAAAACAAATAGCCATGTGAAATGATCTCATTGCCTTCTAACTCTACTATTTCCCCAACATCTTCGAATGCCCCTTGCCGTTGACAGAAATTGATTGGATTGATCTTGGACCGTTTGAACTCGGACCTTGGTGATAAAGTTGACTGTGGTGATTCCACGAGACATAGTCATACGCTTTAAATCCTTAACTTTTGCCTGGACAGCCCTTTTGGGCTTTCAGCCCACCAGGATACCCATTTTTGCCCAAGTCGGCCTTTCAGGTTTTCAACTTGCCAGATGTACAACCTTTTGCATATATCCCTAATTTTTCCTAAACCTTTTGGTTTGCCGGGATGCCCTTATTTTGCCTAGGTGTGTCAACCTAGCGGGTCTTTTATGCATAGAATTTTTTAACTATGTCCGCGTTTATAGGATGTGGGAAGTCTTCACCATCCATGGTAGTTAACATCATGGCACTGCCAGAGAACACTCTCTTGACAATGAACAGACCTTCGTAGGTGGGAGTCCATTTGCCTCTGGGGTCTCCTTGTGGTAGAATGTTGTGTTTTATCACCAATTCACCAGTTTGATATACTCGAGGCTTGATCTTTTTATTGAAAGCCTTGATCATCCGTTTTTGGTACATCTGACCATGACAAACAACAGCAATCATTTTTTGTTGATCAAGTTCAGATGATCCAATCTCATTTGAATCCACTCATCTTCGTCTAGGCCTGCCTCATTCATAATCCTCAGCGAGGGAATCTGAACTTCCACTGGCAGAACGACTTCCATGCCATAGACTAGAGAAAAAAGGAGTTGCCCCAGTTGATGTTCTAGCCAAAATGCGATAGCCATGTAGAGAAAATGGTAACATCTCATGTCAATCCTTATAGGTTACTACCATTTTCTGCATAATCTTCTTGATATTTTTGTTGGCCGCTTTGACTGCGCCATTCATTTTCAGTCTATATGGAGAAGAATTGTAATGCTTGATCTTAAACTAAGTGCAAAGCTCAGTAATCATAACATTTTTGAGGTTAGTCCCATTGCTGGTGATGATCCTTTCAGGGATACCATAGCGACAGATGAGGTTGTGTTTGATGAATCTGGCCACCTCATTCTTGGTGACTGAGGCAAAAGAGGCTGCTTCGACCCACTTGGTGAAATAATCAATAGAGACCAAAATAAAGCGATGTCCGTTGGAAGCGATTGGCTTGATTTCTCCAATCATATCAATGCCCCACATTGCAAATGGCCATATAGCGGTCATAACGTTCAGAGGGATATGAAGCACATGGACCTTATCAGCATAGATTTGGCATTTGTGACAAGTCCTAGAGTGTTGATGGCAATCAGTCTCCATTGTTGACCAATAGTATCCAGCTCTTAAGATTTTCTTGTCATTGTATGTCCACTTGAGTGAGTACCAAAGAGTCTATCGTGCATGTGTTCCATGATTTCCTCTTCCTCTTTCTTGTCCACACATCAGAGTAGAGTAGAGTCATGGTTGCGCTTGTACAATATTCTATTGCTGAAGAAGAATTTGGCTGAAAATCTTCGTAAGAACTTTCTATCATTGATGGATGCTCCCTCTGGATACTCTTGTGCTTCGAGATATCTTATCACCTCATGGTACCATGGCTTTTCCGCGTCAGTGTCAAGCTCATAACAATGTGCAGGTTCATAGAATCTTTCAATCGTAATCATAGGGGCCTCGTTGTCCCATCTGAACTTGAACATTGAAGACGTGGTTGCCAAGGCGTTATCCAACTGATTTTCTTCCCTAGGGAAGTGCTCAAAGTTGATCTCTTCGAAGTAAGGAATTAGGGATAACACAAGTTCCTTGTAAGGGATGATATTAGGGTTCTTAGTGTCCCAATCTTCTTTTACTTGGTTAATCACTAGAGCGGAATCCCCAAACACACTAAAATGCTTGATCCTCAAGTCAATGGAAACTTTTAAACTCAAGATGCATGCTTCATATTCGGCCATATTGTTCGTGCAATCGAAGCATAGTCTGGCAGTGAATGGAGTAGGGCAACCTTTAGGAGAGATGACCACATTGCCAATTCTGTTACCTAAGGCGTTGGAAGCACCATCGAAGACCATAGTCCATCAGGATCCTTGTTCAGGTCTATCACACGGTCCAAGTTTCGCACAGTTGGTTACTAGCATGATGTTCTCGTCAGGGAAGTCGAAGTTCATAGACTGATAATCATCCATAGCTTGATGGGCTAAATGATCCGCTAGTACGCTTCCTTTGATGGCCTTTTGAGTCGTGTATTCAATGTCGTACTCGGTCAAGATCATTTTCCATCTGGCTATCCGTCCGAAAAGGGCAGGTTTCTCGAAAATGTACTTGATTGGGTCCATTTTAGAAATCAACAGAGTGGTATGAGTCAACATATACTGTCTTAGTCGGAGATTAGCCCATGCCAGAGCGCGTCAAGTTTTCTCGAGCAGTGAATATCTGGTTTCACAGTCGATAAACTTTTTTCTTAGGTAATAAATAGCATGCTCTTTTCGGCCAGACTCGTTATGTTGGCCCAAAACACACCCCATAGAATTCTCTAGTACTGTCAAGTACATGATCAAGGGTCTTCCTTCAACTGGAGGCATGAGAATAGGAGGTTCTTGTAGGTATTCTTTGATTTTGTTGAAGGCAACTTGGCATTCATCATTCCATCTGACTACCTGATCTTTCTTCAAGAACTTGAAGATTGGCTCACAAGTAGCAGTCAAGTGAGATAAGCGGGCGATGTAATTGAGACGACCCAAGAATCCTCTAACTTCTTTTTCAGAACGAGGGACTGGCATTTCTTGGATAGCCTTTACCTTGGCAGGATCAACTTCAATGCCTTTATTGCTGACAACAAAACCTAGAAGCTTTCCAGATCATACTCCAAATGTGCACTTGTTAGGGTTTAACCTCAACTTGTACTTTTTCAGCCTCTCGAATAGTTTGTATAGGTGATCGAGATGTTCCTCTTCAGTTTGTGATCTGGCAATCATATCATCCATATAGACCTCTATTTCATGATGAACCATGTCATGAAACAAATCTACCATAGCTCTTTGATATGTTTCCCCTGCATTCTTCAATCCGAACGACATGACCTTGTAGCAAAAGGTGCCCCATTGCATAACGAAAGTAGTCTTCTCCATGTCTTCGGGAGCCATCCTTATTTGATTATAGCCTGAGAAGCCATCCATGAATGAGAAGACTTTATGCTGAGCAGTATTATCGACTAAGACGTCAATGTGCGGTAGAGGGAAGTCATTCTTGGGACTTGCCCTACTCAGATCCCTATAGTCTACGCACATGCAAACCTTTCCGTATTTCTTCGGCACTGACACCATATTGGCAACCCATTGGGGATAGGATGTCACATCTAGGAACCCTGCATCAAATTGTTTCATCACTTCAGCTTTTATCTTTTCGGACATATCAGGCCTCATGCGACGAACCTTTTGTTTGACGGGAGGACAATCTTCTTTTATCGGCAGACGATGAACTATGATGTCAGTATTCAACCCAGGTATATCTTCATAAGACCAAGAAAATACTTCCATATAATCACGCAACATCTGAACTAACCTGCTCTTGACACTGTCTTCTAAGTTAGCGCCGATCTTGATTTCCTTCTTATCTGCTTCAGTACCCAGATTGATGACTTCAACTGACTCTTCGTGCGGCTGAATAGCTTTTTCCTCTTGTAATAGAAGTCTAGATAATTCTCCAGGTATGTCACAATCTTCCTCCCCTTCGTCTTCGGCTTGGTTAATTAGGAATTCAAAGTCATAGTCGGCAATAGTAGAGTCAATGGCAATAGGATCCAGAGTGGATGAGGACTTGCAAGAACGTGTGTGTGTGTGTGCATGTAAGATACATGGCTATTTTTGAAAATGTATTTGAAAGAAAAGAAAGATAATAAACACAAACATTTGAATGCAAAAGAGTCCAATATACTGAATGATCATATGATTAGATGAACATAAATAAAACCTTTGACAAATGGACCAAAGTGCCCCAGGCCAGGCACATGGCTTAAAAGTTATTGTTGAATATTACAGACAAAATGTTCTTGAATTGAAAGAAAAGCAATAACAAGTAGATTACTCATCAATGAAGGAGACATGCACAAAGTCCTTTGCATGCCAATTCTTCAGCTCCATTGTAGTTGGATACACCCAATCTTCAAATGCAGCTTCTTCATCCGAATCACCCACAACGTTGACTTCATGGCTTCCAATGCAGAGAGGTGGCTTTCCAGCACGAGCACGCCTCACTTCCTTCTGAGCTTTGACGGTGAAACCCAAACCAAACTTGTCTGCTTTAAATGGGATATCGAGGAGTTCCCCCCAAGCATCACAGTTTCCTTCTTCAATTGTCACATGAGCATCTTTGACTGAAACCATATTTGGTACGACTTTAACAGCTTCAGATTCATCAGTAGAACATTTGGTAACAACGATCATCGGTGGTACAACCTCAAAGGTTTGACACGGGGCCAAAATGAATACTCTATCCATCTCTACATACTTGAAAGAGTTAAGGTGGCTCACCATAATCTCTTCCTCACCACAGACGGTGAAAATTCTTCCCTTGACTGGATATTTGAGTTTCTGATGGAGAGTTGAGGTTACTGCCCCGGCTTTATGGATCCACGGGCGACCCAACAGACAAGAATAGGCAGGGCGGATGTCCATAATGTAAAAGGTGGATTTGAAGATTTGGGAGCCTACTTTGATTGGAAGATCTACTTCCCCATGAATTGTCCTCTTTGATCCATCAAATGCCCTTACAATGATATCACTTGGCTTTAAGACTAAACCTTCACAGTCTAGATGGTCTAACGCCCCCTTGGGTAATACATTCAGAGAAGAACCAGTGTCGACTAGCACATGTGCCAAGGTAGTCCCTTTGCACTCGACAGAAACATGTAAAGCTTTATTGTGGTTCTTCCCTAACGGGGTTAGGTCATTATATGAAAATCCCAAGCCATTATCAGCTGTCAGGCTAGCCATGCAATTTTCAAATTGGTCCGTTGTTGTCTCATGGGGGACATGAGCTTTTTTCAGGAATTTGATTAATGTCTGAGCATGGGCATCGAAACAAAGCAGCAATGACAACATTTAAATCTTAGAAGGGGTTTTCCCCAACTGTTCCATAATTTTGAAGTCGCTTCTTTTTATTATCTTCAAGATCTCGCCCATCTCACAAGTGGAGGGCTCTCCATCAGCAACGTCCTTGGAGGGTACTTCAATCACATCAGGCTCAACAACCTTCTACTTCCCTCTTGAATCGGTACCTGGCTTGGCAGCAGTAATGCAGATGGGCGTCTTTGTAACAACTGGTGGCGAGATATTGTGTGAAAATATTCTCCCAGTTCTGGTTACTTTGCTTGAGCCAGCTATGTTACCAACATTATCATCTTTTTCTTCTTCGATGCAAGTGTCTTGTTTAATCCCATGATAGAACACCTCAACACCATAATTCCATGGTACTGCCTTGTTTAAAGAATAGGGAATTGGCCCGGGATTGGTAATTATTAAGGGAGCAACAATGGATTCATTTGAAATCCTAATAGGAACTTTGGAGGTGATCCTAATAGGCTTGTTTGAGATGGTAATAATGGAGAGGTCTTCACATTTGTTAATCAAACTTTTGGCAAGTGAGGTTTTCTCAAATAGAATTTCGTGGCTATTCATCAGGTGTTGTGTGCCTTTCTTCAGCCCTTCACATCCATTGAGTTGTTGGGTACAACAAACACAATCTTTTACATAGCCAGGGAAAATCCCAGCTTTCAACAAATTGTTTTTGATTATATTCAGCAGAGTAGTCAATTCTTCAACAGAGGCAACAAATATTGTATCTTTAATAGCATTAACACCCTTGTCATGCTTCGGCATTGGAGCGATGATTAGATTCAGAATTGGAGGAGGATCAAACTCAATAGTTTTGTTATCGATCAAATCATGGATTTTTTTTCTTCAAGGCCCAGCACTGGTCAGTCTCGTGCCTGGGGCTGCTTGAGTTGTAAGCACATTTAGCGTTCAGATTATATTTTAGCGAAGAGGTATCTGGGTTGGCAGGTGGGTCGCGCAATTTCACTAAATTAGCCTTTAGCAAATTTTGAAGGGCTTGAGATAATGACATGCCTAACTTTGTAAATTGTCTTCTCGGAGTTTCAAAACATTGGTGATTTGCAGATGGTCTTGGAGTATGAGTTGGACTTGAGATTCAGACGACATTAATAGACGGATGATCATTCTTCTTGGTATGGGCCCTTGCCCCATACATAGCATTAACTTCCTTCTTTGCAACAAAAGGTTTCTTGATAGGATTGAAAGTGGAGGTATATTCCACAAAGATCTTCCTACTTTTGATGTCGCTTTCAACTCTTTCACCGGTTAAGATTAATTCGGTAAAACTAGAAGAAGAATAGCCAACCAACAGATTAAAGAAGGGACCAAATAAAGTGCCCATGAACATGTCAATGTGCTCCCTATCAGTCAAGGGTGGTTGAACCCTACTGGCGAGGTCTCTCCACTTTTGTGAATATTCCTTAAATCCTTCATTCTTCCCATGGTCATATCTTGTAATTGAACCCTAGTTGGCGCCAAGTCGGTGTTATACTGATACTGATGGTAGAAGGCGGTAGCTAAATCCTCCCAAGTATTGATACGGGATCCATCCAACTGATAAAACCATTCAAGTTGCGTTCCATCCAATCTCTCTTAGAAAAAGTGAACCCAAAGCTTTTTATCAGTAGTGTGCGGCTGTATCTTGCGCACATAAGATTTCAAGTGGAGTTTTGGACAAGAAACTCCATCGTACTTTGCAAAGATTGGTATTTTGAATTTGTGAGGAATGACTACCCAGAGATCAAACCCAAATCATCAAAATCTAAACCGGAGACGGCTTGGATTTCAACAACTTTCAGTCTCTCTTTTAATTGCTTATATTTGATATCAGCGGGTGGATACTGCTCGTCGAAATAATCATCATCATATGCTTGATCATTAACACAATCAACCTGAGTACTCTTGACTTCACCAATCTGGTTCTAGTCCTCTTCAGATGAGTCTTCTCCTACTAGGATCTGACGGACTGTCTCCTTGAACCTTCTACCCATGTTGAGTGGAGATTTCTTCTTGGGATTCTTCTTAACTTCCAGTAAATCCATCATGTCTTGCTTCCCCTTGGCTAGGGCTAGTAGAGTCTTCTGGAATTGAGAGTTTTGGGATTGGAGATCCTTCACAGTTTTCTCTAGATCCATATCGCTGAAATAAATAGCAGAAAGATAAGGAAACCTGTTATGCGAAAACCTGGCATGTTATGATGCATGGAATATGTATATGCAAATGATTTCAAGGACTAATGAGATTTAAATTTGTATAGACAAAAGAATGAACAAACTTCAATTTTCATTAAGCAAATCAAGAAAGATTACATCATGCCTCTTGGGCGTATAAAATAACTTTCTAAGATAAAAATACTAAACGCATCCTCTTTGGCGCGAGATAGGAGTTCACACTTTGCTCTTCTTGTAACTACTTTGTAAGCTCCAAGACCCTCTTCTCACTAGCATAGAATCGAGCCTCGAAAGTATCTCGTTCTTCATTAAGCTGAATCCATCCTTTTTGCAAGTCTTCGAGAGAAGTTGGCATGTCGGGGTGGAGGATAGTGTAGGGAACATCTCCTTCAACAACAGGCTCCATGATGACTGGTAAGATGGAGGGATAAGGAATCACAAGTTTCTGAGCACGAGCTCACACCCATTTAAGGTAAGGCTCGAGGGGAATGGAATTCTTGTGTACTAGTGTCTTACTATCCACCTTGTTCACCATCCTCCAAGCTCGGGTAAACTTCTGGCGGTAATCTTGATCGTCATTCTCGTAGTCAAATGCCACTCCTTAGATAAGGATCTCATGTGGACCATCCCTTCAGGCGTAACCAAATTGTCGTAAGGCTAAGCAGGGGTTATAAGTGATACCTCATCTAATGCTAAGAAAGGGGACATTAGGGAATTCTCCACAACAGTCGATGATAGTAACATTCTCCAAAGATCAGGAACACCAATGAATTTCTGAATGTCTGAGCGTCATCAACCTATGGGACCACCTTGAACCTTGCTCATTTTTCAACACAGATTGGGGAAGATGCAAAATAAAACATCTTGCTAAGAGAGGAGTGCAACACATGAGGATACCTCTCTTCCTCATTGTGCGAGAGTGAAAAGAAAACCATCCCATAGATGAGAAGGGACAAAACTTCCTCAAATGCTTGTAAGTCCAAGGAGTTCCAACAATCTTGAGCTTTCTCAAACAAGAACTTGGCCAAGAAACCTTTGACACTACTCCTTGTTTCCCAATTAGTTATGATATCAGATTGTTGCAAGTGTAGGGCTTGAGAAATCTCTTCAGGTTTTGGATCTCTTTCCGTACCGTTGAAGGGTAGTTGATTGATAATGGGAATCCTCAAGAGTTGGGAGAATTCTTCCAAAGTTGGCACAAGTTGATAATCGGGAAAAGTGAAGCAATGGTGTAGAGGATCAAAGAATTGGAAAAGCACCTTCATCATATCTTCATTAGTGTTGGAGATAACCATGTTTAGGAGGCGACCATGTCTCTCGTTGAATGGAGAATTCTCAGGAACCCTTGATGCCAACTCTTTGAGTTGAGGAGGAATCCTTACGAGATTAACTTGAATGGTTTTTCTGCGAATAGAAGCCATGTCCTATAAAACAAAACAAAGATAAATCCCAATAATTCTTGAAATGGTTAGTGAGAATGAGTATGATGTTATGATGTTTATGATGTTATGTACAAGTAAATATATACAAACAAGGAAAACAAGTCCTTAGGTTTAGGCTTGCATGGAGTCTCATAGGTAAGTACCCTCTTGAAGTTTAGTTGGCTCAAACCTGTCCTAGAAATAATAATTGGGTTCTAAAGGATCCCAGTATCACTGGTTTGACTTCTCGGGCATTGTTTCAGCACAAGCCTCTTTCACGACGACCGAAATATCCCAAAAAGCCAAACCTTAATGAGTGTATATCGAGTATCTACCAACTTCGGACTGCACCAAAGCCGGTCATCTCACTACGTCCTAATGGCCAAGTTGGTCAAGTAAAGGTTCTAAAGTCAGTTAGTGCTTCATGACATCACTCAGCGGCCCCGTATTCTCCTTGACTACTCAAGGGATACCAGTACCCACAAATATGTCACACTAACGTAGCTATTGCTTAGACCATGTCGGTATACCCCACACAGTTTCCACAACATATTTTTACTTACCTATAAGGTATCCAAAATTCGGGTAGAGGATTAGAACAAGCCCAAACGAAGAACCAAAATGTAAAGAAAACAAATCAAACAATGAAAGCAAATAAAGGTGATCTAGCCCTGAGGTGACCCCACTTTTAAGTTTTTCCCCAACAGAGTCGTCAGTTCTGTGATACAGTGGGAGAACTGACTTGGGTGTTTTGCGTTTTATCGCAAATGTTGCGGTTAGCAATGTTGTAACCCAATTTTTTTCCCTAAGATCCCTTCATCATACCATGTTGGTTCAATCACAATAAGATCACATTAGGATTCTTGGTTCCCCTCCCTATATTTAGCTTTGATCTTTGAGGAATCACCAAGTACCTTGACTCGTGTTCTTTTGTGATCATGAATTTTTTGGTCTTGATTTCTTTTCTTAATTAATAAAATTCAATGTTGGTTTGTCTTGTTTGTTATTCATGTAGGTAAAGGCAATACGATTCAACAAGTTGCTCCATGGGTTCATGAGTTTATTTCCATGCCCTAGTCAATAAAGCTTGAGAAGTTCAAACCTCACCATTGGATTTATTTTGGAAGAAATGGCATGGCAAGGTTATTTTGGTTCACCATATTTCAAGGTTATCAAATTTGGTTCAAAAGCACAAGGGATTGATTGGAGAAGTTGTCATGCTTGGACAAGGCTTTTTTACCATTGGTCACAAATGCATATTTCTCTCAATTTTCAAGATATGGAAGTGGTTGTGGTTGCTATGAGTTCTAATTATCATCCTCAACAACTTATATTTACAAAGCCTTTGTGTTGGTACAAGAAGTTTGTTCAAAATTGTCAAAGTTCCTCAAGGCATGTTTCTTGATCTAGGAGCTAGGGTTTTGAACTTCAAATAAGTATATCTTGCTCATATTTTTGTAGTTTTGAGTGATTCCAAAGACATCATTCTCTTTAAAGGGTTATCAAAAAATCACTTCAAAAGTTCCAAGGAGTTTTCATGTGGAAGAAACTTGATGAAGAAGAAAGATTACAAGTCCTCTAGATGAACCCCCATTTTCCTATGTGTGACTTCAAATGATCATAACTTGGCCAATTTTTATCACGTTGAGCCCATTATTTTTCCATGATGATCTTGAGGATGTGAAATTTATGCCCTCTTTTATGTGCAAAGTGAGAAAATGGATGGAAGTTTCCTTAAGGATACAAAAGATTATAGGTCATTTCATGATTTTTTGCCAACTTCAACAATTCATAACTCTCTCAAGTTTTGGATATTTTGAATGGTTCGAGTCCCAAAATGTAATTCAAGAGATCTGCTTCATCCCATATTTTTTGGTAAGAGAAAATTCCAAGTGGAAGGATATGTTTGGATGCAAGACATTATAAGTCATGTTTGAAGAAAAAATTGAAATATTTCTAAGTATTGAAAGTCAACATTTTCCCCAACTTTTACTCGTTACAACTTTCAGCTCAAGCATCCATTTGATTACATTCTTCTTCCATTTCAAAGCTTGTAACCTCATATTTCTAAAGCATCAAGAATCATGCCCTAAGACCCCTTGAGCTGAGAATGCCACTGGTCAGAAGTTGGCAATTTGAAACTGAATTTTTCACCAAGTCAGAAGTTTGAAATCCTTGATTTGGCTTCTAAACACTTTGTTTCTGCATGTTTTTGCTTCTGAACATGTTTAGTGAACTTCCAGAAGTGATTTGCATAGCAAAACACGTGTTTTGGATGAGTTTTGATCAAATTATAAGTCACACTTTTCTTGTTTGCAACTTCACACGAATTCCCTCCAAACTTCATCATTTCACACACTTGGACATTCCATTTAATTCCCTATAAATAGAGGGTCATTCCCCATTCATTTCCTCAAGATTGGATAGCCAGAATCACCCTGCCAAACTTGTTCCATAACTCAAAATTCAGCAACTTTTAAATCTACTCTTAAGCCTTTTTCAATCTAATTTTTTCATCAATTCACCTTCCTTGATCTTCCCTGAAGCTAACTGTGATACGATGGCAGAACCGACTGTTTAATACTGGTTTGCATTTTGCGTTTTATGTTTGCAAAATGTCATGGTAAGCAAGAGTAGCACCGACTTTTATTTCATCCAACCGGAAAGGAAAAAAGTACAGAAAAAACCCTTTTTCGAGATATTCTGAGTACGTGGGGTAGATTATAAAAAGGGAAGGTGTTAGCACCCTTTCCATCCATGGTTTTCCATGGGCTCTTAGGTACTTGATCATTTTTCAAATTGCTTGTGTTTTTGCTTTTCTTTGAGAAAGTTTTACTTTGTGATAACCCTTGCATCAGTCCTCAAAGGTGTGACAAAGTTGTTTTGAAAATTTGTTTGAAAAGTGTGTAAGTGTGAAAAGTTTTTATTTGAGCAAGTAGCTACTAGCATCTACCTACTCGAAAAAAGATCGTTTCTATTCTTGTTTCCTTTAGACAACGCTATCCTACTATTGAGAAATAGGTAGCACTGTCGTTGGAGTTATAAGGGTCAATTTGAAAGGGACGTATGATCACTAAAGCAATATTAGGATACCTTAGTAATAATCCTAGAGTCTTAAGATCTTATTCAAGGCAACATTTCTGAGGCAACATTTGAATGGGACATTTTGATCTTTTTAGACTGGAGGGTAACCACTAAGACAACCTATGCTTAATGCCCGTTTACCGAAGGAAACCAAAGTGAGAGTATACCCTAATAGTGATATGTGTGAGTGATTTGTTTTCATTTTATTTATCTTTGCACATTAGGGTTTTCTAACCGTTTTAATTTGTCATGCATTCTTGCCATACAATTCTATTAGCATACATCTAGACAGTTAAATATTTGCGGAAATTAAAAATGCGAGAAAATAAATCTACGCTATTACAAGGCTTCAGGGAGGGGGGTTAATTACATAGCCAAAAACCCGAGAATTTAAACAGTAAATCAAAACCCTAAATTAACTATTACAAACCATGAACAGTTACAAAAATATTGGCAAAATAATAATAAGCGCGTAGAGAATTAAGTGCGAGACGATTAGGGTTTTGACCCTTTGACTAATCCTACTTCCGATTGATTAAAGAAAAATATTTTTTTTCATGTTTTTGTTATAATGAAATAATTGGATTTAAAAAGAAAATCCTAAGTTCTAATTAATTTTTTAAATTAAGAAAAATAAATTAACTCATTCTAAAAAACCAATTTTTGTATTTTTTTTTCATTTATTTGAGAAAGAAAGAAAAATTAAATCAAGAGTTAACCTAATTTTCTAATTTAATTTTAATTGTGAAAGAAATTAAAGTTTCCCTAAATTAATTAAACTAATTAATTAAAAAAACATTTAATAAGAAAATAAATCTTTTTTGTGATTTTTGATTGGTTAATTTAAAATTAAAATAATTTTTGTGTTGATTAAAAAAATGAAATAATTAAAGAAAACAAATTCAAGAAAAATAGTGGAAATAACCAAATGGGCCTGCTGTCAGCATATCTGGTTGGAGGTGGATCTAGAAGATGATGACCCTCAGAAGATGAGGCGCGCTGGATCTGGTTCTGGCTGATGGATCCATAAGATGATGACCCTTAGAAGGTGAGGTGCGCTGGATTTGGTTCTGGCTGATGGATCCAGAAGATGATGACCCTCAAAAGGCGAGGTGCGCTGGATTTGGTTCTGGCTGATGGATCCAGAAGATGATGACCCTAAAAAGGTGAGGTGCGCTGGATTTGGTTCTGGCTGATGGATCCAGATGATGATGACCCTCAAAAGGTGAGGTGCGTTGGATATGGTGAAAACAATGGAGAAAATGCCAAAAGCTCACGCCTGGGATCGAACATAGAACATGAGCTTCTGACTTCCTTCTTCTTACCAACTGCGCTGGATGTTTACTTATTAATATAATAAAAAATAAACAGTATATTGGAAAACAAGTTAGTGGCTAGAATGACGCCCCGAAATTTAAACCAGCCAATCAAGTTGTGACACGCTGTTGTCTTCTTCCCTGGAACCGTCGCTTTAAGCTCTAAACCTTTACCTACAGACGCAGGTCTGTTGCTGAAACCTGTGTCATTCAAGAATCAAGCATATGCAATATAAATTCAATTGGGGACCATGAATCAACTGGGTTTGAAACTCTGATCATCCTGGTACCCATTATCAGGCCTAATTTTGCTTGAAACCCAAAACCCCAAATTGGAGCATGAAACCCTAACAATGGAAAAAGCTTATTCTTGCACTGTAAATTAAATCAAACTATCCAGAAACATTGCAAACATGATGATAAACACAAATATGTAACTTAAACATGCTAAAGATGCAAGAATTACAGTAATCGAATTTGGATAATTGTGCAAACCGTGAGAATGATATGAAGTGATTCTGGACGTGTAGGGGACTTGGGAGTGATTGGAATAACTTCGTGGGATGTCCTGGAATAGATTGCTGGCCTTGAATTGCTCTCAAAGGTCCTATATCCTGCAATCAGAACCTCACTTTTTGTCAAGATTTTGGAGTTTGGTTCTAACCGTTTCACGTCACTAACCTCTCTTTTTTGCTTTGTTCTTGTTCATTATATATCCCTCAATGAATTAGGGTTGCAAAACAGATTGTATCTTGAAGCTTTGATGAGATTTGATTTGGTTTTCATGTTGTATGATATCCTTCCAAATTTGGCCTAATCATGCCATACTCGTGCCAATTAGCTTTGATATGATTTGATTCTGATTGCCAGCATTATGAGCTTGTGATTCTGTCCAAAAATCCAATCAAAACAAATATTTGCCATTATTTACCAATTATTTGATTTAATTCAATTTTTAATAAATAAAAAATCAAAATAAAATAAATAATGAAGCAAATAACATGTGAGTGAACATTTGGGTCGTGAACCACATTATATTTGAGGTGCAAGCATAAGTTGGGCCCATTTAGCAAAAAATACAAATTTGAGCACATTTGACTTTTGGCAATTTTACAAAAATGGTCAACTTAACCAATGCATAGCTGTCTCAATTTTGACCCTAGATATGTGTTCTTAGACATTTTGGAAAGCTTAGGATGTCCTCTAAACAACCCTTTTTGTCTCATCTCAATTGAGTACTCCATGTTCATGTATGAAGCTCTGACCCAAAAGGTGTTTTTGTTGACTTTTCAAAAGGACCTATAATTTCAAAATTAATATCTTTTTGTGAGTGCATATTATGAACTTGGGAGATGCAGATGAATTGTAGGTAATTGCATCCTCTTCAAAATGAGCTTTGGATGGGTCATTTCTGATAAATCATGAGAAAGTTATGCTTGCTCAAAGTTGAGTTGACTTTTCCTACAGAACCCTAATTTAGCAACTTTTGGGTTTTGATGAATTGTGAGCAATCCTTGAGGAATCATGATCAACCCTTGATTCAATGATGAATAATACTTCAAAATGAGGATGTTGACCAAAAATCTTGAAGTTTGACTGTATGTGGGCCACAGTTGACTTTTGACCTAGTACAGTTGATTTTCAAGCATTTGAGCAATTGACTTAGCAAACTTCTTCTGCAAGGCTTGAAACTTGACATGGATGATATTGATAAGATATTAGGACAATGGTGAGCATTTGAGTCATTTTTGGTTCATACATCTTGATGAAGATGGAAACCCTAATTTGAGATAGACTGCCTTAGGAGAGAGTTTATCTAGTCAACTCTTGGACTTCCTTGAGCAATTTGGAGACCTCACTTGACATTTGTTGAGAAATATGGGAGGGAAAATTTTGGGTTACCACAACTGACCCTGTTCAATCTTCTTAAACCTGAAGTTGTAGATTGGCTTGTCTGCCTTTCGTGATCTGAAGGTAGAAGATGATTGAACACTAGAGTGCCCAGAAATTTGCACTCGCATGAAGTGATACCGAATTTGTGATATTGGGAATGGGCTTACAGATGCCATTCAGAAGTTGCTAGAGAATTGTTGGGGATGGGATTAAAGATGCCATCCGAAGAGGTGTCGATCGCATAAGAGATTCCTTTGTGAGAACCCGTATACCTTTTGTTAAGGAGGACTTCGCTGGGGAATGCTGGTCTTTATCTTGAGAGAAATAGAGTTTTAGGAGCTTCAGTTGTCCGTTACTCTACTGTGGAGTAATTCTGGTGTGGGAAGCGGAAAGGAACTGCGTATTTGGTTGGGGTATATGCTGCACCACGACTTTCTGGGGAAATGTGAAATCAATTATGTTTGATCGGGTCCTGGTCTTACAGTGTTGTGGACTACTGTATGGGGATCAGAGAGGAGTGAAGATGTGAAAAACACAAGAAGGGGGGGGGGGGGGGGGGGGTTGAATTGAAAACTTAAAATTAAAAGCGCAATGACACAATATTCTTATCCTGGTTTATTTTATCTCAAACTACTCCAGTCCACCTGTCAAGGTGATTTCGCCTCTCTCCAACGAGGTCTTAATTCAGTATTCTCAAAATGATTACAATCACTACTTTAACAACTGTTAAAGTCTTCTTGAGTACAACCACAATTCGGTTAATATCAAGGAACACTATTTCAAAACAATTATACAAGAATGTGTGTTGTTGTTTTTCTTATAAAAACTGTTATCACAACTATGATAATTTACACAAAATTATAGCTTGGAAATATGAAGAATATTGCTTGCAGCTTTGAATATGCGTGAGTGGTAATGGAAAATCATCAATGATTTTGAATACTGACTTTGTTTATATAGGAAGTGAATTAACGTTGATCATCAAGCGTGTTTAATGTCATTAAATCACTTTCCATTTGGAGAATATCTTGTCTAAAAGAAGCCGTTGGAATTGATGATGTCTTGAATGATCAGTAACGCTTCAGAACCTTACATCCTTGCCTGCTGCTGATGCTTCAGAATATTGATGACTTGGATTAACATATTCTTGTTCAGAATCAGATTTTACTTTGCTTAAGCGCAGGTTCTGGTCATCAATCTTCAGTGCATGTTCTGATTGCTTCAGCGTGTAGCTCTTATGGCTTATCTTCTGATGCTGCTATGGTCAGAACTTCTGCATACATAAAAACATAAATTTTAGGGTTCATATTTGTTCTTTGTATTTTTTATTTGTTCTTTGTATTTGTTATCATCAAAACTCTAACTAAGGGTTGTAGAATCAAACAATGTTCTAACAATCTCCCCCTTTTTGATGATGACAAAAACTAGAATTTTCAATTAAAAATAAAGAACAAAAGGTTTAAGAGAAACTCCCCCTGAGTTGATTACTTCCCTTAAGTTCCTTGAGCATCAGAGTTTAGCTGCATCTTCCATTAGAATTTGTACCTGTTCAAACTTCTCAGAAAGTAGAGGTTAAGTAATTCAGAATGTTTGAGACTTTTGTCTCGGTAAACCATTATTAAAAATATCTTACTTTATCCCCCTTTTTGTCAGTTATCAAAAAGGCAATATAATCAGAACCAAAATAGATGAATTATATTAAAAAACATGAAGCAATGTCAAGTTCTTGAACATAAGATGTAAAAATTAAAAGTTACAGATAAGCAGATTTAAAACAGAAATCTAAGAAGGAGGGGGAAGACGTGTGAACAACGCTTCCAGCAAGCTCTTGATCTGAGTATTAGACTCTTCTTGCTTGCCCAATATGCCTCTGATTTCCTTTATAGTGTCTTCCTATTTACCCAGAATACTTTTAATCTCTTTGTTTGTGTCCTCTTGCTTATCCAGCCTTGGATGGATAAGAGCATTTTCTTTCTTCAACTCTTCCAGAGTTTGCATGACTAAGGAAGGTACTGGAGTTTCTTCAGGAGTTGGACGTTTCTCAGAGCATTCTGCAGCTTGTTCTAAGTGAACCACCTCTTCTGTTGTAATCATGTCTTCTGGAGCAGCAGTTAGGGAGAGACTTTCTGATTCTGGTTGAACTTCATCTGAGGGATGATGCTCTTTCCAGGGAGAATTATCCAGCGAGAGGATGTCTTTCTTGAACAGTTGGGTCAGAACTTGGTCTTGAAAAGCCTTCAGCTTATCACTAAAGTTCTGCTGAACCTATTCATAACTCTGTTCCTTCAACTTCAGCGTTTCAGAACTAAGCCAGTTTCTGAATCTTGTCCATATATAATCAGAAGCAGCAGGATTAGTCATCTCTTGACTAGTATGCTTCAAAGAATTTATCCATTCCTGCATTCTTGTTTCAAAAATCAACAAATTTGTACCAACATCTGAATGGTCTGATGTGGTTTCAGTTGGTTTGGGTTTGGGAATGGTAGTTTTGAGAGATATGGAGGTTAGTCTTTCTAGCAAGATTGGATCAATGACAAGTCTCAAATTTTCAGCTTGACGGTTAGTAGGTGAAGGAGTGGGAGATTCAGGTATGATGATTGGTCTAGTGGGGGTGTTTAGAGGTGTTGATTCCAGAGATGAAGGAATTTCTGAAATGTCAAGAATGGTGAGAGGCATGCGAACCGCAAAAGGTTCTGTGATTCTAAGTATTGGGATGGTATTATAATTTGAAGGAGATTCTTCATATTGGTTTGTTGTAGCATGTTGGGGTTCTGGTTCATGGATAGTAGAAGATTGATTTTCAGAAGGTTGAGTTTCTGGTTGTTGTGAGATGGAGTTCAGATCTTCTGGTTGTGGTATTTCTGGTTGAGGAATTTCTTGTTGAGGTGATTGTGGTTGTGAAATTTTTGGTAGAGGAATTTCTGGTTGAGGTGTTTCTGGTTGAGGTGATTGTGGATGAGGAATTTCTGTTTGTGGAGAGTGTGGTTGCGGAATTTCTGGTGTGGTATCAGAGTTTAGATTTTGTGGGAGTTGAGAATTTGGACTTTATGTTAAGGGAGCGGAAAAGTCTTGGTCAAATAAATCAATATCAGACAGAACTTTAGCAAGTTCTGGTTGATTTTGTTAGGGATTTGGATTTTGAGAAAGGGAGTGAGTTTCATTCAGACCTAGAGTTTCTGATGGATCAAACCCTATGTCAAAGTCTTTAAATGTTTGCGGTGATGGGTTTTCTGGTTGAGAAGGCATGGCTTCAGATGTTGATACATTTATTGATTCTATAATAGTAATAGAGGAGGGATTACCTTTCATTTTGGTAGCTTTTGGTGTCCTCTGAGAGGGTCCCTCTCCTGCTGCTTTCCTCTTCTTGGTCTTCTTTAAAGCAACTTCTGTAACAGCCTTATGCAAATCCTGGGTGTTGATTTCTGGTGCAGTACCATCTTCCTTGCAAGCATCCAGATATCTGACTATTATTTCTGGTTTGGAGTCAATCTCAGAAAATAGAGGAAAAAAATCCAGAGGTATCCTTCTTGAAGTGAAGGTTGCATGAGAAGTAACAGTGGGTTCCTTCTTGATATTCTCAATGATTTTCATGTTATTCAGATTTTTAGCATTCAGGGGCTTCCCAACGGTTTCTTCCAATGTGCTGATTTCCTGGGCCTCAGTCAAATGCTCCATCATCCTATTCTCTATCAGAATATCTGATATGAGCCTTCTTAAGGGTATCTAGTCCCTCTTGGTCCTTTCGTCTTCTCTTGTTTCCTTCACACTAGTTCTGAGATGATTAAATAGCAAGTGTGGAAGATTTACCTTTGTCCTCTTAGCAATGAAATAGATCATAAATTGTTGATCAATGTTGATATAATCAGGAGAGCTTGTTGGCTTCCTGTGGTTGATACACCCCAGAACGATTCTGGCCCAAATTCTGTGGTGATCCTTCAAATCTCTGATTTTGCTAGAGGGTAGTCCATGAGTAAAAATTTCCCTTGCAATAGAACTTACGTCAGAGCATCTCTCAGCCATGTCAATGCATCTGACACCTCCACCATTGTATCCAAGAAGCTTTGCGATTAGGTCTTCTGTAATAACAATTTTCTTCCCCATGACATAAGAAGTAACCTGATGATTTGAAGAAGAAGCATGTATCCATAATTATTTGACAAGAATGGGAAAGGTTGGCCCCAATAGATGGTCAAAGTACCTATTCCATCGTTGAGCAGTGACGTCTTCATACAGATTAAAGCCATTTTATTGCAAGCTTTCAAAATTAATAATCAGTTTTGAGAGAACTTCCAGATTATCAATGGGTGTGAGGAGCATTCTGTAGGGTTCTTCATACTGTTCCATTGAAGCAGATTCATGAGCACTGACATTTTTGACATTTGAAGAAGCCATTGTTCACACGAGATTTTGAGGAAGATGAAAGGGGTTTTTGAAAGCAGTAACTTGAAACAATAGAAAATATTGATGAGAGTAAAAATAAGTGAATGTAAAAAGTAAAATTTGAGTTTAAATAGGTTTCTTTGAAAACTTAAACAATAAGAAAAAGAAATAACTAGTCATGATTATAAGAACTAATGACACCTAAAAATAGGGGATTTAGAAAGATACTTGAATGGTTACCCATGACATGTGTCTCAATGCACCTAATCAGCGCCTTTGACCTTTCAGACAAGTGAACGCGTGTTCAGCCTCAGAAAGTGGCTGATGAATGGATGACAACTGTTTGATTATGTGAACAACACGCTTCTATCCTTGAAATGAAACGTTCAGATCTTCATGGATAGATTCTGATGCAATATGTACTTCTAAACTCTGAAGACAAGTTGATCAGTAGTTCACAAAAAATAATAATGTTCTGAAGGTTAAGTTGTGTAAATAAAACATGTTATTCTGGACATAGCTTCATACTGAGATGTTTCAGAATAAAGTTAAACCTATCTTCAGAAAGAGGTTTTGTAAAGACATCAGCCCATTGATGGTCTGTGTCAATAAATTTTAAGCTAAGAATCCCTTTCTGAATATAGTCCCTAATGAAATGATGTTTTATTTCTATATGCTTAGCCCTAGAATGCAAAATTGGATTCTTACTGAGACAAATAGCAGAAGTATTGTCACAGAGGATAGGAATGTTACTCTCAAATATGTTGAAGTCTTCAAGTTGACTTTTCATCCAGAGCATTTGTGTGCTACATCCAGCATCTGCTATGTATTCAACTTCTGCTGTTGTTAGTGCTATTGTGGATTGTCTCTTGCTGGTCCATGAGATCATATTTTCTCCCAAAAACTGGCAGCTTCCAGAAGTGCTTTTACGCTCTACTCTGTCTCCAGCGAATTCAGCGTCACAATATCCTACTAAGCTGTAATCATTTGATTTTCTATAAAACAAACCCAGATTAGTAGTACCTTTCAGATACTTGAAAATTCGCTTAACTGCTGTTAAGTGAGATTCTCTAGGATCTGATTGGAATCTAGTACATAAGCAAACACTAAATAAAATGTCAGGCCTTGAAGCCGTCAAATAGAGAAGAGAACCAATCATACCTCTGTAGACCTTCTGTTCTACCTTTTTACTTACCTCTTCCTTTTCCAGAATGCACGTGGGGTGCATTGGAATCCTTGAGGGCTTACATTCTGAGAGATCAAATTTCTTCAAAAGTTCTCTGACATATTTGCTCTGATGAATGTAAGTTCCTTCTGAAGTTTGGTTTATCTGAATGCCCAGAAAGGATTTGAGTTCCCCCATTAAGCTCATCTCAAACTCTGCCCGCATACATTTAGCAAACTCTCTTCCCAGAGAGGGTTTAATAGATCCAAAGATGATGTCATCAACATAAATCTAACATACTAACATGTCATTCTTGACTGTCTTACATAATAAGGTTGTGTCCATTTTCCCTCTGGTGAATTCCTTTTCTAATAGGAAGTTACTTAGTCTTTCATACCAAGATCTGAGAGCTTGTTTCAGACTATAGAGTGACTTCTTTAGTTTGAAAACATATTCTGGATTTTTGAAATTCTCAAACCCAGGGGGTTGGTGCACATATACCTCTTCATCTATATAACCATTTAAGAATGCACATTTGACATCCATCTGATACAGAGTGATGCCATTGTTTACATCAAATGATATTAAAAGTCTGATAGATTCTAACCTGGCGACTAGAGCAAAGGTTTCTGTATAGTCTATCCCCTCTTGCTAACTATAACCTTATGCTACCAGTCGTGCTTTTTTTCTGATGACTTCACCTTGCTCGTTCAGTTTGTTTCTGAACACCCACTTTGTTCCAATGACGTTGAACCCTTTTGGTTTGGGAACCAGACCCCATACGTCATTTCTGGTGAATTGATTCAGTTCCTTCTGCATTGCCAGAATCCAGTCATTATCCAGAAGCGCTTCATCAATAGTTGTTGGTTCAATCAGAGAGACCAGTCCCATGAGTGATTCTTCAGAGTTTCTGAATGTTGATCTTGTTCTGATTGGATCATCCTTCTTTCCCAGTATTGTATCTTCTGGGTGAGCAATGCTGCTTCTGGATAGCCTTTTCTGAAGTTGATCAACAAAAGGTGCTGGATTGCTTGCAATAACTCTTTCTAATGTTGAGGGAGAGTCTTTGTTGAGAACTTCTGACGAGTTATCTTCAGTACCTATGAGTTCAACTTTCATACCTGCAAGGAATTAATTCTGCTTTGAGTTTTGAGAGTCAAGCTTAGCATCAAACCTACCACTGATTGACTCTTCAACAATCTGTGTTTCTGTATTGTATACTCTGTACCCTCTTGAGCGTTCAGAGTATCCAAACATAATACACTTTTGTGCTTTAGAGTCAAACTTGTTCAGATAATTTTTTGTATTCAGAATAAAGCATGTGCATCCTAATGGATGAAAATAAGAAATGTTGGGCTTTATGTTCTTCCACAATTCATATGGATTCTTTTCCAGAATAGGTCTTATGGAGATTCTGTTCTGAATGTAACACGCTGTGTTGATTGCCTCTGCCTAGAAGATCTTAGCAATGTTAGTCTCATTGATCATGGTTCTGGCCATTTCTTGCAATGTTCTGTTCTTTCGTTCTACAACTCCATTTTGTTGGAGAGTTCTAGGACAACAGAAGTCATGCAAGATGCCTTTTTCATTAAAAAATAATTCAAAATTTTTATTTTCAAATTCCCCACCATGATCACTTCTGACTTTGACAATTCTAAGATCCTTTTCATTCTGAACTTGGTTGCAGAAGGTAACAAACACAGAGTGTGACTCTTCCTTGTGTCTTAAGAACTTTACCCATGTCCATCTGCTATAGTCATCTATGATTACTAACCCATACTTCTTGCCACTGACTGACGCAATTTTTACTGGTCCAAATAAGTCAATATGCAGAAGTTCTAATGGCTTAGAAGTAGAAACAACATTTTTGGATTTAAAAGCGGGTTTTGAAAACTTTCCTTTCTGACATGCTTCACACAGAGCATCTGAGCTGAACTTCAAATTAGGAAGTCCTCTGACCAGATTGAGTTTGTTAATCTGAGATATTCTTCTCATGCTAACATGCCCCAATCTTCTGTGCCAGACCCATTGCTCGTTGTTAACAGAAAGTAGGCATTTTACATTATGACTCTTTAGTTCAGAAAGTTTTATTTTATAAATGTTGTTTTTCCTCTTTCCATTAAATAGGATAGTCCCATCTTTCTGACTAACCACTTTGCATGAATTTTGATTAAAGATTATATCATAACCATTATCACTTAATTGACTTATGGATAACATGTTATGCATTAATCCATCAACTAATAATACATTATTTATAGAGGGAAGATTTCCATTACCTACTGTTCCAGAGCCAATGATCTTTCCTCTCTGATTGCCTCCAAAGCCCACGTAGCCTCCAGGCTTTGGAACATATGCCTTCTTCCTGTCATGTGTCGCAAGCATCCAGAGTCCAGGTACGATGACTGGTGTCTTAGCCTTGCTACTAAGGATATCTGCTACATGTATAAATTTATCCTTAGGTACCCACATTTCTTGGGTCCTGATTTGTTAGTTTTACCAAAATTCTGATTAAATTTTGGTTTGACAGAATAATCACTACTTGTGTATTTTATGTCATGTCTGTGCCCATATATAAAGTGTGATTTGAGTGGTGTGCATTTTATAACTAAGTCCATGGCCTTTTTAGGTGTAGGTACCTTACCTTGATATCCTATCCCTTTTCTACCATTTCTGCTAACTCCATAGATCATGGAAGTCATCTTGCTTCTATCTATGTTTTTAGCTAGAAACTTCTGAAAGTTGTGATCATACTCTTTGATGATCTCATCAGTATTGCTGGGAGTCTCTAAGATTGTTTCCTTCTGAGAGTTTTGCAAATCATTTTCTAATTTTGAGATTTTCTCTTTTAACTCAGAATTCTCTAATCTGAGACTCTCAGACTTTTCAGAGTCAGAGGCAAGATCCCTTTTTAGGTTCTTGAATTTGACTCTGATTTGCTGATACCTTTCCAGAATTTCATTTAGACTCTCTGCAAGTTTAGCCTTAGTAAAATTTATCGTAAAATCAGGAAATACCTCTTCAATATCTGATTCCGAGTCTGAACCAGAAGCTTCACTATCTTCTGATACGTTTGCCATGAGAGCTATGTTTGCTCTTTCATTATCTAATTCCGAGTCAGCTTTAGAGGTGTCAGAATCATCCCATGTAGCCATGAGGCTTTTCTTATTTTCCTTGAAGAACTTCTTTTTGGGCTTCTCCTTCTGAAGCCTTGGGCAGTCACTTTTGTAGTGCCCTTGCTCGTTACACTCATAGCAGATGATGTTCTTGTTGTTTGGATTTCTGTATCCTGAAGAACCTTCAAATCTTCTGTGTCCAGACAAAGACTCAGACTTTCTCTATCTGGAGGAGGATTCATTCTGATTCTTTGATCTTCTAGGATTTCTGAATTTCCTTTGTCTCTGCTTCCACAGTTGGTTCACCCTTTTGGAGAGGAGAGATAATTCATCTTCTTCTGATGAGGATCCATCAGAAGTTTCTTCCACAGCCTGCAAAACCTTAGAGTCAGATTTTCTGTTAGATTTTAAAGCTAGTGGCTTACCTTGCTTTTGAGGCTCATCTTCTTCTAGCTATATCTCGTGACTTCTGAGGGAGCTGACAAGTTGCTCCAGAGATATTTTGTTGAGATCTTTGGCTAGCTTAAGTGCTGTGACCATTGGCCTACATTGCTTGGGCAAGCTTCTGATGATCTTCTTAATGTGATCAGCAGTAGAATACCCTTTGTCAAGAACCTTCAGTCCAACAACAAGGATTTGGAATCTTGAAAAAATAGTTTCTATTGATTCACTATCTTCCATCTTGAATGCCTCATACTTCTGAATGAGCGCAAGGTCCTTGGTTTCTTTGACTTGAATGTTTCCTTCATGCGTCATTCTCAGAGAGTCAAACATGTTCTTGGCAGTCTCTCTGTTTGATATTTTCTCATATTCTGAGTATGAGATGGCGCTGAGAAGTATTGTTCTGGCCTTATGGTGGTTTCTGAATTCACGCTTTTGCTGATCAGACATCATTTTTCTATCTATCCTCTGACCACACCCATCCACTGGGTGCATGTATCCATCAGTCACCATGTCCCACAGATCAACATCATGGGCCAGAAAGAAACTCTCAATTCTGTCTTTCCAGTAGTCAAAGTTTTCTCCATCAAAGACTAGAGGTTTGCCACTGAATCTGTCCTTGTCTTCATGGTTGTCATTGCTGATGTTTTGGCTTGGTCCCACCATAGTGTTTTTCTGAAGCTTGGATCTTGTACTGACATGTTTAAGTGTTTAAGCTCAGAACCAGGCGCTCTGATGCCAATTGAAGATTTGAAAAACACAAGAAAGGGGGGTGGTTGAATTGAAAACTTGAAATTAAAAGCGCAATGACACATTATTTTTATCCTGGTTCGTTTGATCTCAAACGACTCCAGTCCATCCGTCAAGGTGATTTCGCCTCTCTCCAATGAAGTCTTAATTCACTAATATCAAAAGGATTACAATTACTACTTTAACAACTGTTAAAGTCTTCTTGAGTACAACCACAATCCGATTAATCTCAAGGAACACTGTTTTAAAACAATTATACAAGAATGTGTGTTGTTGTTTTTCTTACAAAAATTGTTATCACAATTGTGATAATTTACACAAAATTATAGCTTGGAAAGATGAAGAATATTGCTTACAGCTTTGAATATGCGTGAGTGGTAATGGCAAATCATCAACGATTTTGAATACTGACTTTGTTTATATAGGAAGTGAATTAAAGTTAATTATCAAGCGTGTTTAATGTCATTAACTCACTTTCCATTTGGAGAAGATCCTGTCTGAAAGAAGCCGTTGGAATTGATGTTGTCTTGAATGATCAGTAACGCTTTAGAATCTTACATCCTTGCCTGCTGCTGACGCTTCAGAATATTAGTGACTTGGATTAACATATTCTTATTCAGAATCAGAGTTTACTTTTCTTAAGCGCAGGTTCTAGTCATCAATCTTCAGCGCATGTTCTGATTGCTTCAGCGTGTAGCTCTTATGGCTTATCTTCTGATGCTGCTATGGTCAGAACTTCTGCATACATAAAAGCATAATTTTTAGGATGCATATTTGTTCTTTGTATTTGTTATTTGTTCTTTGTATTTGTTATCATCAAAACTCTAACTAAGGGTTGTAGAATCAAACTATGTTCTAACAAGGAGGACCCTGGATAGTAAGGTTATGAGAAGGAACCTGGATAGTAGGGTTACTTCGATATGAAAGCCTGGATAGTAGGGATGTGAGAAGGAACCTGGATAGTAGGGTTACTTCGATATGAAAGCCTGGATATTAGGGCTGCGAGAAGGAACCTGGATAGTAGGGTTACTTCGATATGAATGCCTGGATAGTAGGGCTGTGAGAAGGAACCTGGATAATAAGGTTACTTCGACATGAAATCCCAAATAGTAGGGCTGCGAGAAGGAACTTAGATATTAGGGTTACTTCGAGATGAAAGCCTGGATAGTAGGGCTGTGAGAAGGAACCTGGATAGTAGGGTTATTTCGACATGAAAGCTTGGATACTAGGGTTGTGTGAAGGAACCTGGATAGTAGGGTTACTTCGAGATGAAAGCCTGGATAATAGGGCTGTGAGAAGGAACCTGGATAATAGGTTTACTTCGACATGAAAGCCTGGATAGTAGGGCTGTGAGAAGGAACCTGGATAGTAGGGTTACTTCTATATGAAATCCTGGATAGTAGGGTTGTGAGAAGGAACCTGGATAGTAGGGTTACTTCGATATGAAATCCTGGATAGTAGGGCTGTGAGAAGGAACCTGAATAGTAGGGTTACTTCGATATGAAAGCCTGGATAGTAGGGCTATAAGAAGGAACCTGGATAGTAGGGTTGCTTCAATATGAAAAGCCTGGATAATAGGGCTGTAAGAAGGAACCTGGATAGTAGGGTTGCTTCAATTTGAAAGCCTGGATAGTAGGGCTGTGAGAAGGAACCTGGATGGTAGGGTTACTTCGATATGAAAGCTTGGATAGTAGGGCTATGAGAAGGAACCTAGATAGTAGGGTTACCTTGATATGAAAGCCTGAATAGTGGGGCTGTGAGAAAGAACCTGGATAGTAGGGTTACTCCGATGTGAAAGCCTGGATAGTAGGGCTGTGAGAAGGAACCTGGAAAGTAGGGTTACCTTGATATGAAAGCCTGGATAGTGGGGATGTGAGAAGGAACCTGGATAGTAGGGTTACTTTGATATGAAAGCCTGGATAGTAGGGCTGTGAGAAGGAACCTGGATAGTAGGGTTACTTCGATATGAAAGCCTGGATAGTAGGGCTATGAGAAGGAACCTGGATAGTAGGGTTACTTCGATATGAAAGCCTGGATAGTAGGGTTGCTGTAAGGAACTGATGATTACTCTGTTTAGCTTCGAGTGTTGATCATGGACCTGTTGGAAATTGATAATAACTGTCTTTCCTGGAAAAAATACAGGGTTAGTTATGTGTGGTGCATGAGATGCATCGTGATGAGGTTCTTAAAATAAATGAGACTATGTTATATGTAATGTATGTGCATGTCATGATGTATGAATATGAAATGCTGACGTAATCTGAGTCAGGGAAAATAAATCCCTGACTGCTTGTTTGGAGCGTATGAGAAATGGTATTCTTGACTGCTGTAAAAAAACCATAGTTCCTCTACTTCTGTTGGGGATGGTGAACAAAGATGACTAACTGGGGATTCACATCCATTCGGTTGGTGGATATTCTGCCGGAAGAGACCTTGTCTAAGGATAACTTTGTGGGGAATAACTCGGTTGGAGAGGAGATACTCTGTTGATAGATCTGCTGGTTTGGAGAAATAAACTCAGTTGAGGATGAATTTCCATTACTAATGAATTCTGTTGGAGATTGAATTTCTTCTTGTGAGAGAAATAAACTCTACTTGGGGAAAAATTTACTGATTCACTCGCGATTGTGAACCTCAGCTGGAGAGAGTTATGTCTTGTTCAGGAAAGCTAACATCACTGTATTTGGATACTTTTTACTCTGTGGGGGAGTGCATGTACCATTACTCATGTTCTCAAGTTGGCTCTATCCCGGTATCTGATGGACAGAATAACTATAAGGTCTGGGTACTTCTTGTTTTCCCTATTTTTAGCATTACGAGAAATCGTCTTTTGTTTCTCGTGTAAACATTTATGAGCAACAATCATTTTCAAATGCATATATAAAAAATAAATCATTGGACGTTCTTGCAAAACAAAATAGAAAAAGAAAAGAAAATTGGAATTTCTTGTAAAAACGAATTGTATTGATTTATTTGCAATTGGCCCGTAATAGGCATTTTTGTACAAAGAGGCTGATGTCCTAGTAAGAGAACACCTCCGAAAGACAGAAATTATACAATTTGTGTAAGAGAAAGAAAAACAGTTATGTGAAACAACCCCATTGGGTTCCAACTCTGCTATTGCCTTTATATCTTCAAGCGTCTCATCACTTTGCTACTTGGTCGAAGGTGGATCAAATTTATTGGCGCCGTCTGAGCTTGATAGTCGATACCGAAGTCTGGTCGCAAGATGATCCAATGAGACATAGTGTTACGCTTCAATCCCTAATTTTTTCCTGGACTGCCCTTTCGGGTTTTCAGTCCACCGGGATACCCCTTTTTGCCCAAGTCGCCTTTTCAGGTTTTCGACTTGCCAGGTGTGCAGTTTTTTCATTTTCATCCCTTACTTTTTCCCGAACCCTTTTGGTTCGTTGGGAAGCCCTTATTTTTGCCTAGGCCAGTCAACCTAACGGGTCTTTGATTATGCGTAGTATCTTTTCACTATGTCTGCATTGACAGGGTGAGGAAGGTCGTCACCATCCATGGTGGTTAGAATCATAGCTCCTCCCAAGAAAATGTTCTTAACCACAAATGGCCCTTCGTATGTGGGGGTCCATTTTCCCTTGGGATCACCTTGCGGTAGTATGATGCGTTTGATCACTAGATCCCCAACTTGATATTCTTGACGTCTGACTTTCTTGTTAAAAGCCTTGATCATTCGCTTTTGATACGTCTGACCATGACAGATAGCAGTAAGTCTCTTTTCATCGATTAGATTTAGCTGATCAAGTCGGGTTTGGATCTAGTCGTCTTTGTTCAAACCCGCATCCTTCATAATCCTGAGAGAGGGTATCTGGACTTCGATGGGTAGGACTGCCTCCATGCCATACACCAAAGAGTAGGGTATTTCCCCTGTCGATGTTCGTGCTGAGGTACGCTACCCATGAAGAGCGAATGGTAACATCTCGTGCCAGTATTTGTATGTCACCGTCATCTTCTGCACAATCTTTTTGATGTTCTTGTTAGCTGCTTCAACAACGCCATTCATCTTCGGCCGGTAGGGAGAAGAGTTATGATGTTGTATCTTGAACTGTTTACAGAGCTCAGTGATCATTGTGTTATTGAGATTTGTACCATTGTCAGTAATAATTCTCTCTGGGACACCATATCGACATATCAGATTGTGTCGGATGAACCGCGCCACGACGTTCTTGGTTACTGTAGCAAAGGAAGCTGCCTCAACCCACTTTATGAAGTAATCAATTGCTACTAGAATGAAGCGATGCCCGTTAGACGCGGTAGGTCTGATTTCACCGATCATGTCAATGCCCCACATTGCAAAGGGCCAAGGAGCTGTCAAGACATTCAGAGGGACTGGAGGCACATGCACCTTATCAGCATAGATTTGGCATTTATGACAGGTTCGAGAGTGCTGATAACAATCGGCTTCCATGGTGGACCAGTAATATCCTGCCCGTAGGATTTTCTTCGCCATGGTATATCCACTAGAATAAGTTTCGAAGGCACCTTCATGTAATTCTGCCATGATCCTTTCTGCCTCGCTCTTGTCTACACACCGCAGTAAGGTTGAGTCATGGTTACGCTTATAGAGGATTCCATTACTGATGAAGAACTTCGCAGCGAACCTTCTCAGATACTTCTTATCATTAACAGATGCTCCCTCGGGGTATTCTTGAGCCTCAAGATACCTCTCTACCTCGTGAAACCAGGGTTTAGCTGCTACCTCTTCAGTCTCAATGTCACAGCAATGTGTGGGTTTATCCAACCTCTCGATAGTGATCCGGGGAGCTTCATTGTCCCACCTGACTTTGAACATAGAAGACATAGAAGTTATTGCATCCGCTAACTGATTCTCCTCTCTTGGGAAATGTTCAAAGGTTACCTCCTCAAAGTATGGGAGAAATGTCAGTACGTACTCTTTATAAGGAACAAGATTTGGGTGCTTCGTATCCCACTCGCCTTTGATCTGACTTATTACCAGAGCAGAATCTTCGAATACACTCAAGAATTTAATCCTAGGTCAATAGCAGCTCGAAGACCCATGATACACGCTTCATACTCCGCCATATTGTTGGTGCAGTTAAAACATAATCGGGCGGTGAATGGAGTATGACAGCCCTCAGGAGATATAATTACAGCGCCAATGCCATTACCCAATGCGTTCGAGGCTCCGTCAAAATACATAGACCATCGGGATCCTTCCTCAGGTCCTTCATCTGGTCCAGGTTCTTCGTAATCAGTCACCAACATGATATTCTCATTCGGGAACTCGAAATTCATGGACTGGTAGTCATCCACGACCTGATGTGCAAAATGATCAGCAAATACACCCCCTTGATTGCTTTTTGGGTTGTGTATTGGCTGTCGTACTCGGTTAAGATCATCTGCCATCTTGCTATTCTTCCGAACAAGGAGGGCTTCTCGAAAATATATTTGATCGGATCCATCTTTGATATCAACAAGGTAGTGTGAGTCAGTATATACTGTCTCAGTCGGCGAGCAGCCCATGCCAAAGCGCAGCAAATTTTCTCGAGCAATGAGTATCGGGTCTCACAGTCGGTAAACTTTTTGCTAAGGTAGCAAATTGCATGCTCTTTTTGACCAGACTCGTCATGCTTCCCCACCATACACCCCATTGAACTGTCTAGCATTGTCAGGTATAATATCAAAGGTCTTCCTTCAACTGGAGGCATCAGAATTGGTGGTTCTTGAAGGTATTCCTTGATTTTTTCGAAAGCGGTCTGGCATTCATCATTCCACTTTACCACTTGATCTTTCTTCAGCAGCTTGAAGATTGGCTCTCAAGTAAAAGTCAGATGTGAAATGAACCTGGCAATGTAATCCAGACGTCCCAAGAAACCTCTAACTTCCTTCTCTGTGCGGGGGACCATCATCTCTTGTATGGACTTTACCTTTGTAGGGTCCACCTGAATACCCTTATCACTGACGATGAAACCCAGGAGCTTACCAGATCTTACCCCGAAGGTGCACTTTTTCGGATTCAACCTCAACTTGTATGTCTTCAGTCTATCGAACAACTTTTGGAGATGATCAAGGTGCTCTTCCTCAGTCTGGGACCTGACTATCATGTCATCAACATAAACCTCGATCTCATGGTGAATCATATCATGGAACAAAGCGACCATGGCGCGCTGATAAGTTGCCCCAGCATTCTTTAACCCAAAAGGCATTACCTTGTAATAGAAGGTGCCCCACTGTGTAACGAAGGTTGTCTTCTCCATGTCCTCAAGAGCCATCTTGATCTGGTTATAGCCAGAAAAACCATCCATGAAGGAGAAGATCTTGTGCTGCGCGGTGTTGTCGACTAGAACATCAATGTGAGGAAGTGGGAAGTTATCCTTGGGGCTTGCCCTGTTCAGATCTCTGTAGTCCACACACATACGTACCTTACCGTCCTTCTTAGGTACCGGAACGACATTGGCAACCCACTACAGATAAGAAGTTACAGCTAAGAATCATGCGTCGAACTATTTCATGACCTCTGCCTTGATTTTATCTGACATTTCTGGGTGCATACGGTGGACCTTCTACTTTACCGGAGGGAAGTCTTCTTTAGTCAGCAGGCGATATACCACAATATCAGTGTCCAAACCAGGCATGTCTTCATAGGACCAGGCGAAGATCTCAACATAGTCATGTAGCATCTGTATTAACTGTTGTTTGACACTAGGCTCCAGATTCGCACCTATTTTAACCTCTTTCCTGTCTTGCTCTGTACCCAAATTCACTGACTCAACTGGCTCTTCATGAGGCTGTATGGCCCTTTCTTACTGCTATAATAGTCTTGCAAGTTCTCCAGGCACCTCACAATCATCCTCACCTTCATCCTCGGCTTGGTTGATCGGATTTTTGAAGTCATAACTGGAAGTAGCAGAGCTGTTATCAATGGGATCCAGAGTGGATATGGATCTGCAATATGATACGTGAGTGTGTGTAAGAGAATAACTGTTTTGATAAAGTGAGAGACAGAAAAGAAAAACAAGGAGCACAAAATTTGTATGCAAGAAACGTCCAATGCTTTATTAATGATATATGAAATGACAAATAACAGCCCTCACAAGCATAGCCAAGGTGCCTCGAGCAAGGCACCGAGCCATAAAATTTCAAACTATTTATTATAAATCTTAAAACAAAAGTCAATTACTGTGGAATAAAAGAAACAGGTATGAAGTCCCTAGCCGTCCAGTTATTCAGTCCATCGTTGGTTGTTGGGTAGATCCAGTTGTCAACATACGGGTTCTCATCATCAGCTTCCTTTATGGTGGAGACAACCTCAATAACATAGATTCCCGAGCCATGCTTGGGCATGGGTGCAGTTATGACGTTGGGCTTCTCCAGAGCGTCAAACTCAATGTCTTTGGCTTCGATCAGGTCCTGCACCTTTTTTTTCTAGGGCCCAATAGTCGTTTGTATCATGACCTGGACTTTCAGAGTGGTAAGCGCATCGAGCATTCGGGTTATAGCGGGGAGATGTGGTGTTGGGGTTCTTCGGGGCTTCCCTCAGAGTTACCAGATTGGTCTTCAACAATTATGGTAAAATTTGAGACAGAGTCATATTGAGCCGGGTGAACTGCCTCTGTGGTCTTTCCGCTCTTTGTTGATTGTTGCTTTGTGGAGCAACTGTAGGTCTTGATATCACTACAACATTTACCGTTTGACGGTGTTCAGATCTGCTTTGGCCCCTTGGGCTATAGACTGCACTGGCTTCCTTCTTACCAGCGAAAGGCTTCTTTTTTGAACTCGAGGAGGCATCCTTATCTATTTTACCACTCTGAATTCCAGCTTCTACTCTTTCTCTAGTTAAAATCAGCTCAGTGAAACCAGATGACGAGCACCCGGTCAAGTGATTGAACAATTGACCAGATAGCGTCCCTAGAAACATATCAACCAACTCCCTATCAGACAAAGGGGGTTGAACTCTCCCAGCCAAGTCTCTCCATTTTTAAGCGTAATCTTTAAAACCTTCGCCCACACCCATGGACAACTCTGGAGTTGAGTACGAGTGGGAGCAAGGTCGACATTGTACTGATACTGCTTGTAGAAAGCAACAACAAGATCTTCCCAGTTTTGGACACTGGCTCCCTCTAACTGGTAGAACCATTCAAGCTGAGTCCCTGATAGACTATCTTGAAAGAAGTGCACCCACAAATTTCTATCAGCAGTGTGGGGTTGAATTTTCCTGACATACGAGCGGAGATAGAGTTTTGGGCAGGACACCCCATCATACTTAGCAAAAATTGGAGCTTTGAACTTTTGAGGGATGACCACTCCCGATACCTGTCCTAGTTCTCTGAAATCGAAACCAGGTATCTTCTGAACTTCCATAGCACTCAGACAGTCTTCTAACTGCTTGTATCTATCCTCAGCACGAGGATATTTCTCATCATCAAAATCAGTATCATTGTCAGATACTGCAGGACTAGGGTCCTTTTCCCCTTCTTGGTTCTCCCCTTCCTTGGATGAAGAGGTCAGATCAGTTTGATGCTTCAACCTTTCTCCAAACCTTCTGCCCATATTACGAATACCAATCTTCTTCTTCTTCTTCTTCTTCTTCTTCTTCTTCTTCTTCTTCTTCTTCTCTTTCAGAATGAGGGCTTTCAGATCCTCTTGACCCTTTGCCATACTAATGAACATCTGTTGGAACTGGGCGTTATGTGCCTGAAGATCTTCGATGACTTGATCGGAAGACATTTATGCTGAAATAAACACCGAAGAAGATGAGAAACTTGTACTGGTACCTGTAATGATGTGTATGATAATGGGATGCGCATGTAATGATTTCAAAGACTTTGGGAGATTTAAATTTGCAAACCAAAATAAACAAAACTTTATTATCTTAAATTTGAAAGGTTCAACATGCCTTTAAGGCGTTACAAATAAGAAAATAAAACAAATCTAAAACTAGAAAAGCAAAATCAAAAGTCCCATGGGCGTTTTCTCTTTGTGCTGATGTAATCATTGAGCACTCTTTCTTCCTCGAGCTTCCTGGTGAGCTTTAAAACCTTCCTCTCTTGCTCATGGAACTGTTCCCTGTATGTATCCCGCTCATTCTTCAGATGAATCCAAGACCTCTGTAACTCCCCAAGATCAGTGGGCATGTAAGGATAGAGAACCGTGTAAGGAATATCGTCTTCAGTAGTGGGTTCCACAATCACTGGTAATACTGCCGCATAAGGCATCATAAGCTTCTGGACACGAGCTCGTACCCATTGGAGGTAAGGCTGCATAGGAAGGGAAGTCTTCGGTCCCAACTCTTTGGGGTCAGATCTGTATACCATGCTCCAAGCTCGTATGAACCTCCGGCGATGCCCCTTAACATCATCCTCATATTCGAATATAATGTCCTCGAGAAGTAACTCATGGGGACCATCCCTTCGAGCACGACCAAATTGTCGCAAGGCTAGAGAAGGACTGTAAGTTATACCCCCTTTGATACCAAGTAATGGGACATTAGGGTACCCCCCACAATGTCAATAACAGCAGTGTCTTCCATAGCTCGGGAACACCAAAGAATATCCGTATGAGCGAGTGACATTATTCTGTGTGACCAACCCAGACCTTCTTCATTTTTCAGTATAGACCTAGAGAGGTGAGAAATAAACCACCTTGACAACAACGACATGCAACACATAAAAGTCCCTCTTCTCCTCATGGTACGAGTATAGAGAGGGTGCAAAATATCTCCAAGCAAGGTAGGCACAGGGTTGCGAGAAAGGAAAACCTTGATAGCATTCACATCTACGAAAGAGTCTGGATTAGGGAAGAGAACTAAACCATAGATAAGAAGAGCCAAGACATCATCAAAAGCCTGAAACTCCATATCCTCCCAAAATATTTGAGCTTGGTCTATTAGAAATTTGGCTAGAAAACCCTCGACTCCGCTTATAGTTTCCCAATTGGATACCACATCGGCCCGTTTCAAATGCAAAGTTGAGGCAATGACTTATGGCTTAGGAACTTCTTATATACCTGTGAAGGGTACCTGTTCAAGAATGGATATGCCCAATAGACGAGAGAATTCTTCCAAGGTGGGTACCAACTGATAATCTGGAAAGGTGAAGCAGTGATGCTTGGGATCTAAGAACTGAAAAAGTACGCTCATCATCTGTTCATCAGGGTTTGAAGTAACCAGGCTGAGAAGTTGACCATGTCTCTTAATGAACATAGAATTTTCAGAAACTCTTGATACTAGCTCTTTGAGGTGGGAAGGTATCTCCACAAAGCTGATTTGGATAGTATTTCTACGTATGGAAGCCATGATCTGCAAAACAGAACAAAGATAATTTCCCTTGGTCTTTGAAATGGTTAGTGTAATGGAGCATGAATGCCATGTTATGATGCATGATGTCATGATAAACCACAGGTATAGCAAACACAAGTATTGCAAACACAAACAAGTCACACAAAGCCCTTAGGTTTAAGGCTTGCATGAGGACAAATATAGTACCCTCTTGAAGTTAAGTTGGTTTCAAACCTGTCCTAGAAAAGTAACCGGGTTCTAGAGGATCTCAATATCACTGACCATCCTCCATCGGTCATGGTTTCAGCTCACACAATCTTTTCTTGCAGCCGAAATTATTCTGAGAGTATGATCTCAATGAGTTTAGCATCGAGTATCAACAAGTTCTCAGCTCTACACCGAGGCCGACTATCTCACTACTTTCTAATGGCCAAGTTGGGCGATTTAAGGTTCTAAGGTCAGTTAATGCTTAACGACACCACGCGGCGGCCAAGTATTCTCCTCGTTTCTCCATAAGGTATACCGATACCAACCAAAGTGCCACACCAACGTAGCTACTGCTTCAACCGTATCGGTCTACGCCGTACAGTTCCCTCATAGTCTATTGATACTTACCTAAAAGGTGTGCCCTAGATCCGGGTGTAGGATCTATAGTAACCCCAAACAAAACCCTTAAAAGTAAAGCAAATAAAGCAATCAAGAGAAGCAATTATGATGAAATAGATCCTAAGGTATACCCCACTTATAAGTCCCAAGCAGAGTCGCCAGTTCTATGATATAGTGGCAGAACCGACTGTTTAATACTGGTTTGCATTTTGCGTTTTGTGTTTGCAAAATGTCGCGGTAAGCAAGAGTCGCCACCGACTTTTATTTCATCCAACCGGAAAGGAAAAAAGTACAAAAAAAAATAATCCTTTTTCGAGATATTCTGAGTACGGGGGGTAGATTATAGAAAGGGAAGGTGTTAACACCCTTTCCATCCATGGTTTTCCATGGGCTCTTAGGTACTTGCTCATTTTTCAAATTGCTTGTGCTTGTGCTTTGCTTTGAGAAAGTTTTACTTCGTGATAACCCTTGTATCAGTCCTCAAAGGTGTGACGAAGTTGTTTTGAATTTTTTTTTGAAAAGTGTGTAAGTGTGAAAAAATTTTATTTGAGAAAGTACCTACTAGCATCTACCTACTCGAAAAAAGATCGTTTCTATTTTGTTTCCTTTAGACAATGCTATCCTACTATTGAGAAATAGGTAACACCGTCGTTGGAGTTATAAGGGTCAATTCGAAAGGGACGTATGATCACTAAAGCAATATTAGGATACCTTAGTAATAACCCTAGAGTCTTAAGATCTTATTCAAGGCAACATTTCCGAGGCAACATTCGAATGAGACATTTTGATCTTTTTAGACTGGAGGGTAACCACTAAGACAACCTATGCTTAATGATCGTTTACCGAAGGCAACCGAAGTGAGAGTATACCCTAAGAGTAATATGTGTGAGTGATTTGTTTTCATTTTATTTATCTTTGCACATTAGGTTTTTCTAACCGTTTTAATTTGTCATGCATTCTTGCCATACAATCCTATTAGCATATATCTAGACAGTTAAATATTTGCGGGAATTAAAAATGCGAGAAAATAAATCTACGCTATTACAAGGCTTCAGGGAGGGGGATTAATTACATAGCCAAAAATCCCTGGATTTAAACAGTAAATCAAAACCCTAAATTAACTATTACAAACCATGAACAGCTACACAAATATTGGCAAACTAATAATAAGCACGCGACGAATTAAGTGCGGGACGTTTAGGGTTTTGACCCTTTGACTAATCCTACTTGCGATTGATTAAAGAAAAATGTGTTTTGTCATGTTTTTGTTATAATGAAATAATTGGATTTAAAAAGAAAATCCTAATTTCTAATTAATTTTAAATTAAGAAAAATAAATTAATTCATTCTAAAAAACCTATTTTTGTATTTTTTTTTCTTCATTTTTTGAGAAAGAAAGAAAAATTAAATCAAGAGTTAACCTAATTTTCTAATTGAATTTTAATTGTGAAATAAATTAAAGTTTCCCTAAATTAATTAAACTAATTAATTAAAAAAACATTTACTAAGAAAATAAATCTTTTTTTGTGATTTTTGATTGGTTAATTTAAAATTAAGATAATTTTTGTGTTGATTAAAAAACGAAATAATTAAAGAAAAGAAATTAAAGAAAAATAGTGGAAATAACCAAATGGGCCTGCTGTCAGCAGATCTGGTTGGAGGTGAATCCAGAAGATGATGACCCTCAGAAGATGAGGCGTGTTGGATCTGGTTCTGGCTGATGGATCCAGAAGATGATGACCCTCAGAAAGTGAGGTGAGTTGGATTTGGTTCTGGCTGATGGATCCAGAAGATGACGACCCTCAGAAGGTGAGGTGCGCTGGATTTGGTTCTGGATGATGGATCCAGAAGATGATGACCCTCAGAAGGTGAGGGGCGCTAGATTTGGTTCTGGCTGATGGATCCAGAAGATGATGACCCTTAAAGGGTGAGGTGTGCTGGATCTAGTGAAAACAATGGAGAAAATGCCAAAAGCTCACGCCTGGGATCGAACCCAGAACATGAGCTTCTGACTTCCTTCTTCTGACCAACTATGCTGGATGTTAACTTATTAATATAATAAAAAACAAACAATATATTAGAAAACAAGTTAGTGGCCAGAATGACGCGCCAGAATTTAAACCAGCCAATCAAGTTGTGACACACTGTTGTCTTCTTCCCTGGAACCATCACTTTAAGCTCTGCACCTTTACCTACAGACGCAGGCCTGTTGCTGAAACCTGTGTCATTCAAGAATCAAGCATATGCAATATAAATTCAATTGGGGACCATGAATCAACTGGGTTTGAAACTTTGATCATCCTGGTACCCATTATCAGACCTAATTTTGCTTGAAACCCAAAACCCCAAATTGGAGCACGAAACCCTAACAATGGTAAAAGCTTATTCCTGCAATGTAAATTAAATTAAACTATCTAGAAACATTGCAAACATGATGATGAACACAAATATGTAACTTAAGCATGCTAAATATGCAAGAATTACAGTAATCGAATTCAGATAATTGTGGAAACCGTGAGAATGATAGGAAGTGATTCTGGACGTGTAGGGGACCTGGGAGTGATTGGAATAGCTTCCTGGGATGTCCTGGAATAGATTGCTGGCCTTGAATTGCTCTCAAAGGTCCTCTATCCTGAAATCAAAACCTCACTTTTTGTCAAGATTTTGGAGTTTGGTTCTAACCGTTTCACGTCTCTGACCTCTCTTTTTTTGCTTTGTTCTTGTTCATTATATATCCCTCAATGAATTAGGGTTGCAAAACAGATTGAATCTTGAAGCTTTGATGAGATTTGATTTGGTTTTCATGTTGTATGATATCCTTCCAAATTTGGCCTAATCATGCCATACTCATGCCAATTAGCTTTGATATGATTTGATTCTGATATGCAAGCATTATGAGCTTGTGATTCTGTCCAAAAATCCAATCAAAACAAATCTTTGCCATTATTTACCAATTATTTGATTTAATCCAATTTTTAATAAATAAAAAATCAAAATAAAATAAATAATGAAGCAAATTACATGTGAATGAACATTTGGGTCGTGGACCATATTATATTTGAGGTGCAAGCATAAAAAGTTGGGCCCATTTAGCAAGAAATGCAAATTTGAGCATATTTGACTTTTGGCAATTTTGCAAAAATGGTTAACTTGGCCAATGCATAACTCTCTCAATTTTGACCCTAGAGAGGTGTTCTTGGACTTTTTGGAAAGCTTAGTTTGTCCTCTAAACAACCTTTTTGGTATCATCTTAATTGAGTCTTCCACGTTCGTGTATGAAGCTCTGACCCAAAAGGTGTTTTTGTTGACTTTTCAAAAGGACCTATAATGTCAAAATTCATATCTTTTTGTGAGTGCATATTATGAACTTTGGAGATGAATATTAATTGTAGGGAATTGCATCCTATTTAAAATTAGCTTTGGATGGGTCATTTCTAATAAAGCATGAGAAAGTTATGCTTGGTCAAAGTTGAGTTGACTTTTCCTACAGAACCCTAATTTAGCAACTTTTGGGTTTTGATGAATTGTGAGAAATCCTTGAGGAATCATGATCAACCCTTGATACAATGATGAATAATACTTCAAAATGAGGATGTTGACCAAAAATCTTGAAGTTTGACTGTATGTGGGCCACAATTGACTTTTGACCTAGTATAGTTGATTTTCAGGCATTTGAGCAATTGACTGAGCAAACTTCTTTTGCAAGGCTTGAAACTTGACATGGATGATCTTGAGAACATATTAGGACAATGGTGAGCATTTGAGTCCTTTTTGGTTCACACATCTTGATGAAGATGGAAACCCTAATTTGAGATAGACTGCCTTAGGAGAGAGTTTGTCTGGTAAACTCTTGGACTTCCTTGAGAAATTTGGAGACCTCACTTGACATGTGTTGAGAAATATGGGAGGGAAAATTTTGGGGTACAACACTAACCATATAATTACATTCAAGAATCGTGCCCTATATTGCTCCATAGAAGTCCAGTTTCAGAGCTTTGCAACTCAACTTCAATAGGTAGATTCCTTCATCAATTCTTTAAAACTTTGATATCATTGTGATGCTTTCATTGCCCTGGTTCTAGTCGCAACACTTGCTTTTTACTGGAAACACGTTTTGACCATGAAATTTCAAATCCCTTTTCAAAACTTTCCTTCCAAATTGCCTGAGCTACAGTTTATATAAATATGTCGCAAGGGTGTGGTTGTCTTCGTCTTGAAGAGACGAAACAAATGGCATAGGTCTCGTGCTCTAATTTTACAGATTAAGCAACCTGGTTTTGGGACTGGCTGGAGGTTTAAGATGACCAACGTGTCATCCTTCAACCAATGAAACAATGCCATTTGGATTTTTTGAATTTCTGATTTACATTTGATTCAGTGCTTTATTCACTAATGACCATGATATGCACAACGCGCCAGATCCCTTAAATCTGATTACTAACGCGTTTTGACTCTCATCCAATGGTCTACATATTTTTTACTTTTATTTTCTTTTCTGATTTTTATATTTAATTGTTTTAAAATTCAAAAAACATAGAAAATTCATTTTTAGTCCAAAAATTCTGAAAAATATTTTTGATCATTCTCTTTCTGATTTTTATTTTTTCACAATTTAATTTTGTGTTTTTGGTATTTTTTAAAATAAATTTTCACTTTATTTGAATTGTTTTAAATGTTTAAAAATACTTTTATGCATTTTTAAATTCTAAAAAAATTATGGAATGACCCAATGATATTGTGACAAATATTGGTGACCTCACTTATTTTTTTATTTCAGAGTTTGGTATTTTTTTTTATTTTTGGTTTATTTTACTCATTTCTTTTAATTTTTTTAAAAATAGTTTCTGACTTTAAAAAATTACCAAAAAATTTATAAAATCATTTGATCCTTTTCTGATTTTTTTATGGACTTACTTTTTATTTCTTGATCAATTTGAACATAGTTGATATTTTTCTCTTTTATTTTTATTTTAAAACATTTTTTTAAAAACCCTTTTTGTATATATTAAATGTAATATTATTTTGTCACTATTTTCTGGCTGATCTTAGGTTAAAGTTTTGATCATGAACTTTATTAACATCATTGGAGCCATGGTGTTGAGTCTAACTCCATAAAAATGGATGAATAATTTTAATAATAGTTTGATTAAATTTAATTCAAAAGTGGTTTGTATATTCTCTCCCACGCCTCTTCATCTCATCCCTTTTCTTATTGCACTAAGTGTTATTGGAGCATGATCTCTATATCATGTCTCAAAATAAATGGTGCATAGATTTCTATTGACCGACCTTAAAATAGGTGCGACTTCTATATAAGTCCACTTACGATTGCTTAACATAGTGCTAAATTTTGTCCCGATTCGAATAAATGATCATTCGTGGCCCAAACTTATGTTTGCAAGCCCAAGTATGTTAATTTGATCTCTTTGATCCAATAACCTTGAGATTCATTGAGTGGAGACTTTGGTTCTACCAATCCTCTAATGGATCTACAACACATTTGGTCAACGCAGATCACTTAAACATCGTTGATCATTAAATTGTACTCATGAGGATTCCAAATAGATGATATACTTGACAAAAAGCAAATGCAACTTGTTGTGTGGAGGATTTGGGTCTACCAATCTTCTAATGAGTTCCAAATGCAAATTTCAAGATAATCATTCAACTAACCACTAATCACTAATAATTGAATTTATCCTTTATTTTTATTATGTGCCCCTTTTATTTTTATGCACTATTTACTTTTAGCATTTACATTTCATGCCATTTTCATCTTTAGTCATTTGAGTATTTACTTTCTTGTCATTTTTATTTTTGCTCACTTGAGCTTTACATTTCTTTTTCAAAACACCTAATAATCAACATAAATCCTAAAAATCTTTAATGATACTTGGACTATTTGGTTACTATCCTTGGCATTATGGAGCATTGGACTTTTTGGACTTAGGATTAGAAACCTTGGCCTATGATTGGAGACCTTGTGACCTTATCTAATTATTTTGTATGAAGTTCTTGAGGTTTACCTCAAGGCATTGGGTTGTTTGTTTGTTTTGTGTGCAGGTTATTGTGATTACACTCTTTGTTTGTAATCTGGAATTCACCCGTATACAGCCGTTACTCTGCCCAATTTTTGTGAAGACTTAATACACTTGAAGTTTGGTTCTTTCAATAGGTATAGTACCATTGCTTTCTTGGTTTCAATCCAAAGAATGAGAATTCTATCTTGGCTCATAGTGTCAAGTATTGGCTCCTTGTTGGTCATATGGTTCTTATCCCTAGCTTTTACCTTATGCTTTAGGATAGTCCCTTCTCTCCTCCCATCTTCTTTAATTTAAAAAATCTTCTCTCCTTTTAAAAAACCTTCTTGTTTTTTTAACTTGAACCACTTTCATAATAAACTTGGACTTAGGTCCATGCATTTTCAAAACATTTTAATAAATAAACTTCAATAAACTTAATGATACTTTAACATTTTTTTGTGAGAAGACTAAAAGTCAATAAATCTCATTTCAAACCATTTTGCCACTTTGGCTTTTATCTTTAAACTTTTCACAAAAAGATTGAACTCTTGTCAATCCATGTAGTAATGCAAACAACTATACTTCTACAATATGTAGTGAAGAGAGATATTTTCCACTTGGGTATTGAGTGAGGCATTGTTGATTTTAAAATCCAAGCCATATCCTCCACTTTGAGATGATGCAAGTTCTCCTTTCTCATGATTGTTGGTAGCAGGTATTTTTTCCACATGGACAATGACGGTGATGTTTTATCTCATAAAAATTAAACCAACACACTTACATTTTAAAATTTTTAAAAGAGGAACTACGTGTACCTCGATCCCCTATTTCACAGAAGGAGGTACGTAGGCACTAAAGGTTTGCAACCGCGGCGGGTGCAAAAACTATAAAAATATATTTCTTTTCTCACCTCCACCATCCATTTTTATACAACATTTTATAGCCAAAATATATAGATTTTACAAAGAGGTTCCCTTTGCATAACCAACCCCCTTACCTTGAATCTTTTCCCATCTTTTTGGGTTACTCGCTCTTTTCCCATTATTTTGGAAACAATAAAGCGCGGTGGCGATTTTATTTTGATTTGTACAAGTCTAGTCAATCCCATGGCTTAGTCTTAAACATTTCTACCGCTACAGAAAAAATGGCGACTTCATTGGGGAAAGATTGACCTCTTGCTGGTCCATCCCTAAGTAGATTGAGCCTATCTTTTTTTATATCTGTATATGTGCTATTGTTGTTTATGTGTTATATGTTGTATATATGTTTATCTGGATTTTCCTAGTTTTCAGGATGCTTGGTTATTACTTATAAGTCCTATACCCGGACTTGGGAAAACTTTAAGATAGGATGGGTGGTATAATCATGTTAACTTTGAGGGAGTAATCCCAAAAAAGGAGGCATGAGATCCCCCACTCAGTGGAGGCCCCTTTGACTGTAGTATCATTTATCAAGTAATCGGGAAGACGTACTGCTTTCAACTTGGGAGCCTGCTGAAACTGAGGACCGTAGAATACCAAACCCATCTTGGCCTTTTAGGTGTAGTGCGGAAGCTATGACAGAGTATTCCGGAAATAGTTGTCACGCGATACTATTCTTGGACAAGTTTTTCTTGAGAATATTACTAATTACCGAGTTAATCAGGAAGTTGGTAATATCCGAAGGAAGGATGTAGACTCTGGGAACCTTTAGAACCTTGTTCGGCAGGTGATAACTTTTAGACCAATACCTTGTGGGTAATACCTTCGACCTCATGCTCGTCACGTTAAACCCATGAACCCTATATGTGTGATCTTATGTGTGATTGCTGAATCATGCATCCATGCACTCATAAGCATCTTTTGAAGAGATCTTATTTCAAGGGATTTAAAAATTGACCATTTGTGAATATCCCAGGTACTTTTTAACCATGGATTATGGAAAGAGAAAGACCGTGAAATACAGTTTCAAGCATCCCAAGGTAGATGAGTTGATCAGTCTAGTTCCCGAGATCGAGTGTTCTGCAGACTTTCGGAAGAAGTATGGATCCATCATTCCTCTCATGAGGCTGAAGATGAAGGAGGATATTCTCTCGACCTTGGTCCAGTTCTATGATCCAATGTATCATTGCTTTACTTTTCCCAAATATCAGTTGATTCCTACACTGGAGGAGTATTCTTATCTATTGGATTTACCGGTTACCGATCGTGTTCCTTTTACTGGTTTGGAGGGTGAGCCAAAACCACATGAGATTGCTGCTTTGATTCATCTGGGGAAGTCTAAGGTGGAAGCCCCTATGACTACTAAAGGAAGGATTAGAGGATTACAAGCTCAGTTCTTATTGGAGAAAGCTTGCTACTTTTCCAGGATGAAGAGTACATTCACTTTTGAGGCCATCTTTGCTCTACTTGCTTACGGGTTGTTCTTATTTCCTAATGTGGACAAGTTTGTTGACATTAATGCTATCAGGATCTTCATGATTGGAAACCCAGTTCCTACTTTGTTGGGTGATGCTTATTACTCTATTCTTCTTCGGAATTCTTATCATGGGGGGATGGTTATCTATTGCATGCCTCTGTTGTACCGATGGTTTATCTCTCATATGCCTCAGTCTGATGCTTTTTGGGATGTCAAGAAGGAACCCCGTTGGGCTCCTAAGATCATGGAACTTACTCACTCGGATATTGATTGGTATCATCGAGCTTACCAGGATATAAATATTATTGACAATTGTGGTAGTTTCCCTAATTTACCTCTTCTTGGTACAAAGGGAGGAATTAACTATAACCCTGTTCTTGCATGACGACAGCTCGGTTATCTGATGAGGGATAAACCAAATAATATTCATTTGAGTAGTTTCTTTCTGAAGGAAGGAGAAGACCATAGGGAAGCTAGAGAGCAGATTGCGAAGGCCTAGCGTCACATTCATAAGAAGAGTAGGAAGGATTTGGGACCTAGGGGTGTTGTTTCTTTGGAGCCATATCTTCAGTGGATCCAAACGAGAGTTATTCAGTTGAAGATGTCGTATTCCTTGGAAACACCTATGCCTGATCTGTTTGTGAAGACCACTCCTCCCCTATTAGATGATCTAGAAGCGCTACAACTTGCTTTGGTCAGGATGCAATAGGAAAAGGACGCTTGGAAGAATAAGTTCCAAACTTTAGAGATTTCCTATAGAGCAGACTTGAAGGAGAAAGACAACTTGATTGAGATTCTTGAGAGACGGGCTGTAGAGAACATAGAGAGGTAAGGGGATTTATTTTCTCCTAAAACTTGGTCAGATGCTATTTTCTCACTCGCTGATTCAGGTGATTTAAAGGAGGTTGCCACCAGATATGCGAAAGAAAACCAGAGGTTGAAGGCCTAGATTGCCAGGATCACGAGGAAGCGTCAGCGTATAGAATGATCACCATCAGTTTTACTTCTCAGGGTTTTAGATTTTATTTTCATCTTGTACTTGGGATCATTGAAACTTGTAATCCATTTTGGAGTTGTTATAATGAAATTTTCAGTATTTTCAAATGCGCTATTACTTTAATATTTTCAATATGTCCATAAATTTTAAATCCCTTGAAATATTAAACAATTAAATAAAAAAATCACATGCATTGCATATCATGCATCATATTGCACATATTTCTTGCATTTGTTATGCATATCCAGGTGTCTTACCAAGCTTCTTTACTTCGTTCTGCAAGCTGACTCACCATTACAACACTCGAGCTAATTTCAGAAAGAAGATGGACAACTTAGAACAAGAGAATCACGAGCTGTGCTAGGAGGTTTCTGCTTTGAAGGTCGGCATGGACAATCTTGCTGCTCTGATGGAATCTCTGGTGGCTGCTCAGAATCAGCCACCGAGTGTCCAACCTCAATCAACAAGGGCAACTACTGAAGCTCCAACTGTTCCCGTATCTGCTACTCTAGCTGTTGTTTAAAACCGCATGCCTCAAGGCTATCCATGGGGAATGCCAGAATATTTTACACCTGAAGGTTTCAATCTTGGTCCTTAAGATACTCCAATTGTTCATACTATTGTTACTCCTGCACCTCCTGTGGTGCATGCTGCTTCTGCTGCACCTCCTTCGATGAATATGGTTCCATTTGTTAACAATGATGTGTGTCGTCCTTTCCCTCCACCGAGTGAAGATTTGGGTCTTTATGATAGAATGGATGATTTTCAAGAGCAGTTTGACAAGATGCAGAGAGATATGAAGGCCCTCAGGGGAAACGATCTATTTGGGAAGAATGTTAATGAGTTATGCTTGGTCCCAAATGTTAAGATACCTGCTAACTTTAAGGTCCCGGAGTTTGAGATGTACAAGGGAAACACTTGCCCTCTTGCTCATCTGGTGATGTATGTAAGGAGAATGTCTACTCATACTGATGATCAATGTCTGCTGATTCACTTTTTTCAGGATAGTTTAACCGGTGCTGCGCTGAAGTGGTATATGAGTTTGGATAATATTAACATCCATACTTTCAATGATTAGGGAGAAGCGTTCATTAAACAATACAAGTACAACATGGACATGGCGCCTGACCGTGATAAACTCAAGGCCATGGTTCAGAAATATAGGGAATCATTCAAAGAATATGCACAGAGACGACGTGAGGTAGCCGCCTAAGTGATTCCTCCCATGGAAGAGAAGGAGATGACTAAGATTTTCTTGAAGACTCTGGGTGCTTTCTACTATGAGAGGATGGTGGCGAGTGCGCCAAGTGACTTTATGGAAATGGTAGGCATGGGTATCCGTTTAGAAGAGGCTGTAAGAGAAGGTCGTTTAACAAAGAGTGAAGGATCTGGAGGTGTGAAGAAGCCATCTTATGGGTTTACCAAGAAGAAGGAAGGGGATGCAAACACTGTCATGCAAGAGAGGAGGGTTAACAATCCCAGAAGGAATTCTCAGCGTCATCAACAAGTCGCCTCAGTTACTCCAGTTATAGTTATAGCTCTAACCACCGTTGCTTATCAGAGACCATCCCAGCAGGGGAATCAAGGGTATAATCAGAGAAGGGAGAGTTATGACCCTATTCCTATGAGTTATACAGAGTTACTACCGGAATTTATTCAGAAGAAGTTGGTTCAGACCCGACCACCTCCCGCTGTATCATCACCATTGCCTTGGTATTATAAGGCTGACGCATCTTGTGCCTTTCATCAAGATACTCCTGGGCACGATTTGGAAGATTGCTTTGCTTTGAAGGTCGAAGTCCAGAGGTTGGTCTGAAGTGGTATCTTGTCATTTAAGGATATTTGTCTTGAGGTTCAAGTAAAAACTTTGCTGAAGAATAAACGTGATTGAAGAATTCCCTGGAGTTTAAGGATAATTAGCCTTCTCAGTTTACTAGCATTTTTACTGCTTTCTCATTGGTAATTTTTCTTGTTTATCATTACACTGTTTGCATGTAATAACTTGTTTGCATTTGAATGTTTAATCTTAATACAATGAGTATGTTTGTCTTGAAGAAATTCATTTGTTTCACTCATATTTGTTTTCAATTTTAAATTGTTTATGATACCAACTTGTTACCCATTCTCTTTCCTAGGAAGAGATTGGGAGGAGGATGATGATATTAAAAAACAAATTTTCTGGTTGTATGCTTTTGGATAAAACCCTGTTGATGATGTACATGCATTGTTTCAAATCCTCAAACACCGAAGATATAAGGGAGTGAAACCTTTGTAAACCCCTTTGAGCCTTGAAGTAGGAGTTTCTTTTTCTATTCAGAAAAAAACCTCATTTTTAACCCGGGGCAGGGTAGTGTTCAGTTAAACTGATTGAGTATTCAAATCTCATCAAGTGTGCGCATCTAAGGATACAATAATGGTTATCCTTCAAGAGGTTGAGGGAATTTAAAACCGCAATGTTTAATCTCCGCATATTAGTAGTATGCATCAAAAGAAGATGCTATCCCAATGGGTATCTCTCACATATCAGGAGATTAACAAATGACGATACAATAATGGTTATCCTTCTTCTACTCAGAAACATGGCAGCCATAATTCTTCCAACTAGTCACAAATGACTCGAAGTCACGCGACATGTTCAAAAAGAAAAAGAAAAAGAAAAAGAAAATATGAATAAAAAAATGATGATGAAAAAGAAAGAGACAAAAAGCCCCGCTCAGAACTTGAAAAAACAAGTCGCTTAGGCAAAAGTCAGGGCATCCTGTTGCACTTCCGATTCAAAGTTAAAAGGAATTTGTCCAGAAAGCAAGAAAGAAATGGAAAGCCTGAAATGCGATAAAGGATTACAATGCGAAATCCTCAGCAAAGAACAGGGTTGCATGACAAGAAACCCAAAGGAAGCAGAAACGAGTGACTTGCATGTCCAAAGAAGACCTTGTTTGATTCCTCAACCATCTCGGAATTTCTTTTGAGAGATGAATGTTCGTGTCAGGTTAACTGAACTTAGGACTGAAGAACATCACGAAGGGGGTGGGCACCAAATATTTTTTGAGCCTTAAATCTTTTCTTCTAAAACCGTGAACCAGGCCACGTTACAACCCTCAAAAGTCCTAATTGAAACATGGTTTATTTCGAAAGCATACTCAAATGAGATAGTGTTTCCTGACTCCCATTAGTTTTGCTAAATTATTGTGATTGGTATCATATGCTTTTGTTATCTTTCATACAAAAAAATCCATGTCGCATCCTGGCTAGTGATTCATTCACGAGATTTTGTGACATCTTTTCAAATGAAATCTTCAAGACTTACATAATTGTTGCATTAGAATTTTCATTCTTAGAATACACCTTTTTTTCCTGTAAAATAACTGCTTGATATCATGGAAGTTTACATTTGAGTATCAGTAAAAGGCATGTTGCCAAGAAGAGTTGCGAAGCAAAGAGGATGCAACATTCAGCCAATCTAGGGAAGTTACATCAAGATTCGAAAAATCTCTAGAAGCCATTTGATTAGAAAGTTTATCTTAAAAGCATGCAGCCAAAGGCAAGTTATGAAAGTTACCTTAATCAACATGGCAGTCTTGGGACACCATATTGGTTTCCAAGGGCATATCCAGATTTCGTCAAAGATAGCTACAATGTCTACCCCAAGCTGAGAATCTTCCTCAAGAAGGATTGTCTCTTGTGATATGTTTTCTAGATGTGTGTATGGTTTCCTCTAATAGTTGTTGATCAATTTAAAAGGTTTCCTATAGGTTGTGTTATGGTGTTGGGTTTATAATCCCATTTTCCAGTCTTGTTACAGACTTCTCCAACTGAGTGTGATTCTTTACCCAGCCAGTTGGTGATCAAACATAGGTTAAAAAGAGCTATGAAGCCTTGGCTCGTTTGATGGAGTTCTTTATCCCCTTTGTGTATTTAGAATTGATATGAAATCTCTTGTAGAGTATTTCTCCCTCCAGTTAAGATATTATTGTTGTTATATGCTCCCCAGGCAGCTAGACCAGGGCAATATCTTTTCTAAGAAGTGTTGAGATAGTTGTCAACTTTTGGGTTTTCACCTGCCCAGTGGTGTGTTTGATTTAAAAACCCCATAAAATTTATTTCTTGCTATAATGTTTGACTTCTTAACTCTCCAAGTTGTTGGCCCCATGAGGTTTCATAATTTTTCCCCAGAGAAGTTGGTGCAATGCTTACTCTCAATATTGAAGAACGTGTTTCCGGTTTCTCCAGTGAAGAACGTATATTGGTGTTCCCTTTGAGAATGTGGTGTTAACCTCCCCAATTAAGTGGGCCTGAATTCCCCAGTGAATGTCTTGATGATTTGGTGTGCATCTGCTTTACTTGAGATTGGTTTCGCAATCCCTAGTAGAAGTGTTACTTTTGAAAACATTTGTTTCCCCGTTGATGTCTGAGTGCTATTCCCCGGTGAAGCCTGGAGAAGGATGTTCTATCCTTGTATCTGTACTATTTTATCACTTTGATTTGTTTACTTCCGGATTTCGTTTCTCCCCATTAAAGTTAAAGCAGGCAGTAGGTTTTGTTTCCTCAGTTGGCATTTACTTTCTTTATAATGATCATCTTGGATGTGATTTAGACGAGTGTTGTTTGTGCCCGAGGTGGTTTTTCCTGGTTACTCCCAGTGTTGTATATCTATTTTGTCAGCATACGCACGATAATACTCATACACTCATACATACATCATGCATTGCTAAAATTAACAAATCATTGCTCATTAACATTTGTTAATATTTTTTGTTGACATATCACTCTATTTTGCAGAGTTACGTTGTCCTCTCTTCAATAGAGTGTTGGCCTTAAGCAGAAAGCGTATATTCTTTCAATTTCCCCACTGAGTTATCCCTCATGGAATTTTTTTTTGCTTAGACTTCCTGTACAGCTCCTTGTTTGGATGGATTTGGTTTTCCCTCTTGAGTTTATTTCTCAAAGGATATATTTTGGTTGACTGTTTCGTTCCTGTTTATTTCTGGTTTGAATCTTTGGTTGCACAACAATATTATTTACTTTGGATTTCTGAAAGCTTCAAGTTTTGGTTTGTGCATTTATTTTGCACGAGAAGACTTCATCTCCTCAGCAGGAATATCGTGGCATTTCCCCAGGAAGCCATATTTCTTTCCCCAGGAAGCCATATTTCTCTCCCCAGAAGGTCATTTCTTTTTACAATCCTCCATGACAACAAGTAGCAGGTCTCTTTATTTGAGCAACTTGTGCTTCTATGTAAAATTCGACGTAACGTTTTTTTCTATCTCCTCTATGAGTGGATAGTTTGCAGTCCGTCGTCAGTTTACGCTAGTGGATGGCAAGACATTTTAAATTCGCAGAGACAATTCACAAGGGGAAGTCTCTTTATTTGAGACAACTTACCCTTTCCAGGCAAAGTGCCTCGATTAAAGAAGAAGTTGAGACCCGTTCTAGGAGAAATGCCAGAATTTTGGGGAAACTTGTTATCTTTTTGCTACCTTCAGTGAATGTTGGTAGTTCATCGTCAGTGAATGATGGTGCTATGATATATTCTCTTTCTACCTTCAGTGAAAGTTGGTAGGTCACCTTTAATGAAAGTTGATGATTGTTATCTTTTTGCTACCTTCAGTGAACGTTGGTAGTTCATCATCAGTGAATGGCGGTGCTAGGATATATTCTCTTTCTACCTTCATTGAAAGTTGGTAGGTCACCTTCAGTGAAAGTTGGTGATTGTTATCTTTTTGCTACCTTCAATGAACGTTGGTAGTTCATCGTCAGTGAACGGAGGTGCTATGATATATTCTCTTTCTACCTTCAGTGAAAGTTGGTAGGTCACCTTCAGTGAAAGTTGGTGATTGTTATCTTTTTGCTACCTTCAATGAACGTTGGTAGTTCATCGTCAGTGAACGGTGGTGCTATAATATATTTTCTTTCTACCTTCAGTGAAAGTTGGTAGGTCACCTTCAGTGAAAGTTGGTGATTGTTATCTTTTTTCTACCCTCAGTGAACGTTGGTAGTTCATCGCTAGTGAACGGCGATGCTATGATATATTCTCTTTCTACGTTCAGTGAAAGTTGGTAGATCACCATCAGTGAAAGTTGGTGTTTGTTATCTTTTTGCTACCCTCAGTGAATGTTGGTAGTTCACCGTCAGTGAACGGCGATGCTATGATATAATTTCTCTCTACCTTCAGTGAAAGTTGGTAGATCACCATCAGTGAAAGTTTGTGTTTGTTATCTTTTTGCTACCCTCAATGAACGTTGGTAGTTCATCGTCAGTGAACGGCGATGCTATAATATATTCTCTTTCTACCTTCAATGAAAGTTGGTAGATCACCATCAGTGAAAGTTGGTGTTTGTTATCTTTTTGCTACCCTCAGTGAATGTTGGTAGTTCATCGTCAGTGAACGGCAATGCTATGATATATTTTCTCTCTACCTTCAGTGAAAGTTGGTAGATCACCATCAGTGAAAGTTGGTGTTTGTTATCTTTTTGCTACCCTCAGTGAACATTGGTAGTTAATCGTCAATGAATGATGATGCTATGATATTTCATTTCCTTCTACCTTTAGTTAACGTTGGTAGCTCACCGTCAGTGAACGTCGGTGTTGTTATTTCTTTTCTATCTACCTTCAGTGAAAGTTGGTAGCTTCACCTCAGGTGTTGGTGTATCCTTTGACCATTTTACCATCCTCTCTGATTCAGGTCTTTTTGATCCACCAGTGATTTATTTTTCTAGTTGGGTTACTCTCTTGTTTCTTTATTTTTTGTTACATCCCCATTGGTGTTTTGCGTCCCTTTAAAATTGTCCATGTGCACTCATATTCATAAGCATTGCATGGCATCTTAGGGCCAAAAATATGGTTTATTTTATATTTAAGTATCTTCGATCGCATCGACACAAAGATTTTTAACCTTCGTATCTCCGGATAGAAGAAACTTAAATAAGGGCAGTTGTTGTACCCCAATTTTTGCCCCTAAGATCCCTTCATCATACCACGTTGATTCAATCACAATAATATCACATTAGGATTCTTGGTTCCCTCCCTATATTTAGCTTTGCTCTTTGAGGAATAACCAAGCACCTTGACTTGTGTTCTTTTGTGATCATGAATTTTTTGGTCTTGATTTCTTCTCTTAATTAATAAAATGCAATGTTGGTTTGTCTTGTTTGTTACTCATGTAGGTAAAGGAAATAAGTTTCAGCAAGTTGCTCCATGGGTTCATGAGTTTATTTCCATGCCCTAGTCAATAAAGCTTGAGAAGTTCAAACCTCACCATTGGATTTGTTTTTAAGTAATGGCATGGCAAGGTTATTTTGGTTCACCACATTTCAAGGTTATCAAATTTGGTTCAAAAGCACAAGGGATTGATTGGAGAAGTTGTCATGCTTGGACAAGGCTTTGTTCCCATTGGTCACAAATGCATATTTCTCTCAATTATCAAGATATGGAAGTGGTTGTTGTTGCTATGAATTCTCATTATCATCATCAACAACTTATATTTACAAAGAATTTGTGTTGGTACAAGAAGTTTGTTCAAAATTGTCAAAGTTCCTCAAGGCATGTTTCTTGATCTAGGGGCTAGGGTTTTGAACTTCAAAGAAGTATATCTTGCTCATATTTTGGTATTTTTGAGTGATTCCAAATACATCATTCTCTTTAAAGGGTTATAAATACATCACTTCAAAAGTTCCAAGGAGTTTTCATGTGGAAGAAACTTGATGAAGAAGAAAGATTAAAAGTCCTCCAGATGAACCCCCATTTTCCTATGTGTGACTTCAAATGATCATAACTTGGTCAATTTTTATCACCTTGAGCCTGTTATTTTTCCATAATAATATTGAGGATGTGAACTTTATCCTTCTTTTATATGTAAAGTGAGTAAATGGATGAAAGTTGCCTTAAGGATACAAAAGATTATAGGTCATTTCATGATTTTTTTTCCAACTTCAACAATTCACAACTCTCTCAATTTTTGGAGATTTTGAATGGTTCAAGTCCCAAAATGTCATTCAATAGATCTACTTCATGCCATCTTTTTTGGTAAAGAGCAAATTCCAAGTGGAATGCTATATTTGGATACAAGACATTATAAGTCATGTTTGAAGAAAAACTTGAAATATTTCTAAGTATGGAAAGTCCACATTTTTTCCTAACTTTAACTCGTTACAACTTTCAACTCAAGCATCCTTTTGATCTCATTCTTCTTCCATTGCAAATCTTGTAATCTCATCTTTCTAAAGCATCCAGAATCATTCCCTAAGACCCCTTGAGCTGAGAATGACATTGGTCAGAAGTTGGCAATTTGAAACTGAATTTTTCACCAAGTCAGAAGTTTAAAATCCTTGATTTGGCTTCTAAACACCTTGTTTCCGCGTGTTTTTGCTTATGAACATGTTTAGTGAACTTCCAGAAGTAATTAGCATAGCAAAACACGCGTTTTGGATGAGTTTTGATCAAATTAGAAGTCACACTTTTCTTGTTTGCAACTTCACACGATTTCCCTCCAAACTTCATCATTTCATACGCTTGGACATTCCATTTGATTCCCTATAAATAAAGGGTCATTCCCCATTCATTTCCTCAAGCTTGGATATCCAGAATTACCCTGCCAAACTTGTTTCATAACTCAAAATTCAGCAACTTCGAAATCTATCCTCAAGCCTTTTTCAATCCAATTTTTCCATCAATTCACCTTCCTTGATCTTCCCTGAAGCTAACTATATAATTACGTTCAAGAATCGTGCCCTATATTGCTCCATAGAAGTCCAGTTTCAGAGCTCTGCAACTCAACTTCAATAGGTAGATCCCTTCATCAATTCTTCAAAACTTTGATATCATTGTGATGCTCTCATTTCCCTGATTCTAGTCGCAACAGTTGCTTTTTATTGGAAATACGTTTTGACCATGAAATTTCAAATCCCTTTTCAAAACTTTCCTTCCAAATTGCTTGAGCTACAGTTTATATAAATTTTTCGCCGGGGTGTAGTTGTCTTTGTCTTGAAGAGACGAAACAAATGGCATAGGTCTCGTGCTCTAATTTTACAGATTGAGTAACATGGTTTTGGGACTGGCTGGAGGTCAAAGATGACCAATGTGTCATCCTTCAACCAATGAAACAACGCCATTTGGATTTTTTGAATTTTTGAGTTACATTTGATTCAGTGCTTTATTCACTAATGACCATGATATGCACAGCGCGCTAGATCCCTTGGATCTGATTACTAACGCGTTTTGACTCTCATCCAATGGTTCACATATTTTTCACTTTTATTTTATTTTCTGATTTTTATATTTAATTGTTTTAAAATTCAAAAAATCATAGAAAATTCATTTTTAGTCCAAAAATTATGAGAAAATTATGAAAAATATTTTTGATCATTCTCTTTCTGAATTTTATTTTTTCACAATTTAATTTTGTGTTTTTGGTATTTTTTATAAATTTTCACTTTATTTGAATTATTTTAAATGTTTAAAAATACTTTTATGAATTTTTAAATTCTAAAAAAGTTATGGAATGATCCAATGTTATTGTGACAAATATTGGTGACCTCACTTATTTTTTATTTCTGACTTTGGTATTTTTTTATCATTTTTGGTTTATTTTACTCATTTCTTTTAATTTTAAAAATAGTTTCTGAATTTAAAAAATTACCAAAAAATTTATAACATCATTTGAGTCCTTTACTGATTTTTATATGGACTTACTTTTTATTTCTTGATCAATTTGGACATAGTTGATATTTTTCTCTTTTATTTCAATTTTAAAACATTTTAAAAAAAACTCTTTGTATATATTAAATGTAATATTATTTTGTGACTATTTTATGGATGATTTTGGGTTAAATTTTTTATCATGAACTTTATTTATATCATTGGATCCATGGTGTTGAGTCTAACTCCACAAAAATGGATGAATGATTTTAATAATAGTTTGATTAAATTTAATTCAAAAGTGGTTTGTATATTCTCTCCCAATCCTCTTCATCTCATCCCCTTTCTTATTGCACTAAGTGTTATTGGAGCATGATATCTATATCATGTCTCAAAAGAAATGGTGCATAGATTGCTATTGACCGACCTCAAAATAGGTTCGACTTCTATATAAGTCCACTTACGATTGCTTAACATAGCTCTAAATTTTGTCCTGATTCGAATAAATGATCATTCATGGCCCAAACTTATGTTTGCAAGCCCAAGTATGTTAATTTGATCTCTTTGATCCAATAACCTTGAGATTCATTGTGTGGAGGCTTTGGTTCTACCAATACTCTAATGGATCTACAACATCTTTGGTCAACGCAAATCACTTAAACATCGTTGATCATTAAATGATATTCATGAGGATTCCAAATGGATGATATACTTGACAAAAAGCAAATGCAACTTGTTGTGTGGAGGCTTTGGTTATACCAATCCTCTAATGAGTTCCAAATGCAAGTTTCAAGATGATCATCCAACTAACCACTAATCACTAATAATTGACTTTATCCTTTATTTTTATTATATGACCCTTTTACTTTTATGCACTATTTACTTTTAGCATTTACGTTTCATGCCATTTTCATCTTTGCTCATTTGAGTATTTAATTTCTTGTTATTTTTATTTTTGCTCACTTGAGCTTTACTTTTATTTTTCAAAACACCTAATAATCAATATAAACCCTAAAAATCTTTAATGATACTTGGACTATTTGGTTACTATCCTTGGCATTATGGAGCATTGGACTTTTTGGACTTAGGATTATAAACCTTGGCCTTTGATTGGAGACCTTATGACATTATCTGATTATTTTGTCTGGAGCTCTTGAGGTTTACCTCACGGCATTGAGTTGTTTGTTTGTTTTTTGTGCATGTTATTGTGATTAAACTCTTTGTTTGTAATCTGGAATTCACCCGTATACAGCCGTTACTCTGCCCAATTTTTGTGAAGACTTAATACACTTGAAGTTTGGTTCTTTCAAGAGGTCTAGTATATTACTTGCTTGGTTTCAATCCAAAGAATAAGAATTCTATCTTGGCTCATAGTGTCAAGTATTGGCTCCTTGTTGGTTAGATGGTTCTTATCCATAACTTTTACCTTATGCTTTAGGAAAGTCCCTTCTTCTCCTCTCATCTTCTTTAATTTAAAAAATCTTCTCTCTCCTTATAAAAAATATTCTCTCTCCTTCAGGATACTTTGACATTTTTTTTTGTGAGAAGGCTAAAAGTCAATCAATCTCATTTCAAACAATTTTGCCACTTTGTCTTTTATCTTTAAACTTTTCTCAAAAAGACTGGACTCTTGTCAATCCTTATAGTGATGCAAATAACTATACTTCTACAATATGTAGTGAAGAGAGATATTTTCCACTTGGGTGTTGAGTGAGGCATTGTTGATTTTAAAATCCAAGCCATATCCTCCACTTTGAGATGATTCAAGTTCTCCTTTCTCATGATTGTGGGTAGTAGGTATTTTTCCACACGGACAATGACGATGATGTTTTATCTCATAAAAATTAAACCAACACACTTACATTTTAAATTTTTTAAAAGAGGAACTACGTGTACCCTGATCCCCTATTGTACGGAAGGTGGTGCATAGGCACTAAAGGTTCACAACCGCGGTGGGTGCAAAAACCATAAAAATATATTTCTTTTCTCACCTCCACCATCCATTTTTATACAACCTTTTATAGCCAAAATATACAAATTTTAGAAAGAGGTTCCTGTGGAGTACCGTAGATGTTTAGGGTGCTAATACCTTCCCTTTGCATAACCAACCCCCTTACCTTGAATCTTTCGCCCTCTTTTTGGGTTACTCGCTCTTTTCCCATTCATTTGGAAACAATAAAACGCGGTGGCGATTTTATTTTGATTTGTACAAGTCTATTCAATCCCATGTCTTAGTCTTAAACATTTCTACCGCTACAGAAAAAATGGCGACTTCACTGGGGAAAGATTGACCTCTTGCTGTTCCATCCCTAAGTGGGTTGAACCTATCTTTGTTTATATCTGTACATGTGATATTGTTGTTTATGTGTTATATGTTGTATATATGTTTATCTGGATTTCCCTGGTTTTCAGGATGCTTGGTGATTACTTATAAGTCCTATACTCGGACTTGGTCAAATTTTAAGATAGGATGGGCGGTATAGTCATGTTAACTTTGAGGGAGTAATCCCAAAAAGGAGACATGAGATGCCCCACTCAGTGGAGGCCCCTTTGACTATAGTCTCGTTTACCGAGTAATCGGGAAGACATACTGCTTTCGACCTGGGAGCCTGCTGAAACTGATGACCGTAGAATACCAAACCCATCTTGGCCTTTTAGGTGTAGTGTGGAAGCTATGTCGGAGTAATCTGGAAATAGTTGTCACGCGATACTATGCTCGGACGAGTTTTTCTTGAGAATATTACTAATTATCGAGTTAATCGGGAAGTTGGTAATATCCGAAGGAAGGATGTAGACTCTGGGAACCTTTAGAACCTTGTTCGGAAGGTGATAACTTTTATACCAATACCTTGTGGGTAATACCTTCGACCTCATGCTCGTGACGTTAAACCCATGAATCCTATATGTGTGATTGCTGCATCATGCATCCATGCACTCATAAGTATCTTTTGAAGAGATCTTATTTCAAGAGATTTAAAAAATGACCATTTGTGAATATCTCAGGTTTTTTTAACCATGGATTCTGGAAAGAGAAAGACCGTGAAATACAGTTTTAAGGATCCCAAGGTAGATGAGTTGATAAGTCTAGTTCCCGAGATCGGGTGTTCTGCAGACTTTCGGAAGAAGTATGGATTCATCATTCCTCTCATGAGGCTGAAGATGAAGGAGGGTATTCTCTCGACCTTGGTCCAGTTCTATGATCCGTTAACTTGTACACAACAATAAATGTACGATATAAATCCTGCTCTGACTGTATTTCACCTTCAACCTCCAGCCAAAGGATCTGTAAATTGTTTATTTCTCATCCATTCATGAAACTTCCAACATCAAACTTGTTAGAAATCTTCTCACGATTCTGAATATGTAAACAACTTAATCTAATTCTCAAAGATGAGCATGAATTTATAACAGTACCAAATTCTAACCTAAATATTTTCAGAGGTTCAAACTCAAAATTCTCCATACTCAAGCAACATAAATGAAATCTATGTACATGTATAGTTTCAGGGTAATGATGTCTACATTTTATCTTCACAAATGCAAGCCTAACAATGCCTAAATAATGAGATAGAAGTTCAAGAAAAATACCTCAAAAATGGAAATTGTGAAATGAGTTTGAGCTTGTTTCAAGTGATGGTGATGATCAGGTTAACTTCCTTGAACCTCTAGGAAGCTAATGCAATGGCTGGCTTAAACTAAGAGTGGTTGGAATGGTCTGGAGAAGTCCAACTGTAATGCTCTATTTTTGAACTTGGAAGTTGATGAAGACGGTGTTACAGTCTGCAAACAGGGTCAGAGATGGTTTATATTTGATGTGAGGAAGCTCTTGAAACTAAAAAGCCAAGAAACGCACAAGGGAAATGGAAGTTTGAAGTTCTTGGTCAGAATGTGCAACAATGGTGGTTTGTGATGCAGTTATGAGTTTGGGGAAGTTTCAGAGCTTGTGTATTCGTGTCTTAGCTTGTAAACAAATTTTATAATTATGTGAAAAAGGTTAGAGCACTTGAGATGGCCAGAAGCATAAGATATAGAGTTATGGCTATGTTACTTGATTTTGAAGAAAAGTGAAAACATGGTTTCAAGGCATAGTACAAGCATGGTCTGAGTTAATGGGAGGCTCTATACATGTTGATTTTGCCTTTGACATTGCTTGTGATCAGAAGGAACAAGTGCAAAGGCCTATGCATTGACTTTGTTATTAAAGCCTCTTTACAATAATGGAATGGTAACTTTGTGCCATAAATGGAAATGCAACTTGGATAATGGCTCAAATGCTTGGATCAAAGCTCTAACAGTTGTGTAAACATTTAATTATGGAGTGAAAAACAATTTTGAGGCCTGAAAAATAAATATTATGCAGCCTAGCTATGAATTGGTCAAGTGTTCGTCACAAATTCTGCCTTGTAAATCAAGAATGAAACCCTAACTTCATCTCTTCGTTTCTCTTAGCTCAAGCATGATCTTAATGAGTTCTTAGACATTTTGGAAATATTGTAACATCCTCTACAACCTCTATGTTTGTAATTTTTGAAAATTCCTTTTGGAACTATGTGAAAAATTTCCATAAAGTTAGGTCAAAATCCTGCCTAAACTAGGGCAAAATTTCACTAAGTTTCCAAGTTTCATGGACATGTATTCACAAAATCATAACTTGAAATCCATGCATTTATAGGATAAGTTGTGTTCTAAAATGTTTTAGATATCATTGAGATATACAACTTTCATGTTGAAAACTTCCTTTGAATCATCTTGCATCATGGTGAAAAATTGGCTCAAAGTTGTGAAAAAAATATGAAGTTTCCAACACTTAGAAAAATTTCTAAGTTTAGAAATTTTGACTTTTCAAAATGAAATCTTGAATTTTTTATTTCTTGATGAAAAAGTTTCATGTTTTGATGAATTTTGATCTTTGACACTTGATTTTGACTAAAAAGTCAAAGTTTGACTTTTCAGTATGTAGTTGAGTTTTGATTAGTTGACTGAAAACCAACTATCAATCAATTGATCTTGAGGGAAGTTTTGAGTGATGCCATTAGGTAAAAATGATGAAATTGAATCCTTGAGATCATGTCTCCAACCAATCAACCATTTTCTCGGTCAAAAATCAGAAATTGCCCTTCCTTAGTCAAAACCCTAATTTTGACCATTTTGCTCTTTTGATGATCTGATCAAATTTCTTGAGGAATTGTGGTCAAAACTTGATCTAATGACATATATGAGTTCATAATGTTGATATGGATCAAAATTTATGAAGTTCGACTTTAAATTGACCACAGTTGACTTTTTCCCCAATATAGCTGATTTTTAGATCAACTGATCAATTGACTGAGCGAAAATGTGATCCAAGACTTGAAACTTGACATGAGAAATATTGAGGGTCCAAAATGATCCATGAAAGTCATATGGGGCATTAAAAGTCCATTTATCCTTGTGCAATATCAAACCCTAATTTTCAGTCATCAGTGCTTGAGGAGGTGTCTTTAGCTGATCAACACTAGTGCAGTCTTGAACCAAAGGAGATTTTGTGAGAGATTACTTGATAAATGAGAGGGAAAATTTTGGGGTACAAAAGGGACCTTTAATGGAGAGTGGCTTCTTTACCCATTAGAGTTAGGGGTTTGAGTTTGTACTCGATTGTAGAGGTTGTCTCATACATTTTTCTGACTTCTAGGGCCTAATCTTGGGTGTTAAGGATCATGTATTGAGAGAAGGTGGGGTGTATGGTATGAACTCAGATTTTGACAGAGCTTTGGATGGTCTTAGTGTTGTGATTCCAGATTTTGACCTCAACAATTTTACTAGCAAGGATTTCGTCCCTCCTGAAGCATAACATGTTTTGGCGAGTTCCCTTTTTAGTAAAATTGTTACGGTCATTGATGTGATGTTTGACACGACCACAAGGCTGAAGGCAAATTTTTATTGTTTGCAAGCCGCACATGCTCAAGACTTTATCCTTACTATTCCTACTGATGGGCTAGACTGACATATGTAACATGTGGAGTACCTTACTATCCTAAGATACCACCTTATGATTCCTTTATTTCCCATTAATGAGTTTTATCCTATTTTTTGTAAGGCGTGTTTGGATACATTTAGGGAACACACGATTCATTGTAGGGATCTTATAAGCTTCAAATATCGATATGACCTTGTTAGGGATATACTAGTGTTACCTGGAAATTCGACGGTCAAGAAGATTTAAAGTAACAAGTAAACACTGAAGGAAAACTATTTGAAGAAAGCGAGCAATTTCGATGGGAATTCGAGATAGTGAAGATTTTGACTATAAAAGACCTATGACTATAGGTTAGTGATGGCTAGAGACTTAGAATATTTTGAATCTTAAGTTGGATAAGGTTTGACAGGATTATCCAAACCAAGACTTCGACAAAAATAGATTTGAAATAAGGCTGATTAATCGTCTTTTGGTCTTATCTAATTTGCAAGGATGTGTGAATACCCAAGAAGATCGAAAATACATGCAGATTAAAACATGTCATCCTCAAAGGAAATGACCGTCTATTACCATTAGTGTCGAATTAATATATATAGAAATCTTAGGATAAAATTTTAGAGATTCACATTGTACTAAAACTCACAAATATTCAAAGTATCTAATCGTTATTGAGAAAAGAGTGTATGAGAAATGCACGTATTAATCATTTCATTTTTATTCAATATCAAGTTACTTATTTTAACATCATTTTCATTCCTGTACATATTACGTCGAAATCTATTTACATTCCTATATTGTGTATCAATCATTCTTGCATTACTTTTAAAATTCATGTCAGTATCGAAGTGATTATTACCAAGAAAACTTAAGAAATACTAAAAAAATATGTCATAGAATCAATCTAGTTGATCCTGCGAGTGACCAAAACATTAGATTTGGAAGACTAGCAGTTGTTTACCAAAATTCATGGTAAACAAATTGGCACACATGGTGGGACCTTGTGTTTAGGATATTTTTACTTAATCTTTTTGAAACGATTGTTTGCATTAGGTTCTTCGTATATAGGTTTTTCAAACTCCATTGCATGAGATTAAGAGTGGTAGTGTTGTACCCCAAAATTTTCCCTCCCATTTTCTTCAAGACATTCTCATGAGGTCTCTATTTGCTCAAAACTACTCAAGAGTTGACTGATCAAAACCACCTCATAAGCAAGGGTCTTCAACTAGGATTTGGTGCTTCTCAAATAAGATTGGTTTGAAAAGGCATCAAATTACTTTCATGGTTCATCATAAGTCCTCAACAATGCTCATGTCAATTTTCAAGCCTTGCATCACAAATTTTCCCAGTCAATTGCCCAGATGACTAAAAATCAATTGCATTGGGTAAAAAGTCAATTGTGGTCAAACATACTGTCAAACTTCAAGATTTTTTGTTAACATCAATTTTTTTATGTGATATTCATAATTTGATCAAGGGTTGACCATGATTACTCAAGGAAAGTCCTCAAATCATCAAAGGGGAAAATTGCCAAAATTAGGGTTTTGATTGAAGATGTGATCATTGACTTTTGGCCTAGTGCATGACCTAATGGTTTGAAGCATGATCTTAAGGATTAAAATACAACATATTGACCTAATTACATGGCTCAAAAAATTTACAAAGATGCAAGTTATTGATATTTGAAGAATTGAATCAACTAATGAAAAGTCAACAGTCACTCAAAAGTCAAACTTTGACTTTTTGGTCAACATTTGAATTCAAAAGTCAAGAATCATCAAGATATTAAAAACTATCAAACTTGATCATCAAGAAATCAAAAACTCAACAAAAGTCAAATTTGGAAAAAATTTCTAACACTTGGAAAAAATTCTAAGTGTTTTTGTTCTTAACAAAAACCCTAACTTCACAAGCAAGTTTCCTCAAGATGCAAGTTGATTCAAGGAAAACTTTCAACATGAAAGTTGTAGGGATTGATGAATTCTACAAATTTGTTAATGTGGGATGATCCTCAAAAAGTGATTAATTTAAGAGATATAAGCTCACGAAGTTATAATGTTTTTTTATCCAACACTTAGAAATTTTTTACAAGTTTTGATCAGATTTTTGTCCCAACTTCATGGCCATTTTTCACCAAGTTCCCATTTGATTTAGCCAAAACCCAAAACATGAAAGTTCTAGACAATGTTTCAAGATTTCCAAAATTTCCAATAACACAATTTTATCATGCTTGAGCAAGGAGAATCAAAGAGATTAAGTTGGGTATCTAAGGTTGCATTATAAGTCATTTTTGAGACAAGTTCATAACCCAATCTTCAAGCCATGCTGCATAATCTCACTTTTCGGGCCTCTAACCTCCAAATTTATCCATAATCAGAATATTACACATACTTTTGAGCCATGATCGAAGTGATTAAAGCTTTATCCAATCCATTTTGCCATTTAAGGGAGAAAGGTCACATTTCCATTCTTGTAAAGCAAGCTTTAATCACAAAGTCAACTTCTTGAGCTCCCAACTTGTTACATCTGAGTACAAGAAATCTATAACATCAGAAGTAACCTCTCTACACCCAACAAACCACAGATCATGCTTGTACTTGAACCTTGGAACCACAAAAAATCATCCAACTTGATTTTTTACTTTTTCAAACCATTTGTTATCTTTCAAATCTGGTTACTTGAGTCTTCTAAACCTTTCTCTATAAATAGAGAGATCATTTGTAAGCTAACACACGAATACACAACCTCAAAAACCTCTCTGTGATACGGTGGAAGAACTGACTTGGGATGTTTTGCATTTGATCGCAATTGTTGCGGATAGCAAGAGTCGCCACTGACTTTTCTTTTATCCAACTTAAGGAAAGGGTGAAAAGAACAGGAAAGACCTTTGAGATTATTTTCTTGAGTTCATGGGGTAGATTGTGAAAAGGGAAGGTGTTAGCACCCTTTTCATCCATAGTTATCTGTGGGCTCTTAGTTGCTTGCTAGATCAATTGCTTTTTGTTTGAAAGTATGATTTGTGGTGGGTTTTGAAAGTATTTTTGAAAAGCGCCTTCGTTTAGGCAAACTTTATAATGGTTCTCGTCTCTATAAGAACGTATACAAAGTGTTGGACTTTTGAAAATATTTCATGTTTTGAAAGTGTTTGATGTGTGTTTGAAAGGATTTTTGTTTTAAAAATGAGCAAGCAACTAAGAATGTTTCTACCTACTCAAAAGTCTTTGTTCTTTTCTTCCTTCCTTAGATGTTGCTATCTTACCATTAATTGGTAAGAAGCTTTATCTTTGGATATAAAGGGAAGGGCGCGGGTCATCGTACAATCATGATAGAAATGTTGTAAGATATCTTTAGCATTTCTCTTGAGGGACTAAGATCATTTGTAAGGCAAAATTCGAAGCGTCATCGAAGGACTATGATCTTGTATTTTTTATTGTTTTTGCTAAGATATCTCACATGCATAACATGACCATGTTTCACAAGGCAACAAGTGGAGTTAACCCTAGGGGTGTATGTGTGAATAATGTTTGTATTTCATGCTTGGTTTATATTGGATTAGTGTTTGCTAAGATTGATTTTACCTTTCCATACAAATCCTAATTACTAGCATTTATATGAAAGCGATAAATTACGGAAAGTAAATATCTTATGCTATTACAATCATTTGGGGATGGGGATATAAATTTAAAAATGGGGATTGCAAGGAATTAAAGTCCTAATTATCTATTACAACCATATTGAAATAATGTACAGGAAATGTAAAATATATTTGTTTTGTTTTTGTTAAGAGAAGAAATAAATTTGCTTAAAAAAATATTTTTAGTCTTTTTGTTTTAAAGGAAATAAAATAAAGCATGTGAACATAAAGTATTTCTGGTGTTTTTGATTAACGAAAAATAGAAGTGATGATGAAAGTAATAAGAGGAAAAAGAATGAGAGTCAGCGCATTGCTAAAAGGATAGAAATAAGGAGCAGAAGTTCTGACTCTGGTGCACTACAAATCTGAAAGAAAATGTTAGCAGAAATGGGGAAGGCCAGAAGTTCTAGATCCGGGAGCACTAAAGTTTTAGGGTTGCTGGGAACAAGGGAAATCCTAGAAGTTATGATGAAACTGGGATCCTAGAAGTTCTAGTGTTACTGGAAGGTTAGAAGTTCTGGTTGTTGAGGGAGTCTGGAAGTTCTAACGTTATTGGAAGGTCAGATGTTTTGGTTGAGGATCACTGTTTGGACAATTTACTAAAGAGGGTTTACCTAGAAGTTCTGGTTCAAAAATAAGTTTGACAAATAATGGGGAAAAATGTCAAGAAATAAACATAAAAAGGGTGTTTTTGGGGCTAGAACTCAGGACCCTTAACACTAATGCGCGCTCTCTACCATTGGGGTGGCTATACATCCGGTATTAGAAGCAAAAACATAAACATGTATCACAAAATAGGTTATGATGATGAACTTCATCTTCTTCTCCACGCCAGCTAGAGCATCTGCAACTTAGTTATTTATTAACAAAAATGAAAAAATGAAAACATAGCAGTTATGGTAAATTTCATCATGGTTTCAGAAATATAAAGTATCTAAACTGTAAATCAGAAGCAAGCCTGAATCTGGCTATTTCTAATTTTGAAACCTAATTTCCTCAAGAAGTTCTGATATGAAGTTCTCTCTACTTAGGCCTTATAAATGAAATCTATAAATAGTTACAAAATCAGAGTCATGATGTCTACATTGTATCTTTAGAAATGCAATCCTAACAATGCCTAAGTAATGAGATAAAAGTCAGAGGAAACTTACCTCGTAGCTAGAAATTGTTCAGTAAATTAGAGCCTAGTTCAGGTTACTATGATGTTCTGATCAGCTTCCTCAAGTCCTCAGAAAGCTGAAGCAACTCTTAGCTTGAACTATGAATGATGGGAAAGTTCTGGAGCAGTCAAGATGCAAGATTCTGATTTTTGAGAGGAGAGTGGTGAATACTATTTTACAGTTTGTATACAGAGGTTGGGAAAGCTTCTATGTGTATTTCTAGAAATTTATGGATGATATGGTCCAGAAACACACAAGAAAAATTAGAGTTTGAAGGAAGAAATCAGAAAACTAGCAGGTTTCGTGTTTATGTTTGCAGTTTCAAGTTCTTGGGATTTTTCAGCAAGGTTTCAAGGCTTTTTCAATGTTTTTCTCCCAACCCTTTAACAGTTTCAAATGAAGTTTAATTTATAGTCAAAGGATTTAGAAGCTTGGAGAAGTCAAGAGTACAACCATCATGTGTTATGGATAGTTGACTTGTTTTTGAAGCAACTTTAGACAAGCATGGTTAAGGGCACAAATAAAGTGGTTAGCAGCTTTAGTCGCACCTAATTTGATATTGTAGGCATGATTTGTGGAGAAGTACATTCAGAAGCAAAAGTAAAGCATGAGCCCAACATAAACTTTGTACAAAAGTTTACTCTCCAAGGATAGCAGTGGTACTTTCAGGCCACACATGGGAAAATCCTTTGGATAAAGACTCAAAAGTGGGTGTGAGCATTAAATGATGATGAGATTTAACAAACCAGAAAACCTGCAACATGAGATTATGCATCATAGCTTGAAACTGGATCAGAAGTTCAGCATAAACGTAACTTAAATTAAGAACAAATGTCCAACTTCTGATCTTTAAATCTCCCTGTTCCAGCATGAGCTGAGGGAGTTCTCAGACTTTTCAGAAAGCTTGTAACATGCTTTGTAGACCCTCTTTGAATTACTCTTGTAAACTCTGATTGAATATACGTGAAAACCAGCCCAAAAGTTCTAACCAAATTCTGTCTTGGAAATGCCCATAATTTACTGAGTGCTTCAATTTCATGGACGTGTCTTCAGAGATTTATAAATTGAAATCTTAGTATTTCTAGGAGAAGTTCTATTCTGAAATGTTTTAGATCTCGTTAAGATCTACAACTCTTGTGTCAGAAGTTCTTCCTGAATCATCTTACATTATGATGAAAATCTTGCTAGAAGTTATGAACTTATCATATTTTCTTAACATTTAGAAAAATTTCTAAGTGTTTAGAATTTTGACTTTTCCAAAGTAATTTTGACTTTTTTATTTTCTTGATGAAAAAACTTCATATTCTAACATGTCTTGATGAAATATGATTCTTGAAACTTGATTTTGATCCAAAAGTCAAAGTTTGACTTTTCAGTGTGCATTTTGACCATTTCCCCCTTGTGCCAATCCAAACCTAAATTAATGTATCAATGCTGCAAACATGAGTCATGGAAGATCTTGTGAGAAAACTCTTGAGAAATGAGAGGGCAAATTTTGGGGTACAACAGCTATCCCTGTTCAATCTTCTTAAATCTGAAGAGTTAGATTGGCGAACCCGCCATTCGTGACTTGAAGGTGGTGGATGTTTGAACACTAAAGTGCCTAGAAATTTGCACTTGATGTGGTGGTTGATTGTGTATAGAATGGGCTTAGAGATGCCATTCAAAGTGACTGGAGAAGGTATCAGGATAAATCTTTTGGTTGATTTATACTGAAATGGTAGATGTCTTTTTCCTGTTGATTTTCCTGTAAGGAAAAAGATTAGTTGCATACAGATGTATGCATGGCATAATTATATTCTCAAAATAAATGAGATTATGTCGTATGCACTTGTCATATATGCGTTATGGTTTATGAATGTAATGCATTTATTGCAGCGTGTCTCTGTCTAGGAAATTAAATCCTTGAAAACATGATGGGGACACTTGGGAGGCTGAATCATGAACCGTTGTTGGAGAGAAGGTGCCTCTTCTACTTAGTTTAGGATGTTTCCGCTGGGAATTCCTGTTATGTTGTTTGAGGAGAAACTCCACTGGGGAATATTAGCTTTTTTAAGAAGAATCTATGGAGAGTGTTGATCTCTGCTTGGGGAAAAGAGTTTAGGAGTTTTGGTTGTCCATTACTCTACTGGGGAATTGTCCTGGCTGGAGAGCATCAGACGTTAGTTGTTATCTGGTCAAAATCCAGGCTTGGCAGCAATTTGTTGAGGATAATGAAGTTGACTGTTATCTGGTCGTGTTCCAGGATTCTCAGTGACTTGTAGGGGGAGATGTGAATTAAATTGTTATCTGGTCGTAATCCAGGCTTCATAGAAAATTGCTTGAAGTTAAACTGTTATCTGGTTGTATTCCAGGTTTCACAACGACTTTTTGGGAAAGATTAAATTTACTATTATCTGGTCGAATTCCAGGCTTGCAGAAAATATCTTGGGAAAGTGAAGTTAAACTGTTATATGTTCGAATTATAGGCTTTACAGCAACTTACTAAGAATAAACTGCTATCTGGTCGGATTCCAGGTTTTGCGGATTTCTGAAGTGGATGAAGTTAATTGTAAATACATTTAATAAACACTTAATATTTTTATTTTATTATTTTACACATAAAATATTATTTTCATACATATTTTTAATTTTTAATATTTGTTAATAATATTATTTATTATTTCTTGTACATAAATGGATAAAATAAATAATATAGAACATATTTTTCTTTTAATAAAAAAAAACTAGGGTTTCACCCTTTCAAAAATAAGAATATTATTTTTTCTTATTTTTAGGACTTAAATAATCTTATTTTCTCATACATAAAACAGTTACAAAACATTTTTTTGCATATTTACATTTTTATTGTATTTTTAATATTTGTACATTTATTTAAATTGCAAATATTCAATTGGGTTGTAATAGTATTTTAGGGTTTATTTTGTGCAATATTCCCCATTCAAAAACTTGTATCCCCCCTTCCATAATAATTGTTGTAATAACTTAGATTTATTTTACGTAATTTATCGCATTATATACATGTTTAGTAAAATTAGGGTTTGCATGATAAGACAAAAAACAAACAAATAGAATGACCTAACACAAGACAAACAAATTCATGTAAAATGAAAACACATTGCACACAAGCACTCCTTAGGGTTTCACCCACTTTGTTGCCTTAAAAATGGACATGGTATGCATGCAAAGTATCTTGGCAAAACAAAACAAAACAAAACAAAAGATCATAGTCCCTCGATGATGTTATCAAAAGGTTTCCTAAAACAAATGATCTTGGTCCCTCAAAATGCTAAAGATACTTGGCAACATTGCTATCATGGTCATACGATGACCCACGCCCGTCCCGTTTAACATACAAAGATAGGGTTGTTTACCAAAGAAAATGGTAAATCAACAATATCAAAGGAATAAAAGTGCATAGGAAAGACATTTGAGTATGGTAGATAACTCCTAGTTACTTGCTATCTTCTAAACAATCCTTGTTATTTTCGAAACAAACACACACACCTTTCAAAACATTTTCAGACACCTTTCAAAACTGAAATTCTGGCTACAGATACTCAATGTCACGTCCAATGTTATGACACCGTATCTGACTTACTATATGACAGTAAATACAAAAGCAGTAAATAACACAGTCAATTGTTTACCCAGTTCAGTGTGCAACAACACCTACTCTGGGGGCTACCAAGCCAGGGAGAGAATCCACTATAAGAGATGTTAATTCAGGAATAAACCAACCAGTTTATCTCCTTCACTTAAGACCTACCCAATGCAATTCTAATCTAAGTACAACTTAAACCTGAGTTCCTACTCACTCCCCCTCAATCACAGCAGTGATACATAAATCAATTTGACTTGAGAATTGATGAAGACACTCTTCAAAACACACACTTGATTAAGCTTCACAGCTTTTTAATCAAGTAACACAATCACTCGTGCTTCACAGCTTTGAGTGATGTACACAACTAACTTGACTCTGCTTCACAGCTTTAGTCAAGTAACATTCAAACACTCTTGCTTCAAAGCTTTGAGTGCTACACAACCCTTACAATTGAAACCTATTCCAAGACACTTATCACAATTATAATTGCTTGGAGCACAATAAACAAATCTATACAGATTACAAAATTGATCTTCTAATCAATCAGCAGGGATGCCTTGAAAAACCGCAGCTCTGTTGAATATATAGCAGCTGCAACTTCAGTTAGGGTTTCCAAAAACCTAGGGTTGATTCCGTTTGACCTAAAGACCAGGTCACAGTACTTTGTTGATCAGGTTAGGATTGAGCTAGGTTACTCCTCAGAAAACGCAGGATTCTGTTTAGAGGGGACTGAGTTATTTCCTGAAAAAACTTAGACTTATCCAATCCTGCAATCCTGTTAGTTCAGAACAGGATGTCATAACATCTGTTATGACATCTGAGAAAACCTGTCTACTGATTAGCAAAATGTGATCATTTTGCAAACATGCTCAGATACACACTTCTAAACATCAGTATTTGAATTACAATATTTTTCTGCACATGTACCTATTGAGTTAGTACAACCTGAACTAGAATGTTATGACATCAGTCATGACATTCACACATACACTTGGGATTTACCAAAAATGCAAGCCAATACCTAAACACCTACAAACTCCCCCTTTGGCAGATTTTTGGCTAAAGTCCCTAAACAATCAGAGATAGACAGATAGCAGCAGAAATAAGTGACAGCAGAAAAATATAGTGTTAAGTACTAATTAAGCAGTACCAAAAATATTCTCCCCCACTTTAGCCACAAATGGGCCAAAGATTACATGTTTATAAAGTTATACAGTTATCCAAGACAAAATAATGAGATCAGCAGCAGACAACAGCAGAACATACTTCCAAACTCCACCAGCAACACCACCAAGCAGCAATCATCCTTCAAGCACTGTCATCAGACTCAGAGAATTCAGGCTTCTTTCTTTTCTTGTGAGCAATGTCAGCATTTTTCTCTTTGTTTGATGTCTCAACATTCTTAGAGACATTTGGATTTGTTTCAGCATTTGAGTTTTCTTGGTTCAGAGGAACAGAAATGCCATGAACTGAGTGGTTCTCGTTCAGAATTCGGGAAACAATTTTTGCTATTGCTTGATTAACATAGGCTGTCCCTTCCCTATTTGCAATTTCAGGGGGAACTGAAGAGGAAGGATGAGATGGATTACCTGTATGTCTTGTTCTCAACTCTTTGGCCTTGGTGGGGTTAGTTCTATGAGAACAGATCTCCAGAACATCAGAGTCCAGACAGGAAGAGATTGTCCCAGAATCTTGATCAGAGGAAGAGGTTGAGATGGTCGTATTGGATGATGATGGCGTTTGAGACATTTTGTCAGTTTTGAAGGACCAACAGCAAATGAGAAGAAATTCCTGATTGATGAGAAGACGAGAGAGGAACAAGGCAAGGGAGTGCCTATTCAACTTCTTAAAAGAGTTGTAGGAAATGAGAAAATACAATTTTAAACCAATCAGAACAGGCATAAGTCCTTTGGTCTTTGTTTTAAGCAAAATTAATTGCTACAATTCCTCATGTTGGCAAATACCTAGCTTACCCCTTAAGTTTTCAAATTGGTTTGCATCCAAAGCCTTGGTAAAAATGTCAGCCAGCTGTAGCTCAGTGGCAACATGTTCCAATTTGATGGTCTTCTCTTCTACAAGGTCTCTGATAAAGTGATGTCGTATGTCAATATGTTTTGTCCTGCTATGCTGAATGGGATTCTTGGATATGTTGATTGTACTCAGATTGTCACAGTACAATGTCATAACATCTTGTGTGACATTATACTCAGTGAGCATCTGTTTCATCCATAACATTTGAGAGCAACTACTACCAGCTGCAATATATTCAGCTTCAGCGGTGGAAAGAGACACACAATTCTGTTTCTTGCTGAACCAGGAAACCAGATTACTTCCCAAAAAGAAACATCCTCCAGAGGTGCTTTTTCTATCATCAGCACTACCAGCCCAATCAGCATCACAGTAACCAGTCAGAGTCGGTTCACAGCCATGAGTATACAACAATCCATAGTTGTAAGTACCACTTACATACTTCAAAATTCTCTTCACTTGATTGATATGACTGACTTTGGGATCAGCTTGGTATCTAGCACAAACTCCAACTGCAAAGGCAATATCAGGTCTGCTGGCAGTTAAGTACAACAAGCTTCCTATCATGCTTCTGTACAGACTTTGATCCACCTTAACCCCACTTGAATCTTTGGAGAGCTTTAGATGAGTAGGAGCAGGAGTCCTTTTGTGACTTGCATTCTCCATACCAAACTTCTTTACAATATTCTTAGCATACTTGCTCTGAGATAAGAAGATTGAGTCCTCCATCTGTGAGACTTGTAGTCCAAGAAAATAAGTTAGTTCTCCCATGAGACTCATTTCAAATTCAGCCTGCATCTGGTCAGCAAAGTGTTTAACCATATGTTCTGACATTCCGCCAAACACTATGTCATCAACATATATTTGGGCAACCATCAACTTCCCTCCTTCAGTTTTGACAAATAGAGTTTTGTCCAAGCCTCCTTTTCTGTAGCCTTTGTCTGAGAGAAACTTTGTTAACCTGTCATACCATGCTCTAGGAGCTTGTTTCAGCCCATATAGAGCTTTTCTCAATTTGTAGACATGATCAGGATGGGTTGGATCCACAAAACCTTTAGGTTGTTCCACATAAGCTTCCTCATTTAAGTACCCATTTAGAAAGGCACTTTTCACATCCATCTGAAATAACTTGAACTTCAGAAGACAAGCAATTGACAACAAGAGTCTGATTGATTCCAACCTGGCTACAGGTGCAAAGGTTTCATCAAAGTCAACCCCTTCAACCTGGGTGTATCCTTGAGCAACAAGTCTCGCCTTATTTCTGGTGACAGCTCCTTCAGCATCTGACTTGTTCTTGAATATCCATTTTGTCCCAATGATGTTAGTTCCTTCAGGTCTAGGAACCAGTTCCCAAACTTCATGTTGCTTGAATTGGTTCAGTTCATCTTGCATTGCACCAATCCAATATTCATCAGTTAATGCTTCCTTGACATTTCTTGGTTCTATTTTGGACACAAAGCAAGAATTTGAGATGATTTCTCTAGATCTTGTGATGACTCCACTATTTGGATCTCCTATGATGAGCTCTTTTGGATGATCCTTCTGAATTCTGATGGAAGGAGTCTTGCTAGCTTCCTTTGATTCTGATTCTGTTGTGGTGGAGTTGGGTAGATCATCCTGTTGGGTTGAAGTCTCAAAGAATGTCTCAACAGTGCAAGGAACATCTGTTTCTTCATGATAGTCATCAATTATGACATTTATTGATTCCATCATGGTTTTGGTTCTGGAGTTGAATACTCTATAAGCTCTGCTGTTTGAGGAGTATCCTAGAAATATGCCTTCATCACTTTTGGAGTCCAGTTTTCTTCTCTGTTCACGATCAGACAGGATATAGCATTTGCTGCCAAACACATGGAAGTACTTCACAGTTGGTTTTCTTCCTTTCCAGAGTTCATATATGGTGGATGAGGTTCCCTTTCTCAAGGTGACCCTGTTATGAACATAGCAAGCTGTATTCATAGCTTCAGCCCAAAAATACATAGGAAGTATTTTGGCATGTAACATTGCTCTGGCAGATTCTTGTATGGTCCTGTTTTTTCTTTCCACAACTCCATTTTGGTGAGGTGTTATGGGAGAAGAAAACTCATGACTGATTCCTTCTGAAGCACAGAAGTCATCAAACTTGCTGTTTTCAAATTCCTTGCCATGATCACTTCTGATTCTGACAATACATCCTTCCTTCTCTCTTTGAATTCTTTTGCACAGTTCTCTAAAGACTTCAAATGCATCTGATTTTTCTCTAATGAAATTAATCCAGGTGAATCTGGAAAAATCATCCACAACCACATAGGCATATCTTTTACCACCAAGGCTCTCTACTTGCATTGGTCCCATCAGATCCATATGGAGGAGTTCTAGAACCTTAGTGGTAGTCAGATGTCTTGACTTTGGATGTGACATCCTCGTCTGCTTACCCACCTGACATTCACCACAAACTCTTTCTTCATCAATTAGCAGTTTTGGAATCCCTCTGACTGCCTCCAAGGAGATAATCCTCTTCATACCCCTTAGGTGAAGATGGCCAAGTTTTTGGTGCCACAGTTTCACCTCTTTTTCTTCTTTTGCAATGCAACACACAGATGAGAAATTAGTGTTCTCAGCCTCCCATAAGTAACAGTTGTCTTTGGATCTGACTCCTTTCATTACTATCTCTTGTTTGTCATTGATTACAAGGCATTCAGATTTTGAGAAATTGACCTTGAATCCTAGATCACACAGTTGACTGATACTAATGAGATTAGCGGTCAGTCCTTTCACCAGCAGTACTTCATTTAGACTTGGAACTCCAGGGCAGTTCAAATCACCAACTCCTTTGATTTCACCTTTAGCCCCATCTCCAAAGGTCACAAAACTGGTGGTGTGAGGCTTAACATTATTGAGGAGGTTCTTGATTCCAGTCATATGTCTGGAACATCCACTGTCAAAGTACCAGTCTTCCTTTGCAGAGACCCTCAGGGAAGTGTGAGCTATCAGTGCAGTAGCCTTTTTCTTCCATTGAGGAGCATGTGGTACCTTTTTAGACTTAGGTTTGACACCTGAATTCTGATTAGGGTATCCATGTAATCTGAAGCAGAAACGCTTTATGTGGCCATATCTACCACAATGATGACATTTCCATCTTTGGTACCTTTTCCTCATATGTTTCTGTTCCTGATGTCGAGAGTTGTGTTGAGACATCTGTTTTGACATTTGCCTGCCAGAACCAGATTTCGTTGCTTTCATAAATCCTAGACCAGATTTATTTCCCACATTTTGTCCAATCTGTAGGATCTCTTCCAATTTGTCAGTTCCATTTGTCAACATCTTGACAGATTTGGTCATTTGATTCAGTTGTGAGTTCAGCAATTGAACTTCTCCTTCTAGAAGACTTATAGTTTCAAGGTTTGCCCGTTTTTCAGCCTCCATCTTTATGATGAGTTTTGATTGTTTCTCATTCTGCACACAGACTTCAGTACTTCTGATACACAATTCCTTGTACGTTTCAGCCAGTTCTTCAAAAGTCACCTCTTCATCACTGATGTCACTTTCAGAGGTACAAACACCAGTTAAAGCAGTAACTCGTTTGGCAGTCTCCTCTTCAGAATTACTTTCTGAATCACAGTCAGACCAAGTAACAGTCATTCCTTTTTGTTTCTTAAGAAAGGTAGGACATTCAGCTCGAATATGCCCATATCCTTCACAACCATGGCATTGAATTCCTCTGCCTTGAACTCCCTTCTCATCTGACCTTGGTCTTCTGCTGGAACTGTCAATGTCATAGGAAATGTTATGAACATTAGACCTTGACTTTGGATCTATTCTTTTGATGAGTTTGTTGAACTGTCTTCCTAGCATGGCTATAGCTTCTGAAATGTTTTCTTCAACATCAGTGTTGGACATAAGTGCTATGCTCTTGTTCTTTTTGACATCATCATTAGTGATTCCCATCTCAAAAGTCTGAAGAGACCCAATAAGTTCATCCACTTTCAACTTGCTAATGTCCTGGGCTTCCTCTATGGCAGTCACCTTCATTGCAAATCTTTTAGGCAAGGATCTGAGAATCTTCCTCACCAGTTTTTCTTCTGACATTTTTTCTCCCAGTGCTCCTGAGGTGTTGGCAATCTCCAAGATGTTCATGTGAAACTCATGAATGGTTTCATCTTCCATCATTTTTAGATTCTCAAACTTAGTGGTCAACATCTGAAGCCTTGACATTTTTACTTTGGAAGTTCCCTCATGAGTAGTTTTGAGAGTGTCCCAAACTTCCTTGGCCAGTTCATATTGATGAACTAATCTGAAAATATTTCTATCAATTCCATTGAACAAGGCATTTAGAGCTTTGGAATTTCCCAGGGCTAGCTCATCTTCTTCTTTACTCCAATCTTCCTCAGGCTTCAGACTGATTGTCCCATCTTCCTCAGTTATGGTGGGATGAATCCATCCTTTGTCAGCAGCTCTCCAAGCCTTTTTGTCCAGAGATTTTAGGAAGGCAATCATACGAGGTTTCCAGTAGTCATAATTAGTTCCATCCAGAATGGGTGGTCTATTTCCAAAAACTCCTTCTTTGTCCATAGTGCCAGAAAGTGATATCCCTAGATCTCACCCAGTAATACAGGCAGGGTGCCTGCTCTGATACCAATTGAAATTCTGGCTACAGATACTCAATGTCACGTCCAATGTTATGACACCGTATCTGACTTACTATATGACAGTAAATACAAAAGCAGTAAATAACACAGTCAATTGTTTACCCAGTTTAGTGTGCAACAACACCTACTCTGGGGGCTACCAAGCCAGGGAGAGAATCCACTATAAGAGATGTTAATTCAGGAATAAACCAACCAGTTTATCTCCTTCACTTAAGACCTACCCAATGCAATTCTAATCTAAGTACAACTTAAACCTGAGTTCCTACTCACTCCCCCTCAATCACAGCAGTGATACATAAATCAATTTGACTTGAGAATTGATGAAGACACTCTTCAAAACACACACTTGATTAAGCTTCACAGCTTTTTAATCAAGTAACACAATCACTCGTGCTTCACAGCTTTGAGTGATGTACACAACTAACTTGACTCTGCTTCACAGCTTTAGTCAAGTAACATTCAAACACTCTTGCTTCAAAGCTTTGAGTGCTACACAACCCTTACAATTGAAACCTATTCCAAGACACTTATCACAATGATAATTGCTTGGAGCACAATAAACAAATCTATACAGATTACAAAATTGATCTTCTAATCAATCAGCAGGGATGCCTTGAAAAACCGCAGCTCTGTTGAATATATAGCAGCTGCAACTTCAGTTAGGGTTTCCAAAAACCTAGGGTTGATTCCGTTTGACCTAAAGACCAGGTCACAGTACTTTGTTGATCAGGTTAGGATTGAGCTAGGTTACTCCTCAGAAAACGCAGGATTCTGTTTAGAGGGGACTGAGTTATTTCCTGAAAAAACTCAGACTTATCCAATCCTGCAATCCTGTTAGTTCAGAACAGGATGTCATAACATCTGTTATGACATCTGAGAAAACCTGTCTACTGATTAGCAAAATGTGATCATTTTGCAAACATGCTCAGATACACACTTCTAAACATCAGTATTTGAATTACAATATTTTTCTGCACATGTACCTATTGAGTTAGTACAACCTGAACTAGAATGTTATGACATCAGTCATGACATTCACACATACACTTGGGATTTACCAAAAATGCAAGCCAATACCTAAACACCTACAAAAACATTTTCAGACAACTTTCAAAACATTGAAACATTTTTTCAAAAGACAAACATCTTTGTATACATTCTTACGAACGAGAATCATTACAAAGATTGCCTAAACGATGGCCTCTTTTCAAAATACTTTCAAAACCACACAAAGCACCATTTCAAACAATTGCAAAAGCAAAGCAAGTGATCTAAGCAAGTAACTAAGAGCCCATGGAAAACTATGGATGAAAAGGGTGCTAGCACCATCCCTTTTCATAATCTACCCCCTGAACTCAAGAAAACATCTCAAAGGTATTTCCTGTGCTTTTTTTACCTTTCCTTTTGGATAAAATAAAAGTCGGTGGAAACTCTTGCTAAACCGAAACATTTGCGACAAAACGCAAAACCTCAAGTCAGTTCTCCCACCGTATCACAGAACTGGCGACTCTGCTGGGGAAAAATTCTAAAAGTGGGGTTACCTTAGGGTTTAGATCAACTTTATTTGCTTACCATGTTTGCCTTGTTTGCTTTACATATTGGTTCTATTGTTTGGGTTTGAATCCTCTACCCGGATTTGGGAAACATTCATAGGTAAATAGCAATATGTTGTGGAAACTATGTGGGGTATACCGACACGGTCTAAGCAATAACTATGTTAGTGCAACATATTTGTGGGTACCGGTAGCCTTTGAGTCAATCAAAGAGAATACAGGGCCGTTGAGTGATGTCATGAAGCACTAACAAACTTCTAGAACCTTTACTTGACCAACTTGGCCTTTTAGGATGTAGTGAGATGACCGGCTTTGGTGCAGTCCGAAGTTGGTAGATACTCGATACTACACTCATTGAGGGTTGGTTCCTTGGAATATTTCGGTCGCCAGTAAAGAGGCTGAATTGAAATAATGAACAAGGAAACAATCCAGTGATATTGAGCTCCTTAGAACCCGGTTACTATTTCTAGGACAGGTTGAACCACCTAAACTTCAAGAGGGTACTTACCTATGAAACCCCATGCAAGCCTAAACTAGGAACTTGTGTGATTTGATTGTACATATATACTTATGCATAACATCATGGACATCATGAAGCATCATATGCATCCACTAACCATTTCAAGGATTTTGGAAATTCATCTTTGTTCCTGTTTTGCAGGTTATGGATTCACTTCGCAGGAAAACTATCCAAGTCAACCTTGTAATAATTCCTCCACAACTCAAGGAGCTAGCTTCAAGGATTCATGAGAATTTTCCGTTCACCGAGAGACATGGTCGCCTTATCAACTTAGTCACTTCCAACACAGAGGAAGACATGATGAATGTTCTTTTCCAGTTCTTTGACCCTTTGCATCACTGCTTCACATTTCCTGACTACCAGCTTGTGCCCACTTTGGAGGAATTTTCTCAACTCTTGAAGATTCTGATTCTCAATCAACTACCCTTCAACGGTACAGAAAGAGATCCCACTTGCACTCATCTGAGGTCACAACCTATTGGGAGACTAGAAGTGGTGTCAAAGGCTTCTTGGCAAAGTTCTTGTTTGAGAAGGCCCAAAGCTACTGGAATTCCTTGGACTTACAAGCTTTTGAGGAGATTGTAGCTCTTCTCATCTATGGGATGGTCTTGTTCCCTAATCCTGATCAACTCATAGATGTGAGTGCTATCAAAATCTTCATGGCTCGCAACCCGGTGCCTACATTTCTTGGAGATATCTTGCACTCTTTTCACACCCGTACAATGAGGAAAAGAGGTGTTCTCATGTGTTGCACTCCTCTACTGGCAAGATGGTTTATTTCTCATCTTCCCCAACCAGTCTTGAAGAATGAGCAAGGTTTGAGGTGGTCACAACGATTGATGACTCTTACACATTCAGATATCCATTGGTGTTCTCGATCCAAAGAGAATGTTATTATCGTCGACCGTTGTGGGGAGTTCCCTAATGTCCCTCTACTTGGCATTAGGGGAGGCATCACCTACAACCCTTGCTTAGCTCTAAGACAGTTTGGTTATGCCCGAAGGGATGGCCCACTTGACATGCTGATTCCATACTTGGTTTTTGACTTCGACAACGATGATCAAGGACTTCGGCAAAGGTTCATCCGAGCTTGAAGGATGCCAAATAAGGTAGACAGTAAGACCTTGGGACACAAGAATTCCATCCCTCTTGAGCCTTACCTCAAGTGGGTACGAACCCGCGCCCAAAGTCTTATGATGCCTTACCCCTCTATTCTCCCAGTGATTATAGAGCCTATTAAGGAAGGAGAGGTTCCATACACCCTCCTACATCCTGACATGCCAACATCACTCGAAGATTTACAAAGGAGTTGGATACAGCTCAAGGGAGAACGCGATACTTTTGAAGCCCAATTCTACGCAAGCGAGAAGAAGGTTTTAGAACTCACTCGGTTAATTCACGAAGAGCAGACTCTCAACACCTACATTGCACCAAAGAGGATGCGCAACGTCTTTTTATCTTAGAATTTTGTACTATTTTGCCCTAGGGGCATTGATGTAAACAAATTCTATTTTATTAATATAACGTTTGTTCCTTTTTATTTAACACAAATTTGAATTTTCAAATCCTTGAAAGCATTACATGAATACATATCATTCATCATATGCATAAACAGGTCTTTGCTAGTAGTTTCCTCATCTCTCTGCTATTTATTTCAACAAGATGGATATTGAACAAACGGTTAAAGACTTGCAAGCTCAGAATTCACAATTTCAATAACTACTCTTGACTTTGGCCAAGGGGCAGGAGGAGCTCAAGACTCTGCTAGAGAAAGAAAAAGAGAAAAATAAGAAGAAGCGAGCTGGTGTGGTTATCATGGGCAGAAGGTTTGAAGGACAAGCCAGACGAACCTTGGAATTTCCATCAACCTCTGAGGAAGGGGAGAGAAAAGGTAAAGAGATTGCAGTGCCTTCAGATTCTGAGGCTGAAGAAGAGGAAGAAGAGGATTACTCTGAACAACAATACCCTCCGGTCAATGACAAATATAAAAACTTGGAAGAGCGTCTAGCTGCTATGGAGATATAAAGAGTACTGGGGCTGGACTTTGAGGAGTTAGGGCTGGTGTCTGGAATAGTAATCCCTCCTAAGTTTAAGGTGCCTTTATTTTCTAAGTATGACGGGGTGTCTTGTCCCAAGATGCACCTCCGCTCATATGTTAGGAAGATGCAGCCACACTCTGCAGAGAAAGACTTGTGGGTTCACTTTTTTCAAGACATTTTATCGGGGACACAACTTGATTGGTTCTACCAGTTGGAGAGAGGAGATGTCCATAATTGGGAATACTTGGCAGCTTCCTTCTATAAATAGTATCAATACAACGCCGACTTGGCACCAACCCGTACTCAACTCCAGAGTATGGCTATGGTGTCCAATGAGGGCTCCAAAGACTACGCCCAAAAATGGAGGGATTTAGCCGGAAGGGTGCAACCACCTTTATCTGAAAGAGAGCTAGTGGAAATGTTCTTGGGAACTCTGTCAGGTCCTTTCTTTAATAACCTGATTGGAAGTTCCTCTACAGGTTTCACTGAGTTGATTCTAACTGGCGAGAGGGTTGAAGTCGGTATTAGGAGCGGGAAAATTCAGAAAGATGCGTCTACCTCTGCTACTGTAAAAAAGACCTTCACCAGAAAGAAGGAAGTGTCTGTTGTCTATGCACAGAGGAATCAGGGAAGAACTGAACAACGACTAACATTGGGGGCCGTTATGATTTAAAAGTCCGCATCAGACCAGCCAAGAAATAACCAGCCGAGAAACGATCAGCCGAGAAATAACCAACAAAGGGTGGAAAGGCCTGTAAGGCAATTCACCAAGATAAACATGACTCCTGCTCAAGTCCTACCACATCTCCTGAAGTTGAATCTTGCCATGCTAAAAGAGGCCCCTAAAAATCCCAATACTGCATCTCCCCACTACCATCTGAATGCCAGGTGCGCTTACCATTCAGAAAGTCCAGGGCACGACACCAACAACTGTTGGGATCTGAAGAACAAGATTCAAGATCTGATTGACACAAAGGAAGTTGAATTTGAAGCTCCTGAAAAACCGAATGTTATCTCCGCTCCAATTCCTAGGCATGGACACAATGCTAGTACTGTGGAAGAAGATCTGTTTGTTTCTACTGTGGATGAACTGTTAACTCCTCTCCTAACCATCAAGTTGAATTTGTTGAAAGCTGGGGTGTTCCCAGGTTGTGACCAAGATTTCCATACTTGCCTGTCCTCATCATCTGACTGTCCTCTGCTGAAGAAAGGTATCCAATAACTGATTGATAACCAGAAAATTTTGTTTGAGAAAGCTCCTATTTCACCCATTCCGATTCCAGAAGTTTCAATAATAACCATATACGCCAATCCTTCCAGGGTTCCTAAAAAACCCGTTAGGATTACATCCTCTCCTATGACTACTCCGTTGAAGATAACAATGCCCGGGCCTGCCCCATACAAATCAGATAAAATGGTACCATGGAACTATGGTGGAGAAATCTACTACCATGGTGTAAAACAGATTGAACAGACTGCCGATGAAGAGAGTTCTGAAAAAGACATCCCTGCTGCTGTGCTCTGAGGCGCATGCTAAAGCTTTGGTCAAGTTTCTGAAGATAGCGCATGTACCGCAAGATACATCCGCAGATCAATTCCAAGAATGTGTGGCCAGTATGACATCCGACAATGACCTGGGTTTCTCCGATGCCGACTTGACCTCCAAGGGGAGAAAACATAACGATGCACTACATGTCTCAGTGGAGTGTATGGGAACCACCCTAGCCCATGTTTTGGTTGATACTAGATCGTCTTTAAACGTCTTGCCAAAGAAAGCCCTGGATAGATTGGATTGTGAGGGGTTGACTTTAAAACCTAGCAACATCATTGTGAGAGCATTTGACGACTCTAAAAGGATGGTCCATGGGGAGGTGGACATCCTGATCAAGGTGGGTACCCAGACGTTCAATTAAACATTGTACGTGATGGACATCCGTCCTTCTTACTCTTTCCTATTGGGACGTCCTTGGATTCACAATGCCGGTGCTGTCACCTCGACTTTGCATCAGATGCTGAAGTACCCCGTCCAAGGGAAAATCATAACTGTCCATGGTGAAGAGGAATACATGATTAGTCATCTGAATTCTTTTCGATATGTAGAATTGGATGGCGAATTCATTGAGACCCCTTTCCAACATTTTGAAGAGGTTTCTCAGGAAATAGCAGCAACCAAAGCAGTATCTTCAACTCCAATGATCACAAGACCTGTACCGCGGATGTCTTCTCTAAAAGATGCAAGGGTAGTAGTGGAAGAAGGCGGATCCATTATCTGGGGTCAGCTTCCAGACTTTCCTTTCAAATCAGACAAATTTGGCTTGGGATTTACCTCGACTGCTTAGAAAGTTGTTCTCCACGCCCGTGCCGGAGGGCTACATGTGAAGATCAGCCGCCAAGGGGTTAATGCACTAGAGGACAGTGAAGAATATGGCAGCCTGGAAGACTGGATTTTTCCTACTGTTGGCGGAGGACTGAGCAACTGGGAAGCAAAAGACTTTATTCCGATTACTTTCATACCGCAGTAATTTATCTTTTCCATTTCTGTTGGATCTGTAATAATTCACAAGCAATTCGTACTTTTTCAACCTTGTGTCTTACCTGAGGCACATAGGTCCATTTGTAAGGGTTCTTATTTCATTTTCATATGTCATTTTAATGAATCATGGACGCTTTTCACATATAAACCTTTTGTGCTCATTGTTCTTCTTTTACATTTTGTTGTTTTAAGATGGCTATGCCCTTACACACACCCACACTCACAAATGCAGGTACCCTTCCACTCTGGAACCCATGGGTAACGATACTGCTAAAGCCTTCAGTGACTCTGAAGATCTGATCTACCAAGCCGAATACGAAGGTGAGGAAGATTGTGAGGTTCCATGGGAATTGGCCAGACTTCTACAATAAAAGGAAAGAGCTATTCTGCCTCATGAGGAGCAGTTAGACACAATCAACTTGGGCACTGAGGAAGACAGAAAGGAAATCAGAGTGGGTGCCAGCCTAGAGCCGAGTGTCAAGGAGCGCCTAATTCAGTTGTTGCATGAATATGTTGAGATCTTTGCCTGGTCGTACGAAGACATGCCGGGACTCGATAAAGACATTGTGGTACATCGTCTACCCACAAGAGAAGACTGTCCACCAGTGAAACAGAAAGTTCGCCGCATGAGACCTGACATGTCAGAGAAGATCAAAGCAGCAGTTATTAAATAGTTCAATGCTGGATTTCTTGCTGTTACTTCCTATCCAAAATGGGTTGCTAACATTGCGCCCGTGCCTAAGAAGGACGGCAAAGTGAGAATGTGCTGGATTATAGAGACTTAAACAGGGTCAGCCCTAAAGATGATTTTCCACTTCCGCACATTGACATCCTGGTTGACAATACAACTTAGCACAAAGTATTTTCTTTCATGGACGGATTCTCAGGCTATAACCAGATCAAAATGGCACCTGAGGACATGGAGAAAACTACAATTGTTACACAGTGGGGTACGTTCTGCTACAAAGTGATGCCATTCGGACTGAAGAATGCCGGGGCAACCTATCAATGCGCCATGGTAGCTTTGTTTCATGATATGATACATCATGAGATAGAGGTTGTTGTACCCCAAAATTTTCCCTCTAATTTTATCAAGATTCCCCCTCACAAGACTCTTTGAACTCAAGACCAAGATATGGTTTGCTCTGCTCAAGACATCTCCTTGCACTATTGACCTAAAATTAGGGTTTGAGTTTGCACAAGGAATTTTGAACTTCTAATGCCCCATGTGACTTTCATACTTCATGTTGGACTTATAAGATTGCTCATACCAAGTTTCAAGCCTTGAATCAAATTTTTGCCCAATCAATTGGACAATTGACCTAGAAATCAACTTTATTGGGGAAAAAGTCAATTGTGGCCAATTTACAGTCAAACCTCATAATTTTTGATCCACATCAACATTATAGACTCATATGAACCATTTGATCAAGCTTGGACCACAACTCCTCAAGAAATTTGATCAGATCACCAAAAGGGCAAAATGGTCATTTTTAAGGTTTTGACTGCTGAAGGGCAATTTCTGATTTTTCACCTAGCCAATGGCAAATTGGGTTCAAGCACGGATTCAAGGACTCAATGGCATCATCTTGACCTAATCACAAGGTTCAAAAGATCTTAAAAGCATTGGATTGACAGATGAATTTTCCAGTCAACTGATCAAAAATTAACTATACACTGAAAAGTCAAACTTTGACTTTTTGGTCAAAATCAAGTGCCAAGGGTCATTTTTCATCAAGATGTGTCAAAGAATGAAACTTGTTCATCAAGAAACTAAATTTTTCAAATTAGGGTTTAAGATTTAAAAATTTCATAACTTAGAAGTTTTCTAAGTTATGAAATTTTCTTATTTTTTCCCAATTTGCCCAACATTTTCACCATGATTCAATTGGATTCAAACAAAACTTCCAACATGAAAGTTGTAGTCCTCTACAAAATCTACAACTTTTAATCACAAAATTTTCCCAAAAGATGCTTGGATCTCAAGTTATGATTTTGTGAATAAGGGTCCATGAAACTTTTAACTTAGTGAAATTTTGCCCCAGTTTAGGCAGGATTTTGACCTATCTTCATGGCAATTTTTCACCTAGTTTCAATTGGAATATTAAAATTCATTTCAAAAATAGATTGTATAGCATGTTACAACCTTTCCAAAATGTCCAAGAACTCTCCAAAATCATTTGTGGTTAGGGAGAATCGAAGGTTGGAATTTGGAAAAATGTCACTTTGATCCATGGCATTTTTCATGTTGCTACAAGTTGCAATTTCTGTCCAACCTTTATTGTACTTGTTTACAGGTCCTTAAACCCTTCTACACTCAAAAATTGAATTCAAACACAATGGATTAAGACATTGTTCTGAGCTTTAGAAGATTACATAATGGATTAATCAATTTTTGGCAAAAAGGCAACAATGTTATTTTTATAAAGCACAACTTTTGCAAATTTGTTTCTCTTGAGCATTGCACCAAGTCTTTTTCAGCAAACAACATCCACAAATATCAGGGAAAGTACACCAACTATGTGCATTCTCGGAGCTAGCCTGTACAGGCCTGGCCTTGGTCACTTCTCATCTTTTCTTCAAAAGCAAGTCAACTTGCAAAATCACTACAACTCTTGTATCTGATATAACCAAGTGTTGAAGACATTTCAAATAAGTTTTTCACAATACCCTAAGCCAGAAACACGAGTTTACAAGTCCTCAAACCCTCCAAAGCACAAAAATCACATTTTCTTGCAAAACAGGGCAGGTTCTGCATTTTGATATCCAAATCACAAACCACTCGTGCGTTTTGCTTGCAACCAGTTCCAACACACTCCATATAACCTACCTAAACTATCCCAACCATTCCCAAGTCACTGTAACTCCATTTACACACTTCACCATTTCTGAATTTTGAGTTTGCAGGATGAGTTCTATAGAGAGATTCAAGCAAGTTCAAAGCTAGCTAATCATTGGGAAAGCTCAAAGGAACTTCAAACAAGCTCACAAGCATCTTAGGCCTCACTGAAAACCCCTGCATTGCCATACTCGAGCTTGACTGAAACAGGTAAAGTTCAAACTTCTATCTCTCTATTTAGGAAACATTAGGCTTAGGTTTGTGAATAAAAAATGTAGTACTCATTTCCCTTGAGCTGTACATATGCATAAAATTCATTTAAGTTAACTGAGCTGGGAGAATTTGAATGATGAACTTTCTGAAAAAACTAGGTTAGAAATTAGGGCCAGAGAAATTCTCTCTGGTCTTTGAGAGTTAGATTAAGTTTTTTACATGGTTGGAATCGTCTGATCATGCTCTATAACTTTCATGTTGCAAGTTTTTATTTTTAAGCACAAATGCAGGATTTCCAGTTTTGAATACAAGGCATGCGTTTTTCTTGTCACAAGGTCAGGGAAAAAGGCCATTTGGGCTGGGCTTGGCTTGGCATGACTGTTTGCACCCCTTAGCTTGTCGTTTACACCCCCTTCGCCCATTTGATTTTATTTTGTATATTTTTCTATTTCTTTTTCACTTCTGACTTTTATTTATTTTTCTAAATACAAAAAATCCCTAAAAATATTTTCTTAAATTTTCACATTTTATTTTATTATTTTTATTATTATTTTTAGCATAAGAATAGTTATTTAATAATGATATACTTTTATTTTCTTAGAATGAATTCATAAATAATACCAAAATATTATATTTTTTTATTATTATTATTTATACATGAAAAATAATATTATCACACATATTTTATTTTTAACATTTTTTGTATATATTTTATTTTATTCTTTTGTACATAAATGAATAGATAATATAATATGATATTTTCTTAAAACAAAATTAGGGTTTCTACCCTTTCAAAAATAATCATGTTTTTATTTTTGATACATTAATTAATTTATTTTTGCATACATAAAAATAATACAAAAAAACCTTTTGGCATATTTATGATTAATTGCATATTTAAATAATTGCCCATTTATTTATTTGTACAAAATAGTTCACTTTGGTTGTAATATTTGAATTAGGGTTTTAATTTCTTGCAAATACCCCATATTTAAACTTGTATCCCCCTCCCCATAATCATGTTTTAATAGTATTAGATTTACTTTTACGCTTTTATTGCTTTCAAATATGCCATGATAGAAAGATTAGGGTTTGTATGCGAAAATCCAAAATCAAACAAATAGCTTGACTAATACAAGACAAAAAATACATGAAAATGACAACACAATGCACACAAGCACCCCTAGGGTTTCATTCACTTGTTGCCTTTAAAATGGCCATGGTGTGCATGTTGAGTATCTTGGCAAAACAAAACAAAAAGATCATAGTCCCTCGATGACGCTATCTTGGTTTCCTATACAAAAATGATCTAGTCCCTCAAAAACTTGCTAAGATACTTGGCACAATTGCTATCATGGTCATACGATGACCCACACCTGTCCCATTTAACATCCAAACACAAGGTTGTTTACCAAATACAATGGTAAAACAACAATGTAAAAGGGTTAAAAATGTGTAGGAAAGACTTTTGAGTAAGTAGGCTAGATGCTCCTAGTTACTTGATCAAAACTTGCAAACATCCTTGCTATTTTCAAACTATCACACAATTTCAAAACATTTCCCAAAACAAACTTTCAAACATTGAAACATCTTTTCAAAAAACAAACACCTTTGTAAAACATTCAAACAAGAATTGTTACAAAGGTTGCCTAGACAAAGGCCTCTTTTCAAAATATTTTCTAAACTACACACAAAAGCACCATTTCAAACAATTGAAAAGCAAAAGCAATTGATCTAAACAAGTAACTAAGAGCCCATGGAAAACCATGGATGAAAAGGGTGCTAGAACCTTCCCTTTTCATAATCTACCCCCCGAACCCAAGAAAACATCTCAAAGGTCTTTCTTGTGCTTTTTGACCTTTCCTTTGGATAAAATAAAAAGTCGGTGGCGACTCTTGCTAAACCGAAACATTTGCGAACACAAACGCAAAACCTCAAGTCAGTTCTCCCACCGTATCATAGAGGTTTACGTAGATGACATGATAGCCCGATCACAAACTGAAGAAGAACACCTCAATCACTTGCAAAAGCTGTTTGTCAAGTTGAAGGAGTACAAGCTAAGATTAAACCCTAACAAGTGCATGTTCGGAGTCCGGTCCGGTAAACTCTTGGGTTTCATTGTCAGCAACAAAGACATCGAGGTTGATCCTGCCAAAGTCAAAGCTATACAAGAAATTCTTGCTCCTCGCACTGAGAAGGAGGTCAGAGGTTTCTTGGGACGCCTAAACTACATTGCTAGGTTCATTTCTCACCTAACATCTACTTATGAACCAATCTTCAAGCTGTTGAAGAAAGATCAGGTAGTTATATGGAATGATGACTGTAAAGTTGCTTTCGATAAAATCAAGGAGTATCTACAAGAGCCTCCTGTCTTGATGCCTCCCTTTGAAGGAAGACCGCTAATCATGTATCTGACCGTTTTGGATAACTCAATTGGGTGCGTATTGGGGCAGCATGATGAGTCTGGCCGAAAAGAGCACGCCATTTATTACCTTAGCAAAAAGTTTACCGACTGTGAAACCATATATTCATTGCTCGAGAAAACTTGTTGCGCTTTGGTATGGGCTGCTCGCCGACTAAGGCAATATATGTTGACTCATACCACTTTGTTGATATCTAAGATGGATCCGATAAGGTACATCTTTGAGAAGCCTGCTTTGTCTGGAAGGATAGCTAGATGGCAGATGATCCTAACAGAGTATGATATACAGTACACAACCCAAAAATCTATAAAGGGCAGTGTACTAGCCGATCATCTGGCTCATCATGCTGAAGAAGATTATCAATCCATGAAGTTTGACTTCCCTGACGAAGACATCATGACATTGGACAACATTGAAGACTTCAGACCATATGACGGACTTGAACAAGGATCCCGATGGACCCTGTACTTTGATGGGGCCTCCAATGCACTTGGTAACGGTATCAGTGCTGTGCTTATATCTCCGGAAGGATGCCATACTCCTTTCACCGCCAGACTTTGTTTCAACTGTACGAACAACATGGCAGAGTACAAAGCTTGCATCTTTGGTCTCAAGGCTGCCATAGACTTGGGAATCAAATCTTTAATTGTGTTTGGGGACTCAGCTTTGGTCATTAGTCAGATCAAGGGAGAGTGGGACACTAAGCATCCAAACCTCATCCCTTACAAAGAACATGTCTTGACATTGTTACCACATTTCGAGCAGATTACCTTCGAGCACTTCCCGCGAGAAGAAAATCAGCTAGCATATGCTCTAGCTACAATGTCATCCATGTTTAAACTTAACTGGGATAATGAGGCTCCCCAGATCACCATTGAATGGATGGACGAACCAGCACACTATCACGAGATTAATACTGAAAGAGTAGTGGACCGACCTTGGTTCCATGAAGTCAAAAGGTATCTCGAGGCTCAGGAATATCCTGAAGGAGCTTCAGTCAATGACAAAAAGTTCTTAAGGAGATTCTCGACTAAGTTCTTCCTAAGTAATGGCATCCTGTACAAACGCAATCATGATTATATTCTCCTCCGTTGTGTGGACAAGATTGAAGCTGAAAGAATTATGGCTGAATTGCATGAAGGCACCTTCGACACTCACTCTAGCGGGCAAACGATGGCTAAGAAGATTCTACAGGCAGGCTATCACTGGTCTACCATGGAAGCTGACTGCTATCAACATTCCCGTACCTGTCATAAATGTCAAATCTTTGCAGACAAGGTACACGTGCCCGCGATTCCTCTAAATGTCTTAACAGCTCCTTGGCCATTCGCTATGTGGGGAATCGACATGATTGGAGAGATCAAGCCTACAACCTCCAATGAACACCACTTCATTCTTGTGGCCATTGATTACTTTACACAATGGGTCAAAGCAACTTCCTTTGCATCTGTGACAAAGAATGTGGTTGCCTGCTTCATCAAGCAGAATCGTATTTTCCGGTACGGTATCCCCGAAAGGATCATCATCGACAATGGTACAAACCTTAACAATACTATAATCTCCGCCTTGTGCGAGCAGTTCAAAATTCAACATCACAATTCATCTCCCTATCGGCCGAAGATGAATGGTGCAGTCGAAGCTGCAAACAAAAACATCAAAAAGATCATACAGAAAATGACAGTCACCTATAAAGACTAGCATGAGATGATACCATTTGCTCTCCACGGGTACCGTACCACGCCTCGTACATCAACTGGGGCAACACCCTATTCTTTAGTTTATGGCATGGAATTTGTTTTACCTATTGAGGTTCAGATCCCTTCTTTGAGAATCATGAAGGATGCAGGTTTGAGTGAAGACGATTGGATCCAAACCCGACTTGATCAGTTGGACTTAATTGACGAAAAGAGACTTACTGCTGTTTACCATGGTCAGACGTATCAAAAGCAGATGATCAAGGCTTTCAACAAGAAAGTCAGACGCCAGATATATCAAGTCGGAGATCTAGTGATCAAGCACATCATCTTGCCACAAAGTGATCCCAGGGGCAAATGGACTCCTACCTATGAAGGACGATTTGTAATCAAGAACATCTTTTCTAGTGGGGAAATGATCTTAACCACCATGGCGGTGATGACCTGCCGCACCCTGCGAACACAGACATAGTCAAAAGATACTACGAATAAAAGACCCGCTAGGTTGACACACCTAGGCTAAACAAGGGAATCCCGGTGAATCGAAAACCCGAAAGGGCGGTTCAGGCAAAAATTAGGGATAAATAAAAAAAATCTGTACACCCGGCAAGTTGAAAACCCAAAAGGGCAACTTGGGCAAAAAAGGGTTTCCCGGTGGATCCAAAACCCGAAAGGGAGGTCCAGGCAAAAGTTAGAGAATTAAAGCGTATGACTATGTCTCGTCGGATCACTTTAAGGACAATCTCTTTGCGGACAAACTCTAGAGCTTCTGATCAATCCAATCATCTTCGAACGAAGCAACAAATGGACAAGATATTCGGACTTACGAAGGCTATATCAGAATGGGAACCCCATGGGATTTTTTTACACATAGCTATCTTTCTTTGTATAAATTTTTTCTCATTTTTTATGACTCCATCCTCTTACTAGGGTGCCTGTCTCATTTGTACAAAAATAATTATTCAAAGTAAATACAAAGATACCTCTTTAAAGTGCAGAAAAACATTTGTCTTTTTCTTTTTACACTTTTGTTTTATTTGCAAAAACGTCCAATGATTCATTGATGAACATATGCATTTGAACATAATTACTGTTTACAAATAAACGGGAATGAAAAAGAATAATTACTGACAGATTGAAAGGATAGGAAAACGCCTTTAGGCTATTCCATGAGAAATACCTACAGTACATCAACTAGATCCCCATTAGAGTTAAAACTTCAAACTCCCAATCCCCAGTGGAGCCAAAATTTCCAACTATCAATCCCCAACGGAAACCGTCCAGTTTCTACAAATTTCCCAACAAGTTATCTTAAAGTCTGAGAATCAACCAGATAACAGTTAAATTTTACTCCCCAACCTAGGTTGATTCCCCAATAGAGTGGCATACAACCCAAACTCCTGAACCTACTCCTCAGCCGTAAGCTTTCTTCCCCACAGAGTTTTTATTTTTCGACAGAATGAAGATTCTCATTCTTGATTCCCCAGTGAAGTCGCCAAAGTTTTCATTGCTCTCCAACAGAATGAAGATTCTCATTCTTAATGCCCCTCAGAAGTCATCCGAGTTTTCTTTATTTCTCAGTAGAACAAGGATTCCCTTTGTGTAATCCCCAGTAGACGTCAGCAAAGTTCTCTGGATTCCCCAAGTAGATGTTCTCAAGCAGCACATAGAATTACTCTCACAACAGAATTTTTGTCAAATACTCTGACTTCAAGACATGAAGGATCCCTATATGCCCAGAGAAGTCAAGGATTTTTAATCCCCAACGGTCGCCAAGGATCTCTCATCCTCAGCGATCAAGGATTTATTTTCCCCGGCAGCAGTCAAGGAGTTATTATCCCCAGCCGACAAAGATTTCTTATCCTCAGCAATCAAGGATTTATTCTCCTCAGCAATACATCAAATCAGCTTACATGCGCATACATTACATCCATATATCATAAACATTTATAAAGCACATTTATTGCATCATACATTTCATGCAACATAACTTTGTGTTTCAGCTAACCTTTTACCCTGTTCAGGATAAGATTAACAGCTACCATTAACAATGTTTAAAGATTTCAGATACAATACATATACGCTCCAAACAAGGATGCCATTCTGATACTCATTCAGAATTCAACTATCAAGATACAGTACAGATACACTCTAGACACAGAAGTCATTTAATTATTCAGTTTCTAGTTCAGATACACTCCAGACATGGAAGTCATTATGCTACTCATGCAAATCTCAACCCTCAAGATACAGTTTAGATACGCTCCAGATACAGATGCCGTCCTGATACTTATTCAGATTCAGCTTTCAAATTCAAATTCAGATACACTCCAGACACAAGTCATTCTGATACTTATTCATATCCCAGTCCAGATACGCCCCAGACACGGTTGCCATCCTATCACTTATTCTGATTTCCCCCAGCCTAGATACGCTCCAGATACGGATGCCTTTCTGTCGCTTATTCAGATTTCAGATTCAGATACAATACAGATACACTCCAAACACAGAAGTCATTCTTTTATTCATTCAGATTCAAGTATAGTTACAACTCGGATATGCTCCAGACATGGCTTCTATTCCTTTGCTCATACATATTCACTCTCCAGATACAGTTCAGATACGTTCCAGATACGAATACCATTCTGATGCTCATTCTTATGATTTACAACATACATTCTTGAATGGCATCTCTTGAAGTAGTGAAAAACACAAGAAGGGGGGGTTGAATTGTAAAACTGAAAATCAATGCAATGAACAAGATATTTTTATCCTGGTTCGTTTGATCTCAAACTACTCCAGTCCACCCGTCAAGGTGATTTCGCCTCTCTCCAACGAGGTCTTAATACACTATATTCAACTGAATATTACAAACTGCTTTAACAACTGCTAAAGCCTTCTTGATGCAAACCACAACCCGGTTTGTCAAGGAAACACTATCTTACAAAGAAGATAAATCTAAGTGTGAATGTTTTCTACAAAACTGTATCACAACTGTGATGTATACACAACTTAAGCTTATGAAACTAGATTGCTAAACAATGATTGAGTAAGGAGATATGAGGTGTTTAGCAAACTGGGAGAAGGAAGATTATGATCAGCTTTTAGGCGTGTAAGATGTTGGAGAGCATTAGCCAATTTAATCTTCATAGTCTTGTTTATATAGCACTGAGATTCTTGAACGTTGGAGCAATATTCTTGATTCAATGCTAATAACAAACTTTCCTTATTGAGCAGATCTTGTCTGGAATGAGGCCGTTGGTAATAATACGCTTTCAATGCACAGTACCGTTGCTTACTTAATGCATGTTCTGGCTTGGCTCATTCTGACTCTGCTTAGCTGCTGATGAACTGTTGTTTTATTTATCAGAGTGTTGAGCGCAGTTCTGTTCATCAAGCTTCAGCATACACGTGAGTTGATCTTCTGATTCTGGTATTCTGATATAGCGACTTCTGATGCTGATGTCAAGAACCAAATTTCTGATGCTGATTGGGTGTGATCTTGTTTATACCTATCAGAGTATCTGCAAATTAGAACGTAATAATTTAGGCAGCAAATAGTTCATACATGAATCATATAAATAATATATCTCTTCATTTTGTTATCATCAAAACTTAAACATAGGGTAGTAGATTCAAACTTTGTTCTAACAATCTCCCCCTTTTTGATGATGACAAAAAATAGATATTTTTAATTGAAAATAACGTGAAAAGGTATCAGAGAGATGTATCAGAGTAAGAGGTTATCAAAGATAAGGGATAAGAGTTGAGAGATACTCCCCCTGAATTTATTACTTCCCTTTTTGATTCCAAGAGTTCTTCAGGATCAGATCTTTTTGCCTTTCTTTGAACATTAGAGTATCAGAGTCTTTGACTATCAGAAGCTTTAGATCAGCATATCAGAGCAGAGCTTCAGATCAGCGTATCAGAGCTTTTCTTGTCAGAGCTTTGCTTTGGGTCAGAGTATCAGAGCGGATCAGAGTATCAGAGCTTTAGTCTTCAGAGTATCATGGTGCTTTCTTGTACCTGTAGACTTAAGAAAAACAGAAAACATTTTCAAGTATAACAGAGTTAGAATGTTCAAGAATTTTTGTCTTAGTAATCCGTTATTATTTAAAATATCATTCTTGTTCTCCCCCTTTTTGTCAGCAATCAAAAAGTGTAAGTGATGTGCTAAAACAAATAAGATCAGAAAAACTTGTCATATTAAAAGGTTCAGAATGAAACAAAACATATTAAAGCAGTACATCAGATAATCAAGGAAAACATGAAAATGACATGAATGAAAACTAAGGTTGGGGAGGAAGGCGTGTGAACAGGTTCTCCAGCATGGCTTTGATCTGATCAGCAGTCTCATTCTGCTTGTGTACCATGCTGACAACAGTGTCAATCTTGCTATCCTGCACATCCATCCTTTCTTTCATCTTCTGGTCGTTTTCATCCATCCTCTGCTGCAGACGCATGTCATTCAGCTTCAGCTCTTCCAGAGTCTGCCTATCCAAGGCAGTGTGGGAAACATCAGAAGTAGGAAGCTTCTGAGAGCTTTCTGCAACATCTTCTGCTTGACTTGCTTCAGCTTGAATGGTTTTGTCTTCTTCTGGTTGCACCTTTGAAGCTAGCTGTTTCTCAGACCAAGGTTCACTATCCAGAGGGAGCACGTCTTCCTGAGGCAGCTGACTTTCAACTTCCTTCAGCAGCTTGCTGAAGTTCTGTTGTGCCTGCTCATAGTTGATATCCTGCAACTTGAGGGCTTCAGCACGTACCCAAATTCTGAATTGTGACCAGAGCTGGTCAGAGGCAGCTGGGTCAATTATTCCAGGACAGACTTGCTTCAAAGAAGCAATCCACTGCTGCACACCTGTTTCAAAATTCATAATACCAGAGCCAACATCTGGTTGTTTTGGTTTTAGGATGGCTATTTTATTTTTCAGATCAGCAAGACGGTCAAGGCTGGTTAAGTCTATGAAGGTCCTACTGGGGTTTTCGGTGGTTTGCTTGGCAGCAGTTTGTTTTGGAGATGGAGTGGGAGAATCAGAAATTATGATTGGACTGTTTGGTGTTTTGGGAGTATTTGGTGGTGTAGATTCTGATGAGGATGGCAGCTGGGCCATTGTGACTGTTGTTCCACATGGCAACTGGATTGCCAGAGGTGATGGTTGAGGTGAATGAGGTTCAGAAGGTGGAGGAGAAGGAGTTTCAGTGTGATGAAACTCAGGTTGAGGTGATGGTGGATGAATTTCTGGTTGAGGAGAGGGAGACAGAATTGCTGGTTGTGGAGAAGTTGTTGGAATTTCTGGTTGTTCAGGGATGAGAGGTTCTTTTGGAATGGATGAGAGAGGTTTTTGTTGTTCTGGTTCCTCAGCAGATTACTGTTGTTCTGGTTGTGGAGGAGGGACAATTTGTGGTTCAGAGTTTGGATTGGAGGAGTGATCAGAAGTGTGTTGATCAATGTCAGACAGCACTTTGTCAATTGCTGATGTTGTTGATATTGTTGGTTTTGGGTGTTTGGTTTTGGGTCTTCTGAGTTGTAATGCCTCAGAAGGGTCATCTTCTGGTTCAGTTTCATCGATTGTTGGGATGGGGATTGAGATTCTATGAGAGGTTAGAGGTGGAATAGATGCTGGAATAGTAGAAGAATTTAAAACAGTAGCAGCAGATAAGTTACCTCTTTTCTTGGGTGTCTGCTGGGATGATCCTTCTGAAGGTGCCTTCCTTTTCTTTGTCTTCTTCAGAGTCACTTCTGGTTGAGGTTGATGCAGATCTTTGATCTTCAGATTTGGATCTGTACCATCAGCTTTACACGCGTCCATATATCTGAGAACTACCATTGGCTTGGATTCTATCTGAGAGAATAAAGGAAAGTCACTCAGTGGAACTCTTCTGCTGGTGATATCAGGAATCGGAGTAGCGCTGGGTTCCTTTTTGATATTCTCTATCAACTTCATTTTCTTCAAGTTCTTCGCGTTCAGAGGCTTCCTAACTGTTGGTTCAATGGTGCTTAACTCTTGAGCTTCTATCAGATGCTCTATCAGCCTATTCTCTGTCAGAATATCTGATATCAACCTTCCAAAGGGAATCCAATCCCTCTTTGTTCTTTCTTCTTCCCTGGTTTCCTTCACGCTTGTTCTCAGGTGGTTGAACAGAAGATGAGCCAAGTTGATTTTTACCTTCTGATTGATAAAGTAGATCAGAAACTGCTGATCCACATTTATGTAATCAGGGGAGCTAGTTGGCTTCCTATGGTTGAAGCACCCCAGAATTATCTTCGCCCAAACTCTGTGATGATCCTTCAGATCTTTGATTTTGCTGCTGGGCACCCCATGGGTGAAAATCCTTTCAGCTATGACGCCCACGTCAGCACATCTCTCAGCCATATCAATACAGCGGACGCCACCGCCACTGTAACCAATTAACTTTGCTATGTGATCCTCAGTGATCACAATCTTCTTCCCCATAATGTAGGAGGTGACTTGATGCGTTGAAGCCGTCGCATGAATCCAGAACTCCTTCACTAACATAGGGAATGTTGGTCCAACCAACCTGTCAAAATACCTTTCCCATTTCTGTTCCCTAACTTCTTCTGTTAGGTCAAAACCGTTTTCCTTCAAGCTTCCAAAATCAATGATCAATTCAGATAACACTTCAAGATTCTTCACAGGAGTGAGGAGTGTTCTGAATGGCACTTGATACTGTTCAGATGATGCTTTCTTCTGCGAACCTGCAGAAGCACTGCTGGAGGTTGCCATGTTCACACTTAAAGATTTTGAGAAGAAACTGAGAAAAAGGGTTTGAGAGAGATGAACACAAAAATGCAGAGAATGCTTGAGAAATAGTGAGAAACTGTAAAAGATTGAAATGAGAGGTTAACGTGTTTAAATAGAGTTCAGAATATTTTGAAATTGTAAACGTTTTTTAAGAGAGAGAAATAAAATCATGATTACGTTTTAAAAACATGATTATTTTTATTTAATGCTTGCTGATTTTGGGGGATTTGAGAAAGATACTTAAAAACGGTTACCAGACATGTGTCTCACTGCACCCAATCAGCATTTAGCCTTCTCAGAAGCGTGCACGTGTTCTGCTTCAGAGATTTGCTGATGATTGGATGACACTTGTTTGATGTAGTGATCAACACGTCTGTCTTTGAGCTTAGACTCTCAGATCTTTAGACTTGCATCTGATACAATCTGCATGTTCTATCTTTCTGAAAAGAGATTGATCAGAAGTTCACAGAAAAACAGATACATTCTGAAGATAAATATATGGAATTAAAACATTTTCACTCTGGGCAGATTTTCATGCTGAGATGTTTCAGAATGAAATTAAACCTATCTTCAGAAAGAGGTTTAGTGAAGATATCAGCCCATTGATGGTCTGTATCTATAAATTTTAAATTCAAAATTCCTTTCTGAATATAGTCCCTAATGAAGTGATGTTTTATTTCTATATGCTTAGCTCTAGAATGTAAAATGGGATTCTTACTTAAGCAAATAGCAGAAGTATTATCACAGAGTATAGGAATGTTACTCTCGAAAATCTGGAAGTCTTCAAGCTGACTTTTCATCCAGAGCATTTGTGTGCTACATCCTGCTGCTGCTATGTACTCAGCTTCTGCTGTTGATAGCGCAATTGTTGATTGCCTTTTGCTGGACCAAGAGATCAGATTTTCTCCCAGAAACTGGAAGCTTCCAGAAGTACTTTTACGCTCCACTCTGTCTCCAGCAAAGTCAGCATCGCAATAGCCTACTAAACTGTAATCACTAGATTTTCTATAAAACAAACCCAGATTAGTAGTACCTTTCAGATACTTGAAAATTCGCTTAACAGCTGTTAAGTGAGATTCTCTAGGATCTGATTGGAATCTAGCACAAATACAAACACTGAATAATATATCAGGTCTTGAAGCAGTTAGATAGAGGAGAGAACCAATCATACCTCTGTAGACTTTCTGTTCTACATTTTTGCTTACCTCTTCTCTTTCCAGAATGCACGTGGGATGCATTGGAATCTTTGATGGCTTACATTCTGAGAGGTCAAATTTCTTCAGAAGATCTCTGATGTATTTGCTCTGATGAATGTAAGTTCCCTCTGGAGTTTGATTGATCTGAATTCCTAGAAAGAATTTCAGTTCCCCCAATAGGCTCATCTCAAATTCTGCCTGCATACACTTAGCAAATTTTCTTCCAAGAGAAGGATTAGTAGAACCAAAAATAATATCATCAACGTAAATTTGACAGACTAAGATGTCATTCTTAACTGATTTACAGAATAAGGTAGTGTCCACCTTCCCTCTGGTGAATTCATTTTCTAACAGAAAGTTACTTAGCCTTTCATACCAAGCTCTGGGAGCTTGTTTCAGACCATATAGAGACTTCTTTAGTTTGAAAACATGTTCTGGATGTTTTGTATTTTCAAAACCAGGGGGTTGGTGCACATAAACCTCTTCTTCTATATAACCATTTAAGAATGCACTTTTGACATCCATCTGATACAGAGTGATGCCTCTATTAATAGCAAATGAAATTAAAAGTCTGATAGATTCTAACCTGGCGACTGGAGCAAAGGTTTCTGTATAGTCTATCCCCTCTTGCTGACTATAACCTTGTGCAACCAGTCGTGCCTTGTTTCTGATGACTTCACCTTGTTCATTTAGCTTGTTTTTGAACACCCATCTTGTTCCAATAAAGTTGAATCCTTTTGGTCTGGGAACAAGATCCCATACGTCATTTCTGGTGAATTGATTCAACTCTTCTTGCATTGCCAGAATCCAGTCATTGTCCAGAAGTGCTTCATCAATAGAAGAAGGCTCAATCAGAGACACAAGTCCCATGAGTGTTTCTTCAGAGTTTCTGAAGCTTGCTCTTGTTCTGATTGGATCTTCCTTTCTTCCTAAGATAGTCTCTTCTGGGTGATCCAAGCTGCTTCTGGGTAATCTCTTCTGAGGTTGATCAGCAGCTGTTGTAGGATTGCTAGCAGTGCTCCTTTCAGACGTTGAAGGAGTGTCTGTGTTGAGAGCTTCTGATGACTTGTCTTCAGAACCTGTAAATTCAAATTCCATACCTGCAAAAACTTCATTCTGCTTTGACTTTTCAGAGTCAAGCTTATCATCAAAACGAACACTGATTGATTCTTCCACAATCTGTGTTTCTGTATTGTATACTCTGTACCCTCTTGAGCGTTCAGAGTATCCTAACATAATACACTTCTGTGCTTTCAAACTTGTTCAAATAATTCTTTGTATTTAACATAAAGCAAGTACATCCAAATGGATGAAAATATGAAATGTTGGTCTTTCTGTTCTTCCACAATTCATATGGAGTCTTTTCCAGAATAGGTCTTATTGAGATTCTATTCTGAATGTAGCACGCTGTGTTTATTGCCTCTTCCCAGAAGATCTTAGCAACGTTTGTCTCATTGATCATGGTTCTGGCCATTTCTTGCAATGTTCTGTTCTTTCGTTCTACAACTCCATTTTGTTGGGGAGTTCTAGGACAGGAGAAATCATGCAGAATGCCTCTGTCATTAAAGAATGACTCAAAATCTTTGTTTTCAAATTCTCCACCATGATCACTTCTGACTTTAACGATTCTAAGATCCTTTTAATTCTGAACTTGGTTACAGAAGGTAACAAACACAGAGTGTGACTCGTCCTTGTGTCTTAAGAACTTTACCCATGTCCATCTGCTATAGTCATCTACGATTACTAACCCATACTTCTTACCACTGACTGAAGCAGTTTTAACTGGTCCAAATAAGTCAATGTGCAGAAGTTCTAATGGCTTAGAGGTAGAAACAACATTTTTAGATTTAAAAGAAGGTTTTGCAAACTTGCCTTTCTGACATGCTTCACACAGAGCATCTGAATTGAACTTCAAATTAGGAAGTCCTCTGACCAGATTGAGTTTGTTAATCTGAGATATTCTTCTCATACTAACATGCCCCAATCTTCTGTGCTAGATCCACTGCTCGTTGTTAACAGACAGAAGGCACTTTACATTCTGACTTTTTAGTTCAGAAAGTTTGATTTTGTAAATGTTGTTTTTCCTCTTACCATTAAATAGGATAGTCCCATCTTTCTGACTAACAGCTTTACATGATTTTTGATTAAAGATTATATCATAACCGTTATCACTTAATTGACTTATGGATAACAGATTATGCATTAATCCATCTACTAGCAGAACAATATTAATAGAGGGAAGATTTCCATTACCTACAGTTCCAGAGCCAATTATCTTTCCCCTCTGATTGCCTCCAAAGCCAACGTGGCCTCCAGGCTTAAGTTCCAGGCTTCGGAACATATGCCTTCTTCCCGTCATGTGTCGCGAGCAGCCAGAGTCCAGGTACCATGACTGGTGTTTCTGACTTGCTGCTAAAGATATCTGCAACATGTATTATTTTATCCTTAGGTACCCAGATTTTCTTGGGTCCTGATTTGTTAGTTTTACCAAAACTCTGGTTGAATTTTGGTTTCACAGAGTGCTTACTGCTAGTGTATTTAATATCATGTGTGTGACCATACACAAAATGTGAATTCAGAGGAGTGTGTTTAATAGTTAAGTCCATGACATTATTTGATGTAGGAACCTTACCTTGGTATCCTATTCCTTTCCTGCCGTTTCTGCTAACTCCATAGATCATTGAAGCCATTTTGCTTCTATCTATGCTTTTAGCAAGGAACTTCTGGAAACTGTGATCATATTCCTTGATGATCTCATCAGCGTTGCTGGGAGTTTCAGAAATTGGTTTCTTCTGAGAGTTTTGTAAAGTGTTTTCTAATTTTGAAATCTTATTTCTCAGCTCAGAATTCTCCAATTTGAGACTCCCAGTCTTATTAGAGTCAGATTCAAGATTCCTTTTCAGGTCTCTGAATTTAACTCTAATTTGCTGATACCTTTCCAGGATTTCATTAAGGCTTTCAGCAAGTTCAGCCTTGGTAAAATTAACAGCAAAGTTAGGAAATACCTCTTCAGTATCTGATTCTGAGTCTGATTCAGAAGCTTCACTATCTTCTGAAATGTTAGCCATGAGAGCTATGTTTGCCCTTTCATCATCTGATTCTGAGTCAGCTTCAGACGAGTCAGAGTCATCCCATGTAGCCATGAGACTTTTCTTCTTTTCTCTTCCAAACTTCTTTTTGGGCTTTTCCCTCTGAAGCTTTGGGCAGTCACTCTTGTAGTGTCCTTGCTCATTGCACTCATAGCAGATGATATCCTTGGTGTTTGGCTTTTTGCTACTTGAGGAGCCTTCAGATCTTCTGTATCCAGAGGAAGAATTTGTCCTTCTGTATCTGGAAGAAGACTCGTTCTGATCAGATCTTCTGGGATTCCTGAACTTCCTCTGTCTTTGCTTCCACAGTTGATTTACTCTTATGAAGAGGAGAGAGAGTTCGTCTTCTTCTGATGAGGATCCATCAGATGTTTCTTCAACTGCCTGCAAAACTTTAGACTCAGATTTTTTGTTAGATTTTAATGCTAAAGGCTTACCTTTCTTCTGAGGCTCGTCAGCTTCTAACTCTATCTCATGACTTCTGAGGGAGCTGATAAGTTCCTCCAGAGTGATTTTGTTGAGATCTTTAGCTAGCTTCAGAGCTGTAACCATTGGTCTCCACTACTTGGGTAAACTTCTGATGATTTTCTTGACATGGTCAGCAGTAGAGTATCCTTTGTCCAGAACCTTGAGACCAGCTACCAGAATCTGGAATCTTGAGAACATTGTTTCAATGGATTCAGATTCTTCCATTTTGAACGCCTCATACTTCTGAATGAGCGCCAGAGCTTTAGTTTCTTTGACCTGAACGTTGCCCTCATGCGTCATTCCGAGTGAGTCAAAGATGTTCTTTGCTGTGTCTCTGTTGGAGATCTTTTCATATTCAGTATAGGAGATGGCACTGAGGAGGATGGTTCTGGCCTTGTGGTGATTCTTGAAGTCACGCTTTTGTTGGTCAGACATTGTTTTTCTATCAATCTTCTGACCGCTTGCATTCACAGGGTGCGTGTATCCATCTGTCACCATATCCCACAGATCAGCATCATGTGCCAGAAAGAAGCTTTCAATTCTGTCTTTCCAGTAATCAAAGTTTTCTCCATCAAAGAATGGAGATTTGCCGCTGAATCTGTCTCTGTCCTCATGGTTGTCATTGCTGGTGTGAGAATAGTTTCCTGCCATTGTTTTTTTCTGACGCTGGATCTTGTACTGACACGGTTAAGTGTTTTAGCTCAGAACCAGGCGCTCTGATACCAATTGAAGTAGTGAAAAACACAAGAAGGGGGGGTTGAATTGTAAAACTGAAAATCAATGCAATGAACAAGATATTTTTATCCTGGTTCGTTTGATCTCAAACTACTCCAGTCCACCCGTCAAGGTGATTTCGCCTCTCTCCAACGAGGTCTTAATCCACTATATTCAACTGAATATTACAAAATGCTTTAACAACTGATAAAGCCTTCTTGATGCAAACCACAACCCGGTTTGTCAAGGAAACACTTTCTTACAAAGAAGATAAATCTAAGTGTGAATGTTTTCTACAAAACTGTATCACAACTGTGATGTATACACAACTTAAGCTTATGAAATTAGATTGCTAAACAATGATTAAGTAAGGAGATATGAGGTGTTTAGCAAACTGGGAGAAGGAAGATTATGATCAGCTTTTAGGCGTGTAAGATGTTGGAGAGCATTAGCTAATTTAATCTTCATAGTCTTGTTTATATAGCACTGAGATTCTTGAACGTTGGAGCAATATTCTTGATTCAATGCTAATAACAAGCTTTCCTTATTGAGCAGATCTTGTCTGGAATGAGGCCGTTGGTAATAATACGCTTTCAATGCACAGTACCATTGCTTACTTAATGCATGTTCTGGCTTGGCTCATTCTGACTCTGCTTAGCTGCTGATGAACTGTTGTTTTATTTATCAGAGTGTTGAGCGCAGTTCTGTTCATCAAGCTTCAGCATACACGTGAGTTGATCTTCTGATTCTGGTATTCTGATATAGCGACTTCTGATGCTGATGTCAAGAACCAAATTTCTGATGCTGATTGGGTGTGATCTTGTTTATACCTATCAGAGTATCTGCAAATCAGAACGTAATAATTTAGGCAGCAAATAGTTCATACATGAATCATATAAATAATATATCTCTTCATTTTGTTATCATCAAAACTTAAACATAGGGTAGTAGATTCAAACTTTGTTCTAACATCTCTAAGCCCATCTCCAGCAAGATTCTATCACCTCTGCAAATGGCATATTTAAGCCCATTCCCTCAACTACATTTTGACGAGTGCAAATTTACGGGCACTCTAGTGTCCAATCATCTTTTACCTTCGAGTCACGAATGGCAAAACTCGTCAATCTAACTCTTCATGTTCAAGAAGATTGATAAGGGGAAGCTGTTGTACCCCAAACTTTGTCCTCTCAATTATCAAGATTTTTCTCACAAGACTTCTTGGACTCAAGATAAGATTTAGGGTTTGCTCAACTCAAGACATCCTCTAGCACTGATAACCTGAAATTAGGGTTTGAGTTTGTACCAGGATTTTTGGACCATCAATTCTTCATGTGACTTTCATACACCATCTTGGACCCCTAAGATTTCTCATACCAAGTTTCAAGTCTTGAATCACATTTTTGCCCAGTCAATTGGATAGTTGACCTAAAAATCAGCTGTATTGGGGAAAAAGTCAACCATGGCCAATTTACAGTCAAACTTCATAATTTTTGATCCACAACAACATTTTAAACTCATATGTACCATTTGATCAATTTTGGATCACAACTCCTCAAGAAATTTGATCAAATCATCAAAAGGGAAAAATGGTCAATATTAGGGTTTTGATTGAGAAAGGGAAATTTCTGATTTTTAACCTAGCCAATGACCAATTGGGTTCAAATATGATTTCAAGGGCTCAATGGCATCATCTTGACCTAATTGCATAGTTCAAAAGATCTCAAGTTCATAGGATTGACAGATGAATTTTGCAGTCAACAGATCAAAACTCAACTGTGATATGAAAAGTCAAACTTTGACTTTTTGGTCAAAATCAAGTGCCAAAGGTCATAATTCATCAAGACATGTCAAAATTTGAAACTTGTTGACCAATAATCCTAAAATTGCAAGTTAGGGTTTTAATTTGAAAAATTTTCATAACTTAGAATTTTTCTAAGTATGGAAAATTTCTTATTTTTTCCCAACTTTTCCCAACTTTTACACCATGATGCAATTGGATTCAAAGAAAACTTCCAACATGAAAGTTGTAGTCCTCAATGAAATATACAACTTTTATTCACAAAGTTTTCCCAAAAGATGTTTGGATCTCAAGTTATGAATTTTTGAATAGGGGTCCATAAACTTTTTAACTTAGTGAAAATTTGCCCTAATTTTGGCAGGTTTTTGACCCAACTTCATGGACATTTTTCACCTAGTTCCAAGAGGTATACCAAAATTAATTTCAAAGATGGATTGTAGAGAATGTTGCAAGCTTTCCAAAATGTCCAAGAACTCTCCAAGATCATTTGTGGTTAGGGAGAATCGAAGAAGAGAAAATGGCATTTTGTCACTTTTGTTCAAGCCATTTTCACAATGCACCAATTTGCAAATCTGATCAAGCATGCTTGTACCTTGTATTATAGGTCCTAAATCCCTTCTAAACTCCATAAATAAATTCTAGCTCAGTGGTTAATGGATTTATTTTGATCTTTGGAGCATTGTACAAGGAATAAATCCATAAATGGCATAAAGGGCACAATGCCATTTTGATAAAGCAAGACTTTCCAACTTTATCAGCCTTGAGCCTTGGACTTGTTCTCTTGGTGAAGACAATTTCCACAGGAATTAAGCAAAGCATACCAACTATTATCAGCCCTTGAGGTAGCTAGTACAAGCCTTTTGCATAGTCACTTCAACTTTTCTTCAAATGCAAGCAAATTGGAAAAAGGGATCAGAACTTGTACAACTGCTAGAGAGTGGACTTTGTATCACTCTATACATATTCATAAACTTATCTTAAGCTAGAACACAAAGGCTTATGATCTGAAAGTCTCCAAAACTCCAAAACACAAATTTCTGCCAAAACAGGGCAGCTTCTGCAAAACTCTTGCCAACTTCATTTTGGCTCGTGCGTTTTGCCTTTTAACCTTTGAAATGCTTCAACCACATCATATCCAAACCATCCAAGCCCTTGTCATGTTGCTGTAACCTCTATTTCAGACATCACCATTTTCAAACTTGAAGGTTGCAGGTTGACTCGTGCAGGAAGTTCCAGCCATCCACAAGGCCAGCTAAGTATTGGAAAAGCTTGAGGGAACTTCAAGGAAGCTCACACGATCCTCAGGCCTCACTTAATGTCCCCAAATTGCCATATCCAAATCCAATTGAAGGAGGTATTTTTAAAAACTTTATCTCTCTATTTAGGCATCCTCAAGCCACGATTTGTGAAGCAAAAATGTAGTCTCTAGCATGGTGAAGCTTTACATATGCAAAGTTGTCATTTATATTAACTGAGCTAAGAGTATTTGATTGTTGAACATGCTGAAAAAATTAGGTCAGAAATTAGGGCTACTGAAATTCTCCCTGATCTTTGAGAGTTAGATTATGAATTTTATATCATTGGAATCGTGAGATTCCAAGCTACATTTTTTATGTTGCAAGTTTTTGTTTTTGTGCAAAGAATAGAGAGTTACAGGTTGAACTTTAAACATGCGCGCGAAGTGGACGAAGGACAGGGACGATGGCTGTCTGGGCCTGGCGCGCATTGGGCCTGTTTGTTTTGATTTCCACGCCCCCTGATCTACTATTTGCACCCCCTGACCTATTTTCTTATATTTTTGCATTTTTCTTGCATATTTTATATTTTTGACTTGCATTTATTTTTTCTGAACTTTAAAAAATCACAAAAAATATTTTCTTTATTTTTTTCATTTTTATTTTAGTTTTTGCATAATAAAATAGTTTACCAGAATAAATAGAACTTTATTTTCATAAATAAATTGTATATACATTTAATAAACACTTAATATTTTTATTTTGTTATTTTACACATAAAATATTATTGTCATACATATTTTTAATTTTTAATATTTGTTAATAATATTATTTATTATTTCTTGTACATAAATGGATAAAATAAATAATATAGAACATATATTTCTTTTAATAAAAAAAACTAGGGTTTCACCCTTTCAAAAATAACAATATTATTTTTTTCTTATTTTTAGGACTTAAATAATCTTATTTTCTCATAAATAAAACAATTACAAAACATTTTTTTTTTGCATATTTACATTTTTATTGCATTTTTAATATTTGTACATTTATTTAAATTGTAAATATTCAATTGGGTTGTAATTGTATTTTAGGGTTTATTGTGTGCAATATTCCCCATTCAAAAACTTGTATCCCCCTCCCATAATAATTGTTGTAATAGGTTAGATTTATTTTACGTAATTTATCGCATTATATACATGTTTAGTAAAATTATGGTTTGCATGATAAGACAAAAAACAAACAAATAGAATGACCTAATACAAGACAAACAAATGCATGTAAAATGACAACACATTGCACACAAGCACTCCTTAGGGTTTCACCCACTTTGTTGCCTTAAAAATATCCATGGTATGCATGCAAAGTATCTTGGCAAAACAAAACAAAACAAAAGATCATAGTCCCTCGATGACGCTATCAAAAGGTTGCCTAAAACAAATGATCTTGGTCCCTCAAAATGCTAAAGATACTTGGCAACATTGCTATCATGGTCATACGATGACCCACACTCATCCCGTTTAACATCCAAAGATATGGTTGTTTACCAAAGCAAATGGTAAATTAATAATGTCAAAGGAATAAAATGCATAGGAAAGACATTTGAGTAGGGTAGATAACTCCTAGTTACTTTCTATCTTCCAAACAATCCTTTCTATTTTCGAAACAAACACACACACCTTTCAAAACATTTTCACACACCTTTCAAAACATTTTCACACAACTTTCAAAACATTGAAACATTTTTTCAAAAGACAAACATCTTTGTATACATTCTTACGAATGAGAATCATTACAAAGATTGCCTAAACGATGGCCTCTTTTCAAAATACTTTCAAAACCACACAAAGCACCATTTCAAACAATTGCAAAAGCAAAGCAAGTGATCTAATCAAGTAACTAAGAGCCCATGGAAAACCATGGATGAAAAGGGTGCTAGCACCTTCCCTTTTCATAATCTACCCCCCGAACTCAAGAAAACATCTCAAAGGTCTTTCCTGTGCTTTTTTTACCTTTCCTTTTGGATAAAATAAAAGTCGGTGGCGACTCTTGCTAAACTGAAACATTTGCGACGAAACGCAAAACCTCAAGTCAGTTCTCCCACCGTATCACAATATTCATCATCAGAATCCTCCACAGTGTTTACCTCATGATTTCCAATATAGAGAGGGGGCTTTTTTTGCATGAGCACGCCTCACTTATTTCTAAGCCTTGATAGTGAAACCCAACCCAAATTTGTCTGCTTTGTACAGGATCTCAGAGAGTTTCCCCAGGTATCACAGTTTCCATCTTCGACTGCGGCACGAGCATCTTTAAATGAAACCATCGTTGGCATAACCTTATTAGCTTTGGGCATGTAGGAGGAGACTTTGGCAGTAGCAATCATAGGCCGAATAACTTTAAAAGCCTGGCACGAGGTTTCTATAAATTCACCATCCATCTCCACATGTTTGAAAGAATTGAGATGACTTACCATGAATTCCTCCTCACCGCAAACAGTGATGATCATCCCTTGACTGGGTACTTTAGCTTTTGGTGAAGCGTATATGTTACTGCCCCAGCTCCATGGATCCAAGGGCGACCCAAAAAACAGGAGTAAGCAGGGCGGATGTCCATGATAGAAGTAGAGTTGAAAATCTGTGAGCCCACTTTGATAGGGAGATCCACCTCTCCATGAATCGTCCTTTTGGACCCATCGAAAGCCCTTAGAATAATATCACTCGGCTTCAACACCAGTCCTTCACAGTCTAAGCAGTCCAAAGTGCCCTTGGGTAACACGTTTAAAGAATAGCCAATGTCAACCGGAACATGTGATAGGATAGTCCCCTTACACTCAACAGAAACATGCAAGGTGTGATACGGTGGCAAAACTGACTGTTATATACTGGTTTTCATTTTGTATTCGCAAATGTGCGATAAGCAAGAGTCGCCACCATCTTTTCTTTTATCCAACAAAGGAAAGGGTGAAAAGAATAGAAAAAGACCTTTTTGAGAATTTTCTGAGTAAGGGGGGTAGATTATGGAAGGGGAAGGTGTTAGCACCCTTACATTTGTGGTTTTCCACGGGCTCTTAGAGGTTTTCTAATTTTTAAAATACCTTTGTGCTTGGTGTTTGAAAATGTTTTGAAAAAACGCCTTAGTACGGAGAACTTTGTAATGTTTCTCGGGATATTGGATAAAGTATACAAAGTGTTTTTGAAATGTCTTTGGAGAAAGTAGTTTTTGTGTAAGTGTAAGATGTTTGAGAAAACTTCTAACTGCTATCTACTTTATTACTCGAAAAGGGTCATTCTTTTCCTCTTTTCCTTTAGACAATGCTATCCTACTATTAGTGAGTAGGTAACCTTATCGTCGAATGTTGAGGGACAATCGAAGGGAAGTTTTACAGTCATAAAGGAAACATATGGAGACGCTTTAGCAATATCGTTTAAGGGACGAGATCATTTATCGAAAGGCAACACTGTAGGGTCATCGAGGGACTATGATCTTTTTGATTTTTGCGGGTCTTTGTTAAAGCGTCCCCATTCTCGAGGGACATGACTGATTTGTTTTCCGAAAGGCAACCGAAGCGGGGATACCCTAGAGGTGTATATGTGCATATGTGTTCAATTCATTTATTTTTTTATTTTTATTAGGTTAGCTAATGTTTTAATTTACAGACTTCCCATACACGCCTATTTACTAACTGTTAATATTTGCGGAAATTAAAAGTGCGATAATTTAAATCCTAGACTATTACAACGCTTTGAGACAATTACATAAAAAAGTGCAAGGAAATAAAATGCGGAATTTTAAATCTAAACTATTACATACCATAATAAGTTATATTATTATAAAAAATGCGAGAATAGAATAAGTGCGCGCAAAATTGAAAAGACGTCTAAAAGTCTAAGAACTGTAAAAGTAAAAAAAAATTCTATTTTTTTTTGTTTATTTTTTTAAAAAAAATAATAAGCTAAATTAAGTCTAATTAATTAATTAAAAGAAAAAAATGAAAATATTAAAAATTAATTCTAAACTAATCTAATATATTTGACATTTATACTTTTTATTAAGAAAATAATTTAAATTAAAATGAACCTAAGTCTAATTGATTTTAAGTTGATAAAATGAAACTAAAGTAATTAAATAATTAATTAAAATAATTTTAGAAAGAACCTAAATCTATTTATTTTATTTTTTGATTTTTTATTGTTTGTTTTAAAAAAAAAACTAAAAGAGAAATAGTAAAACATAAGACAATGGGCCTGGTATCAAAACTAAAATGGGGGGTGTGCTGTAAAAAAATGCTAGGCCCAATCCAGAGGGAGCCTAGAAGTTGTACTGGGATTCAGTGAGGGGAAGCCTTGATGGCTCATGGTGCGCTTGCATGTTGAAACCTTTTGATCTAGATTAACCCAGATCTAGTGGTTGTGATCTGGAGGCGCATACTGGACTGGCGCAACTGATGCATACTGGATCTGTAATGAACAAATGTTAGAAAAAAACGCTGGACCTGGGACTCGAACCCAGGCCCTCACCCCTTTTCACACGCTGCCTTGCCATATGAGCTACCTGTCCATCCATGCATTATAACCAAAGCAATGTATTATATGTGAAATCATTTATTATTCTTAACTTAACAAATGCGCGCCCAGTCAGATTTAAATGGACCAATTATGTAACACAAAATTTCCATGCCAGCTTTGACCGGAGTCAAAGTTTTTCAGGGATGCCGGAGCTGCCCTCCGGTCATCCTCTCCGGCCAAGCGAAAATGGGCACCTGAAAAAAAAAAGAGGTTCGTGGAAAAAGTTTCAAGCTACCCCGTTTGTCCTGAAACGGCCTGCATTAATGGGAACGAAGCTCACATGGAGTTTTTCCCTAAAAATGGAAAGACTCCATCCTCACGCCAAACCTTGCATGTAATGATTCTTAACAAACACAAATGTAAATATGAACATGTGCATGCGCAGAGAAATCATTTATATTACATAAATAAAAGTTTTGAGTTCAAAGAGATATACCAGACCGGTGAGACCCAAGGGAGAGATTCTGGGCATGTTTTGATTTGATCGAGGGTTGGAATAAACTCACGGGAACCTTAGGGTGATGACAAAACGCTTGGAACAGACTGAGTATGGCTAGGATTGGTTGTTTGAATTTCACAACTTTGTATTATTTTTTGCAATTTTCGTGTGAGTTCTAGGGGTTGTCTCTATGTACATGATGCTTGCAAGGATGTAGTATATATATAGGAGAGGAGGGGGACAAGATGAAATGGAAAAAATCATGGCCATAACTCATGTTTTCAAACCAAAATCTAACAAATTCAAAGCCTTCCAAATTTTCCAAAACTTGCCTTTTCCTTGCTTGAATGAATCTGGACATTTGTGCACGAAATTATGGGCCTGAAATTGAATCAAAACAAAAGCCCAATGGGCATGATCCAATCATTTAGTATTTTATACGATTTATCTTGTATTTATGTGAATAAAAACAAAATAAATATGAATAAAATAACTAAAAATTACAAGGCAAAGTAAGAATGAAATTAGAGGTCCTCTATAATCTTAGGAATATGTTTGAGGCCTAATAAAATAATCCATTGCCTCAAAAGTTCAAATTTGCTCAATGCACCATTCTTAAAATTTCCAAAATCTTCCCAATTTGGGAAAGCCATAACTTGCTTAATTTTTATCTCATGATGATGATCTTGGACTTTTTGGAAATCCCAAGATGTCAACTTCAATCCTTCTTTTGATAAATTTTGCATTTAAAAATTTTATCTTGATGTAAATGGTCTTGACAAAAAGTTCCTTTTGTTGACTTTTTGAAAATGACCTATAATGTATGAGCTTGTATCTTTCAAATGGTGCATATCTTGATGTTGAGGACAAAAGAGAAGTTGTATGGAATTGGATTCTCTTCAAAATGAGCCTTGGTTGGGGGGAAATGGATGAAGTATGTGAATGTTATGCCTGGTCAAAGTTTGGTTGACTTTTCATATAAAACCCCTAATTAGCAATTCTTGACTTTTGATGAATTAGGAGCATTTCTCGAGGGATCATGATCAACCCTTGAACAAATGATGGATATAACTTCAAAATGTTTATGTTGACCAAAAATCTTGAAGTTTAACTATACATGGGCCATAGTTGACTTTTGACCTAGCACATTTGATTTTCCAATACTTGAGCAATTGACTGAGCAAACTTATTGTACAAGGCATGGAATTTGGCATGGCTAATATTAAGGCATATTAGGACCATGGGAAGAATTTGAGACCATTGGAGCTCAACCATCTTGATGAAAATTGAAACCCTAGTTGGGGGTTCATTTCCTTAGGAGGAGAATTTGTCTGGTTAATTCTTGGTCATCCTTGAGCAATTAAAGACCTCTAGGAGTATGTCTTGTGTGAAAATGGGAGGGAAAATTTTGGGGTACAACAGCTTCCCCTGTTAAATCTTCTTGGACCTAAGGATGTAGATTGGCTTGTCTGCCTTTCGTGATCTGAAGGTAGAATATGATTGAACACTAGAGTGCCTAGAAATTTGCACTCGTCTGAAGTGACACTGTTGGTGAATAATATCGGGAATGGGCTTACAGATGCCATTTGGAAAAGATGACAGAAGACCGTCAGAGATGGGCTTAGAGATGCCATCCAAAGTAGATGCTGACTTCATAAGAAGTCTCTTTGTGGGGATTCCTGTTCCTGTTGTCTGATGAGGAGTCTGTTGGGGAATGTTTTAGGGGAATAAAGTCTAGGAGCTTTAGTTGTCCATTACTCTATTAGGGAGTTATCTCTTGAAAGTGAGTTGCTATCTGGTCGGGATCTAGGCTTCGTGGAGACTTGTTGAGGGCAATAAGACTGACTTCTATCTGGTCGAATTCCAGGCATCACAATGACCTATTGGGGAATATAAAATTAACTGCTATCTGGTCGATTACAGGCTTCACAGTAATTGTAGAGATTGAACTGTTATCTGGTCAGATCCCGGCTTCAGCAGTTTGAATAAATTAAGTTGTTATCTGGTCGGGTCCAGGTTTCAACTTGAATATGAGGTATACCGTTATCTGGTCCAGTCCAGGCTTCAGTGTCGTAGGTTATACTATTATCTGGTTGGATTCAGGCTTCATAGTATCTTTAACTGGATAAGAATCAGAAAAATCTTAGGGTCGATTTAACTAAACCAGAAAAGGTCTTGGATTGACTTCAACTGGAATAGAAATCAGGAAAATCTTAGTGTCGATTTAACTGAACAAGAGAAGGTCTTGAATTAACTTTGACTGGAATGGAAATCAGAAATAACTTAGTGTCAATTTAATTGAACCAGAAAAAGGTCTTGGATTATCTTCAACTGGAATAGAAATTAGAAAAATCTTAGTGTCGATTTAACTGAACCAGAGAAGGTCTTGAATTAAATTTCACTGGAATAGAAATCAAAAAAATCTTAGTGTCGATTTATCTGAACCAGAGAAAGGTCTTAAATCATCTTCAAATGTATAAGAATCAGAAAATCTTAGGGTCGATTTGACTGAACTCGAGAAAGGTCTTGAATTAACTTTGACTGGAATGGAAATCAGAAAAATCCTAGTGTCGATTTAACTGAACCAGAGAAGGTCTTGAATTAACTTTGACTGGAATGGAAATCAGAAAAATCTTAGTATCGATTTAACTGAACCAGACAAAAGTCTTGGATTATCTTCAATTGGAATAGACATCAGAGAGATCTTAGTATCGATCTAACTGAACCAGAGAAGGTCTTGAATTAACTTTGACTGGAATGGAAATCAGAAAAATCTTAGTATCAATTTAACTAAACCAGACAGAAGTCATGGATTATCTTCAACTGGAATAGAAATCAGAGAGATATTAGTATCGATCTAACTGAACTAGAGGAAGGTCTTGGACCCCTTTAACTGGAATAGAAATCAGAAAAATCTTACTATCGATCTAACTGAACTAGAGAAGGTCTTGAATTAACTTTGACTGGAATGGAAATCAGAAAAATCATAGTATCAATTTAACTGAACAAAATAAAAGTCTTGGATTATCTTCAACTGGAATAGAAATCAGAGAGATCTTAGTATCGATCTAAGTGAACCAGAGGAAGGTCTTGGATCCCTTTAATTGGAATAGAAATCAGAAAAATCTTAGTGTCGATTTAATTGAACCAGAAAAAGGTCTTGAGTTGTCCTTTTGGAGGAAAATGCTGAAATAGCCCTTCGTCAGACGTAGCTTTTGAGAAGACTTCTAGGTTATACAATTTGTCAACGGTGTTTGTTGATTTGATCTTTCCTGAAAAGGTAAAGAGTTAGTCGTATGCAATGTCATGACGTATGAAATTCATTGTGTAATGATGTTCTCAAAGTAAATGAGATTATGTTGTATGCAATATATATGCGCATGCCATGATGTATGAATATGGGATGCTGTTGCGATATTTCCTAGTTTAGGAAAATAAATCCCCGACTGTTGTTGGAGAGTACTGGGAAGATGAATCTCGGACTGCTGTTTGGTAGATGAGGAAAAATTATTCTTTCATTCCCGCTGGGGATGATGAGCGACAATGATTTTCTGGGGATTTCCTCTTTCCGTTTGAGGATATTCTTCCGGGGATCTTTGGCTCCTGCTTGAGAATGACTCTGTGGGGAGAAAGATGCTTTGTTGGAAGATTTTACTCGTGTAGAGGAAAAAACTCTGTTTGGGGGATAAACTTCTGAAGCTAGGGAAATAAACTTTACCAGGGGTGATGCTTTATAAACTGTTTGAGATTTAAAAAACTCAGTTGGGGATCTTTGAGTTAACCTCTCTGAGGGAACTTTGATGGGAAAGGTAATTCCTGTTTAGGGAAGAAGAGATCAGATCTTTGGTTATTCCCACTCTGTGGGGAACATATAAATCACTAGGTTGTATGCCAAGGATGTAGCGGTGGCTTCATCTCAAGACGTTTCTGCCCCTGTACCTTCTGGAAGGAGTAACTGTCAGGACTACAAATGGCCTTTTTTAGACTTTGCCCTATTTCTCAAAGTCATTAGCATTTGTCTTTCTGTTTCTTATGCAAGTATTTGTAAACAATAATCATATTCAAATGCATATGTCAAAAATAATCGTTAGACGTTTTTGCAAAACAAAACAGAAAAATAGAAAACAAATAGTTTTGTACTTTCAAAGAAATGATTTGTGTTGATTTTTGAAGTTCGCCTATAATAGGAATTTTGTACAAAGAGACTGACGTTCAAGTAGGAGAACACCGTCGTAAAAATAAAAACTATACAAAATATTGTTGTGATACGGTGGGAGAACTGACTTGGGTGTTTTGCGTTTGATCGCAAATGTTGCGGTTTAGCAAGAGTCGCCACCGACTTTTCTTTTATCCAATAAGGAAACGTGAAAAAGCACAAGAAATAACTTTAGAGATGTTTTCTTGAGTTCGGGACGTAGATTATGAAAAGGGAAGGTATTAGCACCCTTTTCATCCATGGTTTTTCATGGGCTCTTAGTTACTTGCTAGATCACTTGCTTTTGTTTGAAATTGTGCTTTGTGTGGTTTTTGAAAGTATTTTGTAAAAGAGGCCATCGTTTAGGAAATCTTTGTAATGATTCTCGTTCGTAAGAATGTATACAAAGATGTTTGTCTTTTTGAAAATGTTTTCAATGTTTGTAAGATGTTTGGAAATGTGTGTGTTTGTTTTGAAAATAGCAAGGATATTTATTAGAAATTGAGCAAGTAATTAGGAGCATTCTACCTACTCAAAAGTATTTCTTGTTGATTTTATTTTCCTTTGACATTGTTGTCTTACCATTGATTTGGTAAACAACCATATCTTTGGATGTAAACGGGACGGGCGGGAGTCATCGTATAACCATGATTAGCAATATTGCAAAGTATCTTAGCATTTTTGAGGGACCAAGATCATTTTTGTAAGGCAACTTAGAATAGTGTCATCGAGGGACTATGATCTTATAATTGTTTGTTTTGCCAAGATACTTCGCATGCGTAATATGGCTATTTTTGTACAAGGAAACCAAGTGGAGAAACCCTAAGGATGCTTGTGTGCAAGTGTTTTATTTTCATGCTTGATTTTGTCTTGGATTAGGTTTTCTACTTGTTGATTTTTAATCTTCCCATACAAAACCCTAATTACTAGCATTTGTATTTGAAAGCGTTAAATTGTGAGAAATAAAGTACTACGCTATAACATCATTTGGGGGATGGGGATACAAATTTACAAATGGAGGGATGAAAGCAAATAAATCCTAATTTACTATTACAACCTATTGAATGAATAAATATTGTACAAAAATAAATAAATAATAAAAATAAAAGAAAATTGTTTTGAAATTTTTTTTATGTATTGACACATACACTTATGTATTGATACAGAAATAGTTTATGTATTGACGCATGCCATTATGTATTGATACGAAAAAAATTTATGTATTGACGTATGCCATTACGTATTGATACGAAAACAGTTTATGTATTGACGCATGCCATTACGTATTGATACGAAAACTTCCTTGCTGCTGAAAAATGAAAATTAACTCAGTATGAGTCGACGCATTCACATTTCGTGTCGACGCATGCAACATTTCATATCAATGCATAACAGTTTGCATCGACTCATAACCTGTTTTGAACACAGTATGTGTCGATGCATAGCATTTCGTATCGACGCATAACTACTATTTTTTTCTTTTATCACTGTTTTGCTACATGTAAAGGTTAGTTCTCAACACATGGTTAGTGAAAATGAAAAGCAAGCATATGGTTAGCTTTAAGGCAATGATATCTACATTTTATCTTCACAAATGAACCATTAATGATGCTTGTATGAAGAGTTCAAAATCAAGAAAACATACCTTGAAACTGAAATTTGTGCTTTGAGTTTGAGCTGATGTATGGGCTGTTGTTGAGCTTGGGAAGTGGTAATAGTGATGTTACATAAGTTTTTCTTGTGTTTGAACAACTTCTATATGATGTATGTGGAGTGTTTAGATGGTTGGGCAGAACTTGAAAGGTATGAGAGGTTCAAAGGTTTGGACTTTAAAACTCAAGAGTGGAAGTTGTGTGGACTGTTATGGCTTTTGTGAATATGAGATTTTTGAGGGTTTACCAATATAACTTCAGGCTTTTATCTCTATCCTTTCTCTAACCTCTTTGTCTTGCAAATGCTTCTTCTATTTATAGGCAAAAGACTTGTGAACAAAGGCTGAATAGGTTTACAAGACAACATGTTATGGTTTGGTTGGGATGTAAATATCAAACTATGTCAAGTACTCCATGGTTCCAAGACGAAGTACCAAAGTTGCTGGTTTTGAGGGGTTGATTTCCATGTTTTATGGTGGAGTAAAATCAGAAACAAACAAAGTATGGGCTCAAGACAAGTTTTGTACAAAAAGCTTGCTTTACAAGAATAACAATGGTGCCTTTATGCCATAAATGGAAAGATCCTTTGGACAATGACTTAAACACTTGTGTAATAGCTCAAAAGTGGGTGTAAACATTAAATTATGTATAGATTTGCAAGCAAGAAGGCCTGCAACATAAGATTATGCAGCATAGCATAAGGGTTTTGTTGTGTGTTCTTCAATAGAATGACTTGCAAATCAAGGGTGGATGCCCAACTTCATGCCCTTGAACCTCCTAGATCAAGTATGATAAATTCATGCTCTTGGATGTTTTGGAAAGCTTGAAACACCCTCTATAACTTTCATTTTGACCACTTTTGTTAAATCAAATTGGAACTTGATGAAAATTGGCCAAGAATTCGGGATAAAAACCTTACCAAAACTGCTGAAAATTTCTCTAAGTGTTAAATGAAAATGTCATGACTTCATGAATTTATAATTTGAGATCCAAGCATATTTAGGAGAAGTTGTGTAAAGAAATGTTGTAGATATCATGGAGATCTACAACTTTAATTTTGAAAGCTTCTTTTGAATCATCTTACATCTTGGTGAAAGAGTGGCATAAATTGATGAAATTATCATGTATAAAAACACTTAGAAAATTTCTGTCTTGGAAATCTTGACTTTTCAAGTTGACTTTTGACTTTCTTAACTTCTTGATGGTCAATCTTGATATTTTTGAATGTCTTGATGAATTGCGATATTTGAAACTTAATATTGACCAAAAAAGTTAAAGTTTGACTTTTGGTGCTATAGTTGACTTTTTCACCAATACGGCTGATTTTAGGTCATCTGATCAATTGAATGAGCAAAAATGCGATCAAAATGATCCATGAAAGTCAAATAGTCCATTAAAAGTCCACTTGTCCTTGTGCCAATTTCAAGCCTAAATTGATGTACTAATGCTGCAAACTTGACGTCGTAGAATATCTTGTGAGCAAATACTTGACAAATGAGAGGGGAAATTTTGGGGTACAACAGTTGCCCCTGTTCAATCTTCTTAAACCTGAAGAGTTAGATTGGCGAGTTCTTCCATTCGTGACTCGAAGGTGGAAGCTGATTGGACACTAGAGTGCCCAGAAATTTGCACTCGGCGATGCGATGATAGGAGGAATAGGCTTAAAGATGCCATTTGGAGAGGTGATAGAATCTTGTTAGAGATGGGCTTGTAGATGCCATCCAAGGATGCTTGTTGAATTGTAATTTGTAAGTTGAAAGAATGAGTATCAAAATTGCGTCCATGTATGGAGTGTATCTGAGTTGTATCTGAAAGTTGAATCTGAATGAGTATCAGGATGGCATCCGTATCTGGAGCGTATCTGAATTGTATCAAAAGCTGGATCTGAATGAGTATCAGAATGGCGTCCGTGTTTGGAGCATATCTGAATTGTATCTTGAAGTTTTATTTGAATGAGTATTAGGATGGAATCCGTATCTGGAGCGTATCTGAACTGTATCAAAAGGTTGAAATTGAATGAGTATCAGGATGGCATCCGTATCTAAAGCATATCTGAATTGTATCTTGAAGTTGTATCTGAATGAGTATTAGGATGACCTTCGTATCTGGAGCGTATCTGAACTGTATCAAAAGGTTGAAATTGAATGAGTATCAGGATGGCATCCGTATCTGGAGCATATCTAAACTGTATCAAAAGGTTGAAATTGAATGAGTATCAGGATGACATCCATATCTGGAGCGTATCTGAATTGTATCAAAAGATTGAATCTGTTAAGGGTAGCTGTTAATCTCATCCTGAAAAGGGTAAAATGTTAGCTAAAATACAAAGTCATGTTGCATGAAATGTATTATGTAATGTATTTACTTTATCAATGTTTATGATATATGGATTTAATGTATGCGTATGTGAGCTGATTAGTAGTATTGTTGTCGGATTAAGGAAAATAAATCCCTGAATGTTGCTGAGGATATGTGAGTCTTCATGTCTTGAAGTACTGATGGATTTCTGTTGAGAGAAATAAATTCTGTTGTGAGGGTAATGCCATGTACTACTTGTAAAATCTGTTGGGGAGTCCCGAGAATTTTGATGACTTTTGCTGGGGATTGATAACTGGGAACTTTGTTCTGCTGGGGATTTAAATGACGTATTATAAGGGATTACTTATGGAATTTCCCAGAGACATTTTCCTATCCTTTCAACCTATCAGTAATTATCTTTCTCATTTTGTTTATTTGTAAACAATAATTATGTTCAAATGCATATGTTCATCAATGAATCATTGGACGTTTTTGAAAATAAAACACAAGTGTAAAAAGGATAAATAGTTTTCTGTACTTTTAAAGAGATATCTTTGTATTTGACTTTGAATAAGTATTTTATACAAGGGAGACAAACATTCTAGTAAGAGAACGATGACATAAAACAAGAACAATTTATACAAAGAAAGTTAGCTATGTGTAATAATTCCATGGGGTTCCCATTCTGCTATAGCCTTTATATCTCTGAATATTTTGTCTATTTGTTGCTTCGTCCGAAAATGATTGAATTGATCATGAACTCTGAGTTTGTCAGTGGAAGTCAAAGGTTGTCTGCAAAGTGATCCGACAGGACATAGTCATACGCTTTAACTACCTAACTTTTGCCTCGACCTCCCTTTCGGGTTTTTAGTCCATCGAGAAACCCCTTTTTGCCCAAGTCTCCCTTTCTGGTTTTCAACTTGCCGGGTGTCCAGATTTTTTTATTTTATCCCTAATTTTTGCCCGAACTTTTTTGGTTCGCCGGGATGCCCTTGTTTTGCCTATGTGTGTCAACCTAGCGGGTCTTTTATGCGTAGTATCTTTTGACTATATCCGCGTTCGCAGGGTGTGGCAGGTCGTCGCCGTCCATGGTGGTCAAAATCATTGCCCCACCGGAGAATATATTTTTGATTACAAATGGTCCTTCATAGGTAGGAGTCCATTTTCCCATGGGATCACTTTGTGGTAAGATAATGCGTTTGATCACTAGGTCCCCAACTTGATATTCTTGGCGTCTGACTTTCTTGTTGAAGGCCTTGATCATCTGTTTTTGATACATTTGACCATGGTAAACAACATTAAGTCTCTTTTCGTCGATTAAGTTCAGTTGATCAAGTCGAGTTTGGATCCAATCGTCTTCACTCAAACCTGCATCTTTCATAATTCTTACAGAGGGGATTTATACCTCAATAGCAAAAATAGCTTCCATGCCATATACCAAAGAATATGGTGTTTCCCCAATTGATGTGCGAGCCGTGGTACGATACCCATGGAGAGCGACTGGTAGCATCTCATCCCAGTCTTTGTATGTGACTGTCATTTTCTGTATGATCTTTTTAATGTTCTTATTTGCATCCTCGACAGCACCATTCATCTTTGGCCGATAGGGGGAAGAATTATGATGCTGAATCTTGAATTGCTCGCACAAGGCGGTGATCATAGTATTGTTAATATTTGTACCATTGTCAGTGATGATCCTTTCCGGGATACCGTACCGGCAGATGAGATTTTGCTTGATGAAGCGGGCAACAACATTCTTAGTAACGGAAGTGAAGAAGCTGCTTTGACCCACTTTGTAAAATAGTCAATGGCCACTAGGATGAAGCGGTGTCCATTGGAGGCTGTAGGCTTGATTTCCCCAATCATATCAATTCCCCACATAGCAAAGGGCTAAGGAGCTGTTAAGACATTCAGAAGAACCGGAGGTACGTGCACTTTGTCAGCATAAATTTGACACTTATGACAGGTCCGAGAGTGTTGATAGCAATTTGCTTCCATGGTAGACCAATAATAGCCTGCCCGTAGGATTTTATTCGCCATTGTATTCCCACTGGAGTGAGTGCCAAAAGTACCTTCATGTAATTCAGCCATGATCTTTTCCGCTTCAACCTTATCCACACACCAAAGCAGAATGGATTCATGATTGCGCTTGTATAGGATGCCATTACTCAGGAAGAACTTAACAGAGAATCTCCTTAAGAACTTTTTATCATTGATTAAAGCTCCTTCTGGATATTCTTGAGCCTCGAGATACCTCTTGCCTTCATGAAACCAAGGCCGGTTCACTACATCTTCAGTATTAATCTCGTGATAGTGTGCTGGTTCATCCATTCGTTCAATGGTGATCCGGGGAGCCTCGTTATCCCAATTAAGTTTAAACATAGATGACATTATAGCTAGAGCGTCTGCTAGCTGATTTTCTTCTCACGGGAAATGCTCGAAGGTAATCTTCTCAAAATGTGGTAGCAATGTCAAAACATGTTCTTTGTAGGGGATAAGATTTAGGTGCTTAGTGTCCCATTCCCCTTTGATATGACTGATGACCAAAGCTAAATCTCCGAATACATCTAAGGATTTGATTCCCAAGTTTATGGCAGCCTTGAGACCAAAGATGCATGCTTCGTATTCTGCCATGTTGTTCGTACAGTTGAAGCAAAGTATGGCAGTAAAGGGAGTATGACATCCTTCCGGAGATATGAGCACAACGCCGATACCATTACCAAGTGCATTGGATGCCCCATCAAAGAACAGGGTCCATCGGGATCCTTGTTCAGGTCCGTCATATAGTCTGATTTCTTCACAGTTGTCTAATGTCATGATGTCTTCATCCAGGAATTCAAACTTCATGGACTGATAATCTTCTACAGCTTGGTGAGCAAGATGATCAGCCAATACATTGCCCTTTATAGCTTTCTGGGTAGTATACTATATGTCATATTCTGTTAGGATCATCTGCCATCTAGCTATCCTCCCAGACAGAGCAGGCTTCTCGAAGATGTATTTTATTGGATCCATCTTAGATATGAACAAGGTAGTATGAGTCAACATATACTATCTTAGCCGGCGAGCAGCCCATGCCAGAGTGCAACAAGTTTTCTTGAGCAGTGAATATCTAGTTTCACAGTCGGTAAACTTTTTGCTCAGGTAGTAAATAGCATGCTCTTTTCGGCCAGACTCGTTATGCTGCCCCAATACACACCCCATTGAGTTCTCTAAAATGGTCAGATACATGATCAATGGTCTTCCCTCGATTGGTGGCATCAAAACAGGAGGCTCTTAGAGGTACTCTTTGATTTTGTCGGAAGCAGTCTCGCATTCATCATTCCATTTGACTAGTTGATCTTTCTTCAATAGTTTGAAGATTGACTCACACGTAGCGGTTAGGTGAGAAATGAATCTGGCAATATAGTCCAGGCGCCCCAAGAATCCTCTGACTTCCTTCTCAGTACAAGGAGCCGACATTTCTTGTATTTCTTTAACCTTGATAGGATCGACCTTAATGACCTTGTTGCAGATGACAAAACCTAAAAGTTTACCGGACCGTACTCCGAATGTGCACTTGTTTGGATTTAATCTTAGCTTATACTTCTTCAATCTTTAAAACAACTTTTGCAAGTGATACAAGTGCTCTTCTTTTGTTTGTGATCGGGCTATCATGTCATCTACGTAGACCTCTATTTCATGATGTATCATGTCGTGAAATAAGGCTACCATGGCGCGTTGATAGGTTGCCCCAACATTCTTCAATCTGAATGGCATCACTTTGTAGCAGAATGTGCCCCATTATGTGACAAATGTAGTTTTCTCCATGTCCTCAGGTGCCATTTTGATTTGGTTGTAACCTGAGAATTCGTCCATGAAGGAAAACACTTTGTGCTGGGCCGTATTGTCAACCAGGATATCGATGTGGGTAAGTGGAAAATCATCTTTAGGGCTGGCCCTATTCAAATCTCTATAGTCCACACACATTCGTACATTGCCGCCCTTTTTAGGCACGAGAAAAATGTTGGCAACCCATTGGGGATAGGAAGTGACATCCAAGAATCCAGCATTGAATTGTTTCATGACTTCCGCTTTGATCTTCTCTGACATGCCAGGTCTCATGCGGCAGACTTTTTGTTTTACTGGTGGACAGTCTTCTCTTGTGGGCATTCGATGTACCACGATGTATGTATCGAGTCCTGGCATGTCTTCGTATGATCAGGCAAAGATCTCAACATAATCATGCAATAGTTGAATCAGACGTTCCTTGACACTCGATTCTAGATTGGAACCCATCTTGATTTCTTTTTTATCCTCCTCAGTACCCCAAGTTAATTGTATCCATCGGTTCTTCATGAGGCTGAATATCTCTTTCCTCTTGTTGTAGTAGTCTGGCCAATTCTCCTGGTACTTCACAATCTTCCTCACCTTTGTCTTCGGCTTGGTAGACTAGATCCTCATAGTCACAAAAGGCCATAGCAGTATTGTTACCCATGGGGTTCGAAATGGAGGGGTACCTGCATTTATGAGTGTGGGTGTGTGTAAGGGTATAGCCATCTTTAAACAATAAAATGTAAAAGAAAGACAATGAGCACACAAGTTTGTATGTGAAAAACGTCCATGATTCACTGAATGTCATATGAAGATGAAATAAAAACCCTTACAAATGGACCGTTGTGCCTCGGGCAAGACACAAGGTTTTAAATGTGCGAATTGTTTGTGAATATTACAAGTCCAACAGAAATGTAAAAGATAAATTATTGAGGGATGAAAGTTATTGGGACAAAGTCTCTGGCTTCCCAATTGCGAAGTCCTCCATTGATAGTAGGAAATATCCAATCCTCCAAGTTGCAATCTTCTTCACCATCTTCCACTGCACTGATCTCTCGGTTGCTAATCTTCAAAGGTGGCCCTCCAGCACGGGCACGACGCACATCCTTCTAAGCATTTGAAGTAAAACCTAAGCCAAACTTGTTAGATTTATACAGAATGTTCAGAAGTTGCCCCCAGATGGTGCATCCACCCTCCTCTACTACTTCCTTGGCGTCCTTCAGAGATGACATCCGGAGCGGAGGTCTTGCGATCTTGGGGGTCTGGGATACCGTCTTGGTTACTACTACTTCTTGAGAGACTTCTTCAAAATGTTGAAAAGGAGTTTCGATGAACTCGCCATCCAATTCTACATACCGAAAATAATTGAGGTGGATAATCATATACTCTTCCTCTCTGTGGATAGTGATAATCTTTCCATGGACCGGGTATTTCAGCATCTGGTGTAGTGTAGAGGTGACAGCACCGACATTATGGATCCAGGGCCGTCCTAGCAGACAGGAGTAAGAGGGGCGGATGTCCATTACATAGAAGGTCGAGTTGAAAGTCTGAGTCCCAACCTTTATGGGGATGTCCACCTCCCCGTGGACCATCCTCTTTGAACCATCAAATGCTCTTACGACTATGTTACTGGGTTTCAACGTCAGTCCTTTACAATCCAATATGTTGAGAGCTTTCTTTGGTAAAACATTCAAAGATGAGCCAATGTCCACCAAGACATGGTCCAGAGTTGTTCCTCTATATTCCACAAAGACATGCAATTCCTTGTTGTGCTTTCTTCCCTTTGGTGTCAGATCAGCATCCGAGAAACCTAGGCCGTTGTCCACCGTCAAACTGGCCACACAATCTTGAAATTGGTCAGTCGATGTCTCTTGAGGCACATGGGCTGTCTTCAGAAACTTCACCAGAGCTTTCGCATGTGCCTCATAGCACAACAACAATGCCATCATGGAGACTTTGGAGGGAGTTTTCCCCAAATGTTCAACTACGTCGTAGTCTCTCTTCTTTATTATTCTCAAGATCTCCTCCATTTCCTTCTTGGAGGTTTCGAGGATAGTCAGTGGCTGAGCCTTCGTCCGGATAGGCCCTTCTTGAATACTTTATCCTCGAATTTCAACAGTAGAAGTGTTGGTAGGGATAACAGCAGGGGTTGTGTCGTCTTTGTTAATAGATGTACTTGCAAATATGATTATTGGTACGGAGGTAACCTTTGGAACAGCCACGGGTCCAAAAACTGCCTTTGGAGGGGAAATTTCTGGAGAGAAGATTCTACCGCTACGGGTAATATGGTTCTGAAAATATTGCTAATGTCGGAGTCTTCTTCTTCAGAGTTTATTTCTTCGGTGGCCAGCCCATCTTGTTTGATTCCATGGTAATAAATGTCCCCACTGTAATTCCACGGCACAGTCTTGTCTGATTCATATTGGACTGGCCCAGGCATTTTGATTATAAGAGGAGTAGTTTTTGGAACCTATGTAATCCTAATGGGTCTTTTGGGGACCCTGGAAGGGTTGGCGGAGATGGTTATGATTAAAACGTATTCAACAGGAACAAGTGAAACAGGAGCACTTTCAAACAAAATCTCTTGGTTGTCTATCAAGCTTTGAATGTCTGTTTTCAACAAAAGGAAATCAGTTGGTGAGGATAAGCAAAGATAGCAGTCTTCATTACAACCCGGGAATACACCATCTTTTAACAAGTTTATCTTAATGATTGGGAGTGGAGTCAAGAGTTCATCAACTGTGGTAACAAACTAATCTTCTTCGATAGCATTGGTGTTGTGACCATGCCTAGGCATAGGAGCGGAAATGACGTTTGGTTTCTCGGGTGCACCAAACTCAATCTCTTTTTCATCTATAAGGTCTTGAATTTTTTTTCAAAGCCCAACAGTTGTTAGTGTCGTGACCCGGACTTTCGGAATGATATGCGCATCTGGTATTTGGGTGATAATGAGGGGACACAGTGTTGGGATTCTTTGGAGCTTCCTTTAGAGTTGTCAAATTGGATTTCAGAAGATGTGGTAAAACCTGGGCTAGAGTCATATTGATTCTGGTGAATTGTCGGACTGGCCTTTCCACCCTCGGTTGGTTACTTCTTGGTTGATCAGATGTAGGCTTTGGGATCATAACAGCCCCTACCATTGGTGGGTGTTCAGCTCTCCCTTGATTCCTTTATGGATAAACAGCAGACACCTCCTTCTTCCCAATGAAAGGCTTTCTCACAGCTGTAGAGGCAGATGAATCCTTCTGAATGTTTCCACTTTTTATGCCAGCTTCCACCCTCTCTCCGGTTAGTATTAACTTAGTAAATCCTGTCGATGAGCTCCCAATCAGATGGTTGAAGAAAGGGACTGACATAGTGCCTAATAACATATCCACCAACTCCCTTTCAGACAGAGGGGTTTGTACTCTCCCAGCTAGATCTCTCCATTTCTGCACGTAATCCTTGAAACCCTCATTAGAAGCCATAACCATACTCTGAAGTTGAGTACGGGTAGGCGCCAAATCTGCATTATACTGGTATTGCTTATAGAAAGATGCGGCAAGATCTTCCCGATTGTGGACGTTGGTCCTTTCCAATTGGTAAAACCAATCGAGTTGTGTTCCGGATAGGCTATCTTGGAAAAAATGCACCCATAGGTCTTTATCAGTGAAGTGCGGCTTGATCTTTCTTACATATGATTGGAGGTGCATCTTAGGACATGACACCCCATCATATTTTGCAAACAACGACACTTTGAACTTTAGTGGGATCACAATTCCCGACACTAGTCCCAATTCTTCAAAGTCTAGACCTGGTACCCTTTGTATTTCCATAGCGTTCAAACGCTCTTCAAGATGTCTGTACTTATCATCTGCTGGAGGATACTGTTCCTCGGAGTAGTCTTCCTCTTCTTCCTCCTCTTCGGATTCTGATGAAACCGCTGTTTCCTTTCCTTTTCCTTCTCCTTCATCAGATGTTGCTGCGAAATTCAAGGTTCTTCTAGTTTGTCCTTGAAACCTTCTCCCCATGATTACAACGCCAGTTGGTTTCTTCTCTTTCTTCTTATTCTCTTTGGCCAACAGAGTCTTTAACTCCTCTTTCCCCTTGTCCAGGGTCATGAGTAACTTTTGAAACTGCGTGTTTTGAACTTGAAGATCTTTGACTGTCTGTTCGAGATCCATCTTACTGAAATAAACAGTAGAGAGATAAGAAAACTCGTTGCAAAAGACATGTTTATGTCATGATGAATGATATGTGCATATGTAATATTTTCAAGGATTTTTAAAGATTCAAGTTCGTTTTAGACAAAAAGAAACACATGCTATATTAATAAGATAGATTTTGAGTACATCAATGCCCCTTAGGCAAAATAATACAACACTCTAAGATAAAAAGGTAGTGCGCATCCTCTTTGGTGCAATGTAGGCATTTAGAGTTTTCTCCTTATGAAGTATCCCAGTGAGTTCCAAAACCTTCTTCTCGCTTGCGTAGAATTGGGCTTCAAAAGTATCTCGCTCTCCTTTGAGCTGTATCCAATCCCTTTGTAGTTCTTTAAGAGATGTGGGCATGTCATGATGTAGGATAGGGTATGGAACTTCTCCTTCCTTAACAGGCTCAATGATCACCGGTAGGATGGAAGGATAAGGCATCATAAGACTTTGAGCGCGGGTTCGTACCCACTTGAGGTAAGGCTCAAGAGTGATGGAATTCTTGTGTCCCAAAGTCTTTTTATCCACCTTGTTTAGCATCCTCCAATCTCGGATGAATCTCTGGCGAAGACCTTGATCGTCATTGTCGTAGTCGAATACCAAGCCTTGAATCACCATATCATGCGTGCCATCCTTTCGGGCATAACCAAACTGTCTTAGAGCTAAGCATGGGTTGTATGTGATGCCTCCCCTAATGCCAAGTAGAGGGACATTAGGGAATTCCCCACAACGATCAACAATGATAACATTCTCTTTGGATCAAGAGCACTAATGAATATCCAAATGTTTGAGCGTCATTAACCTTTGTGACCACCTTAATCCTTGCTCATTCTTTAAGACTGATTGGGGAAGATGAGAAATAAACCATCTTTCCAGGAGAGGAGTGCAACACATAAGGACACCTCTTTTCCTCATTGTGTGAGTGTGAAAAGAGTGTAGGATATCCCCTAGCAATGTAGGCACCCGATTGCGTGACATGAAGATTTTGACGGCACTCACATCTATGAGTTGGTCAGGATTGGGAAACAAGACCATCCCATAGATAAGAAGAGCCACAATTTCCTCAAAAGCTTGCAAGTCTAGGGAATTCCAACAGCTTTGGGCTTTCTCAAACAGGAACTTTGCTAAGAAGCCTTTGACACCACTTCTAGTTTCCCAATGAGTTGTGACATCAGATGAGTGCAAGTGTAGGGCTTGAGCAATCTCTTTTGGCTTTGGGTCTCTTTCCGTACCGTTGAAAGGTATTTGATTGAGAATGGGAACCCTCAAGAGTTGAGAGAATTCTTCCAAAGTAGGCACAAGCTGATAGTCGGGAAATGTGAAGCAATGGTGCAAAGGATCAAAGAACTAGAAGAGCACCTTCATCATATCCTCCTCTGTGTTGGAGGTGATAAAGTTGAGTAGACGACCATTCCTCTCGGTGAATGGATAATTCTCAGGGATCCTTAAAGCTAGCTCCTTGAGTTGTGGAGGAATTCTTACAAGGTTGACTTGGATAGTTTTCCTGCGAAGTGAATCCATATCCTACAAAACAAGAACAAAGATGAATCTCCAAAACCCTTGAAATGGTTAGTGGATGCATATGATGTTCATGATGTCCATGATGTTATGTACAAGTATGCATATACAAGCAAACCAATCAAGTTCCTAATTTAGGCTTGCATGGGGTTTTATAGGTAAGTACCCTTTTGAAGTTTAGTTGGCTTAAACCTGTCCTAGTAATAGTAACTGGGTTCTAAGGAGCTCAATATCATCGGATTGTTTCCTTGGTCATTGTTTCAGCTCAAGCCTCTTTAATGGCGACCAAAATATCCCGAGAAACCAACCCTCAATGAGTGTAGTATCGAGTATCTACCAACTTCAGACTGCACCAAAGTCGGTCATCTCACTACATCCTAAAGGCCAAGTTGGTCAAGTAAAGGGTTCTAGAAGTTCATTAGTGCTTCCGCAGCTAGGGAAATAAAGTCTACCAAGGGTGAGACTTTATAAAATGTTTGAGATTTAAAAAACTCAGCTGGGGATCTTTGAGTTAACCTCTCTGAGGGAACTTTGAAGGGAAAGGTAATTCCCGTTTAGGGAAGAAGAGATCAGATCTTTGGTTATTCCCACTCTGCGGGGAACATATAAATCACTAGGTCGTATGCCAAGGATGTAGAGGTGGCTTCATCTCAAGACGTTTCTGCCCCTGTATCTACTGGAAGGAGTAACTGTCAGGACTAGAAATGGAATTTTTTATACTTTGCCCCGTTTCTCAAAGTCATTAGCATCTGTCTTTCTGTTTCTCATGCAAGTATTTGTAAACAATAATCATATTCAAATGCATATGTCAAAAATAATCGTTGGACGTTTTTGCAAAACAAAACAGAAAAATAGAAAACAAATAGTTTTGTACTTTCAAAGAAATGATTTGTATTGATTTTTGAAGTTCTCCTATAACAGGAATTTTGTACAAAGAGACTGACGTTCTAGTAGGAGAACGCCGTCGTGAAAATTAAAACTATACAAAATAGTGTTGTGATACGGTGGGAGAACTGACTTGGGTGTTTTGCGTTTGATCGCAAATGATGCGGTTTAGCAAGAGTCACCACCGACTTTTCTTTTATCTAATAAGGAAAGGTGAAAAAGCACAGGAAAGACCTTTAGAGATGTTTTCTTGAGTTCGGGGGGTAGATTATGAAAAGGGAATGTATTAGCACCCTTTTCATCCATGGTTTTCCATGGGCTCTTAGTTACTTGCTAGATCACTTGCTTTTGTTTGAAATTATGCTTTGTGTGGTTTTTGAAAGTATTTTGTAAAAGAGGCCATCGTTTAGGAAATCTTTGTAATGATTCTCGTTCGTAAGAATGTATACAAAGATGTTTATCTTTTTGAAAATGTTTTCAATGTTTGGAAATGTGTGTGTTTGTTTTGAAAATAGCAAGGATATTTGTTTGAAATTGAGCAAGTAATTAGTAACATTCTACCTACTCAAAAGTCTTTCTTGTTGATTTTCTTTTCCTTTGACATTGTTGTCTTACCATTGATTTGGTAAACAACCCTATCTTTGGATGTAAACGGGACGGGCGAGGGTCATCGTATAACCATGATTAGCAATATTGCAAAGTATCTTAGCATTTTTGAGGGACCAAGATCATTTTTGTAAGGCAACTTAGAATAGCGTCATCGAGGGACTATGATCTTATAATTGTTTGTTTTGCCAAGATACTTCGCATGCGTAATATGGCTATTTTTGTACAAGGCAACCAAGTGGAGAAACCCTAAGTATGCTTGTGTGCAAGTGTGTTATTTTCATGCTTGATTTTGTCTTGGATTAGGTTTTCTACTTGTTGATTTTTAGTCTTCCCATACAAAACCCTAATTACTAGCATTTGTATTTGAAAGCGTTAAATTGCAGAAAATAAAGTCATACGCTATTACATCATTTGGGGGATGGGGATACAAATTTACAAATGGGGGGATGAAAGCAAATAAATCCTAATTTACTATTACAACCATATTGAATGAATAAATAATGTACAAAAATAAATAAATAATAAAAATAAAAGAAAATTGTTTTTAAATTTTTTTTATCTATTGACACATACACTTATGTATTGATACGAAAATAGTTTATGTATTGACGCATGCCATTATGTATTGATACGAAAACAATTTATGTATTGACGCATGCCATTACATATTGATACGAAAACAGTTTATGTATTGATGCATGCCATTACGTATTGATACGAAAACTTCCTTGCTGCTGAATAATGAAAATTAACTCAGTATGAGTCGACGCATTCGCATTTCGTGTCGACACATGCAACATTTTGTATCGATGCATAACAGTTTGCATCGGCTCATAACCTGTTTTGAACACAGTATGTGTTGACGCATAGCATTTCGTATCGACGCATAACTGTTGTTTTTTGCTTTTATCACTGTTTTGCTACATGTAAAAGTTAGTTCTCAACACATGGTTTATGAAAATGAAAAGCAAGCATATGGTTAGCTTTAAGGCAATGATATATACATTTTATCTTCACAAATGAACCATTAATGATGCTTGTATGAAGAGTTCAAAATCAAGAAAACTTACCTTGAAACTGAAATTTGTGCTTTGAGTTTGAGCTGCTGTATGGGCTGTTGTTGAGCCTGGGAAGTGATGATAGTGATGTTACATAAGTTTTTCTTGTGTTTTAACAACTTCTATATGATATATGTGGAGTTTTTAGATGGTTGGGCAGAACTTGCAAGGTATGAGAGGTTCAAAGGTTTGGAGTTTAAAACTCAAGAGTGGAAGTTTTGTGGATTGTTATGGCTTTTGTGAATATGAGATTTTTGAGGGTTTACCAATATAACTTCTGGATTTTATCTCTATCCTTTCTCTAACCTCTTTGTCTTGCAAATGCTTCTTCTATTTATAGGCAAAGTGTGATACGGTGGGAGAACTGACTTGAGGTTTTGCGTTTCGTCGCAAATGTTTCGGTTTAGCAAGAGTCGCCACCGACTTTTATTTTATCGAAAAGGAAAGGTCAAAAAGCACATGAAAGACCTTTGAGATGTTTTCTTGAGTTCGGGGGGTAGATTATGAAAAGGGAAAGTGCTAGCACCCTTTTCATCCATGGTTATCCATGGGCTCTTAGTTACTTGCTTAGATCACTTACTTTGCTTTTCCAATTGTTTGAAATGGTGCTTTGTGTAGTTTTGAATGTTTTTTGAAAAGAGGCCATCGCTTTGGCAATCTTTGTAATGATTCTCGTTCGTAAGAATGTATACAAAGATGTTTGTCTTTTGAAAAATGTTTCAATGTTTTGAAAGTTGTTTTGAAATGTTTTGAAATGTGTTGTGTGTTTTTGAAAATAGCAAGGATTGCTTGCAAATTGATCAAGTAACTAGAAGCATATCTACCTACTCAAAAGTCTTTCTTGTACATTTTTATTCCTTTGATATTGTTGATTTACCATTGTTTTGGTAGACAACCCTATCTTTGGATGTTAAATGGGATGGGCGTGGGTCATCGTATGACCATGATAGCAATGGTGCCAAGTATCTTAGCAAGTTTTAGGGACCAAGATCATCTTTGTTTAGGCAACCTTTTGATAGCGTCATCGAGGGACTATGATCTTTTGTTTGTATTGTTTTGCCAAGATACCTTGCATGCATACCATGGCCATTTTTAAGGCAACAAAGTGGGTGAAACCCTAAGGAGTGCTTGTGTGCAATGTGTTGTCATTTTTCATGCATTTTGTTTGTCTTGTATTAGGTCATACCTATTTGTTTGATTTTTGTCTTATCATGCAAAACCCTAATTTACTAGCATAGTATAAATGCGATAAATTGTGTAAAGTAAATCTAAGCTATTACAACAATATTATGGGAAGGGGGATACAAGTTTTAAATGGGGGATATTGCTCAAAATAAAACCCTAAAAATTATTAAAACCCAATTAAATTTATTGTACAATAAATAAATAAGCAATTATTTAAATATGCAATAAAATGTATGTATGCAAAAATGCTTTTGTATTATTTATTGAATGTAAAAATAAATTTATTTAAGTCTTAAAAATAAGAAAAATAAAATGATTATTTTTGAAAGGGGTGAAAACCCTAGTTTTTGTATTAAAATAAAATTAGGTTTTCTAATATTTATTTGTTCATTTTTTGTACTAGAAATAATAAATAATATTATTAACAAATATTAAACAATTAAAATGTATGTGAAAATAATATTTTATGTGTAAAAAACTAATAAAATAAAAATGTATGGTATTTTTAAATGTATTTACTATTTATTTAAGAAAATAAAGTTCTATTTATTTATAAACTATTTTATTATGCAAAAAAAAAAATAATAAAAAAATAAAAAAATAAAGAAAATATCTTTTTGTGATTTTCTAAAGTTCAGAAAAAATAAATGCAAGTCAAAAATATAAAATATGCAAGAAAAATGCAAAAATATAAGAAAATAGGTCATGGGGTGCAAATAGAAAACTGGGGGCATGGGAAGTAAAAACAGGAGGCCCACTGCGCGCCAGGCCCAAACATCCATCGTCCATGACCTTCGTCTCTTTCGCGCACACTTCTGAGTTCAACCTGCAACTCTCTATTCTTTGCACAAAAACAAAATCTTGCAACATAAAACTTGTAGCATTTTTGATCACGATTCCAATGATATAAGATTTGAAACCTAACTCTAAGAAACCAGGGAGAGTTTCAGTGGCCCTAATTCCTGACCTAATTTTTTCATGAACTTTAAGCTTCAAATTCTCACTACTCAGTTAATATAAATGATAACTACGTATATGTACAGCTTCAGCAAGTTAAGGACTACATTTTTGCTTCACAAATCAAAGCTTAAGGATGCCTAAATAGAGAAATAGAGATTTGACAAATACCTTGTTCAGCTGAGTTTGGATATGGCAATGTGGGAACTTTGAGTGAGGCCTGAAGATCGTATGAGCTTCCTTGAAGTTCCCTCAAGCTTCTCCAATGCTCAGCTTGCCTTGAGGATGCTTGAAACTCCCTGCACGAGTCAACTTGCAACCTTGCAAAATGAAAATGGTGAAGTGTGAAACTGAGCTCACAATTGCAAGATGAATGCTTGGATAGCTTGGATGTGATATAGGGAAGATGTTTCAAGGGTTGAAAGGCAAAATGCACGAGCAAGTTTTGAAATGGCAAGTGTTTTGCAGAAGCTGCCCTGTTTTAGGAAGAAATGTGGTTTTTGTGTTTGGGAAGGTTTCAGGTCTTTTTCTTTCGTGTTTAGGATTGTGACAAGTTTCAGAAGGTGTATATAATGAAGCCAAATATTCTCTTTATTAGATACACAAGTCATCTTGACTTTTGCCAATTTGCTTGCTTTTGAAGAAAGTTGAAGTGACAATGCCCAAGGCATGTACATGCTTGCTTGCTAGAGGAATAGAGTTGGTACAAGTTGCCTGATATTTGTGGATATTGTTTGCAACAAAAGATCAGGTCCATGGCTCAAGAAATGCAAAGTTGTAAAAGGCTTGCTTTATCAAAATGGCATAGTGCCCTTTATGCCATTTATGGATTAATCTCTTGTGTAATGCTCCAAAGGTGAAAACAAAGGCTTTAACCACTGAGTTAGCATTAAATTATTGAGTGTAGAAAGGATTAGGACCTGTAATGTAAGGTACAAGCATGCTAGGATCTGATTTGCAACTTGTAACATTGTGAAAATGGCTTGCACAAAAGTGACAAAATGCCATTTTCTCTTCTTCGATTCTCCCTAACCATAAATGATCTTGTAAAGTTCTTGGACATTTTGGAATGCTTGTAACATGATCTATAATCTATATTTGAAATGAAACTTGAGATACCTCTTGGAACTAGGTGAAAAGTTGCCATGAAATTAGGTCAAAAACCTGCCTAAACTAAGGCAAAATTTCACTAAGTTATTTAGTTCATGGACCCTTATTCACAAAATCATAACTTGAGATCCAAGCATCATTTGGGAAAACTTTGTTCAGAAAAGTTTTATATTTCATGGAGGACTACAACTTTCATGTTGGAAGTTTTCTTTGAATCCAATTGCATCATGGTGAAAAAGTTGGGAAAAGTTGGGGAAAAATAAGAAATTTTCAACACTTAGAAAAATTCTAAGTTATGAAAAATTTCAAATTAAAACCCTAATTTGCAATTTTAGGTTTCTTGGTCAACAAGTTTCACATTTTGACATGTTTTGATGAATTATGACCCTTGGCACTTGATTTTGACCAAAAAGTCAAAGTTTGACTTTTCAATGCACAGTTGACTTTTGATTAGTTGACTGCAAAATTCATCTGTCAATCCTATGCATTTGGGATCTTTTGAACCATGTGATTAGGTAAATATGATTCCATTGAGTCCTTGGAATCATGTTTAAAACCAATTGTCATTGGCTTGGTTAAAAATCATAAATTTCCCTTCTTTAGTTAAAACCCTAATTTTGACCATTTTGCCCTTTTGATGATTTGATCAAATTTCTTGAGTAATTGTAATCCAAACTTGATCAAATGGTTCATATGAGTCTATAATGTTGATGTGGATCAAAAATTATGAAGTTTGACTGTAAATTGGCCACAATTGACTTTTTCCCCAATACAACTGGTTTTTAGGTCAACTGTCCAATTGATTGGGCAAAAATGTGATTCAAGGCTTGAAACTTGGTATGAACAATCTTAGGGGTCCAAGATGGTGTATGGAAGTCACATGAAGCATTGAAGGTCCAAAAACCCTTGTGCAAACTCAAACCCTAATTTCAAGTCATCAGTGCAAGGAGATGTCTTGAGCTGAGCAAACCCTAATCTGGTTTTGAGTCCAAGAAGTCTTGTGAGGAAAATCTTGATAAATGGGAGGTCAAATTTTGGGGTACAACAACTTCCCATGTTCAATATTCTTGAACCTAAAGAGTTAGATTGGCGAGTTTTTCCGTTCGTGACTCGAAGGTAAAAGATGATTGGACACTAGAGTGCCCATAAATTTGCACTCGTCGAAGTATAGTTAAGGGAATGGGCTTAAAGATGCCATTTGGAGAAGTGCTAGAATCTTGTTGGAGATGGGCTTGTAGATGCCATCCAAGAATGTTTTTAGTAAGTCTAGAGGATGAGTATCATAATGGTGTTCGTGTATGGAACGTATCTAAACTGTATCTGGAGACTGAATCTGAATGAGAAAAGGAATATCAGCCGTATCTGGAGCGTATCCGAGCTTGAATCTATACTTGAATCTGAATGAATAACAGAATGAGTTCCTTGTCTGGAGTGTATCTGAATCTGAAATATGAATAAGCGACAGAATGGCATCCGCGTCTAAAGCGTATCTAAGCTGGGGAGAATCAGAATAAGTGACAGAATGGCAACCGTGTCTAGAGCGTATATGGACTCGAATCTGAATGTTGAAGGCTGAATGAGTATCAGAATGGCTTCCATGTTTGGAGCATATCTGAATTGTATCTTGGATTTGAATTCTGAATGAGTAATAGAATGACTTCCATGTTTGGAGTGTACCTTTACTGTATCTGAAGTTGAAATCTGAATGAGTAATAGAATGACTTCCGTGTCTGGAGTGTATCTTTACTGTATCTAAAATCTTTGAAAATTGTTAATGGTAGTTGTTAATCTTATCCTGAAAAGGGTAAAATGTTAGCTGAAACACAGAGTTATGTTGCATGAAATGTATGATGCAATAAATGTGCTTTATCAATGTTTATGATGTAATGTATGCGCATGCAAGTTGATTCGCTGTTTTTCTGAGGAAAATAAATCCTTGGCAGCTGAGGATTAGAAATCTTTGGCGGCTGGGGATAATAACTCCTTGACTGCTGCCAGGGAAAATAAATCCTTGACCGCTGCTGGAGATTCAAAATATTTGATTACTGAGGATGAGAGATCCTTGGCGACTGTTGGGGATTAAAAATATTTGATGACCTTCATGGGGATATAGAGATCCTTCAAGTCTTGAAGTATTGACAAAAGTCTGCTTGGGGAAGTAATGCCACGTACTGCCTGAGGAATCTGCTTGGAGAATCCAGAGAACTTTAATGACATCTATTGGGGATTACACAAAGGGAATCCTTGTTCTGTTGAGAAATAAAGAAAACTCTGATGACTTCTGCGGGGATTTAAGAATGAGAATCTTCATTCTGGCGACTTCACTGGGGAGCAAATAAAAACTCTGTGGGGAGGAAGCTATTCTGCTGGGGAGGAAGCTATCCTGCTGGGGAGTAAGTTCAGGAGTTTGAGTTGTATGCCGCTCTACTGGGGAATTATCCTAGGTTGGGGCGAGACAAAAAGTTAATTGTTATCTGGTTGCTTTTTAGACTTTAAGACAACTTGCTGGGGAATATGGAGAAACTGGATAGTTTCCGCTGGGGATCTGTGGTTCAAAGTTTTGGCTGCGCTGGAGATTGGGAGTTTGAAGTTTTAACTCTGATGGTGATTAAAGGTTTGAAAATTTAGCTCCGTTGGAGGTCTGAATGATGTACTGTAGGGATTGCTCATGGAACAGCGTAAAGACGTTTTCCTATTCTTTCACCCTGTTAGTAATTATTCTTTTCAAATGCGTTTATTTGTAAATAGTGATTATATTCAAATGCATATGCTCATTAATAAATCATTGGACGTTTTTGCAAATAAAACATAAGTGTAAAGAGAATAGACGAATAATTTTATGCACTTTAAAGGGGTATCTTTGTATTTACTTTGAATAAGTATTTTGTACAAAGGAGACAGACACCCTAGTAAGAGTATGGTGTCATAAAAAATGAGAAAAATTTTATACAAAGAAAAGATAGATATGTGTAAAAATACCATGGGGTTCCCATTCCGCTATAGCCTTCGTAACTCTGAATATCTTGTCCATTCGTTGCTTCGTCCGAAGATGATTGGATTGATCAGAAGCTCCAGGTTTGTCTGTGAAGATATTGTCCTTAAAGTGATCCGACGAGACATAGTCATACGCTTTAATTCCCTAACTTTTGCCTGGACCGCCCTTTCGGGTTTTCGATCCACCGGGAAACCCTTTTTTGCCCAAGTCGCCCTTTCGGGTTTTCGATTCACCGGGATGCCCTTGTTTTGCCTAGGTGTGTCAACCTAGTGGGTCATTTATGCGTAGTATCCTTTGACTATGTCTGCGTTCGCAGGGTGCGGCAGGTCGACGCCGTCCATGGTGGTTAAAATCATTGCCCCACCAGAAAAGATGTTCTTGATTACAAATGGTCCTTCGTAGGTAGGAGTCCATTTTCCCCTGGGATCACTTTGTGGCAAGATGATAAGCTTGATCACGAGATCTCTTACTTGATATACCTGGCATCTGACTTTCTTGTTGAATGCCTTGATCATCCGTTTTTGATACGCCGGACCATGACAAACAGCAGTAAGTATCTCCTCGTCGATTAAGTTCAACTGATCAAGTCAGGTATGAATCCAATCGTCTTCACTCAAACCTACATCCTTCATGATTCTTAAGGAGGGAATCTGAACCTCAATAGGCAGGACAACATCCATGCCATAGACCAAAGAATAGGGTGTTGCCCCAGTTGACGTGCGAGCCGTGGTACGGTACCCGTGGAGAGCAAACGGTAGCATCTCATGCCAGTCTTTGTAGGTGACTGTCATCTTCTGTATGATCTTCTTAATGTTTTTATTCGCAGCTTCGACAACACCATTCATCTTCGGCCAATAGGGAGATGAGTTGTGATGTTGAATCTGGAACTGCTCGCACAAGGCGGTGATCATAGTATTGTTAAGGTTTGTACCGTTGTCAGTGGTGATCCTTTCGGGGATACTGTACCGGTAAATGAGGTTCTACTTGATGAAGGGGGAAACAACATTCTTTGTAACGGATGCGAAGGAAGCTGCTTCGACCCATTTGGTGAAATAATCAATGGCCACTAGAATAAAGCAGTGTCCATTGGAGGCTGTAGGCTTGATCTCCCTAATCATGTCGATTCCCCACATAGCAAAGGGCATAGGAGCTGTTAAGACATTGAGGGGAACTGGAGGCACGTGTACTTTGTCCGCATATATTTGACATTTGTGACAAGTCCTGGAGTGTTGATAGCAGTCAGCTTCCATGGTAAACCAGCAATAGCCTGCCCGTAGGAATTTCTTCGCCATCGTATGCCCGCTTGAGTGAGTGCCAAAGGTACCATCGTGCAGTTCGGCCATGATCTGTTCAGCTTCAATCTTGTCCACACAATGGAGCAGAATGCAATCATGATTGTGCTTGTACAGGATACCATTTCTCAGGAAGAACTTAGCCGAGAATCTCCTCAAGAAATTTTTGTTATTGGTTGTAGCTCCTTCAGGGTATTCTTGAGCCTCGAGATACCTTTTGACTTAGTGAAACCAAGGCTGGTCCACTACTTCTTTGGTATTAATCTCGTGACAGTGTGCAGGTTCGTCCATCCGTTCAATGGTGATCTGGGGAGCCTCATTATCCCAATTAAGTTTAAACATGGATGACATTGTAGCTAGAGCATCTGCTAGCTGATTTTCTTCTCTCGGGAAGTGCTCGAAGGTAATCTGCTCAAAATGTGGTAGTAATGTTAAGACATGTTCTTTGTAAGGGATGAGGTTCAGATGCTTAGTATCCCACTCTCCTTTGATCTGACTTGTGACTAAAGCTGAGTCCCCAAACACAATCAAGGATTTGATTCCCAAGTCTATGGCAGCCTTGAGTCCAAAGATGCAAGCTTCGTACTCTTCCATGTTGTTAGTACAGTTGAAGCAAAGCCTAGCAGTGAAAAGAGTATGGCAACCTTCTAGGGAGATGAGTACCGTGCCGATACCGTTGCCAAGTGCATTGGAGGCACCATCAAAGTACAGGGTCCATCGGGATCCTTGTTCAGGTCCGTCATATGGTCTGAAATCTTTAACATTGTCCAAGGTCAAGATGTCTTCGTCGGGGAAGTCAAACTTCATGGATTGATAATCTTCTACAGCTTGATGATCCAGGTGATCGGCTAGCACACTCCCCTTTATATATTTTTAGATTGTGTACTGTATATCGTATTCTGTCAGAATCATCTGCCATCTGGCTATCCTTCCGGACAAAGCAGGCTTTTCGAAGATGTATTTGATCGGATCCATCTTAGATATCAGCAAAGTGGTATGAGTCAACATATACTTCCTTAGCCGGCGAGCAGCCCATACCAAAGCGCAGCAAGTTTTCTCGAGCAGTGAATATCTGGTTTCACAGTCGGTAAACTTTTTGCTAAGGTAATAAATGGCATGCTCTTTTCGGCCAGACTCGTCATGCTGCCCCAGTAGGCACCCCATTGAGTTACCCAAAATGGTCAGATACATGATTAGCGGTCTTCCTTCGACAGGTGGCATCAAGATAGGAGGTTCTAGCAAATACTCCTTGATTTTATCGAAAGCAACTTGGCAGTCATCGTTCCATTTAACTACCTGATCTTTCTTCAATAGCTTGAAGATTGGTTCACAAGTAGATGTTAGGTGAGAAATGAACCTAGAAATGTAGCTTAGGTGTCCCAAGAAACCTCTGACCTCCTTCTCATTGCGAGGAGCAGGAATTTCTTGTATAACTTTGACTTTGGCAGGATCAACCTCGATGCCTTTGTTGCTGACAATGAAACCCAAGAGTTTACCGGACCAGACTCCGAAAGTGCACTTGTTCGGGTTTAATCTTAGCTTGTACTCCTTCAACCTGACAAACAACTTTTGCAAGTGATCGAGGTGTTCTTCTTCCGTTTGTGATCGGGCTATCATGTCATCTACGTAGACCTCTATCTCATGATGTATCATATCATGAAACAAAGCTACCATGGCACGTTGATAGGTTTCCCCGACATTCTTTAGTCCGAATGGCATCACTTTGTAGCACAAAGTACCCCACTGTGTAACAAAAGTAGTTTTCTCCATGTCCTTAAGTGCCATTTTGATCTGGTTATAGCCTGAGAATCCGTCCATGAAAGAAAATACTTTGTGCTGAGCTGTGTTGTCAACCAGGATGTCTATGTGCAGAAGTGGAAAGTCATCTTTAGGGCTAGCCCTATTTAAGTCTCTATAATCCACGCACATTCTCACCTTGTCGTCCTTCTTAGGCACGGGCACAATGTTAGCAACCCATTATGGATAGGAAGTAACAGCAAGAAAACCAGCATTGAACTGCTTCATAACTTCTGCTTTGATCTTCTCGGACATGTCGGGCCTCATGCGGCAGACTTTTTGTTTAACTGGTGGACAGTCTTCTCTTGTGGGTAGATGGTGCACCACAATGTCTGTATCTAGTCCCGACATGTCTTCGTATGACCAGGCAAAGATCTCAAAATATTCATGCAACAGCTGAATTAAGCGCTCCTTGACACTTGGCTCTAGGTTGGCACCCACTCTGATTTCCTTCTTGTCTTCCTCAGTACCCAAGTTGATTGTGTCTAACAGCTCCTCATGAGGCAAAATTGCTCTTTCCTCTTGTTGTAAAAGTCTGGCCAATTCCCCTGGCACCTCACAATCTTCCTCACCTTCGTATTCGGCTTGGTTGACCTGATATTCAGAGTCACTGAAGGCTATAGCAGTATCGTTACCCATGGGTTTCGGAGTGGAAGGGTACCTGCATTTGTGAGTGTGGGTGTGTGTAAGGGCATAACCATCTTAAAACAACAAAATGTAAAAGAAAGACAATGAGCACGAAAGTTTTAAATATGAAAAGCGTCCATGATTCATTAAAACGACATATAAAAATGAAATAAGAACCCTTACAAATGGACCTATGTGCCTCGGGTAAGACACAAGGTTGAAAAAGTACGAATTGTTTGTGAATTATTACAAATCCAACAGAAATTGAAAAGATAAATTACTGCGGTATGAAAGTAATCGGAACAAAGTCTTTTGCTTCCCAGTTTCACAGTCCTCCGCCAACAGTAGGAAAAATCCAGTCTTCCAAGCTGCCCTTTTCATCACTATCCTCTAGTGCATTAACCCCTTGGTGGCTTATCTTCACAGGTGGCCCTCTGGCATGGGCGCAGTGCACGGCCTTCTGAGCAGTCGAGGTAAATCCCAGGCCAAAATTTGTCTGATTTGAAAGGGAAGTCAGGAAGCTGCCCCCAGATAGTGGATCCGCCTTCTTCCACTATTGCCCTTGCATCTTTTAGAGAAGACATCCGAGGTACAGGTCTTGTGATCACTGGAGTTGAGGATACCGCTTTGGTCGCTGCTATTTCCTGAGAAACTTCTTCAAAATGTTGGAAAGGGGTTTCAATGAATTCTCCATCCAATTCTACATATCAGAAAGAATTTAGATGACTAATCATGTATTCCTCTTCACCATGGACAGTTATAATTTCCCTTGGAGAGGGTACTTGAGCATTTGATGCAAGGTGGAAGTGACAGCTCTGGCATTGTGAATCCAGGGGCGTCCCAACAAGCAAGAGTAAGAAGGACGGATGTCCATCACGTAGAATGTTGAATTGAACGTTTGAGTACCCACCTTGATCGGGATGTCCACCTCACCATGGACCATCCTTTTAGAGCCGTCAAATGCTCTCATAATTATATTGCTGGGTTTCAGGGTTAGGCCTTCACAATCATACCTATCCAAGGCTTTCTTTGGCAAGACGTTCAGAGATGATCTGGTATCAACCAAAATATGATCTAGGGTGGTCCCCCTACACTCCACTGAGACATGTAGTGTGTCGTTATGTTTTCTCCCATTGGAGGTCAAGTCAGCATCGGAGAATCCCAGTCCATTGTCGACTGTCAGACTGGCCACACACTCCTGGAATTGATCAGCCGAAGTCTCTTGTGGCACGTGCGCTGTCTTCAAAAACTTGACCAAACATTTAGCATGTGCCTCAGAGCACAGCAGCAAGGCTAACATAGAAATTTTAGAGGGGGACTGCCCAAGTTGTTCTACCACATCATAATCACTTTTCTTAATGATCCTCAGGATTTCTTCCATCTCCCTTTTGGATGTCTCAGGAATAACAAGTGATTGAGCCTTTGTCAAGACAGGCTCCTCTTGAACATTATTTCCTTTATTCTCAGCAGTGGAAATAGGGATAGGAATTGTATTGTCATTGTTGGCGGGTACACTTGTAGGTGTAATCACTGGTACAACTATAATCTTCGGAATGGCAACGGGTCTAGAGACTGCCTTTGGTGGCGCAATCTCTGGAGAGAAAATTCTTCCATTACGAGTAATTTTGCTTGTTCCAGCAATGTTACTGATGTCAGAATTGTCTTCTTCAGAACTCTCTTCATCGGCAGTCTGTTCAATCTGTTTGACACCATGGTAGTAGATTTCTCCACCATAGTTCCATGGTACCATTTTATCTGATTTGTATGGGGCAGGCCCGGGCATTGTTATCTTCAACGGAGTAGTCATAGGAGCCGATGTAATCCTAACGGGTTTTTTAGGAACCCTGGAAGGATTGGCGTATATGGTTATTATTGAAATTTATGGAACTGGAATGGGTGAGATAGGAGCTTTCTCAAACAAAATTTCCTGGTTATCGATCAATTGTTGGATTCCTTTCTTCAACATAGGACATCCAAATGGGGAGGATATGCAAGCATGGAAATCTTGGTCACAACCTGGGAACACCCCAGTTTTCAACAAATTTAACTTGATGGTTAGGAGAGGAGTTAACAGTTCCTCCATAGTAGTAACAAACAGATCTTCTTCCACAGCACTGGAATTGTGTCCATCCTAGGCATTGAAGCTAAGATAATATTCGGCTTTTCAGGAGCTTCAAATTCAACTTCCTTTGCATCAATCAGATCTTGAATCTTGTTCTTCAGGGTCCAACAATTGTTGGTGTCGTGCCCTGGAATTTCTGAATGGTAAGCACACCTAGCATTCGGATGGTAGTGTGGAGATGTGGTATTAGGATTTTTAGGGGCCTCTTTTAGCATGGCCAAATTCAACTTTAAGAGATGTGGTAGGACTTGAGCAGGAGCCATGTTTATCTTGGTGAATTGCCTTACAGACCTTTCCACCCTTTGCTGGTTATTTCTTGGCTGATCATTTCTAGGCTGATTGTTTCTTGGTTGGTCTGATGCAGACTTCTGGATCATGACGGCCCCCACTGTTGGTCTTCGTTCGGTTCTTCCTTGATTCCTCTGAGCATAGACAGCAGACACCTCCTTCTTTTCAATTAAGGGCTTTTTGGCAGCAGCAGAAGTAGACGCATCTTTCTGAATTTACCCGCTTCTAATACCGGCTTCAACCCTCTTGCCAGTTAGAATCAACTCAGTGAAACCTGCAGAGGAGCTTCCAATCAGGTGATTAAAGAAAGGACCTGACAGAGTCCCCAAGAACATGTCCACTAGCTCCCTTTTAGATAATGGTGGTTGAACCCTTCCGGCTAAATCCCTCCACTTTTAGGCGTAGTCTTTGAAGCCCTCATTGGACACCATTGCCATACTCTGGAGTTGAGTACGGGTGGGTGCCAAGTCGGCGTTGTATTGATACTATTTATAGCAGGAAGCTACTAAATCTTCCCAATTATGCATATCAGACCTCTCCAACTGGTAGAACCAATCAAGCTGTGTGCCTGATAAACTGTCCTGGAAAAAGTGGACCCACAGATCTTTGTCAGCAGAATGTGGCTGAATTTTCCTGACATAAGATCGTAAGTGCATCTTGGGACAAGACAACCCATCATATTTGGCAAAAAGAGGCACTTTAAACTTAGGAGGGATTACTATTCCAGATACCAACCCCAACTCTTCAAAGTCCAGCCCAGGCACTCTCTGTATTTCCATAGCAGCTAGACGCTCTTCCAAGTTCTTGTATTTGTCATCGGCCGGAGGGTATTGTTGTTCTGAGTAGTCTTCATCTTCCTCTTCTTCAACTTCAGATTTAGATGGCACTGCAGTCTCTTTACCTTTTCTCTCTCCTTCCTTAGAGGTTGATGAAAATTCCAAGGTTCGTCTGGCTTGTCCTTCAAACCTTCTGCCCATGATAACTACACCGGCTCGCTTCTTCTTCTTTTTCTCTTTCTCTTTATCTAGCAGAGTTTTGAGCTCCTCCTGACCCTTAGCCAAGGTCAAGAGTATTTGTTGAAATTGTGAATTCTGAGTTTGCAAATCTTTGACCGTTTGTTCAATATCCATCTTGCTGAAATAAACAACAGAGAGATGAGGAAACTTGGTGTGAAGACCTGTTTATGCATATGATGAATGATATGTATTCATGTAATGCTTTCAAGGATTTTAGAGATTCAAACTTGTGTTAAACAAAAAGGAACAAATGTTATATTAATAAAATAATTTGTTTACATCAATGCCCCTAGGGAAAAATAGTACAAAATTCTAAGATAAGAAAATGTTGCACATCCTCTTTGGTGCAATGTAGGTATTGAGAGTCTGCTCTTCATGAAGTAACCAAGTGAGTTCTAAAACCTTCTTCTCTCTTGCGTAGAATTGGGCTTCAAAAGTATCGTGTTCTCCCTTGAGCTGTATCCAACTCCTTTGCAGATCTTCGAGTGATGTTGGCATGTCAGGATGTAGAAGGGTGTATGGAACCTCTCCTTCCTTAACAGGATCTATAATCACTGGGAGAATTGAGGGGTAAGGCATCATAAGACTTTGGGCGCGGGTTCGTACCCACTTGAGGTAAGGCTCAAGGGGGATGGAATTCTTGTGTCCCAAGGTCTTACTGTCTACCTTGTTGGGCATTCTCCAAGCTCGGATGAACCTTTGTCGAAGTCCTTGATTGTCGTTGTTGAAGTCAAAAACCAAGTATGGAATCAGAATGTCATGTGGGACATCCCTTCGGGCATAACCAAACTGTCTCAGAGCCAAGCAGGGGTTGTAGGTGATGCCTCTCCTAATGCCAAGTAGAGGGACATTAGGGAATTCCCCACAACGGTCGACGATGATAACATTCTCTTTAGATCGAGAACACCAATGGATATCTGAATGTGTGAGAGTCATCAATCGTTGTGACCACCTCAAACCTTGCTCATTCTTCAAGACTGATTGGGGAAGATGAGAAATAAACCATCTTTTCAGTAGAGGAGTGCAACACATGAGAACACCTCTTTTCCTCCTTGTTCGAGTGTGAAAAGAGTGTAAGATATCTCCAAGCAATGTAGGCACTGGGTTGCGAGACATGAAGATTTTGACAGCACTCACATCTATGAGTTGGTCAGGGTTAGGGAACAAGACCATCCCATAGATGAGAAGAGCTACAATCTCCTGAAAAGCTTGTAAGTCCAAAGAATTCCAACAGCTTTGGGCCTTCTCAAACAAGAACTTTACTAAGAAGCCTTTGACACCACTTCTGGTTTCCTAATGGGTTGTGACCTCAGATGAGTGCAAGTGCAGGGCTTGAGCAATCTCTTCTGGCTTTGGATCTCTTTCTGTACCATTGAAAGGTAGTTGATTGAGAATAGGAATCCTCAAGAGTTGAGAGAATTCCTCCAATGTGGGCACAAGTTGGTAGTCAGTAAATGTGAAGCAGTGATGCAAAGGGTCAAAGAACTGGAAAAGAACTTTCATCATGTCTTCCTCTGTGTTGGAAGTTACTAAGTTGAGAAGACGACCATGCCTCTCGGTGAATGGAGAGTTCTCAGGAATCCTTGAAGCTAGCTCCTTGAGTTGTGGAGGAATTCTTACAAGGTTGAGTTGGATTGTTTTCCTGCGAAGTGATTCCATAACTGCAAAACAGGAACAAAGATGAATTTCCAAAATCCTTGAAATGATTAGTGGATGAATATGATGCTTCATGATTTCAATGATGTTATGCACAAGTATATATGTACAAGAAAATCACACAAGTTCTTAGTTTAGGCTTGCATGGGGTTTCATAGGTAAGTACCCTCTTAAAGTTTAGTTGGCTCAACCTGTCCTAGAAATAGTAACCGGGTTCTAAGGAGCTCAATATCACTGGATTGTTTCCTTGTTCATTGTTTCAATTCAGCCTCTTTACTGGCGACTGAAATATTCCAAGGAACAAACCCTCAATAAGTGTAGTATCGAGTATCTACCAACTTCGGACTGCACCAAAGCCGGTCATCTCACTACATCCTAAATGTCCAAGTTAGTCAAGTAAAGGTTCTAGAAGTTCGTTAGTGCTTCATGACATCACTCAACGACCCCTTATTCTCTTTGATTGACTCAAAGGCTACCAGTACCCACAAATATGTCACACTAACATAACTATTGCTTAGACCATGTCGGTATACCCCACACAGTTTCCACAACGTATTGCTATTTACCTATGAATGTTTCCCAAATCCGGGTAGAGGATTCAAACCCAAACAATAGAACCAAAATGTAAAGCATACAAGTCAAACAAGATAAGCATGTAAAGGTGATCTAAAACCCTAAGTTAACCCCACTTATTTCAATATCCCCAGCAGAGTCGTCAGTTCTGTGATACTATGGGAGAATTGACTTGAGGTTTTGCGTTTCGTCGCAAATGTTTCAGTTTAGAAAGAGTCGCCACCGACTTTTATTTTATCCAAAAGGAAAGGTCAAAAAGCACAGGAAAGACCTTTGAGTTGTTTTCTTGAGTTCGGGGGGTAGATTATGAAATGGGAAGGTGCTAGCACCCTTTTCATCCATGCTTATCCATGGGCTCTTAGTTACTTGCTTAGATCACTTGCTTTGCTTTTCCAATTGTTTGAAATGGTGCTTTGTGTGGTTTTGAAAGTATTTTGAAAAGAGGTCATCGCTTTGGCAATCTTTGTAATGATTCTCGTTCATAAGAATGTATACAAAGATGTTTTTCTTTTGAAAAATGTTTCAATGTTTTGAAAGTTGTTTGGAAATGTTTTGAAATGTGTTGTGTGTTTTTGAAAATAGCAAGGATTGTTTGCAAATTGATCAATCAACTAGATGCATATCTACCTACTCAAAAGTATTTCTTGTACATTTTTATTCCTTTGATATTGTTGATTTACCATTGTTTTGGTAGACAACCCTATCTTTGGATGTTAAACGGGATGGGCGTGGGTCATCGTATGACCATGATAGCAATGGTGCCAAGTATCTTAGCAAGTTTTAGGGACCAAGATCATCTTTGTTTAGGCAACCTTTTGATAGCGTCATCGAGGGACTATGATATTTTGTTTGTATTATTTTGCCAAGATACCTTGCATGCATACCATGGCCATTTTTAAGGCAACAAAGTGGATGAAACCCTAAGGAGTGCTTGTGTGCAATGTGTTGTCATTTTTCATGCATTTTGTTTGTCTTGTATTAGGTCATACCTATTTGTTTGATTTTTGTCTTATCATGCAAAACCCTAATTTACTAGCATAGTATAAATGCGATAAATTGCGTAAAGTAAATCTAAGCTATTACAACAATATTATGGGAAGGGGGATACAAGTTTTAAATGGGGGATATTGCTCAAAATAAAACCCTAAAAATTATTACAACCCAATTGAATTTATTGTACAATAAATAAATAAGCAATTATTTAAATATGAAATAAAATGTATGTATGCAAAAATGTTTTTGTATTAATTTTATGTATGTAAAAATAAATTTATTTAAGTCTTAAAAATAAGAAAAATAAAATGATTATTTTTGAAAGGGGTGAAAACCCTAGTTTTTGTATTAAAAGAAAATTAGGTTTTCTAATATTTATTTGTTCATTTCTTGTACTAGAAATAATAAATAATATTATTAACAAATATTAAAAAATTAAAATGTATGCGAAAATAATATTTTATGTGTAAAAAATAATAAAATAAAAATGTATGGTATTTTTAAATGTATTTACTATTTATTTAAGAAAATAAAGTTCTATTTATTTATAAACTATTTTATTATGCAAAAAATAAAATAAAAATAAAATAAATATGCAAAAAATAAAGAAAATATTTTTTTGTGATTTTCTAAAGTTCAGAAAAAATAAATGCAAGTCAAAAATATAAAATATGCAAGAAAAATGCAAAAATATAAGAAAATAGGCCAGGGGGTGCAAATAGCAAACTGGGGGGTATGGGAAGTAAAAACAGGAGGCCCACTGCGCGCCAGGCCCATACTTCCATCGTCCTTGTCCTTCGTCTCTTTCGCGCGTGCTTCTGAGTTTAACCTGCAACTCTCTATTCTTTGCACAAAAACGAAATCTTGCAACATAAAACTTGTAGCATTTTTTATCACGATTCCAATGATATAAGATTTGAAACCTAACTCTAAGAAACCAGGGAGAATTTCAGTGGCCCTAATTCCTGACCTAATTTTTTCATGAACTTCAAGCTTAAAATTATCACTACTCAGTTAATATAAATGATAACTACGCATATGTACAGCTTCAGCAAGTTAAGGACTACATTTTTGCTTCACAAATCAAAGCTTAAGGATGCCTAAATAGAGAAATAGAGATTTGACAAATACCTTGTTCAGCTGAGTTTGGATATGGCAATATGGGGACTTTGGGTGAGGCCTAAAGATCGTGTGAGCTTCCTTGAAGTTCCCTCAAGCTTCTCCAATGCTCAGCTTTCCTTAAGGATGCTTGAAACTCCCTGCACGAGTCAACCTGAAACCTTGCAAAATGAAAATGGTGAAGTGTGAAACTGAGCTCACAGTTGCAAGATGAATTCTTGAATAGCTTGGATGTGATTTAGGGAAGATGTTTTAAGGGTTGAAAGGCAAAACGCACGAGCAAGTTTTGAAATGGCAAGTGTTTTGCAGAAGCTGCCCTGTTTTGGGCAGAAATGTGGTTTTTGTGTTTGGGAAGGTTTCAGGTCTTTTGCTTTCATGTTTAGGCTTGTGACACGTTTCTGAAGGTGTTTAGAATGAAGCCAAATCTTCTCTTTATCAGATACACAAGTCATCTTGACTTTTGCCAATTTGCTTGCTTTTGAAGAAAGTTGAAGTGACAATGCCCAAGGCCTGTACATGCTTGCTTGCTAGCTGTATAGAGTTGGTACAAGTTGCCTGATATTTGTGGATATTGTTTGCAACAAAAGATCAGGTCCATGGCTCAAGAAATGCAAAGTTGTAAAAGGCTTGCTTTATCAAAATGGCATAGTGCCCTTTATGCCATTTATGGATTAATCTCTTGTGTAATGCTCCAAAGGTGAAAACAAAGGCTTTAACCACTGAGTTAGAATTAAATTATTGAGTTTAGAAAGGATTAGGACTTGTAATGTAAGGTACAAGCATGCTAGGATCTGATTTGCAACTTGTAACATTGTGAAAATGGCTTGCACAAAAGTGACAAAATGCCATTTTATCTTCTTCGATTTTCTCTAACCATAAATGATCTTGGAGAGTTCTTGAACATTTTGGAAAGCTTTTAACATGCTCTACAATCCATCTTTGAAATGAAACTTGAGATACCTCTTGGAACTAGGTGAAAAGTTTCAATGAAGTTAGGTCAGAAACCTGCCTAAACTAAGGCAAAATTTCACTAAGTTATTTAGTTCACGGATCCTTATTCACAAAATCATAACTTGAGATCCAAGCATCATTTGGGAAAACTTTGTGAAGAAAAGTTGTATATTTCATGGAGGACTACAACTTTCATGTTGGATGTTTTCTTTGAATCCAATTGCATCATGGTGAAAAAGTTGGGAAAAGTTGGGAAAAAATAAGAAATTTTCAACACTTAGAAAAATTCTAAGTTATGAAAAATTTCAAATTAAAACCCTAATTTGCAATTTTAGGTTTCTTGGTCAAAAAGTTTCACATTTTGACATGTTTTGATGAATTATGACCCTTGGCACTTGATTTTGACCAAAAAGTCAAAGTTTGACTTTTCAGTGCACAGTTGACTTTTGATTAGTTGACTGCAAAATTCATCTGTCAATCCTATGCATTTGATATCTTTTAAACCATGTGGTTAGGTCAATATGATGCCATTGAGTCCTTGGAATCATGTTTGAACCCAATTGGTCATTGGCTAGGTTAAAAATCATAAATTGCCCTTCTTCAGTCAAAACCCTAATTTTGACCATTTTGCCCTTTTGATGATTTGATCAAATTTTTTGAGGAACTGTAATCCAAACTTGATCAAATGGTTCATATGAGTCTATAATGTTGATGTGGATCAAAAATTATGAAGTTTGACTGTAAATTGGCCACAATTGACTTTTACCCCAATACAACTGTTTTTTAGGTCAACTGTCCAATTGACTAGGCAAAAATGTGATTCAAGGCTTGAAACTTGGTATGAACAATCTTAGGGGTCCAATATGGTGTATGGAAGTCACATGAAGCATTTAAGGTCCAAAAATCCTTGTGCAAACTCAAACCCTAATTTCAAGTCATCAATGCAAGGAGATGTCTTGAGCTGAGCAAACCCTAATTTGGTCTTGAGTCCAAGAAGTCTTGTGAGGAAAATCTTGATAAATGGGAGGGAAAATTTCTGGGTACAACACAAAGGACTTGTGAACAAAGGCTGAATAGGTTTACAAGACAACATGTTATGGTTTGGTTGGGATGTAAATATCAAACTATGTCAAGTACTCCATGGTTCCAAGAAGAAGTACCAAAGTTGTTGGTTTAGAGGGGTTGATTTCCATGTTTTATGGTGGAGTAAAATCATAAACAAACAAATTATGGGCTCAAGACAAGTTTTGTACAAAAATCTTGCTTTACAAGAATATCAATGGTGCCTTTATGCCATAAATGTAAATATCCTTTAGACAATGGCTTAAACACTTGGGTAATAGCTCAAAAGTGGGTTTAAACATTAAATTATGTAGAGATTTGCAAGCAAGAAGGCCTGCGACATAAGATTATGCAGCATAGCATAAGGGTTTTGTTATGTGTGCTTCAATAGATTCATGCTCTTGGATGTTTTGGAAAGCTTGAAACACCCTTTATAACTTTCATGTTGAACACTTTTTTTAAATAAAATTAGAACTTGATGAAAATTTGCCATGAAGTTGGGATAAAAACCTTACCAAAACTGCTGAAAATTTCTCTAAGTGTTAAATGAAAATGTCATGACTTCATGAATTTATAACTTGAGATCCAAGCATATTTAGGAGAAGTTGTGTAAAGCAATGTTGTAGATATCATGGAGATATACAACTTTCATGTTGAAAGCTTCTTTTGAATCATCTTACATCTTGGTGAAAGAATGGCATGAAGTGACGAAATTATCATGTATAAAAACACTTAGAAAAATTCTAAGTCTTGGAAATCTTGACTTTTCAAGTTGACTTTTGACTTTCTTAACTTCTTGATGATCAAGCTTGATATTTTTTAATGTCTTGATGAATTGTGATATTTGAAACTTAATGTTGACCAAAAAAGTCAAAGTGTGACTTTTGGTGCTACAGTTGACTTTTTCACTAATACGGCTGATTTTAGGTCATCTGATTAATTGACTGAGCAAAAATGCGATCCAAGACCTGAAACTTGACATGAGAAATCTTGAGAGTCCAAAATGATCCATGAAAGTCAAATGGGGCATTAAAAGTCCATTTGTCCTTGTGCCAATTTCAAGCCTAAATTGATGTACCAATGCTGCAAACTTGACCTCGTAGAATATCTTATGAGCAAATACTTGACAAATGAGAGGGCAAATTTTGGGGTACAACAAGTGTACAAAGAGAAACAACTATGTTTAATAGTCCCATAGAGTTTCAATTGTGCTACTTCCCTTATGTCTCTGAGCGTTTCATCACTTTGCTACTTGTCCGAAGCTGACTGGATTGATTGATACGGTTTGAGCTTGATAGTTGATACTGAAGTCTGGTCACAAGGTGATCCAATGGGACATAGTTGTACGCTTCAACTCCCTAATTTTTTCCTAGACCTCCCTTTCGGGTTTTCAGTCCACCGGGATACCCTTTTTTGTCCAAGCCACCTTTTCAGGTTTTCGACTTGTCGGGTGTATAGATTTTTGTATTTATCCCTAATTTTTTCCCGGACCATTTTGGTTCGTTGGGATGCCCTTATTTTTCCCTAGGCCAGTCAACCTAGTGGGTCTTTATTCATGCGTAGTATCTTTTCACTATGTCCGCATTCACAGGGTGAGGAAGGTCATCACCATCCATGAGAGTTAAAATCATGGCTCTGTCGGAAAATACACTTTTAATTACAAATGGCCCTTCGTACGTGGGAGTCCATTTTCCCATGGGATCACCTTGTGGCAATATGATGCACTTGATTACTAGATCACCTACTTGATATACCTGACGTCTGACCTTTTTGTTGAAAGCCTTGATCATCCGTTTTTGGTGCATCTGACCATGACGGACAACAATAAGCCTTTTTTCATCAATCAAATTTAGTTGATCAAGTCGAGTCTGGATCCAATCATCTTCGTTCAGACCCGCATCATTCATGATCCTCAAAGAAGGGATCTAGACCTCAATAGGCAGAACAACCTCCATACCATACACCAGAGAATAAGGTGTTTCCCATGTTGACGTACGTGCTGAGGTGTGGTAACCATGAAGAGCAAATGGTAACATCCCATGCCAGTCTTTATATGTCACCATCATATTTTGTATGATTTTCTTAATGTTCTTGTTAGCAGCTTCCACAATGCCATTGATCTTCGGTCGGTAAGGGGAAGAATTATGATGATAGATTTTGAATTATTTACAGAGTTCAGTGATCATAGTATTGTTGAGATTTGTACCATTATCTGTGATGATTCTCTCTGGAACGCCATACCGGCAGATAAGGTTATGCTTGATGAACCGCGCCACAACATTCTTGGTAACAGTAGAAAAAGAGGCAGCCTCAGCCCACTTCTTGAAGTAATCAATGGCCACTAGGATGAAGCGATGCCCATTGGAAGCAGTAGATCTAATCTCTCCGATCATGTCAATACCCCACATTGCAAAGGGCCAGGGATCCGTTAAGACGTTCAAGGGAACCAGAGGTACATGTACTTTATCAGCATAGATCTGGCATTTGTGACAAGTTTGGGAATGCTGATAATAGTCTGCTTCCATAGTGGACCAGTAATATCCGGCCTGTAGGATCGTTTTAGCCATGGTGTGTCCACTAGAATGGGTGCCAATGGTACCTTCGTGTAAATCTGCCATAATCCTCTCTGCTTCGCTCTTGTCTGCACACTGAAGTAAAGTAGAGTCATGGTTGTGCTTGTATAGGATTCCATTACTGAGGAAGAAATTTGCGGGGAACCTTCTCAGAAACTTATTATCATTCACAGATGCTCCCTCAAGATATTCTTGAGCCTCGAGATACCTTTTCACTTCATGGAACCAAGGTTTGTCTGCTACTTCTTCAGTATCAATCTCATAGTTGTATGCTGGTTCATCCAATCTCTCAATAGTGATCTGAGGAGGTTCATTGTCCCACCTGACTTTGAACATAGATGACATAGTAGCTAGCGCGTCCGCTAATTGATTATCTTCTCGTGGAAAATGTTCAAAGGTGACCTCTTCAAAGTGTGGAAGAAATGTCAGCACATGTTCTTTGTAAGGGATGAGATTAGGGTGCTTCGTGTCCCACTCCCCTTTGATTTGACTTATTACCAAAGTTGAATCCCCGAAAACACTCAAGAACTTGATCCTTAGGTCAATAGCAGCTTTGAGCCCCATGATGCATGCTTCATACTCAGCCATATTGTTGGTGCAGTTGAAACATAATCTGGCAGTGAAAGGAGTATGACAACCCTCAGGAGATATGATTACAACACTGATGCCATTGCCGAGTGCATTGGAGGCTCCATCAAAAACCATACTCCATCATGATCCTTCCTTAGGTCCTTCATTCGTTCCAGGTTCTTCATAGTCAGTCACCAACATAATATTCTCATCCGGGAATCCAAAGTTCATGGATTGGTAGTCATCCACAGCCTGATGAGCTAAATGATTAGCTGATACACTTCCCTTTATTACTTTTTGGGTCGTGTATTGGATATCGTATTCGGTCAAGATCATTTTCCATGTTGCTATCCTTCTGGAGAGAGCGGGCTTCTCGAAGATGTACTTGATAGGATCCATTTTAGATATCAACAAGGTAGTGTGAGTCAACATATACTGTCTTAGTCGGCGAGCAGCCCATGCCAAAGCGCAACAAGTTTTCTCGAGCAGTGAGTATCTTATTTCACAGTCAATAAATTTTTTGCTAAGGTAGTATATTGCATGCTCTTTTCGACCAGACTCTTCATACTGCCCTAGCACATACCCCATTGAACTATATAACACCGTTAAGTACATTATCAAAGTTCTTCCTTCAATCGGAGGCATCAGAATTGAAGGCTCTTGAAGTTATTCCTTGATTCTCTCGAAGGCAGTCTAGCATTCGTAATTCAACTTTACCACTTGATCTTTCTCCAGGAGTTTGAAGATTGGCTCACAAGTAGCAGTTAGATGGGAAATGAATCTGGAAATGTAATTTAGGCGTCCCAAGAAACCTCTAACTTCCTTCTCAGTGCGAGGAGCCGACATCTCTTGTATAGCCTTCACCTTTGCAGGGTCTACCTGAATACCCTTATCACTGATAATGAAACCTAGGAGTTTACCAAACCTTACCACAAAGGTGAATTTGTTCGGATGTAGCCTTAACTTGTACGTCTTCAACCTATCAAACAACTTTTGTAGATGATCAAGGTGCTCTTCCTTAGTTTGAGACCTGGCTATCATGTCATCAACATAGACTTCTATCTCATGGTGAATCATGTCACGGAACAAAGCCACCATGGCTCGCTGATAGGTTTCCCCAACATTCTTCAATCCAAATGGCATCACTTTGTAACAGAAAGTGCCCCATTGTATGACGAAGGTTGTCTTCTCCATGTCCTCGGGTGTCATCTTGATCTGATTGTAACCACAGAAACCGTTCATGAAGGAGAAGATCTTATGTTGCGCGGTGTTGTCAACCAGAATGTCAATATGGGGAAGCGGGAAGTCATCCTTGGGGCTTGGCATGTTTAGATCTATGTAGTCCACACACATCTGTACCTTGCCATCCTTTTTAGGCACCAGAACTACGTTAGCAACCCATTATGGATAAGAGGTGACAGTTAAGAACCCAGTGTCGAATTGTTTCATAACGTCTGCTTTGATCTTCTCCGACATTTCAGGGAGCATACGACGAACCTTCTGCTTTACTGGAGGGAAATCTTCTTTAGTTGGCAGACGATGAACCATAATATCTATGTCTAGTCCTGGCATGTCTTCATATGACCAGGCAAAGATCTCGACATAATCATGCAACATCTGTATCAACCGCTGTTTGACACTAAGCTCCAAATTTGCACCTATCTTGACTTCTTTTCTATCTTCCTCTGTGCCTAAATTCATTGTCTCAACTGGCTCTTCATGAGGCTGTATAACCCTTTCTTTCTGTTGTAATAGTCTGGAAAGTTCTCCAGTTACGTCATAATCTTCCTCACCTTCGTTCTCGGCTTGGTTGATCGGATTTTCAAAGTTATAACTGGCAATAGCAGAACCGTTATCAATGGTATCTAGAGTGGATATGGATTTGCAGTTTGATACGTGAGTGTGTGTAAGAGCATAGTTGTATAGACAAAGTAAAAAGCAAAAAAGAAAAATAGAGAGCGCAAAATTTGTATGCAAAACGTCCAATGCTTTATTAATAACATATGAGATTAAAACATGATAACCCCCACAAATAAACCATTGTGCCTCGGGTAAGACACATGGCCATAGAGTTTATATTGTTTAATTATTACACATCTGAAAACAAAAAGACAATTACTTCTGAATAAAAGTAATTGGTACAAAGTCTTTGGTCGTCCAGTTATTGGGTCCACCGTTGGTAGTAAGGGAGATCCATCTATCCATGTCATAGTCACCATCACTGTCTTCTAAAGCGTTGACCCCATGGTTGCTGATACGTAAGGGAGGTCCTCCAGCACGAGCACGACGAACATCCCTTTGAGCCCCTGAAGAGAAACCCAAGCCAAACTTATCAGATTTGTATGGAATGTCAGGGAGTTGGCCCCAAATGGTACACCCACCTTCTTCAATAACTACTTTGGTGTCCTTGAGAGAAGCCATTTTCAAGGGAGGTATGGTGATCTTCAGTGGATTGGTAACAGTCTCAATTGCAGCCATGGTCTGGGGCACCTCTTCGAAGTTATAGCAAGGAGTCTTGATGAACTCTCCATCCATTTCTACGTACCTGAAAGAGTTCAGGTGGCTTACCATGTAATCCTCTTCACCATGCACCGTGATAATCTTTCCTTTCACCGGGTACTTCAACATCTGACGCATAATGGAAGTAACAGCTCCAGCCCCATGGATCCAAGGGCGACCCAACAAAAAGAATAAGATGGTTTGATATCCATCAAGTAGAAGGTGGAGTTAAAGGTCTGAGAACCAACTTTGATGGGGATGTCCACCTCCTCGTTCACCATTCTTTTCGAACCATCGAAAGCCCCTCACTACAATGTTGTTGGGCTTCAAAGTCAAACCTTCACAATCTAATCTGTCCAGAGCCTTCTTGGCTAGCACGTTGAACGATGAACCAGTATCTACTAGAACATGGGCCAAAGTAGTGCCCCTGCATTCAATGGAGACATGCAGCGCATAATTGTGTTTTCTTCCTCTGAGTGTCAGATCAGCATCAGAAAAACCCAAACTGTTATCAGCTGTCAAACTGGCCACACAATCTTCAAATTGGTTAGCGGAGGTTTCTTGTGGTAGATGGGAGGTATTTAGGAATTTCACCAAAGCTTTTGCATGAGCTTCAGAGCACAATAGTAAGGCTAACATAGAAATCTTAGAAGGGGTCTGCCCCAACTGTTCGACCACATTGTAGTCACTCTTTTTTATTATCTTCAAGATTTCTTCCATTTCCTTCTTGGAAGCCTCTAGAATAGATTCTGAATGCGCCTTCGTCTGGACAGGCTCAATCAAAATGTCTTTGCCCCGAGTCTCAGCCGACTCAGTGATAGGGGTGGAAACATGGGTAACCACATGAATTTCAGTGGTAGTATCAGCAGGAACAACAGTAGGAATGATCACAGGAATAGTAACGGCTTTTAAAGGAGAAATCTCAGGGGAGAACACTCTTCTACTTCTTGTTATTTTGCTGGTCCCACCAATGTTGCCAATGTAGGGATCAACATTTTCAGAGATTTGGTCTTCAACAGCCAACATGTCTTGCTTGACGCTGTGATAATAGACATCAGCCCCATAGTTCCAGGGAACAACCTTGTCCGAGGAGTATGGGATTGGCCCTGACATAGTAATGATCAGAGGAGACAACTTCGGAGAAGATATAATCCTGACGGGTATTTTGGTGGAGACCCTGGGAGGATTGGTGGAATGGTTATAATTGAAACATCCTTACAAGAAACATTTGTGACGGGATTCTTCTCAAATAAGATCTATTTATCATTCATCAGGCGTTGAACACCTACTTTCAACAAATAATAACCAGTCGGTAGATATAGACATAAGTGGAAACCCTCGCCACAACCCAGAAATAAACCGGCTTTCAACAGGTTCCACTTAACGGTCACGAGAGGAGTAACAAGTTCCTCAACAGAAGTAACGAACGTATCATCATCAACAACATTAACACCACGACCATGCTTGGGCATGGGATCAGTTATAACATTGGGAATCTCAGGAGCTTCAAATTCAATCTCCTTCGCTTCAATAAGATCTTGCACCTTGTTTTTCAAAGTCCAGCAGTCGCCCGTATCATTTCCTGGACTTTCTGAATGGTAAGCACAACAAGCATTTGGATTGTAGCAAGGAGATGCGGTGTTGGGATTCTTGGGAGCTTCCCTCAAGGTAACCAGATTGGATTTTAGTAGATGAGGCAATACTTGAGACAAAGTCATATTTATGCGGGTGAATTGCCTTATGGGTCTTTCCGCTCTGGGCTGATTATTTCGTTGTTGAGTAGTGGCCGACTTGGATATCATAACATCCCCTACAGATGGACGGCCCTCGGTTCTTCCTTGATTTCGTTGATTGTAAATAGCACTGGCCTCTTTCTTTCCAACGAAAGGTCTCTTTACCGCACTTGAAGAGGCATCCTTCTGAATCTTACCACTTCTAATCCCAGCTTCCACTCTTTCTCCTGTCAAAATCAACTCAGTAAAGCCAGCTAAAGAGCTTACAATTAGATGGTTGAAAAATGGACCAGATAGAGTACCTAGAAACATATCCACCAACTCCCTATCAGACGGGGGGGTTGGACTCTTCCTGCTAAGTCCCTCCACTTCTGAGCATAGTATTCAAAACCCTCGCTCGAACCCATAAACATACTTTGGAGTTATGTACGGGTGGGAGCAAGGTCTGCATTATACTGATACTGTTTGTAGAAAGCAGCGACCAGGTCTTCCCAGTTACGAATATTGGTCCCCTCCAGTTGATAGAACCATTCTAGCTGAGTCCCAGATAGACTGTCCTGAAAGAAGTGGACCCATAAGTCCTTATCTGCACTGTGAGGCTGAATATTCCTCACATAAGATTGGAGATGCATCTTGGGACATGAGAACCCATCATATTTTGCGAACATCAGAACCTTGAACTTCTGCGGGATGACAACCCCATAAACCAAACCCATTTCTTCAAAATCCATACCTGATACCTTCTAGATCTCCATTGCATTCAAACAATCCTCCAGTTATTTGTATTTTTCATCAACTGGAGGATATTACTCCTCATCATAGTCAGATTCATCATCAGATTACTTTGGACTGTAGTCTTCCTCTCTTGTTTCCTCTTCTTGATTGTCTCCTTCCTTTGATGAAGTTACCAGCTCAGAAGCTCGCCGCACTAGTCCTCTAATCCTTCTTCCCAAGTTCACTACCCCGACTGGTTTCTTTGGCTTCTTCTTTTTATCTTTCAGTATGAGGGCTTTTAGATCTTCCTGTCCTTCTGCTAGAGTCACAATCATTTGCTGGAACTGGGCGTTTTACGCCTGGAGATCCTTGATGTTTTGTTCAAGAGCCATTTCTTTACTTGCTGAAATAAACAACGAAGAAGATAAGAACCCTGCTTTGAGACCTGCTTATGCAATGAGATGAATGATATTCTTATGAAATGTTTTCAAGGACCTTATTATATTTAAGCTCTTTTAAACAAAACAAGAAACAAAACCTTTTATTTATCATAGAATTGAACCTCAAAAGTATCCCGTTCTCCCTTGAGCTGGATCCAAGACTTTTGTAACTCTTCGAAGTTGGTTGCCATATCAGGATGGAGAATGATATGGGACTCGCTCCCTTGAAAATAGGTTCTAAGATCACCGGTGTTGTACCCCAAAATTTTCCCTCTCATTTATCAAGTATTTTCTTACAAGATCTCCTTTGGTCCAAGACTGCAGAAGGGTTGATCACTCAAAACACCTCCTTAAGCACTGATGACTGGAAATTAGGGTTTGAGATTGCACAAGGATAATTGAACTTTTAATGCCTCATATGACTTTCATGGATCATTATGGACCCTCAATATTTCTCATGTCAATTTTGAAGTCTTGGATCACATTTTTGCTCAGTCAATTGATCAGTTGACCTAAAAATCAGTTGTATTGGGGGAAAAGTCAACTGTGGCCAATTTATAGACAAACTTCATAATTTTTTATCCATGTCAGCATTATGAGCTCATATATGTCATTTTATCAAGTTTGGACCATAATTCCTCAAGAAATTTGATCAGATCGTCAAAAGGGAAAAATGGTCAAAATTAGGGTTTTGATTGAGAAAAAGCAATTTCTGATTTTTGACCTAGCAAATGGTTGATTGGTTAGAAACATGATCTCAAGGATTCAATTGCATCATTTTGACTTAATGTTATGACTCAAAACTTCCATCAAGATCAATTGATTAATAGTTAATTTTTAATCAACTGATCAAAAGTCAATTGTACACTGAAAAGTCAAACTTTGACTTTTTGGTCAAAATCAAGTGTCAAAGATCACAGTTAATCAAAACTTATCAAAATATGAAACTTTTTCATCAAGAAATCAAAAATTCAAGATTTCATTTTGAAAAGTCAAAGTTTCTAAACTTAGAAATTTTTCTAAGTGTTGAAAACTTCATATTTTTTTCACAACTTTGAGCCAATTTTTCACCATGATGTAAGATGATTAAAAGGAAACTTTCAACATGAAACTTGTAGATCTCAATGAGATCTAAAACATTGATGAACACAAATCCTCCTAGAAATTCTTGTATTTCAAGTTATTAATCCATGAAATCATGTTCATGAAACTAAAACACTTAGTGATATTTTGAGTATTTTGGTCAGGATTTTGACCTAACTTCTGAGCCAAGTTTCACGTAGTTCCATTTGGATTTTGCAAAAGTGATTCAAATAGGGATTGTAGAGAACATTACAAGCTTTCCAAAATGTACAAGAACTTCTTGAGATCATTTTTGAGCAAGGAGAATCGAAGGTCAGAAGTTAGGGTTTCAAGTTGTTTTACAAGGCAGAATTTGTGATGCACAATGGACCAAATCACATAGCCATGCTGCATAATCTGACTTTGCAGGATTCTAACTTGCAATTAACTCTTTAATTAAATGTTTACACAACATATGGAGCCATTTTCCAAGCATTTGAATCATTATCCAAGTTGCATTTCCATTTTTGGAAGAAAGGCACCATTGCCATTCGTAAAAAGTGGCTTTAATCACAAAGTCCACTCTCCTTGAGAATTGAACTTGTTCTTTCTGCACATACAAACCATATAAACTAAAAGCAAGCATTTTTAAAGTACTAACCACTCTATGCAACCATGTACCTTTCCTTGGAACAAGATGTTTGAACTTTGCTTCAAAAACAAGAAAGATGCTACAACTTGAGATTTCAAATTCTGACTTGTTGTAGAACATAAAACCTCTTACCTATAAATACATACACTATTTGCAAGATAACACACGCATGTATAAGCCCTTAAACTCACTCAAACCCTTACAAACTCATATTGCAAACAAAACTCCATTTTTATGCAGAAATTGACCTTACACTCCCATCTCTCAAATTACTCGTACGTTTCCTCTCCAAACCATTCCAGAAGTTCCTAAACATCATCCACAACTCATCCCAATACATGTTACAGTTCTGTAACTCCATTTCCACCATTTTCCAAACTTAAAAATAGAGCACTGCAAGTGGACTTCTCCAGAACTCCTCAGCCACTTTCAGCTCAAGCCAAGCATCACATTAGCTTCTTGGGAACTTGAGGAAGCTAACCCAACCACTAGAACTCATTAAAAGCTGCTCCAACTCAAAACATGATACCCTCTTGCAAGGTGAGTTTTCTAATTTTTGAACTCCTCATATAGGCATTGTTAAGCTTTCATTTTAAAAGATAAAATGTAGACCTTATTTCCACGAAGCTGTACATATCCATAATTTGCATTTATATGGCTTGAGCTTAGAGAATTTTGGAGTTGAAGTTTGTGAAATTTTTAGGTTTTAAATTAGGGCCAGAAAAATTCTCACTCATATTGGATTTATAGCTTTAGTTATTTATATGGTTGGATTCGTGGGAAGAAATGCCACAACTTTCATGTTTGTACTTTCCATTTTTGTTGAGAGATGAAGAAGTTACTAGTACTCTAATTGGATGAAGGTTGAAGACGGAGTACAGGCCTTGGAAGCATTATATGTTATGTATTTATCATTTCATATAAGTAAACAAATGTATAGCCACTCCAGTGGTAAGGCAGCACGCTGGTAACCAAAAGGGTGTGGGTTCAACACCCAACGCGCTACCTTTTTTTCCTTATTTCTCACATTTTCTCTCTTTTTTGTCACACAACAGTGCCTGGGTCTCTCCTTTGGGCTTTTGTTCTTTTTTGCTGCTTCTAACCCCCTGCCTTACTTTTGCACACCTGGCCCAACTTTATTTTATTTATTTTATTTTTATTTATTTCCTATCTTATTTTATTTTATTTTCAGTGCTATTTTATTATTTTTATTACAATTATTATTATTGTTATTATTTTTATTAACAAAAAAAATATAAAAATATTTTTATTTATTATTTACACTTATTTATTTTATTTTCTTTACAATGGCAAAAAGAACAAAAACATTTTTCTTCTAATAAATACATTTCTTTATATTAATTAATTAATATTTAGACTTAGGTTTAATTATCATTTTATTTTCCTAATTACAATTAACTTAGAATTTAGGTTTCTCTTAATTAATTAATTTTCTCATTTTATTTTTATTAATTTAAAACCCTTTTCTTAAAAACCCTAAAAATCCTTTTTAAGTTAATTTCTTTTCTTAATTAGTTTAAGTTAAATTTATTTAATTTTCCTTAATCATATTCTTTAATTAGGTCAAGACCAAACCCTTTCATAAAAAACCAAACAAAATCATTTCTTTTTCCATTTTTGCATTCTTGCATTTTATCTTCAATTTTGTACAATATTCAATATGGTTGTAATAGTTAATTAGATTTCATTTTCTTACAAAATCCTCATTTTGTAAATTTGTACATCCCTCCCCTATTGATGTAATAGCTTAGTATTTTTATTTTCCGCGGTTTAATGCATTATATATAAATGCTAGTAAGTTAGGGTTTGTATGGAAAGATTAAAATCAACAAGTTAGCAAACCCTAATACAAGACAAATCAAGAATGAAAAAGACACACTTGCACACTTACACCCTTAGGGTAAATCCACTTTGTTTCCTTATGAAAATGGCCATATTATGCATGTGGGGTATCTTAGCAAAAGCAATCAAAAAATACAAGATCATAGTCCCTCGACGACGCTATCAAAGTTGCCTTTCAAAGATGATCTTAGTCCCTTAAAGAAAATGCTAAGATATCTTACAACATTGCTAATCATGGCTATACGATGACCTATGCCCGTCCCTTTTACATCCAAAGATAAGGTTACTTACCAATCCATGGTAAAATAACAATATCAAAGGAAAAAGTAAATAAACAAGAAAGACTTTTGAGTGGGTAGAATGTTCCTAGTTACTTGTTCATTTTCAAAAACATCCTTGCTATCTTCAAAAACAAACACCAACACTTTCAAAACATCTTTCAAACTTGAAACATTTTCAAAAGATCCACACTTTGTATACATTCTTACGAACGGGAATTATTACAAAGTTTTCCTAAATGATGGCGCCTTTTCAAAATACTTTCAAAAACCACACAAAGCATATTTCAAACAAAAGCAAGTGATCTAGCAAGAAACTAAGAGCCCGTAGATAACTACAGATGAAAAGGGTGCTAATGCCTTCCCTTTTCATAATCTGCCCCCCGAACTCAAGAAAATATCTCAAAGGTCTTTCCTTTTCTTTTCATATTTTCCTTTTGGATAAAAGAAAAGTCGGTGGCGACTCTTGCTAACCGCAACATGATATAGGGAGGGGGATACAAATTTGAATTGGGGATAATTTTAAAAGTGGGGTTACCTTAGGGCTAGATAACCTTTACTTGCTTTCTTTGTTTGACTTGTTTTCTTTACATTCTGGTTCTTTGTTCGGGTTTAAGTCCTCTACCCGAATTTGGGATACCTTATAGGTAAGTACCAATATGTTGTGGAAACTGTGTGGGGTATACCAACATGGTCTAAGAAATAGCTACGTTAGTGTGACATATTTGTGGGTACCGGTAGCCCTTGAGTAGTCAAGGAAAATACGGGGCTGCTGAGTGATGTCATGAAGCACTAACTAACCTCTAGAACCTTTACTTGACCAACTTGGCCATTAGGACGTAGTGATATGACTGGGTTTGGTGCAGTCTGAAGTTGGTAGATACTCGATACTACACTCATTGAGGTTTGGTTTTTTGGAATATTTCGGTTGACATGAAAGAGGCTTGCGCTGAAACAATGCCCGAGAAGACAAACCAGTTATATTGGGATCCTTTAGAACTCGACTACTATTTCTAGGACAGGTTTGAGCCTGCTAAACTGCAAGAGGGTACTTACCTACAAACTCCATGCAAGCCTAAACCTAAGGACTTCTCTGCTTTGTGTATATGATTATTTGTATATAAACTTGCTTACTTTGCATACTTGTACATAACATCATAACATCATACCATAACAATAACCATTTCAAGGATCTTGAGGGCCTGTGATGCAGGGTCACGTTAAACCAGACGTCTATCAAGGGGCAAGTGGATTTATTTTCCTATGACCAAACACCGTCAAAGATCAAGTACAACAACTTGAGTCAAAGGCTATGACCCACTCGACATGGTGAGCTTAATTCTCGTGGAAGAACATCCACTGATACAAAGTTCTCCAATCAAAGCTATTGGTCAAATTTCAACTTCTGACATTTCCTTGTTTACCCCGCGAGATCTTTGGAAACATTGCATACTGTGATACGGTGGGAGAACTGACTTGGGTTTTGCGTTTTGTGTTCGCAAATGTTTCGATTTAGCAAGAGTCGCCACCGACTTTTTATTTTATCCTAAGGAAAGGTCAAAAAGCACAGGAAAGACCTTTGAGATGTTTTCTTGGGTTCGGAGAGTAGATTATAGAAAGGGAAGGTATTAGCACCCTTTCTATCCATAGTTATCCATGGGCTCTTATTTACTTGCTTAGATCACTTTCTTTGATTTTCAATTGTTTGAAATGGTGCTTTTCAAATGTTTGAAATGGTGCTTTGTGTGTGATTTTTGAAGATGTTTTGAAAAGAGGCCATCGTTGTGGCAACCTTTGTAATGATTCTTGTTTGAATGTATACAAAGGTGTTTTTGTCTTTTGAAAAGTTTTCAATGTTTGAAAGTAGGGTTTTGAAATTGTGTTTGTGGAGTGTGTTTTGAAAAGTAGCAAGGAGGTTTTTGCAAGTTTGATCAAGTAACTAAGACCTATCTACCCTATTTTACTCAAAGATATTTCTTTATGTTTTTTACCCTTTTAACAGTGTTGTTTCACCATTGTATTTGGTGAACAACCTTGTGTTAGGATGTTAAACGAGACAGGCGCGGGTCATCGTATAGACCATGATAGCAATAGTGTCAAGTATCTTTGGCAATTTTCTTGAGGGACTTGATCATTTTGTTTAGGAAACTCAGATAGCGTCATCGAGGGACTATGATCTTTTTGTTTGTTTTTGTTTTGCCAAAGTACTTGACATGCAACCATGGCCCATTTTTGAAGGCAACAAGTGGATGAAACCCTAGGGGTGCTTATGTGCATTGTGTTTGTTTTTTCATGCATGTTTAACTTGGATTAGGTCAAGCTACTTGTTGATTTTATTTTGCATACAAACCCTAGGTCTAGGCATGGTATAATTGAAAGCTTTTAAATGTGCGAGAATTTAAATGCTACACTATTACAACATGATATAGGGAGGGGGATACAAATTTGAATTGGGGATATTTGACAAGGAAATAAATTGTAAGTTATTACAACCATATCGAATGTGCAATGCAATATTTAATATTTAAATAAATACAAAAATATCAAATGGAATGTATTATGCAGAAAGATTTTTTTATGTATGTAAAAAAGGGTATTTTTTAATGTGAAGCATAAACAAATAAAAAAAAAGTCAATTTTTAAGTATTTTTGTTATTTAGGGCAAAACCCTAATTTTTAAATAAATAGTAATATTTATCAATTATATACAATATATATTAATTTATACAAAGAAATAAAAGTATGTTGTAAAAAAAGTATTTTTGATGTCAAATATTAATAAAATAAAAATGTATTATTTTGTATTTTTATGTCCTAATTATTTAACTAAAAACATATTAAACATATTAAATATACAAAGATAAAAATTAATTATTTACAAAAATGGATGTTTTCAAGAAAATGTTTTCAAATGTAAATAAAAAATAACAAATAAAAAATAAATATATTTTTGTATTATTTTTGAGTTTTATTAAAAGAGAAAATGATTTATTTATGCATATATGCCTAATAAAATAAATAATTATCAAATAAATATGAAAAAATATGGAAAATTAATTTTGGCGTTTTTTATACTTGAACAAAAAATAATAAAGTCAGAATAAAAAATAAAAACATAAAAAGACAAATATTCAATCAAATGGGCCAGGGGGTGTATTCAGCAAAAGGGGGGTATCAAAAGCAAGGCCAGAACCAAGCCCAGCCCACTGACTTCATCTTCTTCCTCTAAACTACAACACGTGCGCTTTGTACAGAAAATGCCATCTCCTGATTCTTTGATTTTTTTGACAAAACTCATAACATAAACATTGTAGAGCATCAAATAATGAATTCAACCATATAAAAAACTTGGAATAACTCTCAAAGACCAGAGAGAATTTCTCTGGCCCTAATTTTTGACCTAACTTTTTTCACATGTTCATGGATGAAATTCTCTCAGCACGATTAATGTAAATGAAAACTAAGCATATGTATGGCTTCAGGGCTATGAGTACAACATATTTCATTCACAAACCTAAGCCTAACCATTCCTAAATAGAGAGATAGAAGTCCATGAAATACCTGTTTCAGCTTGAATCGAGTAGGGAAATGTAGCAACCTTCAATGGTGTTTGAGCTTCTGTTGAGCTTGCCTGAGGTCCAAGGAAGCTTCTCCAATGCTTGGCTTACTTTGAAACAAACTGAAACGTGCTGTAGAACTTCACCTGCAAAGCTTTGAAATGAAAATGGAAAAGTGTGTTAGAGGTGTTACAACTTGCAATGGAGGTCTGGGATAGTTCAGGTGGATGGAATGGAAGATGTTTGAACAGGTTTGGGCCAAAACGCACGAGCAAATTGTGTTGTGGAACTCAATCTGCAAGGAGTGCCCTATTTTGCCAAGTGAAGATGATTCTGAGCTATGGGAGGTTTCATAACTCAAAGGCTCGTGTTTTAGGTTCAATGTAATGTGTAAAAGTTGTCTCAAGAGCTTGCACAAGTTGATTCTCTCTGATGTTGTTGTTGTAGTGTCTTTTGCATATTTCTTGTATATGAAGCAAAGATATGTAAGTCTATGTTCACAGGCCTGTACCAGTCATCTTGTATGCTGCACACAACCCTCTAGTCCCCTCTAATCCCTGGATTTGGTTTGCAGTCTCAGATCTTTGTTCAAGGCTCAATGTTTAGTTGTTTTGACATAAAGCAACTTTTGCAAAAATGGCAATATGTCTTTTACTACTTAAGGCTTAAACTTACATGTAATGTCCAAATGAACAAAATAATCCCTCAACTCAATGGTTATGCATTAAATTAAGGAGTGTAAACTGGTTTTGAGGCCTGCAAGCTAGCATCACACAAGCTGATTTGAAAATGCAAGTTTGTATGAACATGCCTTGGCCATTGATAAAAGTGAGTTTTTGTCAACTTTGTGAATTCAATTCTCTCTAACCACAAGGGTGTTTGAGGAGTTCTTGGAAAATTTGGAAAGCTTGGAACATGTACTACAATCCATATTTGTAATGCAACTTGAAACTCCAAGTGGAACTATGTGAAAAATGGCCAAGAAGATGGGTCAAAATCCTGCCTAGATTAGGGCAAATTTTCTCTAACTTAAAAGTTTTAGGTACCCTTGTTCCAAAAATCATAACTTGAGATACAAGCTTCCTTTGAGAAAACTTTGTGAATCAAAGTTGTAGACTTTGTGATTGGGCTACAACTTTCATGTTGCAAGTTTTGTTTGAATCCATTTGTATCTTGATGAAAAAATGGGACAAAGTTAGGAAAAAATAAGAAAATTTCATAACTTAGAAAATTTCTAAGTTATGAAATTTTTCCATTTTAAACCCTAATTTGCATTTTTGGGTTTCTTGATGGACAAGTTTCATAATTTGACATGTTTTGATAAAAAATAACTCTTGGAACTTGATTTTGACCAAAAAGTCAAAGTTTGACTTTTCAGTATACAGTCAAATTTTGATCAGTTGACTGAAAAATTCATCTGCCAATCCTATGCATTTGAGATCTTTTGAACTTGTTGAATGGGTCAATACAATGTCATTGAGTCCTTGAGTCCATATGTGAGCTTGGTTTTCCATTGGTTAGGTCAAACAGTCAAAAATTGCCTTTGTGCAGTCAAAACCCTAAAAATGACCATTTTGCCCTTTTGGTGATCTGATCAAATTTCTTATGGAATTATGATCCAAACTTGATCAAATGGTTCATATGAGTTCATAATGTTGATGTGGGTCAAATTTCATGAGGTTTGACTGTCAATTGGCCACAATTGACTTTTTCCCCAATATAGTTGATTTCTAGGTCAACTGTCCAATTGACTGGGCAAAGATCTGAATCAAGGCTTGAAACTTGGTATGGGAAAACTTGTGAATCCAACATGAAGTATGAAAGTAACTTTGGGCATTGTAGGTCAAAATATCCTTGTGCAAACTCAAACCCTAATTTTGGTCATCAGTGCAAGGAGATGTCTTTGAGCAGAACAAACCCTAGTTTGATCTTGAACTCCAAGAGTCTTGTGATGAGGAAATGTTGATGAAATGAGAGGGCAAATTTTGGGGTACAAAAGTTTCCCCTGTTCAATCTTCTTGAACCTAAACAGTTAGATTGGCAAGTTTTCCTTTCGCGACTCGAAGGTAGAAGAGGATTGGACACTAGAGTGCCCCTAAATTTGCACTCGTCAAAACATAAGTGTGGGAATGGGCTTAAAGATGCCATTTGGAGATGGAAGAATCTTGCTGGAGATGGGCTTAAAAATTCCATCCAAGAATGTTTGTTGAACTGCAATGTCGTAGGTCAGAAGGATGAGGATCAAAATGGTATCCGTGTTTGGAATGCATTTGAACTGTATTTGGAGATTGAGTTTGCATGAGCAAAAGAATGGCCTCTGCATCTGGGGCGTATCTGAGCTGTAACTGTGTTTGAATGTTGAATGAATACCAGAATGATTGTCGTGTCTGGAGTGTATCTGTATTGTATCTGGGTAACAGAGAAATATCTGTGTATGGAGCAACTGTGTGCTGGGGATAGACTCTGAATGAGTGACAGAATGGCAACCGTGTCTGGAGCGTATCTAGACTGTATCTGAAGTTGAGATCTGTATGAGTTAGTAGAATGACCGTTGTGTCTAGGGTGTATCTGTACTATAACTGGGATCTGAATGAATGACATGATGACTTCCGAGGCGACTGCATTGAAGGGAATCAAACTGCCGATGTAAGGGTCAGAATGGTATCCGTGTCTGGAACGCATTTGAACTTGAGGTTTGATAATTGAATCTGAATGAGATATAGAATGGTTGTTGTGTCTGGAGCGTATCTAGTCTGTATCGGATTGCCGAAGTCTGAATAAGTAGTAGAATGACCGATGTGTCTGGGGTGTATCTGTACTGTATTTGACTTGAAATTCTGAATGAGTAATAGAATGACTGTCGTGTCCGGGGTGTATCCATACTGTATCTGACTTGAAATTCTGAATGAGTAATAGAAAGACCGCCGTGTTTGGGGTGTATCCACACTATATCTGAATAATTGTTAATGATAGTCTTTTGATCTCATCCTGAAAAGGATAAAATGTTAGCCAAACACAAAGTTATGTTGCATGATATGCATGATGCAATGAATTGTGTTTCATCAATGTTTATGATATATGAATGTAATGATTATGCATGTAAGCTGAGTAGCCGTCTTGCTGAGGAAGATAAATCCTGGTAGTTGGAGATAACGGAATCTTTGACTGCTGCCGGGAAAATGAATCCAAGACTGAAGCTGGGGATTCCAAAAATCTTTGATTACTGAAGATGAGAAATCTTTGCTGACTGCTTGGGGAATAAGGAAAAATTTGGACATCTCTACTGGGAAGTCAAAACCTAGGAGACTCCTGCTGGAGAAAAGAGACTGAGAATTTTCCCATCTGCTGGGGAAGCATCTATGTGGGGAGAATGTTCACTATTCTGGTTCCGCTGGGGATAGTATTTTCAGGGTTTTTGGGCTCCACTGGGATACTTGAAACTTGACTCTGAGGGGAATTATGTTTTGGAATACACTGGCTCTGCTAAGGATCTTGAAGCTTAACTCTGCTAGGGAAATATACTCCCAAATTTAGCCTTGTTGAGGATCTGAATGACATACTGCAGGGGATTTCTTCTGGAATAGCCTAAAGATATCTCCATATTACTTCCACCTATCAGTAACTATCCTTTCTCAATTCGTTTTATTTGTAAGCAATGATTTTGTTCAAATGCATATGCCTTTTTAACAAAACATTGGACGTTTTCAAAATAAACATAAGTGTAAAAAGAAAAGAACAGTAAGCAAATTTCTGCACTTGGAAGTGCATTTGTATTAACTTTTGTGAGTATATTTTTACAAAGGAGACAGGCATCCTAGTAAGAGAATGTTGTCGTAGAAAAATTGAAAATTTTTATACAAAAGAAAGATGGCTATGTGTAACAATTCCATGGGATTCCCATTCTGTTATGGCCTTCACAACTATGAATATCTTGTCCATTCGTTTCTTTGTCCGTCGATGACTAGGTTGATCAGAAGCTCGGAGCTTGTTGATGAAAAGATTGTTCTTAAAGTGATCCGACGAGACACAGTCATACGCTTTAATTCCCTAAATTTTGCCTGAATCGCCCTTTCGGGTTTTCGATCCACCGGGAAACCCTTTTTTGCCCAAGTCGCCCTTTTGGGTTTTCAACTTGCCGGGTGTACAGATTTTTTTTGTTTTATCTCTAATTTTTTCCTGAACAGCCCTTTCAGGTTTTTGGTCCACCAGGATGCCCATTTTTTGGCCAAGTTGCCCTTTCGGGTTTTCAACTTGTCAGGTTGTTTTATGCGTAGTATTTTTTGACTATGTCTGCATTCGCAGGGTGCGGTAAGTCATCGCCATCCATGGTGGTCAGAATCATCGCCCCACCAGAAAAGATGCTCTTAATGACAAATGGTCCTTCGTAAGCAGGAGTCCATTTTCCCCTGGGATCACTTTGCGGCAAGATGATCCGCTTGATTACAAGATCTCCGACTTGATATACTTGACGCCTGGCTTTCTTGTTGAAAGCCTTGATCATCCGTTTTTGATACGTCTGACCATGACAAACAATAGTAAGTCGCTTCTCATCGATCAAATTGAGTTGATCAAGTCGGGTCTGAATCCAATCGTCTTCACTCAAACCAGCGTCCTTCATGATCCTTAAAGAAGGAATTTGAACTTCCATAGGTAGGACAACTTCCATGCCATATACCAAAGAGAATGGGGTTGCCCCTGTTGAAGTACGTGCCGTGGTACGATATCCATGCAGAGCAAACGGTAACATCTCATGCCAGTCTTTGTAGGTAACTATCATTTTTTGAATGATCTTCTTGATATTTTTGTTCGCGGCTTCAACAACACCGTTCATCTTCGGCCGATAGGGAGATGAATTGTGATGATAAATCTTGAACTGCTCGCATAGAGCGGTGATCATAGTATTGTTCAAATTTCTACCGTTGTCTGTGATGATCCTGTCGGGGACACCATACCGGCATATGAGATTCTACTTGATGAAGCGGGCAACCACATTCTTTGTAACAGAGGCGAAGGAAGCTGCTTCGACCCACTTGGTAAAATAGTCAATAGCGACCAAGATGAAGCGATGTCCATTGGATACCGTGGGCTTGATCTCTCCAATCATGTCAATGCCCCACATTGCGAATGGCCAAGGAGCTGTTAGAACGTTGAGAGGAACAGGAGGAATATGTACCTTGTCGGCGTAGACTTGGCATTTGTGGCAAGTACGGGAATGTTGATGACAATCAGCTTCCATGGTAGACCAGTAATAACCTGCCCTTAGAATCTTCTTAGCCATCGTATGTCCGCTCAAATGGGTGCCGAATGTGCCGCTGTGTATTTCAGTCATGATCAACTCCGCTTCATCTTTGTACACACACCGAAGTAAAATACAATCATGGTTGCGTTTATAAAGGATGCCATTGCTTAGGAAGAACTTGGCAGCAAATCTCCTTAAGAACTTTTTGTTATTGACGGAAGCTCCTTCGGGATGTTCTCTAGTCTGGAGATACCTTTTGATTTCATGAAACCAGGGTTGTTCCACTACTTCTTCGGTATTAATCTCATGACAGTGCGCAGGTTCGTCCATTCGCTCGATGGTAATTTGGGGAGCCTCGTTATCCCAGTTGAGTTTAAACATGGAAGACATTGTAGCCAGAGCATCTGCTAGCTGATTCTCTTCCCGCGGGAAATGCTCGAAAGTAATCTGCTCGAAATGAGGCAACAAAGTCAGGACATGTTCTTTGTATGGGATAAGATTAGGATGTTTGGTGTCCCACTCTCCTTTGACTTGACTGATAACCAAAGCCGAGTCCCCAAATACGACCAAAGATTTGATTCCCAAGTCTATAGCAGCCTTGAGACCAAAGATGCAAGCTTCATATTCGGCCATGTTGTTGGTACAGTTGAAAAAAAGTCGGGCAGTGAAAGGTGTATGGAAACCTTCTGGGGAAATGAGTACTGCACCGATATCGTTGCCAAGTGCATTTGAAGCACCATCAAAGTACAGGGTCCATCGGGATCCTTGTTCAGGTCCGTCATACGGTCTGTTACCTTTGATGCTGCCCAAAGTCATGATATCCTCGTCAGGGAAGTCGAATCTCATGGATTGGTAATCTTCGACAGCTTGATGAGCTAGATGGTCAGCTAGTACACTCCCTTTTATAGCTTTTTGAGTAGTATACTAGATGTCATACTCAATCAGGATCATCAGCCATCTAGCGATTCTTCCAGATAAAGTAGGCTTCTCGAAGATATACTTGATTGGATCCATCTTGAAAATCAGCAAAGTGGTATGAGTCAACATATACTGCCTTAGCCGGCGAGCAGCCCATACCAAAGCGCAGCAAGTTTTATCGAGCAATGAGTAGCGAGTCTCACAGTCGGTAAACTTTTTGCTAAGGTAATAAATGGCATGCTCTTTTCGACCAGACTCGTCATGTTGGCCCAGTACGCACCCCATTGATGTCCAAAACAGTTAGATACATGATCAACGGCCTTCCTTCGACGGGTGGCATTAGGATAGGAGGTTCTAGTAAATTCTCCTTGATCTTATCAAAAGCAGTTTGACAATCATTGTTCCATTAAACTTCTTGATCTTTCTTCAATAATTTGAAAATTGGCTCACAGGTAGATGTCAGGTGAGAGATGAACCTCGCAATATAGTTCAAGCGTCCCAAGAATCCTCTAACCTCCTTTTCAGTGCGGGGGGCAGGCATTTCTTGTATAGCTTTTACTTTGGCTGGATCAACCTCAATGCCTTTGTTGCTGACAATAAATCCCAGAAGTTTACCAGACCTAAATCCAAAAGTGCACTTGCTTGGATTCAGTCTGAGTTTATACTCTTTCAACCTGGAAAACAGCTTCTGCAAATGTTCAAGGTGTTCTTCTTCTATTTGTGATCGAGCTATCATGTCGTCTACGTAAACCTCGATCTCATGATGTATCATATCATGAAATAAAGCTACCATGGCGCGTTGATAGGTTGCCCCTGCGTTCTTCAGTCCGAACGGCATCACCTTGTAGCAGAAGGTACCCTATTGTGTGACAAAGGTAGTTTTCTCCATGTCCTCGGGGGCTATTTTAATCTGGTTGTAGCCCCAGAATCCGTCCATGAAAGAAAATACTTTGTGCTGAGCTGTGTTGTCAACCAAAATGTCGATATGTGGCAGCGGAAAATCATCTTTAGGGCTAGCCCTGTTCAAATCCCGATAGTCCACGCACATTCTGACCTTTCCATCCTTTTTGGGTACGGGCACAATGTTAGCAACCCATTGTGGATAGGTTGTAACAGCCAGAAAGTCGGTGTTGAATTGCTTCATTACTTCAGCCTTAATCTTTTCAGACATGTCATGCCTCATTCGGAGAACCTTTTGCTTGATCGGTGGACAATCTTCTCTTGTAGGGATACGGTGAACCACGATATCTGTGTCTAACCCTGGCATGTCTTCATAAGACCAGGCAAAGATTTCAACGTATTCATTCAACAACTGCACTAAGCGCTCCTTGACACTCGATTCCATGTTGGCACCCACTTTTATTTCCTTCCTGTCCTCCTCTGTCGCTAAGTTGATGGTTTCTAACAACTCTTCATGAGGCAGAATAGCCCTCTCTTCTTGTTGTAGAAGTCTGGCTAACTCTCCCGGCACTTCACAATCTTTGTCAGCTTCGTACTCAGCGTGATTGACCAAATCTTCAGAGTTATCGAAGGCTAAAACAGAATAGTCACCCATGGAATCCGAAGTGGATGGGTACCTGCATTTGTGAGTGTGGGTGTGTGTAAGGGATAACCATCCATAAACAAACAAAAATGAAAAAAGGAAAGAAAATGAACAGTTTATAGATGAAAAACGTCCAATGATTCATTAAAACATGGCATATGATTATGAAGGAAATAAAACCCTTACAAATGGACCTACATGCCCTGGGCAAGGCATGAGGTGAAAATAGTGTGCGAATCTTTTTAGTTATTACAGACCATAAAAATGGGAAATTGTTCAAAGATAAAATTACTGGTTGATAAAGGTGATAGGAACGAAATCCTTTGCTTCCCAATTTCTCAAACCCCCTTCAACAGTCGGAGAAATCCAATCTTCAAGGTGGCTCTCCTCATCTTCATCTTCTACAACATTGATTCCATGGTGAGAAATCTTGACGGGTGATCTTCCAATCTTTGAGCGACGCATAGCCTTTTGTCCTGTAGCAGTAAACCCTAAGCCAAACTTGTCCGTCTTGTGGGGAAAGTCAGGCAATTGTCCCTATACCGTGCTCTTCCCCTCCTTAATCACAACCTCTGCGTCCTTGAGAGATGCCATCTTAGCCACATGCTTGGGAATGATAGGTACCTTAACCGTTGTCTTCGCAACTGCTATCTCGGGAGAAACTTCCTCGAAATGTTGAAAAGGTGTTTCGATGAACTCGCCGTCTAACTCCATATATCGAAAGGAATTGAGATGACTAATCATGTACTCTTCCTCGCCATGCATAGTTATGATTTTACCCTTAACAGGATACTTTAGCATCTGGTGCAAAGAAGATGTAACTGCCCCGGCATAATGGATCCACGGTCTTCCTAGAAAACATGAGTATGACAGACGGATGTCCATCACGTAGAAGGTGGAGTTGAACACTTCAGTTCCTACCTTGATGGGAATATCAACCTCTCCATGAACCATTCTCTTGGAACCATCGAAAGCTCTGACGACTATGTTACTAGGTTTGAGGTTCAAACCTTCGCAATCTAGACGATCCAATGCCTTCTTTGGCAACACATTTAGGGAAGAACCAGTATCGACCAAGACATGGGAGAGGGCGGTCCCTCGGCATTCAACTGAAACATGTAACACATCATTGTGTTTCCTTCCTTTGGGAGTTAAGTCAGTGTCGGAAAAGCCCAGGCCATTGTCAGCGGTAAGACTGGCCACACAATTTTGGAATTGGTCAGCCGAGGTCTCTTGGGGGACATGTGTCGTCTTCAAGAATTTAATCAGGGCCTTAGCGTGGGCCTCTGAGCAGAGCAGGAGAGCTAACATTGAAATCTTAGAAGGGGTTTTCCCTAATTGTTCCACAATGTCGTAGTCACTTTTTATGATTATTTTAAGGATTTCATCCATCTCCTTTTGAGTGGTTTCGGGGATAACCATAACAAGAGCCTTCGTCTTGACAGGAATTTCCAGTATCCCCTTACCTTTGTCGGTGTTATCAGCGGATGGTCTTTCTTCAGGAGTGTTTAACTCTTCAATCACTGGGCCTTGAATAGAGGGTCCAACAGATGTAGAAGCTTTTAAGGGTCCGAAAACTGCTCGGGGAGGAGCAATTTCCGGAGAAAAGATCCGGCCACTGTGGGTGATCTTGCTTGTACCCACGATGTTCCCTATATCAGGGTCTTCTTCAGAGATTTCTTGGACTGTTTCGATTTGTTTGATACCATGGTAGAAGATTTATCCCCCATAGTTCCACGGTATCATTTTACTTGATTGGTATGGGACAGGTCCCGGCATGGTGATCTTTAGAGGTATACATTCAGAGTTGGGTGTAATCCTGACAGGCCTTTTGCAAGCCTTGGAAGGATTGTCGGAAATGGTTATGATGGAAATATCATTGGTTGAGGTATCACAAGTATCAGGAGTAATTGGATTGAAAGTGTTAACAGGGGTTTTCTGGAAAAGTATTTCTTGAGTATCCATCAGGCGTTGGACACCCGATTTCAACATTGGACAATCGTCTTGAATGTTCAAACAAAAATAGCAGTCTTCATCACAACCAGGAAAAATCCCGGCTCTTAACAAATTTTCTTTTATCACTAACAATGGAGTCAACAGATCGACAACATCAGTAACATGGAGATTTTGCAAAACAACATGCACAATGTGGCCGTGCTTGGGCATTGGAGCGGATATGACATTGGGCTTTTCAGGAGCGTCAAATTCAACCTCTTTGGCGTCAATTAAGTCCTGAATTTTGATCTTGAGTGCCCAGCAATTATCGGTATCGTGCCCAATACTGTCTGAATGGTAAGCACACTTGGATTTTGAGTTGTAGGATGGATAAGTGGTATTTAAATTCTTTGGCGCCTCTTTTAAATTAGCAATATTCAACTACAGTAGGTGTGGAAGGATTTGAGCAGGGGTCATATTTACTAGGGTAAACTTCCGTTGTGGCCTTTGCTGATAAGTTTTGGGCTGATCATTCCTCGGTTGACTGCTTCTAAGCTGGTCTGATGTGGACTTCTGTATTAAACGGCCCCCACTATTGGCCGATGTTCCTCTCTTTCCCGATTTTTCTGAGTGTATACAGCAGATGCTTCCTTCTTGGCTGGGAAAGGTTTTCTAGCAGCTGTGGATGCGAAAGCATCCTTTTGAATCTTTCCACTTTTGATACCGGCTTCCACCCTCTCGCCGGTCAAAATTAACTCAGTAAATCCCGCAGAAGAGCTTTCGATTAGATGGTTGAAGAAAGGGCCAGATAGGGTCCCCAAAAACATGTCAACTAATTCCCTATTTGATAGCGGTGGCTGCACCCTTCCAGCCAGGTCACGCCACTTATGGGTGTACTCCTTAAACCCTTCATTTGAAGCCATCCCCATACTTTATAGCTGAGTACGGGTAGGCGCCAAATCAGCATTATACTGATACTGACAATAGAAAGCAGCTGCCAAGTCTTCCCAATTGTGGACCTCTGTCCTTTCGAGTTGATAAAACCAATCTAACTGAGTGCCAGCCAAGATGTCTTGGAAAAAGTGCACCCATAGATCTTTATCGGATGAATGTGGCTGGATCTTTCTAACATACGACCTCAAGTGCATCTTAGGGTAGGACAGACCTTCGTACTTAGCGAATGTTGGCACCTTGAACTTAGGAGAGATAACAATCCCAGCCACAAGTCCCAGCTCCTCAAAATCCAATCCGGGCACCCTCTGCAACTCCATAGCTGCCAATCTGTCTTCATGGTTTTTATACTTGTCATCCGCTGGTGGATACTGTTGTTCTGAATAGTCTTCGTCTGCTTCCTCTTCCTCCTCTTCTACCTCAGACTCATAAGGTACAATAACTCCTTTCCCCTTGCTAATCCCTTCGTCAGACGTTGAAGGAAACTCAAGAGTCCTTCTAGCATCGCCCTCAAATCTTCTTCCGAAAGTAGCTACCCCCGGTCTCTTTTTCTTTTTCTTCTCTTTATTCTTCTCTAGCAGAACTTTGAGATCCTCCTGACCCTTTGCCAAGGTCATGAGGAGTTGCTGAAATTATGAATTTTGTGCATGTAGGTCCTTTACTGTTTGCTCCAAATCCATCTTGCTGAAATAAACAACAGAAAGATAAGGAAACCTGGCTTGAATACCTACTTATGCATATGATGAATGATATGTTATTCATGTAATGCATTCAAGGGTTCAAAAATTCAAATTTGTTGCAAACAAAAAGAACGCACGTCATATTAAGAAGAAATTGTTAGTACATAAGTGCCCCATGGGCGAAATATTACAAAACTCTTAATGTAAAAAGATGTTGCGCATCCTCTTTGGTGCGATGTAGGTGTTGAGAGTTTCCTCCTCGTGAAGTCGGCGGGTGAGCTCTAAAACCTTCTTCTCACTGGCATAGAAGCTGGCTTCAAAAGTATCCCGTTATTCTTTGAGTTGGATCCAACTCTTCTGCATTTCATCCCATGATGTTGGCATGTCAGGATATAGGATGGTGTATGGAACCTCTCCTTCCATAACAGGCTCTTTAATCAAGGGGAGAATGTGAGGATATGGCATCATAAGATTCTGGGAGCGGGTTCGTACCCACTTGAGGTAAGGCTCAAGGGGGATGGAATTCTTGTGCCCCAGTGTCTTACTATCCACCTTGTTAGGCATCCTCCAAGCTCTGATGAACCTTTGTCGAAGTCCTTGCGCATCGTTGTCGAAGTCAAAAACTAGGTCAAGAATCAGCATGTCATGAGGGCCATCCCTCTAGGCATATCCAAATTGTCTCAAAGCTAGACAAGGGTTGTAGGTAATGCCTCCCCTAATGCCAAGTAATGGGACATTAGGGAATTCACCATAACGATCAATGATGATGACATTTTCTCTGGACCGAGAACACCAATGTACATCAGAATGTGTGAGGGTCATCAACCGTTGTGACAACCTTAAACCCTGCTCGTTCCTCAAAACTGATTGTGGAAGGTGAGAAATAAACCACCTTGCTAGGAGAGGAGTGCAGTACATGAGAACACCTATTTTCCTCATTGTTCGTGTGTAAAATGAGTGTAGGATGTCCCCAAGCAATGTAGGTATGGGATTCCTGGACATGAAGATCTTGACAACATTCACATCTATAAGTTGATCAGGGTTTGGGAACAAGACCAACCCAGAGATGAGAAGTGCCACAATTTCTTCAAAGGCTTGTAGATCAAGGGAATTCCAACACTCTTGTGCCTTCTCAAACAAGAACTTTGCCAAGAAGCCCTTGACACCACTTTTGGTTTCCCAATGCCCCTTGATGTCAGATGGTTGCAAGTGTAATGCTTGAGCAACATCTTCAGGCTTTGGTTCTTTTTCCGTACCATTGTAGGGTAGTTGATTAAGAATAGGAATTCTCAGGAGTTGAGAAAATTCCTCCAAAGTAGGCACCAATTGGTAATCAGGGAATGTGAAACAGTGGTGTAGGGGGTCAAAGAACTGGAAAAGTACTTTCACCATGTCTTCTTCAATGCTGGTGTTGACTAAGTTGAGGAGTCTACCATGTCTTTCACTGAAGAGAGGATTCTCCGGAATCCTGGAAGTAAGCTCCTTGAGTTGAGGAGGGATCCTCACAAGGTTGACTTGAATTGTTTTCCTGCGAAGATATTCCATGACCTACAAAATAAGAACAAAGATGAAGATCCAAACCCTTGAAATGGTTAGTGGATGCATATGATGCTTTATGATGTTCATGATGTATGCACAAGCACATGTACAAGCAAATCACACAAAAACCTAGTTTCAGGCTTGCATGAGGTTTCATAGATAAGTACCCTCTTGATTTTAGTTGGCTCAAAACCTGTCCTATAAATAGTAATTGGGTTCTAAGGAGCTCAATATCATTGGATTATTTTCTATGTTCATTATTTTGGTTTAACCACTTAACTAGCGACCAAAATATTCCAAGAAAACAACCCTCAATGAGTGTAGTATCGAGTATCTACCAACTTCGGACTGCACCAAAGCCGGTCATCTCACTACCCCTAATAAAAGGCCAAGATGGTCAAGTAAGGTTCTAGTTCATTAGTGCTTAATGACATCACTCAGCGGCCCCGTATTCTCTTTGATTGACTCAAAGACTACTGGTAATCACAAATATGTCACACTAATATAGCTATTGCATCAACTGTGTCGATATACCCCGCACAGTTTCCATAACATATTGCTATCTATGAATGTTTCCCAAATCTGGGTGGAGGATTTCAAGCCCAAACAAGAGAACCAAAATGTAAAGCAATCAAAGCAAACAATAATCATGCAAAGGCTTATCTAAGCCCTAAGGTTACTCTACCTTTAAAATTTTCCCCAGCAGAGTCGCCAGTTCTGTGATACGGTGGGAGAACTGACTTGGGTTTTGCGTTTTGTGTTCGCAAATGTTTCGATTTAGCAAGAGTCGCCACCGACTTTTTATTTTATCCTAAGGAAAGGTCAAAAAGCACAGGAACGACCTTTGAGATGTTTTCTTGGGTTCGGGGAGTAGATTATAAAAAGGGAAGGTATTAGCACCCTTTCTATCCATGGTTATCCATGGGCTCTTAGTTACTTGCTTAGATCACTTGCTTTGATTTTCAATTGTTTGAAATGGTGCTTTTCAAATGTTTGAAATGGTGCTTTGTGTGTGATTTTTGAAGATGTTTTGAAAAGAGGCCATCGTTGTGGCAACCTTTGTAATGATTCTTGTTTGAATGTATACAAAGGTGTTTGTGTCTTTTGAAAAGTTTTCAATGTTTGAAAGTAGGGTTTTGAAATTGTGTTTGTGGAGTGTGTTTTGAAAAGTAGCAAGGAGGTTTTTGAAAGTTTGATCAAGTAACTAAGAGCTATCTACCCTATTTTACTCAAACATCTTTCTTTATGTTTTTAACCCTTTTAACAGTGTTGTTTCACCATTGTATTTGGTGAACAACCTTGTGTTAGGATGTTAAATGGGACAGGCGCGGGTCATCGTATAGACCATGATAGCAATAGTGTCAAGTATCTTTGGCAATTTTCTTGAGGGACTTGATCATTTTGTTTAGGCAACTCAGATAGTGTCATCGAGGGACTATGATCTTTTTGTTTGTTTTTGTTTTGCCAAAGTACTTGACATGCAACCTTGGCCCATTTTTGAAGGCAACAAGTGGATGAAACCCTAGGGGTGCTTGTGTGCATTATGTTTGTTTTTTCATGCATGTTTATCTTGGATTAGGTCAAGCTACTTGTTGATTTTATTTTGCATACAAACCCTAGGTCTAGGCATGGTATAATTGAAAGCTTTTAAATGTGCGAGAATTTAAATGCTACACTATTACAACATGATATAGGGAGGGGGATACAAATTTGAATTGGGGATATTTGACAAGGAAATAAATTCTAAGTTATTACAACCATATCGAATGTGCAATGCAATATTTAATATTTAAATAAATACAAAAATATCAAATGGAATGTATTATGCAGAAAGATTTTTTTATGTATGTAAAAAAGGGTATTTTTTAATGTGAAGCATAAACAAATAAAAAAAAAGTCAATTTTTAAGTATTTTTGTTATTTAGGGCAAAACCCTAATTTTTAAATAAATAGTAATATTTATCAATTATATACAATATATATTAATTTATACAAAAAATAAAAGTATGTTGTAAAAAAAGTATTTTTGATGACAAATATTAATATAATAAAAATGTATTATTTTGTATTTTTATGTCCTAATTATTCAGCAAAAGGGGGGGTATCAAAAGCAAGGCTAGAACCAAACCCAGCCCACTGACTTCATCTTCTTCCTCTAAACTACAACACGCGCGCTTTATACTGAAAATGCCATCTCCTGATTCTTTGATTTTTTTGACAAAACTCATAACATAAACATTGTAGAGCATCAAATAACGAATTCAACCATATAAAAAACTTGGATTAACTCTCAAAGACCAGAGAGAATTTCTCTGGCCCTAATTTTTTACCTAACTTTTTTCACATGTTCATGGATGAAATTCTCTCAGCACGATTAATGTAAATGAAAACTAAGCATATGTATGGCTTCAGGGCTATGAGTACAACATATTTCATTCACAAACCTAAGCCTAACCATTCCTAAATAGAGAGATAGAAGTCCATGAAATACATGTTTCAGCTTGAATCGAGTAGGGCAATGCAGCAACCTTCAATGGTGTTTGAGCTTCTGTTGAGCTTGCCTGAGGTCCAAGGAAGCTTCTCCAATGCTTGGCTTGCTTTGAAACAAACTGAAACGTGCTGTAGAACTTCACCTGCAAAGCTTTGAAATGAAAATGGAAAAGTGTGTTAGAGGTGTTACAGCTTGCAATGGAGGTCTGGGATAGTTCAGGTGGATGGAATGGAAGATGTTTGAACAGGTTTGGGCCAAAACGCACGAGCAAATTGTGTTGTGGAACTCAATCTGTAGGGAGTGCCCTGTTTTGCCAAGTGAAGATGATTCTGAGCTATGGGAGGTTTCGGGACTCAAAGGCTCGTGTTTTAGGTTCAATGTAATGTGTAAAAGTTGTCTCAAGAGCTTGCACAAGTTGATTCTCTCTGATGTTGTTGTTGTAGTGTCTTTTGCATATTTCTTGTATATGAAGCAAAGATGTGTAAGTCTATGTTCACAGGCCTGTACCAATCATCTTGTATGCTTCACACAACCCTCTAGGCCCCTCTAATCCATGGATTTGGTTTGCAGTCTCATATCTTTGTTCAAGGCTCAATGTTTAGTTGTTTTGACATAAAGCTACTTTTGCAAAAATGACAATATGTCTTTTACTACTTAAGGCTTAAACTTACATGTAATGTCCAAATGAACAAAATAATCCCTCAACACAATGGTTATGCATTAAATTATGGAATGTAAACTAGTTTTGAGGCCTGCAAGCTAGCATCACACAAGCTGATTTGAAAATGCAAGTTTGTATGAACATGCCTTGGCCATGGACAAAAGTGAGTTTTTGCCAACTTTGTGAATTCGATTCTCTCTAACCACAAGGGTGTTTGAGGATTTCTTGGACAATTTGGAAAACTTGGAACATGTACTACAATCCATATTTGTAATGCAACTTGAAACTCCAAGTGGAACTATGTGAAAAATGGCCAAGAAGATGGGTCAAAATCCTGCCTAGATTAGGGCAAATTTTCTCTAAGTTAAAAGTTTTAGGTACCCTTGTTCCAAAAATCATAACTTGAGATACAAGCTTCCTTTGAGAAAACTTTGTGAATCAAAGTTGTAGACTTTGTGATTGGTCTACAACTTTCATGTTGCAAGTTTTGTTTGAATCCATTTGTATCTTGGTGAAAAAATGGGACAAAGTTAGGAAAAAATAAGAAAATTTCATAACTTAGAAAATTTCTAAGTTATGAAAATTTTCCATTTTAAACCCTAATTTGCATTTTTGGGTTTCTTGATGGACAAGTTTCATAATTTTACATGTTTTGATAAAAAATAACTCTTGGCACTTGATTTTGACCAAAAAGTCAAAGTTTGACTTTTCAGTATACAGTCAAATTTTGATCAGTTGACTAAAAAATTCATCTGTCAATCCTATGCATTTGAGATCTTTTGAACTTGTTGAATGGGTCAAGACAATGTATTGAGTCCTTGAGTCCATATGTGAGCTTGGTTTGTCATTGGTTAGGTCAAACAGTCAAAAATTGCCTTTGTGCAGTCAAAACCCTAAAAATGACCATTTTGCCCTTTTGGTGATCTGATCAAATTTCTTGTGGAATTGTGATACAAACTTGATCAAATGGTTCATATGAGTTCATAATGTTGACGTGGGTCAAATTTCATGAGGTTTGACTGTCAATTGGCCACAGTTGACTTTTTCCCCAATATAGTTGATTTCTAGGTCAACTGTCCAATTGACTGGGCAAAGATCTGAATCAAGGCTTGAAACTTGGTATGGGAAAACTTGTGAATCCAACATGAAGTATGAAAGTCACTTTGGGAATTTTAGGTCAAAATATCCTTGTGCAAACTCAAACCCTAATTTTGGTCATTAGTGCAAGGAGATGTCTTTGAGCAGAGCAAACCCTAGTTTGATCTTGAACTCCAAGAGTCTTGTGATGAGGAAATGTTGATGAAATGAGAGGGCAAATTTTGGGGTACAACACATACATATATCATACATATCATTGCATAAACAGGTTTCATATCAAGTTTCTCATCTTCTCCGTTGTTTATTTCAACAATGGCTCTTGAACAAACAATCAAAGACCTTTAGGCTCAAAACGCTCAATTCCAACAAATGTTTCTGGCTTTGGCTAAGGGGCAAGAGGACCTGAAGACTCTTCTTCTCAAAGACAAGAAGAAAAAGTCCAAGAAGTCAGTAGGTTTCCTGAACTTGGGAAGAAGACTTAAAGGACCAGTCAAGGGGGCTCTAGATCTTCCAACTCCACCCAACATGGGGGATAGTCATGAAGAAGACAACAATTTTGAGATTGATAAAGTCGAAGCTGACTACTTTAAGGAACAATATCCTCCCGCTGATGACAAGTACAAATAGTTGGAGGATCGCCTCAATGCTATAGAGATTCAACAAATACCTGGCTTGGATTTAGGAGACATGGGATTGGTTTCTGGAGTGATCATCCCGCCAAAGTTCAAAATCCATGGATTTTCCCTGTACGATGGAGTCTCTTTCCCTAAGATGCACTTAAAGTCTTATGTCCACAAGATTCAACCATACACAACTGATCCAAAGCTTTGGATCCATTTCTTCTAAGATAGCCTAGTAGGGACTCAACTTGAATGGTTCTATCAATTGGAGAGTTCTCACATCCACACCTGGGAGGATTTAGCTGCTTCTTTCTATAAGCAGTACCAGTACAACGCTGATCTTGCAGCAACTCGTGTGCAATTGCAGAACATGACCATGGGTTCCAACGAGAGATTCAAAGGATACGCCCAAAAGTGGAGAGATCTGGCTGGTAGGGTGCAGCCCCCCTTTAACTGATAGGGAGTTGATTGACATCTTCATGGGAAGTTTGACAGGACCTTTCTTCAAACACCTAATCGGAAGCTCCTCTGCGGGGTTGATCGAGCTAATACTGACTGGTGAAAGAGTCAAAGTTGGCATCAAAAGTGGAAAGATTCAAGGAGCTACACCCTCTGATGCTCAGAAAAAGCAATATAATCGAAAGAAAGAGTCTAATGTTGTGTATGGTCAAAAGAGTCTTCATGATCAACACGTAAGAGCAATCCTGATCTCTAATCCTACACCTGCTCAACAAAGACAAGGGCATCAGCGTAAGGAGGTCGCGCGTAAAAGACATTTCACTAAGATCAACATGTCGCTGACTCAAGCGCTACAACACATGTTGAAGGGAAAACTTATTACGTTAAAGGCTCCTCTCCGAAACCCAAATACTTCCGCTCCTACCTATTATCCCAATGAAAGGTGTGTATACAACTCTGATAGTCCGGGACACGACACAACCAACTGTTGGGCTCTGAAGAACAAAGTCCAAGACATGATTGATGCCAGGAGATAAAATTCGATCCTCCAGAGACTGCTAACGTGATCACTACTCCTATGCCAAATCATTGAAAGCTTTTATTCTTTTGAATTTTCAAGTTGTAATCTCTTTTGTTGTTCAAACACTTATCTATTAATGTCAAACTTTGTTTCATTAATGCACTGCATATGTTTGTCTTAAATTCATCCATTTGTTTTCAATATATTTAAACTATGCTTTTTACTCTCTTTATAACATTCAACTCTTGCTAAAAGTTACAAGCCTTTAGAAGAATGATGACAAAAACAATGCCATAATCTCATACAGTATGCTTTTGAACAGACCTTACTGACGATGTACAGGCGTTTCTTTCAAATCCTAAACACTGGAGTTATAAGGAAGATACTCCCTAGTCAACCCCTTCGAGCCAAAGAAGTAGAAGTTTTCTTTTTTACACAAATTAAAACCTTTAATCAAAACCTGGGGCAGGGTAGTCTCTTAGTTAGTTCAAACTCTCATCTCGTAATACAACAAGCGACATCAAAAACATTCCTTCTGAACCAAAAGATGGTGATGGGTTCCCTATCAAATAGGCAGTCATTATCTCTCAAAAGAAAAGCCCACTAAGTCAAAACCTACGAAGGAGACTTAAAGAAAACAGGGGCATCCCGCTGACTGTAAACTCAAAAAACAAGAATAGTCAGGCAAAAACCAGGGATAATAAATCAAAAGAAAGAGGTCACTACAAATTCTCAACAAAAAGTGTTGAAAAAATAACTGCCTTCTGACAAACTTAACTTGTCTGAACCATCACCAAAACGTTATTCCAGACTCAATTGGAGTTCAAACACATAATTAACTGAGCTTAGGAATGAATAACATCACGAAGAGCGGGTGAGTACAAACACACTTTGAGCCTTTATCCTTTGTTTCTTAAACCGCGAACCAAGCCACGCTACAACCCTTCAAAAGTACTAATTGAAGCATGGGTTAGTTCGAAAGCATACTGTTACAAAAGGTATCCTGACTCATGTAAGGCTTTATCCTAAATCCTGAGTTTGAATTTTCTCACAAAACTTCTTTACTTGCTAAAATGCATTTTCAAAATTTCAAGACAAGCATAAACTTTGCATTATTTGAATATCGCTGTTTGCATATGGCTATTTGTTTGACAGTGGAGAAATTCACACAACGAATATCCAGTGAACGAAAGCTCTCTTAGTGAACAAAATCACTTCGATTGGAAATACACTTCCAATGAAAAATCTCTCATGATCAAAGGGGCACAACATGACCTTTATCCAACACATATGGGGCAGTCAAGTCAAGATTCAAAGAATCTCTTAATGAATTGTTGAATAACCAAGGGTAAATCTCCATATGTATCACTCAAGGGGAAATGTCATATTGATAATGGGTTTGAACAATATCCATTATGAAGACTTCCAGTACCATCAATTTGCTTGTCTGTACCAATAGTATCAGATGGTGTCAGTACCATGTCTTCGGATCCTCCCATGATAGTTCTTAGAAAATTCTGAGACTTGACCAAAGAAATTGGGTACCATCAAATTGCTTGTCTGTACCAACAGTATCAGATGGTGTCAGTATTAGATAGTGTTAGTATCATGTCTTCGGATCCTCCCATGACAGTTCTTAGAAAATTGTGAGACTTAACCAAAGATCTTGGGTACCACCAATTTGTTTGTCTGTGCCAATAGTATCAGATGGTGTCAGTATCAGGTCTTCGGTATCTTCCACAACAGTCTTATAAAATATCTCTAGGAAGTTCAAGGCTACCGAAAATGTGATTAAAATCTCAAGCGTCAAGGTGCACCAAATTAACTCTAAGGGAAAACAGACTCCCACATAAAGGGTCATGTGCGACCAAGCAAACATTTTCTGGCATTACTACAACACTTACTACTAGGGGCAGTGACAAATCTCCCCAACATCCTTCTCATAGGATGACTCCCAGCCAAAGTTTCAATCTCTAAAAACTTCTCACCAGCTGAGTCGACCTCAAGAACCCTCGAGGATTTTCCCCAATGAAGAAGACACCTCTCCAACAGATCGACAACAGGGTTTATTTCCCCAACAAACTACAGAATCCCCAGTTTGAGTTTGCCTCTTCGACTACTACAAATCAAAGGGCCACAACTCCTCTTCCCCAATAGACTACTCTACACTCCCCAACAAGTTACTGTGAAGCCTGGACCCGACTAGATATCAGTTCATCTTCGACTCCCCAGTAGAGCAACAAACAACTGAGACTCCTGAACTCTTTTTCCCCAAGAAAGGATCAACACTCTCCATAGAGTTTTCAACATTCCTCAGTGGAGCTCTCCTCAAACAACAAAACAGGAATCCTTGGTGGAAATATTCTAAGCAAAGTTTGAAGACTCACCTACTCTTCAACAGCAGTCCGAGATTTAATGACTCCCCAGCATTTGTCAAGGATTTATTTTCCCAGACAAAGACACATTCAAATAACATTCCACCCTTCATGCATCATATTACGTACACGACAGATGCATACGACAAAATCTCATTTATTTCGAGAACATCATTGCACCATGCATTTCATACTTCATGATATTGCATACAACTAACGGTTTACCTTTTTCAAGAAAAGGTTAATCAATAGATGGTTATTGTCAATAATCTTCAAAAGGTCAGAAATTAATACCTGTAAAAATCCAGACCAATTATCTACACGACCAGCTGAAGCAATCCTACACGGGCTCCTTCCCATACACTCCTTCTAGAAACAGTTCAGATGTGATCCCGTTATGGCTGACATTCTAATACTTACTCTAGATTCTCTTCTAAGTAAAGTCCATATATGACCCAGATTCAGATATCATTCTGTCACTCATTTAAATACAGTCCAGATACAATCCAGATTCGAATGTCATTCTGTCACTCATTCAAAATACAGTCCAGATACGATCCAGATTCGGATGTTATTTTGTGACTCATTCAAATATAGTTCAGATACGATCCAAATACAGATATCATTCTGATACTTCTTTCAGCATACCTTTCCAATATAGTCCATATACGATCCAGATACGGATGTCATTCTGACTCTCATTCAGTACATCTCTCAGATACGAGTCAGATACAATTCATTTATGAATATTATTTTGATTCTCATCCAAGACCTCTACTGGTTCAGTTTAAATATCTGAACAGTTTATCCTGATTCTTTCTGATGGACATTTTCTCTTTTGTCTGGTTCAGTTGAATCAATCCCAAGATTCTTCTGATTTCCATTCCAGTCAAAGTTAATTCAAGATTTTTCTCTAGTTCAGTCAGATCGACACTAAGATCTCTCTGATTTCTATTCTAGATGAAGATAAGTCAAGACCTTTACTATTTCAGTTAAATCAACACTAAGATTTATTCTGATTCGTTTCCAGACCCCTTTTGGTTCAGTTTAAATCTCTCAACCGTTTATCCTGATTCTTTCCCGTAGACGTCTTCTTTGGTTCAGATAAATATCTCAATGATTTATTCTGATTCTTCTCCAGATCCCTGTCGGTTTAGTTTAGATCTCTCAACGATTTATTCAGATTCTTCTCCAGATCCCTGCCGGTTTCAGTTTAGATCTCTCAACGGTTTATTCTGATTCTTTCCCGCAGACGTCTTCTCTGGTTCAGATAAATCTCTCAACAATTTATTCTGATTCTTCTCCAAATCCATGTTGGTTCAGATAAATCTCTCAATGATTTATTCTGATTCTTTCCTAGCAGGCATTTTCTCTGGTTCAGATAAATTGCTCAAAAGATCTACTTTGATTCTCTCCAGTTAAAGAATATTCAAGACCTCTTTTGGTTCAATTTAAAACTCAAAACGATTTATCCTGATACTTTCCAAATGAACATTTCTGGTTCAGCTAAATCGCTCCAATATTTATTCTAATTCTTCCCAGTCAAATAACATACAAGACTTCTGCTAGTTTCAGATAAATCTCTCTAAAGATTTGTTCTGATTCTGTTCCAGTTGAAATCAAGTTCAGACTTAGTCCATTTTCTGTCAACAATCACCTTTGGATGGCATCTACAATCCCATCTCTGACAAATCTCCCCCAATCCTCCAAATAGCATCTATAAGCCCATTCCTAATTCATCTTCGAGTGCAAATTTCTGGGCACTCTAGTGTTCAATCATCTTCCACCTTCAAGTCACGAATGGTGGATTCGCCAATCTAACTCTTCAGGTTTAAGAAGATTGAACAGGGGCAGATTTTGTACCCCAAAATTTTCCCTCTCATTTATCAAGTATTTTCTCACAAGATCTCCTTTGGTCCAAGACTGCACAAGGGTTGATCAGCTCAAGACACCTCCTTAAGCACTGATGACTGCAAATTAGGGTTTGAGATTGCACAAGGATAATTGAACTTTTAATGCCTCATATGACTTTCATGGATCATTATGGACCCTCAATATTGCTCATGTCAAGTGTCAAGTCTTGGATCACATTTTTGCTCAGTCAATTGATCAGTTGACCTAAAAATCAACTGTATTGGGGAAAAAGTCAATTGTGGCCAATTTACAGTCAAACTTCATAATTTTTTATCCATGTCAACATTATGAGCTTATATATGTCATTTGATTAAGTTTGGACCATAATTCCTCAAGAAATTTGATCAGATCGTCAAAAGGGCAAAATGGTCAAAATTAGGGTTTTGACTGAGAAAAGGTAATTTCTGATTTTTGATCTAGCAAATGGTTGATTGGTGTTGTACCCCAAAATTTGCCCTCTCATTTCTCAAAGGATCGTCCTGGACTCTCAGGTTTTCCTCCATCCAATTTCAAGCCTTGAATTGCAAATTTTCCAAGAAAGTCATTCACAAGGGCAAAATGACCATTTGCACACTGAAAAGTCAAACTTTGACTTTTGATAAAAATCAAGTTTCAAGAATCATATTTCATCAAGACATGTTGGAATGTGAAATTTGTTTCATCGAGATATTCAAAAGTCAGATTTACTTTGGAAAAGTCAAATTTCTAAATACTTAGAATTTTTCTAAGTGTTTAAGAAACATGACAAGCTCAGAACTTCTGATCAGATTATCACCATGATGCCAGCTGATTCTGGAAGAATTTCTAACACAAGATTTTTAGATCTCAATAAGACCTAAAATATTGCAGAACATAACTTTTCCTGGAAATGCTGGAATTTCAAGTTATAAATGTTCAAAGATACCTCCATGAAACTGAAGCATTCAACAAATTCTGGACACTTTCAAGACAAATTTTGGTTAGAACTTCTGGGCCAGTTTTCACAAACGTTCAGCCAGAGTTTGCAAAAGTAATTCAAAGAAAGTCTACAAAGTGTGTCACAAACTTTCATAAAATTCCGAGAACTCCTTCAGAACATGCTGGAGCGAAAAGATTAAAGGATCAGAAGTTGGATGTTTTGTTCTAAGTTGCATTGATGCTGAACTTCGGGCTCAGATCTAAGCTATGATGCATAATCTCATAGTGCAGGATTTCTGGTTTGATAAATATCATCATCATTTAATGCTCACAACCACTTTTGAGTTTTTATCCAAAGGATTTCCCCACGTGTGAGATAGAAGTACCATTGTTGTCCTTGAAAAGAAAACTTTTGTACAAGTTTATGCTGGGCCCATGCTTTGCTTTTGCCTCTGAGGGTACTTTTCCTTAATTCATGCTTACAAATCTAGCTTAGGCACGGCTAAAAGTTGTTAACATTACTTGTTTAAACTTGCTTCAAGAACAAGTCAACGCCTAGTGTATGATGGCAGTACTTTTGACTTCTCCAAGCTACAAAGTTCTTGCCTATAAATTGAACTTCATTGACAACTATGGGGAGGCGGGAAGAAAATTTGAAGGAGAAAAAACTTTGAAACCTTGCTAAAATTCCCAGAAATCCTATACACACAAACACAAAACCTGCTAGTTTTTGATTCTTGCGAAAAAAAACTTCAATTTCCCTCAAGAGTTTCTTGACCAATTCATCCATTCACCTTTCAAAACCCAAGCTAAAGTTTGTCCTAGTCTGCTGAATACATGAGGAAGCTGATCAGAACATTACAATTAGTCAGAACCAGACTCCAGCTCATAGAACATTTTCCAGTTGCAAGGTAAGCTTTTGATGACTCTCATCATATTACTTAGGCATTGTTAGATTTGCATGTTCAAAATACAATGTAGATATCCTGATCCCGTTGCTGTACATATTCTGAAGTTTCATGTATTTGTCTGCCTAAGTAGAGAGAGAACATCAGTTCGGAACTTCTTAAGGAAACTAGGTTTAGCAGATACATGTTTGTTTTTGATTTACAGTTTTGACATTTTTTATGCTTCTGGAACCATAATGAAACTTGCCAGAATTGTTATGTGTGCATTTTTGTTTTGTTGAGAAATGACTAAGCTACAAACGCTCTGATTGGTGTGGAGAAAGAGATGAAGCTCATCATCAGAACTTACTTCATGTTATATGTTTATGCTTTTGTTTCTAATACCGGATGTACAACCAACCGAGTGGTAGAAAGCGTGTGCATAAGACATTAGTACTAAGGGTCCTGGGTTCTAGCCTCAGAAGCATCTCTTTTTAGGTTTATTTATTGTCATTTTTAACCCCTTTATCTGGCAAGCAATATTCCCAAATCAGAACTTCTAAGCAGCCTTACCCAACAACATTGCCACCTCACTCTCTCCAATGGTCAGAACTTTTGACTTGCCAATGATATAGGAACTTCTAGGTTCCCAACTACACTACAGCTTCTGAACCCCTTCAACAATCAGAACTTCTAAATCTTCCTTTGTCCCCAACGACCCTATAACTTTAGTGTACCCAGACCCAAAACTTCTGACCGTCCCCTTTTCTGCTAACATTTTCCTTCTGACTTGCACCGCACCAGAGTCAGAGCTCCTTACTTCAGCAATGCGCTGATTTTGATTCTGACCCCTTTTTTCTCCTATTATTCTTTATCATCATTTTTACTTTCATTAATCAAAAACAATAAAAACTTTTTTATATTCACATACTTTGTTTTATTTCTTTTAAAACCAAAAAGACTAAAAATATTTTCTTAAACAAAACAAGTCCATTTCATTTCTTGTACAATATGGTTGTAATATATAATTAGGACTTTAAATCCCTTGCAGTCCCCATTTGTAATTTGTACACCCCTCCCCAAAATGATGTAATAGCATAGTGATTTTAAATTCCACAATTTATCGCTTTATATACAAATGCTAGTAATTAGGGTTTTCTATGGAAAGACTAAAACTAACAAAATAACAAACTCTAATCAAAGACAAATCAAACATGTAAGTTAATACATTTGCACACCTACACCCTTAGGGTAAACCCACTTTGTTGCCTTATAAAATGACCATATTACGCATGTGAGGTATCTTAGCAAAGACAAGCAAAATACAAGATCATAGTCCCTCGATGACGCTATCAAAAGTTGCCTTTCAAAAATGATCTTAGTCCCTAAAGGAAAATGCTAAGATATCTTGCAACATTGCTAATCATGGTTATATGATAACCCATGCCCGTCCCTTTTACATCCAAAGATAGGGTTACTTACCAAAATAAATGGTAAGATAACAACGTCGAACGAAAGAGGAAATAAACATGAAAGACCTTTGAGTAAGTAGATTATTCCTAGTTACTTGCTCAATTTAAAAACCAAAAACATCCTTTCTATTTTCAAAACAAACACCAACACTTTCAAAAACACATTTCAAACATGAAAACATTTTCAAAAGATCAACACTTTGTATACATTCTTACGAACGAGAATCATCACAAAGTTTGCCTAAACGATGGCTCCTTTTCAAAATACTTTCAAAAAACCACACAAAGCATATTTTCAAAACAAAAGCAAGTGATATAGCAAGTAACTAAGATTCCATGGAAAACCATGGATTAAAAGGGTGCAAATTGTTGCACCCCAAAATTTGCCCTCTCATGTTTTCCAAAGTCTCCCCCCTGCATGGTTGATCACAAACTCTTGCCTAAGGAAAAAGAAAATTTTTGAGTGGTGCTTTAAGTACCTTTCGATTGGCATTCTGAAAGACCCTTCGATTGGTATTCTGAAGGAGCCTTTCGATTGGAATTATGGACAATCACTTCGATTGGCATTATGTCAAGGCCTTCGATTAGAATTCTGAAAGACCTTTTCGTTTGGCACCCTGGGCCAAGCCTTTCAATTAGCATGCCAAGGGATCCTTCGATTTAGCATTATGTCAAGGCAGCTTCGACAAGCATGTTTGCCATGTCCTTCGATTAGCATGAACAACACCTTTTGATTGGCCTGTTAATAAAACCTTTCGATTGGAATTTTAATTAGTACCCTTCGATTGATATTTGGACAAGGGCCATTTGAAGAGCTCCTTCCAGGCCATTCGAAAGAGGCCATCAGGAGGGCACTAAAGAAAACATGTCCAGGTACACTGAACATGAGAAAATGGCATGTTTTCCTTGCAAATATAGAAATAATTAAATGCTGATTGTGGATTCAATTCTTGAGTTAAAGGCCAGATTCTTGCCTTTTCTGTTCCTAACTCCACAAGAGCTGATTCGACCAGAGTGACTCTTTTCAAATCAAGCAGTCGAAGCAGAAGAAGTCCATTCGAAGGAGGCAACTTAAGACCAATCGAAGAGCATGGCCTGAAGGCATTCGAAAATCAAAAGTGTCCAGGTTCATTCAAGAGACATGAATATTTCAAAAAAGGAAATTTTTTAATGTGTCTGATTCTTGTCTCATGGCTTTAAAGGCCTGGTTAAATGGCTGTCCCTTGCCATTTTCATGCACCCTCACACTCCTATAAATAGAAAGGCCAGCATACATATCCAGGACGAAGAAAAAACACAGAACAGAACAGAACAAAAAAGACAGAACGGAGGATTTGGAGATACGCTGTCCACAAACCCACCAAAGGTTGTCAACATTTTCAGAAGTAATCCAAGCCAAAGCAGCCATTCAGCAAAGATCTCCACGCCCAGAAATCCCATATTGAAGGTACTCGCATCCAGAAAGTGCCAAATCGAAGGTTCCAACTACTGGTAAGAGAGGGTAAAATGTCAAATCTTGTGTTTACATAACATATCCATATTTGTTGTTTCATTCGATTGTCATTCTAGACAGAATCAAAGGGCTTGGGTTTGCCACCAGGTCATGTTTTTGTTGCTAACACTTGCTACAGATATAGCCTGAAAAGACCCAGCGCGCGCAGGATCGAAGGACATGGGTTTCGACACCCAGGTCATGCGTTTTATTTTGCTAACGTATTTTTGCAGATGCAGTGCCTCCACAGGTGACCCTTCAGGCCTTTCCAGCAACACCCTTCATAGAATCGAAAGGCAACCTTCTTCCTCTGAATCGAAGCCCCCCTTCTCCCTGCAATCAAAGCATTCCCTGTCAATTCCCAAACACCAAATTCAGGCCCAACACCCCCCCCCCCCTGAGTTTGTTTTTTTTTTCTTTTCTTTTCACTACTTTCTATTTTCTATTTTTTTTTATTTTGTTATTATTAACTAATTAAATTTTCATAAAATCAGAAAACCCCAAAAAAAATAATATTTTTTTAATTTCATTATTTTATTATTTTTGTAAATAAATTGCATCAAATTAATTTAGTTTTTTAATTAGGTTTAATACCAATATATTTCGCAATAAATTAAAATTAACTTAGAATTAGGTTTTTCTTAATATTTCTCATTTTATTTCCTTAATTAAAATAAAACTAAAAAAAAAAATATTTTCTTTTAATTAGTTAGGCTTAATTCTTAAATCAAAAATGACAAAAAATATGCTTTATTTAATGAAAAAAAGGGTCAAAACCCTAGGACACTCCGATTCAATTTTTCTCGCGCGCATATTAATTTTTATCCATATATTGTAATTGCTCCGAGGATGTAATAGCTTAACTAAGACTTTTACACTTTACTGCTTTATTCCCCCAATTTTGGACATGTAAATAATCCCCCTCCCCGAGGCCTTGTAATAGCGTAGGATTTACAATTCCCACACTTTAAATTCCTATACATATATTAACTGTTTAGATGTATGCTAACTAGGATTGCGTGACAAGATCTGAAAACAAACGGTAGAATACCTAAATGTACAAAGATAATATAAACTGAAAAATTGACACACTCGCACATGCCACCCTTAGGTACACCTCACTTGGTTGCCTCGAACGTGGTCATTGAGTATATGCTGTTTTAGAGGTCGCCCTTTTGTCCAAAGATCATAAGTTGCCTCGAAACGGTTGCCTCGGATAAAATGATCTAAAACATTAGGGTTACCACTAAGGCGTCCTAACATTGCTTTAGTGACCACACGTCCCTTAAATTGATCCGAAAACTCCAACGACGATGCTACCTACTCCTCAATAGTGGGATAGCATTGTCTAAAGGACATTTGCACAGTTTAGTTCCTTTTTGAGTAGGTAGATGTTCTTAAGTACTTGCTCCTTTTAAAAAAACAAAACAAAACTTTTCGCACTTACACTCTCTTCAAAAACAAAACTCCTTTCAAAACCCACAAACACAAAGAAAAGCAAACTTTTGAAAACATAGTGAGCAAGTACCTAAGAGCCCGTGGATAACCACAGATAGAAAGGGTGCTAACACCTTCGCTTTCTATAATCTACCTCCCGAACCCGAGAAACATCTCGAAAAGGAATTTTTCTGTGCTTTTGTCCTTTCCTTGTTGGATAAAATAAAAGACGGTGGCGACTCTTGCTTACCGCGACATTTTGCAAAAACAAACGCAAAACACGAACCAACATTCCAAAACAGTCAGTTCTCATTCCCACCGATCACAGAACTGGCGACTCTGCTGGGGACCTATAAGTGAGGTGTACCTTAGGATTATATCACTTGTGTTTTCAATTGTATTGCTTTGTATGCTTTTAATTTTGTGGGCTTGTATCGGAGTTCTATAGATCCTAACCCGGATTTGGGAAACATTCATAGATAGTAATACGTTGTGGAAACTGTGCGGGGTATACCGTCACGGTTGAAGCAATAGCTATATTAGTGCGACATATTTGTGAGTACCGGTAGCCTTTGAGTCAATCAAAGAGAATACGGGGCCGCTGAGTGATGTTACTAAGCACTAATGACCTAGAACCTTACTTGACCATCTTGGCCTTTTTTAGGGGTAGTGAGATGACCGACTTTGGTGCAGTCCGAAGTTGGTAGATACTCGATACTACACTCATTGAGGATTGTTTTCTTGGAATACTTTGGTTGCTAGTTCAGTGGCTAAACAGAAACGATGAACATAGAAAACAATCCAATGATATTGAGCTCCTTAGAACCCGGTTACTATTTATAGGACAGGTTTTGAGCCAACTAAACTCAAGAGGGTACTTACCTATGGAACCTCATGCAAGCCTGAAATTTAAGGGCTATTGTGTGACTTGTGTGCTTTAAAACTTGAACTACTTGCACATTCTTGTTATCCGACAACATGAGTTCCTTGCAGGTTTTGTTTACAGTCCTTATCCAATAATCTGGATTTATTGCAGGGCTTACTTACATCACCTCACACTTTTGCTTAAACGCATAGCATACACATGATAACATCATGCCTTCACATTTCTTTAACCATTTCAAGGATCTCAAGGGTTTGTGATGCAGGTTATGGTAAATCAAATGGCTAGCAAGGGGAAAAGGGGATTTATTTTCCTCTAGCCAAGGTTGTCTAGAAATCCAAGCACGATAACTTGAGTCAGGGGCTATGACCCACTCGATATGGTGAGCTTAACTCTTGAAGAAGGACTCTCAGCAACATGAAGTTCCTTCAATCAAGCTACCAGATTCAGATTCTAACAGTTTCTTGTTTACCCAGCGAGATCCTTGAAAACATTGCATATATATATCATACATATCATTGCATAACAGGTCTCCTAGTGCAGGTCTCTTATCTTCTTTGCTGTTTATTTCAGCAATCATCATGTCTATTGAACCTTCAACCGAGCAAGCTATCAAGGCCCTCCAGGCCCAGAATGCCCAGTTTCAAGAGTTGTTCATGAATCTAGCTAAGGGTCAGCAGGACCTGAAGACTTTGATTCTGAAGGATAAAAAGAAGAAGAAAAAAAGGACCATCATGTTCAACACTGGACGCAGGTTTGGAAACGGGCTGCAAAATGAAGTTGATCTGACCACCTCATCTGGAGGGAAAGACAGTCCACAAGAAAGGAGGGGCCCTAGCCCTATGGTCTCCGACAACGAGACAGACTATGATGAAGAACAGTATCCTCCTGCTGAGGATAAGTACAAACAGCTGGAAGACCGTTTGAGCGCTATGGAGATACAGAAGGTGCCCGGTCTGGACTTCGGAGATCTAGGTCTATCCTCTGGGGTGGTGATTCCCCATAAGTTCAAGGCACTTGCTTTTGCCAAGTATGACGGAGCTTCCTGTCCAAAGCTGCACCTCCGGTCATATGTGAGGAAGATCCAACCTTACACTACTGATAAGAACTTGTGGATCCATTTCTTTCAAGACAGTCTTTTAGGGACTCAGCTTGAGTGGTTCTATCAATTGGATGAAGCCAGTATCCGCAGTTGGGAGGATTTGGCTACTGCATTCTATAGGCAGTATCAGTATAACTCCGACCTCGCTCCTACGCGTACCCAACTCCAGGGTATGTCAATAGGGACGGGTGAAGGATTTAAAGAGTATGCTCAAAAATGGAGAGACCTTGCCGGAAGGGTGCAACCACCTTTAGCTGATCGTGAACTTGTTGATATGTTTTTGGAGACCCTGTCTGGTCCATTCTTTAACCACTTGATCGGAAGCTCTTCAGCCGGGTTCACCGAGCTAATACTGACCGGCGAAAGGGTCGAAGCTGGCATCAAAAGTGGGAAGATTCAAGAAGCTACACCTTCTGATGCTCAGAAAAATCCCTACAATGGGAAGAAAGAGTCTAACACTGTGTATGGTCAAAAAGGTCATCATGACCAATACGTAGGAGAAATCTTGAATCCTACGCCTGCTCAACAGAGACAGGGGCATCAGCGTAATGAGGTCATGCCTAAAAGACAATTCACTAAGATCAACATGTCACTGGGTCAAGCGCTACAACATATGTTGAAGGCAGAGCTGATTACGTTAAAGGCTCCTCTCCGGAATCCAAATACTTCCGCTCCTACCTATCATCCCAATGAAAGGTGTGCATACCACTCTGACAGTCTGCGATATGACACAAACAACTGTTGGGCTCTGAAGAACAAGGTCCAAGACATGATTGATGCCAAGGAGATCAAGTTTGACCCTCCGGAGACTCCAAACATAATCACTGCTCCTATGACGAATCATTGAAAGCTTTTGTTCATTTGAATTTTCAAGTTGTAATCTCTTTGTTATTCAAACAATTATCTATTAATGCCAAACTTTGTTTCATTAATGCATTGCATATGTTTGTCTTGATTTGATCCAATCATTTTAATTACATTTAAACTATGTTTTTTACTCACTTTATGACATTCAACTCTTACTAAAAGTGACAAGCCTTTAGAGGGAGGATGACGAAACAGTGCCATAATCTCATACAATATGCTTTTGGACAGACCTTGCTGACGATGTACAGGCATTTCTTTCAAATCCTAAACACTGAAGTTATAAGGAAGATAATCCCTAGTCAACCCCTTCGAGCCAAAGAAGTAGGAGTTTTCTGTTTTTAACACAATTTGAAACCTTTAATCAAAACCTGGGGCAGGGTAGTCTCTCAGTTAATTCAAATGCGCATTGAAGTCGCAAAACTCTCAGTTCATAATACAACGAACGACATCAAAAGCATTCCTCTGGAATCAAAAGACAGTGGTGGTTCCTTATATCATAGGCAGTCAATCCCTCAAAAGAGAAAAGCCCACTGAGCCAAAACCTATAAAGGAGGCTTAAGAAAGTTGGGGTATCCCGCTGACTGTAATCTCGAAAATAGGAACAGTCAGGCAAAAGTTAGGGATAACAAATCAAAAGAACCAGGTCGCTAAAAATCCTCAACAACATGAAAAATGTTGCAAAAATGACTGCCTTCCAAAATCCAACTTGTGTGAACCATCACCAAAACATCGTTCCAAATTCGAATAGAGTTCGACGCACAATTAACTGAGTTTAGGATTGAAGAACATCAGGTAGAGCGGGTGGGTACAAATATACTTTGAGCCTTTATCCTTTGTTTCTTAAACCGTGAACCAAGCCACGTTACAACCCTTCAAATGTCATAACTGAAGCATGGGTTAGTTCAAAAGCATACTGTTACAAAAGGTATCCTGACTCCTGTAAGGCTTTGCCCTAAATCTTGTGTTGAATTTGTCTTATAAAGAGTTTTCTGCTAAAAAACGCATTTTTCAAAACTTCGAGACAAGCATAAACTTTGCATTATTTGAATATCACTGTTTGCATTTGGCTATTTATTTGACAGCGGAGAAATTAACACAACGAATATTCGATGAACAAAAGCCCTCTCATTGAACAAAATCACTTCAAAAAGGATGACACTTCCATTGACAAATCTCCTATCAACAAGGGGACTTGACATGTCACTATCCAGCACACCTGGGGCAGTCCAGTCAAGATTTAAAGAAATCTCTGAAGAAGTGTAGAGTAACCAGAGGCAAGTCTCCATCTCCGTCACTTGGGGAATTGAACATCAATCTCAGTGAAGGGTTACATACAATTAAACATTTTCTGGCAATGTCACAAACACTTGCTACTAGGGGCAATGACAAATCTCCCCAAAATCCTTCTCATAGGATGACATCCCAGCAAGGGTTTAATCTCTAAAAACCTTTCCCCAGCTGAATCAACCTCAAGAATCCTCGAGGACTTCCCCCAACGAAGATGTCACCTCTCTAGCGAACTGACGACAGGGTTTATTTCCCCAACTACACCAGGATTCCCCATCTTGAGCTTGCCTCTCCGACTACTACAAATCAAAGGACCACAACTCCTCTTCCCCAGTAGACTACTCTACAATCCCCAGCAAGTTACTGCGAAACCTGGACACGACCATATATCAGTTCAACTTCGACTCCCCAGTAGAGAAACGGACGACTAAGACTCCTAAACTCTTTTCCCAAGCAGAAATAAACATACTCCCCACAGAGTTTTCAATATCCCCCAGCGGAGTTCTCCTCAAACAACAAAGCAGGGATCCCCGGTGGAAACATTTTGAGCAAAGTCCAAGACAAAATTACACTTCAACAACATTCATAACATATGCATACAAAATACATATGACACAAATCTCATTTTATTTTGAGAACATCATTACATAATGCATACATCATGACATTGCATACAACTAACTCTTTACCTTTTAAGGAAAGATCAATCAACAGGCAAAGATTATCATCTTCTGAGATTCCTTCTAGAGACAGTTCAGATGCGATCCAGATATGGCTGACATTCTGATACTTATTCCAGACTCCTTCTAGAGATAGTTCAGATGCGACCCATATATGGATGACATTCTGATACTTATTCCAGACTCCTTCTAGAGATAGTTCAGATGCGACCCAGATATGGCTGACATTCTGATACTTATTCCAGACTCCTTCTAGAGATAGTTCAGATGCGACCCAGATATGGCTGACATTCTGATACTTATTCCAGACTCCTTCTAGAGACAGTTCAGATGCGACCCAGATATGGCTGACATTCTGATACTTATTCCAGATCCCTTCTAGAGACAGTTCAGATGCGATCCAGATATGGCTGACATTCTGATACTTATTCCAGACTCCTTCTAGAGATAGTTCAGATGCGACCCAGATATGGCTGACATTCTGATACTTATTCCAGACTCCTTCTAGAGACAGTTCAGATGCGACCCAGATATGGCTGACATTCTGATACTTATTCCAGATCCCTTCTAGAGACAGTTCAGATGTGATCCAGATATGGCTGACATTCTGATACTTATTCCAGACTCCTTCTAGAGATAGTTCATATGCGACCCAGATATGGCTGACATTCTGATACTTATTCCAGACTCCTTCTAGAGACAGTTCAGATGTGACCCAGATATGGCTGACATTCTGATACGTATTCCAGATCCCTTCTAGAGACAGTTCAGATGCGATCCAGATAAGGATGACATTCTGATACTTATTCCAGACTCCTTCTAGAGATAGTTCAGATGCGACCCAGATATGGCTGACATTCTGATACTTATTCCAGACTCCTTCTAGAGATAGTTCAGATGCGACCCAGATATGGCTGACATTCTGATACTTATTCCAGACTCCTTCTAGAGATAGTTCAGATGCGACCCAGATATGGCTGACATTCTGATACTTATTCCAGACTCCTTCTAGAGATAGTTCAGATGCGACCCAGATATGGCTGACATTCTGATACTTATTCCAGACTCCTTCTAGAGATAGTTCAGATGCGACCCAGATATGTCTGACATTCTGATACTTATTCCAGACTCCTTCTAGAGACAGTTCAGATGCGACCCAGATATGGCTGACATTCTGATACTTATTCCAGATCTCTTCTAGAGGCAATTTAGATGCGATCCAGATATGGCTGACATTCTGATACTTATTCCAGACTCCTTCTAGAGACAGCTCATATGCGATCCAGATATGGCTGACATTCTGACACTTGTTCTAGATTCATTCAAAATACAGTCCAGATACGATCCAGATTTAGATGTCATTCTGTCACTCATTCAAATTAGTGTCCAGATACGATCCAAATTCAGATGTCATTCTGTCACTCATTCAAATACATTTCAGATACGCTCCAGATGCAGACGCAATTCTGACAATCATCGAGACTCAACTCTATTCTCTAGCAGCTCCAAAATTTATTTTCCCAGCTAAAACATCACCCTTCCATACATCATAATACATGCATGAAAAATGCAGTTAAGTTCTCAGCTTAGTCGAAGATCTGACCAGTGCTTAAATCTCAATTGAATTATCATCGGTTGAATTTCAGATAAGGCTCTCAATCTCGACAACTTCCTACGTCATAGTGTGGACGAGTACTATAACCTCAACGGTATACTCCATTGAGCACGAGTCAATTCCTAGATCTTGATGTTCTCCTCCGTCATAGTATGGACAAGTTCTATAAGCTCAACGGTATACTCCCGGTGGGCACGAGACAGTTCCTAGATCTTGATGAAGATGTTTCCCTATGTCATAGTGTGGACAAGTACTATAACCTCAACGGTATACTCCATTGAGCACGATTCAGTTCCTAGATCTTGATGTTCTCCTCCGTCATAGTGTGGACAAGTTCTATAACCTCAGCGGTATACTCCCGGTGGGCACGAGACAATTCCTAGATCTTGATGAAGATGTTTCCCTACGTCATAGTGTAGACGAGTACTATAACCTCAACGGTATACTCCATTGAGCACGAGTCAGTTCCTAGATCTTGATGTTCTCCTCCATCATAGTGTGGACAAGTTCTATAACCTCAGCGGTTTACTCCCGGTGGGCACGAGAAAGTTCTTAGATCTTGATGAAGATGTTTCCCTATGTCATAGTGTGGACGAGTACTATAACCTCAACAGTATACTCCATTGAGCACGAGTCAGTTCCTAGATCTTGATGTTCTCCTCCGTCATAGTGTGGACAAGTTCTATAACCTCAGCTGTATACTCTCGGTGGGCACGAGACAGTTCCTAGATCTTGATGAAGATGTTTCCCTACATCATAGTGTGGACGAGTACTATAACCTCAAAGGTATACTCCATTGAGCACGAGTCAGTTCCTAGATCTTGATGTTTTCCTCCGTCATAGTGTGGACAAGTTCTATAACCTCAGCGGTATACTCCCGGTGGGCACGAGACAGTTCCTAGATCTTGATGAAGATGTTTCCCCCAATTGAATTATGAACAGGTTCTTAAAACTCAGTTGAAGCATTCTCTCAGTTGAAGTACAGACAGGTTCCTAAATCTCAACAAAGTTAGACTTCCCCAGCGGAATCTTCTACAACAACAGGTATGCAAGTTCTCGCTAAGGAATCTCTTATGCGATCGACGCTCCTGCAGGTGGCATCTATAAGCCCATCCTCCTACCAACAATCTCCAAATGTCATCTGTAAGCCCATTCCCGATGTCACAATGCTGATACTACACCATGCGAGTGCAAATTTCTGGGCACTCTAGTGTTCAATTATCTTCCACATTCGGATCACGAAAGGCTCGAAAGCCAATCTATATCCTCAGGTTTAAGAAAATTGAACAGGGGCAACTGTTGCACCCCAAAATTTTCCCTCTCATGTTTTCCAAAGTCTTCCCCCTGCATGGTTGATCACAAACTCTTGCCTAAGGAAAAAGAAAATTTTTGAGTGGTGCTTTAAGTACCTTTCGATTGGCATTCTGAAAGACCCTTCGATTGGTATTCTGAAGGAGCCTTTCAATTGGCATTATGGACAAGCACTTCGATTGGCATTATGTCAAGGCCTTCGATTGGCATTCTGAAAGACCCTTCGATTGGTATTCTGAAGGAGCCTTTCGATTGGCATTATGGATAATCACTTCGATTGGCATTATGTCAAGGCCTTCGATTAGAATTCTGAAAGACCTTTTCGTTTGGCACCCTGGGCCAAGCCTTTCAATTGGCATGCCAAGGGATCCTTCGATTTAGCATTGTGTCAAGGCAGCTTCGACAGGCATGTTAGCCATGTCCTTCGATTAGCATGAACAACACCTTTCGATTGGCCTGTTAACAAAGCCTTTCGATTGGAATTTTAATTAGTACCCTTCGATTTACATTTGGACAAGGGCCATTTGAAGAGCTCCTTCCAGGCCATTCGAAAGAGGCCATCAAGAGGGCACTCAAAAAAACATGTCCAGGTACACTGAACATGAGAAAATGGCATGTTTTCCTTGCAAATATAGAAATAATTAAATGTTGATTGTGGATTCAATTCTTGAGTTAAAGGCCAGATTCTTGCCTTTTCTGTTCCTAACTCCACAAGAGCTGATTCGACCAGAGTGACTCTTTTCAAATCAAGCAGTCGAAGCAGAAGAAGTCCATTCGAAGGAGGCAACTTAAGACCAATCGAAGAGCATGGCCTGAAGGCATTCGAAAATCAAAAGTGTCCAAGTTCATTCAAGAGACATGAATATTTCAAAAAAGGAAATTTTTTAATGTGTCTGAGTCTTGTCTCATGGCTTTAAAGGCCTGGTTAAATGGATGTCCCTTGCCATTTTCATGCACACTCACATTCCTATAAATACAAGGGCCAGCATACATATCCAGGACGGAGAAAAAACACAACAGAACAGAACAAAAAAGACAGAACGGAGGATTTGGAGATACGCTGCCCACAAACCCACCAAAGGTTGTCAACATTTTCAGAAGTAATCCAAGCCAAAGCAGCCATTCAGCAAACATCTCCACGCCCAGAAATCCCAGATCGAAGGTACTCACATCCAGAAAGTGCCAAATCGAAGGTTCCAACTACTGGTAAGAGAGGGTAAAATGTCAAATCTTGTGTTTACATAACATATCCATATTTGTTGTTCCATTCGATTGTCATTCTAGACAGAATCAAAGGGCTTGGGTTTGGCACCAGGTCATGTTTTTGTTGTTAACACTTGCTACAGATATAGCCTGAAAAGACCCAGCGCGTGCAAGATCGAAGGACCTGGGTTTCGACACCCAGGTCATGCATTTTATTTTGCTAACGTATTTTTGCAGATGCAGTGCCTCCACAGGTGACCCTTCAGGCCTTTCCAGCAACACCCTTCATAGAATCGAAAGGAAACCTTCTTCCTCTGAATCGAAGCCCCCCTTCTCCCTGCAATCGAAGCTTTCCCTGTCAATTCCCAAACACCAAATTCAGGCCCAACACCCCCCCCCCCCCCTGAGTTTGTTTATTTTATTTTATTTTATTTTCTTTTCACTACTTTCTATTTTCTATTTTTTTTTATTTTGTTATTATTAACTAATTAACTTTTCATAAAATCAGAAAACCCAAAATTTTTTTTTTTTTTAATTTCATTATTTTATTATTTTTGTAAATTAATTTAGTTTTTTAATTAGGTTTAATACCAATATATTTCGCAATAAATTAAAATTGACTTAGAATTAGGTTTTTCTTAATATTTCTCATTTTATTTCATTAATTAAAATAAAACTAAAAAAAAAAATATATTTTCTTTTAATTAGTTAGGCTTAATTCTTAAATCAAAAATGACAAAAAATATGCTTTATTTAATGAAAAAAAGGGTCAAAACCCTAGGACACTCCGATTCAATTTTTCTCTCGCGCATATTATTTTTTATCCATATATTGTAATTGCTCCGAGGATGTAATAGCTTAACTAAGACTTTTACACTTTACTGCTTTATTCCCCCAATTTTGGACATGTAAATAATCCCCCTCCCCGAGGCCTTGTAATAGCGTAGGATTTACAATTCCCACACTTTAAATTCCTGTACATATATTAACTATTTAGATGTATGCTAACTAGCATTGCATGACAAGATCTGAAACAAACGGTAGAACACCTAAATGTACAAAGATAATATAAACTGAAAAATTGACACACTCGCACATGCCACCCTTAGGTACACCTCACTTGGTTGCCTCGAACGTGGTCATTGAGTATAGGATGTTTTAGAGGTCGCCCTTTTGTCCAAAGATCATAAGTTGCCTTGAAACGGTTGCCTCGGATAAAATGATCTAAAACATTAGGGTTACCACTAAGGCGTCCTAACATTGCTTTAGTGCCACACATCCCTTAAATTGACCCGAAAACTCCAACGACGATGCTACCTACTCCTCAATAGTGGGATAGCATTGTCTAAAGGACATTTGCACAGTTTAGTTCCTTTGAGTAGGTAGATGTTCTTAAGTACTTTCTCCTTTTAAAAAAACAAAACAAAACTTTTCGCACTTACACTCTCTTCAAAAACAAAACTCCTTTCAAAACCCACAAACACAAAGAAAAGTAAACTTTTGAAAACATAGTGAGCAAGTACCTAAGAGCCCGTGGATAACCACAGATAGAAAGGGTGCTAACACCTTCCCTTTCTATAATCTACCTCCCGAACCCGAGAAACATCTCGAAAAGGAATTTTTCTGTGCTTTTGTCCTTTCCTTGTTGGATAAATAAAAAGACGGTGGCGACTCTTGCTTACCGCGAAATTTTGCAAAAACAAACGCAAAACGCGAACCAGTATTCCAAAACAGTCAGTTCTCATTCCCACCAATCACACTAATACTTTTCCTTTTCATAATCTACCCCCGAACTCAAGAAACAATCTCAAAGTTATTTCCTGTGCTTTTCACCTTTCCTTTTGGATAAAAGAAAAGTCGGTGGCGACTCTTGCTAACCGCAATATTTGTGATCAAACACAAAATAACCAAGTCAATTCTCCCACCGTATCGTAGAACTGGCGACTCTGCTTGGGATTTTTAAAGTGGGGTTACCTTAGGGTTAGATCAGATTTACTTGCTTTCATTGTTTGACTTGTATGATTTACTTATTGGTTCTTTGTTTAGGTTTGAATCCTCTACCCAGATTTGGGATGCCTTATAGGTAAGTAGCAATACATTGTGGAAACTGTGCGGGGTATACCGGCATGGTTTAAGCAATAGCTACGTTAGTGTGACATATTTGTGGGTACCGGTATCCCTTGAGTAGTCAAGGAGAATACGGGGCCGGTGAGTGATGTCATGAAGCACTAACGAACTTCTAGAACCTTTACTTGACCAACTTATCCATTAGGACGTAGTGAGATGACTGGCTTTGGTGCAGTCCGAAGTTGGTAGATACTCGATACTACACTCATTGAGGTTTGGTTTTTTGGGATATTCCGGTTGCCATTAAAGAGGCTTGCGCTAAAATAATGCCGAAGGAAACAAACCAATTATATTGAGCTCCTTAGAACCCGGTTACTATTACTAGGACAGGTTTGAGCCAACTAAACTTCAAGAGGGTACTTACCTATGAGACTCCATGCAAGCCTAAACCTAAGGACTTGTTTGCTTTGTTTGTATATATTTACTTGTACATAACATCATAAACATCATAACATCATACTTACATTCACTAACCATTTCAAGGATCTTGGGATTTATGTTTGTTCTGTTTTGTAGGATATGGATTCTATTCGCAGGAAAACCATTCAAGTCAATCTTGTAAGAATCCCTCCTCAACTCAAAGAGTTAGCATCAAGGGTTCATGAAAACTCTCCATTTACTGAAAGACATGGTCGCCTGCTAAACTTGGTTACCTCCAACACTGATGAAGACATGATAAAGGTGCTCTCCCAGTTCTTTGATCCTCTACACCATTGCTTCACATTTCTCGACTATCAACTTGTGCCAACTTTGGAAGGATTCTCCCAACTTTTGAGAATTCCCATTCTCAATCAACTACCCTTCAATGGTACGGAAAGAGATCCAAAACCAGAAGACATTGCTCAAGCCCTACACTTGCGACAACCTGATGTCACAACTAATTGGGAAACAAGGAGTGGTGTCAAAGGTTTCTTAGCCAAGTTCTTGTTTGAGAAAGCTCAAGATTGTTGGAACTCCTTGGACTTACAAGCTTTTGAGGAAATTGTGGCCCTTCTCATCTATGGGATGGTTTTGTTTCCAAATCCGGACCAACTCATAGATGTAAACACCGTCAAAATCTTCCTGTCTCGTAACCTGGTGCCTACTTTGCTAGGGGACATCCTACATTCTTTTCACACTCGCACTATGAGGAAAAGAGGTATCCTTATATGTTGTACTCCTCTTTTGGGAAGATGCTTTATTTCGCATCTTCCCCAATCTGTATTGAATAACGAGCAAGGTTCAAGGTGGTCACATAGGTTGATGACACTCAAACATTCAGACATTCATTGGTGTTCCCGATCCATAGAGAATGTTACTATTGTCGACCATTGTGGAGAATTTCCTAATGTCCCTCTACTAGGCATTAGGGGAGGTATCACCTACAACCCTTTCTTAGCCTTAAGATAGTTTGGTTACTCCCGAAGGGATGGTCCCCACGAGATGCTTATCCAAGGAGTGGTATTTGACTACGAGAATGGCGATCAAGGTTACTGCCAAAGGTTTATCTGAGCTTGGAGGATGTTGAACAAGGTGGATAGCAAGACATTAGGACACAAGATATCCATTCCCCTTGAGCCTTACCTAAAATGGATGCGAGCTCGTGCTCATAAACTTGTGATGCCTTATCCTTCCATCTTACCAGTCATTATGGAGCCTGTGATTGAAGGAAATGTTCCCTACACTATCCTCCATCCCGACATGCCTACCTCTCTCGAAGACTTTCAAAAGGGTTGGATCCAGCTGAAGGAAGAACGAAATACTTCGAGGCTCAATTCTATGCTATTGAAAAGAGGGTATTAGAGCTTATGAAGCATCTATAAGAAGAGAAAAGTGTGAACACCTATCTCGCACCAAAGAGGATGCGTTCAGTCTTTCTATCTTAGGAAGTTATTTTGTAAGCCCAAGAGGCATGGTGTAATCTCTTTTGTTTTGTTTAATGAAAACTAACGTTTGTTCATTATTTTTTTTCTATACAAATTTAAATCTCATTAATCCTTGAAATCATTTGCATATACATATTTCGTGCATCATAACATGATAGGTTTTTGCATAACAGGTTTCCTTATCTTTCTGTTGTTTATTTCAGCAAGATGGATCTAGAGAAAACTGTGAAGGATCTCCAAGCCCAGAATTCTCAGTTTCAGGAGACTCTACTAGCCCTAGCCAAGGGGAAGCAAGATATGATGGCTTTTCTGGCTGTTAAGAAGAAGCAAAGAAGAAAGCTCTACTCAACATGGGTAGAAGGTTCAAGGAGACAGTCCGTCAAATCCCAGTAGGAGAAGATTCATCTGAAGAGGACGAGAACCAAATCGGTGAGGTCAAGAGTACTCAGGCTCACTGTGCTAATAATCAAGTATCTGATGATGATTATTTTGACGAGCAATATCCACCCCCCGATATCAAATATAAGCAGTTAGAAGACAAATTGAAAGTTGTTGAAATCTTAGACGTCCCCGGTTTATATTTTGATGATTTTTGTTTGATCTCTGGGGTAGTCATCCCCCACAAATTCAAAATACCAGTCTTTGCAAAGTACGATGGATTTTCTTGTCCATTACTCCATTTGAAATCTTATGTGCGCAAGATACAGCCGCACGCCTCTGATAAGAAGCTCTGGGTTCACTTTTTCCAAGAAAGCTTAGCTGGAATGCAACTTGAATGGTTTTATCAGTTTGATGGTTCTCGTATCAATACTTGGGAGGATTTAGCTACTGCCTTCTACCATCAGTATCAGTACAACACCGACTTGGCACCAACGAGGGTTCAGTTGCAAGATATGACCATGGGAAAGAATGAAGGATTTAAGGAATATGCACAAAAGTGGAGAGACCTTGCTAGTAGGGTCCAACCTCCCTTGACTGACAGGGAGCACATCGACATGTTCATGGGCACTTTATCTGGTCATTTCTTTAATCTGTTGGTAGGCTGCTCTTCTTCTGGTTTCACCAAATTAATCTTAGCCGGTGAAAGAGTTGAAAGTGGCATCAAAAGTGGGAAGATCTCTATGGTGTCTACCTCCACTTCCAATCCTATCAAGAAACCTTTTGCTGCAAAAAAGGAAGTCAATGTTGTGTACAGGGAAAGAGCCTGTATCAAGAAGAATGATCATCCGTCTGTAAATATCGTTCGAATCTCCAATCCAACTCCTACTCCAAAACCATCTGCAAATCACCAATGTTTTGAAACTCCAAGAAGATAATTTACGAGGTTAGGCATGTCACTGTCTCAAGCCCTTCAACATTTTCTCAAGGCTAATTTAGTGACATTGCGCGATCCCCCCGCCAACCCTGATACCTCGTCACCAAAGTATAATTTGAATGCTAAGTGTGCTTACCACTCCAGCAGCCCCAGACACGAGACTGACCAGTGTTGGGCCTTGAAGAATAAAATCCAGGATTTAATTGATAAAAAAACTATTGAGTTTGATCCTCCTCCAATGCCAAATGTAATCACCGCTCCAATGCCGAAGCATGACAAGCGTATTAATGTCGTTGAGGATATAATTTGTGTTGCCTTTGTTGAAGAATTGACTACTCCACTGAATATAATCAAGAACAATCTGTTGAAAGCTGGGATCTTTCCTGGCTGTATAAAAGACTATGTGTGTTGTACAAGACAACTCAATGGTTGTGAAGGGTTGAAGAAAGGTATACAATTCCTGATGGATAGCCGCAAAATTCTATTCGAGAAGACCCCACTTGCCAAGAGTTTGATTAATAAATGTGAAGACCTCTCCATTATTACCATCTCAAGCAAGCCTCTTAGGATCACCTCCAAAGGTCCTATTAGGATTTCAAATGAACCCACTATTGCTCCCTTAATAATTACCAATATCAGAATAATTCCATACTCTTCAAACAAAGCGGTACCACGAAATTACGGTGCTAAGGTGTTCTATCATGGGATTAAATAAGATGTCTGGATCAAAGAAGGAAAAGATAACGATGTTGGCAACATAGCTGGATCAAGCAAGGTAACTAGAACTGGGAGAATATTTTCACCCAATATATCACCACCGGTGGTTACAAATACGCCCATCCACATTACTGTTACCAAGCCAAATACCGATACAAGGGGGAAGGAAAAGGTTGTTGAGCCAGTTGTAACTGAAATACCCTCCAAGGATGTTGCTGATGGAGAACCCTCCACTCGTGAGATGGACGAGATTTTGAAGATAATAAAAAGAAGCGACTTCAAGATTGTAGAACAGTTAGGGCAAACCCCTTCTAAGATTTCAATGTTGTCATTGCTGCTTTGTTCTGTTGCCCATGCTCGGACGTTAATCAAGTTCCTAAAAAACACTCATGTCCCCCATGAGACAACAACGGACCAATTTTAGAATTGTGTGGCTAACCTGACAACTGATAATGGCTTGGGATTTTCAGATGCTGACTTAATGCCTCTTGGGAGGAATCACAATAAAGCTCTACATGTTTCTGTCAAGTGCAAGGGGACTACCTTATCATATGTGCTAGTTGTAGCGGTAGAAATGTGCAAGACTAAGCCATTGGATTGACTAGACTTTATACAAATCAAAATCAAAATCGCCACTGCACTTTATTGTTTCCAAAGGAATGAGAAAAGAGCGAATAACCCAAAAAGAGGGGGAAAGATTCAAGGTTAGGGGGTTGGTTATGAAAAGGGAAGGTATTAGCACCCTAAACATCTACGGTACTCCGCAGGAACCTCTTTGAAAAATCTGTATATTTTGGCTTTAAAAATGTGTTGTATATAAAATGGATGGTGGAGGTGAGAAAAGAAATATTTTTATGATTTTTTGCACCCGCCGCGGTTGCGAACCTTTAGTGCCTACGTACCACCTTTCGTGCAATAGGGGATCAGGGTACACGTAGTTCCTCTTTTAGAAATTTGAAACACAAGTGTGTTGGTTGATTTTATGAGATAAGACATCATCGCAATTGTCCGTGTGAAAAACATACTTACTACCCACAATCATGAGAAAGGAGAATTTGCATCATCTTAAAGTAGAGGATATGGCTTGGATTTTAAAATCAACAATGCCTCACTCAACACCCAAGTGAAAAATATCTCACTTCACTACATATTGTAGAAGTATAGTTGTTTGCATCACTATAAGGATTGACAAGAGTCTAATCTTTTGAGAAAAGTTTAAAGATAAAAGCCAAAGTGGCAAAATGGTTTGAAATGAGATTGATTGACTTTTAGTCTTCTCGCAAAAAAAGGTCAAGGTATTATTAAATTGATTGATTTATTTATGAAAATGTTTTGAAAATGCATGGACCTAAGTCCAAGTTTATTATGAAAATGTTTCAAGTTTCAAAACAAGAAGAGTTTTTTTTTTAAAGGAGGGAGAAGATTTTTGAAATTAAAGAAGATGAGTGGAGAAGAAGAGGCTATCCTAAAGCATAAGGTAAAAGCTAGGGATAAGAACCATCTAACCAACAAGAAGCCAATACTTGACATTATGAGTCAATATATAATTCCCATTCTTTGGATTGAAACCAAGCAAGCAAAGATACTAGACCTCTTGAGAGAACCAAACTTCAAGTGTTTTAAGTCTTCGCAAAAATTGGGCAGAGTAACGGCTGTATACGAGTGAATTCCAGATTACAAACAAAGATCGTAATCTCAATAACCTGCACACAAAACAAACAAACAACCCAATGTCTTGAGGTAAACCTCAAGAACTCCAGACAAAATATCAAATAAAGTCACAAAGTCTCCAAGATAGGCCAAGGTCTCTAATCCTAAGTCCAATAAGTCCATCACTCCATAATGCAAAGGATAGTAACCATGTAGTCCAAGTATCATTAATGATTTTTATGGTTCATGTTGATTATTAGGTGTCTTTAAAAAGAAAGAAAAGCTCAAGTGAGCAAAATAAAAATGACATAAAAGTAAATGCTCAAGTGACCAAAGATGAAAATAGCATGAAATGTAAAATGCTAAAAGTAAATGGTACATAAAGCATGAAAATAAAAGCGTAAAGTAAAGTTAATTGTTAGTAATTAGTGGTTAGTTGGATGACCATCTTGAAACTTGCATTTGGAACTCATTAGAGGATTGGTAGAACCAAAGCCTCCACACAACAAGTTGCATTTTCTTTTTTGTCAAGTATATCATCCATTTTGGAATTCTCACAAGGCAACATGTAATGATCAACGATGTTTAAGTGATCCGCGTTGACCAAAGGTGTTATAGATCCATTAGAGGATTGGTAGAACCAAAGCCTCCACACAATGAATCTCAAGGTTATTGGATCAAAGAGATCAAATTAACATACTTGGGCTTGCAATCATAAGTTTGGGCCACGAATGATCATTTATTCGAATCGGGACAAAATTTAGCGCTATGTTAAGCAATCGTAAGTGGACTTATGTAGAAGTCACACCTATTTTCAGGCCGGTCAATAGCAATCTATGTACTTCATGTTTGGATAAATGATATAGAGATCACCATCCCTTAACATGTAGCACAATTAAAAAAAAGAAAGGGATAAGATGAAGAGGGAGGGAAATGATAAGCTAATTTGGATCACCATTTCATAATTCTTTCATCTTTAAATTCAACCACTCCTCTAGATGGATTAAAGCACTAAACATATCATTAATCCAAAGCACCAAAAATGAATTAAATAATTAACTCTTAGGTAGATTTGAATTGATGAACATTTATCCAACTTCATCTACATCACAAATTCCATTGAGTTTAAAGACAAATTGGACATTTAAGATTGCAATCCAAACCAACAATCAAAAGGAGTGAGTAGAAAAATCATTTTGGATCAAAGCTGCCCCAAAACAAGGAAAAAAGTGCATTTTGTTCCTGTGTAAATCGATTGCACTATTGTGTAAATCGATTTACACGGTACAGTTTTCAAAAATCTGCGTGAAATTGCTTCTGTGCAATCGATTGCACTACAGTGCAAATCGATTGCACACAGTTACAGTAGCAAAAACAACATTTTAAAAGGGCAATTTCTTGTTAAAACTTTCCATCAAACACCTTATGATCATGGATCCACTTGAGCATGAAAATTCCATCAAATTATGAGAAGATAACACCATTAAAATCACAAAATAATGCTCAAAGAATCAATCCCAAAGATCACTAAGAGATCACATTGTGAAAGATGAATTATCCAACTTACCAAAGGTAGATCTATAGAATTATCAAAACAACTTCAAGAATTTGCTTCAATTCAACCACAAGAATCAATTGACCAAGCTTGGATGTAGAGAATTGATGGAGAAAAAGTGTTTGGATGAAGGTTTAGCTCAAAGATTAGTAAGCTTCAATGCAAAGCTTACTAACTTTTTGAAAATGGAGCTTTGAGTGAATTTGGTAGATGGAGAGAATTGAGAGATTTTTTAGCAAGGTGGATTTGGCTATCAAAAGCTTGAAAGTTGAATGAAATGAGAGCTCTATTTATAGAGTTTTAGGATTGGGATTAGTGGTAATTTGGTAATTGATTCTTGGAGCCAAAATTTGAATTAATGATAACTCTTTCAAAAATTAGAGCCAAAATTTGAATTAATGATAATTCTTTCAAATATTAGAGCCAAAATTTGAATTAATGATAATTCTTTTTTTTTTAAATGAAAGATTGGCACTAAAATTTGAATTAATGATACATCTTTCAAAAGTGAAGGAAAATTGGAGCCAAAATTTGACAAGTTTAAAATGCTAATTTTTTTTTTTTAATTTTCACACTGTGCAATCGATTGCACTACAGTGCAAATCGATTTGCACAATGTATTTTTTCAAAAATGGCGCAAAATACACTATGTGCAATCGATTGCAGTTTAAGAGCAATCGATTGCATCAGTGAAAAAAATGAAAATTTTTAATTCTTTTTCTTTGCAAATAGAGATTTTAGGAAAATAATACCAGAAATCTTTATTTGTCAGATGCTTCGACTTGGTACATACAAAACAAAAATATACAAAGACAAAGACAAATATTTTTTTTGTATTTTGATTAGAAGTTAGTCAATAACACATATACAAAATACACAACCAAGGTGCTTAGAGATTCCTCAAGAGAAAACTTAAAGATAGGAAAAAAGAGGAAGAACCAACCCTAATATGATCTTGTTATGATCGAGTTGATATGATATGATAGAGGAATCTTAGGGGAAAAAATTGGGGTACAACACTAGTTGACACTGGTTCTTCTCTGAATGTATTACCCAAGGGGCGTTAGACCGTCTTGATTGTGAAGATTTGGTCTTGAAGCCAAGTGATACCATTGTAAGGGAGTTTGATGGATCAAAGAGGACTGTTCATGGGGAAGTAGATCTTCCGATCAAAGTGGGCTCCCAAATCTTTAACTCCACCTTCTATATTATGGATATTTGTCCTGCCTATTCTTGTCTGTTAGGTCGCCCGTGGATCCATAAAGCTGGGGAAGTAACCTCAACTCTCCATCAAAAACTCAAATATCCAGTCAAGTGGAGAATAGTCACCGTTTGTGGAGAAGAAGAGTTTATGGTGAGCCATCTTAACTCTTTCAAGTATGTAGAGATGGATGGAGAATTCATTGAAACCCCATGTCAAGCCTTTGAAGTCATGCCACCAATGATTACTGCTACCAAATTTTCTTTTGATGAGTCTAAAGCTGTTAAGGCCACGCCAAAGATGGTTTCAGTCAAGGATGCCCGCGTGGCAATTATAGAAGGAAACTGTGATACTTGGAGGCAACTCCTCGATATCCTATTTAAGGCAGAGAAGTCTAGTTTGGGCTTCCCCGTCAAAGCTCAGAAAGAAGTGAGACGTGCTCGTGTTGGAAAGCCACTTCTCCGAATTAGAAGCCATGAAGTCAACACCCTGGGTGAATCTGATGAAGAAGCTGCATTTGAAGATTGGGTGTATCCATCTACAACAGAGCTTAAGAATTAGCATGCAAAGAACTTTATGCCCATCTCCTTCATTGAGGAGTAATCTACTTGTTATTGCTTTTCTTTCAATTCAAGAACATGTTGTCTGTAACATTTTAACAATGACTTTTCAGCCATATGCCTGGCTCGGGGCACTTTGGTCCATTTGTCAAGGGTTTTATTTATGTTCATCTAATCATATGATCATTCAGTACATTGGACTCTTTTGCATTCAAATATTTGTGTTCATTGTCTTTCCTTTCTTTCAAATACATTTTTCAAAAAAATAGCCATGTATCTTACATGCACACACACACACACACACTCTTGCAGGTCCATATCCACTCTGGATCCTATTGCCAATGACTCTGCTATTGCCGACTATGACTTTGAATGTCCTATTAACCAAGCTGAAGACGAAGGCGGGGAAGATTGTGAAATACTGGGAGAACTAGCCAGACTTCTATTACAAGAGGAAAAAGATATTCAACCTCACGAAGACTCAGTTGAATTTATCAACTTGGGTACTGAGTCAGATAAGAAGGAAATCAAGATCGGCGCTAATTTAGAAAGCAGTGTCAAGAGCAGGTTGGTTCAAATGTTGCATGATTATGTGGAAGTATTTGCTTGGTCTTATGAAGATATGCCTGCGTTGGATACCAACATCGTAGTTCATCATCTGCCGACAAGAGAAGACTTCCCTCCTGTTAAACAAAAGGTTCGTCGGATGAGGCCTGATATATCTGAAAAGATCAAAGTTGAACTGATGAAACAATTTGATACAGGGTTCCTAGTTGTAACATCCCATCCTCAATGGGTTGCCAATGTGGTGCCAGTGCCAAAGAAAGACAGAAAAGTTTGCATGTGTGTAGACTATAGGGATCTGAATAGGGCAAGCCCCAAGGACGACTTCCCTCTACCATACATTAACGTCTTAGTTGATAATGCTACTCAGCATAAAGTCTTCTCTTTCATGGATGGTTTCTCAGGCTATAATCAAATAAGGATGGCTCCTGAAGACATGGAGAAGACTACTTTCGTTACGCAATGGGGCACCTTCTGCTACAAGGTCATGCCGTTCGGATTAAAGAATGCAGGGGCAACGTATCAAAGGGATATGGTAGCTTTGTTTCATGATATGATACATCATGAAATAGAGGTCTATGTGGAAGATATGATCGCCAGATCACAAACCAAATAGGAACATCTCAATCACCTACACAAACTATTCGAAAGGCTGAAAAAGTACAAGTTGAGGTTAAACCCTAACAAGTGCACGTTTGGAGTACGATCTGGAAAGCTTCTAGGTTTTGTTGTCAGCAATAAAGGCATTGAAGTTGATCCTGCCAAAGTAAAGGACATCCAAGAAATTCCAGTCACACATTCTGAAAAGGAAGTTAGAGGATTATTGGGTCCTCTAAATTACATTTCTCGTTTCATATCTCACTTGACTGCTACTTGTTAGCCAATCTTCAAGCTCTTGAAGAAAGATCAGGTAGTCAGATGGAATGATGAGTGTCAGGTTTCCTTTGACAAAATCAAAGAATACCTACAAGAACCTCCTATTCTCATGCCTCCAGCTGAAGGAAGATCCTTGATCATGTATTTGACAGTATTAGAGAACTCTATGGGGTGTGTTTTGGGCAAACATGACGAGTCTGGCCGAAAAGAGCATGCTATTTATTACCTGAGAAAAAAGTTTACCGACTGTGAAACCAGATATTCACTGCTCGAGAAAACTTGTTGCGCTCTGGCATGGGCTGCTCCCCGGTTAAGACAATATACGTTGACTCATACCACTCTGTTGATTTCTAAGATGGACCCAATGAAGTACATCTTCGAGAAACCTGCCCTTTCCGGACGGATAGCCATATGGCAAATGATCTTGATTGAGTACGACATTCAATACACGACTCAAAAGGCCATCAAATAAAATGTACTAGAAGATCATTTGGCCCATCAAGTTATGGATGATTATCAGTCAATGAACTTCGACTTCCCTATGATAACAATTGAAAGATTCGATGAACCTGCCCATTGTTATGAGCTTGACACTAATGCATAAAATCCATGGTACCATGAGGTAATGAGATACCTTGAAGCACAAGAGTATCCAGAGGGGGCATCTATCAATGATAGAAATTTCTTGCGAGGATTTGCAGCCAAATTCTTCCTAAGTAACGGGATATTATACAAGTGCAACCATGATTCAACGCTACTCTGTTGTGTGGACAAGAAAGAGGCAGAGGAAATCATGGAAAGCATGCATGATGGTATCTTCGGTACTCACTCAAGTGGACATATGATGGCTAAGAAAATCTTGAGAGCTGGCTACTATTGGTTAACAATGGAGACTGATTTCCATCAACATTTAAGAACTTGTCTTAAATGCTAAATCTATGCTGATAAGATCCATGTGCCTCCTATCCCTCTGAATGTCATGACTTCTCCATGGCCATTTGCAATGTGGGGCATTGATATGATTGGAGAAATCAAGCCAACCGCTTCCAATGGACATTGCTTCATCTTAGTCGCTATTGATTATTTCACCAAGTGGGTCGAAGCCGCTTCTTTTGCCTCAGTCACAAAGAATGTGGTAGCAAGATATATCAGACACAACCTCATCTTCTATTATGGTATCCCTGAAAGGATTATCACCGACAATGGGACTAACCTCAACAATGCTATGATTACTGAGCTTTGCATTTAGTTTAATATTAAGCATCACAATTCTTCTCCATATAGAACGAAAATGAATGGCGCAATCAAAGGGACCAACAAAAATATCAAGAAGATTGTACAGAGAATAGTAGTAACCTATAAGGATTGGCATGAGATGTTGCCATTTGCTCTACGTGGATACCGCACTTCAGCTAGAACATCAACTAGGGCAACTCCCTTTTCCTTAGTCTATGGCATGGAAGTTGTTCTGCCGGTGGAAGTTCAGATTCCCTCGCTGAGGATTATGAATGAGGCAGGCTTAGGCGAAGATGAATGGATTCAAACGAGATTGGATCAGCTGAACTTGATCGACAAAAAACGATTAGCTGTTGTTTGCCATGGTCAGACATACCAAAAACGAATGATCAAGGCTTTCAACAAAAATATTAAGCCTCGAGTATATCAAGATGGTGACTTGGTGATAAAACACATCATTCTACCACAAGGAGACCCCAGAGGAAAATGGACTCCCACCTATGAAGGGCCATTTGTTGTCAAGAGAGTTTTCTCTAGCGGTGCCATGATGTTGATTACCATGGATGGAGAATATTTCTCACATCCTATAAACACGGACATAGTTAAAAAATAATATGCATAAGAGACCCGCTAGGTTGACACACCTAGGCAAAATAAGGGCATTCTGGCAAACCAAAAGGTTTGGGCAAAAATTAGGGATATATGCAAAAGATTGTACACCCGGCAAGTTGAAAACCCGAAAGGGCGACTTGGACAAAAATGGGTATCCTGGTGGACTGAAAACCGGAAAGGGAGGTCCAGGAAAAAAATTAAGGATTAAAAGCATATGACTATGTCCCGTAGAATCACCATAGTCAATTTTATCACCAAGGTCCAAGTTCAAACGGTCCAAGATCAATCCAATCAACTTCTATCAACGGCAAGGGACATTCGAAGACATTGGGGCAATAGTAGAGTGGGAAGGAAATGAGATCATTTCACATGGCTATTTGTTTTTGTTTTTAATTTTGTTTTCCTTCTGACAATTTCCTCTTACTAGGATCTCCGTCTCTCTGTACAAAAACGCCTATTCATGGGCAAAATATCAATACAGATATACTTTGAAGTGCAAAATTTTTGTCTTTGTTTTGAATGCAAATTTGTTCAATGACTAAAATTGAATGAACATATGCATATGAACATAATTAAAACTGTTTGGCACATATGACCTAATCAGTAACAGGTACCTCTTTAATAAATAGGGAATACCCTCATAGAGTTATTCCATTAACATCCTCCTCAACAAAGTTACTCACAAAGTCTCTTTGCATAGGATAATCCCTAACCAGAGTCTCAATCTCTTGGCAGCTCTCTCTCCAGCTTAGTCGAATTTTATAAGTTGAAGCCTCGTGGATCTCTTCCTAAAAGAAACTCACCTCCTCAACAAGGTTTATTTCCCCAACAAATGAAGAGATAGCATAACTCCCCAGCTGAGTTCAAATTTCCCCAACATACAACAATCAAGGCACCACAAAATTCCCCAGCTTCGTTTGTCTTCCCCAGCTGAGTATATCTTCCCCAACAGAGGCTATTATCCCAAAATGGATTCCATCCTCCCTAGATGATTTTATCTTCTCCAATTTGAGTTTTCCTTTCAGACTATTTCAACTCATTCGGCCATAACCCCTAATCCTCAGTAAAGCCGTCAGCAAAGCCTTTACTATTTCCAAAAAGATACTATGAAGCCTGGACCCGACCAGGTATTAGCATAATTTTCAAATTATTACTGAAGCCTGGACCCGACCAGATATTAGCATAATTTTCAAATTATTACTGAAGCCTGGACCCGACCAGATAACAGTTTGACTTCTTCAATTGCCAAAGCCTGGGCCCGACCAGAAAGCAGTTTAATTCCTACAAAATCATTAGCAAAACTCCTCTTCTCCAGTAGAGTTTTCCACTATCCCTAGTAAATTACTGAAGCCTGGACCCGACCAGATAACCGTTTGAGTATCTGAAGCCTGGACCCGACCAGATAACAGTTGATCTCAATTTCAAGTTACTAAAAGCCTGGACCCGGCCAGATAATAGTTTAACTCTTCAAAATATAGAAGAACCTGGACTCAACCGGATCAAGGTTTAACTTCTTCTCCCCAGTAGAGTTTGCCTCTACCCCAACAAGTTATTGTGAAGCCTAGATCTGACCAGATAACAATTCCTTTCAGAAATTCATTGTTAAACCTGGAATCCGACCAGATAACAACTAAATCCTCGACCATTTGTTGTGAAACCCGGAACCGACCAGATAGAAATTGACCTCGTCAACCTCAGAAATATGAAAATCCTAGACCCGACCAGATGACAGTTTTTCAAATAGTTTATTGTGAAACCTGGAGCCCGACCAGATAACAATTAACTATGATCCCTAGAGAGACACTATGAAGCCTGGATTCAACCAGATAATAGTACAACTTTCCAAAAACCCATGAAACCTGGACCCGACCAGATAATAGTTACCGTTTCAAGTTACTGTGAAGCCTGGATCCGACCAGATAATAGTTAACTTTTGTATCCCCAGCAAGTTGTTGTGAAGCTTGGATCCGACCATATAACTATTCAAATTCAATAAATTTTTTGCAAATCCTGGAATCTGACCAGATAACAATTAATTCGTCTCTTCCCCCAATAAGTTACTGTAAAGCCTGGATCCGACCAGATAGCAGTTGACTACTTCATCCTCAGCAAATTGTGAAGCCTGGATCCGACCAGATAATAGCTGACTTACAAGAGATATTCCCCAGCGAAAGCATCCTTCCAATAAAGTTTGAAGATATGCATATTCTTCATCCCCAACGACAATCAGGGATTCAACCCCCAGAATTTCCTCAAAAGTAGTCAGGGATTTATTCTCCCGGATAAAAACATACATCTTACATTCATATTGTAGCGGTAGAAATGTTCAAGACTAAGCCATTGGATTGACTAGACTTTATACAAATCAAAAATAAAAATCACCACCGCGCTTTATTGTTTCCAAAGGAATGGGAAAAGAGCGAATAACCCAAAAAAGGGGGAAAGATTTAAGGCAAGGGGGTTGGTTATGCAAAGGGGAGGTATTAGCACCCTAAACATCTACGGTACTCCGCAGGAACCTCTTTGTAAAATCTGTATATTTTGGCTATAAAATATGTGTTGTATATAAAATGGATGGTGGAGGTGAGAAAAGAAATATATATTTTTTATGATTTTTTCACCCGTCACGGTTGTGAAACTTTAGTGCCTATGTACCACCTTTCGTGAAATAGGGAATCAGGGTACACGTAGTTCCTCTTTTAAAAGTTTGAAACACAAGTGTGTTGGTTAATTTTAAGAGATAAGACATCATCGTCATTGTCCGTGTGGAAAACATATTTACTACCCACAATCATGAGAAAGGAGAATTTGCATCATCTCAAAGTGGAGGATAATGGCTTAGATTTTAAAATCAACAATGCCTCACTCAACACCCAAGTGGAAAATATCTCACTTCACTACATATTGTAGAAGTATAGTTGTTTGCATCACTACAAGGATTGACAAGAGTCTAACTTTTTGAGAAAAGTTTTAAAGATAAAAGCCAAAGTGGCAAAATGGTTTGAAATGAGATTAATTGACTTTTAGTCTTCTCACAAAAATGTCAAGGTATTATTAAGTTGATTGAAGTTTATTTATGAAAATATTTTGAAAATGCATGGACCTAAGTCCAAGTTTATTATGAAAGTGTTTATGTTTCAAAATAAGAAGGGTTTTCAAAAGGAGGGAGAAGATTTTTGAAATTAAAGAAGATGGGAGGAGTAGAAGAGGCTATCCTAAAGCATAAGGTAAAAGCTAAGAATAAGGACCACCTAACCAACAAGAAGCCAAAACTTGACATTATGAGCCAGGATAGAATTCTCATTCTTTGGATTGGAACCAAGCAAGCAAAGATACTAGACCTCTTGAGAGAACCAAACTTCAAGTGTATTAAGTCTTCACAAAAATTGGGCAGAGTAACGGCTGTACGAGGGTGAATTCTAGATTACAAACAAAGGATGTAATCACAAAAACCTGCACACAAAAACAAACAAGCAACCCAATGTCTTGAGGTAAACCTCAAGAGCTCCAGACAAAATAATCAGATAATATCACAAGGTCTCTAAGATAGGCCAAGGTTTCTAATCCTAAGTCCAAGAAAAAGTCTCATGCTCAATAATGCCAAGGATAGTAACCAAATAGTCCAAGTACAATTAAATATTTTTTAGGGTTTATGTTGATTATTAAGTATCTTAAGAAAATAAAAAGAAAAGCTCAAGTGAGAAAAATAAAAATGGCAAGAAGATAAATACTCAAATGAGCAAAGATGAAAATGGCATGAAATGAAAAATGCTAAAAAATAAATAGTACATAAAGCATAAAAGAATAAAAGCATAAAATAAACAAGTCAATAATTAGTGTTTAGTTGGATGACCATCTTGAAACTTGCATTTGGAACTCATTAGAGGATTGGTAGAACCAAAGCCTCCACACAACAATTTTCATTTGTTTTTTGTCAAGTATATCATCCATTTGGAATTCTCATAAGTACCATTTAATGATGAACGATGTTTAAGTGATCCACGTTGACCATAGGTGTTGTAGATCCATTAGAGGATTGGTAGAACCAAAGCCTCCGCACAATGAATCTCAAGGTTATTGGATCAAAGAGATCAAATTAACATACTTGGGCTTGCAATCATAAGTTTGGGCCACGAATGATCATTTATTCGAATCGGGACAAAATTTAGCGCTATGTTAAGCAATTTTAAGTGGACTTATATATAAGTCACACCTATTTTGAGGCCGGTCAATAGCAATTTATGCACCATTTGTTTTGAGACATGATATAGAGATCATGTTCCACCAACATTTAGTGCAATGAGAAGGGGATCAGATGAAGAGGATTAGGGCAAAAAATAAACCACTTTTGAATTAATATTTAATCAAACTATTATTAAAATCATTCATCTATTTTTTATGGAGTTAAACTCAACAACATGGATCCAATGTTGTTAATAAAGCCATGATCAAAAAACCAACCCAAGACAGCTAGAAAATAATTACAAAATAATAATATAATTAATATATACATTAAAAGGTTTAAAAATGTTTTAAAAAATGGAAAATAATGAGAAAAATGTCAATTATATTAAAATTAATCAATAAATGAAAAATAAGACCATAGAAAAATCAGAAAAGAGGCCAAGTAATTTTATAAATTTTTTGGGAATTTTCAAAAGTCAGAAACTATTTTTAAAAATTAAAATAAATGGGTAAAATAAACAAAAATAGTAAAAAATAGTAAAGTCAGAAATATAAATAAAATAAGGTCACCAATATTTGTCACAATATCATTGGATCATTCCATAATTTTTTCAGAATTTAAAAATGTATAAAAGTATTTTTAAACATTTTAAACAAATCAAATAAGTGTAAAATTTATAAAAAATACCAAAACACAAAATTAAATTGTGAAAAAATAACAATCAGAAAGAGGATAATCAAAAATATTTTTCATAATTTTTTCAAAATTTTTGGACTAAAAATGAATTTTCTATGATTTTTTGAAATTTAAAACAATTAAAATATGAAAATCAAAAAAAGAAAATAAAAGCAAAAGATGTGGACCATTGGATGAGAGTCAAAACACGTTATTAATCAAATCCAAGGGATCTGGCGCGCTGTGCATATCATGGTCTTTAATGAATAATGTACATAATCAATAATAAAATCAGAATTTGAAAAATACAGATGGCGCGCTTTCATTGGTTAGAATATGACACGTTGGTCCTCTTCAACCTCCAGCCATCACGAATTGCAGGTCTCTCAAAGTGTAAAATCATAAGCTCAGACCTATGCCATTCGCTTCGTCTCTTCAAGACGAAGACAACCACACCCTCGCCCCAAATTTACATAAACTGTAGCTCAAGAAATTTGGAAGGAAAGATTTGAAAAGAGATTTGAAAATTCATGGTCAAAACGAGTTTCCAGATGAAAGTAAGTGTTGCGACTAAAACCAGGGAAATGAGAGCATCACAATGATATCAAATTTTTGAAGAATTGATGAAGGAATCTACATATTGAAGTTGAGTTGCTGAGCTCTGAAACTGGACTTCTATGGAGCAGTATAGGGCACGATTCTTGAATGTAATTATATGGTTAGTGAGATACGGTGGGAGAACTGACTTGAGGTTTTGCGTTTGTGTTTGCAAATGTTGCGGTTTAGCAAGAGTCGCCACCAACTTTTCTTTTATCCAAAAGGAAAGGTGAAAAATCACAAGAAAGACCTTTAGAGATGTTTTTGAGTTCGGGGGGTAAATTATGAAAAGGAAAGGTATTAGCACCCTTTTCATCCATGGTTTTCCATGGGCTCTTAGTTGCTTGCTAGATCACTTGCTTTTGTTTGAATGTGTGCTTGTGGTGGTGATTTTTGAAAGTATTTTGAAAAGGGAACTTCGTAATGGTTCTCATTTCTATAAGAACGCCTACAAAGTGTTTGTTTCGAAAATAGTTCAAAAGTGTGTTTGTGAGATGTGTTTTTGAAAGTATTTTGAAAATGGAACTTCGTAATGGTTCTCGTTTCTATGAGAACACCTATAAAGTGTTTGTTTCAAAAATAGTTCAAAAGTGAGAGTGTGGGTAAAAATGTTTTTGTTGTGAGCAAGTGAGTAACTAAGAGCGAATCTACCTACTCGAAAGGTCTTAAATGTGCTTTTCCTCCTCCTTTAGATGTGGCTGTCTTACCATTGATTTGGTAAGAAGCCCCATCGTTGGATGTGAAGGGACGGGCGTTGGGACGTTTTGTGTAGTCATAAAAGGCAACATATGGGAATTTTTAGCAATATCGTTTAGGGACTAGATCGTTTACCGAAGGCAACATCGAGGGTCATCGAGGGACTACAATCTTTTATCGAGGGTCTTTTGCTAAAACGCCCATGCTCGAGGGACATGACTATTTTCCAAAAGGTGACAAAGTGAGGTTTCCCTAAAGGTGTTAGTGTGTGAGTGTGTTAGTTTGCATGCATTTGTCTTTGATTTTTAAGTTGTCTATTTGCTGATTTTATCTTGCCATACATCCTAATTACTAGCAATATATGAAAGCAAGTAAACATGTGGAAAATAAATCCTAAACTATTACATCACTTTAGGGGGATGGGGGTACAAATTTACAATGGGGATAAAGTGGAGACTGAAATAATGCAACCATATCGAATGATAATGAAAACAATGTAAAAACAGTGTAAAATAAAAGGAAAACTGCATTTTGAACTGCTATGTGTCGACCCATGTTGCTATGCATCAACACATAGCTTCTTCCTGCCCCTGTAAAACAAAATCATTTCAGTATGGGTCGACACATAATGTGATGTGTCGACTCATGCACCTTCTTGCATCGATGCGAAATGCGTATGTATCGACTCATAGGCTTTTCCCTGCTCCTGTAAAACTAAATCTGCTCAGTATTAGTCGACACATAATGGGATGTGTCGACTCATGCACCTTCTTGCATCGATGCGAAACGCGTATGTGTCGACTCATAATCTTTTCCCACTTCTATTTTGTAACCTGAAATCAATATGAATCGATGCATGGGGGTTATATGTCGACTCATACCCTGTTTTTCCACTAGGATGAGTCGACACATGAGGATATGTGTCGATACATGCTGCATTTTCCTGCCTTATATATTATTTTACTGAATGTACAGGTTAGCTTATGGCATATGATGGATAAACATGAACAACAAATGATTGAATGAGCCTAAACAAAGTGAAGATGACTAGTTCAACAGGATAATAAAGTACTATATCTTGTCTTCAAAGAACAACAACTTGTTAATGATGTAATGACAAGATATCAAGTCAAGAGGACTTACCTTTGGGTTGCACTGGTTGTTTTAGATCTGAATGCTTTTCCAAATGATGTGATAACCTTGTAAGTCTTCAGGAAGCTGCTCTGGACTGCTAGAACTAAGTTGGACTGTACTGTAATATTTTTGGTATTTTTGATGATGAAGGTGAGTAGCACTACAAGGACTGTTTTTATGTTTGGACTAACTTTGTATTAAGTGTTTCGCTTAGGGAGAGATTGTATGGTAGAGTAAGAGGTTGGGGTTCTGTTTTGAACAAGAACAGATTTGATCTTGAAAAATCAGTCAAGGTTAACAAGAATACTGTTTTTTGCTCAATGAGACTCTCTATTCTCTCTCTCTATGCCTCTTCCGAAAATCCAACCCCTTTGTCTCATGAGACAGTTCTCTTTTGTAGACCCCTTGACTGTGGTTTAGGGGGGAAAACAGATAAGCCATTTTGAATTGTTTTGGCATACTGCTTTGATACTTTCTGCACCCAAATTTCATTTGCCATTTTGGTGCAATCTTGGGGCTGTTGTGATGCAGGCTTGGGAAGATTGCATAGAGTAGTTTTGGACTGTAATGGCAGCATGTATCCTTGGGTTGCAGCATAGTTGTAGCATGTGATATATCATATTTTCTTCAATTTTGGACAGCATAGTTGTAGCATGTCACAAATTTGGTCTTGTGCACATTATGTCAAAGGCAAAAATATTGTGACAATATTTTAATCAAGACATAGTTTTAAAATTTGTAATTTTGCAAAATGTCACATTGAATTACTTGCATCATCTTGAATTAATTGGAGTTGTAGTAAAATGCCATGAAGCAAATAAAATTAACCAAGTATAGAGAATACTTAGAAAAATCTCAAAGTCTTGCAAAGTTGGATTTTTGATTCTCTCGACTTCTTAATGATCAAGCTTGATATTTTGGATGCTTTGACATAATGTGATTTATGGGACTCAAATTTGATCAAAAAGTCAAAGTTTGACTTTTTAACATCCAGTTGGCTTTTTCCAACTGAAACTCCAATTTTTCTCATTTTGCCCCCCTTTTGATAATTTGAATGATTCTTCTTAGAAAATATGATCTGAGGCTTGAAACTTGACAGAGGTAATTCTAAAGGTCCTGGAGACAAGAGAGGGAAACTTTTGGGGTACAACAGTTGCCCCTGTTCAATCTTCTTAAGCCTGAGGATGTAGATTGGCCGATCCGCCTTTCGTGATCTGAAGGTGGAAGATGATTGAACACTAGAGTGCCCAGAAATTTGCACTCGATGATGGGGTGGTTGATTGTGTAGGGAATGGGCTTAAAAGATGCCATTTGGAGAAATGATGGGAAATTATCAGAGATGGGCTTGCAGATGCCATCCAGAAAAGATTGGTTGCATAAGAGTTGAAAGCCTGGGTAATAGGTTTTTGAGAAGGAACCTGAATAGTAGGGTTGCTTCAAAATGAAAGCCTGGGTAGTAGGGTTGTGAGAAGGAACCTGGATAATAGGGTTACTTCGAAATGAAAGCCTGGGTAGTAGGGCTGTGAGAAGGAACCGAGATAGTAGGGTTACTCCGAAATGAAAGCCTGTGTAGTAGGGCTGTGAGAAGGAACCGAGATAGTAGGGTTGCTTCGAAATGAAAGTCTGGGTAGTAGGGTTGTGAGAAGGAACCTGGATAGTAGGGTTGCTTCAAAATGAAATCCTGGGTAGTAGGGCTGTGAGAAGGAACTGGGATAGTAGGGTTGCTTCCAAATGAAAGCCTGGGTAGTAGGGTTGTGAGAAGGAACTGGGATAGTAAGGTTACTCCGAAATGAAATCCTGGGTAGTAGGGCTGTGAGAAGGAACTGGGATAGTGGGGTTTCTTCGAAATGAAAGCCTGGGTAGCATGGCTGTAAGAAGGAACCTGGATAGTAGGGTTGCTTCGAAATGAAAGCCTGGGTAGTAGGGTTGTGAGAAGGAATCGGGATAGTAGGGTTGCTTCGAAATGAAAGCCTGGGTAGTAGGGCTGTGAGAAGGAACCTGGATAGTAGGGTTGCTTCGAAATGAAAGCCTGGGTAGTAGGGTTGTGAGAAGGAACCGGGATAGTAGGGTTACTTCAAAATGAAAGCCAGGGTAGTAGGGCTGTGAGAAGGAACCGGGATAATAGGGTTACTCCGAAATGAAATCCTGGGTAGTAGGGCTGTGAGAAGGAACCTAGATAGTAGGGTTTCTTCGAAATGAAAGCATGGGTAGTAGGGCTGTGAGAAGGAACTTGGATAGTAGGGTTGCTTCGAAATGAGAGCCTGGATAGTAGGGTTGTGAGAAGGAATCGGGATAGTAGGGTTGCTTCAAAATGAAAGCCTGGGTAGTAGGGTTGTGAGAAGGAACCTGGGTAGTAGGGTTGCTTCGAAATGAAATCCTAGGTAGTAGGGCTGTGAGAAGGAACCGAGATAGTAGGGTTGCTCCGAAATGAAATCCTGGGTAGTAGGGCTATGAGAAGGAACCTGGATAGTAGGGTTTCTTCGAAATGAAATCCTGGGTAGTAGGGCTGTGAGAAGGAACCTGGATAGTAGGGTTGTTTAGAAATGAAAGCCTGGGTAGTAGGGTTGTGAGAATGAACCTGGATAGTAGGGTTGCTTCTAAATGAAATCCTGGGTAGTAAGGTTGCGAGAAGGAACCGGGATAGTAGGGTTGCTTTGAAATGAAAGCCTAGGTATTAGGATTGTGAGAAGGAACCGGGATAGCAGGGTTGCTCTACTTGATCATGTAGATTAGTTGACCCGTTTGTTTTCGGGAATTGAGTTTTCATTAGACATCATCCAGAAACGATTGTTGAATTGTATCTGTAAGCTGAAACTGGAGCTTATCTGAATAGAATGATGAAGGAATCTTGGATGGTTACTACTCCAAAAGATGATGAAGGAATCTTGGACGATTGCTACTCCAAAAAGATGATGACCTTTATCTGTCGATTGATCTTTCCTGAAAATGTAAAGAGTTAGTTGTATGAAATGTCATGATGTATGCATTATGTACTGTTGTTCTCAAAATAAATGAGATTTGTGTTATATGTATTTTGTATGCATATGCTATGAATGTTATTGAGATGTAAGCGTATCTTCAAACTTTGCTCGGAATGTTTCCACTAAGGATTCCTGTTTTATTGTTTGAGGAGAACTCTGCTGGGGGATATTGAAAACTTTGTGGGAGCATGTTTATTCCTGCTTGGGAAAAGATTTTAGGAGTCTTAGTCGTTTGTTGCTCTTACTGGGGATTCAAAGTTGAACTGATATCTGGTCGGGTCCAGGTTTTGCAGTAACTTGTTTGGGATTGTAGAGTAGTCTACCGGGGAAGAGGAGTTGTGGTCCTTTGATTTGTAGTAGTCGGAAAGGCTACCTCAAGTTGGGGAATCATGTCGTTTGTTGGGGAAATAAACCCTGTTGTCGGTCTGCTGGACAACTTTGTTGGGGAAAGCCTTTGAGGATTCTTGAGCTTGTCTCGGCTGGGGAAAGGTTTTCAAAGATTAAACTCTGGCTGGGGAATCATCCTGTGAGAAGGATTTTTGGGGAGATTTGTCATTGCCCCTAGTAACAAGTGCTTCTAGCACTGCCTGGAAATGTTTGACTGTACGTAACTCTTTGCTGAGATTTAACGTTTAATGCCCCAAGTGGCGGAGATGGAGGCCTGCCCCTGGTTACTCTGCAATTCTTGAGAGGTTTCTTGAAATCTTGACTGGACTGCCCCAGGTGTGCTGGATAGTGACACGTCATGTCCCCTTGTTGATAGGAGATTTGTCAGTGGAAATGTCGTCCTTCTTTGAAGTGATTTTGTTCACTGAGAGAGCTTTCGTTCATCGAATGTTTGTTGTGTGAATTTCTCCTCTATCAAACAAATAGCCACATGCAAATAGTGATATTCAAGTAATGCAAAGTTTATGTCTGTCTTGAAGTTTTGAAAAATGCATTTTTTGTAAGTAAAGGAATTTTGTAAGAAAATTCGATCTCAGGATTTAGAGCAAAGCCTTACAGGAGTCAGGATACCTTTTGTAACAGTATGCTTTCGAACTAACCCGTGCTTAAATTATGACTTTTGAAGGGTTGTAATGTGGCTTGATTCACGGTTTAAGAAACAAAGGATAAAGGCTCAAAGTGTATTGTACCCGCCCGTTCTTCGTGATGTTCTTCAGTCCTAAACTCAATTAATTGTGCGTTTGAACTCCAATTGAGTCTGGAATGAAGTTTTGGTGATGGTTGAGACAAGTTTAGTTTATCAGAAGGCAGCCATTTTTTGCATCATTTTTGTTGTTGTTGAGGATTGGTAGTGACCTCTTTTTATTTGATTTGTTATCCCTAATGTTTGCCTGATTGTTCCTGTTTTGAGATTACAGTCAGCGGGATGCCCCAGTTTTCTTAAGTCTCCTTCGTAGGTTTTGACTTAGTGGGCTTTTATTTTTGAGAGATAATGACTGCCTATGTGATTGGGGAACCATCATTGTCTTTTGATCCCAGAGGAATGTTTTGATGTCATTCGTTGTATTATGAAATGAGAGTTCGCGGCTTAACGCGCGTTTGAATTAACCGAGAAACTACCCTGCCCCAGGTTTTGATTAAAGGTTTCAATTTGTGTTAAAACAGAAAACTTCTACTTCTTTGGCTCGAAGAGGTTAACTAGGGATTATCTTCCTTATAACTCCAGTGTTTAGGTTTTGAAAGAATGCCTGTACATCGTTAGCAAGGTCTGTCCAAAAGCATACTGTATGAGATTATGGCATTGTTTTCGCCATCCTCCCTCTAAAGGCTTGTAACTTTTAGCAAGAGTTAAATATTATAAAGAGAGTAAAAATCACAATTTAAATGTAATGAAAATGAGTGGATCAAATCAAGACAAACATATGCAATGCATTAATGAAACAAAGTTTGACATTAATAGATAATTGTTTGAATAACAAAAGAGATTACAACTTTGAAAATTCAAATGAACAGAAGCCTCTTCATGTGAAGTTGTCACTTTAGATGGTGAGCCTTTGAAGGATGACAGAAGAACTCAGTCTGACCATCTTGCATGAACTCCAGCATTCCTTCGTCGATCAGGTTTTGAATCTTATACTTCAACGCCCAACAATCATTTATATCATGCCCAGGGCTATCAGAATGATAAGCACAGCTTACCTCCAGATTGTAGTTAGGAGAGGAAGTCTTCGGGATCGTATGAGGGTTTATCACCGTAATCAGATTCATCCTCAACATGTGTTGTAATGCTTGTGACAATGGCATGTTGATTTGGGTGAAGTGCCTTTGGCAGAAGAAATCAGTCTGGCCATCTTGTGTGAACTCTAGCATTCCTTCTTCAATCAGATCTTGAATTTTATTTCTTAATGTCCAACAGCTATTGGTGTCATGTCCAGGACTATTGGAGTGGTACACACATCTTGCATTTGGATTGTACTTCGGAGAGGCTGTGTTGGGATTCTGAGGGGGGTCTTTTAACGTAACCAGCTTGGCCTCCAACATGTGTTGCAGTGCTTGAGACAATGACATGTTGATTTTGGTAAAGCTTCTTTCAGCTGTATTCCGCTTACGCCGATTACCCTATCATTGTTGGCGAGGTTGTTGTTGGGCTCGTGATGCGAAGAAAATTGGAAAGGTGCAGTCTCGGCTTCTTGTCTCAAGGGAGGCTGAATTATGATTTGATCCCCAATCCTAGATGTTTGCCCCATTTGGTTACATCCATCCCGACGAAGCTTGTTGATGAGGACCCTCAGCTCTTCGTTTCCTTGTGCCAGATTTTGGATAAGAGCCATCTGGCCCACCAGTTTCCCCATCATTTGGACCTTCATTATGGCTATCTCAGTTTGTAGCCGTTCCAACTGGTCATTTTTATTGTCATCAGAATTCCCCATGGTCGTTCCCCTGGTGAGGAGCGCCTTGACCTCTTCTTGTCCCTTGTATAGGTTCAAAAACATCTCTTGAAGTTGAGCATTTTGAGCCTGGATGTCCTTGATAGTCTGCTCTAGAGCCATCTCTGCTGAAATAAACAGTAGGAAGATAAGGAGACTTGAATGGAAGAAACCTGACATGATATGATGCATGATATGTGGATGCATGTTTTCAAGGATCTCATGGGGTAAACACAAGAAAATGTTAGAAGTTGAACTTAGATCAACAACTTTGATTGGAGAACTTTGTATCGGTGGATGTCTTTCCACGAGAGTTAAGCTCACCGTGTCAAGTGGGTCATAGCCCTTGACTCCGGTTTGTTGTACTTGATTTTGATAGTGTTTAGTTAGAGGGAAATAAATCCTCTTGCCTCTTGATAGACGTCTGGTTCAACGTGACCCTGCATCAAAGACCCTTGAGATCCTTGAAATGGTTATTGAAAATGATATGGTATGATGTTATGATGTTATGTACAGATATGCGAGGTAAGCAAGTTTATATACAAGTAATCATATTCACACAAAGCAGAAAAGTCCTTAGGCTTAGGCTTGCATGGAGTTTGTAGGTAAGTACCCTCTTGAAGTTTAGTTGGCTCAACCTGTCCTAGTTAATAGTAACCAGGTTCTAAGGGGTCTCAATATCACTGACCTTTCTTTTAGGAATTGTCTCAGCTCAATCAATATTTTCTTGCGGCCTAGATATCCCAAAAGTTCGGCCTCAATGAGTGTAGCATCGAGTATCAATCAATTTTCAGCTCTACACTGAAACCGGTTATCTCACTACGTCCTAATGGCCAAGTTGGTTCAATTAGGGTTCTAAAGTCAGTTAGTGCTTTATGACGCCACTCAACGGCCCCGTATTCTCCTCGATTCACCACGAGGGATACCGGTACCCACAAATGCGTCACACTAACATAGCCATTGTTTCAACCATATCGGTCTACGCCGTACAGTTTCCACAATCTATTGTTATTTACCTAAAGAGGTGTCCCAGATCCGGGTGGAGGATCAAAGCAAGCCCAAAAAGAGAACCATAATATAAAGCATACAAATCAAACAATGTAAGAAAGTAAAGGTGATCTAACCCTAAGGTAACCCCACTTTTAGAATTTATCCCCAGCAGAGTCGCCAGTTCTGTGATACGGTGGGAGAACTGACTTGAGGTTTTGTGTTTGTGTTTGCAAATGTTACGGTTTAGCAAGAGTCGCCACCGACTTTATTTTATCCAAAAGGAAAGGTGAAAAAGCACAGGAAAGACCTTTAGAGATGTTTTTGAGTTCGGGGGGTAGATTATGAAAAGGGAAGGTATTAGCACCCTTTTCATCCATGGTTTTCCATGGGCTCTTAGTTGCTTTCTAGATCACTTGCTTTTGTTTGAATGTGTGCTTGTGGTGGTGATTTTTGAAAGTATTTTGAAAAGGGAACTTCGTAATGGTTCTCGTTTCTATAAGAACGCCTACAAAGTATTTTTTTCGAAAATAGTTCAAAAGTGTGTTTGTGTGATGTGTTTTTGAAAGTATTTTGGAAATGGAACTTCGTAATGGTTCTCGTTTCTATGAGAACGCCTACAAAGTGTTTGTTTCGAAAATAGTTCAAAAGTGAGAGTGTGGGTAAAAATGTTTTTGTTGTGAGCAAGCGAGTAACTAAGAGCGAATCTACCTACTCGAAAGGTCTTAAATATGCTTTTCCTCCTCCTTTAGATGTGGCTGTCTTACCATTGATTTTGTAAGAAGCCCCATCATTGGATATGAAGGGACGGGCGTTGGGACGTTTTGTGTAGTCATAGAAGGCAACATATGGGATGTTTTAGCAATATCATTTAGGGACTAGATCATTTACCAAAGGCAACATCGAGGGTCATCGAGGGACTACGATCTTTTATCGAGGGTCTTTTGCTAAAACGTCCATGCTCGAGGGACATGACTATTTTCGGAAAGGCGACAAAGTGAGGTTACCCTAGAGGTGTTAGTGTGCGAGTGTGTTAGTTTGCATGCATTTGTCTTTGATTTTTAAGTTGTCTATTTGCTGATTTTATCTTGCCATACATCCTAATTACTAGCAATATATGAAAGCAAGTAAACATGTGGAAAATAAATCCTAAACTATTACATCACTTTAGGGGGATGGGGGTACAAATTTACAATGGGGATGAAGTGGATACTGAAATATTACAACCATATCGAATGATAATGAAAACAATGTAAAAACAGTGTAAAATAAAAGGAAAACTGCATTTTGAACTGCTATGTGTCGACCCATGTTGCTATGCGTCGACACATAGCTTCTTCCTGCCCCTGTAAAACAAAATTAGTTCAGTATGGTTCAACACATAATGGGATGTGTCGACTCATGCACCTTCTTGCATCGACGCGAAATGCGTATGTATCGACTCATAGGCTTTTCCCTGCTCCTGTAAAACTAAATCTGCTCAGTATGAGTCGACACATAATGGGATGTGTCGACTCATGCACCTTCTTGCATCGACGCGAAACGCGTATGTGTCGACTCATAGTCTTTTCCCACTTCTGTTTTGTAACCTGAAATCAATATGAGTCGATGCATGGGGGTTATGTGTCGACTCATACCCTGTTTTTTCACTAGGATGAGTTGACACATGAGGATATGTGTCGATACATGCTGCATTTCCCTGCCTTAAATATTATTTTACTGAATGTACATGTTAGTTTATGGCATATGATTGATAAACATGAACAACAAATGATTGAATGAGCCTAAACAAAGTGCAGATGACTAGTTCAATAGGATAATAAAGTACTACATCTTGTCTTCAAAGAACAACAACTTGTTAATGATGTAATGACAAGATATCAAGTCAAGAGGACTTACCTTTGGATTGCACTGGTTATTTTAGATCTGAATGCTTTTCCAAATGATGTGATAACCTTGTGAGTCTTCAGGAAGCTGCTCTGGACTGCTAGAACTGAGTTGGATTGTATTGTAATATTTTTGGTATTTTTGATGATGAAGGTGAGTAGCACTACAAGGACTGTTTTTATGTTTGGACAAACTTTGTTTGAAGTGTTTGGCTTAGGGAGAGTTTGTATGGTAGAGTAAGAGGTTGGGGTTCTGTTTTGAACAAGAACAAATTTGATCTTGAAAAATCAGTCAAGGTTAACAAGAATACTGTTTTTCTGCTCAATGAGACTCTCTATTCTCTCTCTCTCTCTATGCCTTTTCCAAAAATCCAACCCCTTTGTCTCATGAGACAGTTCTCTTTTGTAGACCCCTTGATTGTGGTTTAGGGGGGAAAACAGATAAGCCATTTTGAATTATTTTGGCATACTTCTTTGATACTTTCTGCACCCAAATTTCCTTTGCCATTTTGGTGCAACCTTGGGGCTGTTGTGATGCAGGCTTGGGCAGACTGCATAGAGCAGTTTTGGACTGTAATGGCAGCATGTATCCTTGGGGTGCAACATAGTTGTAGCATGTGATATATCATATTTTCGTCAATTTTGGACAGCATAGTTGTAGCATGTCACAAATTTGGTCTTGTGCACATTATGTCAAAGGCAAAAATATTCTGACAAGGTTTTAATCAAGACATAGTTTTAGAATTTGTAATTTTGCAAAATGTCACCTTGAATTACTTGCATCATCTTGAATTAATTGGAGTTGTAGTAAATTTCCATGAAGTAAATGAAATTAACCAAGTATAGAGAATACTTAGAAAAATCTCAAAGTCTTGCAAAGTTGGATTTTTGATTCTCTTGACTTCTTAATGATCAAGCTTGATATTTTGGATGCTTTGACATAATGTGATTTTTGGGACTCAAATTTGATCAAAAAGTCAAAGTTTGACTTTTTAACGTCCAGTTGACTTTTTCCAACTGAAACTCCAATTTTTCTCATTTTGCCCCCCTTTTGATAATTTGAATGATTCTTCTTAGAAAATATGATTTGAGGCTTGAAACTTGACAGAGGTAATTCTAAAGGTCCTGGAGACAAGAGAGGGAAACTTTTGGGGTACAACAGTTAGCTTCAGGGAAGATCAAGGAAGGTGAATTGAGGGAAAAATGGATTAAAAAAGGCTTGAGAATAGATTTTGAAGTTGCTGAATTTTGGGTTGTGAAGCAAGTTTGGCAGGGTGATTCTGGCTATCTAAGCTTGGGAAATTGAATGGGGGATGACCCTCTATTTATAGGGATGCAAATGGGTTCAAAAGGAATAACAAATGATGCGTTTTGGAGGGAATTCGTGTGGGTTTGCATCATGAAGAAAGTGTGACTCAAATTTGATCAAAACTCAGCCAAATCGTGCGTTTCATGATGTTAATCACTTATGGCAAGTTACTAAACATGATTAGAAACAAAAACGCATGGAAATCTCGTGATTAGAAGCTAAAACAAAGATTTCAAAATTCTAACTTTGTGCAAAATTCAGTTTCAAACTACCAAATTCAAATCCATGGCATTTCCACCTCAAGGGGTCTTAGGGAATAATTCTTGATGCTTTAGAAAGATGAGGTTACAAGCTTTGCAATGGAAAAAGAATGGAATAAAATGGATGCTTGAGCTGAAAGTTACATGGAGTCAAAGTTGAAGAAAAAGAGTTGTCTTTCCATACTTAAAAATATTTCAAATTCTTCTTTAAAAATGACCTATAATCTTTTGCATCCAAACATGGCCTTCCACTTAGAATTTGCTCTTGACCAAAAAAGATGGAATGAATTAGACCTCTTGAATGACATTTTTCAATTTGAACCACTCAAAATCTCCAAACATTGAGCAAGTTATGACTTGTTGAAGTTGGCCAAAAATCATGAAATAACTTATAATCTTTTGCATTCTTAAGGAAACTTCCATCCAATTTCTTACTTTGCACATAAAATAAGGCATGGAGAAAACATCCTTAGGATCATCATGAAAAAAGAATGGGCTCAAGGTGATAAAAATTTACCAAGTTATGACCATTTGAAGTCACATATGGAAAATTGGGGATTCATCTAGGTGCCTTGTAATCTTTCTTCTTCACCCAGTTCCTTCCACATGAAAACTCCTTGGAACTTTTGAAGTGATTTGTTTGTAACTCTTTGAATAGAATGATGTTTTTGGAATCACTCAAAAATACCAAAATATGAGCAAGATATGCTCCTTTGAAGTTCAAAACCCTAGCCTCTAGATCAAGAGAATGCTTTGAGGAAATTTTCCAAGTTTGAACAAACTTTTTGTGCCAATAGTCTTCCTTTGTGAATAGAAGTTGTTGAGGATGATGATGAGAACTCATGTCCACCAAAACCACTTCCATACTAATTCTTCCAAAACAACTTCAATGGTGCGGTTTGAATTTCTCAAGCTATTGACTAGGGCATAGAAATAAACTCATGAACCCATGAAGTAACTTGCTAAACCCCATTGCCTTTACCTACATTATTAACAAGTAAGACAAACCAATATTGCATTTTATTATGTAGAAAGAAAATCAAAGCAAAATATCCATGATCACAAAATAAAACAAGTCAAGGTGCTTGGTAACTCCTCAAAAGAGCAAGGCTAAAGATAGTGAGAAGAACCAAAAACCCTAATGTGATTTTGTTGTGATTGAAACAATATGGTATGATGCAGAAATCTTAGGGGCAAAAATTGAGGTACAACAGCTGCCCTTATTTAAGTTTCTTCTATCCAGAGATACGAAGGTTAAAAATCTTCGTGTCGACATGATCGAAGATACTTAAATATAAAACAAACCCTAATTTTGGACCTAAGATGCCATGAAAATGCTTATGCATATGAATGCATATGAACAGAACCAAAGAGACGCAAAGTAACATTGGGGATGCAACAAAAATGAAGAAACAAAGGAGCAACTCCACCAGGAAAATAAATCACTGGTGAACCACAAGAACATAATCAGAGAGGAAGATAACAAGCATTGACGTTCATTGCCGATGTCCTACCAACGTTCACTGAAGTTAAAGAGAGAATGCATATCATATCATCTCCGTTCACTGACGATGAACTATCAACATTCACTGAAGATAGCAAAAAGATAACAAACACCGACGTTCACTGCCAATGTCCTACCAACATTCACTGAAGGTAAAAATAGAAAATATATCATATCATCGCCGTTCACTGACGATGAACTATCAACATTCACTGGAGATAGAAAAAAGATAACGAACATCGACGTTCACTGCCGATGTCCTACCATAGTTCACTGAAGGTAGAAAGAGAAAATATATCATATCACCGCCGTTCACTGACGATGAACTATTAACGTTCACTAAAGATAGCAAAAAGATAACAAACACTGACGTTCACTGTCGATGTCCTACCAACATTCACTGAAGGTAGAAAGAGAAAATATATCATATCACCGCCGTTCACTGACGATGAACTATCAATGTTCACTGAAGATAGCAAAAAGATAATAAACACCGACGTTCACTGCCGATGTACTACCAATATTCACTGAAGGTAGAAAGAAAAAATATATCATATCACCGCCGTTCATTGATGATGAACTATCAACGTTCACTGAAGATAGAAAAAAGATAACAAACACCGACGTTCACTGCCGATGTACTACCAACATTCACTGAAGGTAGAAAGAAAAAATATAGCATATCACAACCATTCACTGACGATGAACTATCAATATTCACTGAAGATAGCAAAAAGATAACAAACACCGACGTTCACTGCCGATGTCCTACCAACGTTCACTGAAGGTAGAAAGATAAAATATATCATATCACCGCCGTTCACTGACGATGAACTATCAACATTCACTAAAGATAGAAAAAAGATAACAAACAACGACGTTCACTGCCGATGTACTACCAACGTTCACTGAAGGTAGAAAGAGAAAATATATCATACCATTGTCGTCCACTGACGATGAACTATCAATGTTCACTGAAGATAACAAAAAGATAATAAACACTGACGTTCATTGCCGATGTACTACCAACATTCACTGAAGGTAGAAAGAGAAAATATATCATATCACCTCCGTTCACTGACAATGAACTATCAACATTCACTGAAGATAGCAAAAAGATAACAAACACCGACGTTCACTGTCGATGTCCTATCAATGTTCACTGAAGGTAGAAAGAGAAAATATATCATATCACCGTCGTTCACTGAAGATGAACTATCAAAGTTCACTGAAGATAGCAAAAAGATAACAAACATTGACGTTCACTGCTGATGTCCTACCAACGTTCACTGAAGGTAGAAAGAGAAAATATATCATATCACCGCCGTTCACTGATGATGAACTATCAACGTCCACTGAAGATAGCAAAAAGATAATAAACATCGACGTTTATTTCTGATGTACTACCAACATTCACTGAAGGTAGAAAGAGAAAATATATCATCAAGTTTTCCCCAAAATTCTGGTGTTCCACCTAGAACGGGTCTCAACTTCTTCTTTAACCAAGGAAATCTGCCTGGAAAGGATCAAACATAAGTTGTCTCAAATAAAGAGACTTGTTACTCATTGTCAAATGGGAATTGCAAAGAGAAATGGCTTTCTGGGGATAGAAATATGACTTCCTGGGGGAAATGCCACGATATTCCTGCTGAGGAGATAAAGTCTTCCCGTGCAAAATAAATGCACAAACCAAAACTAAAAGTTCTCATAAATACAAAGTAAATAATATTTTCATGCAACCATAAATCCAATTCAGAAATAAACTGGAGCAAGACAGCCAATGCAGATACATCCTTTGAGAAATAAACTCAAGAGGGAAAACCAAATTCAACTAAGAAAAGAGCGTTGTAGGAACATCAGAACACAATGTCAATAAACAATGGTTTTTAGCCATGCATGATGCATGTATGAATGTATGAGTGTTATCGTGCATATGCTGGTAAAAGGATACATAATCAGTACAAACAAACAAAACTGCCTCAGGTACTAACAACATTAGGCTAAACTTCAACCAGAAAGATCAATCCAAGAAAGGTAAAAGCAACTGCAGAAACCAAACCTATTTCCTGCCTTAACTTCACTGAGAAGAAACAAAATCTGGATGTAGCCAAATCAAACAGATACCGGGATAGAACACCCTTCTTCAGGTTTCATCGGAGAAGTAGTTTTCCGAAAGCAACATGTCAACTGGAGATTGCAAGACCAGCCTCAAATAAAGCAAACTGACACCAAAACAACCAAACCTCACTGGGGGATTCAAGCCTACCTCCCTGGAGAAATAACAGCGGATTGAAAATCTTCACCAAGAACACTCATTCCAACAAGAGATGCCCTGGGATAACCTTCCCGTGAAATCAAGAAGTCAACACTAGTGCCAATACTGCAAAAAGAGCGATATCTCAGCACACCAAGGGAATAAAACCTTTCATTATATGAGGGAGGACTTTGTTGGGGAATCTGGGACGGAGGCTTATGACCATGCAAACCCAAAATCAAAAGCGAACCAAGACTTGACTGGGGATAATGGGATCACAAACCCAATACTGTACCTTGCACCCACTGATATCGTCTTTAACTATCTGAGAAACACACAAAGATCGCACACATACCAGCAAAATGACCTGAGAAAACCTTCATGAAGGAAGTAAATCTTCTTAAAACAACCGGAGTTTGTTCATTCTTGGGATCACCATTCTTGTTGTCATTGTTTCATCATAAATCCTAAAGTAAATTGAATTGTAAAGATCTCTTCTTCTTTTTTTTGAAAAGTTAATTTTGCTTTCTTAATCTTTTTTCTTTAACAGTTATTATCAGTAATAAATGATGTCTTTGCAAGCTAAATAAAAATAAGAACACAAAGAATTGGGCAAAAGCTCGAATTTCATTAATAGAATGGTAGTCTGCGAATGGCGAGACTCCATGGATGATTACAAAGTTTGGGAAATGGTAATACATAATGGAAAAGATACATTGAGATAAAATGACCACTGTTCCCCCTAACAAATTTTGAAATCCTGAGCAGCAACTTTTGAAGTATGGTGAGGATCCAAGAAGATTGTTGCTTAAACGATCAAGTCTTGTCTGACGTAGTTACTTGCCAAGAAAAATCCCTAAATTTTGCCTAAGATGCCCTTGCGGGTTTCCAACTTAGCGGGAAATTTATTCTATTTATGTCTCTAATTTTTTCCTAGACCGCCCTTTCGGGTTTTCGGCCTACCGAGACACTCCTTTTTTCCTAAGCCGCCCTTTCAGGTTTTCGACTTAGCGAGCTGTTCTTTTATTTCTTTAGGCGAATTATTTCTTGACTGCGTCAGCATTCATGAGACGTGGGAACTCCTCACCATCCATAGTTTCAAGAATTAATGCACCACGAGAGAAGGCTTTCTTGACAACATACGGGCCCTCAAAATTGGGAGTCCACTTTCCCCTAGAATCAGTATTGAAAGACATGATCTTCCTGAGCACGAGGTCGCCTTCTCTAAATTCACGAGGTTTGACCCTTTTATCAAATGCCTTCTTCATTCGTTTCTAATATAATTTCCCTTGACATAAAGCTGTCATCCTCTTCTCTTCAATCAAATTCAATTGGTCAAACCTGTTATGGACCCATTCAGCCTCTGTCAACTTGGCTTCCATTATCACACACAATGAGGGAATCTCTACCTCGACAGGGGGTACAACTTCCATTCTATACACTAGGGAGAATGGGGTTGCTCCTGTTGAAGTGCGAATAGATGTTCGATATCCATGCAGAGCAAAAGGGAGCATTTCATGCCAAACCTTATAAGTGACAACCATTTTCTGGATAATTCTCTTGATATTCTTATTAGAAACTTCAACAGCCCCATTCATCTTTGGCCTGTATGGAGATGAATTGTGATGAACAATCTTGAATTCTTCACACAGTTCTGTCATCTTTTTGTTGTTCAACTTCGAGCCATTGTCGGTGTTGATTATGCTCGGCACACCATACCGGCATATAAGATTGTTTTTTATGAAACGCACAACCACCTGTTTGGTAACATTGGCATATGAAGCAGCCTCTACCCATTTGGTAAAGTAGTCAATTGCTACCAAGATGAAACAGTGTCCATTTGAAGCTTTGGGTTCTATCATCCCGATCATGCCAATATCCCACATAGAGAAAGGCCATGGGGAGGAAATCACATTGAGAAGTGTCGGAGGCACATGGATCTTATTTGCATAAATCTGGCATTTATGGCACTTCTTTACAAATTTGTAACAGTCAGATTCCATTGTCAACCAATAATAACTTGCCCTTAGCATCTTTTTAGCCATCGAATGTCCATTAGCATGAGTGTCAAATGAACCTTCATGAATCTCATGCATCAACATGTGTGCTTCGTGTCTGTCCATGCATCTGAGCAAGACCATGTCATAATTTCTCTTGTATAACACATTTTCACTAAGGAAGAAACTACCTGCCAATCTTCTCAATGTCTTTCTATCTTTCCTTGACGCACCAATCAGATATTCCTGAGTCTGAAGAAAATGCTTGATATCATAATACCAAGGTTTTTCATCTGCTACCTCCTCTGTCGCAAACACATGAGCGGGCCTATCCAGCCGTCGAACTGTAATTCGGGGTATATCATTCCAAGTATTTACTTGGTACATGGAAGCCAGAGTTTCCAGAGCATCCTCCATTTGATTTTCATCTCTAGGAATGTGACGGAATTCGACTTTATTGGAGAAGGGTAGTAATCTTCTAGCATAATCTTTGTAAGGAATCAAGCCAGGATGACGAGTGTCCCATTCTCCTTTAATCTAATTTATTACCAAAGCTGAATCGCCATACACATATAGAATTTTGATTCTGAGATCAATAGCTTCCTCAAGACCCATGATGCAAGCCTCATATTCTGCCATATTATTAGTGAAATCAAATGTTAACCTTGCCGTAAAAGGAATATGTGATCCATGAGGAGTAAAAATCACAACACTAATTCCTTTACCATAAGCATTCACAGCTCCATCAAATATCATACTCCAACGAGATTCAGGGTCGGGGCCCTCCTCAGGCAATGATTCATCACAATCTTTCACTTTGAGGAACATCATATCCTCATCGGGGAATTCATATTTTGCAGACTGATGATCTTCCACCGGCTGTTGAGCAAGGTAATCTGCCAACACACTACTTTTAATAGCCTTTTAAGTGCGGTGCTCGATATCATATTCAGATAAAAACATCTGCCAGTGGGAAATTCTCCCGGTAAGAGCATGCTTTTCAAAAATATACTTGATTTGATCCATTTTGGAGATCAACCAAGTGGTATGATTCAACATATACTGCTGCAAACACTTTACCGCCCAAGCCAAAGCACAACACGTTTCTTCTAGCATGGAATACCGCGACTCACAATCAGTGAATTTTTTGCTGAGATAATAAATGGCGAACTCCTTCTTTCTTGTTTCATCTTGTTGTCCCAGAATATAACCCATGGATTTATCTAACACTGTTAGATACATAATCAACGGTCTTCCTTCTACGGGAGGGAGCAAGATAGGAGGTTCAAGCAAATACTCTTTAATACTCTCAAATTCCCTTTGGCAGTCATCCGTCCACACACAACCTTGATCTTTCTTCAAAAACTTAAAGATTGGTTCACACTTTGCAGTCATGTGGGAAATAAATCTGGAAATATAATTCAAATGCCTGAGGAAACACCTGACTTGCTTTTCAGTTCTTGGTGCTGGAATTTCTTGAATTTATTTGACTTTATCAGGGTCAACTTCAATTCCTTTCTGGCTAACAATAAAACGCGACAATTTCCCTAATCTAACTCCGAAGGTGCATTTATTTGGATTCAAGCAGAGACGATACTTCCTCAAACGCTGAAACAACTTCAACAAATCTTCTATATGACCTTCTTCAGTCTGGGATTTGGAAATTATATCATCAACATATACTTCGATTTCTTTGTGCATCAGATCATGGAATAGGGTTTTCATAGCCCTATGGTACGCGGCACCAACGTTCTTCAACCCGAAGGGCATCACTCTGTAACAGAATGTTCCCCAGGGTGTGATAAATATTATTTTTTCCAAGTCCTCTGGAGCCATTCTTATTTGATTATACCGGGAAAATCCGTCCATGAACGAGAATACTTTGAATTTTGTTGTGTTGTCCATTAACATGTCAATGTGAGGCAATGGAAAATCATCTTTTGGACTAGCTTTATTTAGATCTCTGTAATCTACGCACATGCGGACTTTTCCATCGTTTTTAGGTACTGGGACAATATTGGCAATCCATTGAGGATATACTGACGTCACAAGAAAACAAGCATTAATCTGCTTTAGGACCTCCTCTTTGATCTTTACTGCCATATGCGGGTGGGTTCTTCTCAACTTTTGTTTAACTGGCGGACACTCTGGCTTCAACGGTAAACGATGCTCGACAATGTCTATATCTAGACCAGGCATATCTTGATAAGACCAAGAAAAAATATCCACATACTCTTTTAACAGCTCAATTAACCCGCTATTTACATCAGGATGCAACGATGCTCCAATCTTAACTTCCCTCGGATCTTCTTTTGAACCCAAATTAATCACTTCCAAAGGCTCCTTATATGGCCGAATGGTATTTTCCTCGTTCTCATGAAACCATGAGACCTATTTTGGAATCTCATCATAATCTTCTTGTTCAGCCCCAAACACAGGACAATCAAAGTTGGGAGAGGGTGCAGGGTCATTGTATTCAACGGTTTTTTTAAATTAATCAGCACATATGATTTATGATTGCTTTTAGAAACTGACACATATAACAAGTGATCATGTAGATTAATTTTCAGTTATCATTTATTTTGAAAGGTTTTTTTTTAATTTTTATTACCATTTCCCAAGAAAAAAAGCAGAAAATAAAAGACATAATTTTGGAAGCAAAGACAACTTTTATTAATGATCTTAAAAGTTATAGCAAAAAAATAAGCCCTACAACATTAATACTTCCACCTTGGGCTGAGTGAAAGCTTTTCAAAAGAAAGAAACAGATTAACAAAACAAATTACTTTGAAACATGTATGCAAGAAGGAACATCAATGGTGACCCAGTTCTGAATTCGGACTCCATGCGTCACATAATCCGGTACTTCCTGCTCTGCTTCATCCTCTTCAACATTATTAATTCCAGAACCAATTGGATGGAAGTAGCCTCCGCTGCGGAAAACATCATGATAACTGTTCACAGAAGACTTTGACTTAAAATTTTCGCCTTTGCCATTCCTCGAAGAGAAACCTAAACCAGCTCTGTTTTTGTTCACGGGTGGATCCATAAGTCGTCCCCAAACTGCATTATGACCATTGCGCACAACCTGCTGCGCGTCCTTCAGGGAAACCACGGAATTCTCATTCTTCCTTATGTTTTCAATGGACATGGCTTGGAACTAGGTTCCAACAGCAGCCCCATCCACTTCTAAAATACTAAAAGAGGATAAATGGGATATCAATAATGCCTGCTCCCCATTTATGATCACTACCTTCCCTTCACGCACAGGTTTTAGCTTCTGATGTAGAGTTGAAGTGACAACCCCTGCTTCGTGTATCCATGGTCGTCCTAGCAAACAATTATATGCGGGAATAATGTCCATAACCTAGAAGGTTATCAAGAACAAATGTGGTCCTATATGGATGGGCAAGTCCACTTCACCGATGACATATTTCCTCGACCCATCAAAAGCCTTCACAATGATGCCACTCGGGTGCATAGGTGTTCCCTGATACTTTAACTTCATGAGGGTACTTCTCGGTATAACATTCAACGCATATCCGTTATCAATTAGCACATTGGATAGCGAGTCATTCTTGCAGTTCATGGATATGTGGAGGGCTAGGTTGTGATTCCTCCCTTCATCTGGTAATTCATCATCACAAAAACTCAAGTTGTTACATGACGTAATGTTTCCAATTACGCTGCTGAATTGATCTAACGGCATGTCATTCTCCACAAAATCTTGGTCTAGTACTCTCATCAGTGATTCTCTATGAGCAGAGGAATTCATCAATAAAGCTAGGATAGATATCTTTAAAGGAGTCTGCAATAGCTGATCTACAATTTTGTAGTCGCTCATCTTAACTATCTTCAAGATATCATCCACTTCTTTTTCTAATGTAGCTCCACTAGTCTCTCTTGCAGCCTTCTTAGGCTCATCGTTCTCAGCAATTTTCTTTCCAGCAACAACATCTCTTCGAATAACCGGCGCAAACACGACCGCTACGGGTCACCCTGCTATTATCAGCTATATTTCCAACATCTGGCATTGGCTGGATGGGAACTTCCACCCCATCTTCTAAGATTGTAGCGTTGTAATTATAAGGCACAACCTTATTTGATTTATAGGGAACAGGACCTGGCAGACTAATTACTCATGGGGTAACATCTGGTTTGCTATGGTACTCCACCTCAAGATGAGCGGGTGCACCAAAACAAGGTACAATGACGTTTACCCCTTCCTCAACACAATCATCCATTAAAAGTTCATTTCCGGCAAACAAATCTTTGTCTGAAGAGAAATACTCATCCGCGGAGGCATACTCTTCCTCTGACTCTTCTTCCATCAAACAAACTTCAACCATATCAATCTCGTGATAATCATCTCTCTGACCTTTGATCTTCATAGTTCCATTGTCTAACAGGAATTAAACACCATCTCTCACAATAAAACATCCTCGGGGGTCTCGACAACAAACTATGCAAGATCTATATTGGTGTTCCACCTGACCAGCAGTACGGCAGAAGGTAGCATGCAATTGCATGATATCCTCATTCAAATGCTCCACATCAAAAATTCTGAATTCACCCGGACATCCAGAAACCATATTCACTTCCTCTTCATATTCTGCCCTAGGCCTGCGTATATGGATTAAACCTTTATCCATCATCTCCTGTAAATCAGCCTTTATCTTCTCGCAACCCTGTATGTTTGTACTGCAAATAGAACAACCGGCGTGGTCATGCATATAATAACTAAATTCACAGAGGTCTGCGTGCATCCTCACCAAATCCCCTCTAACCAGATTAATGTCAAAAATCCGGAAGTCACCTGGACAACCGGCCACCATATTCAAAGCATTCACTCCCCCGTGCTTGGGTAGAGGATTGTCTTTCACATTAGGTCCCATGTCTTTGAAAGATAGAATTCCAGACTTCACCAACCTTTGCACTTCCGTCCTCAAAGGATAACAATTTTGACCACTATGCTCTGGTGCTCCCTGATGAAAGGCACACGCCTGGTCTGCTTTGTAATACCAAGGCAATGGTGATGGTACGACTGGAGGTGGTCGTGTCTGGACCAACTTCTTCTGAATCAATGCTGGTAGTAGCTCTGCATAACTCATGGGAATAGGGTCATAGTTCTCCCTTCTCTGATTATTCCCTTGGTTCCCCTGTTGGGACTGTCTTTGATAAGCAACGGTAGTCGGAGCGACATTCATAACAGGAGTAATTGAGGCAACTTGCTGGTGATGTTGATAATTCCTTCTAGGCGCGTTTTCCCTCCTCTCTTGTATGACAGTATTTTCATCCCCCTCTTTCTTCTTTGTAAACCCATAAGCTGGCTTTTTCACACCTCCGGATCCTTCACCCTTTGTCAAATAGCCTTCTCTTACTGCCTCTTCTAGGTGGACACCCATTCCTACTATCTCTGTAAAATCACTCGGGGAACTTGCTACCATTATTTCGTAGTAGAAAGCGCCTAGCGTCTTCAGAAAATTTTTAGTCATTTCCTTCTCCTCCATGGGAGGAATCACTTGTGCAGCCACTTCGTGCCATCTCTGCACATACTCTTTGAACGATTCTCTGTCTTTCTAAGCCATGGCCCTAAGCTGGTCACGATCGGGCTCCATGTCCATATTGTACTTGTATTGTTTAATGAATGCTTCTCCCAAATCATTAAAAATATGGATGTTGGCGCTGTCTAAACTCATGTACCATTTCAACGCTGCGCCGGTCAGACAATCCTGGAAAAAGTGAATCAGCAGACGCTAATCATTGGTGTGGGTAGACATTCTCCTCATGTACATCACCAATTGAGCACGAGGGCAAGTGTTGCCCTTGTACTTCTAAAACTCTGGGACCTTGAACTTAGCAGGCACTTTGACATTCGGGACCAAACACAGCTCATTCACATTCTGCCTAAATAGCTCTTTTACCCTAAGAGCCTTCATATCTCTTTGCATTCTATCAAACTGCTCTTGAAAATCATCCATTATGTCATAAAGACCCAAGTCTTCACTCAATGGAGGGAAAGGACGACACACATCTTCATTAACAAACGAGACCAAATTCACCGAAGGAGGTGCAGCAGGAACAGTATGCACCACAGGAGGTGCTGGAGTAACAACATTTTGAACCACTGGAGCATCTTAGGGGCCCAAATTGAAACCTTCAGGTGCAAAATTCTCTGGCATTCCCCACGGATAACCCTGAGGTATACGGTTTTGAACAACAGTCGGAGTAGTGGATACAAGAACAGTAGGAACTTCAACATTTGCCCTTGTTGGTTGAGGTTGAACACTTGGTGGCTGATTCTGAGAAACCACCAGAGCTTCCATCAGAGTAGTCAAGTTGGCCAAGCTAGCCTTCAAAGCAGAAACTTCTTCGCGTAGCTCGCGATTCTCCTGTTCCAAGTTGTCCATCTTCTTTTTGAAGTTAGCCCGAGTGTTGTAGTGATGAGTCAGTTTGTTGAACGAAGTAAAAAGTTGGGTAAGGCACCTGGGTATGCATAACAAGTGCAAGAAATATGTGCAATATGATGCGTGATATGCAATGTATATGATTATTTTTACTTCATTATTTAATATTTCAAGGGATTTAATGTTTATAGACATATTCCATACATCAAAATAATAACGCATTTGAAATACTGAAAATTTTTATTATAATAACTTCAAAATGGATTACAAGTTTCAATGTTCCTAAGTAAAATATGAAGATAAAATCTAAAAATCCTGAGAAAAAGAACTGATGGAGATCAATTTGTACGCTGGCGCTTCCCTGTGAGCCTGGAAATCTGAGCCCTCAACCTCTGGTTGTCTTCCACATGTTTGATGGCAACCTCCTTCCAATCATCTGAAGCAGGAAGTGAGTAATCAAAACCTGTTTGAGGCTTAGGAGGAAATAAATCCCCTTGCCTCTCCATAGACTCTACTGCTCGACTCTCAAGGATCTCGATCAAATCATCTTTCTCCTTCAGGTCTGCTCTATAGGAACTCTCTAAAGTCTGGAACTTGTTCTTCCAAGCATCCCTCTCCTGTTGCATCCTAACCAAAGCAAGTTGCAGCTCTTCTAGATCATCTAACAAAGGAGGAGTGGTCTTCATAAATAGATCAGGCATGGGAGTTGTTGTACCCCAAAATTTTCCCTCTCATTTTATCAAGATTCCTCTCACAAGACTCTTTGGACTCCAAACAGGATTAGGGTTTGCTCAGCTCAAGACCTCTCCTTGCACTGTTGACCTGAAATTAGGGTTTGAGTTTGCACAGGGATTTTTGAACTTCCAATGCCTCATGTTTTCATACTTCATGTTGGACTCCTAAGATTGCTCATACCAAGTTTCAAGCCTTGAATCAAATTTTTGCCCAGTCAATTGGACAGTTGACCTAAAAATCAGCTGTATTGGGAAAAAGTCAATTATGGCCAATTTAAAGTCAAACCTCATAATTTTTTATCCACATCAACATTATAGACTCATATGAACCATTTGATCAAGTTTGGACCACAACTCCTCAAGAAATTTGATCAGATCATCAAAAGGGCAAAATGGTCATTTTTAGGGTTTTGACTGTAGAAGGGCAATTTCTGATTTTTCACCTAGCCAATGGAAAATTGGGTTCAAGCATGGTTTCAAGGACTCAATGGCATCATCTTGACCTAATCACAAGGTTCAAAAGATCTCAAAAGCATTGGATTGATAAATGAATTTTCCAATCAACTGATCAAAAATCAACTGTACACTAAAAAGTCAAACTTTGACTTTTTGGTCAAAATCAAGTGCCAAGAGTCATTTTTCATCAAGATGCGTCAAAACATGAAACTTTTTCACCAAGAAACCTAATTTTGAAAATTAGGGTTTAAAATGGAAAATTTCATAACTTGGAAATTTTCTAAGTTATGAAAATTTCTTTTTTTCCCCAATTTTCCCAACTTTTTCACCATGATGCAATTGGGTTCAAAGAAAACTTTCAACATGAAAGTTGTATTCCTTCACAAAATCTACAACTTTTATTCACAAAGTTTTCCCAAAAGATGCTTGGATATCAAGTTATGATTTTGTGAATAAGGGTCCATGAAACTTTTAACTTAGTAAAATTTTGCCCTAGTTTAGGCAGGATTTTGACCTGTCTTCATGGAAAAGTTTCACATAGTTACAAGTGGAATCTCAAAATTCATTTCAAATATGTATTGTAGAGCATCTTACAAGCTTTCCAAAATGTCCAAGAACTCTCCAAGATCATTTATGGTTAGGGAGAAACGAAAGTTTGAACTCTACAAGTTGCAAATCTGTCCTAAGCATGCTTGTACTTGTTTTACAGGCCTTAAAACTTTCCACACTCCTTAATTAAATGCAAATACATTGGAAAAAGGCATTGTTTTGAGTTATGGAGCATTACACATTGATTTATTCCAAAAATGGCATAAAGGTTGCAATACCATTTCCATAAAGCACACTTTTTGCAATTTGGTTTATCTTGAGCCATGGACCTGATCTCTGTGTACAAACAACATCCACAAACATCAGGAAAAGCTCACCAACTCTCAGCAGGCCTCAAGCTAGCTTGTACAACCTTGGCTTTTGTCAACTAACCTTTTGCTTCAAAAAACAAGAAACCTTGCAAAAGTTCCATAACTTGTGCATCTGTTAAAACCAAGACTAGAGACCATTTGAAACAAGTTCAGCACAATATACCAAGTCCAAAACACGAGCTCTTAGCATCTCAAACACCCTTAAGCACAAAAATCACAAGTTCTTGCAAAAACAGGGCAAGTTCTGCAGATCCACTTCCAAAACAAATTTTCCTCATGTGTTTTGTTTGAAACCACTTCAAACACATTCAATACATTCCATATTTACTATCCAAGCCCTTCTCAAGCAACTGTAACTCCATTTTCAAGCTTCACCATTTTCAATTTCTGAGTTTGCAGGTTGAGTTCTATAGGGAGATTCAGGCAATTTCAAAGCAAGCTAAGCATTGGGAAAGCTCAAAGGAACTTCAAGCAAGCTCACAAGTACCTCAGGCCTCACTCACAACCCCTACATTGTCATATTCGAACTTGACTGAAACATGTATTTTTCAGACTTTTATCTCTTTATTTAGGCATCATTAAGCTTAGGTTTGTGAAGCAAAAATGTATTATCTAAGTTGCTTGAGTTGTACATATGCATAGTTTCCATTTATATTATCTGAGCTAGGAGAATTTGGATGTTGAAGTTGCTAAAAAATTAGGTCATAAATTAGGGGCACTGAAATTCTCCTTGGTTTCTTAGAGTTAGATCAAGTTTTTTATATTGTTGGAATCGTGATTTAACAAGCTACAAGTTTCATGTTGCAAGATTTCGTTTTTAAGCACGTATGCAGGAGATACGGTTTTAGTTGCAGAAGTGCGCGTGTTTTGTTCCAAGGACAAGGACGAAGTGGAGTTGGGATGGGCCTGGCTTTGCTTGACTATTGACACCTCCCATTGTGTTTTTTAAACCCCCTGGCCCATTTTCTTTATTTGTGCATATTTTTCATTTCTTTTTTTATTTTTTGACTTTATTATTTTTTCTTGAACATTTAAAATCACAAAAAATATTTTCTTTATTTTTGGCATTTTATCATATTTTTATTTTATTTTTATTTGCATAATAAATAATTATTAGGTTAATATTACTTTATTTTCTTGATTAAAACTTGTAAATAATATTGAAATACTTAAATATTTTATTTTTTATACACTTAAAATGATATTTTCTCACATAATTTAATTTTTAACATTTTTGTACATATTATTTTCATTTTCTTAAACATAAAAATGAATAAATAAATAACAGAAATATATTTTCTTTTAAAGACCAAGAATTAGGGTTTTCACCCTTTCCAAAAAAATCATTTTATTTTCTTATTTTTAAAACATAATTAAACTTATTTTTACATACATAAAAATAATACAAAAACATTTTTTGCATATTTACATTTATTTGCATATTTAATATTTCCTTATTTATTTATTTGTACAAATAAATTCAATATGGTTGTAATAGTTCTAGGGTTTTATTTTTGAGCAATATCCCCCTATTCAAAACTTGTACCCCCTTCCCCATCATAATATTGTAATAGTCTTATATTTACTTTTACGCATTTATTGCTTTCATTATGCATGATAGTAAAACTAGGGTTTGTATGCAAAAGAAGAAAATCAAAACAAATAGGATGACTAAACACAAGATAAAAATGCATGAAAAATGACAACACAATGCACACAAGCACCCCTAGGGTTTCATCCACTTTGTTGCCTTAAAATGGCCATGGTATGCATGTTAGGTATCTTGGCAAAATCAATCAAAACAAAAAGATCATAGTCCCTCGATGACGCTATCTTGGTTGCCTAAATAAAAATGATCTAGTGCCTCAAAAACTTGCTAAAGATGCTTGGCAACAATTGCTATCATGGTTATACGATGACTCGTGCCTGTCCCGTTTAAACATCCAAGCACAAGGTTGTTTCCCAAATACAATGGTAAAACAACAATGTAAAAGGGTTAAAAATGTGTAGGAAATATATTTGAGTAGGGTAGACAACTCCTAGTTACTTGATCAATTTGCAAACATCCTTGCTATTTTCAAACACACGCAATTTCAAAACATTTCCCAAAACAAACTTTCAAACATTGAAACATTTTTTTAAAAGACAATACATCTTTGTATACATTCTTCAAACAAGAATCATTACAAAGATTGCCACAACGATGGCCTCTTTTCAAAATACTTTCAAAACCACACAAAGCATCATTTCAAACAATTGAAAAAGCAAAGCAAGTGATCTAAACAAGTAACTAAGAGCCCATGGAAAACTATGGATGAAAAGGGTGCTAGCACCTTCCCTTTTCATAATCTACCCCCCGAACCAAAGAAAACATCTCAAAGGTCTTTCCTGTGCTTTTTGACCTTTCCTTTGGATAAAATAAAATTCAATGGTGACTCTTGCTAAACCGAAACATTTGCGAACACAAACACAAAACCTCAAGTCAGTTCTCCCACTGTTTTATAGAACTGGCGACTCTGTTGAGGATAATCTAAAACTGGGGTTACCTTAGGGTTTAGATCACCTTTACATGCTTATCTTGCTTGACTTGTATGCTTTACATTTTGGTTCTATTGTTTGGGTTTGAATCCTCTACCCGGATTTGGGAAACATTCATAGGTAAATAGCAATACATTGTGGAAACTGTGCGGGGTATACCGACATGGTCTAAGCAATAGCTATATTAGTGCGACATATTTGTGGGTACCGGTAGCCTTTGAGTTAATAAAAGAGAATACGGGGCCGCTGAGTGATGTCATGAAGAACTAATGGACTTTTAGAACCTTTACTTGACTATCTTGGCCTTTTAGGATGTAGTGAGATGACCGGCTTTGGTGCAGTCCGAAGTTGGTAGATACTCGATACTACACTCATTGAGGGTTGTTTTCTTGGAATATTTCGGTCGCCAGTAAAGTGGCTAAACTGAAACAATGAACACAAAAAACAATCCAGTGATATTGAGCTCCTTAGAACCCGGTTACTATTTATAGGACAGGTTGAGCCAACTAAACTTCAAGAGGGTACTTACCTATGAAACCCCATGCAAGCCTGAAACTAGGAACTTGTGTGACTTACTTGTACATATACTTGTGCATAACATCATGAACATCATGAAGCATCATTTGCATCCACTAACCATTTTAAGGATTTTGGATCTTCATCTTTGTTCCTGTTTTATAGGTTATGGAATCACTTCGCAGGAAAACTATTCAGGTCAACCTTGTGAGAATTCCTCCTCTACTCAAAGAGCTTGCTTCCAAGATTCCAGAGATTTCTCCATTCACTAAAAGACATGGTCGAATTCTCAACTTGGTCAACTCCAGTACAGAGGAAGACATGGTGAAAGTTCTCTTCCAGTTCTTTGACCCCCTACACCACTGCTTCACATTTCCTGACTACCAGCTAGTGCCTACTTTGGAGGAATTTTCTCAACTCCTGAGGATTCCTATTCTCCATCAACTACCCTTCAACGGTACAGAAAGAGATCCAAATCCTGAAGATGTTGCTCAAGCCCTACACTTGCAACCATATGATGTCATAGGTCATTGGGAAACCAGAAGTGGTGTCAAGGGTTTCTTGGCAAAGTTCATGTTTAAGAAAGCTCAATAATGTTGGAATTCTTTAGAGCTACAAGCTTTTGAGGAGATTGTAGCTCTTCTCATCTATGGGTTGGTCTTGTTCCCAAACCCTGACCAGCTTATAGATGTTAATGCTGTCAAAATCTTCATGGCTCGCAACCCTGTGCCTACATTGCTTGGAGACATCTTGCACTCTTTTCACACTCGAACAATGAGGAAAAGAGGTGTTCTCATGTGTTGTACTCCTCTTCTAGAAAGGTGGTTTATTTATCACCTTCCCCAGTCAGTCTTGAAGAATGAGCAAGGCTTGAGGTGGTCACAACGATTGATGACTCTTACACATTCTGATGTTCATTGGTGTTCTCGGTCCAGAGAAAATGTTATCATCATTGATCGTTGTGGGGAATTCCCTAATGTCCATCTACTTGGAATTAGGGGAGGCATTACCTATAACCCCTACTTGGCTCTGAGACAGTTTGGGTATGCCCGAAGGGATGGCCCACATGACATGCTGATTCCAGACTTGGTTTTTGACTTCGACAACGACGATCAAGGACTTCGACAAAGGTTTCCCCGAGCCTGGAGGATGCCAAACAAGGTAGACAGTAAGACCTTGGGACACAAGAATTCCATCCCCCTTGAGCCTTACCTCAAGTGGGTACGAACCCGCGCCCAAAGTCTCATGATGCCTTACCCCTACATTCTCCCTGTGATCAAAGAGCCTATTATGGAAAGAGAGGTTCCATACACCCTCCTACATCCTGACATGCCAACATCATTGGAAGATTTACAAAGGAGTTGGATACAACTCAAGGGAGAACGTGATACGTTTGAAGCCCAATTCTACGCCAGTGAGAAGAAGGTTTTGGAACTTACTCGTCAACTTCACGAAGAGCAGACTCTCAACACCTACATTGCACCAAAGAGGATGCACAATGTCTTTTTACATTAGAATTTTGTATTATTTTGCCCATGGGGCATTGATGTACTAACAAATTCTATCTTATTAATATGACATTTGTTCCTTTTTGTTTAAACAAATTTGAATTTCTGAATCCCTGAATGCATTACATGAATACATATCATTCATCATATGCATAAACAGGTCTTCACACCAAGTTTCCTCATCTCTCTGCTGTTTATTTTAGCAAGATGGATATGGAACAAACGGTCAAAGATTTGCAAGCGCAGAATTCACAATTCCAACAGCTACTCGTGACCTTGGCTAAGGGTCAGGAGGAGCTCAAAGCCCTACTAGAAAAGTAAAAAGAGAAAAATAAGAAGAAGAGAGTTGGTGTGGCTACTTTGGGCAGAAGATTTGAAGGTCAAGCCAGAAGGGTCCTAGATTTCCCATTAACATCTGAAGAGGGTGAAGGAAAGGGTAAAGGAGTTGCAGTGCCTTCTGATTCTGAGGCTGAAGAAGAGGAAGATGAGGATTACTCAGAACAACAGTAAACTCCTACAGATGAAAAGTACAAAAATTTGGAAGAACGTCTGGCAGCCATGGAGATTCAGAGGGTGCCCGGGCTAGACTTTGAAGAGTTGGGTTTGGTATCTGGAATTTTCATTCCTCCCAAGTTTAAAGTACCTCTGTTTGCTAAATACGATGGGGTGTCTTGCCCAAAGATGCACCTACGGTCCTACGTCAGGAAAATTCAACCACATTCTTCTGACAAAGACCTGTGGGTCCATTTCTTCCAGGACAGTTTGTCGGGGACGCAGTTAGATTGGTTCTACCAGCTAGAGAGGTTTGATGAGCACAATTGGGAGGATTTGGCTGCTGCCTTCTACAAGCAGTATCAATATAATACGGACTTAGGACCAACCCGTACTCAATTATAGAGTATGGGCATGGTCTCCAATGAAGGTTTTAAGGAGTATGCCCAGAAATGGAGAGACTTGGCGGGACGATTACAACCACCTCTATCTGAGAGAGAGCTTGTAGATATGTTCTTGGGTACACTGTCAGGCCCCTTTTTCAATCACCTAATTGGAAGTTCGTCTGCGGGGTTCACCGAGTTGATTCTAACTAGTGAGAGAGTTGAAGCCGGAATCAAGAGCGGTAAAATTCAAAAAGATGCATCTGCTTCCATTGCCATCAAAAATCCTTTTCCAACAAAGAAAGAAGTCTCAACTGTCTACTCTCAAAGAGGTCAAGGGAGAGTTGAGCGCCAGCCAGTGGTGGGGGCCGTAATGATTCAGAAGTCTGCAGTTGATCAGCCCAGAAACAATCAACCCAGAACCAACCAAGCAAGGGTGGAAAGGCCTGTAAGGAAATTCACCCAGATAAACATGACTCCCGCTCAGGTTCTGCCCCATCTCTTGAAGTTAAATCTTGCCAGTCTGAAAGAGGCCCCGAAGAATCCGAATACAACTTCTCCTTACTACCATTCAAATGCCAAATGTACTTATCATTCAGGGATTATAGGGCACGACACCAACAATTATTGAGCCCTGAAGAATAAGATTCAGGATTTGATAGATGCTAAAGAAGTGGAATTCGACGCCCCTGAAAAGCCGAATGTAATCTCTGCTCCAATGCCAAGGCATGGCCATAATTCCCATGCTGTTGAAGGGGGTATTTTTGTTGCTACTGTTGATGATTTGATAACTCTGTTACCGATAATCAAGTTGAATCTGCTGAAGGCTGGGATTTTCCCAGGTTGTGAAGAAGATTGTTGCCTTTGTTCATCCTTACCAACCGACTGTCAGTTGTTGAAGTTAGGCATCCAGCGCCTAATGGATAACCAAGGAATACTTTTTGAAAAGACCCATGTTACACCGACTCCTGTCAATGATATTTCAATAATTACCATATCCGGCAATCTTTCCAAGGTTTCCAAAAGACCTGTTAAGATTACATCCGATCCGAAGATTGCACCTTTAAAGATAACCATGCCGAGGCCTATCCTGTACAAGTCCAACAAATTAATATCGTGGAAATATGGTGGAGAGAACTTCTGCCACGGTATTAAAAAAATTGAATCAACTGAAGAGAGTTCTGATGAAGAGACTTCCGACATTGGAAATATTGCTGTAACGAGCAAAATCACCCGCAGTGGAAGGATTTTCTCTCCAGAGATTGCCCCTCCAAAGGCAATCTTTCGACCCTCAGTTGCTCCTAAGGTTACTCTTATGCCAGTCAACATATCTGCAAGAACTCCAATTATTGAAGAAATTGTAACTCTTGTGGTTGTCCCCTCTGCTGTTGCTGATGATAGAGGGAAAGGGATCCAAGAAGTGCCCGTCAGGACGAGGGCTCAACCTTTGGTCATCCCTGAGACCTCTCAAAAGGAAATGGAAGAGATTTTGAAAATAATCAAGAAAAGCGATTATGATGTTGTGGAGCAACTGGGGCAAACCCCCTCAAAGATCTCTATGTTGGCCCTACTGCTTTGTTCTGAAGCTCATGCTAAAGCTTTGATCAGATTCTTGAAGACGGCCCATGTACCCCAGGAAACCTACAGGGATCAGTTCCAGGAATGTGTAGCTAGCCTAACAGCTGACAATGGTCTAGGATTCTCCAATGCCGATTTAACATCTAAAGGGAGAAAGCATAATGACGCTTTGCATGTCTCGGTGGAATGCAGAGGGACTACTCTAGCACACGTCCTGGTTGATACTGGGTCGTCTTTAAATGTCTTGCCGAAGAAAGCCTTGGATAGACTAGACTTTGAAGGCCTAACCATGAAGCCCAGCAATATCATTGTCAGAGCCTTTGGTGGTTCTAAAAGGATGGTCCACGGGGAGGTGGACATCCCGATTAAAGTGGGAACTAAAACCTTCAACTCCACATTCTATGTGATGGACATCCATCCTTCCTATTCTTGCTTGTTGGGAAGACCCTGGATTCACAATGATGGAGCCGTCACTTCCTCTCTGCATCAAATGCTCAAGTACCCTGTCCAGGGGAAATTCTAATTGTTCATGGCGAAGAGGAATACATGATACGCCATCTAAATTCTTTCTGCTATGTAGAATTGGATGGTGAATTCATCGAGACCCCTTTCCAACACTTTGAAGAGGTTTCTCCTGAGATTGCGGCAACCAAGACAGTGTCCCCTGTACCTGCAGTTACAAAACCTATGCCTCGGATGTCATCCCTCAAAGATGCAAAGGCTGTGATTAAAGAAGGAGGAAGCACAATCTGGGGTCAGCTACCAGACTTTCCTTTCAAATTAGATAAATTTGGCTTGGGGCTCACTTCTTCTGCTCAAAAGGATGTACGTCGCGCCCGGGCTGGAGGACCACTAGTGAAGATCACCCATCATGGAGTCAATGCTTTGGAGGATGGTGAAGAGGAGAGCAACCTGGAAGAGTGGATTTTCCCTACTGTTGATGGAGGACTATGCAACTGGGAGGCAAAGGAATTTGTTCCGATTACTTTCATAAATCAGTAATTTATCTTTCAAACATTTCTGTTGGTTTGTAATAATTCTCAAAACAATTCGTACACTTTTATCCTTGTGCCTTACCCGAGGCACATAGGTCCATTTGTAAGGGTTTGATTTTTCATCTTCATATGCCATTTTAATGAATCATGGACGTTTTCACATATAAACTTTTGTGTTCATTTTCTTTATTTTTACATTTTATTTGTTTAAAGGTGGCTATCCCTTACACACACCCAAACTCACAAATGCAGGCACCCTTCCATTCCTGATTCCATGGGTAACAATTCTGCTATGGCCTTCAGTGACTCTGAAGATCTGGTCTACCATGCTGAATACGAAGGTGATGAAGATTGTGAAGTGTCGGGAGAATTGGCTAGGCTGCGACAACAGGAAGAAAGGGCTATTCTACCTCATGAGGAGCTGTTAGAGACAATCAACTTGGGTACTAAGGAAGACAGAAAAGAAGTCAGGGTGGGTGCCAACCTAGAGCCAAGTTTCAAAGAGCACCTAGTTCAGTTGTTGAATGAATATGTTGAGATCTTCGCCTGGTCTTATGAAGACATGCCGGAACTCGATACATAAATTGTGGTTCACCCTCTCCCTACAAGAGAAGATTGTCCACCAATTAAACAGAAAGTCCGCCGAATGAGGCCCGACATGTCTGAAAAGATCAAAGCAGAAGTGATGAAACAGTTCAATGCTGGGTTTCTTGCTGTTACTTCCTATCCATAATGGGTTGCTAACATTGTGCCCGTTCCTAAGAAGGACGACAAAGTGAGAATGTGTGTGGATTACAGAGACTTAAATAGGGCCATCCCTAAAGATGACTTTCCACTACCGCACATTGACATCTTGGTTGACAATACAGCTCAGCACAAGGTATTTTATTTCATGGACAAATTTTCAGGATACAACAAGATCAAAATGGCACCTGAAGACATGGAGAAAACTACTTTTGTTACACAGTGGGGTACGTTCTGCTATAAAGTGATGCATTTGGAATGAAGAATGCCGGGGCAACTTATTAGCGCGCCATGGTAGCTTTGTTTCATGACATGATACATCATGAGATTGAAGTCTACGTAGACGACATGATAGCCCGTTCACAAATGGAAGAAGAACACCTCGACCATTTGTAAAAGTTGTTTGTCAGGTTGAAGGAGTACAAGCTCAGATTAAACCTTAACAAGTGCACTTTCGAAGTCAGGTTCGGTAAACTCTTGGGTTTCATAGTCAGCAACAAAGGCATCGAGGTTGATCCTGCGAAAGTCAAAGCCATACAAGAAATGTTTGCCCCTCGCACTGAGAAGGAGGTCAGAGGTTTCTTGGGACGCCTAAACTACATTGCAAGGTTCATTTCTCACCTAACATCTACCTGTGAGCCAATCTTCAAGCTATTGAAGAAAGATAAGGTGGTTAAGTGGAATGATGACTGTCAAGTTGCTTTCGATAAAATCAAGGAGTATTTGCTAGAACCTCCTATCTTGATGCCTCTCGTCGAAGGAAGACCGCTAATCATGTATCTGACTATCCTAGAGAATTCAATGGGGTGCGTACTAGGCCAACATGACGAGTCTGGCCGAAAAGAGCATGCTATTTATTACCTTAGCAAAAAGTTTACCGACTGTGAGACCCGATACTCACTGCTCGAGAAAACTTGCTGCACTTTGGTATGGGCTGCTCGCCGGCTAAGGCAGTATATGTTGACTCATACCACTCTACTGATATCTAAGATGGATCCTATCAAGTACATCTTTGAGAAGCTTGTTTTATCTGGAAGAATAGCTAGATGGCAAATGATCCTGACTGAATACGATATTCAGTACACGACCCAAAAAGCTATAAAGGGGAGTGTACTAGCTGACCATCTGGTTCATCAAGCTGTCGAAGATTACCAATCCATGAAGTTTGACTTCCCCGACGAGGACATTATGACATTGGACAACATTAAAGATTTCAGACCATATGACAGACCTGAACAAGGATCCCGATGGACCCTGTACTATGATGGTGCCTCAAATGCACTTGGGAACGGTATCGGTGCAGTACTCATTTCTCCAAAAGGTTGCCATACACCTTTCACTGTTAGACTTTGCTTCAACTGCACCAACAACATGGCCGAGTATGAAGCTTGTATCTTTGGTCTCAAGGCTGCAATAGTACTAGGAATCAAATCTTTGGTTGTGTTTGGAGATTCAGCTTTGGTCATCAGTCAGATCAAAGGAGAGTGGGACACTAAACATCCCAACCTCATCCCTTACAAAGAACATGCCTTGACATTGCTACCTCATTTCGAGCAGATTACCTTCGAGCACTTCCCGCGAGAAGAGAACCAGCTAGCAGATTCTCTAGCTACAATGTCATCCATGTTTAAACTTAACTGGGATAATGAGGCTCCCCAAATCACCATTGAGCGGATGGACAAACCTGCACATTGTCACGAGATTCATACCGAAGAAGTAGTGGACCGACCTTGGTTTCATGAAGTCAAAAGGTATCTCGAGGCTTAAGAGTATCCTGAAGGAGCTTCAGTCAACGACAAAAAGTTCTTAAGAAGATTCTCTGCCAAGTTCTTCCTGAGCAATGGTATCCTATACAAGCGCAATCATGATTGCATTCTGCTCCGTTGTGTGGACAAGATTGAAGTTGAGCAGATCATGGTTGAACTGCATAATGGTATATTCAGCACCCACTCTAGCGGGAATATGATGGCTAAGAAGATTCTAAGGGCAGGCTATTACTGGTCTACCATGGAAGCTGATTGCCATCAACATTCCAGAACTTGTCACAAATGTCAAATCTATGCGAACAAGGTACATATACCTCCAGTTCCTCTCAATGTCTTAACAGTTCCTTGGCCATTCGCAATGTGGGGAATCAACATGATTGGAGAGATCAAGCCTACAACATCCAACGGACACCGCTTCATCCTGGTGGCCATTGATTACATCACCAAATGGGTCGAAGAAGCTTCCTTCGCATCCGTTACAAAGAATGTTGTTGCCCGCTTCATCAAGCAGAACCTTATTTGTCGGTACGACATCCCCGAAAGGATCATCACTGACAACGGTACAAACCTGAACAACACTATGATCACCGCCTTGTGCGAGCAGTTCCAGATTCAACATCACAATTCATCTCCCTATCGGCCAAAGATGAACGGTGTTGTCGAAGCTGCGAACAAAAATATCAAGAAGATCATACAAAAGATGACAGTCACCTACAAGGAATGGCATGAGATGTTACCGTTTTCTCTTCATGGGTACCGTACCACGGCGCGTACATCAACTTGGGCAACTCCCTATTCTTTGGTATACAGCATGGAAGTTGTTCTACCTATTGAGGTTCAGATTCCCTCCTTGAGAATCATGAAGGATGCTGGTTTAAGTGAAGACGATTGGATTCAGACCCGACTTGATCAACTTAACTTGATTGACGAAAATCGACTTACTGCTGTTTGCCATGGTCAGACGTATAAAAACGGATGATCAAGGCTTTCAACAAGAAAGTCAGACGCCAGGTATATCAAGTCAGGGATGTTGTAATCAACGGATCATCTTCCAGCAAAGTGATCCCAGGGGCAAACGGAATCCTACCTACGAAGGACCATTTGTGATCAAGAATATCTTTTCTAATGGGGTAATGATATTAACCACCATCGACGATGATGACTTGCCGCACCCTGCGAACGCAGACATAGTCAAAAGATACTACGCATAAATGACCCGCTAGGTTGACACACCTAGGCAAAAAAAAGGGGCATCCCGGTGAATAAAAAACCCGAAAGGGAGGTTCAGGCAAAAGTTAGGGATAACAAAAAAATATTTGTACACCCAGCAAGTTGAAAACATGAAAGGGCGACTTGGGCAAAAAAGGGTTTCCCGGTGGATCGAAAACCCAAAAGGGCGGTCCAGGAAAAATTTAGGGAATTAAAGCGTATGACTATGTCTCGTCGGATCACTTTAAGGACAATCTCTTCACAGACAAGCTCCAGGCTTCTGATCAACTCAATCATCTTCGGACGAAGCAGCGAATGGACAAGATATTCAGATTTACGAAGGCTATAGTAGAACGGGAACCCCCTGGAATTTTTACACATATCTATCTTTCTTTGTATAAATTTCTCTCATTTTTTATGACAACGTTCTCTTACTAGGATGTTTGTATCCTTTGTACAAAATACTTACACAAAGTTAATACAAAGATACTTCAAAGTGCAGAAAACTATTTGTCTTTTCCTTTTTACATTCGTGTTTTATTTGAAAACGTCCAATGATTTATTAAATGAGCATATGCATTTGAATATAATCACATGTTTACAAATAAACGAAATGAGAAAGAATAATTACTGACAGGTTGAAAGTATAGGAAAACGTCTTTGGGCTATTCCAAGAGAAATCCCCTGCAGTACATCATCTAGGTCCCCTCAGCGGAGCTAAAACCTTGAAATACATATCCCCAGCGGAGCTAAATTTCAAAATCCCCATCAGAGTTAAAACTTCAAACTCCCAATCCCCAGCGGAGAAAAAACTTTGAACAACAAACCCTCAGCGAAGATGAAACCTTCTTCCCCAATGGAGTCAAAATTCTAACTATCAATCGCCAGCAGAAACCATCCAGTTTTCCCCAATTCCCCCAGTAAGTTGTCTTAAAGTCTGAGAATCAACCAGATAAGAGTTAACTTTTTATTTATCCCCAACCTAGGATAATTCTCCAGTAGATTGGCATACGACCCAAAGTCCTGATATCCCCAACAGAATGAAGATTCTCATTCTTGACTTCTCAATAGATTGGCATACAACCCAAACTCCTGAACTTTTTCCAAACATGAATAAGTTTTGTTTCCCCCAGAGTCTTGAACTTACTTCCCAGCAGTATAGCTACTCCCCACATAGTTTTTCATCCCCTAACAGAATGAAGATTCTCATTCTTGTTTCCCCAGTAAAGTTGCCATAGCCTTCTTTACTCCCCAGCATGAATTTGTCAGAATTTTTAGTCCCCCGCGGGTCGAAGATTCTCATTCTTGACTCCCCAACATGAAATCCCCAAGGATTCAAGTTCCCCTAGAAGAATGAAGATTCTCATTCTCAGTTCCCCGCAGAAGCCATCAGAGCCTTCCTTATTCTCTAGTAGATCAAGGTTTTCCTTTGTTTAATCCCCGGTAGAAATCATCAGAAGTTTCCTTATTCCCCAGCCGAGTAAGGATTCCCATTGTGTAAACCACATCCATAGCCATCAAAGTTCTCGGGATTCCCCAAGCGGGTTTCTCAAGCAACACTTGGCATTATTCTCACAGCGGAATGTTTATCATCCTCCAACTCCAAAGACTTGAAGGATCCCTATATCCCCGGGAAAGTCGTGAAGGATTCTCACATCCCCACAGAAGTTATCAAGGATCTTTAATCCCCAAGCAGTCAGCAAGGATCTCTCATCCTCAGCAATCAAAGATTTTGAATCTCCAGTAGCGGTCAAGGATTTATTTTCCCCAGCAGCAGTCAAAGATTTCATTATCCCCAGCTACCAAGGATTTATTTTCCTCAGCAAATCAGCTTACATGCGCATACATTACATTCATATATCATAAACATTGATAAAACGCATTTTATTGTATCATACATTTCATGCAACATAACTTTGTGTTTCAGCTAACATTTTACCCTTTTCAGGATAAGATTAAAAGTTATCTTTAACAGATATTCAAAGATTTCAGATACAGTATGGATACACTCCAGACACAAAAGTCATTATGCTACTCATTCAGATCTCTTATTCAGATACAGTAAAGATACACCCCAGACACGGAGGTCATTCTATTACTCATTCAGAATTCAAAGTCAAGATACAATTCAGATACACTCTAGACACGGAAGTCATTCTGTTACTCATTCAGATTCTATTTCAGATATGCTCTAAACACATATGCCATTCTGGCCCTTACACCTGAAGTTCGATTCTCCCTAGTGCAGTCGCCACGGAAGTCATTCTGTCACTTATTCAGATCCCAGTTACAGTTTCAGAAAAAATCCAGACACGGAAGTCATTTTTCTACTCATACAGATCTCAACTTCAGATACAATCCAGATACGCTCCAGACACGGTTGCCATTCTTTCACTTATTCTTACTTTCTCCCCGGCTCAGAGATGCTCCAGACACAGATGCCCTTCTGTCGCTTGTTCAGATTTCAGATTTAGATACAATACATATACACTCCAGACGAGGAAGTCATTCTATTATTCATTCAAGATTGAAACACAGTTACAAATCGGATATGCTCCAGACGCAGACTCTATTCCATTGCTCATACAGACTCAATCTCCAGATAACAGTTCAGATACGTTCCAAACGCGGATACCATTATGATACTCCTTCTTCTGACTTACAACGTACAATTCAACAAACATTCTTGGATGGCATATTTAAGCCCATATCTGAAAAGATTCTTTCACCTCTCCAAATGGCATATTTAAGCCCATTCCTCCATTATACTTTGATGAGTGCAAATTTACGGGCACTCTAGTGTCCAATCATCTTTTACCTTCGAGTAACGAACGACTAACTCGCCAATCTAACTCTTCAGGTTCAAGAAGATTGAACAGGGGCAGTTGTTGTACCCCAAAATTTGCCCTCTCATTTTATCAAGATTCCTCTCACAAGACTCTTTGGACTCCAGACAGGATTAAGGTTTGCTCAGCTCAAGACCTCTCCTTGCACTGTTGACCTGAAATTAGGGTTTGAGTTTGCACATGGATTTTTGAACTTCCAATGCCTCATGTGACTTTCATACTTCATGTTGGACTCCTAATATTGCTCATACCAAGTTTCAAGCCTTGAATCAAATTTTTGCCCAGTCAATTGGACAGTTGACCTAAAAATCAACTGTATTGGGGAAAAGTCAATTATGGCCAATTTACAGTCAAACCTCATAATTTTTTATCCACATCAACATTATAGACTCATATGAACCATTTGATCAAGTTTGGACCACAACTCCTCAAGAAATTTGATCAGATCATCAAAAGGGCAAATTTGTCATTTTTAGGGTTTTGACTGTAGAAGGGCAATTTCTGATTTTTCACCAAGCCAATGGAAAATTGGGTTCAAGCATGGTTTCAAGGACTCAATGGCATCATTTTGACCTAATCACAAGGTTCAAAATATTTCAAAAGCATTAGATTGACAGATGAATTTTCCAGTCAACTGATCAAAAATCAACTGTACACTGAAAAGTCAAACTTTGACTTTTTGGTCAATATCAAGTGCCAAGAGTTATTTTTCATCAAGATGTGTCAAAACATGAAACTTGTTCACCAAGAAACCTAATTTTGAAAATTAGGGTTTAAAATGGAAAATTTCATAACTTGGAAATTTTCTAAGTTATGAAAATTTCTTATTTTTTCCCAACTTTTCCAAACTTTTTCACCATGATGCAATTTGATTCAAAGAAAACTTCCAACATGAAATTTGTAGTCCTTCACAAAATATATAACTTTTATTCATAAAGTTTTCCCAAAAGAAGCTTGGATCTCAAGTTATGATTTTGTGAATAAGGGTCCATGAAACTTTTAACTTAGTAAAATTTTGCCCTAGTTTAGGCAGGATTTTGACCTATCTTCATGGAAATTTTTCACATAGTTCCAAGTGGAATATCAAAATTAATTTCAAATATGGATTGTATAGCATGTTACAAGATTTCCAAAATGTCCAAGAACTCTCCATGATCATTTATGGTTAGGGAGAATCGAAAGTTTGAAAATGGAAAATCATCACTTCTGTCCATGGCATTTTGCACATTGCTACAAGTTGCAAATCTGTCCTAAGCATGCTCGTACTTGTTTTACAGGCCTTAAACCTTTCCACACTCCTTAATTAAATTCAAATACATTGGTCAAAGGCATTGTTTTGAGTTATGGAGCATTACACATTGATTTATTCCAAAAATGGCATAAAGGTTGCAATACCATTTCCATAAAGCACACTTTTTGCAATTTGGTTTATCTTGAGCCATAGACCTGATCTCTTTGTACAAACAACATCCACAAACATCGGGAAAAGCTCACTAACTCTCAGCAAGCCTCAAGATAGCTTGTACAACCTTGGCTTTTGTCAACTCACCTTTTGCTTCAAAAAACGAGAAACCTTGCAAAAGTTCCATAACTTGTACATCTGTTAAAACCAAGACTAGAGACCATTTGAAACAAGTTCAGCATAATATACCAAGTCCAAAACACGAGCTCGTGGCATCTCAAACACCCTTAAGCACAAAAATCACAAGTTCTTGCAAAAACAGGGCAAGTTCTGCAGATCCACTTCCAAAACAAATTTGCCTTGTGCGTTTTGTTTGAAACCACTTCTAACACATTCAATACATTCCATCTGAACTATCCAAGCCCTTCTCAAGCAACTGTAACTCCATTTTCAAGCTTCACCATTTTCAATTTCTGAGTTTGCAGGTTGAGTTCTATAGGGAGATTCAGGCAAGTTCAAAGCAAGCTAAGCATTGGGAAAGCTCAAAGGAACTTCAAGCAAGCTCATAAGTACCTCTGGCCTCACTCACAACCCCTACATTGCCATATTCGAACTTGAATAAAACAGGTATTTTTCAGACTTCTATCTCTTTATTTAGGCATCATTAAGCTTAGGTTTGTGAAGCAAAAATGTAGTCTCTAAGTTGCTTGAGCTGTACATATGCATAGTTTCTATTTATATTATCTAAGCTAGGAGAATTTGGATGTTGAAGTTGCTGAAAAAATTAGGTCATAAATTAGGGGCACTGAAATTCTCCTTGGTTGCTTAGAGTTAGATCAAGTTTTTTATATGGTCGGAATCGTGATTTAACAAGCTACAAGTTTCATGTTGCAAGATTTCGTTATTTACACCCCCTGGCCCATTTTCTTTATTTGTGCATATTTTTCATTTCTTTTTTTATTTTCTGACTTTATTATTTTTTCTTGAACATTTAAAATCACAAAAAATATTTTCTTTATTTTTGGCATTTTATCATATTTTTATTTTATTTTTATTTGCATAATAAATAATTATTAGGTTAATATTACTTTATTTTCTTGATTAAAACTTGTAAATAATATTGAAATACTTAAATATTTTATTTTTTATACACTTAAAATAATATTTTCTCACATAATTTAATTTTTAACATTTTTGTACATATTATTTTTATTTTCTTAAACATAAAAATGAATAAATAAATAATAGAAATATATTTTCTTTTAAAGACCAAGAATTAGGGTTTTCACCCTTTCCAAAAAAATAATTTTATTTACTTATTTTTAAAACATAATTAAACTTATTTTTACATACATAAAAATAATACAAAAACATTTTTTGCTTATTTACATTTATTTGCATATTTAATATTTGCTTATTTATTTATTTGTACAAATAAATTCAATATGGTTGTAATAGTTCTAGGGTTTTATTTTTGAGCAATATCCCCATATTCAAAACTTGTACCCCCTTCCTCATAATAATGTTGTAATAGTCTTAGATTTACTTTTACGCATTTATTGCTTTCATTATGCATGATAGTAAAACTAGGGTTTGTATGTAAAAGACCAAAATCAAAACAAATAGCATGACTAAACACAAGACAAAAATGCATGAAAAATGACAACACAATACACACAAGAACCCCTAGGGTTTCATCCACTTTGTTGCCTTAAAATGTCCATGGTATGCATGCTAGGTATCTTGGCAAAATCAATCAAAACAAAAAGATCATAGTCCCTCGATGATGCTATCTTGGTTGCCTAAACAAAAATGATCTAGTCCCTTAAAAAATTGCTAAAGATAATTGGCAACAATTGCTATCATGGTTATACGATGACTCGCGCCTGTCCCGTTTAAACATCCAAGCACAAGGTTGTTTACCAAATACAATGGTAAAACAACAATGTAAAAGGGTTAAAAATGTGTAGGAAAGATCTTTGAGTAGGATAGACAACTCCTAGTTACTTGATCAATTTGCAAACATCCTTGCTATTTTCAAACACACACAATTTCAAAACATTTCCCAAAACAAACTTTCAAACGTTGAAACATTTTTTAAAAGACAATACATCTTTATATACATTCTTCAAACAAGAATCATTACAAAGATTGCCACAACGATGACCTCTTTTCAAAATACTTTCAAAACCACACAAAACACCATTTCAAACAATTGAAAAAGCAAAGCAAGTGATCTAAAAAAGTAACTAAGAGCCCATGGAAAACCATGGATGAAAAGGGTGCTAGCACCTTCCCTTTTCATAATCTACCCCCCGAACCCAAGAAAACATCTCAAAGGTATTTCCTGTGCTTTTTGACCTTTCCTTTGGATAAAATAAAAGTCGGTGGCGACTCTTGCTAAACCGAAACATTTGCGAACACAAACGCAAAACCTCAAGTAAGTTCTCAAACCGTATTACAGGTGTCTCCCGAGTATATGGCATCTTCAACTGAATGGCTCTCGATCGGACCCACTGAAGATATGGCTCCAACGAAACAGCACCCCTAGGTCCCAAATCCTTCTTACGCTTCTTATGAATGTGATGTCAGGCCTTCGAAATCTGCTCCCTAACTTCCCTGTGGTCTTCTCCTTCCTTCAGAAAGAAACTACTCAAATGAATACTGCTTGGTTTATCCCTCATTGGATAACCAAGATGTCGCCGTGCAAGAACAGGGTTATAGTTAATTCCTCCATTTGTACCAAGAAGAGGTACATTGGGGAAACTACCACAACTGTCAATAATCTTTATATCCTGATAAGCTCGATGATACCAATCAATATCCGAGTGAGTAAGTTCCAATATCTTAGGAGCCCAACGAGGTTCCTTCTTGACATCCCAAAAAGAATCAGACTGAGGCATATGTGAGATGAACCACCGGTACAACAAAGGCGTGCAACAGATAATCATTCCCCCATGATAGGAACTCTGAAGATGAACAGGGTAATAAGCATCACCCAACAGTGTAGGAACCAGGTTTCCAATCACGAAAATCCTGATGGCATTAATGTCGACAAACTTGTCCACATTAGGAAATAAGAATAATCCATAAGCAAGCAAAGCAAAGATGGCCTCAAAAGCAACCGTACTCTTCATCCTGGTAAAGTAACGAGCTTTCTCCAATAAGAACTGAGCTGGTAATCCTCTAATCCCTCCTTTAGTAGTCATATGGGCTTCCACCTCAGACTTCCCAAGATGAATCAAAGCAGTAATCTCATGTGGTTTTGGCTCACCCTCCAAACCATTAAAAGGAACACAATTGGTAATGGGTAAATCCAATAGATAGTAATACTCCTCCAGTGTAGGCATTAACTGATAATCAGGAAAAGTAAAGCAGTGATACACCGGATCATAGAACTGGACCAAGGTCGAGAGAATACCCTCCTTCATCTTCAGCTTCATGAGAGGAATAATGGATCCATACTTCTTTCGAAAGTCTGCCGAACACTCGATCTCTGGAATTAGACTGATCAACTCATCTATCTTGGGATCCTTGAAACTGTATTTCTCGGTCTTTCTCTTTCTAGAATCCATGGTTAATAGTACCTGAGATATTCACAAATAGTCAACCTTTAAATCCCTTGAAATATTGTTTTCTTCAAAAGATGCTTATGAGTGCATGGATGCATGATGCAGCAATCACACACAAGATCACACATATAGGGTTCATAGGTTCAACGTCACGAGCATGAGGTCGAAGGTACTACCCATAAGGCGTTGGTCTAAAAAGTTATCACCTGTCGAACAAGGTTTTAGAGGTTCCCATAGTCTACATCCTTCCTTCGGATATTACCAACTTCCCGATTAACTCGGTAATTAGTAATATTCTCAAGAAAGACTCGTCCGAGCGTAGTATCGCGTGACAACTATTTCTGGATTACTCCATCATAGCTTTCGCACTACACCTAAAAGGCCAAGATGGGTTTGGTATTCTACGGTCCTCAGTTTCAGCAGGCTCCCAGGTCGAAAGCAGTACGTCTTCCCGATTACTCGGTAAACGAAACTACATTCAAAGGGGCCTCCACTGAATGGGGGATATCATGCCTCATTTTTTGGGATTAATCCCTCAAAGTTAACATGACTATACCGCCCGTCCTATCTTAAAGTTTTCCCAAGTCCGGGTATAAGACTTTATGAGTAATCACCAAGCACCTTGAAAACCAGGAAAATCCAAGCAAACATATATACAAAATATAACACATAAACAACAATAGCAAATATACAGATAATAAACAAAGATAGGCTCAACCCACTTAGGGATGAACCAACAAGAGGTCAATCTTTCCCTAGTGAAGTCGCCATTTTTCTGTAGCGGTAGAAATTTTCAAGACTAAGCCATTGGATTGAATAGACTTTATAAAAATCAAAAATAAAAATCGCCACCGCACTTTATTGTTTCCAAAGGAATGGGAAAAGAGCGAATAACCCAAAAAAGGGGGAAGATTCAAGGTAAGGGGGTTGGTTATGTAAAGGGAAGGTATTACACCCTACACATCTATGGTACTCCGCAGAAACCTCTTTGTAAAATCTGTATATTTTGGCTATAAAATATGTGTTGTATATAAAATGGATGGCAGAGGTGAGAAAAGAAATATATATTTTTTATGATTTTTACACCCGCCGCGGTTGCGAACCTTTAGTGCCTACGTACCACCTTCTGTGCAATAGGGGATCAGGGTACACGTAGTTCCTCTTTTAAAAGTTTGAAACACAAGTGTGTTGGTTAATTTTAAGAGATAAGACACCATCGTCATTGCCCGTGTGGAAAACATACTTACTACCCACAATCATGAGAAAGGGGAATTTTCATCATCTCAAAGTGGAGGATAATGGCTTAGATTTTAAAATCAACAATGCCTCACTCAACACCCAGGTGGAAAATATCTCACTTCACTATATATTATAGAAGTATAGTTGTTTGCATCACTACAAGGATTGACAAGAGTCTAACCTTTTGAGAAATGTTTTAAAGATAAAAGCCAAAGTGGAAAAATGGTTTGAAATGAGATTAATTGAATTTTAGTCTTCTCACAAAAATGTCAAGGTATTATTAAGTTGATTGAAGTTTATTTATGAAAATATTTTGAAAATGCATGGATCTAAGTCCAAGTTTATTATGAAAGTGTTTAAGTTTCAAAATAAGAAGGGTTTTCAAAAGGAGGGAGAAGATTTTTAAAATTAAAGAAGATGGAAGGAGTAGAAGAGGCTATCCTAAAGCATAAGGTAAAAGCTAAGGATAAGGACCATCTAACCAATAAGAAGCCAAAACTTGACATTATGAGCCAAGATAGAATTCCCATTATTTGGATTGGAACCAAGGAAGCAAAGATACTAGACCTCTTGAGAGAACCAAACTTCAAGTGTATTAAGTCTTCACAAAAATTGGGCAGAGTAACGGCTGTATGCGGGTGAATTCCAGATTACAAACAAAGGATGTAATCACAAAAACCTGCACACAAAAACAAAAAAGCAACCCAATGTCTTGAGGTAAACCTCAAGAGCTCCAGGAAAAATAATCAGATAAGATCACAAGGTCTCCAAGATAGGCCAAGGTTATTAATCCTAAGTCCAAGAAAAAGTCCCATGCTCCATAATGCCAAGGATAGTAACCAAATAGTCCAAGTACCATTGAATATTTTTTAGGGTTTATGTTGATTATTAAGTATCTTAAGAAAAGAAAAAGAAAAGCTCAAGTGAGCAAAATAAAAATGGCAAGAAGATAAATACTCAAATGAGCAAAGATGAAAATGGCATGAAATGAAAAATGATAAAAAATAAATAGTACATAAAGCATAAAAGAATAAAAGCATAAAATAAACAAGTCAATAATCAGTGGTTAGTTGGATGACCATCTTAAAACTTACATTTGGAACTCATTAGAGGATTGGTAGAACCAAAGCCTCCACACAACAAGTTGCATTTGCTTAATTTTATTTAATTTTCCTTAATCATATTCTTTAATTAGGTCAAGACCAAACCCTTTCATAAAAAACCAAACAAAATCATTTCTTTTTCCATTTTTGCATTCTTGCATTTTATCTTCAATTTTGTACAATATTCAATATGGTTGTAATAGTTAATTAGATTTAATTTTCTTTCGAAATCCCCATTTTTAAATTTGTACACCCCCTCCCTTGTTGATGTAATAGCTTAGTATTTTTATTTTCTGCAGTTTAATGCTTTATATATAAATGCTAGTAAGTTAGGGTTTGTATGGAAAGATTAAAATCAACAAGTTAGCAAACCCTAATACAAGACAAATCAAGCATGAAAAATACACACTTTCACACTTACACCCTTAGGGTAAATCCACTTTGTTGCCTTATGAAAATGGCCATATTATGCATGTGGAGTATCTTAGCAAAAGCAATCAAAAAATACAAGATCATAGTCCCTCGATGACGCTATCAAAGTTGCCTTTCAAAAATGATCTTAGTCCCTTAAAGAAAATGCTAAGATATCTTACAACATTGCTAATTGTTGTACCCCAAAATTTTCCCTCTCATTTCATCAACATTTTCTCACCACAAGACTCTTGGAACTCAGGATCAAGTTAGGGTTTGCTCTGCTCAAGACTCCTCCTTGCACTGTTGACCCAAATTAGGGTTTGAGTTTGCACAAAGATGTTTTGACCTAAAATGCCCAAAATGACTTTCATGCTTCATATTGGACTCACAAGTTTATCCATACCAAGTTTCAAACCTTGATTCCAATCTTTGCCCAGTCAATTGGACAGTTGACCTAGAAATCAGCTGTATTGGGGAAAAAGTCAACGGTGGTCAATTGACAGTCAAACCTCATGATTTTTGACCCACATCAACATTATGAACTCATATGAACCATTTGGACAAGTCTGGATCATAATTCCACAAGAAATTTGATCAGATCACCAAAAGGGCAAAATGGTCATTTTTAGGGTTTTGACTGCACAAAGGCAATTTTTGACTGTTTGACCTAACTAATGGCAAACCAAGCTCACATATGGACTCAAGGACTCAATGGAATGGTCTTGACACATTCAACAAGTTCAAAAGGTCCCAAATGCACAGGATTGACAAATGAATTTTCCAGTCAACTGACCCAAATTTGACTGTATACTGAAAAATCAAACTTTGACTTTTTGGTCAAAATCAAGTGTCAAGATTCATTTTTCATCAAAACACGTCAAATTATGAAACTTATTCATCAAGAAACCAAAAATTACAAATTAGGGTTTGAAGTGAAGAAATTTCATAACTTAGAAATTTTCTAAGTTATGAAATTTCCTAATTTTTTCCTAACTTTGTCCCATTTTTTCATCAAGATGTAATTTGATTCAAGCAAAACTCAAAACATGAAAGTTGTAGTCCATTTCAAAATCTACAACTTTGATTCACAAAGTTTTCTCAAAAGAAGCTTGTAGCTCAAATTATGATTTTTGGAATAGGGGTGCAAAACATCCTTAACTTAGAAATTTTTTGACCTATTTTAGGCAGGATTTTTTCCCAACTTCATGGCCACTTTTCACATGCTTCCACTTGGAATTTCAACTTGCATTACAAAGATGGATTGTAGTACACATTCCAAGTTTTCCAAATTGTCCAAGAACTCATCAAACACCCTTGTGGTTAGGGAGATTCGAATTGGCAAAGTTGGGCAAAAGTCACTTTGTTCATAGCCAAATTCATGTACATAACATTGGCATTTTGAACTCAGCATGATCCAAGCTAGATTACAGGCCTTTAATCTCATTCACACTCAATAATTTAATGCAAAACCTTTTTGTCCTAGCATTATCTTGTTCATTAAGTCATTACACAAAGGATTAGTCTTAAAATGGAAAAAGCATTTTAGCCATTTTTGAAAGGTGCACTTTATGTCAAAACACAAATCAAAGAGGTACAGGCCAGATCTTTTGGGCACAAGATTATGGAAATATCCCACTGATCAAGAACCAAATTGGCAGCATGCTTGAGGGGCATGTATGAGCCTACAATCTAACTTGACAACTCTTGCTTAGATAAGAAGAAAACTTGCATTTTTGAATCACAACACACATTCCTGCAAGAACTAACTCAAGCAAACTTTGTGAACACATTTGATATTCCCTAACTGACCTAGAACACGAGCCCTTAACGCTCAATACCTCCTCATCCATCAAAAGACATTTTTTCTGCAAAACAGAGTCCCTGTTGCAGATTGACTTCCACAGTTAATTTCCCTCGTGCGTTTTGGCCAAAGCTTGTTCATACACATTCCCTACCATCTATTGAAGCTATTCCAAGCATTAAACTGGAACTGTAACATCCATAACCAAGGTTGCCATTTTCATTTTTCATCTGTGCAAGTTGACTTCCATAGCTCGATTCAGTAAGATTCAAAGCAAGCCAAGCATAGAGGAAGCATCCTTGGACCTCAGGCAACCTGTACAAATCTTCAAATTCCATTGAAAGTACCTCCATTGTTGTACACGACTTAAGCTGAACAGGTAAAAGTTTGAACTTCTATCTCTCTATCCAAGCATATCTAGGCTTAGGTTTGTGAAGAAAATATGTCCTACTCATGGCCCTGAAACTACCCATATCCTTACTTTTCATTTATGTTGTGTGTACTGAGAGAATTTTGAACCTGAACATTGGAAAAAAGTTAGGTCAGGAATTGGGGGAGAAGAAATTCTCTCTCATTTCTGAGAGTTAGATCAAGTTCTTTATATGTATGAATTCGTGGTTTGATGCTCTACATTTTTGATGTTATAAGTTTTTGTTAAAAGTCAAAGAATCAAGAGATGACAGGGATGGAAGGAAGCGCGTGTTTTTGTGTTTGAAACTGGCTGGAGGTTGAAGACAAGCCTCTTTGGGTTGGGCCTGATTTGTTTTTTCTGTTTACACCACCTTTTTACACTTACACCCCCTTGGCCCATTGTGTGATTTTTTAATCATTTTTGACTTTTTATTTTTTTCTCCTGACTTATTATTTTTTGTCAAAACATAAAAAATATTAAAAATATTTTTTCATACATTTTTGCATTTATTTTGAATTTATTTGCTTTGTTTACACTTGTACATATAAATAAATATAATACTTTTATTTAAAACCTTAAAAATAATGTGAAAATATATACTTTTAGTTATTATTTTTATTTGCATTTTCTGAAAACATTTTCTAAAAAATATACTTTTTTTTTGTAAATAATTAATATTTTTATTTTTGTGTATATTTAATATATTTAATACATAATATAAACACTTATATATTTATTAGAATATTTAGGATAAAAATATAAAAATAATACATTTTTTTCTTTTATTAATATTTGACCTCAAAAATTACTTTTTTACAAATATACTTCTCTTTTATTTATTTTTGTGTATAATTAATAAATATTGTATATAATAAATAATAAATACTATTTATTTAGAAAATTAGGATTTTTCCCTAAAATATGAAAATATCCAAAATTAAATTTTTTTATTTTTTATATGTCACATGAAAAATACTTTTACATACACATAAAAACATTTTTGTGCATAATACATTTTACATTTTTTATTGTATTTATTTATATTGCACAATTCTAATATTTGTATATTCAATATGGATGTAATAGTTTAGATTTAATTTCTTGCTAAATATCCCCCATTTAAACATTTGTACCCCCATCCCATAATTATGTTGTAATAATTTAGGATTTTATTTTCCGCATTTTAAAAGCTTTCTAATTATGCCATGATAGACTTAGGGTTTGTATGCAAAAATCAAATAACAAATAGCTTGACTAAACAAAAGACAAAAAGCATGAAAATGGACAACACTAATCACACTTGCACCCCTTAGGGTTACTCCACTTGTTGCCTTCAATAATGGGCCATGTTTGCATGTTGAGTGTCTTTGGCAAAACAAAACAAATCAAAATGATCATAGTCCCTTGATGATGCTTTCTCAAGTTGCCTAAAATGATCATAGTCCCTCGATGACGCTTTCTCAAGTTGCCTAAAATGATCAAGTCCCTTAAAGGAAAAATTGCCAAAGACACTTGACACTATTGAACTCATGGTCTAAACGATGACCCGCGCCCGTCCCGTTAATATCCTAACACAAGATTGCCCACCAAATGCAATGGTGGAACAATATTGTTAAAAGGGTTAAAACATAGGAAAGATCTTTGAGAAATTTAGGGTAGATAGCTCTTGGTTACTTAACCAATCTTGCAAAACAATCCTTACCATTTTTCAAAACACACATCACAACACATTTTCAAAACAACTTTCAAAAACATTGAAAACCTTTCAAAAGATAAGTACACCTTTGTATACATTCAAACATGGATCATTACAAAGGTTGCCACAACAATGGCCTCTTTTCAAAACATTTTCAAACACACACACAAAGCACCATTTCAAACAATTGAAAGCACCATTTCAAACAATTGAAAATGCAAGGCAAGTGATCTAAGAAAGTAACTAAGAGCCCATGGATAACCATGGATAGAAAGGGTGCTAATACCTTCCCTTTCTATAATCTACTCCCCGAACCCAAGAAAACATCTCAAAGGTTTTTGCTGTGCTTTTTAACCTTTCTTTAGGATAAAATAAAAAGTCGGTGGCGACTCTTGCTCAACCGAAACATTTGCAAATACAAACGCAAAACCCAAGTCAGTTCTCCCACTGTATCACAGAACTGGCGACTCTGCTGGGGAAAAATTTAAAAATGGAGTAACCTTAGGGCTTAGATCACCCTTTTGCATGACTAATTGTTTGCCTTGATTGCTTTACATCTTGGCTCTATTGTTTGGGTTTGGAATCCTACACCCGGATTTGGGGAAACATTCATAGATAGCAATACATTGTGGAAACTGTGCGGGGTATACCGACACGGTTGAAGCAATAGCTATATTAGTGCGACATATTTGTGGGTACCGGTAACCCTTGAGTTCAATCAAGGAGAGTACGGGGCCGCTGAGTGATGTCACTAAGCACTAATGACCTAGAACCTTACTTGACCATCTTGGCCTTTTATTAGGGGTAGTGAGATGATCGGATTTGGTGCAGTCCGAAGTTGGTAGATACTCGATACTACACTCATTGAGGGTTGTTTTCTTGGAATATTTTGGTCGCTAGTTAAATGGCTAAACCAAAACGATGAACATGGAAAACAATCCAATGATATTGAGCTCCTTAGAACCCGGTTACTATTTATAGGACATGTTTTTAAGCCAACTACACTCAAGAGGGTACTTACCTATGAAACCTCATGCAAGCCTGAAACTAGGGTTCTGTGTGAATTGCTTGTACATATGTTTGTGCATACATCATGAACATCATAAATCATCATATGCATTCACTAACCATTTCAAGGGTTTGGATCTTCATCTTTGTTCTTGTTTTGTAGGTCATGGAAATTCTTCACAGGAAAACTATCCAAGTCAACCTTGTGAGAATCCCTCCTCAACTCAAGGAGCTCACATCCAGAATTCCCGAAAGCTCTCCCTTCGGTGAAAGACATGGTAGACTGCTCAGCCTAGTCAACACCAGCATTGAAGAGGACATGATGAAGGTGCTGTTCCAGTTCTTTGACCCCCTTCACCACTGTTTCACTTTCCCCGACTACCAATTGGTGCCCACTTTGGAGGAATTTTCTCAACTCCTGAGAATTCCTATTCTTAATCAACTACCCTACAACGGTACGGAAAAAGAACCCAAGCTTGAAGATGTTGCTCAAGCCCTACACTTGCAACCATCTGACATCAAGGGGAATTGCGAAACTAGAAGTGGTGTCAAAGGCTTCTTAGAAAAATTCTTGTTTGAGAAGGCACAAGAGTGTTGGAATTCATTGGATCTACAAACCTTTGAAGAAATTGTGGCACTCCTCATTTATGGATTGGTCTTGTTCCCAAATCCTGACCAGCTTATAGATGTCAAGGCCGTCAAGATCTTCTTATCCAGGAATCCAATACCTACATTACTTGGGGACATCCTCCACTCATTTTACACACGAACAATGAGAAAGAGGGGTGTTCTCATGTGTTGTACTCCTCTCCTTGCGAGGTGGTTTATTTCGCACCTTCCACAATCTGTTTTGAAGAATGACCAAGGCTTAAGGTGGTCACAACGGTTGATGACTCTTACACACTCTGATGTACATTGGTGTTCTCGGTCCAGAGAAAATGTCATCATCGTCGATCGTTGCGGGGAGTTCCCTAATGTTCCATTACTTGGCATTAGGGGAGGCATTACCTACAACCCTTGTCTAGCTTTGAGACAGTTTGGATATGCACGGAGGGATGGCCCTCATGACATGTTGATTCCTGACCTAGTTTTTGACTTCGACAACGATGCGCAAGGACTTCGCCAAAGATTCATCAGACCTTGGAGGATGCCTAACAAGGTGGATAGCAAGACACTGGGGCACAAGAATTCCATCCCTCTTGAGCCTTATCTCAAGTGGGTACGAACCCGAGCCCAGAGTCTAATGATGCCTTACCCTCATGTTCTCCCTGTGATTAAAGAGCCCGTTAAGGAAGGAGAGGTTCCCTACACCATCCTATATCCTGACATGCCAACATCATGGGAGGAGATGCAGAAGAGTTGGATCCAACTCAAGGAGGAAAGGAATACTTTTGAAGCCAGCTTCTATGCCAGTGAGAAGAAGGTTTTGGAGCTTACCCGCCGACTTCATGAGGAAGAGACCCTCAACACCTACATCGCACCAAAGAGGATGCGCAACGTCTTTTTACCTTGAGAAGTTTTTGTAATATTTGGCCCATGGGGCATTTATGTACTGACAAAATTTCTTCTTAATATGACGTGTGTTCTTTTTGTCTGCAACAATTTTGAATTTTCTAAATCCTTGAATGCATTGCATAAATAAACATATCATTTATCATGTGCATAAGCAGGTCTCCACACAAGGTTTCCTTATCTTTCTGTTGTTTATTTCAGTAAGATGGATCTCGAACAGACGGTCAAAGACTTGCAGTCTCAAAACTCACAGTTCCAACATCTCCTGATGACCTTGGCAAAGGGTCAGGAGGATCTAAAAGCCTTGCTTGGGAATAAAGAGCCAGTGAAATAGAAGAAGAAAAGAGTCGGGGTGGCTACCCTGGGAAGAAGGTTTGAGGGTGAAGCCAGAAGAGTTCTTGAATTTCCCCCTACATCTGAAGAGGGAACCAGTAAAGGAAAAGGGGTTGCGGTACCTTCTGAATCCGAAGCTAAAGAGGAAGAGGCTGAAGAAGATGAAGACTACTCAGAGCAACAATACCCGCCGGCCGATGACAAATACAAGAGTTTGGAGGATAGGCTGGCAGCTATGGAGCTGCAGAGAGTTCCCAACTTAGATTTCGAAGATTTGGGATTAATTGTTGGAATTGTGATCCCTCCAAAGTTTAAAGTGCCAGTTTTTGCAAGATATGACGGACTGTCTTGCCCGAAGATGCACCTAAGGTCGTACGTCCGAAGAATTCAGCCTCACACATCCGACATAAATCTTTGGGTGCACTTCTTTCAGGATAGCCTGTCTGGTACACAGCTGGATTGGTTCTACAATCTTGAGAGATCAGAGGTACATAGTTGGGAGGATCTGGCAGCTGCTTTTTATCGCCAATATCAATATAACTCTGACCTGGCACCAACCCGTACTCAGCTACAGAGTATGGGGATGGCCTCAGGTGAGGGATTCAAGGAATATGCCCAGAAGTGGCGCGATCTGGCCGGAAGAGTGCAACCACCTCTTTCTGATAGAGAACTTGTTGATATGTTCCTGGGGACCCTGTTTGGTCCATTCTTTAACCATCTGATCGGTAGCTCTTCGCAGGGTTTACTGAATTAATTCTGACTGGCGAGCGGGTAGAAGCCGGTATCAAGAATGGGAAGATTCAGAAGGATACCTCTGCATCTACAACTGTCAAGAAATCATTTCCGGCGAAGAAGGAAACGACTGTTGTGTACCCTCAGAGAGGAGTAGGAAGAAGTGAGCGCCGACCGACTGTGGGGGCCGTGATGATCCAAAATACATCAAATGATCAGCCTCGCAATAACCAGTCCAGACCTAAACAGCAATGGGGAGAACGGCCGCAACGGCAGTTCACTCGCATTAATATGACACCTGCGCAAGTTCTTTCGCATCTGTTGAAGCTGAATCTCACAAATATCAAAGAAGCGCCGGAATATATGAATACAACCTCACCAGCTTACAATCCAAATGCTAAGTGTGCCTACCATTCTGATAGCGCCGGACATGACACCAATAATTGTTGGGCTCTAAAGAATAAAATTCAAGACTTTATAGATGCAAAAGAGGTGGAGTTCGATGCTCCAGAGAAGCCAAATGTAATATCCGCCCTGATGCCGAAGCATGGTCGAAATGTCCATGCTATTGAAGAAGATTTGTATGTTTCTGATGTCAATGACCTGATGACTCCGCTGTTAACGATCAAGTTAAATCTGTTGAAAGCCGGGATTTTCCCGGGATGTAAAGAAGATTGCTACTGTTGTTACTCTCTGCCAACCGACTGTCCATTGCTGAAGAAAGGAATCGAAGGCCTAATGGACATTCAACAAATTCTGTTTGAAAAGGTTCCTGCTATTCCAACCCCTATCGAAGACTTTTCAATAATCACCATTTACACCAATCTTTCCAAGGCCGTCAAAAATCCTGTTAAGATTACATCTGCTACAAAGTTTGTTCCTCTGAAGATAACTATGCCAGGGCATGTCCCCTACATTTCTGAAAAATCAATACCATGGAATTACGGCGGAGAAATCTACTACCATGGTATTAAACAAGTTGAGATAACCGAAGGAAGCTCCGATGAAGAAGATGCCAGCATTGGAAACATTGCTGGTACAAGCAAGATCACCCGAAGTGGGAGAATATTTTCTCCAGAGATTGCCCCCCCAAAGGCAATCTTTGGACCCTCATCTGCTGCCAAAATTATTCCTGCACCGATAAGACTCTCCGCAAAAACTCCGTTGAGTGAAGAAACTGTTATTCCTGTTGTTGCCCCTCCTACTTCTGCTGATAAGGGTAAAGGGATCCAAGATGAACTCGTCAGGACGAGGGCTCAACCTTTGGTCATCCCAGAAACCTCTAAGAAAGAGATGGAGGAGATCCTGAAGATAATTAAAAAGAGTGATTATGACGTGGTAGAGCAACTGGGGCAAACCCCCTCGAAGATCTCCATGTTAGCATTACTGCTTTGCTCTGAGGCGCACGCTAAAGCATTGATAAAATTCCTGAAGACAGCCCATGTGCCCCAGGAAACCTCTGCCGACCAATTCCAAGACTGTGTAGCCAGTCTTACCGCAGACAACGGCTTAGGTTTCTCTGATGCTGACCTGACCCCAAAAGGAAGAAAGCACAGTGACGCCTTACATGTATCAGTAGAATGTCAAGGAACTACTCTGGCCCATGTTTTAGTCGACATTGGTTCTTCTCTGAACGTGCTGCCTAAGAAGGCTCTCGACCGATTAGACTGTGAAGGCTTGGAGTTAGGGCCAAGTAATATCATTGTAAGGGCATTTGATGGCTCAAAGAGAATGGTACATGGGGAGGTAGACATTCCCATTAAGGTCGGCACAGAGGTGTTCCCCTCAACTTTCTATGTGATGGACATCCGTCCGTCATACTCTTGCTTACTGGGGAGGCCATGGATACATAACGCTGGGGCGGTTACCTCTTCCTTACATCAAATGTTGAAATACCCTGTCAAAGGAAAGATCATAACCGTCCACGGTGAAGAGGAATATATGATCAGCCACCTGAACTCCTTTCGGTATGTAGAGGTAGAGGGTGAATTCATTGAGACACCATTCCAGTACTTCGAGGAAGTCTCTCCTGAAGTGGCAGTAGCAAAAGTGGTAGCTGAGGTACCAAAGCAGATGGCCAGGATGGTATCTCTAAAAGACGCGAAGGCCGCAATGAAGGAAGGGAAGAGTTCAACATGGGGGCAGTTGCCTGATATTCCGCACAAAACAGACAAGTTTGGATTAGGTTTCACTGTTGCGGGGCAGAAAGCTATGCGCCGTTCAAAGGTTGAAAGAACGCCCATCAAGATTTCTCCTTTTGGAATCAACGCTTTGGAGGGTGAAGACGAAGAGGCCAACATTGAAGATTTGATCTACCCAACTATCAAAGGGGGGCTACGCAACTGGGAGGCAAAAGACTTTGTCCCCATTACTTTTATTAATCAGTAATTATCTGTCAAACATTTCCTGTGGTCTGTAATATTTACTTTTGAACAATCCGTACACTACTTTTTCACCTCATGCCTTGCCCGGGGCATGTAGGTCCATTTGTAAGGGTTTTGATTATCTTCATATCCATATGCCATGTTTAATGATTCATTGGACGTTTTTCATTGATAAACTGCTGTGTTCATTTTTTTTCCTTTTGCATTTTTGTTTGTTTAAGGATGGCTATCCCTTACACGCACCCACACTCACAAATGCAGGTACACATCCACTCTGGATTCTACGGGTGACTATTCTGCTATGTCCTTCAATAACTCTGAAGATCTGGTCAATCAGGCTGAGTATGAAGGTGATGAAGATTGTGAAGTACCAGGGGAGCTAGCCAGACTTCTACAACAAGAGGAAAGGGCCATCTTGCCTCACGAAGAATTGTTGGAAACTGTCAATTTAGGAACAGAGGAAGACCGGAAAGAAGTACAAGTGGGTGCCAATCTGGAACCAAGTGTCAAGGAGCTCCTGATACAGCTGTTAAATGAGTATGTTGAAATCTTTGCCTGGTCTTATGAAGACATGTCGGGTCTAGACACAGACATCGTGGTTCACCGTCTCCCCACAAGAGAGGATTGTCCACCGATCAAGCAAAAAGTCCACCGAATGAGGCCCGACATGTCTGAGAAGATTAAAGCAGAAGTAATGAAGCAATTCAACACTGGCTTTCTGGCTGTTACATCCTATCCACAATGGGTTGCTAACATCGTGCCAGTACCTAAAAAAGACGGCAAGGTCAGAATGTGTGTGAACTATCGGGATTTGAATAGGGCTAGCCCTAAAGATGATTTTCCGCTACTGCATATCGACATTCTGATTGACAACACAGCTCAGCACAAGGTGTTTTCCTTCATGGATGGATTCTCGGGCTACAACCAAATTAAAATGGCCCCCGAAGACATGGAGAAAACAACCTTTGTTACACAATGGGGTACTTTCTGTTACAAAGTGATGCCGTTCGGACTGAAGAACGCAGGGGCAACTTATCAACGCGCCATGGTAGCTTTATTTCATGATATGATACACCATGAGATCGAAGTTTACGTAGACGATATGATAGCTCGGTCACAAACAGAGGAGGAACACCTTGAACATCTAGAAAAGCTGTTTGCTAGGTTGAAAGAATACAAACTCAGGCTGAATCCAAATAAGTGTACTTTTGGAGTTAGGTCTGGTAAACTTCTAGGATTCATTATCAGCAACAAAGGCATTGAGGTCGATCCAGAAAAAGTGAAAGCCATACAAGAAATGCCTTCTCCTCGTACTGAAAAGGAGGTTAGAGGGTTCTTGGGGCGCTTGAACTATATTGCCAGATTCATCTCTCATCTGACTTCTACCTGTGAGCCAATTTTCAAACTATTGAAGAAAGATCAGGTAGTCGAATGGAACGACGATTGCCAAGCTGCTTTTGATAAAATCAAGGAGTATTTGCTAGAACCTCCTATTATGATGCCTCCCGTTGAAGGAAGACCGTTGATCATGTATCTGACCGTGTTGGATAACTCAATGGGGTGTGTTTTGGGCCAGCATGACGAGTCTGGTCGAAAAGAGCATGCTATTTATTACCTTAGCAAAAAGTTTACCGACTGTGAGACTCGCTACTCACTGCTCGAGAAAACCTGCTGCGCTTTGATATGGGCTGCTCGCCGACTAAGGTAGTATATGCTGACTCATACCACCTTACTGATTTCCAAAATGGATCATATCAAGTATATCTTCGAGAAGCCTGCTTTATTTGGAAGAATAGCTAGATGGCAAATGATCCTGACTGAGTATGACATCCAGTACACCACCCAAAAATCTATAAAAGGGAGTGTACTAGCTGACCATCTAGCTCATCAAGCTATCGAAGATTATCAATCCATGAGATTTGACTTCCCAGATGAGGACATCGTGAATTTGGACAACATTGAAGGTAACAGACCGTACGACGGACCTGAAAAAGGATCCCGATGGACCCTGTACTTTGATGGTGCTTCAAATGCACTTGGAAATAGTATCGGTGCGATACTCATTTCCCCAGAAGGTTGTCACACACCTTTCACGGCCCGACTCTGCTTCATCTGCACAAACAACATGGCTGAATATGAAGCTTGCATCTTTGGTCTCAAGGAGGCTATAGACTTGGGAATCAAATCTTTGGTCGTATTTGGGGACTCGGCTTTGGTTATCAGTAAAATCAAAGGAGAGTGGGATACCAAGCATCCTAATCTTATCCCATACAAAGAACATGTCCTGACATTGTTGCCTCATTTCGAGCAAATTACCTTCGAGCATTTCCCGCGAGAAGAGAATCAGCTAGCAGATGCTCTGGCTACCATGTCTTCCATGTTTAAACTCAACTGGGATAACGAGGCTCCCCAAATCACCATCGAGCGAATGGATGAACCTGCGCATTGTCACGAGATTAATACCGAAGAGGTAGTGGAACAACCCTGGTTCCATGAAATCAAAAGGTATCTCCAGACTAGAGAATATCCCGAAGGAGCTTCCGTAAATGACAAGAAGTTCCTAAGGAAATTTGCTGCCAAGTTCTTCCTGAGCAACGACATCCTCTACAAACGAAACCATGATTGTGTTTTACTCCGATGTGTAGACAAAGCTGAAGCAGAGTTAATCATGACCGAGATACACAGCGGCACATTTGGCACTCACTTGAGCGGGCATACGATGGCTAAGAAGATCCTAAGGGCAGGTTATTACTGGTCTACCATGGAAGCTGACTGCCATCAACATTCCCGTACTTGCCACAAATGTCAAGTCTACGCTGACAAGATTCATATTCCTCATGTTCCTCTCAACGTTCTGACAGCTCCTTGGCCATTTGCAATGTGGGGCATTGACATGATTGGAGAGATCAAGCCCACGGCATCCAACGGACATCGCTTCATCCTGGTTGCTATCGACTACTTCACCAAATGGGTCGAAGCAACTTCCTTCGCCTCTTTTACTAAAAATGTGGTTGCCCGCTTCATCAAGAAAAACCTCATATGCCGGTATGGTGTTCCCGACAGGATTATCACAGACAACAGTACAAATCTGAATAATACTATGATCACCGCATTGTGCGAACAGTTCAAGATTTATCATCACAATACATCTCCCTATCGGCCGAAGATGAACGGTGTTGTTGAAGCTGCGAACAAAAACATCAAGAAGATTATTCAGAAAATGACGGTCACTTACAAAGACTGGCATGAGATGCTACCGTTTGCTCTACATGGATACCGTACGACGGCACGTACTTCAACCGGGGCAACCCCATTTTCTTTGGTATATGGCATGGAAGCTGTCTTGCCCATGGAAGTTCAGATTCCTTCCTTAAGGATCATGAAGGATGCAGGTTTGAATAAAAGATGATTGGATTCAAACCCGACTTGATCGATGAGAAGCGACTCGCTGCTGTCTTCCATGGTCAAACGTATCAAAAACGGATGATCAAGGCTTTCAACAAGAAAGTCAGGCGTCAAGTATATAAAGTCGGAGATCTCGTAATCAAGCGGATTATCTTACCGCAAAGTGATCCCAGGGGCAAATGGACTCCTACATACGAAGGACCATTTGTGATCAAGAGCATATTTTCTGGTGGTGCAATGATTCTGACCACCATGGACGACAACGATTTGTTGCACCCTGCGAACGCGGACATAGTCAAAAGATACTACGCATAAAATAACCCGACAAGTCGAAAACCCGAAAGGGCGGCTTGGGCAAAAATGGCCATCCCGGTGAACCGAAAACCCGAAAGGGCGGTTCAGGCAAAAATTAGGGATAAAACAAATAAATCTGTACACCCGGCAAGTTGAAAACCCGAAAGGGCGGCTTGGGCAAAAAGGGGTTTCCCGGTGGATCGAAAACCCGAAAGGGAGATTCAGGCAAAAGTTAGGGAATTAAAGCGTATGACTATGTCTTATCGGATCACTTTAAGGATAATCTCTTCTTCAACCAGCTCCAAGCTTCTGATCGATCTAGTCATCGGCAGATGAAGCACTGAATGGACAGATACTCAGAGTTGTGAAGGCTATAGCAGAATAGAATCCCATGGAATTGTTTCACATAGCCATCTTTCTTTTGTATAAATTTTTCAATTTTTAAGACGACATCCTCTTACTAGGATGCCTGTTTCCTTTGTACAAATATATTCATATAAAGTTAATACAAATACTTTTCCAAATACAGAAATTTGCTTTGTCTTCCTTTTTACTTTTCTACACTTATGTTTTATGTGAGAAACGTCCAATGTTTTGTTAAATAGGCATATGCATTTGAACATAATCATTTCCTTATGAATCAGGAAAGATAATTACTGATAGGCTGAAGGTACATGTAGATATCTCGATGCCCTTTCAGAAGGAATCCTCAGCAGATTTAAAACTCTAGATTCCTCAATCCAAGAACTTAATTCCCCAGCCAGAGAGCCTTCTAGAACTCATTTCCCCTCAGAGTTAAATTTCAGAACCCCCAGTGGAACCTTAAAAATCTGAAAATCCAATCCCCAGCAGAACTAAAACTTCCAACTATCAATCCCCAGCTGAACCAGACTAGTGAACCTTCTCCCCACAGAGATACTTCCCACCAAACTGAAGATTCTCAAATCATACCTCTCCAGCATGAGTCCATCAAGTTCTGAACTCCCCAGTAGAGACCATCAGAATTCTCTTACCCTGCAAGTCACCAAGGAATTCCAATTCCCCGCAGTGGTCCTAAGGTTCTTCAACAATTGAAGATCTTGCATTTCCCAGGCAGAATGAAGGCTCTCATTCTCAGTTCCTCACAGAATATTCGAATATTCTCCAGTAAGGATCTCCTCAAGACAGGAATCCCCAGTAGATTGGCTTACAACCCAGGCTCCTCATTCTCCAGCAATAGTCAACAAAGACGTCTCATCTTTAGCAATCAAAGATTCTTGCAAATCCCCTGCAGCAGTCGAAGATTCACTTTCCCCGACAGCAGTCAAGATTCTATTATCTCCAGACATCTAGGATTCATCTATCCTCAGCAAGACAGCTCATCAGCTTACATGCGCCTTCATTACATTCATATCATAAACATTGATATAACATGCATTGCATCATACATTTCATGCATCATGACTTTGTGTTTTAGCTACTATCTTACCCTTTTACAGGATAAAGATTAATAAGCTTCATTCTTCAAGACTTCTGAAAACAGTTTACGATTCCTCCCAACAACGGATGTTAATCTATCACTTGTTCAGATTCTTCTCAACTTTTGAAAACAGTTTACGGACGCTTCCCAACAACGGATGCTGCTCTATTGCTTATTCAATTTCAAGACTTCTGAAAACAGTTTACGGGTTCTCCAGTAACGGATGTTAACCTATCGCTTGTTCAGATTCTTCTCAACTTTTGAAAACAGTTTACGGACGCTTCCCAACAACGGATGCTGCTCTATTGCTTATTCAACTTCAAGACTTCTGAAAACAGTTTACAGACGCTTCCCAATAACGGATGCTGCTCTATTGCTTATTCAACTTCAAGACTTCTGAAAATAGTTTACGGATTCTTCCCAACAACGGATGTTAATCTATCGCTTGTTCAGATGCAACTTTTGAAAACAGTTTACGGACGCTTCCCAACAACGGATGCTGCTCTATTGCTTATTCAACTTCAAGACTTCTGAAAACAGTTTACGGATTCTTCCCAACAACGGATGTTAATCTATCGCTTGTTCAGATGCAACTTTTGAAAACAGTTTACGGACGCTTCCCAACAACGGATGCTGATCTATTGCTTATTCAACTTCAAGACTTCTGAAAACAGTTTACGGATTCTTCCCAACAACAGATGTTAATCTATCGCTTGTTCAGATGCAACTTTTGAAAACAGTTTACGGACGCTTCCCAACAACGGATGTTGCTCTATTGCTTATTCAACTTCAAGACTTCTGAAAACAGTTTACGGATTCTTCCCAACAATGGATGTTAATCTATCGCTTGTTCAGATGCAACTTTTGAAAACAGTTTACGGATGCTTCCCAACAACGGATGCTACTCTATTGCTTATTCAACTTCCAGACTTTTGAAAACAGTTTACGGATGTTTCCAGATACGGATATCAATCCATTGCTTATTCAAGACCCCCAGTTCAGAGATGTTCCAAAACATGGACACCTTTCTGATACTCATTCCAGATGGCATCTTTAAGCCCATCCCCGACAAGATTCTGTCACCCCTCTAGATGGCATCTTTAAGCCCATCTCTAAATGGCATCTCTAAGCCCATTCCCGCATCCATTGTTCTGACGAGTGCAAATTTAAGGGCACTCTAGTGTCCAATCTCCTTTTACCTTCGAGACGCGAAAGGCAAACCTGCCAATCTAACTCTTCAGGTGCAAGAAGATTGAACAGGGTCAACTGTTGTACCCCAAAATTTTCCCTCTCATTTCATCAACATTTTCTCACGACAAGACTCTTGGAACTCAAGATCAAGTTAGGGTTTGCTCTGCTCAAGACTCCTCCTTGCACTGTTGACCCAAATTAGGGTTTGAGTTTGCACAAAGATGTTTTGACCTAAAATGCCCAAAATGACTTTCATGCTTCATATTGGACTCACAAGTTTATCCATACCAAGTTTCAAACCTTGATTCCAATCTTTGCCCAGTCAATTGGACAGTTGACCTAGAAATCAGTTGTATTGGGAAAAAAGTCAACTGTGGTCAATTGACAGTCAAACCTCATGATTTTTGACTCACATCAACATTATGAACTCATATGAACCATTTGGACAAGTCTGGATCACAATTCCACAAGAAATTTGATCAGATCACCAAAAGGGCAAAATGGTCATTTTTAGGGTTTTGACTGCACAGGCAATTTTTGACTGTTTGACCTAAATAATGGCAAACCAAGCTCACATATGGACTCAAGGACTCAATGGCATGGTCTTGACACATTCAACAAGTTCAAAAGGTCCCAAATGCACAGGATTGATAGATGAATTTTCCAGTCAACTGACCCAAATTTGACTGTATACTGAAAAGTCAAACTTTGACTTTTTGGTCAATATCAAGTGTCAAGATTCATTTTTCATCAAAACATGTCAAATTATGAAACTTATTCATCAAGAAACCAAAAATTACAAATTAGGGTTTGAAATGAAGAAATTTCATAACTTAGAAATTTTCTAAGTTATGAAATTTCCTAATTTTTTCCTAACTTTGTCCCATTTTTTCATCAAGATGTAATTTGATTCAAGCAAAACTCAAAACATTAAAGTTGTATTCCATTGAAAAATCTACAACTTTGATTCACAAAGTTTTCTCAAAAGAAGCTTGTAGCTCAAATTACGATTTTTGGAATAGGGGTGCAAAACATCCTTAACTTAGAAATTTTTTGACCTATTTTAGGCAGGATTTTTGCCCAACTTCATGGCCACTTTTCACATGCTTCCACTTGGAATTTCAACTTGCATTACAAAGATGGATTGTAGTACACATTCCAAGCTTTCCAAATTGTCCAAGAACTCATCAAACACCCTTGTGGTTAGGGAGATTCGAATTGGCAAAGTTGGGCAAAAGTCACTTTGTTCATAGACAAATTCATGTACATAACATTGGCATTTTGAACTCAGCATGATCCAAGCTAGATTACAGGCCTTTAATCTCATTCACACTCAATAATTTAATGCAAAAACTTTGTGTCCTAGCATTATCTTGTTCATTAAGTCATTACACAAAGGATTAGTCTTAAAATGGAAAAAGCATTTTAGCCATTTTTGAAAAGGTGCACTTTATGTCAAAACACAAATCAAAGAGGTACAGGCCAGATCTTTTGGGCACAAGATTATCGACATATCCCACTGATCAAGAACCAAATTGGCAGCATGCTTGAGGGGCCTGTATGAGCCTACAATCTAACTTGACAACTCTTGCTTAGATAAGAAGAAAACTTGCATTTTTGAATCACAACACACATTCCTGCAAGAACCAACTCAAGCAAACTTTGTGAACACATTTGATATTCCCTAACTGACCTAGAACACGAGCTCTTAACCCTCAATACCTCCTCATCCATCAAAAGACATTTTTTCTGCAAAACAGAGTCCCTGTTGCAGATTGACTTCCACAGTTAATTTCCCTCGTGCGTTTTGGCCAAAGCTTGTTCATACACATTCCCTACCATCTATTGAAGATATTCCAAGCATTAAACTGGAACTGTAACATCCATAACCAAGGTTGCCATTTTCATTTTTCATCTATGCAAGTTGACTTCCATAGCTCGATTCAGTAAGATTCAAAGCAAGCCAAGCATAGAGGAAGCATCCTTGGACCTCAGGCAACCTGTACAAATCTTCAAATTCCATTGAAAGTACCTCCATTGTTGTACACGACTTAAGCTGAACAGGTAAAAGTTTGAACTTCTATCTCTCTATCCAAGCATATCTAGGCTTAGGTTTGTGAAGAAAATATGTCCTACTCATGGCCCTGAAACTACCCATATCCTTACTTTTCATTTATGTTGTGTGTACTGAGAGAATTTTGAACCTGAACATTGGAAAAAAGTTAGGTCAGGAATTGGGGGAGAAGAAATTCTCTCTCATTTCTGAGAGTTAGATCAAGTTCTTTATATGTATGAATTCGTGGTTTGATGCTCTACATTTTTGATGTTATAAGTTTTTGTTAAAAGTCAAAGAATCAAGAGATGACAGGGATGGAAGGAAGCGCGTGTTTTTGTGTTTGAAACTGGCTGGAGGTTGAAGACAAGCCTCTTTGGGTTGGGCCTGATTTGTTTTTTCTGTTTACACCACCTTTTTACACTTACACCCCCTTGGCCCATTGTGTGATTTTTTAATCATTTTTGACTTTTTATTTTTTTCTCCTGACTTATTATTTTTTGTCAAAACATAAAAAATATTAAAAATATTTTTTCATACATTTTTGCATTTATTTTGAATTTATTTTCTTTGTTTACACTTGTACATATAAATAAATATAATACTTTTATTTAAAACCTTAAAAATAATGTGAAAATATATACTTTTAGTTATTATTTTTATTTGCATTTTCTTAAAACATTTTCTAAAAAATATACTTTTTTTTTGTAAATAATTAATATTTTTATTTTTGTGTATATTTAATATATTTAATATATTTAATACATAATATAAACACTTATATATTTATTAGAATATTTAGGATAAAAATATAAAAATAATACATTTTTTTCTTTTATTAATATTTGACCTCAAAAATTACTTTTTTACAAATATACTTCTCTTTTATTTATTTTTGTGTATAATTAATAAATATTGTATATAATAAATAATAAATACTATTTATTTAGAAAATTAGGGTTTTGCCCTAAAATATGAAAATATCCAAAATAAACTTTTTTTATTTTTTATATGTCACATGAAAAATACTTTTACATACACATAAAAACATTTTTGTGCATAATACATTTTACATTTTTTATTGTATTTATTTATATTGCACAATTCTAATATTTGTATATTCAATATGGATGTAATAGTTTAGATTTAATTTCTTGCTAAATATCCCCCATTTGAACATTTGTACCCCCCATCCCATAATTATGTTGTAATAATTTAGGATTTTATTTTCCGCATTTTAAAAGCTTTCTAATTATGCCATGATAGACTTAGGGTTTGTATGAAAAAATCAAATAACAAATAGCTTGACTAAACAAAAGACAAAAAGCATGAAAATGGACAACACTAATCACATTTGCACCCCTTAGGGTTACTCCACTTGTTGCCTTCAATAATGGGCCATGTTTGCATGTTGAGTGTCTTTGGCAAAACAAAACAAATCAAAATGATCATAGTCCCTCGATGATGCTTTCTCAAGTTGCCTAAAATGATCATAGTGAAGGGGTGAAAAACACAAGAAGGGGGGGTTGAATTGTAAAACTGGAAACTTAAAGCAAATGACAAGGTATTTTTATCCTGGTTCGTTTGATCTCAAACTACTCCAGTCCACCCGTTCAAGGTGATTTCGCCTCTCTCCAACGAGGTCTTAATTCACTATATTCAACTGAATACAAATCTGCTTTAGCAACTGCTAAAACCTTCTTGATTCAAACCACAATCCGGTTTGTCAAGGCAACACTTTCTTACAAAGGAATAAACAAGTGTGTATGAATGTTTCTACAAAACTATATCACAACTGTGATGTTTACACAAATGAAGCTTAGAATACTAAGTTGCTAAACGCTAATAAGGTATCAGAGTTTGTTGGTTTAGCAAGACTTGTAGAGTGAAGATTATTGATCAGCTTTGTGCGTGTAGAGAGTTTTGGAAGCATTAGCCGTGATAATCTTCAAAGCTTGGTTTATATAGCACTTTGAGAAGATGAACGTTGAAGCAAATATTCTTGATTCAATGCTATTAACAAGCTTTCCTTTTTGAGCAGATCTTGTCTAGAATGATGCCGTTGGTATTGATTAGCTTTCAATGCACAGTACCGTTGCTTCTTCAATGCACGTTCTGGCTTGGCTCATTCTGATTGCTGATGAACTAATGATTCTGTATCAGAGTATTTTACGCGCAGTCCTGTTCATCAAGCTTCAGCATGTGCAAGCGTTGATCATCTGATCTTTGACGTTCTGATTCAGCAACTTCTGATGCTGGTGTGCAAACTCATATTCTGATGCTGAAAACGTGATCTTGCTTATTTTAATCAGTAAATCTGCAAGTCAGAGCATAGTAATTTTAGGCAGCATATAATTCAATCATGAAATATTTAACTACTATATCTTTTCACTTTGTTATCATCAAAACTTAATTATAGGGTACTAGATTCAAACATTGTTCTAACAATCTCCCCCTTTTTGATGATGACAAAAACTAGATATTTTAAATGAAAAATAACGTGAAAAGTTTATCAGAGCTATGTATCAGAATAAGAAGTACGGAGAAGTCAAAGTTAAGAGATACTCCCCCTGAGTTTGTTACTTCCCTTTGATATGCGTGTTCTTCAGAGTCAGATCTTTTTCTATCTTTGGGCATCAGATTATAAGTCTTTGACTTGTCAGAGAGCAGAGCTTCAGAGCTTTTCCTGTCAGAGCTTTGCTTCGGATCAGAGTGTTAGGTTGATCAGAGCTTCATATATCAGAACTTCATATTTGATCAGAGCAACATGAGCTTCTAGTCTTCATTGTGTTCAAGAGTTTCCTTGTGCCTGTAGACTTAAAAACAAAACAGAAAAACATTTCAAGTAATAGGGTTAGAATGTTTGAGAGTTTCTGTCTAGTCAGCCGTTATTGATTTTAAATATCATTCTTGTTCTCCCCCTTTTTGTCAGCAATCAAAAAGTGCTGGTGATGTGCTAAAATGATTTAGATCAGAAAAACTAATAATATTAAAATAGTTCAGAATCAGAGCAAAATAGCATTACAAACCATAGTCAAAAAGTACATCAGAAAATGAAGAAAATATAGAGAATGTCATGCATGAAAAAAAATTTCAAGGTTGTGGGGGCATGCGTGAGAACAGGCTTTCCAGCATTGCTTGAATCTTTTCAGAAGTTGCATTCTGCTTCTGAACCATGGTGACAACAGAATCAATCTTGCTGTCCTGGACATTCATTCTTGCTTCCATCTTCTGATCATTCTCTTCCATCCGCTGCTGTAGACGCAAGTCATTCAGCCTTAATTCTTCCAGAGCCTGCCTGTCCAAGGCAGCTTGAGAACTTTCAGCAGGAGGAAGCTTCTCAGAACTTTCAGCTACATCTTCTGCTGGAGTTTCTTCCTGAAGAGTCTTGTCTGCTTCTGCTGGTTCCACCTGTGCAGCTTGCTCTTTCTCAGACCACGATTCAGAGTCCAGAGGGAGCACAACTTCTTGAGGCAGCTGACTCTCAACTTCCTTCAGCAGCTTGCTAAAGTTCTGTTGAGCCTGCTCATAGTTGACGTCCTGCAGCTTGAGTGCTTCAGCACGAACCCATACTCTGAACTGTGACCAGAGCTGATCAGAAGCAGCTGGGTCGATCATCCCCGGACAGACTTGCTTCAACGAAGCAATCCACTGCAGCATACCTGTTTCAAAGTCCAAAATACCAGAGCCAACATCTAATTGCTTTGGTTTGGGAATGGCCAATTTGTGTTTTAAATCAGCAAGACGTTCAAGACTTGTTAAGTCAATGAAAGTTTTGCTGGGGTTTTCAGAGGATTGGTTTTCAGAGTCAGAGGATATATCAATTGGAGTGGTTGGAGTTTTTGGAGGTGTTGATTCCTCTGATGATGGTAACTGGGGTCTGACAATGGTGGTTCCACATGGCAACTGTATTGCCAGCGGTGAAGGTTGAGGTGAGTGGGGATCAGAATGATGAGGAGATGGGGTTTCATAGCGGTGAAACTCTGTTGGAGGTGAGGGAGGATTATTTTCTGGTTGAGGAGGTGGAACTTCTGATTGCTCAGGGATCAGAGGTTCTTCTGTGATAGGTTGTTGTTGTTGTTGTTCTGATTCTTGTTCTGGTTCTGGTTGTGGTTCTGGTTGTGGTTGAATTTCTGGTTCAGGTTGAATTTCTGGTTCAGGTTGTGGAGGAGGAATATTTGGTGGTTCAGAGTGAGGTTGAACAGAAGCATGTTCACGCTCAATGTCAGCTAGCACTCTATCAAGTGCTGGTGTAGTTGAAACAGTTGGTTGTTGTTTGGTAATTTTAAGGGGAATTTTAATTCTGGTTCTTCTGAGTTGTAAGGCCTCAGAAGGGTCTTCTGGTATGTTTTCATCAATAGTGGGGATTGGAATGGATATTCTGTGAGAGGTTGGAGGAGGAGCAACAGATGTTGGAATAGTAGAGGAAATTGAAATAGGAGCAGCAGATGAATTACCTCGTTTCTTTGGAGTCTGGTGAGATGATCCTTCTGCTTTCCTCTTCTTTGTCTTCTTCTGAATCACTTCAGGTTGAACTTGACTCAGATCTTTGATCTTCAGCTTTGAACCTGCATCTTCTTCCTTGTGAGAATCTGGATATTTGAGAAACATATCAGGTTGGGATTCCATTTCAGAAAATCTTGGGAAATCGCTCAGAGGCACTCTTATGCTGGAGATGTCAGCAGTTGAAGCAGCTCTGGGTTCCTTCCTGATATTTTCTATCAGCTTCATCTTTTTCAGGTTCTTAGCATTCAGCGGTTTTCCAACAGTCGGTTCAAAATTGCCCAGTACTTTAGCTTCGCTCAGATAATCTATCAGCTTATTCTCTGTCAGAATATCTGATATGAGCCTTCCAAATGGTATCCAGTCCCTTTTGGTCCTTTCTTCTTCTCTAGTCTCTTTCACACTAGTCTTCAGATGATTGAATAGGAAGTGTGCCAAATTGATCTTCACCCTCTGATCAATAAAGTAGATCAGAAATTGCTGATCCACGTTTATATAGTCAGGAGAGCTTGTTGGCTTCCTGTGATTGAAACAGCCTAGAACAATCTTGGCCCACACTCTGCAGTGATCCTTCAGATCCTTGATTTTGCTGCTGGGAAAACCAAGGGTGAAAATGCAGTTTGCTACCACACCTATATCAGGGCACCTGTCAGCCATGTCCACACAACGGACTCCACCACCACTTTGACCAATTAACCTAGCAATGAGGTCTTCAGAAATTATTATCTTCTTTCCCATGACAGAAGAGACGACTAGATGTTTATCAATCTTGGCATGAATCCAAAATTCTTTGACAAGCTCTGGGAAGGTTGGTCCAACCAATCTATCAAAGTACCTCTCCCACTTTTGAGCTTTGATTTCAGCAGATAGGTCAAATCCATTATCCTTCAAACTTTCGAAATCCACGATTAACTCAGAGAGAACCTCAAGATTCTTTACTGGTGTGAGAAGAGTTCTGGTAGGCGCTTGATATTGCTCAGAGGTTTCCTTCTTCTGATTTCCTGCAGAAATGCTGGAGGATGCCATTGTTCTCACACAAAAAGCTTGAGAGTGATTTGAGAAAAGCTAGGGTTTTGAAGGAGATATGCAGAAAAATTCTTAAGAGATTATGAGTAAGCGTAAAGAATAAACATGAAGAGTAATGTGTTTAAATAGAATTTTCAAAAAATTATTTTGAAAAATAAAACGTTTTTAAGAGAGAGAAAAAAATAATGATTGCCATTACAAGCGTGATTACTTTTGCATTTAATGCTTGCTGATTTTGGGGGATTTGAGAAAGATACTTAAAAACGGTTACCAGACATGTGTCTCAATGCACCCAATCAGCGCTTTGCCTTCTCAGAAACGTGCACGCGTTCTGCTTCAGGGATTTGCTGATGATTGGATGACACTTGTTTGATGTAGTGATCAGCACGTTTGTATTTGAGATTAGACTCTCAGATCTTTAGACTTGCCTCTGATACAATCTGCATGTTCTATCTTTCTGAAAGAAGATTGATCAGAAGTTCACAGTAATATAAATACATTCTGAAAGATAAAAATATGGAATTAAAGCATTTTCATTCTGGGCATACTTTCATGCTGAGATGTTTCAGAATGAAATTAAACCTATCTTCTGAAAGGGGTTTTGTAAAGATATCAGCCCATTGATGGTCTGTATCTATAAATTTCAAGTTTAAAATTCCTTTCTGAATATAGTCCCTAATGAAATGATGTTTTATTTCTATATGCTTAGCTCTAGAATGTAAAATAGGATTCTTACTTAAGCAAATAGCAGAAGTATTATCACAAAGAATAGGAATGTTACTCTCAAAAATCTGGAAGTCTTCAAGCTGACTTTTCATCCAGAGCATCTGTGTGCTACATCCAGCTGCTGCTATGTACTCAGCTTCTGCTGTTGACAGAGCAATAGTTGATTGCCTTTTGCTGGACCACGAGATCAGATTTTCTCCCAGAAACTGGCAGCTTCCAGAAGTACTTTTTCGTTCCACTCTGTCTCCAGCAAAGTCAGCGTCGCAGTAGCCTACTAAACTGTAATCACTAGATTTTCTATAAAACAAACCCAGATTAGTAGTACCTTTCAGATACTTGAAAATTCGCTTAACAGCTGTTAAGTGAGATTCTCTAGGATCTGATTGGAATCTAGCACAAATACATACACTGAATAGAATATCAGGTCTTGAAGCAGTCAGATAAAGGAGAGAACCAATCATACCTCTGTAGACTTTCTGTTCTACGCTTTTGCTTACCTCTTCTCTTTCCAGAATGCACGTGGGATGCATTGGAATCTTTGATGGCTTACATTCTGAGAGGTCAAATTTCTTCAGAAGATCTCTGATGTATTTGCTCTGATGAATGTAAGTTCCCTCTGGAGTTTGATTGATCTGAATTCCTAGAAAGAACTTCAGTTCCCCCATGAGGCTCATCTCAAATTCTGCCTGCATACACTTAGCAAATTTTCTTCCAAGAGAAGGATTAGTAGAACCAAAGATTATATCATCAACATAAATTTGACAGACTAAAATGTCACTCTTAACTGTTTTACAGAATAGAGTGGTGTCCACTTTCCCTCTGGTGAACTCATTTTCAAGCAGAAAGTTACTTAGCCTTTCATACCAAGCTCTGGGAGCTTGTTTCAGACCATACAGTGACTTTTTCAGTTTGAAAACATGTTCTGGATGTTTTGTATTTTCAAAACCTGGGGGTTGGTGAACATACACTTCTTCTTCTATATAACCATTTAAGAATGCACTTTTGACATCCATCTGATACAGAGTGATGCCTCTATTAACAGCAAATGAAATTAAAAGTCTGATAGATTCTAACCTGGCGACTGGGGCAAAGGTTTCTGTATAGTCTATCCCCTCTTGCTGACTATAACCTTGTGCAACCAGTCGTGCCTTGTTTCTGACGACTTCACCTTGTTCATTGAGCTTGTTTCTGAACACCCATCTTGTTCCAATGACGTTGAATCCTTTTGGTCTTGGAACGAGATCCCATACGTCGTTTCTGGTGAATTGATTCAGCTCTTCTTGCATTGCCAGAATCCAGTCATTGTCCAGAAGTGCTTCATCAATAGAAGAGGGTTCAATCAGAGACACAAGTCCCATCAGAGTTTCTTCAGAGTTTCTGAAGCTTGCTCTTGTTCTGATTGGATCTTCCTTTCTTCCTAAGATGGTTTCTTATGGGTGATCCAAACTGCTTCTGGGTAATCTCTTCTGAGGTTGATCAGCAGTTGTAGGATTTCTAGCATTGCTTCTTTCAGACGTTGAAGGAATGTCTGTGTTGAGAGCTTCTGATGACTTGCCTTCAGAACCTGCAAATTCAATTTCTATACCTGCAAGATTTTCATTCTGCTTTGACTTTTCAGAGTCAAGCTTGTCATCAAAACGAACACTGATTGATTCTTCCACAATCTGTGTTTCTGTATTGTATACTCTGTACCCTCTTGAGCGTTCAGAGTATCCTAACATAATACACTTCTGTGCCTTAGAATCAAACTTGTTCAAATAATTCTTAGTGTTTAACATATAGCAAGTACATCCAAATGGATGAAAATACGAAATGTTGGGCTTTCTGTTCTTCCACAATTCATATGGAGTCTTTTCCAGAATAGGTCTTATTGAGATTCTATTCTGAATGTAGCACGCTGTGTTTATTGCCTCTGCCCAGAAAGTCTTAGCAACGTTTGTCTCGTTGATCATGGTTCTGGCCATTTCTTGCAATGTTCTGTTCTTTCGTTCTACAACTCCATTTTGTTGGGGAGTTCTAGGACAAGAGAAATCATGCAGAATGCCTTTGTCATTAAAGAATGACTCAAAATCTTTATTTTCAAATTCTCCACCATGATCACTTCTGACTTTAACGATTCTAAGATCTTTTTCATTCTGAACTTGGTTACAGAAGGTAACAAACACAGAGTGTGACTCGTCCTTGTGTCTTAAGAACTTTACCCATGTCCATCTGCTATAGTCATCTACGATTACTAACCCATACTTCTTGCCACTGACAGAAGCAGTCTTAACTGGTCCAAATAAGTCAATGTGCAGAAGTTCTAATGGCTTAGAGGTAGAAACAACATTTTTGGATTTAAAAGATGGTTTTGCAAATTTGCCTTTCTGACATGCTTCACACAGAGCATCTGAATTGAACTTCAAATTTGGAAGTCCTCTGACCAGATTGAGTTTGTTAATCTGAGATATTCTTCTCATACTAACATGCCCCAATCTTCTGTGCCAGATCCACTGCTCGTTGTTAACAGACAGAAGACATTTTACGTTCTGACTCTTTAGTTCAGAAAGTTTGATTTTGTAAATGTTGTTTTTCCTCTTACCATTAAATAGGATAGTCCCATCTTTCTGACTAACAGCTTTACATGATTTTTGATTAAAGATTATATCATAACCGTTATCACTTAATTGACTTATGGATAACAGGTTATGCATCAATCCATCAACAAGCAGAACATTATTAATAGAGGGAAGATTTCCGTTACCTACAGTTCCAGAGCCAATAATCTTTCCCCTCTGATTGCCTCCAAAGCCAACGTGGCCTCCAGGCTTAAGTTCCAGGCTTTGGAACATATGCCTTCTTCCCGTCATGTGACGTGAGCAGCCAGAGTCCAGGTACCATGACTGGTGTTTCTGACTTGCTGCTAAAGATATCTGCAACATGTATTATTTTATCCTTAGGTACCCAGATCTTCTTGGGTCCTGATTTGTTAGTCTTACCAAAACTCTGGTTGAATTTTGGTTTCACAAAGTGATTACTACTAGTATATTTGATGTCATGTGTGTGACCATACACAAAGTGTGAATTTAGAGGAGTGTGTTTAATAACTAAATCCATGACATTTTTAGGTGTAGGAACCTTACCTAGGTATCCTATTCCTTTCCTGCCGTTTCTGCTAACTCCATAGATCATTGAAGCCATTCTGCTTCTATCTATGCTTTTAGCAAGGAACTTCTGGAAACTATGATCATACTCCTTGATGATCTCATCAGCGTTGCTGGGAGTTTCAGCAATTGGTTCCTTCTGAGAGTTTTGTAAAGAGTTTTCTAATTTTAAAATTTTATCTCTCAGCTCAGAGTTTTCCAATTTGAGACTCTCAGACTTATTAGAGTCAGATTCAAGAGTCCTTTTCAGGTCTCTGAATTTAGCTCTAATCTGCTGATAACGTTCCAGAATTTCATTTAGGCTTTCAGCAAGTTCAGCCTTTGTAAAATTAACAGCGAAGTTAGGGAATACCTCTTCTGTGTCTGATTCTGAGTCTGAGTCAGAAGCTTCACTGTCATCTGGAATGTTAGCCATAAGCGCTATGTTCGCCCTTTCATCATCTGATTCTGAGTCAGCTTCAGACGAGTCAGAGTCATCCCATGTGGCCATGAGACTTTTCTTCTTCTCTCTTCCAAACTTCCTTTTGGGCTTTTCCCTCTGAAGCTTTGGACAGTCACTCTTGTAGTGTCCTTGCTCATTGCACTCGTAGCAGATGATGTCTTTTGTATTTGGCTTCTTGCTACCTGAGGAGCCTTCAGATCTTCTGTATCCAGAGGAAGAATCTGTCCTTCTGTATCTGGAAGAAGACTCGTTCTGATCAGATCTTCTGGGATTCCTGAACTTCTTTTGTCTTTGCTTCCACAGTTGATTTACTCTTCTGGAGAGAAGAGAAAGCTCGTCTTCTTCTGATGAGGATCCATCAGATGTTTCTTCAACTGCCTGTAAAACTTTAGATTCAGATTTTCTGTTAGATTTTAAAGCTATAGGCTTACCTTGCTTCTGAGGCTCGTCAGCTTCCAGCTCTATCTCATGACTTCTGAGGGAGCTTATAAGTTCCTCCAGAGTGATTTTGTTGAGATCTTTCGCCAGCTTCAGAGCAGTAACCATAGGCCTCCACTGCTTGGGTAAACTTCTGATTATCTTCTTGACATGGTCAGCAGTAGAGTATCCCTTGTCCAGAACTTTGAGACCAGCTACCAGAATCTGGAATCTAGAGAACATAGTTTCAATGGATTCAGATTCTTCCATTTTAAACGCCTCATACTTCTGAATGAGCGCCAGAGCCTTTGTTTCCTTGACTTGAATGTTGCCCTCATGCGTCATTCTGAGAGAATCAAAGATGTTCTTAGCTGTGTCTCTGTTGGAGATCTTCTCATACTCAGTATAGGAGATAGCACTGAGAAGGATGGTTCTGGCCTTATGGTGATTCTTGAAATCACGCTTTTGTTGATCAGTCATTGATTTTCTATCAATCTTCTGACCAGTTGCATTAACAGGGTGCGTGTATCCATCTGTCACCATATCCCACAGATCAGCATCATGTGCTAGAAAGAAGCTTTCAATTCTGTCTTTCCAGTAGTCAAAGTTTTCTCCATCAAAGACTGGAGGTTTGCCGCTGAATCTGTCTCTATCCTCATTGTTGTCATTGCTGAAATGAGAGTTGTTTCCTGCCATAGTGTTTTTCTGACGCTGGATCTTTTACTGACACGGTTAAGTGTTTTAGCTCAGAACCAGGCGCTCTGACACCAATTGAAGGGGTGAAAAACACAAGAAGGGGGGGTTGAATTGTAAAACTGGAAACTTAAAGCAAATGACAAGGTATTTTTATCCTGGTTCGTTTGATCTCAAACTACTCCAGTCCACCCGTTCAAGGTGATTTCGCCTCTCTCCAACGAGGTCTTAATTCACTATATTCAACTGAATACAAATCTGCTTTAGCAACTGCTAAAACCTTCTTGATTCAAACCACAATCCGGTTTGTCAAGGCAACACTTTCTTACAAAGGAATAAACAAGTATGTATGAATGTTTCTACAAAACTATATCACAACTGTGATGTTTACACAAATGAAGCTTAGAATACTAAGTTGCTAAACGCTAATAAGGTATCAGAGTTTGTTGGTTTAGCAAGACTTGTAGAGTGAAGATTATTGATCAGCTTTGTGCGTGTAGAGAGTTTTGGAAGCATTAGCCGTGATAATCTTCAAAGCTTGGTTTATATAGCACTTTGAGAAGATGAACGTTGAAGCAAATATTCTTGATTCAATGCTATTAACAAGCTTTCCTTTTTGAGCAGATCTTGTCTAGAATGATGCCGTTGGTATTGATTAGCTTTCAATGCACAGTACCGTTGCTTCTTCAATGCACGTTCTGGCTTGGCTCATTCTGATTGCTGATGAACTAATGATTCTGTATCAGAGTATTTTACGCGCAGTCCTGTTCATCAAGCTTCAGCATGTGCAAGCGTTGATCATCTGATCTTTGACGTTCTGATTCAGCAACTTCTGATGCTGGTGTGCAAACTCATATTCTGATGCTGAAAACGTGATCTTGCTTATTTTAATCAGTAAATCTGCAAGTCAGAGCATAGTAATTTTAGGCAGCATATAATTCAATCATGAAATATTTAACTACTATATCTTTTCACTTTGTTATCATCAAAACTTAATTATAGGGTACTAGATTCAAACATTGTTCTAACACATAGTCCCTCGATGACGCTTTCTCAAGTTGCCTAAAATGATCAAGTCCCTTAAAGGAAAAATTGCCAAAGACACTTGACACTATTGAACTCATGGTCTAAACGATGACCCGCGCCCGTCCCGTTAATATCCTAACACAAGATTGCCCACCAAATGCAATGGTGGAACAATATTGTTAAAAGGGTTAAAACATAGGAAAGATCTTTGAGAAATTTAGGGTAGATAGCTCTTGGTTACTTAACCAATCTTGCAAAACAATCCTTACCATTTTTCAAAACACACATCACAACACATTTTCAAAACAACTTTCAAAAACATTGAAAACCTTTCAAAAGATAAGTACACCTTTGTATACATTCAAACATGGATCATTACAAAGGATACCACAACAATGGCCTCTTTTCAAAACATTTTCAAACACACACACAAAGCACAATTTCAAACAATTGAAAGCACCATTTCAAACAATTGAAAATGCAAGGCAAGTGATCTAAGAAAGTAACTAAGAGCCCATGGATAACCATGGATAGAAAGGGTGCTAATACCTTCCCTTTCTATAATCTACTCCCCAAACCCAAGAAAACATCTCAAAGGTTTTTGTTGTACTTTTTAACCTTTCTTTAGGATAAAATAAAAATTTGGTGGCGACTCTTGCTCAACCGAAACATTTGCGAATACAAACGAAAAACCCAAGTCAGTTCTCCCACCGTATCACACTAATCATGTTTATATGATGACCTATGCCCGTCCCTTTTACATCCAAAGATACGGTTACTTACCAATCCATGGTAAAATAACAATATCAAAAGAAAGAGGAAATAAACAAGAAATACTTGTGAGTAGGTAGAATGTTCCGAGTTGCTTGCTCATTTTCAAAAACATCCTTGCTATCTTCAAAAACAAAAACCAACACTTTCAAAACATCTTTAAAACATGAAACATTTTCAAAAGATCAACACTTTGTATACATTCTTACGAACGAGAATTATTACAAAGTTTTCCTAAACGATGGCGCCTTTTCAAAATACTTTCTAAAACCACACAAAGCACATTTTCAAACAAAAGCAAGTGATCTAGCAAGAAACTAAGAGCCCGTAGATAACTATGGATGAACAAGGTGCTAATACCTTCCCTTTTCATAATCTACCCCCCGAACTCAAGAAAATATCTCAAAGGTCTTTCCTGTTCTTTTCAGCCTTTCCTTTTGGATAAAAGAAAAGCCGGTGGAGACTCTTGCTAACTGCAACATTTGCGATCAAACACAAAACAACAAGACGGTTCTCCCACCGTGTTACAACCGGTAAGATGGAATCGTATGGAATTATAAGACTTTAGACTCGAGATCGCACCCATTTGAGGTAAGGTTCCAAAGGGATGGAATTCTTATGCCCAAAATTCCTACTATCAGTCTTCTTAACAATGCCCCAAGTGCGGATGAATCTCTAAAGATAATTTTGCAAATCATCTGAGTAGTTGAACATAATACCCTGGATGAGCATATTCGATGGACCATCTCTCCGTGTATAGCCAAACTGACGTAGTTCTAAATAAGGATTGTAGGTGATACCTCCCCTAATACCAAGGAGTGGCACATTAGGAAATTCTCCGAAACGATCAATAAAAGAAATGTCTTCTTGAGAGCGAGGACACCAACGGATGTTGGAGTGGGAGAGAGACATTAATCTTTGACTCCACCTTAATCCTAAATCATTATGCATTATTGACCGAGGAAGATGCGAAATAAACCACCTATATAGCAGAGGAGTGCAACACATGAGAGTTCCTCGCTTCTTCAGAGTACGAGTATAGAGAGAATGTAGGATATCCCCGAGCAATGTAGGAACTAGATTATGAGCAAGAAAGATGTTGATGGCATTCACATTTATAAGTTGATCTGAATTAGGAAATAGGACCAACCCATAGATCAAGAGGGCTAATACATCTTCGAAGGCATGATAACTCATAGCATCCAGGAAAATCTGAGCTTTCTTCGTCAGGAAATTTGCAAGGAGACCCTTAACTTCACTTGTTTTTTCCCAATTGGACTCAATGTTAGATGGATTCAAGTTCAAAGCTACGGAAACATCTTCAGAAGTTGGGTCTTGTTCTAAACCAGTGAAAGGTCCTCGCTCCAATATAGGTAAACCAATTAACTTAGAGAATTCCTCCAGTGTAGGCACCAGTTGATAATCGGGGAATGTGAAGCAATGGTGCTTAGGGTTGAAGAATTGGAATAAGACACTCATCAAACCTTCGTCAAATCCGGTGGTAACCAAACTGAGTAAGTGACCATGTCTTTTGTGGAATGATGAGTCCTCAGGGACTTTCAAGACTAATTCCTTGAGCTTAGGAGGAACTTCTATGAAGTGAATCCGTATGGTTTTTCTGCGACCTGAATTCATATCCTACAAAACAGCAAAGAGGTAAATCCAATAGGTCCTTGAAATGATTAGTATATATGAATGTCATGATGTTTATGATGTCATGATTATGCTAAAAATCACAGATAAACACAAGCAAATCACACAATAGACCTTAGGTTCAAAGGCTTTCATGAGGTTTTAAGGTAAGCACCCTCTTGAATGTTCAGTTGGCTCAACTTGTCCTATTAATAGTAACTGGGTTCTAAGGAGTCTCAATATCATTGACCTTCCCTTTAGAAATTGTTTCAGCTCCGCACCGAAGTATTGCAACCAAAAAATCCTGAAAGTCTAGCCTCAATGAGTGTAGTATCGAGTATCAACCAATCTTCAGTCGGAACCAAAGTCGGTTATCTCACTACTTCCTAATGGCTAGGATGAGTCAATTAAAGGTTCTAAAGGTCATTTAGCGCTTAGTGACACTATGAGGAAGCCTAATGTTATCCTTAACTTACTCAAGGAACATTAGTACAATCCAAAGTATCGCGCTAACGTAGCCACCACTTCGTCCGTATCGGTCTAAACTGTACAACCTCCATGGTTTATTGCTACTTACCTAATAAGGTGCCCCAGATCCGGTTCTAGGATCTTTTAGTAACAACCCAAACAAGCCTTCAAAGATAAAGTAAGCAAACACACAATAAAGCATTTAAAATGATGAACTAAAACTCTAAGGTAACCCCACTTTCTTATGTCCCTAGCAGAGTCGCCAGTTCTGTGATATGGTGGCAGAACCGACTGTTATATACTGGTTTGTGCTTTGTATTTTCAAATGTGCGGTAAGAAAGAGTCGCCATTGTCTTTTCTTTTATCCAACAAAGGAAAGGGTGAAAACAACCGAAAAAGACCTTTTCGAGAATTTTCTGAGTAAGGGGGGTAGATTATGGAAGGGGAAGGTGTTAGCACCCTTTCCATCTGTGGTTTTCCAAGGGCTCTTATAGGTTTTCTCATTTTTAAAATACCTTTGTGCTTGGTGTTTGAAAATGTTTTGAAAAAACACCTTAGTACGGCGAACGTTGTAATGTTTCTCGGGATAGTGGAGAAAGTATACAAAGTGTTTTTGAAATGTCTTTGGAAAAAGTAGTTTTTGTGTAAGTGTAAGATGTTTGAGCAAACTTCTAATAGCTATCTACTTTATTACTCGAAAAGCGTCGTTCTTTTCCTCTTTTCCTTTAGACAATGCTATCCTACTATTAGTTGAGTAGGTAACCTTATCGTCGGATGTTGAGGGACAATCGAAGGGACGTTTTACAGTCATAAAGGCAACATATGGAGACGCTTTAGAAATTTCGTTTAAGGGACGAGATCTTTTATTGAAAGGCAACACCGTAGGGTCATCGAGGGACTATGATCTTTTTTATTTTTGCAGGTCTTTGCTAAAGCGTCCTCATTCTCGAGGGACATGACTATTTTGTTTTCCCAAAGGCAACCGAAGTGAAGATACCTTAGAGGTGTATATGTGCATATGTGTTCAATTCAGTTATTTTTGTCTTTTTATTAGGTTAGCTAATGTTTTAATTTATAGTCTTCCCATACACGCCTATTAACTAACAATTAATGTTTGTGGAAATTAAAAGTGCGAAAATTTAAATCCTAGACTATTACAATGCTTTGGGACAATTACATAAAAAAGTGCAAGGAAATAAAATGCGGAATTTTAAATCTAAACTATTACATCCCATAATCAGTTACATTATTATAAAAAATGCGAGAATAGAATAAGTGCGCGTAAAATTGAAAAGACGTCTAAAAGTCTAAGAACTATAAAAATAAAAAAATTCTTTCTGTTTGTTTTTGCTTACTTTTAAAAAAAATAATAAGCTAAATTAAGTCTAATTAATTAATTAAAAGAAAATAATTTATAATATTTATTAAGAAAATAATTTAAATTAAAATGAACCTAAGTCTAATTGATTTTAAGTTGATAAAATGAAATTAAAGTAATTAAATAATTAATTAATATATTTTTAGAAAGAACTTAAATCTATTAATTAATTATTTTTTTATTTTTTTATTTTTTTTTATTATTTGTTTTTAAATAAAAAACTAAAAGAGAAATAGTAAAACATAAGACAATGGGTCTGGTATCAAAACTAAAATGGGGGGTGTGCTGTAAAAAAAATGCTAGGCCCAATCCAGAGGGAGCCTAGAAGTTGTACTGGGATTCAGTGAGGGGCAACCTTGATGGCTCATGGTGCGCTTGCATGTTGAAACCTTTTGATCTAGATTAACCCAGATCTAGTGGTTGTGATCTAGAGGCGCATACTGGACTGGCGCAACTAATGCATACTAGATCTATAATGAACAAATGTTAGGAAAAAAACGCTAGACCTGGGACTCGAACCCAGGTCCTCACCCCTTTTCACACGCTGCCTTGCCATATGAACTACCTGTCCATTCATGCATTATAACCAAGGCAATTTATTATATGTGAAATCATTTATTATTCTTAATTTAACAAATGCGCGCCCAGTCAGATTTAAATGGACCAATTATGTAACACAAAATTTCCATGCCAACTTTGACTGAAGTCAAAGTTTTTCAGGGATGCCGGAGCTTCTCTTCGGTCATCCTCTCCGGCCAAGCGAAAATGGGCACCTGCAAAAAAAAAAGATTCGTGGAAAAAATTTAGGCTACCCCCCCCCCCCCCCCCTCCCCCCACTAAATTGGGGTCTACGATTTCAGTGGTGGTGACCGTTTGGCCTGAAACGGCCTGCATTAATGGGAACGAAGCTCGCCTGGAGTTTTTCCCTAAAAATGGAAAAACTCCATCCTCACTCCAAACCTTGCATGTAATGATTCTAAACAAACACAAACGTCAATGTGAACATGTGTATGCGCAGAGAAATCATTTACATTGCATAAATAAAAGTTTTGAGTTCAAAGAGATATACCAGACCGGTGAGACTCAAGGGAGAAATTTTGGGCACATTTTGATTTGATCGAGGGTTGGAATAAACTCATGGGAACCTTATGGTGATGACAAAACGCCTAGAACGGACAGAGTATGGCTAGGATTGGCTGTTTGAATTTCACAACTTTGTATTATTTTTTGCAATTTTCACGTGAGTTCTAGGGGTTGTCTCTGTGTACATGATACTTGCAAGGATGTAGTATATATAGAGGAGAGGAGGGGGACAAGATGAAATGGAAAAAAATCATGGCTATAACTCATGTTTTCAAACCAAAATCCAACAAATTCAAAGCCTTCCAAAATTTCTAAAACTTGCCTTTTCCTTGCTTGAATGAATCTGGACATTTGTGCACGAAATTATGGGCCTGAAATTGAATCAAAACAAAATCCCAATGGGCATGATCCAATCATTTACTATTTTATATGATTTATCTTGTATTTATGTGAATAAAAAAATGAATAAAATAGCTAAAAATGCAAGGCAAAGTAAGAATAAAATCGGAGGTCATCTATAAGCTTAGGAAGATGTTTGAGGCCTAAGAAAATAAGCCATTGCCTCAAAAGTTCAAATTTGCTCAATGCATCATTCTTGAAATTTCCAAAATCTTCTCAATTTGGGCAAGCCATAAATTTCTCAATTTTCATCTCATGATGATGATCTTGGACTTTTTGGAAAGCCCATGGTGTCTACTTCAATCCCTTTTTTGACCAATTTTTCATTTGAAAATTTTATCTTAATGTGAATGGTCTTGACAAAAAGTTCCTTTTGTTGACTTTCTGAAAATGACCTATAATGTATGAACTTGTATCTTTCAAATGGTGCATGTCTTGATCTTGAGGACAAAAGAGTAGTTTTAGGGAATTGCATTCTCTTCAAAATGAGATTTGGTTGGGGAAAAATGGATGACATATGTGAGAGTTATGCCTGGTCAAAGTTTGGTTGACTTTTCCTATAGAAACCCTAATTAGTAATTCTTGACTTTTGATGAATTATGAGCATTTCTTGAGGGATCATGATCAACCCTTGATCAAATGATGGATATCATTTCAAAATGTTTATGTTGACCAAAAATCTTGAAGTTTGACTATACATGGGCCACAAATGACTTTTGACCTAGCACAGTTGATTTTCCAATACTTGAGCAATTAACTGAGCAAACTTATTGTGCAAGGCATGGAATTTGGCATGGTTAATTTTGAAGGCATATTAGAACCATGGGAAGCATTTGATACCATTGGAGATCAACCATCTTGATGAAAATTGAAACCCTAGTTGGGAGTTCATTGCCTTAGGGGGAGAATTTGTCTGGTCAATTCTTGGTCATCCTTGAGCAATTGAGGACCTCTAGGAGTATGTCTTGTGTGAAAATGGGAGGGAAAATTTTGGGGTACAACACAAGGCCTTGTTATGGTTCCTTCCAAGTGGTGTCATATCAGAATCCGAGAACCCCAAACCGTTGTTGGCCGTCAAGCTTGCCACACAATTTTCAAACTGGTCAATTATTGTCTCATGAGGGACATGAGCCTTCTTTAAGAATTTGATTAATGCCCGAGCATGAGAATCGGAACAAAGTATCAAAGATAACATTGAGATCTTGGAAGGGGTTTGCCCCAGCTGCTCCACTATCTTGAAATCACTCCTCTTTATAATTTTCAAGATCTCATCCATTTCTTGAGCGGAAGGTTCCTTAGCAGGAATGTCTTTTGCAGACGTCTCTATATCAGCAGGCTCAACTACTTTCTATTTTCCCCTTGTGTCAGCACTAGGCTTAGAAATGGTGATGCGGACATGGGCCGTTGTAGCAGTTGGGGGTGAAATATTGGGCGAAAAGATTCTCCCAGTTCTGGTAACCTTACTAGATCCAGTAATATTACCAATGTCATCAACCTTGCTTTCTTCAATCCAAGCATCTTGCTTTATTCCATGGTAAAACACCTCAGCACCGTAGTTCCACGGCATTGATTTATTGGAAGAGTACGGAATTGGCCCAGGGGTAGTAATTATCAGAGGAGAAACAGTCGGTTCATTCGAAATCCTGATAGGAACCTTTGAGAAGATCCTAAAAGGCTTATTTGAAAATGTTAGGATGGAGAGGTCTTCAATCTTATTGGTCAAATTTTGACGGACAAAGTTTTCTCAAATAGGATCTCATGATTATCTATCAGGCGTTGAACGCATTCCTTCGGCCGTTTGCATCCATTAATTTTCATGGCGCAACAGTCACAGTCCTTCAAACAGCCAGGGAAAACCCTAGCTTTTAGCAGATTCTTTTTGACAATGGTTAACAGAGTAGTTAGATCTTCGACAGAGGAAACAAAAATGGTGTCTTCAATTGCATTGACACCTTTGCCATGGTTTGGCATTGGTGCCGTTATCACATTGGGAATTGTAGGCGGATCAAATTCAATTGTATTGTTGTCTATTAAATCTTGAATTTTATTCTTCAGTGCCCAGCATTGGTCAGTCTCATGCCCGAGACTATTCGAGTGATATGCACACTTGGTATTCAGATTGTATTTGGGTGAGGAGGTATCCGGATTGGTCGGAGGATCACACAGTGTCACCAAATTAGCCTTTAACAGGTGTTGTAAGGCTTGGGATAACAACATGCCTATCCTTGTGAATTGTCTTTGTGGAGTCTCAAATTGCTGATGATTGGAAGATTGTCTTTGAATAGGAGTTAGGTTGGAAATCCGAACAACATTAATGGACGGGTGGTTATCCTTCTTGGTACGGGCCCTTTACCCATACACATCATTAGTTTCTTTCTTCCCAGTGAAGGGTTTCTTTACGGGGTTAGAGGTGGAAGCAAACGCCACATGGATTTTCCCGCTTTTGATACCACTTTCGACCCTTTCACCGGTCAGGATCAGCTCGGTGAAACCGGACAAAGAACACCCAACCAATAATTTGAAAAATGGACCAGATAACATACCCATAAACATATCAATGTGTTCCCTGTTTGTTAACAGTGGTTAAACCCTACTGGCGAGATCCCTCCACTTTTGGGCGTACTCTTTGAACCCTTCATTTTTACCCATCTTCATGTCTTGCAGTTGAACTCTTGTCGGTGCCAGGTCGACATTGTACTGGTATTGCTGATAGAAAGCAGTGGCCAAGTCTTCCCATGCATGGATACAGGAAACCTCCAATTGGTAAAACCACTCTAGTTGAGTCCCAACCAAGCTTTCTTGAAAGAAGTGGACCCAAAGTTTCTTGTCGGCGGTGTGCAGTTGTATTTTTCGCACATATGACTTCAGATGAAGCTTTGGGCAGGAAACCCCGTCATATTTACCAAAGACGAGTATCTTGAATTTTTGGGGAATGACAATCCCATATATTAAACCCAAATCATTAAAATCCAAACCAGAAATGGCTTGAATCTCAACAGCCTTCAATCTATCCTCTAGCTGCTTGTACTTATCATCGCCAAGAGGATACTTCTTGTCAAAATAGTCTTCATCATCGGACACTCGATCATTAATACACCCATCCTGGGTACTCTTCACTTCTCTAATTTGATTTTCATCTTCCTCCGACGAATCTTCAACTATTGGCATTTGGCGGATCGGCTCTCTGAATCTTTTACCCATGTTGACTAGGGCTTTCCTCTTTGGTTTCTTTTTGGATGCCAACAATGTCATCAACTCTTGTTGCCCCTTGGCCAGGTTCAGCAGAGTCTCTTGAAACTGATAGTTTTGTGTTTGTATATCTTTCACTGTTTTCTAGATATCCATCTTGCTGAAATAAACAGCAGAAAGATAAGGAAACTTGTCGTGGAAAACCTGTTATGTTATGCTGCATGAAAAATGTGCATCCAAATGATTTCAAGGATTTATGAAATTTAAATTTGTCTTGACAAAGAAGGAACAAACGTCAAATTGCACTAATCAGTTCAAAATGGTTACAACGTGCCTCCTGGGCTTACAAAATAAATTCCTAAGACAAAAAGTTTGAACACATCCTCTTTGGTTCTAGGTAGGCGTTCAAGCTCTATTCTTCATGAAGTTTCTTTATAAGCTCCAAAACCCTTTTCTCGCTAGCGTAGAATTGAGCTTCAAAGGTGTTTCTCTCTTCCCTTAGTTGAATCCAACCCTTTTGCAAGTCTTCGAGATAAGTAGGCATGTTGGGATAAAGAACTGTATACGGGACTTCTCCTTCAACAACAGGCTCCACGATTACAGGAAGGATGGATGGGTAAGGCATCATGAGCTTCTGAGCACGATCTCGAACCCACCTAAGGTAAGGTTCAAGGGAAATAGAATTATTGCATCCCAGCGTCTTACTGTCAACTTTGTTTACCATCCTCCAAGCTCGCACAAACCTCTAACGATAGCCTTGATCGTCGCTCTTGTAGTCGAATACCACTCCTTGGATGAGCATATCATGAGGACCATCTCTTCATGTATACCTAAACTATCGTAAGGCTAAGCAAGGGTTACAAGTGATACCTCCCCTAATTCCAAGCAAAAGGACATTAGGGAATTCCCCACAACGGTCGATGATAGTAATGTTATCTAAGGATCGAGAACACTAGTGAATATATGAATGTCTGAGTGACATCAACCTATTAGGCCACCTCAAACCTTGATCGTTCTTCAATACGGATCGGGGGAGATGCGAGACAAACCACCTATCCAAAAGAGGAGTGTAACACATGAGGGTCCCTATTTTCCTCATGGTGCAATAGTGGATAGAATGTAGGATATCCCCCAACAAAGTATGCACTGGATTGCAAGACATGAAGATTTTGACAGCATTTACATCTATAAGTTGGTCGGGATTTGGAAATAGCACCATGCCATAGATGAGAAGGGCCAAGATTTCTTCAAAGGCTTGTAAATCCAAAGTGTACCAAAAATCTTGAGCTTTCTCCAACAGGAACTTGTCTAGGAACCCTCTGACACCACTTCTCGTTTCCCAATTAGCCGTTACAACGGATTGTTGCAGGTGTAGCGCTCGAGAAATCTCTTCAGGGCTTGGGTCTCTTTCAGTACCATTGAAGGGTAGTTGATTGAGAATAGGAATCCTCAAGAGTTTAGAGAATTCTTCCATAGTAGGTACAAGCTGGTAATCAGGAAAGGTGAAGAAATTGTGCAAAGGGTCGAAGAACTGAAACAGCACCTTCATCATGTCTTCATTAATGCTTGAGGTAACCAAGTTGAGGAGGCGACCATGTCTTTCGGTGAATGGATTATTCTCAGGAACCCTTGATGCTAACTCTTTGAGTTGAGAAGGAACTCTTACGAGATTGACTTGGATAGTATTCCTGCAGGTGGAAGCCATGTCCTACAAAAGAGAACAAAGATAAACCCCAATAATCCTTGAAATGGTTAGTGCAAAATTGCAATGGTATGATGTTATGTACAAGTACGGATATACACATAAAGTAAACAAGTCCTTAGGTTTATGCTTGCATGGAGTTTATAGGTAAGTACCCTCTTAAAGTTTAGTTGTTTCAACCTGTCCTAGAAAGTAATCGGGTTCTAGGGGATCTCAATATCATTGATCTTTCTTCATCGGGAATTGTTTCAATGCAAGCCTCTTTAATGGAGACCGAAATATCCCTAAAGTCCAATCTCAATGAGCGTAGTATCGAGTATCAACCAACTTTGGACTGCACCAAAGTCGGCTACCTCACTACTTCCTAAAGGCCAAGTTGTTCAAGTAAAGGTTCTAAAGTCAGTTAGTGCTTCATGACATTGTACAACGGCCTCGTATTCTCCTTGACTACTCAAGGGCTATAGATACCAACAAATGTGTCACACTAACATAGCTATTGCTTAGACCATGTCAGTATACCCCGCAGAATTTCCACAACATATTGCTACTTACCTAAAAAGGTGTCTCAGATCCGGGTAGAGGATCAAAGCAAGCCCAAAAAAGGAACCAAAATGTAAAGCAACAAGTCGAACAAAGAAAAGCAAGTAAAGGTGATCTAGACCTAAGGTAACTGTGATACGGTGGGAGAATTGACTTGGGTGTTTTGTGTTTGATCTCAAATGTTGCAGTTAGCAAGAGTCGCCACTGACTTTTCTTTTATCCAAAAGGAAAGGTGAAAAAGCACAGGAAAGACCTTTGAAATGTTTTCTTGAGTTCGGGGGGTAGATTATAAAAAGGGAAGGTATTAGCACCCTTTTTATCCATGGTTTTCCATGGGATCTTAGTTACTTGCTAGATCACTTGCTTTTGTTTGAAATTATGCTTTGTGTGGTTTTTGAAAGTATTTTGAAAAGAGGCCATTGTTTAGGCAAACTTTGTAATGATTCTCGTTCGTAAGAATGTATACAAAGTGTTTGATCTTTTGAAAATGTTTCAAGTTTGTAAGATGTTTTGAAAGTGTTGGTATTTGTTTTGAAAATAGAAAGGATGTTTTTGTTTTGAATTGGAGCAAGTAACTAGGAACATTATACCTACTCAAAAGTCTTTCATGTTCATTTCCTTTTTCCTTTGACATTATTATCTTACCATTGCTTTGGTAAGTAACCCTATCTTTGGATGTAAAAGGGACGGGCATGGGTCATCGTATAGCCATGATTAGCAATGTTGCAAGATATCTTAGCATTCTCTTTAAGGGACTAAGATCATTTTGAAAGGCAACATAGATAGCGTCATCGAGGGACTATGATCTTGTATTTTGCTTGTTTTTGCTAAGATACCTCACATGCATAATATGGCCATTTTTGTAAGGCAACCAAGTGGATTTACCCTAGGGGTGTTTGTGTGCAAGTGTGTTGATTTACATGCTTGATTTGTCTTTGATTAGGGTTTGCTACTTGTTGGTTTTAGTCTTTCCATACAAAATCCTAATTACTAGCATTTGTATATAAAGCATTTAAATTTCGGAAAATAAAAATACTAAGCTATTACAATACTTAGGGGAGGGGGTGTACAAATTAAAAATGAGGAATATTGCAAGAAATTAAATCTAAATAATCATTACAACCATATTGAATTTGAATAAATATACAAAATGAACAAATAAAATACAAGAATCTAAATGTAAAAAGAAATATGATTTTTGTTTGGTTTTTTCATGAAAAGGGTTTTTTTGACCTAATTAAATATAAATAACATAATTAACTAAAAATAAGAAAATTAAGATTAAGTTAGTAAAATAATTAATTTAAGGAAAACAAGTTCTTTAGGGTTTTTTTATGAATTTAATTAAATTAGTAAATAAAAATAATTAAATAAAAGTCATAAATTCTAAATTGATTTTAATTTAAGAAATATAATATAATGATTAAAATTAAATTATCTAAGTATTAAAAAAAGAAATCAATTAAAGAAAATGTTTTTGCTGTTTTATTTTTGTAAAGAAGAATAAACTAAATAAATATAAATATTTTTGGATGTTTTTTTATTAATGAAAATAATAATAATAATAATAATATTATTAATAATAATATTCATAATAATAATAAATAAAAGATAAAAAAGTAAAAATAAAATAAAATAAAAAATAAAGTCAGGGGGATTGATAAGTGAAACAGGAAGTATTGTAAGAAAAAATGGTCAGGCCCAAACTTCTGGCCCAAGCGCTGCAAAAAAACAGAAAAATGTCAAAAAAAATTGGGAAAAAAATGTAAAAGGTCACGCTGGGTCTTGAACCCAGGACCTAAGGGTGACAGGCACGCGCTTTAACCACTAGGGTGGTGATACATCCGTTAACTTAAACAAAACAACAAATATATAATATAAGTCTTGCCCTAAATGTACTTCATCTTCAACCTCCATCCAGAATCCCTGCAACTTATTTATTTCTCAACCATTTGCAAAAATGTAAACATGAAAGTTATGTAAAGTTCCATCACAATTCCAGAAATGTAAATAATTAAAACTATAGATCAAAGATGAATGTGAATTTCTAATGGTACCAAATTCTGACCTAACTTTTCTAGGATGTTCAGATTCAAAATTCTAACTACTCAAGCAATATAAATGAAATCTAAAGACATGGTTAGTTTCAGGGCTATGATATCTATATTTTATCTTCATAAATGGAAAGAAAATGATGCCTATATGAAGAGTTCAGAAGTCGGAAAACTCACCTTGAAAATGGAATTCGTGTGTTGGAGCTTGTATCAAGGTGCTGCAAGGATCATTTTAGCTTCCTTGAGGTCCCAGGAAGCTAATGCAATGATTAGCTTGGTTGGAGAGTGGCTGAAATGGTCTGGAGAAGTCCAATTGTGATGCTATGTTTTTGAACTTAGAAATGGAGGAAGATGGTGTTACAGTCGTGTAACAGTGACAGGGATGGCTTGTGTATGATGCTTGGAAGCTTTTGGAAGCAAAAGGCCAAGAAACACATGAGTAGTTTTTGATTTTGGGATTTCTGGCCAGAATATGCAACAATGGAAGTATGAGATGCAATTCTGATTTCTTGTGAGTTTTTAGGCTTAAGAATGCGCGTGTTTTCTTACAAATGACTTGTGTATCTATAAGCAAAAGGTTGGAGAGGTTTTGCACAAAGGATTTCTGAGTTATAGGGTTATGGCTAGGTTGCTTGATTTTGAAGAAAAGTGAAAGTATGGTTCCAAGATGAAGTACAAGCATGGGCTGAGTGATTGTAAGGCTTGAGACAAACTTCTCTTGAGTTATAGGACGTGTATGATCAAAAGAAAACAATTGCAAGGCTCAAGAACAGGTTTTGTGCATAAAGCCACTTTTTCAAAATGGCATTGTGCACTTTCTTCCTAAAATGGATATAAAGCATGGGCATTGTATTGAATGCTTGAGTTGAGGCCTCTAACATCTGTGCAAGCATTTAATTATGGAGTTCCTAACAAGTTTGAGGCCTGCAAAGCAAAGATTATGCAGCATAGGTTTGAGATTTAAATTTTGTTTCATCACAAAGTTTGCCTTGTAAAACAACTTGAAACCCAAACTTCTGACCTTTGATTCTCCTTGCTCACAAATGATCTCAAGGAGTTATTGGACATTTTGGAAATCTTGTAATGTGCTCTGCAACCCCTCTTTGAACCACTTTTTCAAAATCCAAATGGAACTATATGAAACTTGGGTAAGAACTTAGGTCAAAATCCTGACTAAAAATCAAAATTTCACAAAGTGTTTAGTTTCAAGACCATGACTTCATGGATTAATAAATTGAGATCCAAGCATTTCTAGGAGAAGCTGTGTAAATAAAAGTTGTAGGTATCATGGATATCTACAACTTTCATGTTTAAAGTTTCTTTTGAATCATCTTGCATCATGGTGAAAAATTGGCTCAAAGTTGTGAAAAAATATGAAGTTTTCAACACTTAGAAAAATTTCTAAGTTTGAAAACTTTGACTTTTCAAAATGAAATCTTGACTTTTTGATTTCTTGATGAATAAGTTTCATATTTTGACATGTTTTGATGAATTGTGATCTTTGACACTTGATTTTGACCAAAAAGTCAAAGTTTGACTTTTTAGTGTATAGTTGACTTTTGATCAGTTGACTGAAAATCAATTATCAATCTAATTGATCTTGAGCAATGTTTTGATTCATGCCATTAGGTTAAAATGATGCAATTTAACTCTTCAGATCATTCCTCAAACCAATTAATCAATTGCTAGGCTAAAATCAGAAATTGCCCTTTCTCAGTCAAAACCCTAATTTTGACCATTTTGCCCTTTTGATGATTTGATCAAATTTCTTGAGGAATTATGGTCCAAACATGATCAAATGATACATATGAGTTTATAATGTTGATATGGATAAAAAATTATGAAGTTTGACTGTAAATTGGCCACAATTGACTTTTTCCCCAATATAGTTGATTTTTAGGTCAACTACTCAATTGATTGAGCAAAAATGTGATTCAAGGCTTGAAACTTGACATGAGTAATATTGGGGGTCCATAATGATACATGAAAGTCATATGAGACATTGAAAGTTCAATTATCCTTATGCAATCTCAAACCCTAATTTTAGTTATCAGTGCTTAAGGATGTGTCTTGAGCTGATCAAACCTTGTGCAATCTTGAACCAAAGGAGATCTTGTGGGAAAATATTTGATAAACGAGACAGAAAATTTTGGGGTACAACAATAACCCCACTTTTAAATAGTCCCCAGCAGATTCGCCAGTTCTGTGATAAGGTGGGAGAATTGACTTGGGATGTTTTGCGTTTAATCGCAATTGTTGCGGATAGCAAGAGTCGCCACCTACTTTTCTTTTATTCAAATTAAGGAAAGGGTGAAAATAACATGAAAGACCTTTGAGATTATTTTCTTGAGTTCGGGGGTTAGATTGTGAAAAGGGAAGGTGTTAACACCCTTTTCATCCATAGTTATCATGGGCTTTTAGTTGCTTGCTAGATCATTTGCTTTTTGTTTGAAAGTATGCTTTGTGGTGGGTTTTGAAAGTATTTTTGAAAAGCGCCTTCGTTTAGGCAAACTTTGTAATGCTTCTCGTCTCTATAAGAACGTATACAAAGTGTTGGACTTTTGAAAATATTTCATGTTTTTAAATTGTTTGGTGTGTGTTTGAAAGGATGTTTGTTTTAAAAATGAGCAAGCAACTAAGAACGTTTCTACCTACTCAAAAGTCTTTGTTCTTTTCTTCCTTCCTTAGATGTTTCTATCTTACCATTGATTGGTAAGAAGCTTTATCTCTGGATATAAAGGGACGGGCGCGGGTCATCGTATAGTCATTATAGAAATGTTGTAAGATATCTTTAGCATTTCTCTTGAGGGACTAAGATCATTTGTAAGGCAACATTTGAAGCGTCATCGAGGGACTATGATCTTGTATTTTTGATTGTTTTTGCTAAGATATCTCACATGCATAACATGACCATGTTTCATAAGGCAACAAGTGGAGTTAACCCTAGGGGTGTATGTGTGAATAATGTTTATATTTCATTCTTGGTTTATATTGGATTAGTGTTTGCTAAGATTGATTTTATCTTCCCATACAAATCCTAATTACTAGCATTTATATGAAAGCGATAAATTAAGGAAAGTAAATATCCTATGCTATTACAATCATTTGGGGATGGGGATATAAATTTAAAAATGGGGATTGCAAGGAATTAAAGTCCTAATTACCTATTACAACCATATTGAAATAATGTACAAGAAATGTAAAATAGATTTGTTTTGTTTTTGTTAAGAGAAGAAATAAATTTGCTTAAGAAAAATATTTTTAGTCTTTTTGTTTTAAAGGAAATAAAATAAAGCATGTGAACATAAAGTATTTTTGGTGTTTTTGATTAATGAAAAATAGAAGTGATGATGAAAGTAATAAGAGGAAAAAGAATCAGAGTCAGCGCATTGATGAAAGGATAGAAATAAGGAGCAGAAGTTCTGACTCTGGTGCACTGCAAATCAGAAAGAAAATTTTAGCAGAAATGGGGAAGGCCAGAAGTTCTGGATCCAAGCGCATTAAAGTTCAGGGGTTGTTGGGAAAAAGGGAAATCCTAGAATTTATGATGCAACTGGGATCCTAGAAGTTCTATTGTTACTGGAAGGTTAGAAGTTCTGGTTGGTGAGGGAGTATGGAAATTCTAACGTTATTGGAAGGTCAGAAGTTCTGGTTGAGGATCACTGTTTGGACAATCAACTAAAGGGGGTTTACCTAGAAGTTCTGGTCTAAAAATAAGTTTGACAAATAATGGGGGAAAGTGTCAAGAAATAAACATAAAAAGGGTGTTTCTGGGGCTAGAAATCAGGACCCTTAACACTAATGTGCGCTCTCTACCACTAGGGTGGCTATACGTCCGATATTATAAGCAAAAACATAAACATGTATCACAAAATAGGTTCTGATGATGAACTTCATCTTCTTCTCCACGCCAGCCAGAGCATCTGCAACTTAGTTATTTCTTAACAAAAATGAAAAAAAATGCAAACATAGCAGTTATGGAAAATTTCATCATGGTTTCAGAAATATAAAGTATCAGAATTGTAAATCAGAAGCAAGCATGAATATGGCTAATTCTAATTCTGAAACCAAATTTCCTCAAGAAGTTGTGATCTCAAATTCTATCTACTTAGGCCATATAAATGAAATCTATAAATAGGTACAGAATCAGAGTCATGATGTCTACATTGTATCTTTGGAAATGCTAGCCTAACAATGCCTAAATAATGAGATAAAAGTCAGAAGAAACTTACCTCGCATCTGGAAATTATTCTGTGAATCAGAGCCTGGTTCAGGTTACTGTGATGTTCTTATCAGCTTCCTCAAGTTCTCAGAAAGCTGAAGCAACTCTTAGATTGAAATATGAATGATGGGAAAGTTCTGGAGCTGTCAAGATGCATGATTCTGATTTTTGAGAAGAGAGTGGTGAATACTGTTTTACAGTTTGTAAGTAGAGGTTGGGAAAGCTTCTATGTGTATTTCTAGAACTGTATAGATGATATGTTCCAGAAACACACAATAAAAATTAGAGTTTGAAGGAAGAAATCAGAAAACTAGCAGGTTTCGTGTTTATGTTTGCAGTTTCAAGTTCTTGGGATTTTTCAGCAAGGTTTCAAGGCTTTTTCAATGTTTTTCTCCCGACCCTTTAATAGTTGAAAATGAAGTTTAATTTATAGGCAAAGAATTTAGAAGCTTGGAGAAGTCAAGAGTACGACCATCATGTGTTATGGATAGTTGACTTGTTTTTGAAGCAACTTTAGACAAGCATGGTTCAAGGCACAAATAGAGTGGTTAGCAGCTTTAGCCGCGCTTAATCTAATTTTGTAGGCATGATTTGTGGAGAAGTACATTTAGAAGCAAAAGTAAAGCATGGGCCCAACATAAAATTTGTACAAAAGTTTACTTTCCAAGGACAGCAGTGGTACTTTCAGGCCACGCGTGGGAAAATCCTTTGGATAAAAACTCAAAAGTGGGTGTGAGCATTAAATGATGATGAGATTTAACAAACCAGAAAACCTGCAACATGAGATTATGCATCATAGCCTGAAACTGGATCAGAAGTTCAGCATAAACGTAACTTAAATTAAGAACAAATGTCCCACTTCTGATCTTTAAATCTTCCTGTTCCAGCATGAGCTGAGGGAGTTCTCATACTTTTTAGAAACCTTGTAACATGCTTTATAGACCCTATTTGAATTACTCTTGCAAACTCTTATTCAACCTACATGAAAACCGGCCCAGAAGTTCTAACCAAATTATGTCTTGGAAATGCCCAGAATTTACTGAGTGCTTCAGTTTCATGGACGTGTCTTCAAAGATTTATAACTTGAAATCCCAATATTTCTAGGAGAAGTTTTGTTCTGCAATGTTTTAGATCTCGTTGAGATCTACAACTCTTGTGTCAGGAGTTCTTCCTGAATCATCTTGCATTATAATGGAAATCTGGCAAGAAGTTCTGAACTTATCATCTTTTCTTAACATTTAGAAAAATTTCGAAGTGTTTAGAATTTTGACTTTTCCAAAGTAATTTTGACTTTTTGATTTTCTTGATGAACAAACTTCATATTCTAACACGTCTTGATGAAATATGATTCTTGAAACTTGATTTTGATCCAAAAGTCAAAGTTTGACTTTTCAGTGTGCATTTTGACCATTTTTCCCTTGTGCCAATCCAAACCTAAATTGATGTATCAATGCTGCAAACTTGAGTCATGGAAGATCTTGTGAGAAAATTCTTAAGAAATGAGAGGGAAATTTTTGGGGTACAACACTCTCAAAATCAGAAGGTGCATATAAAACTCCATTTGTTGCAACTTCTGACCTTGAACACCAAACACTCAATCCACTCGTGCGTTTTCACTATAAATCATTTACAAAGTTTCTATAACTCATATAGAACTCATCCAAAGACCTTTTTCATCACTGTAACACCATCTTCATTACCTTCTAAACTCAAAAACAGAGTTGTGAAACTTGACTTGGTTGGAGTGATTCAGCCAGTCTCAGCACCAAGCGAGCATCCAAACAGCTTCCTCAGGGTCCAAGCAAGCTCACCAAATCATCATTTCACCTCTGGGAGCTGTGTAGAGGGCATTCAAATTTCATATCAAGAGGTAAGCTTTCCAAACTTTGAAATCTCTATACAAGCATCATTTGCATTTATTTTCTAAGGCAAAAATGTCGATATCAATGCCCTGAAACTAACCATGTCCTTAGTTATTATTTATAATAATTGTGTGGTGAGAATTTTGAAGTTGAAGTTTCTGAAAAAATTAGGTTTCAGTGTGGTACCAAATAAAATTTGTCCTAACCTTTGATCCATAGCTTTTGAAAGTTGTAAGTTTGGATTCGTGGTGAAAAATCAAGCAACTTTCATGTTTACATTTTTCTATTTGTTGGAGAAATGAGCATTTTACAGAATCAAAAATGTTGGTGTTGTTGTTCTGGCGCGAGGAAGAAGATGAAGTCCACAAATTTGAATTTCTAAAACGATTTTATAATATATTTATTGGTGGGTGTTTCATAGCCGGATGAAACATCCACCCTAGTGGCAAGCGTGTGTGTGTAGGGCGTTACTGTGCCAGGGAAGGGGTTCGATCCCTGCCTCTAACATTTTATTTTTCTAACATTTCTCTATAGATCCAATGTGAGCAAGGCAAGCGCGTGCATGGTACATCCTCACATCAACACCATTAGATCATCATGTAACCAGATCCCACACTTTAGAAAGCCAATCCCAAGATGCAGCCTCAAAGAACCATCACTACTGAATTACAAACAGGTGTTGGGCTCCTCTGTTTGGGCCTTTCATTTTTGCTATTTTCACCCCCAAATTACTTTCACAATGCAGACCCATTCTATTTTATTTATTTATTTTTCTGCTTCAAACAAAAACTGTTGTTGGGCCTGACATTTTTGTTTACTAACACCCCCATTTTTTCTTTTACAACACCTAGGCCCATTTAACTTTCTTTGTTTTGTTTTAATTAATTCTTTTTTTAATTTATTTTATTTAAATCAGAAAAATCATAAAATGATAAAAAAAAATAGATTTAGTTTTTTTATTAATTAATTTAATTTTTTGACAAATAAATTTATTTTAACCACCTTGATTTTATTTAATTAGAATTAGGTTTTATATTTCAAACATCTTTTCTAAATAAAACACCAAAAAATATTTTCTAAATACTTAGAATTATTTAGACTTGAATTAGTTAATTTACTTTTTGATAATAAAGATTAATTAATTTAATAACACTTTGTTTTATTTTAAAATTAAATTGTAAATTGATGAGAATTATGTCTAATTTTCATTTCAAATATTTTCTAAACAAAGAAACAAGTAAACATTTTCTTAAAATACTTAGACTTTTTAGGGTTTTTCTTAAACACTTTCCCCTTTTCACCATATTCGCGCACTTTATTTTCGCACTAGTATTTGCCAATATTGTAATTATTCAAGGTTTGTAATAGATAATTAGAGTTTATTGCTTTCCTCTCCCATTCATAAACTTGTACCCTCATCTCCGAAGCATTGTAATAGCGTAGGACATTTAATTTCCACAATTTATTGCTTTCCTTACTGCTGTTAGTAATTCGGGTTTGTATGACAAGATTAAAATCAATAATTAGAAAACCTAATCTCAAAGACAAAATAACTAAAATCAAAACACTTTGCACATACGCACCTCTAGGGTAACCTCACTTGTTGCCTCAGATTTAAATAGGCATGTCCCTCGAACATAGAATGTTTTAGCAAAGACCCTTAGTTAAAAGATTGTAGTCCATCGATGACCCTTTGATATTTCCTTTGGTAAACAATCTTGGTCCCTTACGAAAATTGCTAAAACATCCTACAAGTTGCCTTCTATGAATGTATGATGACCCACGCTTGTCCCTCACATCCAATGATAGGGCTTCCTACAAACTAATGGCAGGGTAGAACTATCTAAAGGGGGAGGAAAAGAACAAAGACTCTTGAGTAGGTAGAACGCTCGTAATCGCTTGCTCACAAACTAAAACAATTTCCACACATCACACTTTCAAAATAATTACTTTCAAAACAATTTATAAACACTCTTGAGGACTGATGCAAGGGTTATTATAAAGCAAACTGCCTTACATTGGCATTTTCAAAACATCTTTCCAATATGAATACTTCCATCCAATAAATATTTTCAAAACAAACATTTTTTATACATTCTCAATGATACGAGAATCATTATAAAATTGCCGCACTTAGGCGTTTTTAAAATATTTTCAAACAAATAAAAAGAATTTTCAAACAAAGTGAGCTAGCAATTAAGAGCCTGTAGATAACTACGGATGAAAAGGGTGCTAACACCTTCCCTTTTCATAACCTACCCCCCGAACTCAAGAAAATTCTCAAAGGTCTTTCCTGTTCTTTTCACCCTTTCCTTTATTGGATAAAAGAAAAGTCGGTGGAGACTCTTGCTATCCGCATCATTTGCGATAAAATACAAACCCAAAAGTAAGTTCTCCCACCGTATTACAGAACTGGCGACTCTACTGGGGATGAGAAATATAAAAGTGGGGTTACCTTAAGAGATGATCACCTTTATTGCTTTACTTGTTTGTCTTGTATGCTTTATATTTCAGGATTTTCTTGGGTTTATTTCTTGTATAGATCCTATACCCGGATCTAGGGGCATTTTAGGTAAGTAGCAATAGATTGTGGAAATTGTACGACATAGACCGAAATGGTTGAAGCGATGGCTACGTTAGTGCGACACATTGGTTGGTGCCGGTGTCCCTTGAGTAAGTCAAGGAGAATATTGGGCTACCGCGTGGTGTCATAAGCACTAACTGACTTTAGAACCTTAGTTGACACAACTTAGCCATTAGAATGTAGTGAGATAGCTGGCTTTGGTGCAGACTAAAGTTGGTTGATACTCGATGCTACACTCATTGAGATTAGACTTTCGGGATATTTCGGTCGCAATTTAGATGCTTGTTCTAAAATAATGCCCGAGAGAAAAATCAGTGATATTGAGGCTCATAGAACCCGGTTACTTCTTTTGGGACAAATTAAGCCAACTAAAACTTCAAGAGGGTACTTACCTCTAAACTCCATGCAAGCTTAAACCTAAGGCCTTGTGTGTTTTGTTTGTGTTTAATTAATTGTTCGAACATGACATCGTAACAACATGACATCATTACACATATCATTTTCACTAACCATTTCAAGGACCTGGGGATTTATCTTTGTTCTGTTTTGTAGGTTATGGCCTCCCGTCGCAGAAACACTATCCAGATTAATTTTGTGAGGATACCTTCTCAACTTAAAGAGTTAGTCTTAAGGGTTCCCGAAATTTCTTCATTCATCAAAAGGCATGGCCGACTACTCAGCTTGGTTACCTCGGGTTTTGAAGAAGACATTACGGGTGTTCTATTCCAGTTCTTTGACCATGTACATCACTGCTTCACTTTTCCGAATTATCTGTTGGTACCTACAATGGAGGAGTTTTCTCAATTATTGTGAGTGCCCGTTCTCAATCAAATACCTTTCACCGGTATAGAGAAATAGCCATAATCTGAAGAAATTGCATCAGCCTTACATCTGAAGCGGTCTAACATTGCATCAAATTGAGAAACAAAGAGTGGAGTCAAGGGTTTTCTAGCTAAATTTCTGTTAGAGAAGGCTCGATTATTTTTGGATGCTATGAGTTTTAAGCTTTCAAGGAAATCTTGGCTTTATTGATCTATGGGTTAGTGCTATTCCCTAATCTAGACCAACTCATAGATGTGAATGCCATCAAAATATTTCTTTCTCGTAACCTTGTGCCTACGTTTCTCGGAGAAATTTTGCGTTCTCTTCACACTCGTACTATAAGGAAGCGAGGGACTCTTATGTGTTGCATACCTCTGCTATCAAGGTGGTTAATTTCGCACCTTCCTCGATCGGTAATAAAGAATGAACAAGGTTTGAGGTGGTCTTAAAGGATGATGTCACTCTCTCATTCATATATCTATTGGTGTTCCAGATCTCTGGAAGATGTTACTATCATTGACTGTTGTGGGGAATTCCCTAATGTTCCACTCCTTGGCATTAAGGGAGGTATTACTTACAACCCTTCTCTAGCTCTACGGCAATTTGGTTATGCTCAAATAGATGGTCCTCATGATGCACTTATCCAGGGTATTGTGTGCAACTATGAGAACAATTTCCAAGGTTATCGTCAAAGGTTTATACGTGCTTGGGGCATGGTAAAAAAGGTTGATAGTAAAACTTTAGGACAAAATAATTATATCCCTTTGGAGCCCTATCTAAAATGGGTACGATCTCGCGCTTAAAACCTTATTATGCCATATCCAGCTGTTCTGTCGGTGATCTTAGGGCATGTTGTCGAAGAAGACGTTTCTCGCATCATCCTCCATCTAGACATGCCTACAGACCTCGAAGAATTACAGAATTCCTAGATTCAACTCAAGGAAGAACGAGAAACTTTTGAAGTTCAATTCTATGCAAGTGAGAAGAAAGTGTTGGAGCTCACAAAGCAACTTCATGATGAGAAAAGCCTTAATGCATACATCGACACGAAGAGGAAGCAGCCGTGGGATACTTAAGTATTAGGTTTAGAAGTTCATATTGTTGTCTCTTTGAGACCCTTTTTTCTTTTCTTGTAATCCTATAAGGCAATTATAATTTTGAACTTATTAATGAAATCTTTGTTTCTGTTTCCTTTTTGGCTAGAAAATTTTAAATCTCTTAAAGGTCCTTGAAAACATTGCATCCACGTATCATGCATCATTTCATAAACAAGTTTTACAATACAGGTTTCCTCATTTATTTACTGTATATTTCAATATAATATGGCTCTCAAACAAACCGTCAAGGATATTCAAACTCAGAATGCACAATTTCAAGAGATTCTTCTGAATCTGACCAAAGGGCAGCAAGAGATGATGGCGCTCATCACCACGAAAAAGAAGACTAAGAAGCGGGTTGTTATCCTTCACATGGGAAGAAGATTCAAAGGCCCTGCTCAACCAGTTCAAGATGTTTCCTCTGAGGAAGAAGATAACCAAGAGGAGGATGATAGAAGTGTCAGGGATGAAGGTAAAAACAATCAGGGTTCTAAAGATGAAGACTACTCCAGCGAACAGTATCCTCCTGCAGATGACAAATACAAGCAGTTGAAAGACCGAATCAAAGTTGTGGAAATCTAGAAAGTGCATGGATTAGATATTGGAGAGTTAGGTCTGATCCCAGGGGTGGTCATCCCTCCCAAATTCAAGGTCCCTATCTTTTCTAAATATGATGGGGTCTCTTGTCCCAAACTTCATATGAGGTCGTATGTCTGAAAAATCCAGCCTCATACTACTAACTGAAAATTATGGGTGCATTTCTTTCAAGAAAGTTTGTCTGGTACTCAACTTGAGTGGTTCTACCAGCTAGAGGGAACCAACATTTACACATGGGAAGACTTGGTTGCTGCTTTCTACAAGCAGTATCAATATAATGCTGACCTGGCACTGACTCGTGTACAGTTGCAAAATATGTCTATGGGCTCGAATGAATGGTTCGAGGAGTATGCCCAAAAATAGAGGGACCTAGATGGAAGGGTGCAACCTCCTTTTAATGACTGAGAATTGGTGGATATGTTCTTGGGCACTCTGACGGGCCCATTATTTAATTTATTGATTGAGAGTTCTTCATCAGGGTTTACTGAGCTGATTCTGAATGGTGAACACGTTGAAAGTGGTATCAAGAGTGGGAAGATTCCAATGAATGCAACTTCTAATTCTATGAAGAAGCCATTCATTGGTAAGAAAGAAAACAATGCTATCTATGGCCAGAAAACCCATAGTAGGAATGACCACCATCAGTATGTGGGAGAAGTGTTGATCTCCAATCTGGTGCCTATTTAACAACAACAACAGGGTAACCAGCATAGGTCAGACGCTCCGAGGAGGCAGTTTACAAGGATTAATATGCCATTGGCTTAATTGTTGCAAAATTTGTTGAAGGCTGATCTCATAACACTCCGGGATACTCCTCCTAATCCCAACACATCCTCTCCAAAGTACAATCAAAATGCAAGATGTGCCTATTATTGTACCCCAATTTTTGCCCCTAAGATTCCTCTATCATATCATATCAACTCAATCACAACAAGATCACACACACTAGGGTTTGGCTCTTCTCCTTATCTTTAGATTTTCCCATGGGGAATCACCAAGCACCTTGATTTGTATCTTGTTGTCATCTAAGTTTTGATTAACTTTTAACTAATAAATACAATGTATGTTTTCCCTAATTATTGATATCATAGGTGAAAGCACAACACATTCTAGCAAGTTGATCTATAGGTTCATGAGTTTATTTCCATGCCTTCTTCAACAAAGCTTCATTGAGATTCAAGCTTCATTATTGAAGATATTTTGAAGTAATAGCATGACAAAGTCTATTATGATTCATCATGCCTCAATTTGTCAAAAATATTTCAAAGGTACGAGGGTTGATTGAAGAAGTTTGACATAATTGGACAAGTTCTTGATTCATTAATCACAAGTGAATATTTCCATCAATCATCAATATTTGGAAGTGGTTATGGTTTCTATGGTTCCTCATTATCATCCTCAACAACTTCTATTTATATGACAAAAGTATTTGTGCAAGAAAGTTGATCAAAATTGTAAAAGGATTTCTAAGGTATCTTGTTGCTCTAGGATCTAGGGTTTTGAACTTAAAAGGGGGTATATCTTGCTCATCTTTTGGTATTTTTGAGTGATTCCAAAGACATCCTTCTCTTAAAAGGTTTATAAGCAAATAACTTTAAAAGTTTCAAGGAAATTTTGTATGGAAGGTACCTAATGATGAAGAAAGATTACAAGTCTTCTAGATGAATCATCAAAATTCCCTTATATGACTTCAAAAGGTCATAACTTGGTCAATTTTTATCTCCTTGATCCCATTCCATTTCCACAATGATCTTAAAGATATGGATTTCAACCATTATTTTAAGTGCAAAGTGTGAAAATGGATGGAAGATGCCCTAAGGATGCAAAAGATTATAGGTCATTTCATGAATTTTTTCCAGCTTCAACAAGTCATAACTCTATCAATTTTTAGATTTTTTAAATGGTTCAAGTCTCAAAATTCCATTCAAGAGATCTACTCTATGCCATATTTTTTGGTCAAGAGAAAATTTCAAGTGGAAGGCCATGTTTGGATGCAAAACATTATAAGTCATTTTTGATGAAAAAACTTAGAAATTTTCTAAGTATAGAAAGTCAACCTCTTTTTCTCAACTTTGACTCATTATAATTTTCAGCTCAAGCATCCATTTGATGCCATTCTTTTCACATTTTAAAGCTTGTAATCTAATCTTTCTAAAGCTTCAAGAATCATGTCCTAAGACTCATTGAGCTGAGAATGCCATTGATTTGAATTTGGTAACTTGAAACTGAAGTTTCTTCATAAGTCAGAATTTAAAATTCATGTTTTGGATTCTAAACATCAAATTAGCACGCGTTTTTGGTCTAAACATGTTTAACCAACTTTCCAAAGTGGATTAGAGCCTTAAAACGCAAGGATTGGATGAGTTTTGATGCAAAACAGATGACACCTTAATCGTGTATCAGGTTCACACGATTTCCCTCCAAACTTCATCATTTCACACGCTTGAACATTGAATCAGCTTCCCTATAAATAGAGGGTCATACCTCATTCATTTTCTCAAGCTTAGAGAGCCAGAATCACCCTTCTAAACTTCCTCTTGAACCAAATTTTCTGCAACTTCAGATTTGCTCTTACATCCTTTCTCAATCCTTTTTTTTTGTCAATTCATCTTCCTTGAACCTCAATGAAGCTAACAGAAGAAGAAGAATTAGGCTCTAAAACTCCCTAAATTATGCTATCCAAGTTAAGTTTCAGAGCCCTGCAACTTAACTTCAATAGGTAGATTCCTTCACCAATTCTATCAAACTTTGATACTATTATGAAGCTCTCATCATCCTGATTCTAGTCGCAACAATTGTTTTCAACTGGAAGTATGTTTTTACCATGAAATTTCAAATTCCTTTTCAAAACTTCTCTTCCAAAATGACTGAGCTACAACTTATATAAATTTTTCGCGAAGGTACCATTGGAATCGTCTTGAAGAGACAAAGTGAATGATACCAGTTCCGTCCTCAAATTCTACAGTTTCAGAAACCTGCAAATTTATTTGGCTGGAAGTGGAAGATGACCAATGTGTCATATATCAACCGATGAAAGCGTGCCACACTTATTTTTCAAAAATCTGATTTAATTAATGATCATGTGTTTATTCCACTAAAGACCATGATATGCACAACGCGTCTGCTTCGTTGGATTAGCTTACTAACGCGTTTTGACTCTCATCCATTGGTCCACATTTTTTGACTTTATTTTTTATTTCTGATTTTTATATTTAAATTGTTTTAAACTTCAAAAAATCATAGAAAATTCATTTCTGATTCAAAAATTATGAAAAAATTCACAAAAATATTCTTCAAATATTCTCTTTCTGAATTTTATTTTTTAATAATTTTATTTTTAGATTTGATATTTTTTATAATTTTTCTTTGTTTTGGTTTGTATTTTAATTACTTAAAAAATACTTTTGAACATTTTTAAATTCTGAAAAAATTCATCAACATCATTTCCATTATTTCTAACCTTCTGAATTTTTTTAGAATTTTATTTTGACTTCTACTATTTTTGATCTTTTTCATTTATCTGAGCAATTTTAATTAGTTTAAAAATAGTTTCTGACTTTAAAAAATTACCAAAAATTTTATATTAACATTTGAGTATATTTCTGATTTTTCTATAACCTCATTTGCTTTTTCTTGGTTGATTTGAATATAATTTCCATTTCCCCTCTTATTTTTATTTTAAAATCATTTTTAAAACCTTTTTCTTTATTTTAAATACAATTTTATTTTTTGTATATATTCTGGATGATCTTGGACTATGAAATTTTAATCATGAGCTTTATTAACATCATTGGATCCATGGTGTTGAGTCCAACTCCATAAAAATGGATGAATGATTTTAATAATATTTTGATTAATCTTTTTTTGGTTCAAATGTGGTTTAATTATTCTCCCATCCCTCTTTATCTTATCCCCTTCTTATTGTGTCATATGTTGTTATAGGATGATGTACATATCATCTCTCCAAGCATAGGACATATAAATTGCTATTGACCGGCCTCAAAATAGGTGTGACTTCTATATAAGTCCACTTACGATTGCTTAACATAGCGCTAAATTTTGTCCCGATTCGAGAAATGATCAATCGTGGCCCAAACCCATGTTTTAAGCCCAAGTATGTTAATTTGAATCCTTTGATCCAATAACTTTGAGATTCATAGTTAGAAGGTTTTGGTCTTACCAATCCTCTAATGAATCTTCATAAACTTTGGTCAAAGTGAATCACTTAAACATCATTGATCATTTATTGTTGCCTTGAGAATTTTGAATGGATGATATACTTGACAAAAAGCAAATGAAACTTGTTGTTGAGAGGCTTTGATTTTATCAATCTTCTAATGAGTTTCAAATGCAAGTTTCAAGATGGTCATTCAACTAACCTCTAATTTCTAACAATTGACTTTATTTTGTGCTTTTATTTTATGCTTTTACTTTAAGCACATTTATTTTAGCATTTACATTTCATGCTATTTTCATCTTTTCTCATTTGAGCACTTTTCTTTTATGTCATTTTTATTTTGCTCATTTGAGCTTTTCACTTCTTTTTTTGGAGATACTTAATAATCAACTTGAACCCTAAAAACTTTAATGTTACTTGGACTACTTGGTTACTATCCTTGGTGTTGTACACCAAAATTTTCCCTCTCTTTTCTCAAGACATTTTCTCACAAGGATTTATTAAAGTTCAAGATTGCACAAGTATAATTGGATTTTTAATTGAAAGAGAAAAGCAAGTAAATTTGATTTTTTTGACAAAATTGAAGAAAAACAGCATGCTTCGATCCAGAGGCTTTGATTGAGCCTTTAACTTCCTTTGAGCATGCTTAATCCACAGTTTTCGATTGGATATTTGGGCCTCCTTCGAGGCAAGCCTAGTTCAGAGGTTTCGATTGGACATTTGGCCTCCTGCATGCAAGCTTCATTTGGGCATATGGACTTTGTAATATGATGGGAGAACTGACTTGGTGTTTTGTGTTTGATCGTAATTGTTATGGATAGCAAGAGTCGCCACCGACTTTTCTTTTATCCAATAAGAAAAGGGTGAAAAGAACAGGAAAGACCTTTCGAGATTATTTCTTGAGTTCGGAGGGTAGGTTATGAAAAGGGAAGGTGTTAGCACCCTTTTCATTCGTAGTTATCTACGGGCTCTTAGTTGCTTTCTATATCACTTGCTTTTGTTTGAAAATGTGCTTTGTGATGTGGGTTTGAAAATATTTTGAAAACGTCTTTATAATGATTCTTGTCTCTATAAGAATGCGTACAAAGTGTTGGTTTTAAAAATAGTTCAAAGAGGTGTTGGTGGAAGATGTTTTTTGAAAGTGACTTTGAAAAGTGCCTTTGTAATAATTCTTGTCTCTATAAGAATGCATCCAAAGAGCTTTGTCTTTTTGAAAATATTTCAATGGAAAGTGTTGGTGTGAAAATGATTTTTTGTTGTGAGAAAGCGAGTAACTATGAACATCCTACCTACTCAAAAGGTCTTTGTTCTTTTCCTCCTCCTTTAGATGTTTCTATCTTACCATTGTTTGATAAGAAGCCCCGTCGTTGGATGTGAAGGGACGGGCGTGGGTGATTTGTATAGTCATAGAAGGCAACCTATGAGATGTTTTTATCAATTTCGTTAGTGACTAGATCGTTTACCGAAAGCAACATCGAGGGTCATCGATCTTTTATCGAGGGTCTTTGCTAAAATGCTCATATTCGAGGGACATGACTATTTTTCCGAGGCAATAAGTGAGATTATCCTAGAGGTGCATGTGTGTGCATGGTGTGTTTGATTACATGCATTTTTTGTCTTTTCTTTTTGGGTTGTCTACTTGTTGGTTTTATCTTGCCATACATCCTAATTACTAACATTTGTATAAAGCAATAAAAATGCAGAAAATAAATATCCTAACTATTACAACCATATTGAATAGCAAGAAAATATAAAGGCAAAACAAAAATAAAATAAAAAGAGAGAAAAGGTGGGTCCTTCGATCCAGACAATAGGCTCTTTCGATTCCCCCTTCTTTGGCTTCCTTCGATTGGTAATTAGTTTGAGATGCAGCCTTCGATTCATCCTTCTGGATGCTTCTTTCGATTAGTCCTGGAATCAGTATTAACATGCCTTTCAATTTCGTCCTTTTCCTACTTCTTTCGATTGGCCTGGAAGTCAGCATGAGGTACACTCTTCGTTTCAAAATCTTTGCTGCCTCCTTCGATTGCAGGAATGCAAAGCTCCCAAGTTGAGATTCGAAAGGCTTTAATGCTTATCCAATCGAAGGATACAAAAAACTTTTCTAAACTTGAAAATGCAACTAACAATTGTAACTTTCTAAAGCTATAGGCCAGGGGTTAGCACAAGATTATTGGGCACCAAAATCTAAAGTCTAACTAGTCAGGGTTGAGATTTTCAACATACAGGCAGTAAGGATCGAAAGTTAGGGCATGGTCAACTTTCTAGATGAGATATATACATTTTCCTTTTATTTATATGTACAAATTATATTTAAATGAAAAAGCTCCAAGTTTAAAGGAAAACTGACCTCTTTAAGTGCTTAATTGAAGGAGTTGTAGGTGACTTCCTTGGTGGTGAATGAAACTTCGCTGGAATCTTCCTGAAGCTAGTTCAGTTACTGCTTGGTTTGGCCAGTCACTAAATCGAAGGAGGGTATATGATAATGGTGAGTGAATCAAAGGTTATTATATAGCAGTCTAGGGAGTGAATCAAAAGACTATTATGCTGTAGTTGGGGAATGAGTCGAAGGTTAGTTATCTGGAAGTTGAGGAGTAAATCGAAGGGTTCACTAATGTATGAAAGGATCTGAGTTTTTTAGAGTTGGAGTGTTTGGGAATATTTGAGAACATTTGATAGTGTTTCAGAGTTTAGAGAAATTGACAATTTTCTCACAACAAGAGTTTTTTTCACTATCCGGGGCCCCAAGATATGTGATGGAGGCTCTTATTTATAGATGAGTTTGGCTGAGGTTTGGGAGGGAAAATAAATGACATTTGAACAAATTGGGTATGTTATTTTTGTAGCCTTCGAGGTGCAGTTTTTATATGCCAATTTGGTGCAAATATGGAAGCAGCGTGGCAGGACTGCTTTGTAGCAGTTTTGGAACATTGTGGCCAGTGCAGCAGACTTGTACTTGATACCACTAGCATCTGGAATACTTCTCTTTTGTTTTGACCAGCTAGCCTTATCCTTCGAACAATCTCCTTTTGAGATAACAACGTTTCTTTCAAAGTGTCCTTTGAATGGACCATATGTGTATCTTTTGAAAGGGGCCCAAATGGGTGTTCTTCAATTTGAAATATGTATGTATCCTTTTGAAGGGACCACATGCATCACTTGTGTGCATCACTTGCAATCCTTCAGATGGGCCACCAAGGTATAACCTTCGATTGGGATATCAAGATATGTCATAGTGTAGAGATTATGCGTGTTGAAGGTTTTAAAGAGAGAATCGAAGCTTATATGTAGGGGTCCCTTGCTTTGTGAGCGCTAGCATGCATGGAAATTTCTGCCTTGTGAATTTGGAAAATATGCAAGACCATTGGCTTCTGAATCGAAGGAGAGCTGCAGGAGGCCATGTCCTTGTGCCTGCTGGCTTGAAGAAGGTCCTTGGCTTGTGAATTAGGGGCAAGCGTAAAGAAAGCACTTGTATTCTAAATCGAAGGAGGTCGGTAGGAAGCCACCAACTTCTGAATCGAAGGACATCAACAAGAGGTTTTTCCTCTTTGAATCGAAGGAGGCTACATGAGGCTTTTTGCCATGTGCACCAAAATCCAGCTTGTAAGAAGTCACTGGTGTAATCGAAGCTTACATGCAGGAGGTCTCTTCTTGTCCAAACGAGACTTGTATAAAGATAGGTTTTGCCCTTGTGGATCAAAATCAAGTTGTTTCAAAGGGAGATTTCGCCCAGTTAGAGCTAGCATGAAGATAGCCAAAGCCCTGTGGATGCTAATATGAATCCAGTGAGTGCTAGTCATAAGGAAACTCATGCCTTGTGAACGCTAACATGGTGAGAGCCCCTTGCTTTATAGGATCGAAACATGAAATAAAGAGGCCATTGCTCAAACAAAGACTGCAGGCAAATAGCCATTACTTTTTGAATCAAAGCAAGCATGTCAGGGACCAACTCTCAATCGAAGGATGTATTCAGGAGACTAAATGCCCAATCGAAACTTGCATGCAGAAAGTACCTACTTGGTGAATTGAAGGAATCCTTCAGAAGGTCATTGCCTTCTGAATCGAAGGAAGCTTTCAGAAGGTCAGTTCCTTCTGGATCGAAGGAAGCTAGTAAAAGGTCATTTTCTTTTGAATCAGAGGAAACTGTTACAAAGGGAAACCAAACCCAGTCGAGGCTAACATGGAGGAGAAAATTCAGCCAAAGTTAAGCACTAATCTAAGCAAGCTCATTCTTCTTCAATTTTGTCAGAAAACGTCCAATTTATCTGCTTTGCTCTTTCAATAGTTTCCTCCTTGACCTGATGCTTGGAAATCCAAAATGATCCATGGCCACTTGAGCTTATAAAGCCTTGTGCAGTTTTGGCCTAGTAGAAATCTTGTGAGTAAATTCTTGAAGAATTGAGAGGGCAAATTTTGGGGTACAACAACCTCCTATAGGTTTGCTTTGATTCACAAGCATTAGCCTCCTAAATGCATCCTTTGATTCACAAGCATTAGCCTCCTAAATGCATCCTTCGATTCATAAGCATTAGCCTCCTGCATTCTTTTTTCGATTCACAAGCAGTACATCCTTCATGCCTGCTTTTTGACCCACAAAGCAAGTGGCCTCCTGCATGCAAGCTTCGATTGAGCAATAACCCCTTACATTCTTGCTTTGATTCACAAAGCAATGGCCTCTTACAGTGTTTGTTTCGATTCAGGAAGCAAGGGCCTCTTTCCTGTTTGCTTCAATTCACAAGGCAGGAATTTCCCTCAAGCTGAGCACCCACATGGCATTGGTTATCTTCATTCTAGCTTCTACTAGGAAATATCTCCCTTTGAAACAGCTTGTTTTGATTCCACCTTTAGACCCTTCAACATACATAGTTTCTACACTATGACACACAATTGATGGCCCATTTAAAGGACATGCATTGGTGGATTCGAAGGACGTACTTGGGTGTCTCATTTGAAAGACATATCTTGGTGGCCCATTCGAAGAATTGCAAGTGGTGAACACAAGTGATGCATGTGCTCCCTTTGAAGGACGTACCTGAGTGTCCCATTCGAAAGACATATCTTGGTGGCACATTCGAAGAATTTAAAGTGGTGCACACAAGTGATGCATGTGGTCCCTTTGAAGGACGTACTTGGGTGTTCCATTCGAAAGACAAATATTGGTGGCCCATTCGAAGAGTTGTAAATGTCCCATTTAAAGGATACATATTGGTTGGGAACAAATATTGTAGTCTGAAGAGGAGTCTGGTCGAAGGTTGAAACTATATGGTCAAAACGAAAGGGTGAAGTATTCAAGACGCTTGTGCTTCCAAGTACAAGCCTGCTGCACTGGCCATAACACGCCAAAACTGCTGCAAAGCAGTCCTACTATGTTGCTCCCGTATTTGAGCCAAATTGATATACAAAGACTGCACCTCTAAAGCTACAAAAACAGCATACCCAACTTGTTCAAATCTCCTTTTTTTCCCCTCCCAAACCACAACCAATTTCATCTATAAATAAGATGTTCCACAACACATCTTAGGGGTGGCTTTCTGGTAGCTGGAAAAACTATTGTTGTGTGAAAAAATCATCAAACCCTTAACACACTCTCAAACTCAGAATCAAAAGACCACACCTTTGTTTTTGTTCTTTCGAATCCATAACTAAAGGAACACAACACTTGTTTCTTTTCCTTCGAATCCAGAAACAAACAAACACAACTCTTCTTTTCTTGGTTTTCGAATCCAGTCAAAGAAACACAACACTTGTTTCTCTCCCTTCGAATCCAGGAGCATCCAGGGCAGCAACTCAAGTCCAAAACCCATATTCCAGCTTCAAGCAAGGAAAGTCCTCTTAAACTTAAACCTTTCGTTTCAAGCATAACATGTAAATAACCATTTCCTTTTGTTTCAAACATCATTATTACCCTTTGGTTTCTTTTCGTTTCCACCTTTTTTGTTTGTTTTCGTTTCTAATCTTTTGGTTTGTTTCTTTGTTTGTCAAACATATTTTAAGAACTAGCCTGACCATGAAACAATATTAGCATGGCTTCAACCCATGCTGCTATCTGATCCCAAACGAAAGAAAACATGAAGAAGGTTGTGTGAATCGAAGCCTTAGGCTGCGCCCCTTACTGCTTCACAGTTGCAAACATAAAAAGAAGGTGGTGTGAATTGAAGGTTACAGACTTCGATACACGCTGGGTACAGACCCAAATTGAAAGAAGGAAGGATTGTGGCAATCGAAAGGCACATCCTTCGATCCAGGATGTCTTTCCTTTCTCTATTTTACACTATTTTTGTCTTTATATTTTCTATATATTTACATTTTCTTGCTATTCAATATGGTTGTAATAATTAGGAATTTTATTGCTTTTCAACCCCCATTTGTAAATATGTATACCCCATCCCCCAAAACATGTAATAATGTAGGACATTTATTTTCCGCATTTTTTATTGCTTTCATAAAATGCTAGTAATTAGGTTGTGTATGGCAAGAGTTAAAATCAACAAGTAGACAACCCAAATTCAAGACTAAATGCATGCAATCAAACACACTTCACACACATGCACCTCTAGGGTAATATCACTCATTTCCTCGGAAAATAGTCATGTCCCTCGAATATGGGCGTTTTAGCAAAAGACCCTCGATAAAAGATCGTAGTCCCTCGATGTCCCTCGATGTTGCTTTCGGTAAAACGATCTAGTCCCTATATGAAAATTGCTAATACGTCCCATATGTTGCCTTCTATGACTATACGATGACCCACGTCCATCCCTTCACATCCAACTATGAGGCTTCTTACCAAATCAAGGGTAAGATAGCAACATCTAAAGGAGGAGGAAAAGAACATTAGACCTTTTGAGTAGGTAGGACGCTAGTAGTTGCTTGCTTGCTCACAACTAAAAAACCATTTTCACACTAACACTTTTAATTAAAATATTTTAAAAAGTCAAAACACTTTGTACGTATTCTTATAGAGACGAGAATCATTACAAAGACACTTTTCAAAATCACTTTCAAAAACATCTTCCATAACAAACATCTCTTTGAACTATTTTTAAAACCAACACTTTGTACGCATTCTTATAGAGACGAGAATCATTACAAAGACGTTTTCAAAATATTTTCGAACCCACACCACAAAGCACATTTTCAAACAAAGCAAAAGTGATCTAGCAAGCAACTAAGAGCTTGTAGATAACTACAGATGAAAAGGGTGCTAATATCTTCCCTTTTCATAACCTACCCCCTGAACTCAAGAAAACATCTCTAAAGGTCTTTCATGTTCTTTTCATACTTTCCTTATTGGATAAAAGAAAAGTCGGTGGCGACTCTTGCTATCCGCAACAATTGTAATCAAACTCAAAACAACCAAGTCAGTTCTCCCACCATATTATAGAATTGGCGACTCTGCTGGGGAATATACTTAAAAGTGGGGTTACCTTAGGGCTAGATCACCTTTATAAAGCTTTCATTGTTTGACTTGCTTGCTTTACATTTTTTGGTTCTTGTTTGGGTTATTGTTAAAAATCCTACACCCGGATCTGGGGCACCTTTTCAGGTAAGTAGCAATAAATCATGGAGGTTGTACGGCATGGACCGATATGGACAAAGTGATAGCTATGTTAGCGTGATACTCTGGCTTGTACTAATGTTCCATGAGTCAGTCAAGGATAACATTAGGCTTCCTTATAGTGTCATTAAGCGCTAAGTGACCTTTAGAACCTTTAATTGACTCATCCTAAGCCACTAGAAAGTAGTGAGATGGCCAGATTTGGTTCTAAATGAAGATTGGTTGATACTCGATGCTATACTCATTGAGATTGGACTTTTAGGATATTCTAGCCACAATACTTTGGTGCTTGATATAGAATAATGCCTAAAAGAAAGGTCAGTGATATGAGGCTCCTTAGAACCCGATTACTTTCTAGGACAGGTTGAGCCAACTAAACTTTAAGAGGGTACTTACCTATGACTCCATGCAAGCCTAAACCTAAGGATTTGTCTACTTTGTGTGTTTATGATTATTTGTACATAAAGGCTTGTTTGCTTTGTTCACTTGTACATGACATCAAAAACATCATGACATCATACCATAGAATTTTCAATAACCATTTCAAGGATCTCAAGGGCCTATGATACAGGGTCATGTTGAACCATACGTCTATCAAAGGGCAAGAGGATTCATTCTCCTATAATCAAACATCGTCAAAGACCAAAGCACGGTAACAAGAGTCAAGGGCTATGACCCACTTAACATGGTGAGCTTGATTCTCGTGGAAGGACATCCACCAATACGAAGTTCACCAATCAAAGATGTGACCAAAGTTCAAATTCAAACATCTTCTTGTGTTTACCCTGTGATATCCTTAAAAACATGCATCCACATACCATGCATCATATCATGACAGGTTTTCCCCACATAGGTTTCCTTATATTTCTACTGTTTATTTAAGTAAGATGGACATGGAACAAACAGTGAAGGACCTTCAAGCACAAAATGCCCAATTCCAACAAATGTTCCTAGCTATGGCTAAGGGGCAAGAGGACCTGAAGAATCTCATTCTCAAAGACAAGAAGAAAAAGACAAAGAAGTCAGTGGGCGTCCTGAATTCGGGAAAGAGGTTCAGAGGACTTGCAGAGCGAGCTCTACAATTCGAAACTTCGTCAAATGAGGGAGACAATCAAACAAAAGAAGGGGACAACAGTCTGGGGTCTAACAAAGAAGAGGCTGACTACACTGAAGAATAGTATCCTCCTACGAATGACAAATACAAACAGCTGGAGGATCGTCTCAACGCCCTGGAAATTCATAGGGTACTTGGTCTGGATTTTGAAGATTTAGGTTTGGTTTCTGGAGTGGTCATCTGACCGAAATTCAAGATTCTCACTTTGCCCAAGTATGATGAGGTCTCTTGTCCTAAGATGCATCTGAGATCTTATGTTCGCAAGATTCAGCCACACACCACTGATCAGAAACTCTGGGTCAATTTCTTCCAAGAGAGTCTAGTTGGGACTCAACTTTAATGGTTCTATCAATTGGAAGGTTCTCGCATCCACACATGGGAGGATCTGGCTGATGCTTTCTATAAGAAGTACCAATACAATGCTGATCTTGCACCAACTCGCGTGCAGTTGTAGAATATGACCATGAATTCCCACAAGGGCTTCAAAGAATATGCCCAAAAGTGGAAAGACCTGGCTGGTAGGTGCAGCCACCTTTAACTGACATGGAGCTGATTGATATCTTTATAGGAATTTTGACATGACCTTTCTTCAATCACCTAATCGGAAGCTCCTCAGTTGGGTTCACCGAGCTGATTCTAACTGGGGAACGAGTCGAAAACGAAATCAGAAGCGAAAAGATCCAAGGAGATAAATCCTCTGATACTCAGAAAAATCCATACAATGGGAAGAAAAAGTCCAATGATGTGTACGGCCAAAAAGGTTGTAACAAGAGAAACCACGATCAACATGTAGGGGCAGTCCTGATCTCCAGTCCTGCATCTCAGCGACAACAACAACGGGGAAATTAGCGAAGGCAAGACGAGCCCAAGAGACAGTTTACCAACATCAACATGCCACTGTCTCAAGCATTGTAACACATGTTGAGGATGAATCTGATTATGTTGATAGGACCTTATCGAAACCCTAAAACTTCTTCTCCTAACTACAATCCCGATGCAATATATGCTTATCATTCCGGCAGTCCTGGGCATGATACTAATGATTGTTGGGTGTTGAAATACAAGATTCAAAACATGATTGATGCCAAGGAGATTGAGTTTAACCCTTTAGAGACTCCCAATGTGATCACTTATCCCATGCCAAATCATTGAGAGTTCCGTTTCATTTTGAATTTTCAATTGTAATCTCTTTTGTTGTTCAAACACTTATCTATTAATGTTAAACTTTGTTTCATTAATGCATTGCATATGTTTGTCTTGAATTAATCCATTCGTTTTCATTATATTTAAACTGTTCTTTTTACTCCCTTTATGATATTCAACTCTTGTTTTAAAAGTTGCAAGCCTTTAGAGGGAGGATGACAAAAACAATTCCATAATGTCATACATTATGCTTTTGGACAGACCTTGCTGACGATGTACATGCATTTCTTTCAATCCCTAAACACTGGAGTTAAAAGGAAGATAATCCCTAGTCAACCCCTTTTAGCCAAAGAAGTAGGATTTTTATTTTTCACACAAATTGAAACCTTTAATCATAAACCTAGGGCAGGGTAGTCTCTCAGTTAATTCAAATGCGTGTTCAGTCGCAAGCTTTCACTTCGTACACAACGAATGACATTAAAAACATTCCTATGGAATAAAAAGACGGAGATGGTTCCCTATCAAATGGGAAGTCATTATCTCTCAAAAGAAAAATCCCACTAAGTCAAAACCTACGAAGGAGACTTAAGAAAAACTGGGGCATCCCGCTGGCTGTAATCTCAAAACAAGAACAGTCAAGCAAAAATTAGGGATAGTAAATAAAAAAAAAGAGGTCACTACAAATCCTCGACAACATGAAAAATGTTGCAGAAATTACTTCCTTCACAAATAAACTTCCAAGTTTCTGAACCATCACTAAAATGTCATTTCAGGCTCAATTGGAATTCAAACGCATAATTAACTGAGTTTAGGACTCGAGAACATCATGGAGAACGGGCGGGTACAAATACACTTTGATCCTTATCCTTTGTTTCTTTAAATGTGAACTAGACTACGCTACAACCCTTCAAAAGTCCTAATTGAAGCATGGGTTAGTTCGAAAGCATACTATTACAAAAAGTATCCTGACTCCCATAAGGCTTACTGTGAATCCTGAGTTGAATTCATTGTTTTTACAAAACTCTTTATTTGTTAAAACTGCATTCTCAAAACTTCAAGACAAGCATAAACTTTGGATTATTTGAATATCACTGTTTGCATATGGTTAATTATTTGACAACAAATAAATTCACACGACGAATATCCAGTGAACAAAAATTCTCAAGAAACAGAATCACCTCAAGTGGGAAGACACTTCCAATGACAAATCTCCCATAAGCAAGGGGGCATAACATGTCACTGTCCAAATCATCTTGGGGAAGTCAAGTCGAGATTCCAAGAAATATCTCAAGAAATTCTAAATAACCAGGGGCAGTTCTGTATCTGAATCACTTGGGACATTGAACATGAATTCCAGCAAAGGGTTACGTACGGCCAAGCAAACATTTTCTGGCAGTACCAAAACACTTACTACTAGGGGCAGTGACAAATTCCCACAAATTCCTTTTCATAGGGTGATCCTCAGTCAAGTCCCCACAGAGTCCTATCTATAAGGTTATCCCCACAAAATAATCTTCATGGATAAGGGTACAATCCCCTCAAGGTCAAATTCATGGATATCCCCACAAGGTTGAATCCATGCAATCCCCAGCCAGAGTTTTAGTCTTCGGGAAACCTCTCCTCAGCTGAGTTAGTCTCAAGAAGAATCCTCTAGGAGTTCTGCCAAAAGAAAACACCTCTCCAGCAGTTTTTCAAATGCTCTATTCAATTGGGTTTATTTCCCCCAACAAACTACATATTCCCCATCTTGAGTTTGCCTCTCAGATTGTCACAAATTAAGGGACCACAACCCCTAATCTCCAGTGAAGTCATCAACGAAGTCAGTGTTATCTCTAAAAGTTACTGCAAAGCCTGAACAAGACCAGATAATGGTTCAAAAGCTCCTCTTTCCCAGTAGAGTTTGCCACTATCCTCAGTGAGTTGCTGCAAAGCCTAGAATCTAACCAGATAACGGTTAACTTCTTTATCCCCAACAAGTTGTTAACTTCCATTCTCTCCACTCAAGAGATAACTCCCCAGTAGAGCAACAGACAACTAAAACTCCTGAACTCTTTTTCCCCAAGCGGAAATCAACACTCTCCATAGAGTTTTCCCTCAAACAAAGTCAATATTCCCCAGCAGAGTTCTCCTCAAACAACAAAATAGGAATCCCCAGAGGAAACATTCTAAAACAAGGTCTGAAGGTGTGCATACTCTTTATCCCCAACGGAAGTGTAACACCCCAATTCTACCCGACAATATAATGTAAATCAGAGTTATAAAAATTATACAACTGAATCAGGATGCCATAAATTCAACTTAAAAACCATTGCATTCAACATGGATACATAACACTTTAAAACTTTGGATGGACCAACATCAAAATAAGTTAATCTTTTACATCAACAACTTAAACAACTACGCAACGGAGTCATAATAACATCTTTATCCAACATTAAAGCAACTTCTAAAATAATAAGTACTTAACAACAATCAAATTAAATTTCAACTAACTGAAATAATAAAATACTAAAGCAACTAGCGTTCACCCCCCCCCCCCCCCCCCCCGAGTGTTACGTATCAGAGCAATGACACCGACTCGAAATACTGAAGGTCAACCGCCTTCACTCTGGATTACCTACACATTACCAACATAAGGGTAACATTCGAACAAAAGGGGTGATATATCGAACACTATAATAGAACATATGATAAATATTACACTAGAACCAGTTCATGCAAAAATCACCACTTCACAACTTATAAACAACAACCATCACAACAGGCTATCAACAAAACACAACAACTAATTCATCTTCACAACAACTCAATTATACAACTTGGAATGTGACTCAATACTATACAAATGCATGTGGTACCATTGGAGCAGAACTCTCATCTTAAAAACGGAACATAACTCCTATCTTAATAATTATCAATTAATAGAGGCATCAACAAGGCATAAGCCTTCTTCGCAGTTTTCCAATCCAGGCCATCACAGAGTATGCAAATGTATATGACTCAATGAATGTAATATTACATACTCACAACAATCATTATCCATCATAAGGCATAAGCCCACATCACCATTATTACCAGTAAATAGAGGTAATTCATCATCATGTAAACTCCCTGCAACTTCATATTAATAACGAGAATTCACAACAACAATCACAACATCACAACAACTCATCATAAATCAACATTGGCCATAATCCTATCACATCAATCAACGATTAAATCATTAAAATAATTAAACAACATCTTAACAGTAATTTCACACAGCACTAGTAACGACCAAAACACAACATGTACGGGCAAAAGAGATAGGGAACTATGTGCCCCTCGACATGCACAACAACTAGAAAAACATAACAACTAAATCGTACTCCTCGACACACACATAGAAGATAGGGTAACGACCAACCTATGCTCCTCGACATGTCGTGCAACCTAATTCTGCTTGAAAAATCCAACGCATCATTCCCCGACACGCATCACAGCCTAAAATGCCGCTCGGTACCTAATACTTCAGTATCCTCCCCGGCCACTAACTCGGCCAATAACACAGTCTCGGTATAACGTCTTAACGACCACACCACTATAATTCGTAACTTCCGGCCAACCGCTCAGAATAACATAGTAACAGGAAACTATATTCCTATCGACAGATTTGTTCATTATACAAGACCGACTACAATAATAATTCCCAACATCATAACGACCATACCTTCATAACGACCACAACAACCTAATGACCACAACAACAAGCAACAATCTACACTAACCTACTCATCGATTAAGTAGTCACACATATACACAAAACGTCTATAACACACCACAGGGCAACTTCCTAAAATGAATTCATTAAATAGTCTTACAGTTCTTCCCAACGGCCACAACATGAATAAACTAGCAACTTCGATAGTAATTCAGAATATCCATGCACAACAATAAAAAACAACCAATCCCACCTAATACATATCATAAGTCCCATTATAAGGTCAGAACCCCCCCCCCCCCCCCCCCCCCTTACCTAGATTGAAGGTCGCTCAACCAAAAACTCTAGCCGACGACTTGCTTCACTCTGCTCGACACCGGGCAGCTTACTCCTCGTCTGTGCAGCTCTACTGGTTAGCGTACAGAAATCCTTATTTTCCAACTAAAAACAAATCCTTGTTTTAGCTTAGCCTTATATAGAAATCCTCTTGGGCCTAACCTACACCCCCACTTTACTACTTCTAACCAATAGCTTAAGCCCAACATTATATATATATATATATATATATATATATATATATATATATATTCCTTAAATTCCACAATATAATTATTATTAATCAACTAATTAATTAATTAATAATAATTCAACAACTCACACCGATAATTCTTATCATCATACAACTTCACAATTAATCCAAAAATAATTTAATTAAATAATTAATTAAATTACGGGCGTTACAACTCTCTCCCACTTAGAATATTTTCGTCCTCGAAAATTTACCTCATTCGAACAACTCAGGATAGGAGTCCCGCATCTTGCTTTCCAACTCCCAAGTCATGCTTTCTCCAGCAGCTCCTAACCAGACTACTTTCACTAAAGCAATCCCCTTGCCTCTCAGAGTCATCATTTCATGATCCACGATTTGTACAGGCATCATCTCAACAGTAAGATTATCCCTTACTTGCACATCATCCATATTGTTGTACCCCAAAAGTTTCCCTCCTATATTTCTCAACACATGGCAAGTGAGGTCCCCAAATTGCTCAAGGAAGTTCAAGAGTTGACTAGACAAACTCTCTCCTAAGGCAAGATACCTCAAATTAGGGTTTCTATTGTCATCAAGATATGTGAACCACAAAGTACTCAAATACTCACCATTGTTCTAATATGCTCTCAAGATCATCCATGTCAAGTTTCAAGCCTCGCAGGAGAAGTTTGCTCAGTCAATTGCTCAAATGCCTGAAAATCAACTATACTAGGTCAAAAGTCAATTGGGGCCCACATACAGTCAAACTTCAATATTTTTGGTAAACATACTCATTTTTAAGTATTATTCCTCATTTGATCAAGGGTTGATTATGATTCCATAAGGATTGCTCACAATTCATCAAAACCCAAAAGTTGCTAAACTAGGGTTTTGTAGGAAAAGTCAACTCAACTTTGACCAAGCATAACTTTCTCATACTTTATCAGAAATGACCCATCCAAAGCTCATTTTGAAGAGAATGAAATTCCCTACAATTAATATTCAGCTCCCAAGTTCATAATATGCACTCACAAAACGATATGAATTTTGACATTATAGGTCCTTTTGAAAAGTCAACAAAAACACCTTTTGGGTCAAGGCTTCATACATGAACATGGAAGACTCAATTGAGATGATACCAAAAGGATTGCTTATAGGACATCCCAATATTTCTAAAAAGTCAAAGAACACATCTCTAGGGTCAAAATTGAGAGAGTTATGCATTGGCCAAGTTGACCATTTTTGCAAAATTCCCAAAAGTCAAATGTGTTCAAATTTGCATTTTTTGCTAAATGGGAACAACTTTTTATGCTTGCACCTCAATTATAATGTGGTACACGACTAAAATATTCACTCACTCATATTGTGCTTCATTTTTCAATTTATTTTGATTTTTTATTAATTAAAAAGTGAATTAAATCAAATAAATGATGAAAATTAATAAAGATATGATTTGATTTGTTTTTTTGACAGTTTAGCAACCAAGATATGTTGAGCTTACATGATCAAATTGAATCATGCATAATTGGTCCAAGGAAGGCATGATTGGCATGAAAATAGAAAGATATCATATGGCTTAAAAATCAAATATTCCATTCATGAATTCTCAAGATTGGATCCAAAATTGTTAACCTAATTGGATTCAATACATATACTGAAGTTTGTGGAACCCTAAACACGAGAATTCTCGTGCACAACCTGCCTCCAAAAACCAGAACAAAACTTGAAAATTTCTAAGAAAAGTGTGAGACAAATCTCCTTCCACAGGCCAATTCAAGGTGTGCTGAGGTTTCCAATCGCTTCAACACGCCTAGAAATGCGCGCTACGATCCCCACGGTTTGACATATTTTTGTAATTTGATTATCACGATTCATGCATCTTTAGCACTTTTAGTTGTCATAGTTGTGATTACCATCATGTTTGCAAGCTAACCATGCCATTTAATTGAATTTTTGATGCATGTACGTGATATAGCCATGGTTAGTGTGATCGGTGGAAATAGAACTAACTGTTTTGGAATGCTGGTTCGCGAAATGTCGCGGTAAGCAAGAGTCGCCACCGTCTTTTATTTTCTCCAACATGGAAAGGACAAAAGCACAGCAAAATTCCTTTTCGAGATGTTTCTCGGTTCGGGAGGTAGATTATAGAAAGGGAAGGTGTTAGCATCCTTTCTATCCGTGGTTATCCACGGGCTCTTAGGTACTTGCTCACTATGTTTTCAAAAGATGTTTGCTTTTCTTGTGTTTGTGGGTTTGAAAAAAGTTCGTTTAAAAACTTCTAGGTAACTCTTGTATCAGTCCTCAAGAGTGTATGAAGTGTTTGTTTGAAAACTTTTTGAAAGTGTAGGTGCGAAAAGTTGTTTTTGTTTTTTTTGAAAGAGCAAGTACCCAGGAGAAATCTACCTACTCAAAAGAAATTAAGCTGTGTAAATGTCCTTTAGACAGTACTATCCCACTATTGAGAAGTAGGTAGCACCGTCGTTGGAGTTATTCGGGTCAATTCGATTATAGGGACATGTGTGGTCACCAAAGCAATAGTAGGACGCCTTAGCGGTAACCCTAATGTCCTAGATCCTTTTTATCCGAGGCAACCGTTCGAGGCAACTTGGATCTTTAGACAGGAGGGCGACCTCTAAAACACCCTTTACTCAATGACCACGTCGAGGCAACCAAGTGAGGCGTACCCTAAGAGTGGCATGTGCGAGTGTGTCAGGTTTCAGTTAAGTGATCTTTACACATCTTATTGTGAGCTACGAGTTGATTTTAATTTCAGGCAAGTCTTGTCATGCATAGTTAACAGTTAATAATTTGCGGAAAGTAAATTGCGGAAAGTGAATCTACGCTATTATAAGGCGTCAGGTATTTACATCGCCAAAAACATAACCCTTGAAAAGATAAATGCGAGAAATTAAAGAAAGCGATAAAAAGTCCTAATTACGCTATTACATCCTCGGAACAGATACATAAATATAATTAAAATAATAATCAAAAATAAACATGCGCGAAACAAAATTGCATCGGGAAAGTCCTTAGGATTTTGACCCTTTTTGAGAAAAGAATGAATTTTGGTCCTTTTTGCATTTAATTAAACCTAATCCTAATTAATTAAATAAAAGAAATATTTTTTTAAAAGTTTTTTATGTTTTTTAATGAAATAAAAGAAAAGCAATTAAAATTGTCAAGAAAACCCTAATTCTATGTTAATTTTATTTATTGTGAAAAAAAATCAAATTTAACCTAATTAACTAAATTAATTTGTTAGTATTTATTTACAAAATAATAATTAAAGGTCAAATTAATAAGTAATAATAATAATAAAAATATTTTATTTTCTGAATTTATTATGAAAATATAATTTGTTAGTTAATAATAATAATAATAATTAATAGTAAAAACAATTAAAGATAAAATATAAAAGAGAAGAAATAAGAAAACAAAACCCAGGGGGTGTTGGGCCCAGATGGAGATGAACTTGGAAATTTTTGGCCCATTAACGTACAAGCCTGTTTGACTTTGGAGATCCTCCATGCGCATGGTTGACTGGGAATATGGTGTTCTTCATCTCCTGGCCATTAGATCTATGCTGGGAGACACATGGCATGCTGATGTTTGGAGCGCATGGTAGGACCTCTTGGACTGCCTGCATGTGAACATGTTACACAAAATAATATAAGCGTTTGGGGTGGACCTGGGAATCGAACCCAGGTCCCAATGATTACCAGCCAGCTCATCTTCCACTACACCATGTGCCTGCATTTGTTATTATGATAATGAACAAATATTATATTGGAAAATTAATACATATGTTGTAAACAACATAAGAACGCGCACTCATTTGAATGGCCCAACTATACGCTTACACGTCCTTCGTCTTCCTCATTTGCCTGTAAAAACAGAGTTAGATAGCGGGGGTTTTTAACCCCCACAAAACATGATGACCAAAAATAGCGAATAGAGTTGTGCTCTATATAAATATTTCGCGAATAGTCCAGTGTATTCGTTTTGTTCTGACGGTTTCAACCATATGCCTTAGAGGTGCTAATTTTTCCTGGACTGTAAAGCCCTAAATTGAGAACTCATGAACCCTAAAATTCGTCAATGGCAATTTGTGATTCTGCGTGTTATAATTCAATTAACCTGTACCATTAGCTTCATAGGAGTTCTAGCAATGCAAAACACACAAAAAATCACGTTAATGATGCATGAATCATGAGTTACGATTATGAAAAAAAGCATCAAACCGTGTGACTGTAAATGGTGATTTCTTGAGCCTTAGCGTGTGGTTTTTGATTGCAAAACGTTCCTCATACTCCCAGCAACGTGTTTGAATCCACAAATTGCTTTGAATCGTGCTAGAATGCAGAAAACAGTTTTGACTTTTCTTGGATTTTTTTGAATGTGGTTATGGCTTTCTTGCAGCAAATTCACGTCTGTGGCATTAGGGTTGGCTTGTGTACTTATAGTGGAATAGAATTAGGTCACAATCTTGCAAAGAAATCCATGGAATTGATGTTTCAATATTTGATTGGAAATCACATCTTTTTGAATCTTTTTTATTGAAGAAACTTGCTAAACTTGGAGATTTTTGTATCTTTGATTTTCACACGAATTTTCCAGCTCCTTTAGGTCATTCTTGCTTCACAAAAAGATTGAAAAACCATATCTTGATATTTCCTACAATTTAAATTAATTAAATGAATTAAAATTGATTAAAAATCCAATTAATTAACAAAAAATAAGAAAATAAGTTCAAATAATCTTAATGGGTCGTGCATAAGTCATGGATGAAGTTTCAAGAAGAAATTTGAGGCCCATTAGCAAAAACAAAGTGTTTTGAGCAAAGTTGACTTTTGCAAATTCCTAAAAATTTCCCAACTTCTCCAATGCATATCTTGCTCAATTCTGATCATATTAACATGTTCTTGGACATTTTGGAAAGGTCTTGAAGTCCTCTAACCAATGCCTTTGGTCCCATGTCATTTGGATTTATCAATCTCAAGTTATGGTCTTTGACTTAAAGTGCATTTTTGTTGACTTTTCAAATTGATCTATAATGTCAAAATTTATAACTTTTTGTGAGAGCATTTCTTGGACTTGGAGTTTGAAGATGAGTTGTAGGAAATGTCATCCCCTTCAAAATGAGAATTGGATGGGATTTTTATGATGAACCATGAAAAAGTTATGCCCTGGTCAAGATACAGTTGACTTTTCTACTGTCCAAAATAGTAACTTTTACATCCTTGATGATTTTTGAGCCATGCTTGTGGAATCATGATCAAGATTTGATCAAATGATGATTGTGTACTCAAAATGAGATGTTGACCAAATTTTTTGACTTTTGACTGTAAAATGACCATTTTGCCCCTGCAGTTGACTGTTGATCAAATAGGGCTTTTGACTGTGCAAATTGACACTGTGAGCCTTGAAACTTTGTTATGTAGGTGCTTGAGAATGTATATAGGCCTATGAGACTTGATTGAGCCATTGAAAACCCCAAATTCCTTGAAAGAACCAAAACCCTAATTTTGACTGGCTTAGGAGATGGTTTGACTGTGCCACCCTTGAATAGACTTGAACCATTTGAGGATAATTCTTGACAAACCTTGAAGAATATGGGAGGGCAAATTTTGGGGTACAACAGTTGCCCCTGTTCAATCTTCTTAAACCTGAGGAGGTAGATTGGCTTGCGTGCCTTTCGTGATCCGAAGGTGGAAGATGATTGAACACTAGAGTGCCCAGAAATTTGCACTCGCATGGTATAGTATCAGCAATATGACGTCGGGAATGGGCTTACAGATGCCATTTGGAGAGATGATGGATAGGAGGATGGGATTATAGATGCCATCTGGAGATTGTTGGTAGAAGGATGGGCTTATAGATGCCATCTGGAAATGTAATGGATAATTGGGGAGATGGGCTTATAGATGCCATCCAGGGTGATTACTGAATTGTTTGAGTTGGTCGAGTAGATAGTTGTCCTGTCTGGTTTCAGGTATTAATCTACAATTCTTCGTCCACAGATTTTTCCTGGCTAGTTACAGGTGTTGATCTGGAATCTAAGAAGGTTGGCCGATGAGATAGTTTTCCTGTCTGGTTTCAGGTATTAATCTCTGATCTGAGAAAGAAAGATGGTTTCCTGGCTTGCTACAGGTATTGATCTTCAATCTCTTCAATGTAGATAACTTTCCTGTCTGGTTTCAGGTATAGATCTATAATTAGTCGCTCACAGATATGCCCTGGCTAGATACATGTATCGAATCTGGAACTTCAAAAGGTTGGTCAAGATAGCTTTCCTGTCTAGTTTCAGGTATTAATCTCTGATCTGAGAAAGAAAGATGGTTTCCTGGCTTGCTACAGGTATTGATCTTCAATCTCTTCAATGTAGATAACTTTCCTGTCTTGTTTCAGGTATAGCTCTACAATCGATCGTTCACAGATATGCCCTGGCTAGATACAGGTATCGAATCTGGAACTTCAAAAGGTTGGTCAAGATAGCTTTCCTGGCTGGATACAGGTGTAGATCTCTGACCTGAGAAATAAAGATGACTCCCTGGCTTTTTACAGGTATTGATCTTCAATCTCTTCATGTAGATAACTTTCCTGTCTGGTTTCAGGTATAGATCTACAATTAGTCGCTCACAAATATGCCCTGGCTAGATACAGGTATCGAATTTGGAACTTCAAAAGGTTGGTCAAGATAGCTTTCCTGGCTGGATACAGGTGTAGATCTCTGACCTGAGAAATAAAGATGCCTTCCTAGCTTGCTACAGGTATTGATCTTCAATCTCTTCATGTAGATACCTTTCCTGTCTGGTTTCATGTATAGATCTACAATTCTTCATTCACAGATATGCCCTGGCTAGATATAGGTATCGAATCCGGAACTCTAAAAGGTTGGTCGAGATAGCTTTCCTGGCTGGATACAGGTGTAGATCTCTGACCTGAGAAATAAAGATGACTTCCTGGCTTGCTACAGGTATTGATCTTCAATCTCTTCATGTAGATAACTTTCCTGTATGGTTTCAGGTATAGATCTACAATCCGCCGTTCACAGATATGCCCTGGCTAGATATAAGTATCGAATCCGGAACTCCAAAAGGTTGGATGGTAATCATCTTTGGATTGACCTTTTCCTGAAAAGGCAAAACATTAGTTGTATGCAATGTCATGATGCATGAAATGCATGACGTCATGATGTTCCCAAAATAAATGAGATTTGTGTGTTATGATGCGTATATGCATATATCATGATGTATGACAATGTGATGTTTATGAATGTATTTTTTGTCTGGGAAAATAAATCCTTGACGAATGCCGAGAGCTTGTTAAATCCTGGGCTGATGTTGAAGAGTAGAGTTCTTCGTTTTCGCTGGGGATGATGAACGATGCTGATTGCAAGAATAAACCGGTAGGAGAAGATGACTCCATTGGGGAATAAACTTGGTGAAGAGATTACTCTGCGGGGAACTACTCTGGGAAGAGATACTTCGCTGAAGTTTTTAACGATAACTCCGCTGGGGATTCCGTTGATAAGTTTTGTTGGGGATTTTGATGAACTCCGCTGGGGGATAAAAAGAACTTTGCTGGGGACATCTTTCCGTTGCAATTTGCTGAGGATAACCCAGTTAGACTCTGATGGGGGATAACCTTTGAATATGGCTGGGGAGAGATATTTGCACTCTGCAGGGGGTAAGCTTCCAGAATCTACTGGGGAGGATGATTCAACTCTCCTGGGGAAACATTTTGGACTGTATTGGGAAATGGCTCCACTGGGGGTATCTTGTATTCCGCCGGGGAACAATCTTATACTCTATCGAGGAATATTAAGACTACCGGGGATGCTTGCTGAGGAATATTTGTATACTCCACTGGAAAATATTAAGATCTTCTGGGGATATCCAACTTCCTTTTAGGGCTGACAGTAGACTAACTCTGCTTGGGGGAGAGTATTGCTGACTTGCTGGAGATACTGTGCCTTCTTAGGGCTGATGGGAGACCAACTCTGCTTGGGGAGAGTATCGCTTGCTCTGCGGGGAGTGAAGGTATCTTGGCCATATTCTTCAGTTGAACCTACCTTGGTACCTTGGTGGACAGAGCAACTAGATTGTTTAGACGATTCTTATTGCCCCTATTTCTGATGTCACCCGTAATTAGTCCTTTATTTCGCATGCAAATATTTATGAGTAGCAATTAATGTCAAATGCATATATCAAAAATGAACATTGGACGTTCTTTGCAAAACAAAACAGATAAAGGAAAAACAATTTGCAATTTGTCTGAAAAATGAGCTTGTATTGATTTTGAAATTTGCCTGTAAATAGGCGTTTTATATACAAGAGGCTGACGTCCTAGTAAGAGAACGCCGCCGAACAAAATAGAGTTTATACAATTTGTGAAAAGGAAAACAAAACATCTATGTGAAAAAAATCCCACTGGGTTCCAACTCTGTTATCGCCTTTATGTCTTTGAGCGTCTCATCACTTTGCTGCTTAGTTGAAGATGAAGCTGATCGATCGGTGCCGTCTGAGCCTGATAGTCGATACTGAAGTCTGGATGCAGGGTGATCCATGAGACATAGTATTACGCTTATCCCTAACTTTTGCCTGGACTGCCCTTTCGGGTTTTCAGTCCACCGGGATACCCATTTTTGCCCAAGCCGCCTTTTCAGGTTTTCGACTTACCGGGTGTACAGATTTTTTTCATTTTCATCCCTTATTTTTGCCCGAACCCTTTTGGTTCGCCGGGAAGCCCTTATTTTTGCCTAGGCCAGTCGACCTAGCGGGTCTTTTAATCATGCGTAGTATCTTTTTACTATGTCTGCATTGGCGGGGTGAGGAAGGTCGTCACCATCCATGGTGGTTAGAATCATATCTCCTCCTGAGAAGATATTCTTAACCACAAATGGCCCTTCGTACGTAAGGGTCCATTTTCCCATGGGATCACCTTGATGTAGAATGATGCGCTTGATTACCAGATCTCCGACTTGATACTCTTGTCGTCTGACTTCTTGTTAAATGCCTTGATCATCCGTTTTTGGTACGTCTGACCATGACAAATAGCAGTGAGTCTCTTTTCATCGATTAGGTTCAGTTGATCAAGCCGAGTCTGGATCCAGTCATCTTCGCTTAAACCTGCATCCTTCATGATCCGGAGAGAGGGTATCTGAACTTCGATGGGCAAGACTGCTTTCATGCCATATACCAAGTAAAAGGGGGTTGCCCCTGTTGACGTCGAGGCTGAGGTACGGTACCCATGAAGAGCAAACGGTAACATCTCGTGCCAATCTTTGTAGGTCACTGTCATCTTCTGCATAATCTTCTTAATGTTCTTGTTCGCCGCTTCTACAACCCCATTCATCTTCGGCCGATAAGGAGAAGAGTTGTGATGCTGTATCTTGAATTGCTCGTAGAGCTCAGTGATCATCTTGTTGTTAAGATTGGTACCATTGTCCGTAATGATCCTCTCTAGTACACCATATCGACAGATCAGGTTGTGCCGAATGAATCGTGCCACGACATTCTTGGTTATGGTGGCAAAGGAAGCTGCTTCAACCCACTTCGTAAAGTAATCAATCGCTACCAGGATGAAGCGATGCCCGTTGGATGTCGTAGGCCTGATCTCGCCGATCATATCAATGCCCCACATTGCAAAAGGCCAAGGTGTTGTCAAGACGTTTAAAGGAACTTGAGGAATGTGCACCTTATCCGCATAGATCTGGCATTTGTGACACGTCCGAGAATATTGGTAACAGTCGGCTTCCATTGTGGACCAGTAATATCCTGCCCGTAGGATTTTCTTTGCCATGGTATGTCCACTGGAATGCGTTCCGAAGGTACCTTCATGCAGCTCTTCCATGATCCTTTCTGCTTCAGTCTTATCCACACAACGCAGTAAGGTTGAGTCATGGTTTCGTTTATAAAGAATGTCATTGCTGAGGAAGAATTTTGCCGCGAACCTTCTCAGAAACTTCTTGTCATTAACGGATGCACCCTCGGGGTATTCTTGAGCTTCCAGATACCTCTTTACTTCATGATACCAGGGCTTTTCTGTTACCTCTTCGGTCTCAAGATCACAGTAATGTGCAGGTTCATCTAGTTTCCAAATAATGATCCGGGGAGCCTCGTTGTCCCATTTGACTTTGAACATAGAAGAAATCGTAGCTAACGCGTCCGCCAACTGATTCTCCTCTCTTGGGAAGTGTTCAAAGGTTATCTCCTCGAAATGGGGAATCAACATCATTACATACTCCTTATAAGGAATAAGATTTGGGTGTTTCGTATCCCACTCGCCTTTGATCTAACTGATCACGAGAGCGGAATCTCCGAAGACACTCAGAAACTTGATCCTTAGGTCAATTGCAGCTCGAAGACCCATGATGCATGCTTCATACTCCGCCATGTTGTTGGTGCAGTTGAAACATAGTCGGGCGGTAAGTGGAGTATGAGAGCCTTTAGGAGATATGATCATAATGCCAATACCGTTACCCAAAGCGTTTGAGGCTCTGTCAAAATGCATAGACCATCGGGATCCTTCCTCAGGTCCTTCATCCGGTCCGGGTATTTCACAATCAGTCACTACCATGATATTCTCGTCTGGAAATTCAAAGTTCATCGACTGGTAATCATCCACTGCTTGGTGTGCCAAATGGTCTGCCAACACACTTCCCTTGATTGCTTTTTGAGTCGTGTACTAGATGTCATATTCAGTCAAGATCATCTGCCATCTTGCTATTCTTCCGGACAAGGCAGGCTTTTCGAAGATATACTTGATCGGATCCATTTTTGAGATCAACGGAGTAGTATGAGTCAACATATATTGTCTTAGCCGGCGAGCAGCCCATACCAAAGCGCAGCAAGTTTTCTCGAGCAGTGAGTATCGAGTCTCACAGTCGGTAAACTTTTTGCTAAGGTAATAGATGGCATGCTCTTTTCGGCCAGACTCGTCATGCTGCCCCAGCACACATCCCATTGAGTTGTGCAGTACTGTCAAGTATAAGATTAGAGGTCTCCCTTCCACTGGCGGCATAATAATGGGTGGCTCTTGGAGATACTCTTTAATTCTTTCGAAAGAGGCCTAATATTCATCGTTCCAACATACTACTTGATCTTTCTTCAGTAGCTTGAAGATTGGCTCACAGGTAGCAGTTAGGTGCGAGATGAATCGGGCAATGTAGTTCAGACGTCCTAGAAAGCCTCTGACCTCTTTCTCTGTCTTGGGAACTGGCATCTCTTGTATGGCTTTCACTTTGGCAGGGTCCACTTGAATACCTTTGTCGCTCACGACGAAGCCTAGTAGTTTTCCAGATCTCACCCCGAAGGTGCACTTGTTCGGGTTTAGTCTCAGCTTGTACAACTTCAAACGGTCAAACAGCTTCTGTAGATGGTCCAGGTGTTCCTCCTCAGTTTGGGACCTTGCAATCATATCGTCGACATATACTTCGATTTCATGATGGATCATGTCATGAAACAAAGCAACCATGGCATGTTGGTAGGTTGCCCCAGCATTTTTCAACCCAAAAGGCATGACCTTGGAGCAAAAGGTGCCCCACTGAGTAACAAAAGTGGTCTTCTCCATGTCTTCGGGAGCCATCTTGATTTGATTATAACCGGAGAACCCGTCCATGAAGGAGAATACCTTATGCTGAGCAGTGTTGTCAACCAGAACGTCGATGTGAGGCAGAGGGAAGTCATCCTTAGGGCTCGCCCTGTTCAGATCCCTGTAGTCAACACACATTCGGACCTTACCATATTTCTTCGGCACTGGAACCACATTGGAAACCCATTAAGGGTAAGAAGTCACTGCTAGAAAACCGGCGTCGAATTGTTTCATAACCTCAGCTTTGATTTTCTCGGACATCTCTGGACGCATACGGCGGACCTTCTGTTTTACCGGAGGGCATTCTTCCTTGGTAGGCAGATGATGAACCACAATGTCAGTATCCAACCCAGGCATATCCTCGTAGGACCAGGCAAAGATTTCCACGTAGTCATGCAGCATCTGAATCAACCGTTGTTTCACACTGAGTTCCAGATTGGCACCAATCTTGACTTCCTTTATGTCTGTCTCAGTACCCAGATTTACCGTTTCCACTGGCTCTTCATGTGGCTGAATGGCCCTCTCTTCCTGGAGTAGCAGTCTTGCAAGCTCACCAGGCACTTCACAATCATCTTCACCTTCGTCTTCGGCTAAGTTGATCGGATTTTTGAAGTCATAACTGGAAGTAGCAGAGTCGTTACCAGTGAGATCCAGAGTGGATTGGGACCTGTATATGTGAGTGTGTGTAAATATAGCTGTTTTGCAATATATAATAAAGAAAGACAAGGAGCACAAAATTTGAAATGCAAAAAATGTCCAATGCTTTTATTAATGATATATGAAAATGACACACAAAAGCCCTCACAAATGAAGTCACGGTGCCCCGGGTAAGACACCGGGCCATAAAGTTTAGAATTATTGTTTGTTACAAATTCAAAACAAAGGAGTTCATTACTGAGTGACAAAAGTAATAGGTACGAAGTCTTTCACCGTCCAGTTGCTTGGTCCACCGTCAATCGTAGGGTAGATCCAGCTGTCGAATTCAGATTCCTCCACGTTGCCTTCAATAGCATTTACTCCCGGGTTGGTGATGAATACAGGAGGTCTTCCAATCCTTGCCTTACGAACAGATCTCTGAGCTTCTGCAGTGAAACCCAAACCAAACTTGTCAGTCTTCGGAGTGAAATTAGGAAGTTGGCCCCAGTTTGCATACTCACCCTTCTCAATCACAGCCCGGGCATCCTTTAAGGAAGCCATCTTCAAAGGAGAACCTTCAATCACAGTCTCAGCTGATGCCAGTGTCTGAGGAACCTCTTCAAAGTGTTGAAAGGTGGTCTCAATGAATTCCCCATCCATCTCTATGTACCGGAACGAGTTAAGGTGGCTGACCATGTACTCTTCTTCCCCCTGAACTGTCACGATCTTCCCTCTGACCGGGTATTTCAGCTTCTGATGTAGTGTGGAGGTTACAGCTCCAGCCTTATGGATCCATGGACGACCCAACAAACAAGAATAGGATGGACGGATGTCCATCACATAGAATGTAGAATCAAAGACCTGAGAACCAACCCTGATTGGAATGTCGACTTCGCCATGCACCATTCTTTTGGACCCGTCAAAGGCCCGGACAACAATGTTACTTGGCTTCAGCTCTAACCCCTCGCAGTCCAACCTGTCTAGAGATTTCTTGGGCAAGACGTTCAACGAGGAACTAGTCTCAACCAACACATGGGCAAGAGTAGTGCCCATGCATTCAATGGAGACATGCAGGGCATCGTTATGGTTCTTCCCTTTAGCAGTTAGATCATCGTCGAAGAAACCCAAACCATTATCAGCAGTTAAGTTGGCCACACAATCGGTAAATTGATCAGCTGGCGTCTCTTGTGGCACGTGGGCCGTCTTCAGGAAGGAAATTAGAGCCTTGGCATGGGCTCTGAACACAACAACAGTGATAGCATAGAAATTTTTGACGGGGTGTGCCCCAACTGCTCAAATACATTAAAATCACTCTTCTTGATAATCTTAAGAATCTCTTCCATCTCTTGCTTGGAAGCTTCAACAGTGGTTGTCTTCGGTGCCTCCGTCTGGGCAGGCATATCAGTAGAGATCCCTTTGCCCCGAGCGTCAGATGACTCGGCAGCAGGGGTAGAACTAAGAACTTGGTCAGGAGGAGGAATAGGCACACTTGCAGATGTGATGACAATAGGTCTCTGGATAGCTGGAGGTGCAATATCTGGTGAGAAGAGCCTACCACTACGAGTGACTTTGGCAGGCTCGGTGATGTTGCCGACGCCGGTACTAGTATCAAACTCTTGTTTTACTCCAAGAACATAAACATCTGCCCCATAATGCCACGGGACAACTTTGTCGGATGTATAGGGGATAGGCCCCAGAACAGTGATGATTATAGGAGCAATCTTCTGAGCAGACATGATTTTGACAGGCTTCTTTGAGGGAGCCTTAGGAGAGTTGTTGAAAATAGTAACAATGGACACTTCTTCAGTAGGGGTAGCAGGAACAGCAATCTTCTCGAACAAGATCTCTTTGTTATCCATCAGGTTTTGGACGCCTGACTTCAACAAAGGACAATCAGCAGGCGAAACAGAACACAAATAGTAACCTTTACTACATCCCGGAAATAAACCGGCTAGCAACAGGTTCCTTTTGACAGTCAACAACAGAGTAACAATATCATCCACGGAGGCTACATACAGATCTTCCTCTACAGCATTCACCCCATGCTTGGACATAAGAGCAGTCATAACATTGGGCCTTTCGGGCGCCTCGAACTCTATCTCTTTAGCATCAATAAGGTCCTGAACCTTATTCTTCAGAGCCCAACAATCATCTGTGTTATGCCCCGGGCTGTCAGAATGATAAGCACAGTGGGCGTTGGGATTGTACTTTGGAGAGGTTGTGTTCACAATCTTCGGAGCTTCTCTCAGAGTCACCAGATTGGTTGATAGTAACTGTGGCAATATCTGGGATAAGGTCATGCTGAGTCGAGTAAACAGCCTTTTAGGTCTCTCACCCCTTGGTTGGTTATATTGCTGAGGAGCAGCAGCAGGCTTTGAAATTTCCACCGCGTTGATAGCTTGGCGGCGTTCCGGTTTATTCTGTCTCCTTGAACCATAAACAGCACTAGATTCCTTCTTGAACGGTTTCTTCTCAGAGCTCGAGGAAGCACCCTTCTGTATCTTCCCAGACTTGATACCAGCTTCTATTCTCTCACCAGTCAAGATCAGATCTGTAAACCCAGTAGAAGAATTACCAATCAGATGGTTGAAGAACGGACCAGACAGGGTCCCCAAGAACATGTCAACAAGCTCACGGTCAGTCAAAGGTGGTTGCACCCTGCCAGCCAGGTATCTCCACTTTTGCGCATACTCCTTAAATCCTTCACCCGTCCTTAGTGACATACCCTGGAGTTGGGTACGCGTAGGAGAGAGGTCGGAATTATACTGATACTGCTTATAGAACGCAGTAGCCAAATCCTCCCAGTTACGAATACTGGCTCCATCCAGCTGATAGAACCATTCGAGTTGAGTCCCTGAAAGACTATCCTGGAAGAAGTGGATCCACAAATTCTTGTCAGCTGTATAAGGTTGGATCTTCCTTACATACGATCGGAGGTGCAGCTTAGGACAGGAAGCTCCGTCGTACTTTGCAAAAGCAGGTGCCTTGAACTTATGGGGAATCACCACCCCAGAGGATAAGCCTAGGTCTCCAAAGTCCAACCCGGGCACATGTTGAATCTCCATAGCACTTAAGCGGTCTTCTAGCTGTTTGTACCTATCCTCAGCAAGAGGGTACTGTTCATCTTTATAATCCGTCTCGTTGTCGGAGACCACGGGACTAGGAACCCCTCTCTCTTGCGGACTGTCTTTCCCTACGGATGGGGTAGTCAGCTCAACCTCATTCTGCAGTGCATTCCCATATCTGCGTCCGGTATTGAACAAGACAGTCCTCTTCTTCTTCTTCTTCATAAGCAGGGTCTTCAGCTCCTGTTGACCCTGGGCTAGGCTCATAACCATCTCTTGGAAATGGGCATTCTGGGCCTAGAGGGCCTTGATAGCTTGTTCATTAGTAGGTTCAGAAGTCATGATGATTGCTGAAATAAACAGCGAAGAAGATAAGTGACCTGTAAAAAGAGTACTTGTTATTCATATGATGAATGTAATGCGTATGATTTATGTTTTCAAAGACAATCGGGATTTAACTTTGTAGACAAAAAGGCAACACACTTTATTAGATTCAACTTTGGAATTTAAATTGTTCAACAAATTGCCCTTAGGCGTTACAAAAATGAAAATACTAAAAAGTAAATAGAAACTGTAAAAGAAACATCAGTGCTTCCATGGCCTCATCTTTTCAGTGCGGATATAGTCATTCAGGGTCCGTTCGTTCTCCAATTGCTTAGTCAGCTTCTGGATTTTCCGTTCTTGTTCATTGAACCTTTCCCGATAAGAATCCCGTTCTTCCTGTAGTTGCGCCCAAGACCTCTTTAGTGTGTCAACATCAGTGGGTATCTGGGGAGGGAGAACACTTGGAGGAACCCCGTCTTTATCAGGAAGTTCAAGAGTAATAGGCCTGACCGCTTCGTATGGCATACCTAACTTCTGAGCACGGAGGCAGACCCATCTGAAGTAGGATTCCATTGGTAGAGAAGTCTTCGGTCCCAACTCATGTGGGTCAGCTTTGTGAATTCTATCCCAAGCCTTGATGAATCTACGACGCAGCTCGTCACTATCTACCTGAAACTCAAAACTGATGTGAGGTACCAACATCTCATGAGGCCCTGCTCTTCTGGCTCTTCCAAACTGACGAAGAGCTAGACATGGATTACAGGAGATTCCTCCTTGGGTCCCGATCAAAGGAACATTAGGATACTCTCCACAACGATCAATAACAACCACCTCATCTAAACCTCTGAGAGTCCAAATGATGTCATTATCAGTAAGAGACATTATCCTATGAGCCCATCCTCTTCATTCTTTATTCTTCAGCACGAACTTAGGGAGGTGCGAAATAAACCACCTCACTAATAAAGAAGCACAACACCACGAAGTTCCCCGTCTTCGGGCAGTACGAGTATAGAGCTGTTGCAGGATATCACCCAAGAGAGTGGGCACAGGGTTCCGAGAGATGAAGATCCTTATGGCATTGACATTAAAAAAGGTATCAGGATTTGGAAATAATACTAGACCATAGATTAAGAGATCCAAAATGTCTTCGTACGCCCTAAAGTCTAAGTCATTCCAGAAACTATTAGCTTTGCCAACCAGAAACTTAGCCAAAAAGCCCTTAACTCCGCTTCTAGTCTCCCAGTTATCCATTACCTCTTCTTTGGTCAAGGGAAGGGCTGCAGCAATCTCTTCAAGCCTAAGAGTCTTTTCTCAACCAGTGAATGGAGTCTGTTCCAACACAGGGATACCAAGCAAATCAGTGAATTCTTCTAGGGTAGGGACCAGCTGGAAGTCTTGAAAGGTGAAGCAATGGTATAGCGGATCATAAAACTGGGTCAGGACGCTCATCAATTGTTGATCCCACTTTGAAGTGACTAAACCGAGAAGAGAACCATGCCTCTTGATGAAGGAAGTAGTATATGGAATTCTGTCAACCAATTCTTTAAGCAAATCAGATGGGTGAACAAAGTTGAGCCGGATAGTATTCCTTCGCATAGGCATCATGATGTCCTACAAAACAAAGCAAATATGAAACCCTCTTGTCTTTGAAATGGGTTAGTCCTTATGCAGGATGCATGCAATGTTATGATGGTATGATGTTATGGTAAAGCACACCACAAGTATTCACAAAAGGCAAACATGGTAAGGCACACAAGTCACACAAGACAACCCTTAGAGTTTAGGCCAGCATGAAGTTTAGGTACTACCCTCTTTCAGTTTCAGTTGGTTAAGACTTGTCCTAGAAAATAGTAACCGGGTTCTAGAGGATCTCAATATCACTGACTACCCTCAATCGGTCATAACTCCAGCTTCGCAATCTTTTCTTGCGGCCGGAACCATCGCGAGAGTTTAACCTCAATGAGTGTAGCATACTGCTACTGTTCTATGGCCAAGTTGGGTCAATTTAGGTTTCTAAGGTCGGTTGGTACTTGATGACTCCTCAGAAGACCCATATTCTCCTCGTTCCAACACAAGGGATATCGGTACAGACCAAGGTGTCACACCAATGTAGCTACTGCTTCACCCGTGTCGGTCTACGCCGGACAGGTCCCTCACAGTTTATTGCTACCTAAAGGGTATTCCCCAGATCTGGTTTAGGATCTATGAAACTCCGATGCAAGCCTACAAATATTAAAGCAAACAAGGCATACAATTGAAAACATAGAATGATCTAATCCTAAGGTACACATCACTTATAAATATTCCCCAGCAGAGTCGCCAGTTCTGTGATCGGTGGAAATAGAACTGACTGTTTTGGAAAGCTGGTTCGCGAAATGTCGCGGTAAGCAAGAGTCACCACCGTCTTTTATTTTCTCCAACATGGAAAGGACAAAAGCACAACAAAATTCCTTTTCGAGATGTTTCTCGGTTCGGGAGGTAGATTATAGAAAGGGAAGGTGTTAGCACCCTTTCTATCTGTGGTTATCCACGGGCTCTTAGGTACTTGCTCACTATGTTTTCAAAACATGTTTGCTTTTCTTGTGTTTGTAGGTTTGAAAAAAGTTCGTTTGAAAACTTCTAGGTAACTCTTGTATCAGTCCTCAAGAGTGTATGAAGTGTTTGATTAAAAACTTTTTGAAAGTGTAGGTGCGAAAAGTTGTTTTTTTTTTTTTAAAGAGCAAGTACCCAGGAGAAATCTACCTACTCAAAAGAAATTAAGTTGTGTAAATGTCCTTTAGACAGTACTATCCCACTATTGAGAAGTAGGTAGCATCGTCGTTGGAGTTATTCGGGTCAATTAGATTATAGGGACATGTGTGGTCACCAAAGCAATAGTAGGACGCCTTAGCGGTAACCCTAATGTCCTAGATCCTTTTTATCCGAGGCAACCGTTTGAGGCAACTTGGATCTTTAGACAGGAGGGCGACCTCTAAAACACCCTATACTCAATGACCACGTCGAGGCAACCAAGTGAGGCGTACCCTAGGAGTGGCATGTGCGAGTGTGTCAGGTTTCAGTTAAGTGATCTTTACACATGTTATTGTGAGCTACAAGTTGATTTTAATTTCAGGCAAGTCTTGTCATGCATAGTTAACAGTTAATAATTTGCGGAAAGTAAATTGCGGAAGTGAATCTACGCTATTACAAGGCGTCGGGTATTTACATCGCCAAAAACATAACCCTTGAAAAGATAAATGCGAGAAATTAAAGAAAGCGATAAAAAGTCCTAATTACGCTATTACATCCTCGGAACAAATACATAAATATAATCAAAATAATAATCAAAAATAAACATGCGCGAAACAAAATTGCATCGGGAAAGTCCTTAGGGTTTTGACCCTTTTTGAGAAAAGAATGAATTTTGGTCCTTTTTGCATTTAATTAAACCTAATCCTAATTAATTAAATAAAAGAAATATTTTTTTTAAAGTTTTTTATGTTTTTTAATGAAATAAAAGAAAAGAAATTAAAATTGTCAAGAAAACCCTAATGCTATGTTAATTTTATTTATTGTGAAAAAAAATCAAATTTAACCTAATTAACTAAATTAATTTGTTAGTATTTATTTACAAAATAATAATTAAAGGTCAAATTAATAAGTAATAGTAATAATAAAAATATTTTATTTTCTGAATTTATTATGAAAATATAATTTGTTAGTTAATAATAATAATAATAATAATTAATAGTAAAAACAATTAAAGATAAAATATAAAAGAGAAGAAATAAGAAAACAAAACCCAGGGGGTGTTGGGCCCAGATGGAGGTGAACTTGGAAATTTCTGGCCCATTAACGTACAAGCCTGTTTGACTTTGGAGATCCTCCATGCGCATGGTTGACTGGGAATATGGTGTTCTTCATCTCCTAGCCATTAGATCTATGCTGGGAGACACATGGCATGCTGATGTTTGGAGCGCATGGTAGGACCTCTTGGACTGCCTGCATGTGAACATGTTAAACAAACTAATATAAGCGTTTGGGGTGGACCTGGGAATCGAACCCAGGTCCCAATGATTACCAGCCAGCTCATCTTCCACTACACCATGTGCCTGCATTTGTTATTATGATAATGAACAAATATTATATTGGAAAATTAATACATATGCTGTAAACAACATAAAAACGCGCGCTCATTTGAATGGCCCAACCATACGCTTACACGTCCTTCGTCTTCCTCGTTTGCCTGTAAAAACAGAGTTAGATAGCGGGGGTTTTAAACCCCCACAAAACATGATTACCAAAAATAGCGAATAGAGCTGTGCTCTATATAAATATTTCGCGAATAGTCCAGTGTATTCGTTTTGTTCTGACGGTTTCAACCATATGCCTTAGAGGTGCTAATTTTTCCTGGACTGTAAAGCCCCAAATTGAGAACTCATGAACCCTAAAATTCGTCAATGGCAATTTGTGATTCTGCGTGTTATAATTCAATTAACCTGTACCATTAGCTTCATAGGAGTTCTAGCAATGCAAAACACCCAAAAAATCACGTTAATGATGCATGAATCATGAGTTACGATTATGAAAAAAAGCATCAAACCGTGTGACTGTAAATGGTGATTTCTTGAGCCTTAGCGTGTGGTTTTTGATTGAAAAACGTTCCTCACACTCCCAGCAACGTGTTTGAATCCACAAATTGCTTTGAATCGTGCTAGAATGCAGAAAACAATTTTGACTTTTCTTGGATTTTTTTGAATGTGGTTATGGCTTTCTTGCGGAAAATTCACGTCTGTGGCATTAGGGTTGGCTTGTGTACTTATAGTAGAATAGAATTAGGTCACAATCTTGCAAAGAAATCCATGGAATTGATGTTTCAATATTTGATTGGAAATCACATCTTTTTGAATCTTTTTTATTGAAGAAACTTGCTAAACTTGGAGATTTTTGTCTCTTTGATTTGCACACGAATTTTCCAGCTCCTTTAGGTCATTCTTGCTTCACAAAAAGATTGAAAAACCATATCTTGATATTTCCTACAATTTAAATTAATTAAATGAATTAAAATTGATTAAAAATCCAATTAATTAATAAAAAATAATAAAATAAGTTCAAATAATCTTAATGGGTCGTGCATAAGTCATGGATGAAGTTTCAAGAAGAAATTTGAGGCCCATTAGCAAAAACAAAGTGTTTTGAGCAAAGTTGACTTTTGCAAATTCCTAAAAATTTCCCAACTTCTCCAATGCATATCTTGCTCAATTTTGATCATATGAACACGGTCTTGGACATTTTGGAAAGGTCTTGAAGTCCTCTAACCAATGCCTTTGGTCCCATGTCATTTGGATTTATCAATCTCAAGTTATGGTCTTTGACTTAAAGTGCATTTTTGTTGACTTTTCAAATTGACCTATAATGTCAAAATTGATAACTTTTTGTGAGAGCATTTCTTGGACTTGGAGTGTGAAGATGAGTTGTAGGAAATGTCATCCCCTTAAAAATGAGCATTGGATGGGATTTTCATGATGAACCATGAAAAAGTTATGCCCTGGTCAAGATACAGTTGACTTTTCTGCTGTCCAAAAATAGTAACTTTTACATCCTTGATGATTTTTGAGCCATGCTTGTGGAATCATGACCAAGATTTGATCAAATGATGATTGTGTACTCAAAATGAGATGTTGACCAAAAAGTTTTACTTTTGACTGTAAAATGACCATTTTGCCCCTGCAGTTGACTGTTGATCAAATAGGGCTTTTGACTGTGCAAATTGACACTGTGAGCCTTGAAACTTTGGCATGTAGGTGCTTTAGAATGTATATAGGCCTATGAGACTTGATTGATCCATTGAAAACCCCAAATTCCTTGAAAGAACCAAAACCCTAATTTTGACTGGCTTAGGAGATGGTTTGACTGTGCCACCCTTGAATAGACTTGAACCATTTGAGGATGATTCTTGACAAACCTTGAAGAATATGGGAGGGCAAATTTTGGGGTACAACAGTTAGGGTTTCATGTTCTTGTTTAGGGGTTTTCAATGCAGGCAAAATTAGGCTTTGATTCTGGTACCATGATGCTCGTGAGGATGAGACGAGTTGATTGGTACCAGTACTTTTCATTTATCTTGCTCGTATGCAGTTTTGGAGATGAACATGGTTATAACTACAATGAACGTCTATAGGTAAAAGTCTTGTTGTCTAAGGCGACGGTCCAGGGAAGAAGATGAGATGTGGCAGTCCATGGCTGGCCCGTTTGAATTTTCGCGCATTTTCTGAATATAATGTATTATTTTCTTATGTTATTTTGCTTCTATTATATGAACAACAAGAACGCGTAGCACAGCTGGCAAGCAGGCACTGGAGGCGAGCATAAGGACCTGGGTTCGATCCCCAGGTCCCAACCTTTGCTTTGTATTATTTTGTTTCATATGATCAGGTGCACCACCATTCCATGTGTCCACCATGTAGCTTAAAGATATGACCATCAGATTCATCAGCAAGCCAGATCCAACGTGCCAGCAATGAAGGTCCACCATAGTCCTCAAGTCAACACCCACACCAGAGCAAGCGTAGTCAAACAAGCTTGGAGATTTTGGGCCACAATAATCAGATCTGCACCCTCTTTTTTGCTAACAATCAGGCCCACTTTTTTCTTTTCTCTATTTATTTCTTTTATTTAATTTATTTGCTTAATTATTTTAATTCACAAAATTAATCACTTTTTTGCATAAAATCAAGAAATCATAAAAATTAAAATTAGGCTTCTTTTTTTATCAAATTTAATTTAATATAGTTTGATTTAATTTAGGGAAATTTTAACATGTTTTTTTTAATTAAAACAAATTAGAAAATTATGTTTAAGTTCTTAATTTAATTTTTCCTTTTTCCTCAAATAAAACAAAAATAGGTTCTTAGAATTTATTTATTTATTTTCAAGAAATTAATTTTAATTAGAACTTATGATTTTCTCTTTAATTATTCATTATTTTCTCAAATAACAAAACATTTTTTTAATCAATCGCGAATAGGATTAGTCAAAGGGTCAAAACCCTAATCGCCTCGCATTTAATTCGCCGCGCACTTGTTATTTATTTTGCCAATATTTTTGTAACTGCTCATGGTTTGTAATAGTTAATTTAGGTTTTTTTTATTTACTGTTTAAATCCCCAGTTTTTGGCTATGTAATTAATCCCCCTCCCTGAAGCCTTGTAATAGCTAGGTTTATTTTCTTGTACCTTTAATTCCTGCAAATATTTAACTGTCTAGATGTATGCTAATAGGATTGTATGGCAAGAATACATGACAAATTAAAACGGTTAGAAAACTCTAATATGCAAAGATTAAATAAATGAAATAGATCACTTACACATATTCACTCTTAGGGTATACTCTCACTTCGGTTGCCTTTGGTAAACGATCATTAAGTATAGGGTGTCTTAGTGGTTGCCCTCCAGTCTAAATAATCAAATTGTCCCATTCAAATATTGCCTCGAAAATGTTGCCTCGAATAAGATCTTAAGACTCTAGGGTTATTACTAAGGTGTCCTAATATTACTTTAGTGATCGTACGTCCCTTTCGAATTGACCCTTACAAATTCCAACGACAGTGCTACCTATTTCTCAATAGTAGGATAGCGTTGTCTAAAGGAAACAAGAATAGAAACGATCTTTTTTCGAGTAGGTAGATGCTAGTAGGTACTTGCTCAAATCAAAATTTTCACACTTACGCACCTTTCAAAACAGTTTTCAAAATAACTTCGTCACACCCTTGAGGACTGATACAAGGGTTATCACGAAGTAAAACTTTTCAAAACAAAGCACACCCAAGCAATTTAAAAATGAGCAAGTACCTAAGAACCCATGGAAAACCATGGATAGAAAGGGTTCTAACACCTTCCCTTTCTATAATCTACCCCCCGTACACAAAATCTCGAAAAATGATTTTTTCTGTACTTTTTTCCTTTCCGTTTGGATGAAATAAAAGTTGGTGGCGACTCTTGCTTACCGCGACATTTTGCAAATACAAAACGCAAAATGTAAACCAGTATTAAAAGTCGGTTCTGCCACTGTATCACAGAACTGGCGACTCTGCTTGGGATTTAATAAGTGGGGTATACCTTAGGATCTAGGTCATTTAAAATTGCTTCTCTTGATTGCTTTGTTTCCTTTATTTTTGAGGGCTCTGTTTGGGGTTACTATAGATCATACACCCGGATCTGGGGAATACCTTTTAGGTAAGTAGCAATAGACTGTGAGGGAACTGTACGAAATAAACTGATACGGTTGAAGCAGTAGCTACATTGGTGTGGCACTTTGGTTGGTACCGGTATCCCTTGTGGTGAAACAAGGAGAATACGGGGCCGCTGCGTGGTGTCATTAAGCATCAACTGACCTTAGAACCTTTAATTGCCCAACTTGGCCATTAGAAAGTAGCGAGATAGCCGGCATCGGTGTAGAGCTGAGAACTGGTTGATACTCGATGCTACACTCATTGAGATCATACTCTCGGAATATTTCGATCGCAAGAAAAGATTGCGTGAGCTGAAACCATGACCGATGGAGGATGGTCAGTGATATTGAGATCCTCTAGAACCCAGTTACTTTTCTAGGACAGGTTGAACAAACTTAACTTCAAGAGGGTATTACCTTTGACCTCATGCAATCCTTAAACCTAAGGGCTTTGTGTGATTTGACTGTGTTTGCAATACCTGTGTTTGCTATACCTGTGGTTTATCATGACATCGTGCATCATAACATGGCATTCATGCTTCATTACACTAACCATTTCAAAGACCAAGGGAATTTGTCTTTGTTCTGTTTTGCAGATCATGGCTTCCGTGCATAGAAATACTATCTGAATCAGCTTTGTGCAGATACCTTCTCAACTCAAAGAGCTAGTATTAAGAGTTTCTGAAACTTCTATGTTTATTTAGAGGCACGGTCAACTTCTCAGCCTAGTTACTTCAAACCTTGATGAACAGATGATGAGCGTACTTTTTCAGTTCTTCGATCCCAAGCATCACTACTTCACCTTTCCAGATTATCAGTTGGTACCCACCTTGGAAGAATTCTCTCAACTATTGGGCATATCCATTCTTGAACAGGTACCCTTCACAGGTATAGAAGAAATTCCTAAGCCAGAATTCATTGCCTCAGCTTTGCATTTGAAACAGGCTAATGTGGTATCCAATTAGGAAACTCGAAGCGGAGTTGAGGGTTTTCTAGCCAAATTTCTAATAGACCAGGCTCAGCTATTTTGGGATGATATGGAATTTTAGGCTTTTGAGGATGTCTTGGCTATTCTTATCTATGGATTAGTTCTCTTCCCTAATCTGGACTCCTTCGTAGATGTGAATGCTATCAAGATTTTCCTTTCTCGCAACCCTGTGCCTACCTTACTCGGAGATATTTTGCACACTCTCCATACTCGTACCATGAAGAGAAGATGGACTCTTATGTGTTGCATGCCGTTGTTGTCGAGGTGGTTTATTTCTCACCTCCCTAGGTCCGTACTGAAGAACGGAGAAGTTTTGGGTTGGTCGCACAGAATAATGTCACTCGCTCATACGAATATTCTTTGGTGTTCCCGGGCTATGGAAGACGCTGTTGTTATTAACCATTGTGGGGAGTAACCTAATGTCCCATTACTAGGTATCAGAGGGGGTATAACTCATAATCCTTGTCTAGCTTTATGACAATTTGGTCGTGCTCGAAGGGATGGTCCCTATGAGTTACTTCTCGAGGACATTGTATTCGACTATGAGGATTATGTTAAGGAGTATCGCTGGAGGTTTATACGAGCTTAGGGAATGGTAAATAGATCTGACCCCAAAGAGTTGGGACCAAAGACTTCCATTTCTATGCAGCCTTACCACCAATGGGTCCGAGCTCGTGCCCAGAAGCTTATGATGCCTTATGTGGCCGTATTACCAGTGATTGTGGAGCCCACTAATGAAGAAGGCGTTCCTTACACGGTTCTCTATCCCTACATGCCCACTGATCTTGGGGAGTTACAGAGGTCTTGGATTCAGCTGAAGAATGAGCGAGATACTTACAGGGAACAATTTCATGATCAAGAGAGGAAGGTTTTAAAGCTCACCAGGAAGCTCTAGGAAGAAAGAGTACTCAATGATTATATCAGCATAAGGAGAAAGCGTCCATGGGACTTTTGATTTTTCTTTTCTAGTTTTAGATTTGTTGTATTTGCTTATTTTGTAACGCCTTAAAGGAATTTTAAACCTTCAAAGTTAAAGCTAATAAAATTTTTGTTTATTTTGGTTTGCAAATTTAAATTTCCCGAAAGTATTTGAAATCATTACATGCGCATCCCATTATCATACACATCATTACAGGTACCACTACAGGTTTCTCATCTCGTTCGTTGTTTATTTTAGCAGAAATGTCTTCCGATCAAGTCATCAAAGATCTTCAGGCACAGAATGCCCAGTTCCAACAGATGTTCATCAGTCTGGAAAAATGGCAAGAGGATCTGAAGGCCCTCATTCTGAAAGAGAAGAAGAAGAAGAAGAAGAAGAAGAAGAAGAAGAAGATTGGTATTCTGAATATGGACAGAAGGTTTGGAGAAAGGTTGAAGCATCAAACTGATCTGACCTCTTCATCCAAGGAAGGGGAGAACCAAGAAGGGGAAAAGGACCCTAGTCCTGCACTCTCCAACAATGATACTGATTATGATGATGAGCAATATCCTCCTGCTGAGGATAGATACAAACAAATAGAAGACCTTCTAAGTGCCATGGAAGTTCAGAAGATACCTGGTTTAGATTTCGGAGAATTAGGACTGGTATCGGGAGTAGTCATCCCTCAGAAGTTCAAAGCTCCAGTTTTTGCCAAGTATGATGGAGTGTCCTGCCCAAAACTCCATCTCTGCTCTTATGTCAGGAAGATCCAACCCCACACAGCTGATAGAAATATGTGGGTGCACTTCTTTCAAGATAGTCTTTTAGGGACTCGGCTTGAATGGTTCTATCAACTGGAGGGAACCAAAGTACGTAACTGGGAAGATCTTGTTGTTTCCTTCTACAAGCAGTATCAGTATAATGCCGACCTTGCTCCCACTCGTACTCAATTCCAGAGTATGTCCATGGGTGCAGGTGAAGGTTTTAAAGATTATGCTAAAAAATGGAGAGACTTGGCTGGAAGAGTCCAACCCCCTTTGTCTGATAGGGAGTTAGTTGATATGTTTCTGGGGACACTGTCTGGTCCATTTTTCAATCACTTAATCGACAGCTCGTCATCTGGTTTCACTGAGATGATTTTAACTGGAGAAAGAGTAGAAGCTGGAATTCGAAGTGGTAAAATACAGAAGGATGCCTCTTCGAGTTCGGTAAAGAAACCTTTTACTAGTAAGAAGGAAGCCAGTGCAGTCTATAGCCCAAGGGGCCAAAGCAGATATGAACACCGTCAAACGGTAAATGCTGTAGTGATACCAAGACCCGCAGTTGCTCCACAACGCAACAATCAACAAAGGGTAGAAAGACCACAGCGGTAGTTCACTCGCATTAGCATGACATTGGCTGAAGTGTTACCTCACCTGCTGAGATCCAACTTGGAGACCTTGAGAGAGGCTCCCAAGAATCCAAATACTACATCTCCTCGATACAATCCCAACGCGCGGTGCACCTACCATTTTGAGAGTCCTGGCCATGATACAAATGATTGATGGGCTCTGAGAAACAAAGTACAAGATTTTCTTAAAGCCAAGGAGATAGAGTTTGATGCTCTAGAGAAGCCGAATGTTATAACTGCTCCCGTGCCCAAACATGGTCGGGGAATTAATGCTGTTGACACTGATTTGTTTGTGACCTCTGTTGAAGAAATTTCTACTCCTCTTATAACTGTAAATAAGAATTTGCTATTGGCCAGTTTATTTCCGGGTTGTGGTTAAGGTTTCCACATGTGTTCGATTCTACCTTCTGGTTGCTGTTTGTTGAAGTCAGGTGTTCAGCGCCTGATGGATAATAAAGAAATTTTGTTCGAGAAGGCTTTGATTCCTATTGTTCTAAATGAAGGCGTTGCCATTATGACCATTTCCGCCAATCCTTCCAAGGATTCCTCGAGAAGACCTGTTAGGATTATACCTGTTTAAAGAATTGCTCCGCTAATAATCACTGTTCTTGGTCCCATCCCGTACACCTCAGACAAGGTTGTCCCATGGCATTATGGTGCTGATGTGTACTATCATGGCATTAAGCAAGATCTGAAGAATGAAGAAGCTGATACTGATGTTAGTAATATTGTCGGAGCTAGTAAGGTTACCCGAAGTGGAAGGGTCTTCTCTCCCGAGATTTCCCCTAAGACTGTCAACAAACCTATTGTCATTCCATCTGCTGCTCCTGCTAGTACCTCGAATACTGTTCCTGTTCTTACTCCAGTTATCACCCCGGCTGCTGAGCCATCTGGTACTCGGGGCAAGGAAATTATAGGTGAGCCTGCCCAGAGGGAGGCGCCTAGAAAAATCGTTGTGGAAGCCTCTAAACAAGAAATAGAGGAAATATTGAAAACTATCAAGAAAAGCGACTACAATGTGGTCGAGCAGCTAGGGAAATCCCCATCAAAGATATCCATGTTGTCTTTGATATTGTGTTCTGAAGCCCATGCGAAGGCTTTAATTGCATTTCTCAAGACTGCGCATGTGCCGTAGGAAACTTCAGCAGATCAGTTCAAAGATTGTGTGGCCAGCGTGACTGTTGACAATGGGCTGGGTTTTTCAGATGCGGATCGGACCCCGAAAGGAAGGAATCATAATGATGCTCTGCATATCTCGATTGAATGCAGGGGCACCACTATGGCTCATGTGCTGGTAGATACCAGATCTTCACTGAATGTTCTGCCAAAGAAAGCATTGGACCGTTTGGATCGTGAGGGTTTGACTCTAAATCCTAGTAACATTGTAGTAAGGGCTTTTGATGGATCAAGGAGAATGGTGCACGGGGAGGTGGACATCCCTGTCAAAGTGGGCTCTCAGACTTTTGGGTCCACCTTCTACGTAATGGATATCAGGCCGTCATATTCTTGCTTGCTGGGTCATCCTTGGATCCATGAGGCTGGCGAAGTTACTTCCACCCTCCATCAAATGCTGAAGTATCCAGTGAAGGGAAAGATTGTCACAGTGCAAGGTGAAGAAGAATACATGGTGAGTCACCTTAACTCCTTCCGCTACGTAGAGATGGACGGGAAATTCATAGAAACTCCTTGTCAGAATTTAGAGGAGGTCCCTCAGGTCTTGGCATCAACTGAAGTTACTACCAGCAAACCTCCATTGAAGATGGCTTCTCTCAAAGACGCCAGGGTTGTGGTTGAAGAAGGTGGGTGTACCAATTGGGGTCAGCTCCCTTATTTCACTCACAAAACTGACAAATTTGGTTTGGGCTTTACTACAGGGGCTCAAAGGGTTGTTAGGCACGCTCAGATTGGAAGACCTCCTCTACACATCAGCAATCGGGGAATTCATGCAATTTAAGACAGTGAAAAGGATTCAGACATCGACAGTTGGATCTACCCAACAACCAATGGTGGACCGAATAACTGGACGGCTTGGGACTTCGTACATGTTTCTTTTATTCTGCAGTAATTGACTTTTGTTTTAATATTTGTAATAAAAAATTTGAAACTTTACAGCCTGGTGCCTTTCCTGAGGCACCTTGGCATTTCTTGTGAGGGATATTATTTGTCATTTCATATATCATTAATAAAGAATTGGACGTTTCTTGCATACAAATTTTGCGCTCTTTGTTTTTCTTTTCTGTCCCTCACTTTATCAAAACAAATATTCTCTTACACACACTCACGTATCATACTACAGATCCATATCCACTCTGGATCCCATTGATAACAGCTCTGCTACTGCCAATTATGACTTCAAAAATCCGATCAACCAAGTCGAGGACGAAGGTAAGGATGACTATGAGGTGCAAGGAGAACTTGCTAGACTATTACAGCAGGAAGAAAGGGCCATACAGCCTCATGAAGAGCCAGTCGAGTCAATGAATTTGGGTACAGAGGAAGACAGGAAAGAGGTTAAAATAGGTACAAATCTGGAGCCTAGTGTCAAACAACGGTTAATACAGATGTTACACGACTATGTTGAGATCTTCGCCTGGTCCTATGAAGATATGCCTAGTTTGGAAACTAATATTGTGGTACATCGCCTAACGACTAAAGAAGACTGCCCTCCGGTAAAGTAGAAGGCTGGCCGTATGCGCCCTGAAATGTCAGAGAAAATCAAGGAAGAGGTCATGAAACAGTTCGACGCAGGATTCTTAGCTGTCACTTCTTATCCGCAGTGGGTTTCCAACGTCGTTCTGGTACCTAAGAAGGACGGTAAGGTACGGATGTGTGTGGACTATAGAGATCTGAACAGGGCAAGCCCAAAAGATGACTTCCCACTTCCTCACATTAATGTTCTAGTCGACAACACCACACAGCACAAGATCTTCTCCTTCATGGATAGTTTTGCTAGCTACAACCAGATCAAGATGGCTCCTGAGGACATGGAGAAGACAACCTTCGTTACACAGTGGGGCACCTTTTGTTACAAGGTAATGCCTTTTGGGTTGAAGAATGCTGGGGAAACTTATCAGCGCGCCATGGTCGCTTTATTCCACGATATGATTCACCACAAGATCGAATTTTATGTTGATGACATGATAGCCAGGTCCCAGACTGAGGAAGAGCACCTTGATCATCTCCAAAAACTGTTTGACAGGTTAAAGACGTACAAGCTGAGGTTGAATCCGAACAAGTGTACCTTCGGGGTGAGATCTGGTAAGCTTTTGGGTTTTGTGGTCAATGACAAGGGTATTCAAGTAGACCCTGCAAAGGTAAAAGCCATACAAGAGATGACGGCTCCCTGCACAGAAAAAGTAGTTAGAAGTTTCTTGGGACGCCTGAATTACATTGCCAGGTTCATTTCACATCTGACTGCTACTTGTGAGCCAATCTTCTAGCTGTTGAAGAAAGATCAAGTGGTAAAGTGGAATGATGAATACCAGACCGCTTTCAAAAGAATCAAGGAATACCTTCAAGAACCACCAATTTTGATGCCTCCAGTTGAAGGAAGACCCTTGATATTATATTTGACAGTGCTAGACAATTCAATGGGGTGTATGCTGGGGCAGCATGACGAGTCTGGTCGAAATGATCACGCCATTTATTACCTTAGCAAAAAGTTTATCAACTGTGAGACCCGATACTCATTGCTCGAGAAAGCTTGCTGCGCTTTGGCATGGGCTGCACGCCGACTGAGACAGTATATGCTGAATCACACCACCTTATTGATATCAAAGATGGATTCGATCAAGTATATTTTCGAGAAGCCCGCTCTCTCTGAAAGGATAGCAAGATGGCAGATGATCTTGACCGAATACGACATCCAATACACAACCCAAAAAGCAATCAAGGGGAGTGTATTGGCGGATCATTTTGTGCATCAGGCCGTGGATGACTACCAGTCCATGAGTTTCGAGTTCCCGGATGAGAATATCATGTTGGTAACCGACTGCGAAGAACCTGGACCGGATGAAGGACCCGAGGAGGGATCCCGATGGTCTATGTATTTTGATGGAGCCTTGAACGCATTGGGTAATGGCATTGGCGCTGTAATTATTTCTCCTGAAGGCTGTCATACTCCGTTCACCGCCCGAGTATGTTTTAACTGCACCAACAATATGGCGGAGTATGAAGCGTGTATCATGGGTCTTCGAGCTTCTATTGACCTAAGGATTAAGTTCTTGAGTGTATTCAGAGATTCCTCTCTAGTGATAAGTCAGATCAAAGGCGAGTGGGATACGAAGCACCCGAATCTTGTTCCTTACAAAGAGTATATACTGACATTGCTCCCACACTTTGAGGAGATAAACTTTGAACATTTCCACAAGAAGAGAACCAGTTGGCGAATGCGCTAGCTACCATGTATTCTATGTTCAAAGTCAGGTGGGACAATGAAGCTCCCCAGATTACCATTGAGAGGTTAGATGAACCCACACACTGCTGTGACATTGAGACTGGAGAGGTAGCAGATAAACCCTGGTTTCACGAGGTAAAGAGGTATCTTGAGGCTCAAGAATACTTCGAGGGGGCATCTGTTAATGATAAGAAGTTTCGGAGAAGGTTTGCTGCAAAGTTCTTCATCAGTAATGGAATCCTCTATAAGTGTAACCATGATTCAACCTTACTGCGGTGTGTAGACAAGAGCGAGGTAGAAAGGATCATGACGGAGTTACATGAAGGTACCTTCGGAACTCATTCCAGTGGACATACCATGGCGAAGAAAATCCTACGAGCAGGATATTACTGGTCCACTATGAAAGCCAATTGTTATCAGCATTCTCGAACCTGTCATAAGTGCCAAGTCTATGCGGATAAGGTGCATGTGCCTCCAGTCCCTCTGAATGTCTTAACAGCTCCTTGGCCCTTTACAATGTGGGGCATCGACATGATCGGCAAGATCAGACTTATTGCGTCTAATGGGCATGGTTTCATTCTAGTGGCAATTGATTACTTCACAAAGTAGGTTGAGGCAGCTTCCTTTGCTATAGTAACCAAGAACGTCATGGCACGGTTTATCTGACACAATCTGATCTATCGGTATGGTGTACCAGAGAGGATTATTACTGACAATGGTACAAATCTCAATAACACCATGATCACCGAGCTTTGTAAACGGTTCAAGATACAGCATCATAACTCTTCTCCCTACTGGCTGAAGATGAATGGGGTTGTTGAAGCTGATAACAAGAACATCAAAAAGATTGTGCAGAAGATGACGGTGATATACAAAGATTGGGACGAGATGTTACCATTCGCTCTTCATGGGTACCGTACCTCAGAACAGACGTCGACAGGGGAAACAACCTACTCTCTGGTATATGGCATGGAGGAAGTCCTATCCATTGAGGTCCAGATACCCTATCTCAGGATTATGAAGGATGCGGGTTTTAACGAAGACGACTGGATCCAAACCCGACTTGATCAACTGAATCTACTCGATGAAAAGAGACTTACTGCTATTTGTCATGGTCAAACGTATCAAAAGCGAATGATCAAGGCTTTTAACAAGAAAGTCAGACGTCAAGAATATCAAGTCGAGATCTAGTGATAAAACACATCATACTACCGCAAGGTGATCCCAGGGGCAAATGGACCCCCACATACGAAGGGCCATTTGTGGTTAAGACCATTTTCTCGGGAGGAGCTATGATTCTAACCACCATGGATGGTGACGACCTTCCTCACCCCGTCAATGCATACATATTGAAAAGATACTACGCATAATCAAAGACCCGCTAGGTTGACTGGCCTAGGAAAAAATAAGAACTTCCCGGCAAAGCAAAAGGGTTCGGGAAAAAGTAAGGGATGAAAATGAAAAAACTCTACACCCGGCAAGTCGAAAACCTGAAAAGGCGACTTGGGAAAAAAATGGTATCCCGGTGGACTGAAACCCGAAAGGGCGGTCCAGGAAAAAATTAGGGATCAAAGCATAACACTATGTCCCATTGGATCATCTTGCAACCAGTCTTCGGTATCGACTATCAAGCTCAGACGGCGCCAATTAATCTGATCCATCTTCGTCCAAACAGTAAAGTGATGAGACGCTTGAAGATATAAAGGCAATAACAGAGTTGGAACCCGATGGGATTGTTCCACATAGCTGTTTTTCTTTCTTTAACATAAATTATAATTTCTATCTTTCGGCGCCATTCTCTTACTAGGACGTCAGCCTCTTTGTACAAAATGCTTATTACGGGCCAACTTCAAAAATCAATACAATTCATTTTCACAAGAAATTTCAATTTGCTTTTATTTTTCTATTTTGTTTTGCAAGAACGTCCAATGATTCATTTTTTATATATTCATTTGAAAATAGTGGTTGTTCATAAATATTTACATAAGAAACAAAAGGCAATTACTCGTAATACTAAAAAACAGGGAAAATAAGAAGTGCCCAAACCTTACAGTTACTCTGCCCATCAGGTACCGGGATAAAGCCAGCTTGAGAACATGAGTAGTGGTACATACACTCCCCACAGAGTAAAAAGTATCCAAAGACAGTGATGTTAGCTTTACTGAACAAGACATAACTCTCTCCCGTTGAGGTTCACAATCGTGAGTGAGGCAGTAAATTTTCCCCCCAAGCAGAGTTTATTTCTCTCGCAAGCAGAAATTTAATCTCCAACAAAATTCATTATTACCAACAACGAAAATTCATCCCCAGCTGAGTTTTATTTCTCCAAGTCATCAGATCTATCAATAGAGTATCTCCTCTCCAACAGAGTTATTCCCCACAGAGTTATCCTCAAACAGGGTCTCTTCCGGAAGAATATTCGCCCGCCGAGTGGACTAATCCCCAGCCAATCATCTTTGTTCATCATCCCCAACAGAAGTAGAGGAACTGTGGTTTCTTACAGCAGTCAGGCATTTATTTTCCCAGACTCAGATTATTACGTCAGCATTTCATGTTCATACATCATGACATGTGCATACATATCGTATAACATAACCTCAGTTATTTTGAGAACCTCATCACAATGCATCTCATGCATCACACATAACTAACCCTGTATTTCTTTCAAGAAAGACAATTATTATCAACAATTTCCAGCAGGTCCATGATCAACACTCGAAACTAAATAGAGTAATCATCAGCGCGACAAATGTAATCTTACGTAGCCCTACCATCCAGGATTTCATATCTAAGTAACCCTACTATCCAGGTTCCTTCTCACAGCCCTATTATCCAGGCTTTCATATCGAAGTAACCCTACCATCCAGGTTTCTTCTCACAGCCCTACCATCCAGGATTTCATATCAAAGTAACCCTACTATCCAGGTTCCTTCTCACAGCCCTATTATCCAGGCTTTCATGTCTAAGTAACCCTACCATCCAGGTTCCTTCTCACAGCCCTACCATCCAGGTTTTCATATCGAAGTAACCTTACTATCCAGGTTCCTTCTCACAACCCTACTATTCAGGCTTTCCTGTCGAAGTAACCCTACTATCCAGGTTCCTTCTTACAGCCCTACTATCCAGGCTTTCATCTCGAAGTAACCCTATTATCCAGTTCCTTCTCATAACCATACTATCTGGGTTCTTCCTCTCTTATCCCCAGACAACAGTCCACAACACTGTAAGACCGGGACCCGATCAAACACAATTGATTTCACATTTCCCCAGAAAGTCGCGGTGTAGCATATACCCCAACCAGATACGCAGTTCACTTCCGCTTCCCGAACCGGATTTATTCCCCAGTAGAGTAACGGACAACTGAAGCTCCTAAAACTCTATTTCTCTCAAGACAAAGACCAACATTCCCCAGTGAGGTCCTCCTTAACAACAGGTATACGGTTTCTCGCAAAGGAATCGCTTGTGCAATCGATATCTCTTCGGATGGCATCTTTAAGCCCATCTCCGACAATTCTCTAGAAACTACCAAATGGCATCTATAAGCCCATTCCCGATATCACAAATCAAGTATCGCTTCATGCGAGTGCAAATTTCTGGGCACTCTAGTGTTCAATCATCTTCCACATTCAGATCACGAAAGGCAGACGAGCCAATCTACATCCTCAGGTTTAAGAAGATTGAACAGGGGCAGTTGTTATACCCTAAAATTTGACCTCCCATATTTCTCGACACATGGCAAGTGAGGTCCCCAAATTGCTCAAGGAAGTTCAAGAGTTGACCAGACAAACTCTCTCCTAAGGTAGTATACCTCAAATTAGGGTTTCTATTATCATCAAGATATGTGAACCACAAAGGAATAAAATGCTCACCATTGTCCTAATATTTTCTCAAGATCATCCATGTCAAGTTTCAAGCCTTGCAGAAGAAGTTTGCTCAGTCAATTGCTCAAATGCCTGAAAATCAACTGTATTAGGTCAAAAGTCAACTGGGGCACACATACAGTCAAACTTCAAGATTTTTGGTCAACATACTCATTTTTAAGTATTATTCATCATTTGATCAAGGGTTGATCATGATTCCTCAAGGATTGCTCACAATTCACCAAAACCCAAAAGTTGCTAAATTAGGGTTTTGCAGGAAAAGTCAACTCAACTTTGACCAAACATAACTTTCTCATACTTTATCATAAATGACCCATCCAAATCTCATTTTGAAGAGGATACAATTCCCTACAATTCATCTTCATCTCCTAAGTTCATAATATGCACTCACAAAAAGATATGAATTTTGACATTATAGGTCCTTTTGAAAAGTCAACCAAAACACCTTTTGGGCCAAGGCTTCAAACATGAACATGGAAGACTCAATTGAGATGAGACAAAAAGGATTGCTTATAGGACATCCTAATGTTTCTAAAAAGTCAAAGAACACCTCTCTAGGGTCAAAATTGAGAGAGTTATGCATTAGCCAAGTTGACCATTTTTGCAAAATTGCCAAAAGTCAAATGTGTTCAAATTTACATTTTTTGCTAAATGGGCCCAACTTTTTATGCTTGCACCTCAATTATAATGTGGTCCACGACTCAAATGTTCACTCACTCATATTGTGCTTCATTTTTCAATTTATTTTGATTTTTTATTAATTAAAAAGTGAATTAAATCAAATAAATGAAGAAAATTAATAAAGATATGATTTGATTTGTTTTTTTGATAGTTTAGCAACCAAGATATGCTGAGCTTACATGATCAAATCGAATCATGCATAATTGGTCCAAGGAAGGCATGATTGGCATGAAAATAGAATGATATCATATGGCTTAAAAATCAAATATTCCAATCATGAATTCTCAAGATTGGATCCAAAATTGTTAACCTAATTGGATTCAATACATATACTGAAGTTTGTGGAACCCTATACACGAGAAGTCTCGTGCACAACCTACCTCCAAAAACCAGAACAAAACTTGAAAATTTCCAAGAAAAGTGTGAGACAAATCTCCTTCCACAAGCCAATTCAAGGTGTGGTGAGGTTTCCAATCGCTTGCTAGACATCTAAGGAAGCTAACAGCATCCTTTGCAAGCTTTAACGTGCCTAGAAACGCGCGCTACAATCCCCACGATTTGACATATTTTTGTAATTCGATTATCACAATTCATGCATCTTTAGCACTTTTAGTTGTCATAGTTGTGATTATCATCATGTTTGCAAGCTAACCATGCCATTTAATTGAATTTTTTATGCATGTACGTGATATAGCCATGGTTAGGGTTTCATGTTCTTGTTTAGGGGTTTTTAATGCAGGCAAAATTAGGCTTTGATTCTGGTACCATGATGCTCGTGGGGATGAGACAAGTTGATCGGTACCAATACTTTTCATTTATCTTGCTCGTATGCAGTTTTGGAGATGAACATGGTTATACCTACATTGAACGTCTGTAGGTAAAAGTCTTGTTGTCTAAGGCGACGGTCCAGGGAAGAAGATGAGGCGTGGCAGTCCATGGCTGGCCCGTTTGAATTTTCACGCATTTTCTGAATATAATGTATTATTTGCTTATGTTATTTTGCTTCTATTATATGAACAACAAGAACGCGTAGCACAACTGGCAAGCAGGCACTGGAGGCGAGCATAAGGACCTGGGTTCGATCCCCAGGTCCCAACCTTTGCTTTGTATTATTTTGTTTCATGTGATCAGGTGCACCACCATTCCATGTGTCCACCATGCAGCTTAAAGATCTGACCATCAGATTCATCAGCAAGCCAGATCCAACGTGCCAGCAATGAAGGTCCACCATAGTCCTCAAGTCAACACCCACACCAGAGCAAGCGTAGTCAAACAGGCTTGGCGATTTTGGGCCACAAAAATCAGATCTGCACCCCCTTTTTTGCTAACAATCAGGCCCATTTTTTTCTTTTCTCTATTCATTTCTTTTATTTAATTATTTGCTTAATTATTTTAATTCACAAAATTAATCACTTTTTTTCATAAAATCATAAAATCAAGAAATCATAAAAATTAGAATTAGGCTTTTTTTATCAAATTTAATTTAACTTAGTTTGATTTAATTTAGGGAAATTTTAACATGTTTTTTAATTAAAACAAATTTGAAAATTATGTTTAAGTTCTTGATTTAATTTTTCCTTTTTCCTCAAATAAAACAAAAATACAAAAATAGGTTGTTAGAATAAATTAATTTATTTTCAAAAGATTAACTTTAATTAGAACTTAGGATTTTCTTTTTAATTTAATTATTCATTATTTTCTCAAATAACAAAACATTTTTTTAATCAATCGCGAATAGGATTAGTCAAAGGGTCAAAACCCTAATCGCCTCACATTTAATTCGTCGCGCGCTTGTTATTTATTTTGCCAATATTTTTGTAACTTCTCATGGTTTGTAATAGTTAATTTAGGTTTTTTTTTATTTACTGTTTAAATCCCCAGTTTATGGCTATGTAATTAATCCCCCTCCTCGGAGCCTTGTAATAGCTAGGTTTATTTTCACGCACCTTTAATTCCTGCAAATATTTAACTGTCTAGATGTATGCTAATAGGATTATATGGAAAGAATGCATGACAAATTCAAACGGTTAGAAAACCCTAATGTGCAAAGATTAAATAACAGAAACAGATCACTCGCACATATTCACTCTTAGGGTATACTCTCACTTCGGTTGCCTTCGGTAAACGATCATTAAGCATAGGGTGTCTTAGTGGTTTCCCTCCAGTCTAAAAGATCAAATTGTCCCATTCGAATATTGCCTCAGAAATGTTGCCTCAGAAATGTTGCCTCGAAAATGTTGCCTCGAAAATGTTGCCTCGAATAAGATCTTAAGACTCTAGGGTTATTACTAAGGTGTCCTTGTATTGCTTTAGTGATGGTACGTCCCTTTCGAATTTACCCTTACAAATTCCAACGATGGTGTTACCTATTTCTCAATAGTAGGATAGCGCTTTCTAAAGGAAACAAGAATAGAAACGATATTTTTTCGAGTAGGTAGATGCTAGTAGGTACTTGCTCAAATCAAAACTTTTCACACTTACACACCTTTCAAAACAGTTTTCAAAGCAACTTCGTCACACCCTTGAGGACTGATACAAGGGCTATCACGAAGTAAAAATTTTCAAAACAAAGCACACCCAAGCAATTTAAAAATGATCAAGTACCTAAGAGCCCATGGAAAACCATGGATAGAAAGGGTGCTAACACCTTCCCTTTCTATAATCTACCCCCCGTACTCAAAATCTCAAAAAAGGATTTTTCTGTACTTTTTTCCTTTCCGTTTGGATGAAATAAAAGTTGGTGGCGACTCTTGCTTACCGAGACATTTTGCAAACACAAAACGCAAAATGCAAACCAGTATTAAAAGTCAGTTCTGCCACCGTATCACTCATATGAATCACATGAGATGGATCTGAAATATATTTCTGGAGTTGTGACATATGAAACACATCATGCAAATTCGAAAGATTAGGCGGTAAGGCCACTCTATAAGACCCATTCCCAACTCTTTCGGAAATCTGATACGGACCAATAAAACGAGAAGTGAGCTTCTTAGACTTCAATGCTCTCCCAACAACAGTTACAAGTGTAACTCTCAAAAACACATGGTCACCAGCTTGAAATTCCAAATCCTTCCTTCTCTTATCATGATAACTCTTTTGTATACTTTGGGAAGCTTTCATCTTTTCCCGAATCATCTTAACCTTCTCAGTAGTCTCACGAACAAGTTCAGGTCTGAGTACTACACTTTCTCCAGATTCATGCCAACATAAAGGAGTTCTACATCTCCGACCATACAACGCTTCAAAAGGTTCCATCCCAATACTATAATGGTAATTGTTATTATAAGTGAACTCTATCCATGGAAGAAAAGTATCCCACGAACCTCCCTGCTCAAGAACACATGCTCTCAACAAATCTTCGAACGATTGAATAGTCCTTTCTATCTGACCATCCGTCTGAGGATGATACACCGAACTCAACCTCAACTTAGAACCAAACGCCTCTTGCAAACTCTTCCAAAAATCAGAAGTAAACCTCGAATCTCTATCTAACACAATGCACAAAGGAACACCATGCAGATTCACAATTACACTAGTGTGTATCTCCGCCAACTCCGACACTGGAAAACTGATGTTAATAGGGATAAAATGAGTCGACTTTGTAAGCCTATCAACAATCACCCAAATTGAATCATGTCCTCTTAAAGTATTAGGTAACCCTATTACAAAGTCCATCGAAATTCTATCTCGTTTCCATTCTGGAACTTCTAACGGTTGCATCAACCCTGCAGGCTTCTGATGTTCCACTTTCGACTTCTGACAAGTCAAACATGCGTACACAAACCGAGCCACATCACTCTTCACCCCAGGCCACCAAAATAAATTCTTAAAATCCTGATACATCTTTGTAGCTCCTGGATGAATACTCAACTTACTTATATGGCTCTCTTTAAGAATCACTTTCTTCATCTCTGCATCATCAGGAATACAAATCCGATTACAAAATCTCAACACACCTTGCGCATCTAAGTTAAAATCACTATTCTTAGACTGATCGATCCCAACTATAAAATTTACCAGTTTCACATCTAGCTTCTGAGCTTCTCTGATACTATCCAGAAAATCATTATTAATCTTCAACATTCCCAGCATAACACTACGCGGTGTCACTTCACAAACTAAGCTCATATCTCTGAACTGTTCAATTAATTCCAACTCTTTAACCATTATCGATGACATATGTAAAGTCTTTCGACTCAACGCATCAGCTACCACATTCGCTTTTCCTGGATGATAATTCAAACCGAAATCATAATCCTTTAACAACTCCAACCATCTTTGTTGTCTCATATTCAGTTCCTTCTGATCGAATAGATACTTTAAGCTCTTATGGTCACTAAACACTTCAAATCTAGAACCATAAAGATAATGCCTCCAAATTTTCAACACAAAAACAACTGCAGCAAGCTCTAAATCATGCGTAGGGTAGTTCTTCTCATGAGTCCTCAACTGCCTTGACGCATAAGCATCTACCTTATCATTCTGCATAAGCACACCTCCTAAACCCATCTTAGAAGCATCACAACATACCACAAAAGGTTCTCCTGGATTAGGTAACGTCAAAATCGGAGCCGACATCAATCTTTTCTTCAATTCTGTAAAACTTTCTTCATAGGGGACATCCCACATAAAAGCTCTACCTTTACAAGTCAACTTAGTCAACGGAAGTTCCAACTTAGAGAAACCTTCGATAAACCTCCTATAATCACCAGCTAATCCCAAAAAGCTTCTAATCTCGATAGCCGACTTTAGAGTTTCCCATTGCAACACAACATCTACTTTTGATGGGTCTACCGCAATGCCACTACCTGAGATCACATGACCAAGAAAACTAATCTCCTTTAACCAAAATTCACACCAAAATTCACACTTAGACAGCTTTGCATACAACTTCTTCTCTTTCAAGACTTGCAATACTATTCTTAAGTATTCAGCATGCTCTTCTTCTGACTTAGTAGAGTAAATCAAAATATCATCAATGAGCACCACTACAAACCGATCCAAAAAAGTATGAAAGATGTGATTCATGTATTCCATGAATACTCCCGGCGCGTTGGTAACACCAAAAGGCATCACCGAATACTCATAGTGTCCATAACGCATTCTAAAAGCTGTCTTCTGGATATCTTCATCCTTCACTTTAATCTGATGGTAACCCGACCTCAAATAAATCTTACTAAACACACGAGCATCCACCAATTGATCCATCAAGTCATCTATTCTTGGAAGCGGATACTTGTTCTTAATCGTCACTTTATTCAAATGCCTATAATTAACACAAAGCCTCATACTTCCATCTTTCTTCTTTACTAACAACACTGGAGCTCCCCACGGTGATACACTTGGTCTCACAAACTTCTTCTCAAGTAACTCTTCCAACCTCTTCTTTAGTTCTGACAATTCAGATGCAGACATCTTGTATGGTGCCATAGACACAGGCCTGGTACCAGGTACAAGATCAATATAAAATTCAACTTCTCTCTCTGGAGGTACATCAGGAATTTCATCAGGGAAAACTTCAGGAAAATCACGCACCACCTACAATTCCTCAATTATATCTTGATTCTCGACAGATAGAGACGCCATTAACGAGAACATCTGAGCCTCTTCTTGCATCAACTTCCTCAATTGTCCACCAGAAAACAGGCCAGCTTCCTCTTCCTTAGGAGTAGAAAACCTCACAGACTTGTTATAACAGTTAATATGAACATAGTTATGCTCTAACCAGTTCATACCCAGAATCACTTCCAACCCTCTTAAAGGCAAAAAAAACCAAATCAACAGCAAAGTCTCTGTCAAAGATCGACAAGGGACACTTTAAACACACAAAAGAAGTAGTCGCTGACCCCTTGGATGGAGTGTCGACGACCATCTCTCCATCCATAGAAGATAATATAAGACCCAATCTCTCAACACAATCAGAAGCAATAAATCAATGAGAAGCACTGATATCAATAATAGTAATTAAAAGAGTACTATTAATGAAACATGTACCTCTGATGAGTCTGTCCTCAGTAGCTTCCTGATCCTCAACCAAAGCGAACACTTTACCACTGGTTTGCGCCTTCTTTGGTTTCTGACACTGGCTACCAATGTTTCCTTCTTCACCATAATTGAAACAAATCACCTCCTTATGCTTGCACTCAGACACAACATGTCCAGTCTAAACACAACAGAAACACCTCTTCACCTCAGCAGCATACACGTTACTCTTATGCCCATGTTTTCCACATTTGAAACAAACCGCACCAGCAGGAGCATCTCCCCCACTAGTCCCCTGACCCTGAGCAACTTTATGTTTACCTTTACCAGCTGGGGCATCATAAGGCTTACCACGATTCTGTTGGTGCTTACCCCTCTTCTCATTAATAATCTTGTAATGAGCATTATTATCCTCTTCATAAATCCTGCAACTATCAATCAAATCAGCAAAGACACAGATCTTATGGTGTCCAACTGCCTTCTTGATCTCTGGGCGCAACGGATTCTCAAACTTGATGCACTTTGAAAACTCAGAATTAGTCTCACTATAGTGCGGATAAAACTTAGCCAACTCAACAAACTTCACAGCATACTCAACAACCGACATATTCCCTTGCTTTATCTCAAGAAATTCAATTTTCTTCTTACCACGAACGTCTTCAGGGAAATACTTCCTCAGAAATTCGCTACGGAACACAGCCCAGGTGACATTTTCACCTGCAACTTCCAACCTCTAACACGTCTCTAGCCACCAGTCATCAGCCTCGACTGCTAGCATATGAGTACCATACCGAAACTTATGCGCTGGAGTGTAGTCCATCACACGGAAGATTCTCTAAATCTCTTTCAACCAATCCAACGCTCCGTCGGGATCATACTTTCCCTTGAACATAGGCGGATTCTCCCTCTGGAAAGTCGCCATACTATGAGATCCAGCATTCCCGTCAGCATTCGGCTGATTCTCCATAGCATGCGCCATTCCTTCTAAAGAAGCAGCAAGTGAAACATTATTCCTTCCAGCCATCTCAACTTATCACTATAACATAAACAACGGTTATAACTCAAATTAACAATAATCGATTGTTAAACAACCTACGACTCAATAACTTGGTCGATTGGATCGACTTTGCTCTGATACCAACTTTGTAACACCTCAATTCTACCTGACAATATAATGTAAATCAGAGTTATAAAAATTATACAACTGAATCAGGATGCCGTAAATTCAACTTAAAAACCATTGCATTCAACATAGATACATAACACTTTAAAACTTTGGATGAACCAACATCAAAATAAGTTAATCTTTTACATCAACAACTTGAACAACTACGCAACAGAGTCATAATAACATCTTTATCCAACATTAAAGCAACTTCTGAAATAACAAGTACTTAACAACAATCAAATTAAAGTTCAGCTAACTGAAATAACAAATACTAAAGAAACTAGCGTTCACCCCCTTGAGTGTTACGTATCAGAGCAATGACACCGACTCGAACTATTGAAGGTCAACCGCCTTCACTCTGGATTACCTGCATGTTACCAACATAAGGGTAACATTCAAACAGAAGGGGTGAGATATAGAACACTATAATAGAACGTATGATAAATATTACACTAGAATCAGTTCATGCAAAAATCACCACTTCACAACCTATAAACAACAACCATCACAATAGGCTATCAACAAAACACAACAACTAATTCATCATCACAACAACTCAATTATACAACTTGGAATGCGACTCAATACTATGTGAATGCATGTGGTACAATTGGAGTAGAACTCCCATCTTAAAAACGGAGCAGAACTCCCATCTTAATAATTTCCAATTAATAGAGGCATCAACAAGGCATAAGCCTTCTTCGCAGTTTTCCAATCCAAGCCATCACAGAGTATACAAATGTATGTGACTCAATGAATGCACTATCACATACTCACAACAATCATCATCCATCATAAGGTATAAGCCCACATCACCATTATTACCAGTAAAGAGAGGTAACTCATCATCATGTAAATTCCTCGCAACTTTGCATTATCAACGAGAATTCACAAAAACAATCACAACATCACAACAAATCATCATAAATCAACATTGGACATAAGCCTATCACATCGATCAACGACTAAATCATTAACATAATTAAACAATAACTTAACAATAATTTCACACAACACTGGTAACGACCAAAACACAGCATATACGGGCAAAAGGGATAGGGAACTACGTACCCCTCAACATGCACAACAACTAGGACAACATAACAACTAAATCATACTCCTCGACACGCACATAGAAGACAGAGTAACAACCAACCTATGCTACTCGACATGTCATGCAACCTAATTCTTATTGATAAATTCAACGCATCATTCCCCGACACGCCTCACATCCTAAAATGCCGCTCGGTACCTACTACTTCAGTATCCTCCCTGACCACTAATTCGGCCAACAACACAGTCTCGGTATAACGTCTTAACGACCACACCTCTATAATTCGTAACTTCCAGCCAATCTCTCGGAATAACACAGTAACGGGTAACTATATTCCTATCGACAGATTTGTTCATTATACACGACAGACTACAACAGTAATTCCCAACATTGTAATGACCATACCTTCGTGATGACCACAACAACCTAACAACTACAACAGCAAGCAACAATCTACACTAACCTACTCATCGATTAAACCGGGAAGTTACACAGATACACAAAACTTCTATAACACACCACCGGGCAACTTCCTAAAACAGATTCATTAAACAGTCTTACAGTTCTTCCCAATGGCCACAACATGAATAAACGAGCAACTTCAATAGTAATTCAGAATATCCATGCACAACATTCACAAAACAACCAATTCCCACGTAATACACATCATAAGTCCCATTATAAGGTCAGAACCCCACTCTTACCTCGATTGAAGGTCGCTCAACCAAAAACTCTAGCCGACGACTTACTTCACTCTGCTCGACATCGGGCAGCTTGCTCCTCGTCCGCACAACTCTACCGGTCAGCGTATAGAAATCCTTATTCTCCAACTAAAAAAAATCCTTGTTTTAGCTTAGCCTTATATAGCAATCCTCTTGGGCCTAACCTATACCCCCACTTTACTACTTCTAACCAATAGCTTAAGCCCAACATTATATATATATATATATATATATATATATATATATATATATATATATATATATATATATATATATATATATATATATATATATATATATATATATATATATATATATATATATATATATATATATATATATATATATATATACACCTTAAATTCTATAATATAATTATTATTAATAAACTAATTAATTAATTAATAATAATTCAACAACTCACACCGATAATTATTAACATCATTCAACTTCACAATTAATCCAAAAATAATTTAATTAAATAATTAATTAAATTACAGGCGTTACAGGCAGTCCGGGATTTAACTTCCCAAAACTCCTCAACATTTGTCAAGGATTTATTTTCCAAAGACAAAGATACACTTCAACAACATTTCACATTTCATACGTCATAGCATATGCATACAAAACACATATAGCCCAATCTCATTTATTTTGAGAACATCATTACGCCATGCATTTCATACATCATGACATTGCATACAACTAACTCTTTACCTTTTCAGGAAGGATCAATCAACATATAGCTATCATCAACAATTTTCAAATAGGCCAGAGATTAATTCTTGAAACAAGACAGGGAAACTATCTCTACGACCAATAAAAAGAAAGTTCCAGATTAATACTTGAAACAAGGCAGGACAACTATCTGTGAGCGAATGATTGTAGATTAATACCTGAAACAAGACATGACATCTATCTACATGAGAAGATTGAAGATTAACTCCCGAAACAAGCCGGGGAAACTATCTTTCTTTCTCAAATAGGTCAGAGACTAATTCCCGAAACTAGACAGGGCAACTATCTCTACGACCAACAAAAAGCAAGTTCCATATTAATACCTGAAACAAGACAAGACAACTATCTGTGAACAAATTGATTGTAGATAAATTCTTGAAACAAGACGGGGCGACTATCTACACGATCATCCTGAAGCAACCCTACCTAAGTTCCTTCTCATGAATTTCCAGATGTAGTTTTACACGGACTCATCCTGAAGCAACCCTACCCAGGTTCCTTCTCATGAATTTCCAGATGCAGTTTCATCCGGACTCATTATGAAGCAACCCTACCCAGGTTCCTTCTCATACATTTCCATATGAAGTTTTACCCGGACTCATCATAAGGTAACCTTACACAGATTCCTTCTCATAAATTTCCAGATGCAGCTTCACGCGGGCTCATCATAAAGAAATCTTACACGGATTCCTTCTAATACATTTCCAAACACGGCTTAACACGGGACCATTCCAGCATAACATTCAGAGTTAAATCAACCAAAGATTTATTCTGATGCTTCTCTCAGTTACAATCAAGTTTAGGCTTGGTCTAATTTCTATCAACAATCCCCTTTGGATGGCATATGTATGCCCATCTCCGATAACTCTCCATCCTCTCTCCAAATGGCATCCTTACGCCCATTCCCTACACAATAAACTAACATATCATCGATTACAAATTTCTGGGCACTCTAGTGTACAATCATCTTCTACCTTCAAGTCACGAATGGCGGACTTACCCATCTAACTCTCCAGGTTTAAGAAAATTGAATAGGGGCAGCTGTTGTACCCCAACATTTTCCCTCTCTTTTCTCAAGACATTTTCTCACAAGGATTTATTAAAGTTCAAGATTGCACAAGTATAATTGGATTTTTCATTGAAAGAGCAAAGCAGGTAAATTTGATTTTTTTTTACAAAATTGAAGAAAAACAGCTTTCTTCGATCCAGGGGATTCGATTGAGCCTTTAACTTCCTTCAAGCATGCTTAATCCACAAGTTTCGATTGGATATTTGGGCCTCCTTTGAGGCAAGCCTAGTTGAAAGGTTTCGATTGGACATTTGGCCTCCTGCATGCAAGCTTCATTTGGGCATATGGCATCCTATAGGTTTGCTTCGATTCACAAGCATTAGCCTCCTAAATGCATCCTTCGACTCACAAGCATTAGCCTCATAAATACATCCTTCAATTCACAAGCATTAGCCTCCTGCATGCTTATTTCGATTCACAAGCAGTACATCCTTCATGTCTACTTTTTGACCCACAAAGCAAGTGGCCTCCTGCATTCAAGCTTCGATTGAGCAATGACCCCTTACATGCTTGCTTTGATTAATAAAGCAATGGCCTCTTATAGTGTTTGTTTCGATTTAGGAAGCAAGGGCCTCTTTCCTGCTTGCTTCAATACACAAGGCAGGAATTTCCCTCATGTTGAGCACCCACAGGGAATTGGTTATATCCATGCTAGCTTCGACTGGGAAATATCTCCCTTTGAAACGGCTTATTTCAATTCCACCTTTAGACCCTTCAGCACACATAGTTTCTACGCTATGACACATAATTGATGGCCCATTTGAAGGACATGCATTGGTGGATTCGAAGGACGTACATGGGTGTCCCATTCGAAAGACATATTTTGGTGTCCCATTCGAAGAATTACAAGTGGTGCACACAAGGGATGCATGTGGTCCCTTTGAAGGACGTACCTGGGTGTCCCATTCGAAAGACATATCTTGGTGGCCCATTCTAAGAATTGCAAGTGGTGGACACCAGTGATGCATGTGGTCCCTTTGAAGGACGTACTTCGGTGTCCCATTCGAAAGACAAATATTGGTGGCCCATTTGAAGAATAGAAAATGGCCCATTCGAAGGATACATATTGGTTGGGAATAAATATTGTTGTCTGAAGAGGAGTCTGGTCGAAGGTTGAATCTATGTGGGCAAAACGAAAGGGTGAAGTATTCAAGATGCTTGTGCTGCCAAGTACAAGCCTTCTACACTGGCCACAACACGCCAAAACTGTTGCAAAGTAGTCTTGCTACGCTGCTCCCATATTTGCACCAAATTGATATACAAAGACTGCACCTTGAAAGCTACAAAAATAACATACCCAATTTGTTCAAATCTCATTTGTTTTCCCTCCCAAACCTCATCCAATTTCATCTATAAATAAGATGTTCCATAACACATCCTAGGGGTGGCCTTTTGGTAGCTGGAAAAACTTTTGTTGTGTGAAAAAATCATCAAACACTTAACACACTCTCAAACCTAGAATCAAAAGACCACACCTTTTTTTTCTGTTCTTTCGAATCCAGAACTAAATGAACACAACACTTGTTTCTTTTCCTTCAAATCTAGAAACAAACAAACACAACTATTCTTTTCTTGGTTTTTGAATCCAGTCAAAGAAACACAACACTTGTTTCTCTCCCTTCGAATCCAGGAGCATCCAGGGCAACAACTCAAGTCCAAAACCCACATTCCAGCTTCAAGCAAGGTAAGTCCTCTTAACCTTAAACTTTTTGTTTCAAGCATAACATGTAAATAACCATTTCCTTTCGTTTCAAACATCATTATTACCCTTTGGTTTGTTTTCATTTCCACCTTTTTTGTTTGTTTTCGTTTCTAATATTTTGGTTTATTTTCTTTGTTTGTCAAACATATTTTAAGAACTAACATGACCATGAAACAATATTAGCATGGCTTCAACCCATGATGCTATCTAATTCCAAACGAAATAAAACAGGAAGAAGGTTGTGTGAATCGAAGCCTTAGGCTTCGCCCCTTACTGCTTCACAGTTGCAAACAGAAAAAGAAGGTGGTGTGAATCGAAGGTTACAGACTTCGATACACACTGGGTACAAACCCAAATCGAAAGAAGGAAGGATTGTGGAAATCGAAAGGCACATCCTTCAATCCAGAATGTCTTTCCTTTCTCTCTTTTACACTATTTTTGTCTTTATATTTTCTATATATTTACATTTTCTTGCTATTCAATATGGTTTTAAGAATTAGGACTTTTATTGCTTTTCAACCCCCATTTGTAAATATGTATACCCCATCCCCAAAACATGTAATAGTGTAGGACATTTATTTTCCGCATTTTTATTGCTTTCATAAAATTCTAGTAATTAGGTTGTGTATGGCAAGAGTTAAAATCAACAAGTAGACAACCCAAATTCATGCAATCAAACACACTACACACACAAACACCTCTAGGGTAATCTCACTTGTTGCCTCGGAAAATAGTCATGTCCCTCGAATATGGGCGTTTTAGCAAAAGACCCTCGATAAAAGATCTTAGTCCCTCGATGTCCCTCGATATTACTTTCGGTAAAACAATCTAGTCCATATATGAAAATTGCTAAAACGTCACATAGGTTGCCTTCTATGACTATACAATGACCCACGCCCGTCCCTTCACATCCAACTATGGGGCTTTTTACCAAATCAATGGTAAGATAGTAACATCTAAAGGAGGAGGAAAAGAACATTAGACATTTTGAGTAGGTAGGACGCTCGTAGTTGCTTGCTTGCTCACAACTAAAAAACCATTTTCACACCAACACTTTCAATTGAAATATTTTCAAAAGTCAAAACACTTTGTACGCATTCTTATAAAGACGAGAATCATTACAAAGACAGTTTTCAAAATCACTTTCAAAAACATCTTCCACAACAAACATCTCTTTGAACTATTTTCAAAACCAACACTTTGTACGTGTTCTTATATAGACGAGAATGATTACAAAGACATTTTCAAAATATTCTCGAACCCACACCACAAAGCACATTTTCAAACAAAGAAAAAGTGATCTAGCAAGCAAATAAGAGCTCGTAGATAACTACGGATGAAAAGGGTGCTAATACCTTCCCTTTTCATAACCTACCCCCCGAACTCAAGAAAACATCTCTAAAGGTATTTCCTATTCTTTTCACCATTTCCTTATTGGATAAAAGAAAAGTCGGTGGAGACTCTTGCTATCCGCAACAATTGCAATCAAACACATAACAACCAAGTTAGTTCTCCCACCGTATTACACTTGGAATTATGGAGATTGTGGACTTCTTGGACTTAGGAGTAGAGACCTTAACCTACCTTGAGACCTTGTGACCTCAACTGTTATTTTTTCATTGGGTTGTTTGTTTGTTTTGTGTGCAGGTTATTGTGATTACATGCGACGTCTATGATCTGGAATTCATCTGTATACAACTGTTACTCTGCCCAATTTTTATGAAGACTTAATGCAATTGAAGCTTGGTTTCTTAAGAGGTTTAGTATCTTTGCTTGCTTGGTTTCAATCCAAAGTATGGGAATTCTACATTGACTCATTATGTCAAGTGTTGGCTTCTTGTTGGTTAGACGGTTCTTTTCCCCTAGATTTTACTTTATGCCTTAGGATAGTCCCTTCATCTCCTCCCATCTTCTTTAATTTCAAAAATCTTCTCCCTCCTTTTGAAAACTCTTCTCGTTTTTGAACTTGAACCGCTTTCATAATAAACTTGGACTTATGTCCATGTATTTTCAAAATATTTTCTTAATCAAACTTTAATCAACTTAATAATACCCTGACATGTTTTGTGAGAAGACTAAAAGTTAATCAATCTTATTCAAACCATTTTGCCACTTTGGCTTTTTTTACTTTAAAACTTTCTCAAAATATTAGACTCTTGTCAATCCTTATAGTGATGCGAACTACTATACTTCTATGATATGTAGTGAAGTGAGATACTTTCCACTTGGGTGTTGAGATAAGCTTTGTTGATTTTTAAAATCAAAGCCACATCCTCCACTTTGAGATGACGCAAATTCTCCTTTCTCATAATTGTGGGTAGTAAGTATGTTTTCCAGTTGGATAAGACGAAGATTTCTTATCTCTTAAAATTAAACCAACACGCTTGTGTTTTAAAAATTTTAAAGGTAAACTACGTGTACCCTGATCCCCTATTACACGGAAGGTGGTACGTAGGCACTAAAGGTTTGAAACCACGGCGGGTGCAAAAATCATAAAAAAATACTTCTTTTTCTCATCTCCATAATCCATCTTTTTATACAACATTTATAGCCAAAAATCCACAAATTTTTAAAGAGGTTCCAGCGGAGTACCGTAGATGTTTAGGGTGCTAATACATTCCCTTTGTATAACCAACCCCCGAACTTAGATTCTCTCCCACTCTTTTTGGGTTATTCGCTCTTTTCCCATTCCTTTGGAAACTGTCGTACCCCAAAATTTTCCCTCCCATATTTGTGAATACATTCCAAGTGAGGTCCTCAAATTGCTCAAGGAAGTCCAAGGGTTGACCAGACAAACTCTCTCCTAAGGCAGCCTACCCCAAATTAGGGTTTCATTTTGCATCAAGATGCTTGAGTCTAAAGGGTCCTAAATGCTAACTTTTTTCCTAATATGTTCTCAAGATCATCCATGTCAAGTTTCAAGCCTTGCAGAGAAAATTTGCTCAGTCAATTGCTCAAAGGCCTGAAAATCGACTTTGCTAGGGCAAAAGTCAATTGTGGTCCACATACAGTCAAATTTTAAAAATTTTGGTCAAAATTCTCATTTTGAAGTATTATTCATCATTTTATCAAGGGTTGATCATGATTCCTCAAGGATTGCTCACAATTCATCAAAACCCAAAAGTTGCTAAATTAGAGTTTTGTAGGAAAAGTCAACTCAACTTTGACCAAGCATAACATTCTCATATTTTATCAAAAATGACCCATCCACATCTCATTTTTAATAGGATGTAATTCCCTACAATCCATTTTCAGTTCCCAAGTTCAAAATATGAACTCACAAGAAGATATAAATTTGGACATTATAGGTCATTTTGAAAAGTCAACAAAAACACCTTTTGGGTCAAAGCTTCATACATGAACATGGAAGACTCAATTGAGATGAGACCAAAAGGGTTGCTTAGAGGACATCTTAAGCTTTCTAAAAAGCCAAATAAAACATCTCTAGGGTAAAAATTGAAAGAGTTATGCATTAGAAAAGGTGACCCTTTTTGCAAATTTACCAAAAGTCAAAAGTGACGAAAATTGCATTTTTTGTCAAATGGGCCCAACTTTTTATGCTTTTACTGAGTTTGCAATGTGACCCATGAGCTCTTCCACTTGTCATTATTTTATTTTTGTCATTTATTTTGATTTTATTTCATTTAAATCAAATAAAATAGTAAAAATATCAAAAGCTAATCAAATCTTGAGATTTTGTGCATGTTTAGGATCATTACACAGCTGGAAACAAGATCAAATCGTGCAAGGCTCATATGGATACAAAAAGATTGCATTTTGCTTGATTTGGAAAGATTTTGCACAAGGATCAAATCATGAATCAATAATCATAATTGGAGAAGATTTGAAACTAATGACAACCCTAATTCATTCTTGGATATATAAGGAACAAGTGCAGGCCAAAAAAGGAGAAGTTGGAGGCGTGCAAGAGAGAGAACGAATTGCAAAAAAATCAAGTAAAAGTGTAAACTGGTTTTCAAGTTTCAGGCCCTCTCAAGCCATTCTAGTCACACCAATCGTTTGCTGGACATCCAAGGACCTTGTTGCAATCGCTAGCAAGCTTCCTCACGCCTTGAAATGCCCTGTAAGAGTCACACAGTTTCCATATTTTCTTGAATTCGAATACGCTAATTCTGGCACATTTAGCTTGTTTAATTGATATATTCATAATCCTTGAGTTGTTTGCAAGCTAATGGTTACGTTTAATTGCGTTTTTACTGACTGAACATGAAAGTGCCATGGCTAAGGTTCATGCTTTGTTTTTAGGGGTTTTGCATACAGGAACAATTGTCCATTAACAATGGTACCATGATGCTCGTGAGGTTGCAACGAGTTGATTGATACTATTGGTTGTCATTTATCATGCATGTATGAAATTTTGGAGAAGCACGGGGTTGTACCTACACTCAGATGTCCGTAGGTAAAAACATCCAGGCCTAACACGACGGTGGGAGGAAGAAGATGGTCACATGGCACTCCCTGACTTTCCCATTTGAATTTCACGCGTTTCAGAATTTGGCCTTTTGTTTTTATCATATAATATTTATTTGTTATCAATTATACAACTAACACAACCAGCTCAGCTGGCTAGCATGCAGCGTGAGAATGCCTAAGGGCGTGGGTTCGATCCCCAGGTCCCAACATTGCTTCATATTATTTTTCTTGGCATAATCAGGTGTACTAGAGTCCCACGATTCTACCATGCATCATCAGCATCCAACCATCCAAACCACCAAGGCTTCAGATCCAAGGCATCCCTTGAAGGTCCACAATATGCCCCAGTCAAGTATGCGCATATGATTGAAAAAGTCAATAGGGCCAGGGATTGTTGGGCGTAGGGATTGCAAATAGCACCCCTTTCTTGCTTGGAAACCAAGCCCGTCTTTCTTTCTTTTCTTTAATATTATTTTATTTATTTAATTTGTTTAAATTGTTTTCTAACACAAATAATTTCTTTTTTCACAAAAAATCATAAAATCAAGTTTCACAAAAATTTAGAATTAGGTTTTTATTTTATCAAATATAATTTAATGTTAGTTTAATTTAATTTAGGATAATTCTAACCTTCTTTTTTATAATTAAAATCAATTAGAAAAATTAGGGTTAACTCTTGCTTTAATTTTTATTTATTTTCTCAAAACAAAAAAAATACAAAAATAGGTTTAATTTATATATTTTTCTTGATTTAAATTAATTAGTAATTAGGTTTTTGTTATTTATTCAATTAAATTTTATTTTCTCAAAATAATCAAAAACAACACCAAAAAAATGATTTTTTTCTTTTAATTTGCAGTTATGTAGTTGGGGTCAAAACCCTAAATCTCTCGTTTTCGATTCATCGCGCGCGTTTATTATTAGTTTTTGCAATATTAATGTAACTGCTCATGGTATGTAATAGTTTAATTAGGATTTTTCTTTATTTATCATTTTACGGTTTTTTTGGCTATGTAATTAATCCCTACCCCGAAGCCTTGTAATAGCGTAGGTTTTATTTCTCGCATTTTAATTCTCGCAAATATTAACTGTTTAGATGTATGTTAATAAGATTGTATGACAAGATTGCATGATAATTTAAAACGGCTAGAAAACCCTAATGTGTAAAGATAATAATTGAAATCAAATCACTCGCACATACGCACTCTTAGGGTATACTCTCACTTTGGTTGCCTTCGGTAAACAATCATTAAGTATAGGGTGTCTTAGTGATTGCCCTCTTGTCTAACAAAGATCAAATGTCCCGTTCGGAAATGTTGCCTCGGAAATGTCGCCTCGAAAATGTTGCCTCGAATATGATCTTAAGACGTTAGGGTTATTACTAAGACGTCCTAACATTGCTTTAGTGATCGCATGCCCCTTTCGAATTGACCCTTACAACTCCAACAACGATGCTTCCTATTTATCAATAGTAGGATAGCGCTGTCTAAAGGAAACAAGAATAGAAAAAATTCTTTTTCGAGTAGGTAGATGCAAGTAGGTACTTGCTCAAAATCAAACTTTTTCACACCAAACACTTTTCAAACAAAGTTTTAAAAAATAACTTCATAATGCTCTCTAGGACAGAAACAAGGGTTAAAACGAAGCAAAACAAAACTTTTCAAAACAAACACACACAAGCAATTTTAAAAGATGAGCAAGTACCTAAAAGCCCGTAGATAACTACGGATAGAAAGGGTGCTAACACCTTCCCTTTCTATAATCTACCCCCCGTACTCAAAATCTCGAAAAAGGAATTTTTTTGTGCTTTTTCCTTTCCGGTTTTATAAAATAAAAGTAGGTGACGACTCTTGCTTACCGCGATATTTTGCGAATAAAAAACGCAAAACGCAAACCAGCATTTTTTAAAACAATTGGTTCTTCCACCGTATCACAGAAACAATAAAGCACTGTGGAGATTTTTATTTGATCTGTGCGAGTTAACTCAATCTAATGGCTTAGTATCAACATTTCTACTACTACAGAAAAATGGCGACTTCACTGAGGAAAGCTTGACCTCCTGCTGGTTCATCCCTAAGTGGGTTGAGCTTATCTTTGTTTATATTTGTGTATGTGCTATTATTTGTTGTATATTATATGTTGTATATATGTTTGTCTGGATTTTCCTGGTTCTCGAGGTGCTTGGTGATTTCTCATAAGTCCTATACCCGGACTTGGGTAAACTTAAGATATGATGGGCGGTATAGTCTTGTTAACTTTGAGGGAGTAATCCAAAAAAAGGAGGCATGAGATCCCCCTCCCAGTGGAGGCCCCTTTGACTGTAGTGTTGTTTACTGAGCAACTGGGAAGACATGCTGATTTCGACCTGGGAGCCTGCTGAAACTGAGGATCATAGTACCTTTAACCCATCTTGGCCTTTTAGGTGTAGTGCGGAAGTTGTGTGTGATACAGCGGGAGAACTGACTTGGGTGTTTTGCGTTTTATCGCAAATATTGCGGTTAGCAAGAGTCGCCACCGACTTTTCTTTTATCCAAAAGGAAAGGCTGAAAAGAACAGGAAAGACCCTTGAGATTATTTCTTGAGTTTGGGGGGTAGATTATGAAAAGGGAAGGTATTAAAACTCTTTTCATCCATAGTTATCTATGGGCTCTTAGTTTCTTGCTAGATCACTTGCTTTTGTTTGAAAATTTTCTTTGTGTGGTTTTTGAAAGTATTTTTGAAAAGGCGCCATCGTTTAGGAAAACTTTGTAATAGTTCTCGTTCGTATGAATGTATACAAAGTGTTGAGCTTTTGAAAATGTTTCAAGTTTGGAAAATGTTTTGAAAGTGTTTTTTTTGAAAGTGCTGGTGTTTGTTTTGAAAATACGCAAGTGTTTGATTTGAAATTTAGCAAGCAACTAGGAACAATCTACCTACTCAAAAGTCTTTATTCATTTCTTCCTTTCCTTTGATATTGCTATCTTACCATTGATTTGATAAGAAGCCTTATCTTTGGATGTATAGGGACGGGCGTGGGTCATCTTATAGCCATGATAGCAATGTTGTGAGATATCTTAGCATTTCTTTGAGGGACTAAGATCATTTTGAAAGGAAACATTGATAGCGTCATCGAGGGACTATGATCTTGTATTTTTTATTGCTTTTTGATAAGGTATCTCACATGCATAACATGGCCATTTTTGTAAGGCAACAAAGTGGAATTACCCTAAGGGTGCAAGTGTGCAAGTGTGTTTGATTTACATGATTGTTTATCTTGAATTAGGGTTTGCTAACTTGTTGATTTTAGTCTTTCCATACAAACCCTAATTACTAGCATTTATATAAAGCGATAAATTGTCGAAAGTAAAATTACTAAGCTATTACATCATTAGGGGAGGGGGTATACAAATTTACAAATGGGGATTTTGCAAGAAATTTAAACTTAATTATCTATTACAACCATATTGAATATGTACAACAATTGAATAAATAATGCACAAATGTAAATGAAAAAGAAATGATTTTGTTTGGATTTTTAATGAAAGGGTTTTGTCTTGACCTAATTAAAGAAAATGATTAATTAAAATTAAATAAAATTAACTTAAACTAATTAAGAAAAGAAATTAACTTAAAAAGGATTTTTAGGGTTTTTTTATGAAAAGGTTTTAGATTAATAAAAATAATATGAAAATTAATTAATTCAAAGAAACCTAAGTTCTAAATTAATTTTAATTAAGAAATCAAAAACCTAAATCTAATTATTATTTATTTAAAAAAAGAAATTAAATTGTTAAGAAAATATTTTTTGTTCTTTTTGTTTTATAAAGAAAATAGATTAAATAAGTGTAAATAATAAATAAAAATATTATTTATATTTTTTTAATAATAAAAAAATAATAATAATAATAATAATAATAATGAAAATAAATAAAATAAAACTGAAAAATAAATAAAATAAGAAAAATAAATAAATAAATAAATAAAAAATGAAGTAAATAAAATAAAGTTGGGCCAGGGGTGCAATAGTAAGGCAGGGGTGAGAAATCAGTAAAAATGTCTAAGCCTACTGATGGAGGCCCATGTACCTATTGCTGAAACAAAATAAAAAGTGAAAAAAATGTGAAAAATGAACAAAAGGGTACCACTGGGGCTCGAACCCAGGTCCCAAAGGTTAACAGGCGCACGCTTTACCACTGGGGTAGCTATACATCTGTTGATATAAACAAAACAATAAATATGTAACATAAGTTATGCTCTGAATACAACCTCATCTTCAACCTCCAGCCATGGATCCTGTAAGTTCACCATTTCTCAACAAAAATGAAAAGTGCAAACATGAAAGTTGCTCCATTTTTCCATACGAATCCAACCATATAAATATCATAAGCTATAAATCAAAGATGAATGAGAATTTTTGAAAGTACCAAATTCTGACCTAAATATTTCATAAAGTTCAAACTCAAAATTCTCCTAGCTCAATCAAAATAAATGAAATCTATGGACATGTACAGCTTCAGGGCAATCATGTCTACATTTTATCTTCACAAATGCAAGCCTAACAATGCCTAAATGAGAAGATAGAAGTTCAAAAAATATACCTCAAAACTTGAAATTGTGAAATGAGTTTGACCTTGATTCAAGGTGCTGCAATGATCAGGTTAGCTTCCTTGAGTCTCTAGGAAGCTAATGTAATGCTTAGCTTGAGTTGAGAGTGGCTGAAATGACCTGGAGAAGTCAAGTTGCAGACTCTGTTTTTGGTTATGGAGGTTATGGTAAATGGTGTTACAGTTCTAGAATAAGGATGGGGATGAGTTGTATTTGATATGTACGAGCTTTTGGAAGTGAAAGGCCAAGAAATTCACGAGGGAAATGGATGTTTGATATGTAAAGTCGGAACTTGCACAACAATGGTGTTTTGAAGCAATTTATGGCTAGAGGGAGTTTGGGAGTGTTTCAGGGTGTTCAAGCTCGTGTCTTAGCTCATAAATAGTGCCTTTATTTATAAGCAACAAGTTTGGAGACTTGTATTTGATCATAATTCAAAATCACATGTTTAAGCTCAACATGTGATTTTTGAGAAATCAAGTTTCAATGCGTTGTGTACTTGCTATTGTAGAGTGGTTATGCTTTAAAAAAACTTTCTTCTGAATTTGTAGATGGAGTGTGATCAGAGGGAACGAGTTAGAGGCTCAAGAAATGATTTTGTGCATAAAGCTTGCTTTTCAAGAATGGCATTCTTAACTTTCTTCCCAAAATGGCAATATGAATTGGATAAAGCTTAAACCACTTGGATTATAGCTCAAATGTTTATTTAATCCATTAATGATGGATATATACACAAGTTATAAGGCCTTCAAAGCAAGATTATGCAGACTAGCATTGAAATTGCATTATGTGTTCATCAGGAAATGACTTGTAAAGAATGAAACCCTAACTTCTTGCATTCGATTCTCCTTACTCAAATATGATCTCAATGAGTTCTTAGACATTTTGGAAAGCTTGTAACATCCTATAAAACCTCTATTTTGGACATTTTTTAAAATTCATCTTGGAACTATGTGAAAAATTTCCATGAAGTTAGGTTAAAATCCTGCCTAAACTAGGGCAAAATTTCACTAAGTTTCCAAGTTTCATGAACATGTATTCACAAAATCATAACTTGAAATCCATGAATTTCTAGAAAAAGTTGTGTTCTACAATGTTTTATATATCATTGAGATCTAAAACTTACATGTTGGAAGTTTCCTTTGAATCATCTTGCATCATGGTTGAAATTTGGCTCAAAGTTATGAAAAAATATGAAATTTCCAACACTTAAAAAAATTTCTAAGTTTAGAAATTTTGACATTTCAAAATGAAATCTTGATTTTTTTTATTTCTTGATTAATAAGTTTCATATTTTGACATGTCTTGATGAATTGTGATCTTTGAAACTTGATTTTGACCAAAAAGTCAAAGTTTGACTTTTCAATGTACAGTTGACTTTGCATCAGTTGACTGAAAATCAACTATCAACCAATTGATCTTGAGAGATGTTTTGAGCCATGCCATTAGGTCAAAATGAAGTATTTTAATCCTTGAGATCATTTCTCAAACCAATCAATCATTTGTTAGGTCAAAAATCAGAAATTGCACCTTCTCAATCAAAACCCTAATTTTGACCATTTTGCCCTTTTGATGATCTGATCAAATTTCTTGAGGAATTGTGATCCAAAATTGGTAAAATGACATATTTAAGTTCATAATGTTGATATGGACCAAAAATTATGAAGTTTTACTATAAATTGACCACTGTTGACTTTTTCCCCAATATAGCTGATTTTAGGTCAACTGATCAATTGACTGAGCAAAAATGTGATCCAAGACTTGAAAGTTGACATGAACAATCTTGAGAGTCCCAATTGATCCATTAAAGTAATATGAGGAATTATAAGTCCATTTGTCCTTGTGAAATCTCAAACCCTAATTTTCAGTTATCAGTGCTTGAGGAGGTGTCTTGAGCTGATTAACCCTTGTGCAGTCTTGAACCAAAGGAGATCTTGTGTGAGATTATTTGATAAATGAGAGGGAAAATTTTGGGGTAGAACACTGTGAAATAGTAATCCGAAAATGGTTGTTATGCGATACTATGCTCAAACGAGTTTTTCATGAGAATATTACTAATTATCGAGTCAATCGGGACGTTGGTAAGATCCGAAGGAAGGATGTAGACTCTCGGAATCTCTAAAACCTTGTTAGATAGGTGATAAAATTTTAGAACATACCTTATGGGTAGTATCTTCAACCTCATGCTCGTGACATTGAACCTATGAACCCTATGTTTTTGATCTTGTGTGTGATTGTTGCATCATGCATTCATGCACCCATGAGAATCTTCTAAAGACATTCTGTTTCAAGGGACTTAAAAGTTGACTCTTTGTGAATATCTCAAATACTTTTGACCATGGATTCTTGAAAAAGAAAGACTCGGAAGTACAGTTTCAAAGATCCCAAGATAGATGAGTTGATGAGTCTGATACCCGAGATCAAGAGTTCTATAGATTTTCGGAGGAACTATGGGTCCGTCATTTCTGTTATGAAGCTCAGGATGAAGAAGGGTATTCTCTCGACTTTGGTCCAGTTCTATGATCCGATGTATCGATGCTTTACTTTCCCTAATTATCAATTGATGCCTACATTAGAGGAGTATTCTTATCTGTTGGATTTACCTATTACCGATCGTGTTCCTTTTACTGGATTTGAGGGGGGGCAAAATCCCATGAGATTGCTGCCTTGATCCATTTGGGGAAGTCTGAGGTTGAAGCCCACATGACTACTGTTGTACCCCAAAATATTCCCTCCCATATTCTTCAAAGTTTGGACAAACATCATTTCAATTTGCTCAAGACTACTCAAGGGTTGCATAGTTCAAACACCCTCCTAAGCCAGTCCAAATTAGGGTTTTGGTTCTTGCAAGGAAGTTGAGGTTTTCAAGGGCTCAATCAAGTCCCATATGCTCATATACATTGTCAAGCACCTACATGTCAAGTTTCAAGGCTCACAAGGTCAAGTTGCACTGTCAAAAGCCCTATTTGCTTCACAATCAACGACAGGGGCAAAATGGTCATTTGGCAGTCAAATGTCAGAATTTTTGGTCAACATCTTATTTTGAAGCCACAATCATCATTTGATCAAGTCTTGATCATGATTTCACAAGAATGTCTCAAAAATCATCAAGGTGTCAAAAGTTTCTATTTTTGGACAGCTGAAAAGTCAACTGTAACTTGACCAAGGCATAACTTTTTCATGGTTCATCAGAAAAATCCCATCCAATGCTCATTTTGAAGGGGAGGAAATTTCCTACAATTCATCTTCACATTCCAAGTCCAAGAAATTCTCTCACAAAAAGTTATCAATTTCAACATTATAGGTCATTTTCAAAAGTCAACAAAAAGGCACTTTAAGTCAAAGACCATAACTTGAGATTGGTAAATAAAAATGACATGGGACCAAAGGCATTGGTTAGAGGACTTCAAGACCTTTCCAAAATGTCCAATAACATGTTCATATGATCAAAATTGAGCAAGATATGCATTGGAGAAGTTGGGAAATTTTTGTGAAATGGCCAAAGTCAACTATCCTTGAAACTTCAATTTTTGACAAAAGGGCCCACTTTTTTCCACTTGGTTCAGCCTTGTCATGCCACCCACGTGTCCCATGACCCATTACAAGACCAAACATTTATTTTTTCATTTTTATTTAATTTTTATGGATTTAATTCACTTTAATCCATAATAATTCAAATAAAAATCAAAAAATGAATTAAATGGTATCTTTGAGTTTTGAATGACTTTTATATGTCATGAATCACCTACCAAATTCGTGCCAAGCCTATTATGAGCATGAAATTCAAATTTTGAACAAAAATGGCAAGTTTCTTTAATGGTGGTTATGAGAAAATCCAAAGCTTAATGGCAATGGTTAAAAGCTCCTTAATGTGACTTATTCTCACTCATTACTATATATACAAGCCTTGCAAGCCTCATTCACAACCTGAACATTACACAAACGGCGAGAGCAAAGTTCAAAATTTGTCAAAAAAAGTGTGAGATCAAAAGGAGTTTTTGCAAGCATTTTCAGGCCAAGAGGAGAACGTGACTCTCTTCTTTGCCATACCCTGAAGCTAAAAGCAACCCTTGCCACGTCCTAAGGTCCATTATCAAGCACTGTAAGTATTCCCAGGTCCCCTCAAAATCCCATATTATTTTTTCTTACATATTTGTGTGCAGGCTTCAAAGAAGGCTTATCATGCGCCTCACAAATCCAAAACGCCAAGTGTCTCCAAGTGCAAATCCAATGGCCACAAGGGAAGGAGCATCATGTTCTCAGGTCAACACAGGCGCAGGCAATCTCCAAAGTCAAACAAAGCTGGCTTCTTGATGGGCTTCAGATTCCAATCAAAACACCCCAATCTGGCCCAAAACCCCCCTTGGGTTTGCAATTTTTATTTTGTCATTTTTATATTTTGTTTGTCTTATTTTATTTTTTCCCTTTTATTAACTATTAACATAACTAACTTTTTTCATAAAAAATCAAAAAAAGAACTAATATTATTATTATCATTAATTTCATTTTATTTTTGTAAATAAATACCAATAAATTGAATTAATTTTAATTAGGCAACTTTAACCTTTTTTCTTAATAATTAAAATAAATTTAGAATTAGGTTTTTATTAACTTTTAATTTTAATTCCTTTATTTTATTTTCATTAAAAACATAAAAACACAAAAAAATATTTTTTTCTTTTAATTAAATTAATTAGTTAATAATTAGTTTTAATTCCATTTAATCACAAAAAAGGACAAAAAATTCATTTCTTTTCTTAAAAAGGTCAAAACCCTTAGGACGTTCCCGATTAATTTTTACTCGCGCGCATTTATTTATTTTGATTATTTATGTAACTGTCTCCAGATATGTAATAGTTAAATAGGAATTTTACCGCTTTATTTAAATTTCCGCACTTATTTACCAAAACGGGTTTTTGTTTTTTGGCGATGTATAGACCCGCGCCTTGTAATAGCGTAGAATTTATATTTCCGCAATTTACTTTCCGCACCCCTAACTGTTAACAATGCATGAAAGAATGTATGTAAATAAAATTAATCCGTAGCTCACCAATAACATGTACAAAAAACAATTAAACTGAAAAACAACACACAAAGCACATGCCACTTCTAGGGTACGCTTCACTCGTTGCCTCGAAACGTGGTCATCAAGTATAGGAAGTCTTAGAGGTCACCCTTTGTCTAAATATCCAGTTGCCTCGAAACGGTTGCCTCGGATAAAAGGATCTAGGACATTAGGGTTACTTCTAAGGTGTCCTACCATTGCTTCGGTGACCACACTGTCCCGATAATCGAATTGACCCGAACAACTCCAACGATGGTGCTACCTACCTCTCAATGGTGGGATAGCACTATCTAAAGGACTCTTACACAGCTTAATTCCTTAGGGTAGGTATACTTCTCTTAAGTACTTACTCTTTTCAAAACAAACAAAAACAACTTTTCACACCCCACACTTTTAAAAAGTTTTCAAACAAAACACTTCATACACTCTTGAGGACTAATACAAGAGTTACTTAGAAGTTTTCCAAACGAACTTTTTCAAAACCCACACACACTTGAAAAGCAAACAATTTTTGAAAACATAAGAGCAAATACCTAAGAGCCCGTGGATAACCACGGATAGAAAGGGTGCTAATACCTTCCCTTTCTATAAATCTACCTCCCGAACCGAGAAACATTCTCAAAGAAGGAATTTTGCTGTGCTTTTGTCCTTTCCATATTGGAGAATATAAAAGACGGTGGCGACTCTTGCTTACCGCGACATTTCGCGAAACCAGCTAAAAACAGTCAGTTCTCATTCCCACCGATCACAACTACCAAAGAATGGATTAGAGGATTACCATCTCAGTTCTTATTGGAGAAAGCTCGCTATTTTTCCAGAATGAAGAGTACGATTGCTTTTGAGTCCATCTTTGCTCTACTTGCTTATGGGTTGTTCTTATTTCCCAATGTCGAAAAATTTGTGGATATCAATGCCATCAGAACCTTCATGATTCGGAACCCAGTCCCTACATTGTTAGGTGATGCTTATTACTCTATTCATCTTCAGAATTCTTATCATGGAGGAATGATCACATGTTGCACGCCTTTGTTGTATCATTGGTTTATTTCTCACTTGCCTCGATCTGATACTTTCTAGGATGTCCGAAAGGAACCTCGTTGGGCTCCAAATATTATGGCTCTCACTCATTCAAATATTGTTTGGTATCATCAGGCATACCATGATGTAGAGATTGTGGACATTTGTGGTATTTTCCCCAATGTACCTCTTCTTAGTACAAAGGGAGGAATTAACTATAACCCTGTTCTTGGATATCCGATGAGGGATAAGCCAAATAGTATTCATCTGAGTGGTTTCTTCATTAAATAGGTAGAGGTTCATAAAGAAGAAAAAGAGGAGATTGCAAAGGCTTGGCGTCATATTCACAGAAAGAGCAGGAAGGACTTGGGACCCAGAGGGGTTATTCCTTTGGAGCCTTATCTTCAGTGGGTACAAGCAAGAGACATCCAGTTGAAGATGCCATATTCATGTGAAGCACCTATGCCTGATATGTTTGTGAAGACCACTCCTACCCTATTGGATGATATGGAAGAGCTTTAGCTTTCCTTAGTCGGGATGCAGCAAGAAAAGGAATCTTGGAAGAATAAGTTCCATAATTTAGAGGTGTCTTACCGAGCATACCTAAAGGAGAAAGATGACCTGATCGATATTCTTGAGAGTTATGTTGTAGAGGCGATAGAAAGGCCAGAGGATTTATTTTCCGCTAAGCCTCAGTCGAGCCTTAGTTGCTCACCTCCTGACTATGATGATTGGAAAGAGGTTTCCAACATATATGTGGAAGAGAACCAGAGGTTGAAGGCTCAGATTGTAAGACTCACAAAAAAACGTTAGCGTGAAGAGTGATCTCTATCAACTTTGCTTTTATAGGGTTTTTAGGCTTTATCTTCATATTTTACTTGGGATTATTGAAACTTGTACTGAAAATTTGTAATTCGCTTTGAAGTTATTATAATGAGATTTTCAGTATTTCAAATATGTTAGTACTTTGATATTTGAAAAGTTGTCTATAAATCTTTGAGTACCTTGAAATATTAATAATAAAATAAACCACGTGCATTGCATATCAAGCATCATATTGTACATACTTCTTGCATTTTTTCTGCATATCCAGGTGTCTTACTGAGCTTCTTTACTTCATATAGCAAGATGTCTCATCAATACAATACTCGGGCCAATTTCAGAAGGAAGATGGATAATCTAGAACAAGAGAATCATGAGTTGCACGAAGAAGTTTCTTCTTTGAAGGTCGGTATGGCCAATATGACTGCTCTGATGGAATCTTTGGTGGCTGCTCAGAATCAGCCACCACTTGCTCAGCCTCAACAGACAATAGTTACTATTGAAGCTCCGATTGTTCCTATTTCTGCTACTCCAGCTGTTGTTGTTCATAATCGTTTCCTCAAGGTTATCCATGAGGAATGAAAGAGAACTTTATGCCAGAAGGTTTTAATCAGGATGCTCAATTTGCTTCACTTGCTCAGTCTACTGCTGCTTCTACATCTCCTGTGGTGCATATTACCCCTGCTTCTAGAAATGAGATTCACTATGTTGCACCTCCCTCGGTGAATGTTGTACCATTTGCTAATGATGAAGTGTATCACCCTATTCTTACACCAAGTGAAATCTTGGGTTTCTATGATCAGATGGAAGATTTTCATGACCAGTTTGATAAGATGCATAAAGAGTTGAAGGCCCTTAGAGGAAAATAGTTGTTTGGGCAGAATGTGGATGATATGTGTTTGGTTCCAAATGTGAAAATACCTGCAAAGTTCAAAGTACCAGAGTTCGAAAATTACAAGGGCAACACTTGCCCTTGTGCTCACTTAGTGATGTTTGTGAGGAGAATGTCTACTCATACCGATGATCAACGGTTGTTGATTCATTTCTTTCAAGACAGTTTGACTGGTTCAGCATTGAAATGGTACATGAGCCTGGACAGTGCCAATATTCATTCTTTCAATGACTTGGGTGAAGCATTTATCGGACATTACAAATACAATATGGACATGGCGCCTGACCGTGATCAACTCAGGGAAATGGTCCAGAAGGACAAGGAGTCATTTAAGGAATATGCACAGAGATGGCTTGAAGTAGCCGCCAAGATGATTCTTCCAATGGAAGAAAAAGAGATGACAAAGATTTTTCTGAAGACCCTAGGTGCATTCTATATGAAAGAATGGTGGCGAGTGCACCCAGTGATTTTACTGAGATGGTGGGAATGGGCGTCCATTTGGAAGAAGTTGTAAGAGAAGGTCGTCTGATAAGAAGTGAAAATTATGGCAGTGTGAAGAAACCATCATATGGATTTGCTAAAAAGAAAGAAGGAGAGAAAAATGATGTTATTCAAGAGAGAAGGGTTAATCCTCCTAGGAGAAATCACCAGGGCTATCAACAGGTTGCCTCGGTAACTTCAGTTGTTAATACAATTCCGACTACAGTCGCTTATCAAAGACCAGCTCCTCAAGGAAATCAAGGGGAAAATCAGAGGATAGAGGCTCTTGACTATATCTCCATGAGTTATGCAGAGTTACTCCCATCATTGATCCAGAAAATTTGGTCTAGACTAGATCACCCCCTGGTATACCCTCACCTTTGCCTTGGTACTATAAGGCAGATTAGACGTGCGCTTTCCATCAGTGTGCACTAGGGCATAATATGGAAAAATGCTATCCCCTGAAATTGGAGGTACAAAAAATGTTAAGGTCTAGCCTTTTATCCTTTAAGGATGTCAACCTTAATTTCAAAGATAATCCTCTGCCAAAGCATGGAGGAGCAAATACTATCAACATGGTTATTGTTTGTCCAGGAAACTTCCGCATTTATGATGTCAACTTGGTCAGAGGAGACTTGGTAAAGATGCATGCAAACCTTTGTGAGTTTAGTTACTATACTCATGACCATGTTGGTTGTGGTATCTGTAGTACTGATATACAAGGTTGCGATAAGATAAAGGTTGATTTGCTGGAGATGATGGATGAGGGCCTCATCCATATAATCAGACCTAAGGAAGAATATGAGGAAGAAGTGAACACGGTCTTTGGATGTCCCGGAGAGTTCCAGATATTTGATGTGGACCATATTAATGATGATCTCGTGCAATTGCATGCTACTTTCTGCCACATGGCTGGTCAGGTAGAGCACCACTATGGATCTTACCAGGTTTGCTGCAGGGATTCCCGAGGATGCTCCATTGTAAGAAGAGGTATTCATTTGTTATTGGATAATGGAACTATCAAGGTTTCAAGCCAAAGAGATGATTACCATGAGGTTAATAAGATGGAAGTTTGCCTGGCTGAGGTTGAATCAAATGATGAATATGCTTCTGCGGATTAATTCTTTTCCTCAGATGAGGATATGTTCTCCGACAATGATTCTTTGGTACCCAAATTTTATGAAGAAGGTGTGAACTTAATTATGCCTTATTTTATTGATTCTGCCCCTGTTGAGATTGAATAATATAGCAAGCCAATTGTTTCCCCAGTGGTGATTTGCTTGCCAGGGCCTGTTCCTTACAAATTAGACAAAGTTGTATTGTACAAGTACAGTGCTTTAGAGGATGGTATGGAAGTTCCCATCCATCCTTTGTATAATATCGAGAATATTGTTGAGACTAGTAGAGTGAACCGTAATGGTCATGTATTAAAAATGGTACCATGATGCTCGTGAGGTTGCAACGAGTTGATTGATACAATTGGTTGTCATTTATCATGCCTGTATGAAATTTTGGAGAAGCACAGGGTTGTACCTACACTCAGATGTCCGTAGGTAAAAAGTTGCAGGGCTAACACGACAGTGGGAGGAAGAAGATGGTCACGTGGCACTCCCTGACTTGCCCATTTGAATTTCACGCGTTTCAGAATTTGGCTTTTTGTTTTTATCATATAATATTTATTTGTTATCAATTATACAACTAACACAACCAGCTCAGCTGGCTAGCGTGCAGCGTGAGAATGCCTAAGGACATGGGTTCGATCCCCAGGTCCCAACATTGCTTCATATTATTTTTCTTGGCATAATCAGGTGTACTAGAGTCCCACGAGTCTACCATGCATCATCAACATCCAACCATCCAAACCACCAAGGCTTCAGATCCAAGTCTATCCCTTGAAGGTCCACAATACGCCCCAGTCAAGTATGCGCATAGGATTGAAAAAGTCAATAGGGCCAGGGATTGTTGGGCCCAGGGATTGCAAATAGCACCCCCTTCTTGCTAGGAAACCAGACCCATCTTTCTTTCTTTTCTTTAATATTCTTTTATTTATTTAATTTGTTTAAATTATTTCTAACACAAATAATTTCTTTTTTTCACAAAAAATCATAAAATCAAGTTTCACAAAAATTTAAAATTAGGTTTTTATTTTATCAAATTTAATTTAATGTTAGCTTAATTTAATTTAATGTTAGTTTAATTTAATTTAGGATAATTCTAACATTCTTTTTTATAATTAAAATCAATTAGAAAAATTAGGGTTAACTCTTGTTTTAATTTTTATTTCTTTTCTCAAAACAAAAAAAATACAAAAATAGGTTTAATTTAATTATTTATCTTGATTTAAATTAATTAGTAATTAGGTTTTTGTTATTTATTCAATTAAACTTTATTTTCTCAAAATAATCAAAAACAACACAAAAAAATGATTTTTTTATTTTAATTTGCAATTAGGTAGTTGGGGTCAAAACCCTTAATCTCTCGTTTTCGATTCATCGCGCGCCTTTATTATTATTTTTTGCTTATTAATGTAACTGCTCATGATATGTAATAGTTTAATTAGGATTTTCTTTATTTATCGTTTTACGGTTTTTTTGGCTATGTAATCAATCCCTAACCCGAAGCCTTGTAATAGCGTAGGTTTTATTTCTCGCATTTTTATTCTCGCAAATATTAACTATTTAGATGTATGTTAATAGGATCGTATGACAAGATTGCATGATAATTTAAAACGGCTAGAAAACCCTAATGTGCAAAGATAATAATTGAAATCAAATATCTCGTATATGCGCACTCTTAGGGTATACTCTCACTTCGGTTGCCTTCGGTAAATGATCATTAAGTATAGGGTGTCTTAGTGATTGCCCTCTAGTCTAACAAAGATCAAATGTCATGTTCGGAAATGTTGCCTCGGAAACGTCGCCTCGGAAAGGTTGCCTCGAATATGATCTTAAGACGTTAGGCTTATTACTAAGACGTCCTAACATTGCTTTAGTGATCGCACGTCCCTTTCGAATTGACCCTTACAACTCCAACGCCGATGCTTCCTATTTCTCCATAGTAGGATAGCGCTGTCTAAAGGAAACAAGAATAGAAACAATTCTTTTTCGAGTAGGTAGATGCTAGTAGGTACTTGCTCAAAATCAAACTTTTTCACACCAAACACTTTTCAAACAAAGTTTTCAAAAACAACTTCGTAACACTCTTGAGGACAGAAACAAGGGTTAATACGAAGAAAAACAAAACTTTTCAAAACAAACACACACAAGCAATTTTAAAAGATGAGTAAGTACCTAAGAGCCCGTAGATAACTATGGATAGAAAGGGTGCTAACACCTTCCCTTTCCATAATCTACCCCCCGTACTAAAAATCTCGAAAAAGGAATTTTTTTGTGCTTTTTTCCTTTCCGGTTGGATAAAATAAAAGTCGGTGGCGACTCTTGCTTACCGCGACATTTTGCGAATAAACAACGTAAAATGCAAACTAGCATTTTTTAAAACAGTCGGTTCTACCACTGTATCACAGAAACAATAAAGCACTATGGAGATTTTTATTTGATCTATGCGAGTTAATTCAATCTAATGGCTTAGTCTCAACATTTCTACTGCTACAGAAAAATGGCGACTTCACCGAGGAAATATTGACCTCCTAATGGTTCATCCCTAAGTGGGTTGAGCCTATCTTTGTTTATATTTGTGTATCTGCTATTATTTGTTGTATATTATGTGTTGTATATATGTTTGTCTGGATTTTCCTGGTTCTCAAGGTGCTTGGTGATTTCTCATAAGTCATATACTCGGACTTGGGCAAACTTAAGATATGACGGGCGGTATAGTCATGTTAACTTTGAGGGAGTAATCCCAAAAAAGGAGGCATGAGATCCCCCACCCAGTGGAGGCCCCTTTGACTGTAGTGTTGTTTACTGAGTAACTGGGAAGACATGCTGCTTTCGACCTGGGAGCCTGCTGAAACTGAGGATCATAGAACCTTTAACCCATCTTGGCCTTTTAGGTGTGGTGTGGAAGTTGTGTGTGATACGGCGGGAGAACTGACTTGGGTGTTTTGCATTTTATCGCAAATGTTGCGGTTAGTAAGAGTTGCCACCGAATTTTCTTTTATCCAAAAGGAAAGGCTGAAAAGAACATGAAAGACCTTTGAGATTATTTCTTGAGTTCGAAGGGTAGATTATGAAAATAGAAGGTATTAGCACCCTTTTCATCCATAGTTATCTATGGGCTCTTAGTTGCTTGCTAGATCACTTGCTTTTGTTTGAAAATTTTCTTTGTGTGGTTTTTGAAAGTATTTTTTAAAAGGCGCCATCGTTTAGGAAAACTTTGTAATAGTTCTCGTTCGTAAGAACGTATATAAAGTGTTGAGCTTTTGAAAATGTTTCAAGTTTGGAAAATGTTTTGAAAGTGTTTTTTTGAAAGTGCTGGTGTTTGTTTTGAAAATACGCAAGTGTTTGATTTGAAATTTAGCAAGCAACTAGGAATAATCTACCTACTCAAAAGTCTTTGTTCATTTCTTCCTTTCCTTTGATATTTCTATCTTACCATTGATTTGGTAAGAAGCCTTATCTTTGGATGTATAGGGACGGGCGTGGGTCATCGTATAGCCATGATAGCAATGTTGTGAGATATCTTAGCATTTCTTTGAGGGACTAAGATCATTTTGAAAGGCAACATTGATAGCGTCATCGAGGGACTATGATCTTGTATTTTTTATTGCTTTTTGCTAAGGCATCTCACATGCATAACATGGCCATTTTTGTAAGGCAACAAAGTGGAATTACCCTAAGGGTGCAAGTGTGTTTGATTTACATGCTTGTTTATCTTGAATTAGGGTTTGCTAACTTGTTGATTTTAGTCTTTCCATACAAACCCTAATTACTAGCATTTATATAAAGCGATAAATTGCCGAAAGTAAAATTACTAAGATATTACATCATTAGGGGAGGGGGTATACAAATTTACAAATGGGGATTTTGCAAGAAATTTAAACCTAATTATCTATTACAACCATATTGAATATATACAAGAACTGAATAAATAATGCACAAATGTAAATGAAAAAGAAATGATTTTGTTTGGTTTTTTAATGAAAGGGTTTTGTCTTGACCTAATTAAAGAAAATGATTAATTAAAATTAAATAAAATTAACTTAAACTAATTAAGAAAAGAAATTAACTTAAAAAGGATTTTTAGGGTTTTTTTATGAAAAGGTTTTAGATTAATAAAAATAATATGAAAATTAATTAATTCAAAGAAACCTAAGTTCTAAATTAATTTTAATTAAGAAATCAAAAACCTAAATCTAATTATTATTTATTTAAAAAAATAAATTAAATTGTTAAGAAAATATTTTTTGTTCTTTTTGTTTTATAAAAAAAAATAGACTAAATAAGTGTAAATAATAAATAAAAATATTTTTTATATTTTTTTAATAATAAAAATAATAATAATAATAATAATAATAATAATGAAAATAAATAAAATAAAACTGAAAAATAGATAAAATAAGAAAAATAAATAAATAAATAAATAAAAAATGAAGTAAATAAAATAAAGTTGGGCCAGGGGTGCAATAGTAAGGCAGGGGTGAGAAATCAGTAAAAATGTCTAAGCCCACTGATGGAGGCCCATGTACCTGTTGCTGAAACAAAATAAAAAGTGAAAAATGAACAAAAGGGTACCACTGGGGCTCGAACCCAGGTCCCAAAGGTTAGCAGGCGCGCGCTTTACCACTGGGGTAGCTATACATCCGTTGATATAAACAAAACAATAAATATGTAACATAAGTTATGCCCTGAATACAACTTCATCTTCAACCTCCAGCCATGGATCCTGTAACTTCACCATTTCTCAACAAAAATGAAAAGTGCAAACATGAAAGTTGATCCATTTTTCCATACGAATCCAACCATATAAATATCATAAGCTATAAATCGAAGATGAATGAGCATTTTTGAAAGTACCAAATTCTGACCTAAATATTTCACAAAGTTCAAACTCAAAATTCTCCTAGCTCAATCAAAATAAATGAAATCTATGAACATGTACAGCTTCGGGGCAATGATGTCTACATTTTATCTTCACAAATGCAAGCCTAACAATGCCTAAATGAGAAGATAGAAGTTCAAAGAATATACCTCAAAACTGGAAATTGTGAAATGAGTTTGAGCTTGATTCAAGGTGCTGCAACGATCAGGTTAGCTTCCTTGAGTCTCTAGGAAGCTAATGTAATGCTTAGCTTGAGTTGAGAGTGGCTGAAATGACCTGGAGAAGTCAAGTTGCAGACTCTGTTTTTTGTTATGGAGGTTATGGTAAATGGTGTTACAGTTCTAGAATAAGGGTGGGGATGAGTTGTATTTGATATGTAGGAGCTTTTGGAAGTGAAAGGCCGAGAAATGCACGAGGGAAATGGAAGTTTGATATGTAAAGTCAGAACTTGCACAACAATGGTATTTTGAGGCAATTTATGGCTAGAGGGAGTTTAGGAGTGTTTCAGGGTGTTGAAGCTCGTGTCTTAGCTCATAAATAGTGCCTCTATTTACAAGCAACAAGTTTGTAGACTTGTATCTGATCAGAATTCAAAATCACATGTTTAAGCTCAACATGTGATTTTTGAGAAATCAAGTTTCATTGCCTTGTGTACTTGCTATTGCAGAGTGGATATGCTTTAAACAAACTTTCTTCTGAATTTGTAGATGGAGTGTGATCAGAGGGAACACGTTAGAGGCTCAAGAATTGACTTTGTGCATAAAGCTTGCTTTTCAAGAATGTCATTCTTCACTTTCTTCCCAAAATGGCAATGTGAATTGGATAAAGCTTAAACCACTTGGATTATAGCTCAAAAGTTTATGTAATCCATTAATGATGGATAGATACACAAGTTATAAGGCATGCAAAGCAAGATTATGCAGACTAGCATTGAAATTGCATTATGTGTTCATCAAGAAATGACTTGTAATTCAAGAATGAAACCCTAACTTCTTGCATTCGATTCTCATAAACAATGAGTTCTTAAACATTTTGGAAAGCTTTTAACATCATATACAACCTCTATGTTAGACATTTTTTAAAATTCATCTTGGAACTATGTGAAAAATTTCCATGAAGTTAGGTCAAAATCCTGCCTAAACTAGGGCAAAATTTCACCAAGTTTCTAAGTTTCATGAACATGTATTCACAAAATCATAACATGAAATCCATGCATTTCTAGAAGAAGTTGTGTTCTACAATGTTTTAGATATCATTGAGATCTACAACTTTCATGTTGGAAGTTTCCTTTGAATCATCTTGCATCATGGTTGAAATTCGACTCAAAGTTATGAAAAAATATGAATTTTCCAACACTTAGAAAAATTTATAAGTTTAGAAATTTTGACATTTCAAAATGAAATTTTGATTTTTTGATTTCTTGACGAATAAGTTTCATATTTTGACATGTCTGATGAATTGTGATCTTCGAAACTTGATTTTGACCAAAAAGTCGAAGTTTGACTTTTCAGTGTACAGTTGACTTTTCATTAGTTGACTGAAAATCAACTATCAACCAATTGATCTTGAGAGATGTTTTGAGCCATGACATTAGGTCAAAATGAATTATTTGAATCCTTGATATCATGTCTCAAACTAATCAATCATTAGTTAGGTTAAAAATCAGAAATTGCACCTTCTCAATCAAAACCCTAATTTTGACCATTTTGCCCTTTTGATGATCTGATCAAATTTCTTGAGGAATTGTGATCCAAACTTGATAAAATGACATATTTAAGTTCATAATATTGATATGTACCAAAAATTATTAAGTTTTACTATAAATTGACCACTGTTGACTTTTTCCCCAATATAGCTGATTTTAGGTCAACTGATCAATTGACTGAGCAAAAATGTGATCCAAGACTTGAAAGTTGACATGAACAATCTTGAGAGTCCCAAATGATCCATGAAAGTCATATGAGGCATTAAAATTCCATTTGTCCTTGTGAAATCTCAAACCCTAATTTTCAGTTATCAGTGTTTGAGGAGGTGTCTTGAGCTGATTAACCCTTGTGCAGTCTTGAACCAAAGGAGATCTTGTGTGAGATTATTTGATAAATGAGAGGGAAAGTTTTGGGGTAGAACACTGTGAAAGAGTAATCCGGAAATGGTTGTTACACGATACTACGCTCGAACGAGTTTTTCATGAGAATATTACTAATTATCGAGTCAATCGGGACGTTGGTAACATCCGAAGGAAGGATGTAGACTCTTAGAATCTCTAGAACCTTGTTCGATGGGTGATAAACTTTTATATCATACCTTATGGGTAGTATCTTCAACCTCATGCTCGTGACGTTGAACCTATGAACCCTATGTTTGTGATCTTGTGTGTGATTGTTGCATCATGCATTCATGCACCCATGAGAATCTTCTAAAGACATTCTGTTTCAAGGGACTTAAAAGTTGACTCTTTGTGAATATCTCAGATACTTTTGACCATGGATTCTAGAAAAAGAAAGACTCGGAAGTACAGTTTCAAAGATCCCAAGATAGACGAGTTGATGAGTCTGATACCCGAGATCAAGAGTTCTATAGATTTTCGGAGGAACTATGGGTCCATCATTTCTCTTATGAAGCTCAGGATGAAGGAGGGTATTCTCTCAACTTTGGTCTAGTTCTATGATCTGATGTATCGATGCTTTACTTTCCCTGATTATCAATTGATGCCTGCATTAGAGGAGTATTCTTATCTATTGGATTTACATATTACCGATCGTGTTCCTTTTACTGGTTTGGAGGGGGAGCCAAAATCCCATGAGATTGCTTCTTTGGTCCATTTAGGGAAGTCTGAGGTTGAAGCCCACATGACTACCAAAGAATGGATTAGAGGATTACCATCTCAGTTCTTATTGGAGAAAGCTCGCTATTTTTCCAGAATGAAGAGTACGATTGCTTTTGAGTCCATCTTTGCTCTACTTGCTTATGGGTTGTTCTTATTTCCCAATGTCGACAAATTTGTGGATATCAATGACATCAGAACCTTCATGATTGGGAACCCAGTCCCTACATTGTTAGGTGATTCTTATTACTCTATTCATCTTTAGAATTCTTATCATGGAGGAATGATCACATGTTTCACGCCTTTGTTGTATCATTGGTTTATTTATCACTTGCCTCGATCTGATACTTTCTGGGATGTCCAAAAGGAACCTCGTTGGGCTCCAAAGATTATGGCCCTCACTCATTCAAATATTGTTTGGTATCATTAGGCATACCATGATGTAGAGATTGTCGACAGTTGTGGTATTTTCCCCAATGTACCTCTTCTTAGTACAAAGGGAGGAATTAACTACAACCTTGTTCTTGCACGACGATATCTTGGATATCCGATGAGGGATAAGCCAAATAGTATTCATCTGAGTGGTTTCTTCCTTAAAGAGGTAGAGGTTCATAAAGAATCAAAAGAGGAGATTGCGAAGGCTTGGCGTCATATTCACAGAAAGAGCAGGAAGGACTTGGGACCCATAGGGGTTGTTCCTTTGGAGCCTTATCTTCAGTGGGTACAAGCAAGAGCCATCCAGTTCAAGATGCCATATTCATGTGAAGCACTTATGCCTGATATGTTTGTGAAGACTACTCCTCCCATATTGGATGATATGGAAGAGCTTCAGCTTACCTTAGTCAGGATGCAACAAGAAAAGGAATCTTGGTAGAATAAGTGCCATAATTTATAGGTGTCTTACCGAGCATACCTGAAGGAGAAAGATGACCTGATCGATATTCTTGAGTTGTGTTGTAGAGTCGATAGAAAGGCAAGAGGATTTATTTTCCTCTAAGCCTCAGTCGGGCCCTAGTTTCTCACCTCTTGACTATGATGATTGGAAAGAGGTCGCCGACAAATATGCGGAAGAGAACCATAGGTTGAAGGCTCAGATTGTAAGACTCACAGAAAAGCGTCAGTGTGAAGAGTGATCTCCATCAACTTTGCTTTTATAGGGTTTTTAGGCTTTATCTTCATATTTTACTTGGGATTATTGAAACTAGTACTTTGATATTTGAAAAATTGTCTATAAATCTTTGAGTACCTTGAAATATTAATAATAAAATAAACCATGTGCATTGCATATCAAGCATCATATTGTACATACTTCTTGCATTTTTTCTGCATATCCAGGTGTCTTACTGAGCTTCTTTACTTCATATAGCAAGATGTCTCATCAATACAATACTCGGGCCAATTTCAAAAGGAAGATGGATAATCTAGAACAAGAGAATCGTGAGTTGCACGAAGAAGTTTCTTCTCTAAAGGTCGGTATGGCCAATATGACTGCTCTGATGGAATCTTTGGTGGCTGCTCAGAATCAGTCACCACTTGCTCAGCCTCAACAGACAATAGTTACTATTGAAGCTTCGACTATTCCTATTTCTGCTACTCCAGCTGCTGTTGTTCAGAATCGTTTTCTTCAAGGTTATCCCTGAGGAATGACAGATAACTTTATGCCAGAAGCTTTTAATCAGGATGCTCAATTTTCTTCACTTGCTCAGTCTATTGTTGCTCCTGCACCTCCTGTGATGCATATTACCCCTGCTGCTAGAAATGAGATTCACTATGTTGCACCTCCCTCGGTGAATGTTGTACCATTTGCTAATGATGAAGAGTATCACCCTATTCCTACACCAAGTGAAATATTGGGTTTTTATGATCGGATGGACAATTTTCATGACCAGTTTGATAAGATGCAGAAAGAGTTGAAGGCCCTCAGAGGAAAATAGTTGTTTGGGCAGAATGTGGATGATATGTGTTTGGTTCCAAATGTGAAAATACATGCAAAGTTCAAAGTACCAGAGTTCGAAAATTACAAGGGCAACACTTGCCCTTGTGCTCACTTAGTGATGTTTGTGAGGAGAATGTCTACTCATACCGATGATCAACGGTTGTTGATTCATTTCTTTCAAGACAATTTGACTGGTTCAACATTGAAATGGTACATGAGCCTGGACAGTGCCAATATTCATTCTTTCAATGACTTGGGTGAAGCATTTATCGGACATTACAAATACAATATCGACATGGCGCCTGACCGTGATCAACTCAGGGAAATGGTCCAGAAGGACAAGGAGTCATTTAAGGAATATGCACAGAGATGGCTTGAAGTAGCCGCCAAGATGATTCCTCCAATGGAAGAAAAAGAGGTGACAAAGATTTTTCTAAAGACCCTAGGTGCATTCTATTATGAAAGAATGGTGGCGAGTGCATCCAGTAATTTTACTGAGATGGTGGGAATGGGCGTCCGTTTGGAAGAAGCTGTAAGAGAAGGTCGTCTGATAAGAAGTGAAAATTCTGGCAGCGTGAAGAAACCATCATATGGATTTGCTAAAAAGAAAGAAGGAGAGACAAATGATGTTATTCAAGAGAGAAAGGTTAATCCTCCTAGGAGAAATCACCAGCGCCATCAACAGGTTGCCTCGGTAACTCTAGTTGTAAATACAACTTTGACTAAAGTCGCTTATCAAAGACCAGCTCCTTAAGGAAATCAAGGGAAAAATCATAGGAGAGAGGCTCTTGACTATATACCCATGAGTTATGCAGAGTTACTCCCAGCATTGATCCAGAAAAAGTTGGTCTAGACTAGATCACCCCCTGGTATACCCTCACCTTTGCCTTGGTACTATAAGGCAGATTAGACGTGCGCTTTCCATCAGGGTGCACCAAGGCATAATGTGGAAAAATGCTATCCCCTGAAATTGAAGGTACAAAAATGTTAAGGTCTAGCCTTTTATCCTTTAAGGAAGTCAACCCTAATATCAAAGATAATCCTCTTCCAAAGCATGGAGGAGCGAATACTGTCAACATGGTTGCTGGTTGTCCAGGAAACTTCTGCATTTATGATGTCAACTTGGCCAGAGGAGACATGGTAAAGATGCATGCAAACCTTTGTGAGTTTAGTTGATATACTCATGACCATGCTGGTTGTGGTATCTGTAGTACTGATATACAAGGTTGCGATAAGATAAAGGCTGATTTGCTGGAGATGATGGATGAGGGCCTCATCCATATAATCAGGCCTAGGGAAGAATATGAGGAAGAAGTGAACACGGTCTTTGGACGTCCCAGAGAGTTCCAAATATTTGATGTGGACCATATTAATGATGATCTCGTGCAATTTCATGCTACTTTCTGCCACATGAATGGTCAGGTAGAGCACCACTATGGATCTTACCAGGCTTGTTGCATGGATTCCCGAGGATGCTCCTTTGTAAGAAGAGTTATTCAGTTATTATTGGATAATGGAACTATCAAGGTTTCAAGCCAAAGAGATGATTACCATGAGGTTAATAAGATTGAAGTTTGCCTGTCTGAGGTTGAATCAGATGATGAATATGCTTTTGCGGATTAATTCTTTTCCTCAGATGAGGATATGTTCTTCGATGGTGATTCTTTGGTACCCAAATTTTATGAAGAAGGTGTGAACGTAATTGTGCCTTATTTTAATGATTCTGCCCCTGTTGAGATTGAATAATATAGCAAGCCAATTGTTGCCCCAGTGGTGATTTGCTTGCCAGGGCCTGTTCCTTACAAATCAGACAAAGTTGTAATGTACAAGTACAATGCTACTATTTTAGAGGATGGTATGGAAGTTCCCATCCATCCTTTGTCTAATATCGAGAATATTGTTGAGACTAGTAGAGTGAACTGCAATGGTCATGTATTTGCACCGGTTGTTCGAGGAAATGATAATACTGGTAAGAAAGTTGTGGAAAGTGTTGAGAATAAGAAAGTTGTATGGGGAGTCCTGTGGTTCTACCCTGGAGAAAGATGTGGGTGATATTTTGAAGATTGTCAAAATGAGCGACTACATAATTGTAGATCAGCTATTGCATACTCCTTCAAAGATATCTATCCTAGCATTGTTGATGAATTCTACTGCCCATAGAGAATCTTTAATACGGGTGTTGGATCAAGCCTTCGTGGAGTGTGACATGCTATTAGATCAATTCAGCAGTGTGGTAGGTAATATTACATCCTGTAATAACCTAATCTTTTGCGATGATGAATTTCCTGACGAAGGAAGGAATCACAATTTGGCTCTCCATATATTCATGAACTATAAAAATGATTCATTATCAAATTTGTTGATTGATAATGGGTCTGCCTTAAATGTTATATCGAGGAGCACGTCGATAAAGCTGAAGTATCAAGGGGCTCCCATGTGCCCAAGTGGTATTATTGTAAAAGCTTTCGCTGGATCAAGGAAGTTTGTTATTGGGGAAGTGGGTATGCCTATCCACATAGGCCCGCACCTTTTCCATACTACTTTCCAAGTCATGGATATTGTACCTGCATACAACTTCTTACTGGGATGGCCATGGATACATGAGGCAGGGGCCGTCACTTCAACTCTACACCAAAAGTTAAAGTTCGTGCGAGAAGGAAAGGTGGTCATTATAAATGGAGAGCAAGCATTATTGATATCTCATATATTATCTTTCAGTGTTGTAGAAGCAGATGAAGCTGATGTTGGAACGCATTTCCAAGCTTTATCTGTTGATAACGTAAGAGAGAATGAGAATTCTATTGCTCCATTCAAAGATTCTCAGCAGGTTGTGTGCAATGACCCTAGTAAAGTGTGGGGAGAGATTGTTGACCCGCCAGTGAACAAGAACAGGGATGGATTGGGATTTTCTGCGAAGAATGGCAAAGGTGAAAACTGTTAGAACATAGTTTGATTCTACAACCCTTAATTAGAGTTTTGATGATAACAAACACAAAGAAAAAATATGCACTCTAAATTTGTGTTGTTTTGTATGCATAAGTTCTGACTTAAACAACATCAGAAGTTAAGCTACATAAGATTTCAAGCTGAGGTAATTAGAATGTTCTGAAGAATGATGATCAGAATCTGCGCTAAAGTAAAAGATACTCTGACTCTGAACAGAAGTCTAATATGCCAACAGATCCTCACATCTCTGAGTCATCATAGTTCTGAAGTAAAAGCAGCATGCAAGATCCTATAGTTCTGAAGCGTTATTTTTCAATTAAGACAATATCATATGCAACGGCTTCATTCAGACAAGAATCTTCTCAGTATTGAAAGTGCATTGAGTGTCCATTATCGCGCTTTATTTTGGACAAGATTTCCACGCTATATAAACAAGCTTAAAGGACAAATCGTTTACGATTTTCACCTACGACTGCACATACATCTTAATGGATGCAAATATTCATAATCTCTTATACTCTCAAATTGTGTAATACATCACAGTAGTGATACAGTTTTTATAACGAAAAACAACAGTACACAGTAAATCATTTTATTTTAATTAAGCTAGTTTTCCTTGAGATAAACCGGGTTGTGGTTGTACTCAAGAAGACTTTGGTAGTTGTCAAAGTAGTATTGTAATCAGTTTTGATTAGTGAATTAAGTCCTCGTTGGAGAGAGGCAAAATCACCTTGGCGGGTGGACTGGAGTAGTTTAAGATCAAATGAAACAGGATAAAAATATTGTGTCTACTGCTTTTGATTTTAAGTTTCAATTCAACCCCCCCCCCCCTCCCCCCCCCCCCCCCTCTTGTGTTTTTCACTTCTTCAATTGGCATCAGAGCGCCTGGTTTTGAGTTCATACACTTAACCGTGCCAGTACAAGATCCAAGCTTTAGAAAAACACTATGGTGGGACCAAGCCAAAACATCAGCAGTGACTATCATGAGGACAAGGACAAAATCAGCGGTAAACCTCCAGTCTTTGATGGACAAAATTTAGACTACTGAAAAGACAGAATTGAGAGCTTCTTTCTGGCTCATGATTTTGATCTATGGGACATGGTAATTGATGGATACACACATCCTGTGGATGAAAGTGGTCAGAAGATAGATAGAAAAAGGATGTCTGACCAGCAAAAGCGTGATTTCAGAAACCATCATAAAGCCAGAACAATACTTCTCAGTGCCATCTCATACTCAGAATATGAGAAGATCTCAAACAAAGAGACAGCCAAAAACATGTTTGACTCTCTGAGAATGACACATGAAGGCAACATACAAGTTAAAGAAACCAAGGCCCTTACGCTCATTCAGAAATACGAAGCATTCAAGATGGAAGACAGTGAATCCATAGAAGCAATGTTCTCAAGATTCCAGATTCTTGTTGCTGGGCTGAAAGTTCTTGACAAAGGATATTCTACTGCTTATCACGTAAAGAAGATCATCAGAAATCTACCAAAGCAATGGACACCAATGGTCACTGCACTTAAGCTGGCTAAAGATCTCAACAAGATATCTTTGGAGGAACTTGTTAGCTCCCTCAGAATTCATGAGATAGAGCTAGAAGAAGACAAGCCTCAGAAACAAGGTAAGCCTTTAGCATTAAAATCTAACAAAAAACTTGACTCTAAGGTTTTGCAGACTATGGAAGAAACTACTGATGGATCCTCATCAGAAGAAGACGAATTGTCTCTTCTCTCCAGAAGGGTCAATCAGTTGTGGAAGCAGAGACAAAGAAAATTCAGAAACCCGAGAAGATCAGAGAATCAGAACGAATCCTCCTTCGGATACAGAAAGTTTGAGTCTTCCTCTAGACACAGAAGATCTGAAGCTTCCTCCGATCACAGAAAGTCAAACAACAAAGACATCATCTGCTATGAGTGCAATGAACAAGGGCAATACAAAAGTGACTGTCCAAGGCTTCAGAAGGAGAATCCCAAAAATAAGTTCTTCAAGGAGAAGAAGAAAAGCCTCATGGCAACATGGGACGATTCAGACACTTCTGGTGCTGACTCAGAGTCAGATGATGAAAGAGCCAACATCGCTCTTATGGAAAATGTGACAGAAGACAGTGAAGCTTCTGGTTCAGACTCAAAATCAGACACAAAAGAGGTATTCCCGGATTTCACTGTTAAATTTACTAAAGCTGAACTTGCAGAAAGTCTGAATAAAATTCAAGAAAGGTATCAGCATATCATAGTCAAATTCAAGAACCTGAAAAAGGATCTTGTCTCTGACTCTGAAAGAACTGAGAGTCTTAGATTAAAAAATTCTGAGTTAAAAGAAAATATTTTAAATTTGGAAAATGATTTACAAAACTCTCAGAAGAAAATAATCTCAGAGACTCCCAGTAATACTGATAAGATCATGAAAGAGTATGACCACAGCTTTCAGAAGTTTCTGGCTAAAAACATAGATAGTAGCAAGATAGCTTCAATGATCTATGGAGTTAGCAGGAATGGCAGAAAAGGAATAGGATACCAAGGTAAGGTATCTCCACCTAAGAAAGTCATGGACCTAGTTATAAAATGCACACCACTAAAATCACACTTCACATACGGGTACACACATGACCTAAAATACACTAGTAATGATTATTCTGCAAAACAAAATTCAAACAGAATTTTGGTAAAACTAACAAACCATGACCCAAAAAGATATGGGTACCTAAGGACAAAATTATATATGTAGCAGATATCTTTAGCAGCAAGGCTAAAACACCAGTCATGGTACCTGGACTCTGGATGCTCTCGACACATGACGGGAAGAAAGCATATGTTCCAAAGCCTGGAACTTAAACCTGGAGGCTACGTGGGCTTTGGAGGCAACCAAAGAGGGAAGATCATTGGCTCTGGAACTGTAGGTAATGGTAATATTCCTTCTATTAATAATGTGCTTTTAGTTGATGGATTGATGCATAACTTGTTATCCATAAGTCAATTAAGTGATAACGGTTATGATATAATCTTTAATCGAAATTCATGCAAAGCTGTTAGTCAGAAAGATGGAACTATCCTATTTAATGGAAAGAGGAAAAACAACATTTATAAGATAAAAAATTTTGAACTAAAAAGTCAGAATGTAAAATGCCTTCTTTCTGTTAACAACGAGCAATGGGTCTGGCACAGAAGATTGGGGCATGTTAGTATGAGAAGAATATCTCAGATTAACAAACTCAATCTGGTCAGAGGACTTCCTAATCCGAAGTTCAGCTCAGATGCTCTGTGTGAAGCATGTCAGAAAGGAAAATTTGCAAAACCTGCTTTTAAAGCTAAAAATGTTGATTCCACTTCTAGGCCATTAGAACTTCTGCACATAGACTTATTTGGAGCAGTGAAAACTGCGTCTGTCAGTGGCAAGAAGTATGGGTTAGTAATCGTAGATGACTATAGCAGATGGACATGGGTAAAGTTCTTAAGATACAAGGACGAGTCATATTCTGTGTTTGTTGCCTTCTGTAACCAAGTTCAGAATGAAAAGAATCTTAGAATTGTCAAAGTCAGAAGTGATCATGGTGGAGAATTTGAAAATAAAAATTTTGAAACATTTTTTAATAAAAAAGGCATTTTGCATGACTTCTCTTGTCCTAGAACTCCCCAACAAAATGGAGTTATAGAACGAAAGAACAGAACATTGCAAGAAATGGCCAGAACCATGATTAATGAGACTAACATTGTTAAGATCTTTTGGGCAGAAGCAATTAACACATCGTGTTATATTCAGAATACAATCTCTATAAGACCTATTCTGGAAAAGACTCCATATGAATTGTGGAAGAACAAAAAGCCCAACATTTCCTATTTCCATCCCTTTGGATGCACATATTTTATTCTGAATACTAAAGATCATCTGAACAAGTTTGACTCTAAAGCACAGAAGTGTATTATATTAGGATACTTTGAACGCTCAAGAGGGTATAGAGTATACAATATAGAAACACAGATTGTTGAAGAGTCAATCAGTGTTAGATTTGATGATAAGCTTGACCCTCAAAAGTCAAAGTAGAATGAATCTTTTGCAGATATAGAAGTTTAATTCACGGGTGCTAAAGACAACTCATCAGAAGTTTCCAACAGAGACGCTCCAACAAATTCAGAAGAAAATGTCACAAGTATTCCAGTACCCTTTGTTGATCAACTCCAGAAAAGGTTATCCAAAAGCAACATAGCTCACCCAGAAGATAAGATCTTAGGAAAGAAGGATGGTCCAATCAGAACAAGATCAACATTCAGAAACTCTGAAGAATCCCTCATGGGGCTGGTCTCACTAATTGAACCAACAACAATTGATGAAGCTCTTCTGGACAATGACTGGATTCTGGAAATGCAAGAGGAATTAAACCATTTCACCAGAAATGACGTATGGGATCTGGTTCCCAGACCAAAAGGATTCAACATCATTGGAAACTGAATGAGCAAGGAGAAGTCATCAGAGACAAGGCACGACTGGTGGCACAAGGTTATAGTCAGCAAGAGGGGATAGAATATACAGAAACCTTTGCTCCAATCGCCAGGTTAGAATCTATCAGACTCTTAATCTCTTTTACTATAAATAATGGCATCACTATGTATCAGATGGATGTCAAAAGTGCATTCTTAAATGGTTACATTGATGAAGAGGTATATGTGCACCAACCCCCTGGGTTTGAAAATTCCAAACACCCAGAATATATTTTCAAACTAAAGAAGTCACTCTATGGTCTGAAACAAGCTCCCAGAGCTTGGTATGAAAGGTTAAGTAACTTATTGTTAGAAAAGGAATTCACAAGGGGGAAAGTGGACACAACCTTGTTCTGTAAGACATTTAAGAATGACATTTTAGTTTGTCAAATTTACGTAGATGATATTATTTTTGGATCCACTAAACCTTCTCTGGGAAGAGAATTTGCTAAGTGCATGCAGGAAGAGTTTGAGATGAGCTTAATTGGGGAACTTAAATTCTTTCCGGGCATTCAGATAAACCAGACTCCAGAAGGAAATTACATTCATCAGAGCAAATATGTCAGAGAAAACTTCTGAAGAAATTTGACCTCTCAGAATGTAAGCCCCCAAAGACTCCAATGCATTCCACGTGCATTCTGGAAAAGGAAGAGGTAAGTAAAAAGGTAGAGTAGAAAATCTACAGAGGTATGATTGGATCTCTCCTTTATCTGACGACTTCAAGGCTTGATATTTTATTCAGTGTTTGCTTACGTGCTAGATTCCAATCAGATCCTAGAGAATCTCACTTAACAGTAGTTAAGCGAATTTTCAAGTATCTGAAAGGTACTACTAATCTGGGTTTGTTTTATAGAAAATCCAATGAATACAACTTAGTAGGATAATGTGATGCTGACTTTGTTGGAGACAGAGTAGAGCGTAAAAGCACTTCTGGAAGCTGCTAGTTTCTGGGAGACAACCTGATCTCATGGACCAGCAAGAGACAATCCACAATAGCATTGTCAACATCAGAAGCTGAATACATAGCAGCTGCTGGATGTAGCACTCAAATGCTCTGGATGAAAAGTAAACTTGAAGACTTCAACATATTTGAGAGTAACATCCCTATCTTTTGTGATAACACTTCTGCCATATGTCTATCCAGAAATCCCATTTTGCATTCTAGGGCTAAGCATATAGAAATAAAACATCATTTTATTAGGGATTATATTCATAAAGGAATTCTCACTTTAAAATTTATTGACACAGACCATCAATGGGTTGATGTGTTTACAAAACCCCTTTCTGAAGATAGATTCAATTTCATTATGAAACATCTCAGCATGAAATTATGTCCAGAATAAAATGTTTTATTTTCATTTTCTAACCCTCAGAATTTTATTATTTTTTGTGAACATCTGATCAACTTGTCTTCATAAGTTAGGAGTACAGTTCCTTCAGAATCTATCTATAAAGATCTAAACTTTTCATTTCAAGGATAGAGGCGTGCAGTTCACACCATCAAACATCTTTCATCCTTTCACAAGCTACCTTCTGAGGCTGAACACGTGTTCAAATTCTGAAGGATCCAAGGATTTGATTAGATGCAATGAGACACTTGTCAATTGGTGATTGTTCAATATCTCACTAAATCCCCTAATTTCAGGTTTCATTAATTCAGTATAATCATTACTTATTTTCTCTTTCTTATTGATTACATTTTCAAAGTGCTTATATAAACTCAATTTACTATTTCATTCATTCATGTTTTACCACCTTCAATATTCTCTCTTGCTCTATTTTTTTTCAAAAACCCCTTCTATCAGTTTTCTTCAAAGAATCCGTGTGAACAATGGCATCCTCATCAAGTCTCAATAATCTCAATAGTGCTCCTGGCTCTTCGTCATCTGAATAATATGAGGAGCCCATTAGAACACTACTCATTCTGGTCGACAACCTTAAAGTTCTCTGTGAATTGATCGTCAATTTTGAAAGTTTACAAGAAAACGGGTTTAATATGTATGAAGATGTAACTGCACAGGGATGGAACATATACTTTAATCATCTGTTGGGTCCAACTTTTCCCATTCTTGTTAAAGAGTTTTGGATTCATGCTACTTCATCCAACCACCAGGTCACCTTATATGTTATGGGGAAGAAGATAGTGATTACAGATGATTTGATTGGGAAACTCATTGGATACAATGGCGGCGGAGTCAGATGCATTGATATGGCTGATAAGTGTTCTGACCTAAAATCCATTGCTAGGGTCATCTTCACTTCTGGACAGCCATCCAGCAAGATCAGATACTTGAAATATCATTATAGAATCTGGGCTAGAATAATTTTGGGATGTATCAATCACAGGAAGCCTACAAGCTCTCCATATTACATCAACATTGATCAGCAGTTTCTGATATACTTCATTGCAAAGAAGATCAAAATAAATCTTCCACATTTTCTCTTCAACCATCTTAGAACAAGTGTGGAAGATACAATAGAAGAAGAAAGAACTAAGAGGGATTGGATTCCTCTGGGAAGATTGATTTCAGATATTCTAACGGAAAACAGGTTGATAGAACATCTGACAGAGGCTCGAGAAATCAGCACTCTGGAAGCAACTGTTGGGAAACCACTAAATGCCAAGAATCTGAAGAAAATGAAGATTATTGAAAGCATTAAGAAGGAACCAACAATTGCTTCTCATAAGGTCATCACTTCTAGGAGAATCCCTCTGAAGGATTTTCCACTATTCTCTGAGATAGATGCCTCTCCAGAGATTATAGTCAGATACCTTGAAGCTTGCAAGGAAGATGGGACTATTCCGGAAATCAACATCCATGACCTGCACAAGCCATCTTCAGAGGTTGTGCTAAAGAAATCCAGAAAGAGGAAGGCAGCAGGAGAAGGATCTTCTCAGAGGACACCAAAAGCTGCGAAAAATAAAGGTAACACATCTTTTGTTTATGTTGTAGAATCAATAGTTGTTCCAACATCTGAAACCATTCCCCCTCAACCAACAGAAAATCCTTCACCTCAAACATTTGAGGATTTTGACATAGAGTTTTACCCATATGTAACTCTTGGAAATTTCTTAAATGAACCTCACTCCCCCAATCCAAATCCAGAACAAAATCAACCAGAACTTGCAAAGGTTCTCTCTGATATTGAACTGTTTGATCAAGACTTTTCCTCACCAATCCCAGAAAATCCAAACACTCAGTTTCAACAACCAGAAAATCCACAACCACACTCTCCTCAAACAGAACATCAAAACCTCAACTCACCCCAACCAGAAAATGAAAACCCTCTCACTCCTCAATCTGAAAATCCATCTTTTGAAACACCTGAACTAGAAATTCATCACGCTACTGCAAACCAATCAGAAGACTCCCTTTCAGACTCTGATACCACTACCCCAATTCATGGGATAACATAACCTCTTACGGTTTGTTTACCTCTCTCCATTCATGATATTCCAGAAATACCTTCACCATATGAATCCACTCCACCAAACACTCCTCACTCACCAATCTTGATTTCTGATTCCTCTACTCCCTCACCAATTAACCGTCCAGTTGATCATCTCAGAACTATCATTGATCTAGAAACGCTGGACCATCTAGCTTCCACCTCAAATAAAATAGCCATTCCCAAAACCAAACCAACCTTAACTAAATCAGATGTTGGTAAGAACCTGTTGAATTTTGAAACAGAAATACAGGAATGGGTTACTTATTTGAAGCAAGCAAGTCAAGAGAATTCTAATCCTGTTGCTTCTGATTCTCTGTGGGATAGATTTAGAAAATGGTTCAACTCTGAATCCCAGAAGCTGGAAGAATTGAGCTATGAGATGGCTCAACAGAACTTTAGTGATCAGCTGAAAGCCTTCAAAGATCAAGTTTTAAGCCACTGGGACAAGAAATAAATTCTTCTGCTGGAAAATGCTCCCTGGAAAGAGCACCAACATTCAGAAGCCACTGAACCAGATTCTGATAGTCACCCTCTGACTACTGCTCCAGAAAAGTAAATTGCAACAGAAGAAGTTGTTCAATCAGAAGAGGCTGCAGAGTGTTCTGAAAGACATGCAACCCCTGAAGATACACCAGCTTCATCTCTAGTTATGCAAACTCTGGAAGTGTTGAAGAAGGAGAATGCTCTAATCCACGCCAGGCTGGATAAGCAAGAAGGCACAAACAAAGAGATCAGGGATATATTGGACAAACAAGAAGATACAACAAAATAAATCAAAGACATTCTGGGAAAGTAGGAAGAATCAAGCACTCAGATTAAGAGCTTGCTGGAAGCGTTGTTCACACGACTTCCCCCCTCCTTCTTAGATTTTCTTTAACTTGTTTTTTGTATTCTTCATCTTATCCTCTTTGTTTCGGAAAAATGTCATTGCATTTTGTTTTCAATACAAATCATCTTTTTGACTCTGATTATATTGCTTTTTGATACCTGACAAAAAGGGGGAGAACGTAAGATATTTTCAATAACAGTATAGTGGGACAAAGTCTCAAACATTCTGAATATCTTAACTTCTATGTTTTCTAAAAGCTTGAACAGGAACATATTCTGATAAGGAAAGAAGGAGATGCATCAAAAGCTCTAACGAGAAGGAACTTCAGGGAAGTAACTCATCTCTATCTGAGTAATCAACTCAGGGGGAGACTCTCTTAAGCTTTTTATTCTATATTTTTTATTGAAAATCCTAGTTTTTGTCATCATTAAAAAGGGGGAGATTGTTAGAACATAGTTTGATTCTACAACCCTTAATTAGAGTTTTGATGATAACAAACACAAAGAACAAATATGCACTCTAAATTTGTGTTGTTTTGTATGCATAAGTTATGACTGAAACAACATCAGAAGGTAAGCTACAAAAGCTTTCAATCTGAGGTGATCAGAATATTCTGAAGAATGATGATCAGAATTTGCAGTAAAGTAAAAGATACTCTGACTCTGAACAGAAGTCTAATATGCCAACAGATCCTCACATCTCTGAGTCATCATAGTTCTGAAGTAAAAGCAGCATGCAAGATCCTATAGTTCTGAAGCGTTACTTTTCAATTAAGACAGTATCATATGCAACGGCTTCATTCAGACAAGAATCTTCTTAGTATGGAAAGTGCATTGAGTGTCCATTATCGCGCTTTATTTTGGACAAGATTTCCACGCTATATAAACAAGCTTAAAGGACAAATCATTTACGATTTTCACCTATGACTGCTCATACATCTTAATCGCTGCAAATATTCATAATCTCTTATACTCTCAAATTGTGTAATACATCACAGTAATGATACAGTTTTTGTAACGAAAAACAATAGTATACAGTAAACCATTTTCTTTTGATTAAGCTAGTTTTCCTTGAGATAAATCGGGTTGTGGTTATACTCAAGAAGACTTTGGCAGTTGTCAAAGTAGTATTGTAATAAGTTTTGATTAGTGAATTAAGTCCTCGTTGGAGAGAGGCGAAATCACCTTGGTGGGTGGACTGGAGTAGTTTGAGATCAAATGAACCAGTATAAAAATATCGTGTCTACTGCTTTTGATTTTAAGTTTCAATTTAACCCCCCTTCTTGTGTTTTTCACTTCTTCAAAAACTTGAAGCCGAAGTCTATTGTGTGCATCTATCAGGATATTTTCCATAGTGGAGGATACTGTAAGTGCCCTGGCTGGAGAGTTGGCTTCATTTGTAAAACAAATAAGAAAGCAAGTTTACCCAGATCCCCTCTGTTGTTTTAATATGTGGTGTTGAAGAAGTTCAACATCTGGACCAACATGTTATGTAAGATGTCACAACATCAGCATGTGACATCGCGCCTGAAACTAAGTACTGTTTAAGTAACTATGCTATATGTTGAATGCTTGTAACAGCTGTGACTTATAACCTAACTATTCTAAGTGATCTAGGTTATTTGTTGTGTTGAAAAAGTTCAACATCTAGGAAAACATGTTAGATGTAATGTCATGACATCTGACTTGACATCACGACAACAGAATTGATAATTCAGTTACAGTTCTGGTACTTAAATACTCTGAGAATATATGAGGCGTTTCTTGTGGAGAATCTGAAGATCAATCAAGAATCAATCAGAATATTTGAAGAAAATACTGTTTCTAAATATGGAGATATTTTAGGAACTAGAAGATTGAAGACCTTGATTATAGGAGAAGTTTGCTGCTGAGTTGTAACAGCAAGGAGAAAAACTTGCTGAGTTAGGTAATAGGTTATAAATAGCAGATTGTAACCTAGGGCTTAAGTGACACACACAATGTAACATTAGAAGGGGTTTTTTAGGTAAACATGTCGGTCTGTGGCAAGGTTACCATGTATGTAACTCGAAACCTGTAGGTAAGAGTTTGAGTGTTCTTGGATGAAGCTGTGAAGCAAGTCTAAGTATTTCTGCATTACTCCATATTCATTGTAATGTAGGAAACCAAGTGGGAGGGCACTGCTTCTTGAGTAGGAGTAAGACTTCTGTTGTTGCGACAATAGGAATGGAAACTGGTAGGTTTCTATCTAGGAGTTCCTAGGTATAGGTTGCACTGGGTAGATGATTAAGTGAAGGATGGGAACTTGTGAAGTTTAGTCCTGAATTAATATTGCTAATAGTGGATCTTCTTCCTGGCTTGGTATGCCCCCAGAGTAGGTGTATTACACCGAACTGGGTCAACAACTGATTTGTGTTTTTACCTTCAATACTTTATAATTCTGTCTGTTATACAACAAGGTAAAACTGTAATGTTGAAACAGATGATGTCTCAGAACATGTTAAGACATCATGCTGATATCTGTGCAGGAGAAACAGAACTGTGAAGGTTGCTTACTCTCTGTTGATCATGGACAGAACTAGGTACATCGTGTGATCTATCCTCTGCACCTTCAAAGTGTATCTGGTACAGCTTGAATAAAACTGTGTGAATGTTACAGATGATGTCAAAAGAGATGAATGGATATCCTGCTGGTTTGTGTGCATGATAAACAGAACTAAGGGGTTTGTTTGCTTCATGGTATGTGATAGATGATGTTGCAACCAATGTTGAGACATCAGGCTATGAATGGATAGTTTACAAACCAAAGCTATTTGTTCGAGAACTGCAGATATGGCAACCTCTATGCTTCTGTTATACTGAATCACAAAAATTGGGTATCTACCTTGCAGTGTATGTATTATGTCATATCAGATGTCTAGACATTGAGTGTAACACCTGAAGACTGGCATACACCAGAATTTCAATTGGTATCAGAGCAGGCATCCTGTTCTGTTTCTGGATGAGATCCATGGGTGTTACTTTCTGGTATCTGCAAGGTCAATTTTAGTACTGAAGATTGTATCCTGGAATGGTTTGTTATTTCCCTGAATGGTCCCTTGAAGTGGGAGGATGGACTATTCGTGACAGGAGCTGTGTGTACATGTCTTTGGTGATTGGCATTTGGCCTGGTTGTGTGGTAGCTGCTCTAGGTTTGATTTTCAAACCTAGGATGTGTGCTCGCCTGAAGTTGTGTGTAGTAGTCATGCGAGGTTTGAACCATAGTCAAACTTGGTCTATTTTTTTAAGGCTAGTCTGGTGGAGTGTGTGTGCAAAGATTGGGTTGTGTTATGTTCTTCCGCTATGTAATACCTGGCAAAACTCAAGCTCTGATGTGTTTCCCCTCTTGTGGATTGAAGGCCATTGTATTCAAGAATTCAACATAAACTATTGAAGATGTCACAGATACTTGAGTCCTCTCAAGTCCACTCATGAAGACGTTCTTCGTTCAGGTTGGTAAGAATCACATAACCACTGATTAGTGGAGGGCCTTGTTCCAAGGTGATGGAACTAATGTTCTATGTGATGGTGGAACAAGGATGCAGCTACTATTTGAAGAGCATATGTTTTGGGTGTCAAACAAAGGGATACCTTTGTTTGGAACCTACTCCTGACCTGGAAGAGGAGACATCTGTGTGTGCAAAGTTGACAATGGTAAAGTCAACTATGTCTGTATACTCCCGAAGGTTACTTTAGGAGTCAGAACTCTAGAAGTAAAGCTGGTTGAGATGTAACATTGATCAGGGCTGAGCAATTGTTCCCTGAAGTACTATGGTGTGAAGAAAGACAAGCTCACTTGTTAATAAAAGCCAATGATGGTGCAGCACTATTGCTCCTTCATAGAAGTAGATTGGGATCATGAGTCTTGAATATGAAGACTCAGAGTTTGGTTAAGGTATAGCTCTTGGAGTTATGTAAATCTGGTAGGGATGTCATATGTCATATCGAGACATTTGTGCACAATGCATGGATACTTTGTGTGGAGCTTCCATGACTGATAGCTTGAGGGGGAGATTTGGTTAACCTCCTCACATTAGTTCAGCCTTGTGTTTAGCTGGCTGTTGACCTATGTCACATGGGTTCTGGATGTTGTGTGACATATTTGCAAGGAAGGATTCATCTCTCTCATTCCTAATGATGAATCTGATCTGGTAGGAGTCTCAAGTCGGTTGAAGTAAGTAGAGTTTGACCTAGATATCTCAACTCTTTGGTCTCCCAAAGAAAGAGCTTGCAAGAAGAAGATATTAACACACGAAGAGTATGTCAAAGTATTCAAATGGTGAAAGTATCTTACTGGATAATGAGAAGGATTTATGATCAATTGCTATTTGTGACAAGTACAAGTATTTAATTGATTATCCTTGGTGTTCAAGATAACTGAAGTGGGAACATTCATTCTTCTAGACCCTGTGAAAAATCACAGGAAGAGTGATACCTTAGAGCTATCTCCTTGGTGACAGCAAAATCATTTAAAAGGTTTCCTGGAGACATGTTCAGACTTAAAACCACAAGAAGAAGAAGACATCATAATCTAGATGATGGTCACTTGGATCAGTCCGAAGATGAATTCAACAACTAGATGTTATAACATAATGCTGCAACATTTGGTTCAACATCAGATTCTTGCTTGATAAAGTGGCTCATCAGCTTAAGATAGGATTAGATCCTCCAAAAGGATCGTCTCTTTGCAGCTCTTTGGAGTTGTTACATGTTCCTGTCTCAGTATATCTAAGCCTTTTGTGATAACTTGTAACCTGAAGTTCAAATTTCAATTGGAAGATCAGAATACCTTTGGAAGAAGTCTGATAAACATGAAGGTGGCATTTGATTCATGAAGGAGATAATCAAACAGTGGCATTTGGTCTATCTCAGCAGTGGATTCTGAGAATCAAGATAATCAACATATGACAGCTGATTCACAGTACGAATGCGTTCAAGCAATATTGTTGAACAGAGGGTGTGCTCTTGAAGACATGAAGATGCGTCTTATGTTTTCCATTCATCAAGGGGTCTTATTTACTTTGAATCAGAAGCTGCATTGAAGGTCCAACTGAGTATTGAATGTGTCCTACTTGTTTTCATGAGGAGAAGTGATTGTCCCTAACAGGGGGAGTATTGGTTTGTACAAAAGGTCTTCATCAAACTTGTAGGATATAAAGTGTGGCACCTTATTAACTATTGGAATGATGTGTTCAAAACTGAAGAAGACTATGTCTGACCAAATGTCATCACATCGGTAATGACATTGTTCCTAATTTCCTCTAAAACTACAGACAGGAGGAAAATTGGATGAAGTATGGATTATTACTAATAAATCCATGTGGAGTAACCATCCTCTTTGAGAAAATGGAATGGCTTCAAGCTGCTAAATCTGAAAATAGCAGAATGTATAACGACATAGGATTTGAGCATGTTTTCATCTGCTAAGAAAACAAAGCTGTTGTGTCTCATTATGAAACAGTTTAGTGAGCTGGAATGTTTAGGTGATAACTTGTCATCTAATAAAGGTATTATATAACTAATGCAGAGTGTAATATACCAACGATGTTTCTTGGGAAGGGGATCCTAAGACAAGGGAGCAGTCTGTTCTAAAAGACAAATGTCTGTTTTAAAAGGGCATCCTGACATGGTCAAAGGGTCAAACCCAAGGGTAGGTACCTGCATTAAAACCAGTCCTAGGGCACTGAAACTGTCAGAGTAAAGTACCAAGGTCGTTACTATCTATGCCAAAGTTGCATTATTTATGAAGACTCTCTCTATTCCTTCTCTTCATCAGAGGGTTTCAGCAATATGAAGTTTGTTAGCATCTGGGAAAATTGTGCATGGGTATGGATCTGTATGGGCAGTCTTTGTCAAATTCTGGCCAAAAAGGGGGAGAAAGATAGGGACTCAGGTAAAAGCAACAGACGGCAATGTCCAGCAAGACTCAGGAGAAAGCAACATGATCCATAAGTAAGTGACTTTGGTTGTGTCTTGTGTTCTGAGTTAAGAGGATAGTTGTGACTTGTGATCTGAGTTACATGATCACAAGTAATAATCTGGAGAAAAGAAATCCTCTTGGGGCATCGATGGAGTGGAGTTGCTCACAGTTGACGACAGAGGTGTGTTGTTTGCTCAAAGGACATCAGCCTCTACAAAAGAAGATGTTAGACAAGATGTTGTAACATCTCAACTGTGTTGTGACCTGGTCCCAAAATACAACTTGCACTTATTTGTTTTAGCCAAAATTTGCCAAAGGGGGAGATTGTAAGTGCCCTGGCTGGAGAGTTGGCTTCATTTGTAAAACAAATAAGAAAGCAAGTTTACCCAGATCCCCTCTGTTGTTTTAATATGTGGTGTTGAAGAAGTTCAACATCTGGACCAACATGTTATGTAAGATGTCACAACATCAGCATGTGACATCGCGCCTGAAACTAAGTACTGTTTAAGTAACTATGCTATATGTTGAATGCTTGTAACAGCTGTGACTTATAACCTAACTATTCTAAGTGATCTAGGTTATTTGTTGTGTTGAAAAAGTTCAACATCTAGGAAAACATGTTAGATGTAATGTCATGACATCTGACTTGACATCACGACAACAAAATTGATAATTCAGTTACAGTTCTGGTACTTAAATACTCTGAGAATATATGAGGCGTTTCTTGTGGAGAATCTGAAGATCAATCAAGAATCAATCAGAATATTTGAAGAAAATACTGTTTCTAAATATGGAGATATTTTAGGAACTAGAAGATTGAAGACCTTGATTATAGGAGAAGTTTGCTGCTGAGTTGTAACAGCAAGGAGAAAAACTTGCTGAGTTAGGTAATAGGTTATAAATAGCAGATTGTAACCTAGGGCTTAAGTGACACACACAATGTAACATTAGAAGGGGTTTTTTAGGTAAACCTGTCGGTCTGTGGCAAGGTTACCATGTATGTAACTCGAAACCTGTAGGTAAGAGTTTGAGTGTTCTTGGATGAAGCTGTGAAGCAAGTCTAAGTATTTCTGCATTACTCCATATTCATTGTAATGTAGGAAACCAAGTGGGAGGGCACTGCTTCTTGAGTAGGAGTAAGACTTCTGTTGTTGCGACAATAGGAATGGAAACTGGTAGGTTTCTATCTAGGAGTTCCTAGGTATAGGTTGCACTGGGTAGATGATTAAGTGAAGGATGGGAACTTGTGAAGTTTAGTCCTGAATTAATATTGCTAATAGTGGATCTTCTTCCTGGCTTGGTATGCCCCCAGAGTAGGTGTATTACACCGAACTGGGTCAACAACTGATTTGTGTTTTTACCTTCAATACTTTATAATTCTGTCTGTTATACAACAAGGTAAAACTGTAATGTTGAAACAGATGATGTCTCAGAACATGTTAAGACATCATGCTGATATCTGTGCAGGAGAAACAGAACTGTGAAGGTTGCTTACTCTCTGTTGATCATGGACAGAACTAGGTACATCGTGTGATCTATCCTCTGCACCTTCAAAGTGTATCTGGTACAGCTTGAATAAAACTGTGTGAATGTTACAGATGATGTCAAAAGAGATGAATGGATATCCTGCTGGTTTGTGTGCATGATAAACAGAACTAAGGGGTTTGTTTGCTTCATGGTATGTGATAGATGATGTTGCAACCAATGTTGAGACATCAGGCTATGAATGGATAGTTTACAAACCAAAGCTATTTGTTCGAGAACTGCAGATATGGCAACCTCTATGCTTCTGTTATACTGAATCACAAAAATTGGGTATCTACCTTGCAGTGTATGTATTATGTCATATCAGATGTCTAGACATTGAGTGTAACATCTGAAGACTGGCATACACCAGAATTTCAGATACCTTCACCCAATAGTTTATGGAGTTAATGCTATTATAGAGGATGAAGAAGAATAGAAGATGTTGAATTATGTGACGCATGGAGTCAGAATCCAGAACTGAGTCACTTTTGATGTTCCCTCTTGCATCCATGTCTCAAAGTAATTTGTTTTGTTTATCTTTTCAAAAAGATTTCACTCTTCCCAAGGTGAAATTTAATATTGTATGGGCTTATCTGTTTGCTGTTATCATTAAAATCATAAATAAAAGTTGTCTTTGACTCTCAAATTTTGTTTTTATTTTCTGCTTTTTCTTGGAAAATGGTAATCAGAAAAAACCCTTTCTTTTTTAATAAATAATAATTGTAAATAAATCCGCATAATCACTTGATATATGTGTCAATTTCTAAAAGCAATCACAAATTGCATGTGCAAATTAATTAAAAAACCTGTTGAATACAATGACCTTGCACCCTCTCCCAACTTTGAATATCCTGTGTATGGGACCAAAGAAGAAGAATATGATGAGATTCCATAAGAGGTATCATGGTTTCTCGAGTGCGAGGAAAATTCCATTCGGCCATATAAAGAGTCATTGGAGACAATAAATTTGGGTTCAAAGGAAGAGCCAAAGGAAGTCAAAATTGGAGCATTGTTGCATCCTGATATGAAGAGCAGGTTGACTGAATTATTGAAAGAGTATGTGGACGTCTTTTCTTGGTCATACCGTCATACCAAGATATGCCTGGTCTAGATACTAATATTGTGGAGCATAATTTGCCTTTGAAGCCAGAGTGTCCTCCAGTAAAGTAGAAATTGCGAAGAACTCACCCAGATATGGTAGTAAAAATTAAAGAAGAAGTCTTAAAGCAGATAAATGCTGGGTTTTTTATGACATCAGTGTACCCTTAATGGATTGCTAATGTTGTACCTGTACCAAATAAAGACGGAAAAGTTTGTATGTGCGTAGATTATAGATATCTAAATGAAGCTAGTCCAAAAGATGGTTTTCCATTGCCACATATTGATATGTTGGTTGATAGCACAGTAAAATTCAAAGTATTCTCGTTCATGGACGGATTTTCCGGATATAATCAAATGAGAATGGCTCCTGAGGACATGGAAAAAATAAAATTTATCACACCATGGGGAACATTATGTTACAGAGTGATGCCCTTCGGGTTAAAGAACGTTGTTGCAACGTACCAGAAGGCTATGACAACCCTATTGCATGATCGGATGCACAAGGAAATCGAGGTTTATGTTGATGACATGATTTCCAAATCACAGACCGAAGAAGGGAATGTGGAAGATTTGTTGAAGTTGTTTCAGCGTTTAAGGAAGTATCGTCTCCGCTTGAATCCAAACAAATGCACCTCCGGTGTTCGATCATGGAAATTGCTAGGTTTCATTATTAGCTAGAAAGGAATTGAAGTTGACCCCGATAAAGTAAAAGCAATTCAAGAAATGCATGTGCCAAGGACTGAAAAGCAAGTTAGAGGCTTCTTTGGGCGGTTGAATTACATTTCCATATTCATTTCCCACAAGACTGCAACGTGCAAACCGATCTTTAAGTTGTTAAAGAAATATCAGGGTTGTGTGTGGATGGATGATTGCCAAAGGGCATTTCAAAGTATCAAATAATATATGCTTGAACCTGATATCTTGCTCCCTCCCATTGAAGGAAGACCATTGATCATGTATTTGACAGTATTGGATAATTCTATGGGCTGTATTTTGGGACAACAGCATGAAACAAGAAAGAAAGAATATTCCATCTGTTGAACCTTAAAATTTGCCCTCTCTTTTTTCAAAGACATTTCTCACAAAGATCTTCAAAAGCTCAAGCTTACACAAGTATTGACTAGGTCAAGCCTTCTCCTCAACACTGTTACTTCAAATTAGGGTTTGAGTTTGCACAAGGAGAATTGGACTTCTAATACTTCAAATGACTTTCAAGTCTTGGATCACAAAATTGCCCAGTCAATTGATCAGATGGCCTAAAATCAATTGTATTTGGTAAAAAGTCAAATATGGTCAACCTACAGTCAAACTTCAAGATTTTAGACCAATATCAACATTTAAAGTCATATGTGTCAATTGATCAAGTTTGGATCACAATTCCCCAAGAAAATTGTTCAAATCAGCAAAAGCGCAAAATGGTCAAAATTAGAGTTTTGACTGCATTTGACTGATCAAGGGTTTTAGACCTAATACATGATCTAATGGCTTGAAGCACAATCTCTATGATTCAAATACAAAATATTGACCTAATTTCATGGCTCAATACATTTCTCAAGATCATTTGCTTGATAGTTGAAATTCAGTCAACTGGTGAAAAGTCAACTAATACACCAAAAGTCAAACTTTGACTTTTTGATCAAAATTGAATTTCAAAGATCAAATTTCATAAAGACATTCAAAAACATGAAAATTGATCATCAAGAAATTAAGAAAGTCAAAATTCATTTTGAAAAGTCAAAGTTTTCAAGACTTATAAAATTTTCTAAGTGTTTTAAGTCTTACTTTTTTCATGACTTCATGCCAACTTTTCACCAAGATGCAAAATGATTCAAAGAAATTTTTCAACATGAAAGTTGTAGATCTTAATGATATATACAACTTTTCTTTACTGATCAAGTCCTAGAAATGCTTGGAAGAAATTTTTCAACATGAAAGTTGTAGATCTTAATGATATATACAACTTTTCTTTACTGATCAAGTCCTAGAAATGCTTGGATTTTGAGTTATAAATTCATGAAGTCATGGACTTTTTCTTAAAACACAGTGAAAATTTGACCTAGTTTAGGCAGATTTTTTACCTAACTTCATGGCAATTTTTCACATAATTACAAATTGATTCTTAAAAAAACATGAAGGTTGTATAGGATGTTCAAATATTTTCAAAATGTTAAATAAATCATTAAGATAATTCTTGAGCTAGGAGAATCGAAGAGATGAAGTTAGGGTTTCAAACTTGAATTACAAGTCAATTTTGTGATGAACACTTGACCAAATCCATAACCATGCTGTATAATATTTGCTTTGCATACCTCAAAGTTTTGTTTCACTCAATAATTAATGGTTTACAGAACTGATTGAGCCATTATCCAATCGATTCAAGCATTATCCAAACCAAATTTCCATTTTGGGAAGAAAGTAACTATGCCATTCTTGAAAAGTGACTTTATACACAATGGCAACTCTCCTTGAGCCCATACGTTGTTGCTTATGATTCCAAAACATTTCAAATCAAGAAGCAACATATCTACATCTTGTTAACCATCCTACAAGCCTTTGTACTTCACATTGAAACTATGTTTTTCATGTTTGCTTCAAAATCAAGTCACATGGCCAAAACATATGATTCTTAATTTTTGACGTCTCCAAGCATCCAAACTTCTTACTTATAAATAGATACACTATTTGTGAGCTAAGGGACCAACACAAAAGCCTGGAAACTCCCTCAAGCCAGAAATTGCCTTAAAATACCATTGTTGTGCAATTTCTGACTTTGTACATCAAACTTCCATTCCATTCGTGTATTTCTTGGCCAAATCATTTATAAAGCTTCCTCACTTCATATAGAAACCATCCCAATACTTGTTACACTTATGTAACACCTCCATCATCATCTTCCATTTTCAAAAGTAGAGGTCTGCACTTGGACTTCTCTAGGACATTTCAAGCACTCTCAGCTCAAAGTAATTATTGGAATAGCTTCCTAGAGGTTCAAGGAAGCTAACCAAATCATTGCAGCACCTTGAGGAGAGCTCTAACTCAAAACATGAAACTCAATTTTGAGGTAAGTTTTTTGAATTTTGAACTCTTCATATAGGCATTGTTAGCTTTCCATTTGTGAAGATAAAATATAGACATCATAGCCCTAAAACTAGTCATGTCCTTAGAATTCATTTATATTGCTTGAGTAGTGAGAGTTTTGAAGATGAACTTTCTGAAAAATTAGGTCAGAATTTGGTACCATTATAAATTCGTGTTCATCTTTGAGTGTTAGCTTAAGTTATTTACATTTCTGAAATCGTGATGAAATTCCTAACAAGTTTGACGTTCATACTTTTGAGAATGGATGAGAAATGAATGAGTTGCAGAAGCTCTGGTTGACGCGAGGAAGAAGATGAAGTTGATCAAATGAACATGTTTTATTTTAAGTTTATTCATTGTTGTATTACTAACGAATGAAATAGGCCACCCCAATGGCAGCAAGCGCGCACGTAAGGCATATCTCTATAAGGTCTTGGGTTCGAGCCCCAGCGAGACCTTTTATTTTTTTCATTTTATGTGATTTCCTTCTTTTTTTGGAACAGGCGCATTGGGCCTCTCTCCATTGGGCCTGCCTTATTTACTCAACAATACCCCCCTGTTATTTATCACACGCAACCCAACTCAAACTTTTTTTTATATTATTACAAAAAATCATTCTTAGGCGTAACTCCAACAAAAATCTGTTTTACTTATTTACAACCTAAATCATTTTCAAACCCCTGACTTTATTTTCATATTTTTGTTTTATTTTATTTTTATTTATTATTATTATTATTATTATTATTATTATTATTATTATTATTATTATTATTATTATTATTATTATTTCATTAAACCAAAATACCAAAAATATATTATATTTATTCTTTAGATATTTTAAGTTTATTTTTTATTCCTTTTAAGCAAAAGACCAAAAATATTTTCTTAATGAACTTAATTTCTTTTTCTTAATTAAATCAATTTAGGCTTAGATTTATTTTAATTTTCTTTGTATATTAGTTAACTTAGAATTTAGGATTTTTTTAATTAATCTCTTTTTATTAAGTTTAACTAGGTTAAAACTTTTTCTATATAAAACCCGAAGAACTTTTTTCTAAATTAATTTAGGTTAGTTTATTTGAATTAACTACTTTCAAAAAACTTTAAAAAAAACTATTTCTTTTTCCTTGTATATTACTATACATTCTTGTACATTATTTGTTCATATTCAATATGGTTGTAATAGTAAATTAGGGTTTATTTTCTTTCACCCCCCATTTGTAAATTTGTATCCCCATCCCCAAATGATGTAATAGCGTAGAATTTTAAATTTCCTCAAATTATCGCTTTCAATATAAATGTTAGTAATTAGAATTTGTATGGAAAGACATAAAATCAACAAGTAGAAAGCTCTAAATCAAAAGACAAAAATGCATGAAAAACAAACACTTTGCGCACTTGCACCTCTAGGGTTAACCTCACTTGTTGCCTAAGATAAAAAAACAATCATGACCCTCGAACGTGGGATACTTTAGCAATGACCCTCGATTACAAGATAGTAGTTCCTCGATGACCCTTTGATATTGTTTTCGATAAACGATCATAGACCCTTACGACAAATTGCTAAAGTATCTTACAATGTTGCCTTCTATGATTGTACGATGACCCACACATGTCCCTTCACATCCAATGATATCGTTTCTTACTAACTAATGGTAAGACAACACTATTTAAAGGAGGAAGAAAAGAACTAAGACTTTTTGAGTAGGTAGAATGTTCATAGTTGCTTGCTCACAACATTTCAAAACATCTTCTAAAACACACCAACACTCTCCATGAAATATTTTCAAAAAGTCAACACTTTGTATACATTCTTATAGAAACGAGAATCATTACAAAGTTCGCCTAAATGAAGGAACTTTTCAAAAATACTTTTAAAAACAATTACAAAAACATTTCAAACAAAGCATTTCAAAAGTGAGCTAACAACTAAAAGCTCGTAGATAACTACAGATGAAAGGGGTGCTAACACCTTCCCTTTTCATAATCTACCCCTCGAACTCAAGAAAATTCTCAAAAGGTCTTTCTTGTTCTTTTCACCCTTTCCTTTATTAGATAAAAGAAAATCGGTGGCGACTCTTGCTATCCGCAACAATTGCGATAAAATGCAAAACACCAAAGCCAGTTCTCCCACCGTATTACACCATCTACTATCTCAGTAAGAAATTTACTGACTATGAGTCACAGTATTCTATGCTAGAAAAGACATGTTGTGCTCTGGCCAGGGCGACAAAGCGGTTACGGCAATATATGTTGAATCATACTACTTGGTTGATTTCCAAAGTAGATCCAATTAAGTATACCTTTGAAAAGCCTGCCCTTACTGGGAGAATTGCTCGTTGGCAGATGTTGCTGTCTAAATACGATATTGAATACCGCATCCAGAAAGCTATAAAAAGAATTGTGCTGGCAGATTATCTTGCTCACCAACCGGTTGATGATCATCAATCTATCAAGTTTGATTTCCCTGATGAGGATGTGATGTTTTTAAAAGAAAAATATTGTGATGAACCTTTTCCTGGGGAAGGTCCTGATCCTGAATCTCGGTGGGGTATGGTATTTGATGGAGCTGTGAATGCTTATGGGAAAGGAATTGGCGTTGTAATTATCACTCCTCATGGATCACACATTCCTTTTACCGTAAGATTGACATTTGGTTGTTGTGATACCGTGGGAGAACTGACTTGAGGTTTTGCGTTTGTGTTTGCAAATGTTGCAGTTTAGCAAGAGTCGCCACCGACTTTTATTTTATCCAAAAAGGAAAGGTGAAAAAGCACAGGAAAGACCTTTAGAGATGTTTTCTTGAGTTCGAGGGGTAGATTATGAAAAGGGAAGGTATTAGCACACTTTTCATCCATGGTTTTCCATGGGCTCTTAGTTACTCGCTAGATCACTTGCTTTTGTTTGAAAAATGTGCTTTGTGTGGTTTTTGAAAGTATTTTGAAAAGGCGACATCGTTTAGGCAAACTTTGTAATAGTTCTCGTTCGTAAGAACGTATACAAAGTGTTGAGCTTTTGAAAATATTCCATGTTTGGAAAGTGTTTTGAAGATGTTTTGAAAGTGCACGTGATTATTTTTGAAAAATAGCAAGGACGTTTGTTTTGAAATTGATCAAGCAACTAGGAGCAATCTACCTACTTAAAAGGTCTTAGATGTGCTTTTCCTCCTCCTTTAGATGTTGCTATCTTACCATTGACTTGGTAAGAAGCCCCATCGTTGGATGTGAAGGGACGGGCGTTGGGTCATCGTATGACCATGATAGCAATGTTGTGAGATGACTTAGCACTTTCTTTAGGGACTAAGATCATTTTGAAAGGCAACTTTGATAGCGTCATCGAGGGACTATGATCTTGTATTTTTTTTATTTGTTTGTGCTAAGACATCCCACATGCATAAATGGCCATTTTTCGTAAGGCAACAAGTGAGATTACTTTAAGGGTGCATATGTGCAAGTGTGTTTGATTGCATGCATTTGTCTTTGATTTTTGGTGGTCTACTTGTTGGTTTTATCTTGCCATACACACCCTAGTTACTAACAATGTACGAAAGCAATAAAAGTGCGGAAATGTAAAGTCCTACGCTATTACAATATTTAGGGGATGGGGTGTACAAGTTTATGAATGGGGATTGCAAGTAAAAATAAATCCTAAGTTACTATTACAACCATATTGAAATGTACAATATAAGAAAGAAAAAGGATTTGTTTAGAAAATGTTTTTGTCTTAATGAAAAAAGAAATAAATTAATTAGTAAAAGGAAAATATTTTTATGTATTTTTATGTTAATATTAAAAATGATGAAAAGGAAAATAAATGCAAGATAGAAACAGTGTGTTGCTGCAAACAAGTAAACAAGGATCAGAAGTTCTGAAGCCAGGCGCGTGACTCAAAAAGGATCATTTGTGGAATCAGAAGTTCTGGGTCGATACGCTCTAAGGCCCTGCAAGAAACCTCAGAGGGAAAGGGAACAGAGGTTCTGGATTGGTACACTCTGAGGTCCTGAAAGACACGTTAGAGGGAAAACAACAGAAGTTATGGATTTCTATATGTTGAAGTCCTGCAAAAAGCGTTAGAGGGAAAACACAGAGGTTCTGTGTGGTGTTCATCCAGTGAACCAAAAGTTAGAAGTTTTGTGTTACGCTAAAATAGTGAGTAAACATCAGCAGTTTAGTACGTTATCAGCATGTAAGCATCATAAGTTCGGTATGTGTTAACAGTGAGAAAAATCATAGAAGTTATGTGTGTTAAAACAGTGAAGAGAACTCAGAAGTTCTGCGTGCTTAAATAGTGAGAAAATCCTAGAAGTTCTATATGTTAAAACTATGAATGAACATCAGAAGTTTTATGCAATATTTCAACTCTCAATCAACACATCAGTAATCCATTCAGTTTTCAACAAATATAAAATCAGAAGGATAACAGCACAACAACTTATAGAAGTTTTAATCCTAAATATGAGTCTAGCCCTGATCAAGACATTCTGATCCACAGTTTTTCTACTTATGCATTAATATTATGATATTTACATGTTAATGATGTTCAGAATGAAAAACAAGCAAAGTCAGATAGACTTACCTTGAACCTGGAGTGTGCTTGGAGCTTTGAGTGGCTGCCTTTGGATGTTCTGGAATCAGCAAGAGTAATGGAAGAGAAAATGCCAATTTCTTTGATTCAAAAGGAAGAACAAAGGTTTGTTTTTGTGTATGAGAAAATCTGGATTTTTATGAAGGTTTCACAACTTCCTTTTCTCTCTTTTGGCCAATCTCTCTCTTCAAAAGCCAGCCTCTAGCCTTCAACCCCTTTAGATGTATGATGGAGCCAAGTATTTATAGATGAAATTGTTGTGATTTTGGGGGGAAAACAAAAGGGATTTGAACTTGTTTTAGCATCATGTTCCTTTGCTTTTTCATCACAGTTTTCGTAAGCTAGTTTGGTGTAATCATAGGATGCAGGTGTAGGTTGAACTAGCTGTTGGTTATAGGTCTGCAGCAAGTTGTATAAACAAGGTTTTGGGATTTGGTCAAGTTCTAACCAAAGCGTTGTATACAGCCTTCATGTGCTGAAGCACTGTCTTATTTTTGCAGCAAGCATGGTGGTTGTCAGCAGGAATCATGGAAAAGCAAAAAGCAAAGCATGGGCTTAGTACCAGAGTTTTCCGTCCCAAGACAGTAGAGGTACACGTGGTGGAAATCCTTTGGATAAAGACTCAGAAGGTGGTTGTAAGCATTAAATGAGCATTAAATGATAATGAGACTTATCACAACCAGAACTCATGCACGTGAGATCCCATACCAAGGCTTAGTTCAGGATCAGAAGTTCTGCTTCAAAGTAGAATCCAACCTCTGATATTTGTATCTTCTGGCTCCAGCATGTTCTGAAGGAGCTTTCAGATTTTCCAGTAAGCTTGCAGCATGCTTTGTAATCTTCTTTGATTTACCCTTGCAAGCTCTGACTGAACCTTTGTGAAAACTTGCCCAGAAGTTCTGACCAAACTCTGCCTTGAGAGTGTCCAGAATTTGCTGAGTGTTATGGTGATAATATGGTCAGAAGTTCTGAGTTAGTCATAACACTTAGGAAAATTCTAAGTATTTAGAATTTGGCTTTTCCAAAGTAAAATTTGGCTTTTGAATTTCTTGATGAAACAAACTTCATATTCCAACATGTCTTGATGAAATATGATTTTTGAGATTTGATTTTGATTCAAAAGTCAAAGTTTGACTTCTCAGTGTGTGAATGACCATTTTTCCCTTGTGAATGGTTTGCCTGGAAAAATTGATAATTCAAGGCTTGGCATTAGATGAAAGCGAGCTTGAGGATCCAAGGTGATTCCTTGAGAAAAGAGAGGGTAAATTTTGGGGTACAACAGTTGTACCAATAATATGGAGGAGTATGAGGCTTGTATCATGGGTCTCGAGGAAGCCATTAATCTCAGAATCAAAGTTTTATATGTGTATGGTGATTCACCTTTGGTAGTTAATCAGATTAAATGAGAATGGGATACTCGACACCATGGCTTGACCCCTTACAAAGATTATGCTAGAAGATTACTACCCTTCTTTAAAAAAGTTAAATTTCATCATATTCCCAGAGACGAAAATCAAATGGCGAATACCTAGGCAACTATGGCTTCTATATATCAAGTGAATACTTAGAATGATATGCCTCGTATCACAGTGCGACGTTTGGATAGAACGACTCATGTGTTCATGGAAGAGGAAGTGTCAGATGACAAGCCTTGGTATTATGATATCAAGCATTTTCTCCAGACTCAAGAATACCCGGTGGTGCATCAAATAAAGTTAGAAAGACATTGAGAAGGTTGGTAGATAGCTTTTTGCTCAATGAAAATGTGTTGTATAAAATAAATTATGACATGGTCTTGCTCAGATGCGTGGATAGACACGAAATAGACATGTTGATGCATGAAATCCATAAAGTTTCTTTTGGTACCCATGCCAATGGATATTCGATGGAAAATAAGATGCTTAGGACAGGTTATTATTGGCTGACAATGGAATCTGACTGTTACAAATTTGCAAAGAAGTGCCATAAATGCCAGATTTATGCTGATAAGATTCATGTGACTCTAACGCTTCTCAATGTTATTTCATCCCCATGGCCTTTCTCTATGTATGGTATTGACATGATTGGAATGATTGAACCAAAGGCGTCGAATGGACATCGCTTTATCTTGGTGGCAATTGACTACTTCACCAAGTGGGTGGAAGCAACTTCACATGCTAATGTCACTAAACATGTGGTAGTGTGTTTTATCAAGAATAATATGATATGTCGATATGGTGTGCCAAGCAGGAATATCACCGAAAACGGCTCAAATCTGAATAACAAGATGATGACTGAACTTTATGACGAGTTCAAGATTGTCTACCACAATTCATATCCTTACAGGCCAAAGATGAATGGGGCTGTTGAATTTGCTAATAAGAACATCAAGAAGATCATCCAGAAAATGGTTGTTACTTATAAAGATTGGCATGAGATGCTCCCTTTTGTTTTGCACGGGTATCGAACATCTTTCTGCACTTCAATAGGGGAATCCCTGTTCTCTCTTGTATGGAATGGAAGCAGTGCTCCCCGTTGAGGGTGAGATTCCCTCCTTACGCGTGATAATGGAAACCAAGGTGTCAGAGGTTGAATGGGTCCAGAACATGTTTGACCATTTGAATTTGATTGAAGAGAAAAGATTGACTGCCTTGTGTCATGGTCAGTTATACCAGAAAAGAATGAAGAAATCTTTTGACAAGAAGGTCAAGTCTCGTGAATTCATAGAAGGAAACCTCGTGCTCAGGAAGATCATGTCTTTTAACGTTGATTCTAGGGGCAAGTGGACTCCTAATTTTGAAGGCCCATATGTTGTCAAGAAAGCCTTCTATGGAGGTGCATTGATTCTTGAAACAATGGATGGTGAGGAGTTCCCACATCCTTTGAATGCTAATGTAGTCAAGATATATTTCGCCTAGAAAAACAAAAGAACAACTCATTAAGAAGAAAACCCGAAAGGATGGCTTAGGAAAAAAGGAGCGTCTCGGTAGGCCGAAAACCCGAAAAGGCGGTCTAGGCAAAAATTAGAGACATAAATAGAATAAATGTTCCCGGTAGGTTGAAAACCCACAAGGGTAATCAAGGCAAAAGGTGGGGATTTCCTGGAAAGTAACTGCATCAGACAAGACCTGGTCGTTGAAGCAACAATCTTCTTAGATCCTCACTGATCTTCAACCGAAGTCTCTGCTCAGGAATTCAAAGTTGTTAGGGAGCATAATGGTCATTGTATTTCAATGTACCTTTTCCAATGTATATTATCATTTTGCAAACTTTGTAATCATCTACGGAGTCTCTTCATTTGCAAACTACCATTCTATTAATAAAGTTTGAGCTTTTATCCAATTCTTTGCAATTATTATTTTATTTAGCTTACAAAGACTTCATTTATTATTGATGGTAATTTTTAAAGCAAACAGATTAAATAACAAAAGTTGTTTTTTTTAAAGAATTTACAAATCACTTCTTGCTTTAAATTTTGTGACTCAAGAAGAACAAAAATAATGGCTCCAAGAATGGACGAATTCAAAAAAAAATTTGGAGGTTTGAATTCCCCAAGAAGACTCTCCCAGGTCACTTTTGTTGGTGCAAGTATGATCTTCTTGTGTTTCTTCGATAATTGAAGTATGGTGCGGTATTGGGTTTGTGATCCCATTTTCCCTAGTCAAGTCTTTGTACATTCTGATTTCGGGTTTGCATGGTATGAAGTCTCTACCCCAGATTCCCCAGTAAGGTCTTCACTCGCATGATGAAAGTCTCTTCCCTCTTGGTGTGCTGAGATGGAACCATTTGCGAAACATCACCCTTTGCAGTGCTAGCATTTTTTTTTTGTTGTTTGTTTTCTTCGCAACCAGACAAGGACGACGTCTTTTCTAAGAAATGATGAAACAATTGTCAACTCTTTGGGTTTTCTCCTACCAAGTGCTGGATTTGATTTAAAACCCCCCATAAGTTTGATTTCTTGTCGTAACATTTGATTTCTTAAATCCCTGGGTAAGGCTATCCTCGTGAAGTTTCACAATTTCTCCCCAGAGAAGTTGGTGCAATCATCACGCTCAGTATTAAAGAATGTATCTTGATGCCCCCTCGACGATGTGTTGTTATCCTCCCCGATAAAGATAGTACAATATCCCCAGCTGATGTCTCATTTACTCAACAATACCCCCATGTTATTTATCACACGCAGCCCAACTTAAACTTTTTTTATATTATTACAAAAAATCATTCTTGGGCCTAACTCCAACAAAAATCTGTTTTGCTTATTTACACCCTAAATCATTTTTCAGACCCCCTGACTTTAATTCTATATTTTTATTTTATTTTATTTTTCTTTATTATTATTATTATTATTATTATTATTATTATTATTATTATTATTATTATTATTATTATTATTATTATTATTATTATTATTATTAGTATTTCATTGAACAAAAATACCAAAAATATATTATATTTATTATTTAGATATTTTAAGTTTATTTTTTATTTATTTTAAACAAATGACCAAAAATATTTTCTTAATGAACTTAATTTCTTTTTCCTAATTAAATCAATTTAGGCTTAGATTTATTTTAATTTTCTTTGTATATTAATTAACTTAGAATTTAGGATTTTTTTAATTAATCTTTTTTTATTAAGTTTAACTAGGTTAAATTTTTTTTATATAAAACCTTAAGAACTTTTTTCTAAATTAATTTAGGTTAGTTTATTTGAATTAACTACTTATTTCTTTAGATTAATTATAATTAAAATCCTTTCATAAAACTCAAACAAAAACAATTTCTTTTTCTTTGTATATTACTATACATTCTTGTACATCATTTGTTCATATTCAATATGGTTGTAATAGTAAATTAGGGTTTATTTTCTTTCACCCCCCATTTATAAATTTGTATCCCCATCCCCAAATGATGTAATAGCGTAGAATTTTGAATTTTTGCATTTTATCGCTTTCAATATAAATGGTATTAATTAGGATTTGTATGGCAAGACATAAAATCAATAAGTAGAAAGCCCTAAATCAAAAGACAAAAATGCATGAAAAACAAACACTTAGCACACTTGCACCTATAGGGTTAACCTCACTTGTTGCCTAAGATGAAAAGCAGTCATGACCCTCGAACGTGGGATACTTTAGCAATGACCCTCGGTTACAAGATCGTAGTCTGCCGATGACCCTTCGATATTATTTTCGATAAACAATCTTAGACCCTTACGACAAATTTCTAAAGCATCTTACAATGTTGCCTTCTATGATGGTACGATAACCCACACCTGTCCCTTCACATCCAATGATATGGTTTTTTACTAACTAATGGTAAGACAACACTATCTAAAGGAGGAAGAAAATAACTAAGACTTTTTGAGTAGGTAGAACATTCATAGTTGCTTGCTCATAACATTCCAAAACATCTTCTAAAACATAACAACACTTTCCATGAGATATTTTCAAAAAGTCAACACTTTGTATACATTCTTATAGAAACGAGAATCATTACAAAGTTCGCCTAAACGAAGGCACTTTTTAAAAATACTTTCAAAAAAATCACAAACACATTTCAAACAAAGCACTTTAAAAGTGAGCTAGAAACTAAGAGCCCGTAGATAACTACGGATGAAAGGAGTGTTAACACCTTCCCTTTTCATAATCTACCCCTCGAACTCAAGAAAATTCTCAAAAGGTATTTCCTGTTCTTTTCACCCTTTCCTTTATTGTATAACAGAAAAGTCGGTGGCGAGTCTTGCTATCCGCAACAATTGCGATGAAACACAAAACACCCAAGTCAGTTTTCCCACTATATTACAGAATTGGCGACTCTGCTGGGGACAATCTTTTAAAAGTGGGGTTACCTTAGAGACTAGATCACCTTTAAATGCTTTGATTGTTTGACTTGCTTGCTTTACATTTTGGGTCCTTGCTTGGGTTTTGTATTGACCCTCTACCCAGATCTGGGAACATTATTAGGTAAGTAGAAAATATTGTGGAGACTGTACAACATAGATCAATATGGTTAAAACGATGGCTACGTTAGTGTGACACATTTATGGGTACCGGTATCCTTTGTGTTGAATCAATTAGAATACAGGGCCGCTGTGTGGTGTCATGAAACACTAACTAACCTTAGAACCTTTAATTGAACAACTTGGCCATTAGGAAGTAGTGATATAGCCGGTTTCAGTGGAAAGCTGAAAATTGGTTGATACTCGATACTACGCTCATTGAGATTGGACTTTTTGGATATTTCGGCCGCAAGAAAAGATTGATTGTGCTGAGACAATGCCCAATGAAGAAAGATCAATGATATTGAGATCCCTAAAAACCAATCACTTTGTAGGACATGTTGAACCAACTAAACTTCAAGAGGTCACTTACCTAAACCTCATGCAAGCCTAAACCTAAGGACTTGTTTTCTTTGTTTGTGTATGTTTATTTGTACATAACATCATGGCATCATACCATGGCATTTGCACTAACCATTTCAAGGACTTTGGGATTTATCTTTGTGCTATTTCATAGGACATGGATCCCACTCGTAGAAAGACTATCCGAATCGGCTTTGTGAAAGTGCCTCCTCAACTCACGGGGTTAGCATCAAGGATTCCCCATGATTATTTGTTCACCAAGAAGTATGGTCGTCTCATCAACTTGGCTACCTTAAATTTTGAAGAAAAATTGATGGGGGTACTCTTTCAATTCTTTGACCCTAAGCACCATTGCTTTACATTCCCTGACTACCAATTAGTGCCCACCATGGAGGATTTTTCTCAACTCTTGGGAGTTCCTATTCTTGATCAATTAACCTTCACCTGTATTGAGAAAGACTCGAGACCTGAGGAGATTGCTTTAGCTTCACATTTGCAACGGTCCGACGTTGTGGCAAATTAGGAAATAAGAAGTGGTGTTAAGGGTTTTCTAGCCAAGTTTCTGTTTGAGAAGGCTCAACAATTTTGGGATGCTTTGGGTTTACAAGCTTTTGAAGAAACTTTGGCTCTTCTACTCTATGGGATGGTACTATTTCCTAGCCCAGACCAACTCATAGATGTGAATGCGGTCAAATTTTTTCTATCTCGTAACCCGGTGCCTACCTTACTTGGAGATATTTTGCATTCTTTTCATACTCGCACCATGAAGAGAAGGGGGATTCTTATGTGTTGTACTCGTTTGTTAGCTAAGTGGTTTATTTCACACCTTCCTCGATCAGCTTTGAAGAACGAACAAGGTATGAGTTGGTCTCAAAGGTTGATGTCACTCTCGCATTCGGATATCCATTGGTGTTCTCGATCTTTGGAGGAAGTCACCATCATTGATCGTTATGGGGAATTCCCTAATGTCCCTCTCTTTTGCATTAGCAGAGGTACCACTTATAATCCTTGCTTGGCTCTATGATAGTTTAGGTATGCTCGGAGGGATGGCCCTCATGACGCGCTTGTCCAAGGAATTATATTTGACTATGAGAATGATGTCCAAAGTTATCATCAAAGATTTGTACGAGCTTGGGGCATGGTGAACAAAGTTGATAGAAAGACGTTGGGCATAATAATTACATTCCATTGGAGTCTTTTCTCAAATGGGTGCGAGTTCACGCTCAAGGCCTCATGATGTTGTATCCTTCCATCTTACCTATCATCATGGAGCCTATTATCGAACAAGATATTCCTTACACTATTCTTCATCCTGACATGCCTACTACTCTCGAGGATTTGCAAAGGTCATGGATTTAATTAAAAGGGGAGTGAGACACCTTTGAAGCCTAATTCTACGCAAGCGAGAAAAAGGTTTTGGAGCTCACAAGATAGCTTCATGAAGAGTGAAGTTTGAACACCTACATTGCGCCAAAGAGGATGCACTCATGGGAAATTTTAGTCCTTTTTGTTTTAGGAGTTTATTTTGTATTATTTTTTGCTTTTTCCATTATAAGCCCAAGAGGCATTTTTGTAAACTGTTGGAACTTATTAATACAATTAATGTTTGTTCCTTCATTGTTTAAAAAAATTTAAACCATAAATGTTCTTGAAAACATTTGCTTTCGTATTACATGCATCATAACATAATCAGGTTTTACGACATAGGTTTCCTTATCTCTCTATTGTTTATTTTAGTAAGATGGATCTCGAGCAGACAGTGAAGGAATTGCAGACACAAAATTCTCAATTTCAAGAAACCTTGCTCAACTTGGCCAAAGGGCAGCAAGAGCTAATGACACTTTTGGTTGCAAAAAAGAAGACCAAGAAGAAAGCTTTGATCAACTTGGGAAAGAGATTCAAGGGCCCGGTTATACAAGTTCAAGTGGTAGAAGACTCCTCCAAGGAGGATGAGAATCAGGATGAAGATGCAAGGAGCACCCGTGTTGGGGATGGTAACAATCCAGTCTCTGAGGATGAGGACTTTTTTGACGAACAATATCCACCAGCTGAAGATAAGTATAAGAAAATGGAGGATAAATTGAAGGCTATGGAGGTTCAAGCTATGCCTGGTATGGATTTTGGTGATTTAGGTTTGGTTCCTGGGGTGGCAATACCCCATAAATTCAAGAATCTAGTCTTTGCCAAGTACGATGGCGTTCTGTGCCCAAAGCCTCACTTGAGATCTTACGTCCATAAAATCCAACTGCATACCACTGATAAGAAATTATGGGTGCACTTCTTTCATGGGAGTCTGTATGGGACTCAATTGGAGTGGTTTTACCAGTTAGAGGGTTCCAAGGTCCATACCTGAGAAGACTTGGCCACTGCCTTCTATCATCAATATCAGTATAATGCCGATTTGGCGCCAACTAGAGTTCAGTTACCAGGAATGACCATGGGTTCCAATGAAGGTTTCAAAGAATATGCACAAAAATGGAGAGACTTGGCAGGTGGGATGCAGCCATTGTTGATTGATAGGGAGTTGGTAGACATGTTCATGGGAACATTGACTGGACCATTTTTAAATTTGTTAATTGGGAGCTCATCATCTGGTTTCACTAAGTTAATCTTGACTGGTGAAGGGTCGAGAGCGGTATTAAAAGTGGAAAGATCCCCATGGTCTCTACCTCTATATCAAATACTGTGAAGAAACCTTTTACCAGTAAAAAGTAAACTAATGTCGTGTATGGGTCAAGGGGCTATATCAAGAAGGACCATCGTCAATCTATAAATGTAGTTCTAATCTCCAATCCGACCTCTACTTAAAGACCACAACAACAAGCTGGCTACCAAATACCTGATAATCCAAGAAGACAATTTACAAGGATCAACATGTCACTATCTCAAGCCCTACAACACATGTTAAAGGATAATTTGGTAATATTGCACGACCCCCCTTCAAATCCCAATGTTTCATCTCCAAAGTATAACCCGAATGCCAAATGTGTTTACCACTCCAATAGTCCCGGACATGACACTGATCATTGTTGGGCAATAAAATGCAAGATCCAAGACCTCATTCACAACAAAACCATTGAATTTCATCCTCCTCTAACTCCAAATTAAATCACCACACATATGCAAAATCATGGAAAAGGTGTCAACGCTATTGAAGATACTGCCTTTGTTTCCTCTATTGATGACTTGACCACTCCATTGTAGTGTGTTAAAAACAACTTGCTGAAAGCTAGGGTTTACCCTGGTTGCCTTGAAGATTATTGTTGTTGTACTATGCAAACCAATGAATGCGAATGGTTGAAAAGAGGTGTCCAACACCTAATGGACAACCATGAGATCCTATTTGAAAGAACTTCATCCATAAAAAGTTTGAATGAAGTTGTACCTCAAGAAGTTGAAAGTATATCCATCATCACTATCTCCAACAAACCTATTAAGATCACTTCAAAAGGTCCTATTAGGATTTCCAATGAACCAAAGATAGCTCCATTAATAATTACTACACCGCGACCAGTCCCTTATTCTTCCGATAAAGTGGTACCCTGGAATTATGGCGCTGAAGTATACTACCATGGTATTAGACAAGACTCCTGGATTAATGAATACAAAGCTGTTGATTTTACCAACATTGTTGGGTCTAGTAAGATGACTAGAACAGGGAGAATTTTCTCTCCTGATATTTCACCTCCAACCACCACAACTACACATGTTCGCATTACTGTTGATAAACCTATTACTGATGCTAGAGCCAAAGAAAAGATGATTGAGCCTGCCAGGATGGAGGCGCCCGCCAAAGACATTACAACTAAGGAACCCTCCACCCAAGAGATGGAGGAGATTTTGAAATTGATAAGGAAAAGTGATTATAAGATAGTAGAGTTGTTGGGGAAAACTCCCTTTAAGATTTCTATGCTATCTTTATTACTTTGTTTTGATGCGCATGCTCAAGCCTTGATAAAATTTCTGAAGAAAGCTCATGTTCCTTAAGAGACTACAGCCAATCAGTTTGAAATTTGTGTGGTGATTTTGACTGGCGATAATTATTTAGGATTCTCGGATAGTTATTTAACTCTAGTCGGAAATAAATCACAACAAGGCTTTGCACGTCTCTATTGAATGCAAAGGAACCACTCTAGCCCATGTATTGGTGGAGATTGGGTCCTCTCTAAATGTCTTACCCAAGGGTGCCCTATATCGATTGGATTGTGAAGGTTTGGTGTTAAAGCCAAGCGACATAGTGGTAAGAGATTTCGATGGATCAAAGAGGATGGTACATGGAGAGGTCAACCTCCCCATCAAAGTTGGTTCTCAAACTTTCAACTCAACTTTCTATGTGATGGACATTCGTCCTGCCTACTCTTGCTTGCTTGGACGCCCTTGGATACATGAGGCAGGAGTGGTGACGTCCACTCTTCGTCAAAAATTGAAATATCCAGTCAAAGGAAAGATCGTTACTATCTATGGTGAAGAAGAGTTTATGGTTAGCCACCTGAATTCGTTTAAGTATGTTGAGATGGATGGAGAGTTCATAGAAACTCCTTGTCCAGCCTTCGAAGTGGTCTCTCCCATGGTTGTTGCTTCCAAGGCTACTCCTGATGTTCCAAAATATGTTAAAGATGTGCCTAGGATGGCTTCCCTCAAAGATGCACGTGTTGTGATTGAAGACAGAGGTTGTACCATATGGGGGCAACTCCCTAACATCCCTTTCAAATCAGACAAAAGTGGTTTGGATTTCACTGCCAAAGCCCAAAAGGATGTCAAACATGCTCACATAGGAAAACCACCTCTTTGCATCAGTAATCATGAAGTGAATGCTCTTGAAGACTCCGACAACGATTGTGATTTTGATGACTGGATCTATCTGATTGCCGAGGAAGGACTCAACAACTGGCCTGCCAAGGATTTCATTCCCATCTCCTTCAATAAGGAGTAATTACCATTTACTGTTTTATTAATTTAAGAACTTTGTCTATAATTTTATTGAAACAATAACTTTAAGCCACGTTCCATACTTGGGGCACCATGATTCATTTGTTAAGGGTTTTTTCATTTTCATATTCCATATGATCATTTAATGGAAAAAAAACATTGGACTCTTTTGCATTCAAATTTTTCTCTCATTGTCTTTCTTTCACTTTATTGCATTTTAAAAATAGCCATGTATCTTACATGCACAGACACGCATTTAGAGATCCTCATCCACTCCGGGTCTCATTGACAACGACTCTGCTATTTCCACCTATGATTTTCAACATCCAATCTACCAAGCTGAAGACGAAGGCGAGGAAGATTGTGAAATACATGAGGAATTAGCCATACTTATGATGCAAGAAGAAAAAGCCATTCAACCGCATGAAGAGCCAGTTGATGTGATCAATCTGGGTACTGAGGCAGATAAGAAAGAGGTCAAAATTAGTGTCAACTTGGAAGATGGTGTCAAAGACAGATTGATCTAGAAGTTGCATGACTATGTTGAGGTGTTTGCTTGGTCATATGAAGATATGTCGGAACTTGATACTGACATTGTGGTTCATCGTCTACCAACAAAGGAAGATTTTCCTCCAGTTAAGCAAAAAGTTCGTCGTATGCGGCCAAACATGTCTGAAAAGATAAAAGCTGAGGTAATGAAGCAATTCAATGCAGGTTTTCTAGCAGTAACGTCATATCTCCAATGGGGGAAAATGTTGTCCCCGTTCCAAAGAAGGATGGAAAGGTCTGTATGTGCGTAGACTGTAGAGATTTAAATACGGCAAGCCCCAAAGATGATTTCCCACTACCGCATATTGGCGTCTTGGTCGACAACACTGCTCAACATAAAGTCTTCTCCTTCATGGATGGCTTCTCTGGCTATAATCAAATTAAAATGGCTCCCGAAGACATGGAGAAAACCACTTTTGTTACACAGTGGGGCACTTTTTGTTACAAGGTCATGCCTTTCGGTTTGAAGAATGTAGGGGCAACCTATCAACGAGCTATGGTATCCCTATTTCATCACATGATCCATCATGAGATAGAAGTCTATGTGGATGATATGATTGCAAGATCACATACTGAGGAAGAACACCTGGATCACTTACATAAATTGTTTGAAAGATTGGAAAAATACAAGCTAAGTCTGAATCCCAACAAATTCACCTTCGGGGTAAGATCTGGGAAACTCTTAGGGTTTGTTGTCAGTGGAAGAGGTATTGAGGTCGACCCTGAAAAAGTCAAAGCCATACAAGAAATTCCAGCTCCTTGTACTGAGAAGGAGGTCATGGGTTTCTTAGGTTGACTTAACTATATCGCTCGATTCATATCTCACTTGACTGTTATGTGTGAGCCAATCTTCAAACTCCTAAAGAAAGATCAATTAGTCAGATGGAACAACGACTTCCAAGAAGCCTTTGACAAGATCAAGGAATAATTACAAGAACCTCTCATCCTGATGCCTCCAGTTGAAGGAAGACCTCTGATTATGTACTTGACTGTATTAGAGAATTCAATGGGGGTGTGTGTTGGGCCAACATGACGAGTCTGGCTGAAAAGAGCATGCAATATACTACCTGAGCAAAAAGGTTACCGACTATGAAATAAGATATTCACTGCTCGAGAAAACTTGTTGCGCTCTCGCACGGGCTGCTCGCTGGCTAAGATAGTATATGTTGACTCACACCACTTTATTGATTTATAAGATGGACCCCATCAAGTATATCTTCGAGAATCCAACTCTCTCCGGATGAATATCTAGATGGAAAATGATCTTGACTGAATATGATATTCAATACACTACACAAAAAGAAATCAAAGGAAGTGTATTGACGGATCATTTGTCCCATCAAGCTATTGATGATTACCAATCCATGAACTTTGAATTCCAAGACGAGAATATCATGCTAGTAACTGATTGTGAAAAGCTTGGACCGTATGACGGACCTGAACAAGGATCCCAATGGACTATGGTTTTTAATGGAGCTTCCAACACTTTGGGTAACGGAATCGGTGCTATGATTATTTCTCCCGAAGGCTGCCATAAGCCTTTCACTTCTAGACTATGCTTCGACTGTATATACAACATGGTTGAGTATGAGGCATGCATCTTGGGTATTAGGGCTGCTATTGACCTAAGAATCAAATTCTTAAGCGTATATGGATATTCGACTTTAGTAATCAGTCAAGTTAAAGGAGAATGGGATACCAAACATCCTACTCTAATTCCCTAAAAAGAGCTTGTGTTAACCCTAATCGTGTGCTTTAAGGAGGTTTCGAACACTTTCCAAGAGAATAAAATCAGTTGGTGGATTTCTTAATAACAATGCCATCCATGTTCAAAGTCAAGTGGGAGAACGAGGCTCCTAGAATTACAATCGAAACATTTGACGAACCGACACACTGTTATGAGATTGACACTGACGAAGAGAAGCCTTGGTATCATGAAGTGAGAAGATATCTTGAAGCACAAGAGTATCCTGGAGGAGCTTCCATCAATGATAAGAAATTCTTGCGGAGGTTCTCAGCCAATTTCTTCCTAAGTAATGGGGTCTTGTACAAGCACAACCATGATTCTACTCTGCTCCGTTGTATGGACAAGAAGGAGGCAGAGAAAATCATGGATGACATGCACGACGGTATCTTTGGAACTCACTCTAGTGGGCACACTGTGGCCAAGAAGATTTTGAGGGCTGGTTATTATTCGTCAACAATGGAAACTAATTGTTACCATCATTCGAGGACTTGCCATAAGTGTCATATCTATTCCGACAAGGTTCATGTTCCTCCAATTCCTTTGAATGTCATGACTGCTCCATGGTCGTTTGCAATATGGGGCATTGACGTGATTGGAGAGATTAAACCCACTGCTTCCAATGTACATCGCTTCATCCTTGTTTCCATTGATTATTTCACCAAATAGGTCGAAGTTGCCTCATTTTCCTCAATTACAAAGAACGTTATAGCTCGGTTTATCAAGCATAACCTCATCTTTCGTTACCGTATCCCTGAAAGTACTATCACTGACAACGAAACCAATCTCAACAATGCTATGATTACATAGCTCTGCACGTTGTTCAAAATCAAACATCACAACTCTTCTCCATACATGCCTGAGATGAATGGCGCAGCGGAAGCTGCCAATAAAAACATAAATAAGATTATGCAAAAGATGGTAGTCACCTATAAAGACTGGCACGAGATGTTACTGTTTTCTCTTCATCGTTACCGTACTTCGACTGGAACATTAACTAGGGCAATCCCTTTCTCTTTAGTCTACGGCATGGAAGTTGTCCTTCTTGTGGAAGTTTAAATTCCTTCCTTAAGGATTATGCAAGAAGCAGATTTAGGTGAAGATGAATGGATTCAGACTAGGTTGGATCAGTTGAACTTGATTGATGAGAAGAGATTGGTTTTTGTTTGTCATGGTCAAATATATCAAAAGCGTATGGTCAGAGCTTTCAACAAAAAGATCAAACTCGAGTGTATCAGACTGGAGATTTGGTAATAAAGCGCATCATTCTTCCTCAAGGAGATCCCAGGGGCAAATGAACTCCCACTTACGAAGGGCCATTTGTTGTTAAGAAAGTCTTCTATGACGGTGCCATGATGCTAACTACTATGGATGGCGAAGATTTCCCGCATCCTGTGAACGTGGATATAGTAAAAAAATACTACGCATAAAATGACCTGCTAGGTTGACATACCTAGGAAAAAACAAGGTCATCCCAGCGAACCAAAGAGGTTCGGGCAAAAATTAGGGATATATACAAAAGATTGTACACTCGGCAAGTGGAAAACCCAAAAGGGCGGCTTGGGCAAAAAGGGTATCCTGGTGGGCTGAAAATCCGAAAGGGAGGTCCAGGCAAAAGTTAAGGATTAAAGCATATGCCTATGTTCCGCGAAATCCCTACAACCAGTTTTATTACCAAGGTCCAAGTTCTTGGATGTAATATCAATTCAATCATCTTCTTTCAAAGGATGATGTTCGAAGACATAGGCGCAATAGAGGAGTTAGAACACAATGAGATCACTTCCACATGGCTATTATTTTTGTTTTTACTTTGTATTCTTTCGACGATTTCCTCTTACTAGGATCTTTGTCTCCTTGTACCAAAAACGCCTATTTATAGGCAAAATATCAATACAAATATACTTTGAGTGCAAAAACGTCCAATGACTAAAATTGAATGAACATATGCATATGAACATAATTAACTATTAACAAATGTATGTTTAAAAACAGTAATAAGCATTTTCTTAAGGATTCAGGATATCCCCAAAGATTTACCTCAACATAATTGTCCCCACAGATCTGAATTCATACAATATCCATCTAGAGTTCCAATCTCCTGACAATCGATTTCCCGGCTGAGTTGGTACTAAACTACAAGGGATCTCTGCGGAGTTCGTCTCCAAAAGAATTTATCTCCCCAATAAGGTCTTCAAATAATTTCCTCAACAGGGTTTATTCCTCAACAGGGTTTATTCCCCAACAAACTACAAGATTCCCCAACAAACTACAAGATTCCCTAACAGACTACAAATTCCCCAGCTCGAGTTCTTTTCTCAGACTATTACAAATCAACAGACAAAACCCCCTGTCCCCAGTGGAGTTGATATTATCCCTAGTAAGTTGCTATGAAGTATGGAATCCGACCGGATAACAGTTAACTTTACCCTCCCCAGAAAGTTGCTGCAAAGCCTGGATTGCAACCAGATACCAGTCAACTATCCTCTCCAAGACGAAAGTTTAACCATCTCTTTTATCCCCAGTCAGGGTAAATAATAATTAAATTCCCCAGTAGAGCGATGGACAACCAAAAGTCCCTGAACCCTACTTCCCAAGCAAGAAATTAACATTTCCTGCAGAGTCTCTTCAAAAAGTAAACAGGAATTCCCAGCGGTAGCATTCTAAATAAAGTTGAAGATACACATACTCTTCATCTCCAGCGGCAGTCTAGGATTCAACTTCCCAATCCACCCCAGTAATTTATCAAGGATTTATTTTCCAGACAAAGATGCACTTCAATGTTTCACATTTAATACATCATAGCATATACATGACAAATGCATACAACATAATCTCATTTATTTTGAGAACATCATTACATCATGCATACACCTGCATGTAACTAACCCTCTTCCTTGCAGGAAAAATCAATCAACAAAGACCTCTTTTGGTTAGATTTATTTCTTCCATATTAAAGACAGGCGAACATACCTCTTATGTTTAGATTTATTTCTTCCAGATTAAAGACAGGCAATCAACAAACCTTTCCTGGTTAGGTTCATTTCCCCAGTGAAGTTGCCAAACAACAGACCTCTTTTGGTTAGATTTATCTCTTCCAGATTAAAGACTGGCAGACGAAGACCTCTTTCGGTTAGATTTATTTCTTCCAGATTAAAGACAAGCGAACAAAGACCTCTGCTGGTTAGATTCATTTCTTCCAGATTAAAGACAAGCGAACAAAGACCTCTTCTGGTTAGATTTATTTCTTCCAAATTAAAGATAGGCGAACAAAGACCCCTTCTGGTTAGATTTATTTCTTCCAGATTAAAGACAGGCAAACAAATACCTCTTTTGGTTAGATTTATTTCTTCCAGATTAAAGACAAGCGAATGAAGACCTCTTATGGTTAGATTTATTTCTTACAGATTAAAGATAGACGAACAAAGACCTCTTCTGGTTAGATTTATTTCTTTCATATTAAAGACAGGAGAATGAAGACCTCTTCTGGTTAGATTCATTTCTTCTAGATTAAAGACAGACGAACTAAGACTTCTTCTGGTTAGATTTATTTCTTCCAGATTAAAGACATGTGAATGAAGATCTCTTCTGGTTAGATTTATTTCTTCTAGATTAAAGACAGACAAACAAACCTCTTATGTTTAGACTTATTTATTCCAGATTAAATACATGCAATCAACAGACCTTTCCTGGTTAGGTTCACTTCCCCAGTGAAGTCGCCAAACAACAAACCTCTTCTGGTTAGATTTGTCTCTTCCATTTAAAAACAGGCAAAAGACCTCTACAGTTTCAATATAAATCGACCAAAGATTTATTCTGATACTTCTCCCTCGACAATCACTCTGGATGGCATCTGTAAGCCATCTTTGACAAATTCTTTATCACTTCTCTAAATGGCATCTTTAAGCCCATTCTCGACATAATCAACTAGCACATAGTCGAGTGCAAATTTCTGGGCACTTTAGTGTTCAATCATCTTCCACCTTCAAGTCACGAATTGCGGACTCGCCAATCTAAATCTTCAGGTTTAATAAGATTGAACAGGGGAAGGTTTTGTACCCGAAAATCTGCCATCTCTTTTATCAAAGACATTTGTCACAAAGATCTTCAAAAGCTCAAGCTTGCACAAATATTGACTAGGTCAAGCCATCTCCTCTACACTAATACTTCAAATTAGGGTTTGAGTTTGCACAAGGACAATTGGACTTCTAATACTTAAAATGACTTTCATGGATCATTAGGTACCCTTTAGATTGCTCATGTCAAGTTTTAAGTCTTGGATCATAAAATTGCTCAGTCAATTGATCAGATGACCTAAAATCAGCTGTATTTGGTAAAAAGTCAACTACGGTTAACCTACAGTCAAACCTCAAGATTTTGGACCAATATCAACATTTAAAGTCATATGTGTCAATTGATCAAGTTTGGATCACAATTCACCAAGAAAATTGTTCAAATCACCAAAAGGGCAAAATGGTCAAAATTAGGGTTTTGACTGTATTTGACTGATCAAGGGTTTTTGACCTAATAAATGATCTATTGGCTTGAAGAACAATATCTATGATTCAAATAAAACATATTAACCTAATTTCATGGCTCAAGACATTTCTCAAGATCATTTGATTGATAGTTGAAATCCAGTCAACTGATGAAAAATTAACTAATACACCAAAAGTCAAACTTTGACTTTTTGATCAAAATTGAGTTTCAAAGATCACATTTCATAAAGACATTCAAAAACATGAAAATTGATCATCAAGAAATCAATAAAGTCAAAAGTCATTTTGAAAAGTCAAAGTTTTCAAGACTTAGAAAATTTTCTAAGTGTTTTAAGTCTTACTTTTTTCATGACTTCATGCCAACTTTTCACCAAGATGCAAAATGATTCAAAGAAATTTTCAACATGAAAGTTATAGATATTGATGAGATCTACAACTTTGCTTTACTGATCAAGTCCTAGAAATGCTTAGATTTTGAGTTATAAATTCCTGAAGTCATGCACTTTTTCTTAAAACACTTAGTGAAAATTTGACCTATTTAGGCAGATTTTTGACCTAACTTCATGGAAAATTTTCACATAATTCCAAATTGATTCTTCAAAAATTAAAAACATGAAAGTTGTAGAGGATGTTCCAAGATTTTAAAAATTTCCAAGAACTCATTAAGATCATTCTTGAGCTAGGAGAATCTGAGAGATGAAGTTAGGGTTTCAAACTTGAATTACAAGTCAATTTTGTGATGAACACTTGACCAAATTCATAAGCATGATGTATAATCTTTGCTTTGAAGGCCTTAAACTTGTGTTTCACTCCATAATTAATGGTTTACACAACTGATTAAGCCATTATCCAAATAATTCAAGCATTATCCAAACCAAATTGCCATTTTGGGAAGAAAGTAACCATGTCATTCTTGAAAAGTGACTGTATAAACAATGTCAATTCTCCTTGACATACATTGTTGCTTCTGATTCTAAGACATTTCAAAGCAAGAAGCAACATATCTACAACCTGTTAACCACCCTACGAGCCTTTGTACTTCACATTGAAACAATGCATTTCATGTTTGCTTCAAAATCAAGTCACATGGCCAAAACATGTGATTCTTGATTTCTGACTTCTCCAAGCATCCAAACTTCTTGCTTATAAATAGAGACACTCTTTGTGAGCTAAGGGACCAATACACAATCCTAGAAACTCCCTCAAATTCCCTCAAGCCAGAAATTTCCTTTAAACACCATTGTTGTGAAATTTCTGACTTTGTACATCAAACTTCAATTCCATTCATGCGTTTCTTGGCCAAATCATTTCTAAAGCTTCCTCACTTCATATAGAAACCATCCCAATACTTGTTACACTTCTGTAACACCTCCATCATCATCTTCCATTTTCAAAATTAGAGGTCTGCACTTGGACTTCTCTAGGACATTTCAAGCACTCTCAGCTAAAATTAATTATTGGAATAGCTTCCTGGAGGTTCAAGGAAGCTAACCAAATCATTGCAGCACCTTGAGGAGAGCTCTAACTTAAAACACGAAACCCTATTTTGAGGTAAGTTTTCTGACTTTTGAACTCTTCATATAGGTATTGTTAGCTTTCCATTTGTGAAGATGAAATGTAGACATCATAGCCTTGAAACTAGTCATGTCCTTAGAATTCATTTATATTGCTTGAGTAGTGAGAATTTTGAAGATGAGCTTTCTGAAAAATTAGGTCAGAATTTGATACCATTAGAAATTCGTGTTCATCTTTAAGTGTTAGCTTAAGTTATTTACATTTCAGAAATCGTGATGAAATTTCTAACAAATTTGATCTTCATACTTTTGAGAATGGATCAGAAATGAATGAGTTGCAGAAGATCTATCTGGTGCGAGGAAGAAGATGAAGTTGATCACATGAACATGTTTTATTTTAAGTTTATTCATTGTTGTATTACTAACGGATGAAATAGGCCACCCTAGTGGCAGCAAGCGCACGCGTAAGGCATGCCTCTATAAGGTCTTGGGTTCGAGCCCCAGCGAGACCTTTTGGTTTTTTCACATTTTATATGATTTCCTTTTTTTGTTTGTATGATACGGTGGGATAACTGACTTGAGGTTTTGCGTTTGTTTTCGCAAATGTTTCGGTTGAGCAAGAGTCGCCGCCGACTTTTTATTTTATCCTAAGGAAAGGTTAAAAAGCACAGCAAAAAACCTTTTGAGATGTTTTCTTGGGTTCAGGGAGTAGATTATAAAAAGGGAAGGTATTAGCACCCTTTCTATCCATGGTTACCCATGGGCTCTTAGTTACTTGCTTAGATCAACTTGCCTTGATTTTCAATTGTTTGAAATGGTGCTTTGTGTGTGTGGGTTTGAAAAATGTTTTGAAAAGAGGCCAATGTGGTGGCAACCTTTGTAATGATCCATGTTGAGATGTATACAAAGGTGTATGTCTTTTGAAAAGGTTTTCATTTGTTTTTGAAAGTTGTTTTGAAAGTGTTGTGAGGTGTGTTTTTTAGAAAATAGGCAAGTGTTTTGTTTTTGCAAGTTTGATTCAAGTAACTAAGAGGTTTATCTACTCCTAAATTTCTCAAAGACTATTGCTATGTTTTAACCCTTTTCATAAGTTTGTTCCACCATTGTATTTGGTGGACAATCTCATGTTAGGATGTGAAAGGGACGGGCGCGGGTCATCGTTCGGACCATAATTGCAATGGTGCCAAGTATCTTTGGGCATTTTCTTTAAGGGACTTGATCATTTGTTTGGCAATATTTTGAAAAGTGTTATCGAGGGACTATGATCATTCAATTTGTTTGTTTTGCCCAAAGAGACCTAACATGCAATATGGCCCAATTTTGAAAGGCAACAAGTGGAATACCCTAGGGGGTGCAAGTGTGATTTGTGTGTCCATTTTCATGCTTGTTTGTCTTATATTAGGTCCAACTATTTTGTTCATTTTTTTATTCGCATATAAACCCTAATTCTAGCATTGTATATTTAGAAAGCGATAAAGTGCAAAATTTAAATTCCTACGCTATTACAACACAATAATATAGGGAGGGGGGTACAATGTTTCAAATGGGGATTTTGACAAGGAATTTAAACCTAAAACTATTACATCAAGATTTGAATTATTTACAAGATAATTAATGTACAATAATTAAATAAGAATGGAATAAATATGCAAGATGCAAAAAGGTTTTGTATATGTATGAAAAAAAAGTATTATTTATGTAAAATAAAAATAAAAAGAAAATAAAAAGATGTTATTTTTTTGGGGTATTTTAAAATTTAGGGCAAAACCCTAATTCTATTAAATTAAAGGTATTATTTATTAATATATACAATATTTATCATTTATACACAAAAATAAAATAAGAAAAGGAATATATTTGTAAAAAATGATTTTTTAGTGTTTAATATTAATAAAATAAAATATGTATATTTTTAGTATTTTATTCTAAGTATATTAATAAATATATATATTTATGTATTAAGTTCTAAATATGTATTATATGTATAAAAAATAATAATATTTAATATTTAATAAAAAAAGTAATTTTCCTATAAAATATTTTCAGAAAGTAAAACAACAATAAAAATGTATAGCAATGCATTTGTACTATTTTTTTAGTATTTTAAACAAAATATATATATATATCTATTTATGCATAAACTAAAAGAAAATTAAATAAATGCCTAACAAAATCAAAAATAGTGAGAAAAAATATTTTTATATTTTTTATGTCATGAGAAAAAATAAACAAAGTCAACCAAAAAAAGAAAAAGTCAAAAAGTCAAAGAAATAAGCAAATGGGCCTTGGGGGTGTATGAGCAATTATATGGTGCAAATAAGAAAAATGCTCCAGGCCCAGCCCAGAAGACATGTCTTCAACCTCCAGCAAACAATGTTTGAAAAATACGCGCGCCTCTTGCTTCAACATCAAGATCCTGATTCTTTGATTTTTAATGAAAACTTTCAACACAAAAAATGTAAAGCATCATCTCACGATTTCATACATATAAAGAACATGATCTAACTCTCAGAAATGAGAGAGAATTTCTTCTCTCCCAATTTTTAACCTAATTTTTGTTCAAAGTTCAGGCATCAAATTCTTGCAACACACATAATATAAATAAAATCTAATTATATGGGCATGTTCAGGGCAATGATTATGACATATTCTCTTCACAAACCTAAAGCTAACAATGCCTAATAAGAGAGATACGAATTCAAAAACATACCTGTTCAGTTGAAGTTCTATCTGGAAATGTAGGAACTTTCAGTGCAAGGTGATGATTGGAAAAGCTTCCTTGAGGTCCATGGATGTTATTCCAATGTTTACTTTGTCTTGAAAGCTTCTGAATCAAGCTAGAGAACTTCACCTGCAAGTCAGAAATGTGAAAATGGTGGAAGTGGTTAGAGTGATTACAGGTCGTGCTTTTGCTTTTGGTTAGCTTGCATAGATGTTAGGGGATGTATGTGAACTGGTTTGGGCAAGAATGCTTGAAGGAATTGAGAGATGATACTCAAACTGCAGGCCTTGCCCTGTTTTTGTAGTTTGAGAGTGATTCTGATATTGAGGGTGTTTTGAAGGCTAAGGGCTCGTGTATTAGCTTGGTTGTGATCTTTGGAATGTGTTTGATAACTTTTTCTAAGTGTTCTTGAGCTGATATGGTAGTTGGTCTATGTTATGGCACTTTTCTTCAACTTTAAGCAACAAATGTCAACTTGTGTTTCTAGGCATGTAGAGGACCCCCTAATGTGCTGCATAATCCCTCCTTGATCAGTGTGATTTGTCCATAATCTTGTGCCAATCAGATTTGCAATGTACTTGTTGGATTTTCAATTTGACATAAAGTGCAACTTTTCAAGAATGGATATTATGCTTTTTCCAATTTGGGATTAATCCTTTAGACAATGCTTGAACTAAAAGAACATGGTCTTGGCACAAAGAATATGCATTAAATTTATGAGTGTAACTTGGTTTAAGGACCTGTAATCTAGCTTAAAGCATGTTGAGTTCAAATTGCAAGGTTATGGACATGTAACTTGGTCATGAACAAAGTGAGTTTTTGCCATATTGAGAAATTCGATTCTCCCTAACCATGAGGTTGTTTGAGAAGTTCTTGGACATTTTGGAAATCTTGGAATGTGTACTACAATCCATCTTTGAAATGCAAATTGAAATTCCAAGTGGAAGTGTATGGAAAATGGCCTTGAAATGGGGTAGAAAACCTTGTCAAAATAGGTCAAAAATTCACTAAGTTAAGAATGGTTTAGTGCCCTTATTCAAAAATTTGTAACTTGAGATACAAGCCTCATTTGGGAAAACTTTGTGAATCAAAGTTGTAGATTATGCAACAAGCTACAACTTTCATGTTTTGACTTTTGTTTGAATCCAAATGAATCTTGGTGAAAAAGTGGGGCAAAGTTGGGAAAAAATTAGGGTTTTCCATAACTTAGAAAAATTCTAAGTTATGAAAAATCCCATTCTAAACCCTAATTTGCATTTCTTGGTTTCTTGGTGAACAAGTTTCATGATTTGGCATGTTTTGATGAAAAATGAATATTGACTCTTGATTTTGACCAAAAAGTCAAAGTTTGACTTTTCAGTATACAGTCAAAATTGATCAATTGACTGGGAAATTCAACTGTCAATCTTGTGTACTTGGGATCTTTTGAGCTTGTTGAGAATGTCAAGACAATTCCATGGGGTCCTTGAGTCCATATGTGAGCTTGATTTGCCATTGGCTAGGTCAAACAGTCAAAAATTGCCTTTGTGCAATCAAAACCCTAAAAATGACCATTTTGCCCTTTTGGTGATCTGATCAAATTTCTTATGGAATTGTGATCCAAACTTGATCAAATGGTCCATATGAGTTCATAATGTTGATGTGGGTCAATTTTCATGAGATTTGACTGTCAATTGGCCACAGTTGACTTTTTCCCCAATACAGCTGATTTTTAGGTCAACTGTCCAATTGACTGGGTAAAACTTGGAATCAAGACTTGAAACTTGGTATGGATAAACTTGGGAGTCCAACATGAAGCATGAAAGTCATCTTAGGCTTTTTAGGTCAAAACATCTTTGTGCAAACACAAACCCTAATTTGGGTCAACAGTGCAAGGAGAAGTCTTGAGCAGAGGAAACCCTAACTGGATCTTGATCTTCAAAGGTCTGGTGATGAGAAAATGTTGAGGAAATGGGAGGGCAAATTTTGGGGTACAACAGTTTGGAACAGGCGTGATGGGCCTCTCTCTATTGGGCCTGCCTCATTTACTCAACAATACCCCCCTGTTATTTATCACACACAGCCCAACTCAAACTTTTTTATATTATTACAAAAAATCATTCTTGGGCCTAACTCTAACAAAACTTTGTTTTGCTTATTTTATTTTATTTTCTTTTTCTTTATTATTATTATTAATAATAATATTATTATTATTATTTCATTGAACAAAAATACCAAAAATATATTATATTTATTAGTTAGATAATTTAAGTTTATTTTTTATTTCTTTTAAACAAAAGACCAAAAATATTTTCTTAATGAACTTAATTTCTTTTTCCTAATTAAATCAATTTACGCTTAGATTTATTTTAATTTTCTTTGCATATTAATTAACTTAGAATTTAGGATTTTTTTAATTAATCTCTTTTTATTAAGTTTAAATAGGTTAAAACTTTTTTTATATAAAACCCTAAGAACTTTTTTCTAAATTAACTTAGGTTAGTTTATTTGAATTAACTACTTATTTCTTTAGCTTAATTATAATTAAAATCCTTTCAAAAAACTCAAACAAAAACAATATCTTTTTCTTTGTATATTTTTTTACATTCTTGTACATTATTTGTTCATATTCAATGAGGTTGTAATAGTAAATTAGAGTTTATTTGCTTTCATCCCCCATTTGTAAATTTGTATCCCCATCCCCAAATGATGTAATAGCATAGAATTTTAAATTTCTGCAATTTATCGCATTCAATATATATGCTAGTAATTAGGGTTGTATGGCAAGACATAAAATCAACAAGTAGAAATCCCTAAATCAAAAGACAAAAATGCATGAAAAATAAACACTTGCACCTCTAGGGTTAAACTCACTTGTTGCCTAAGATAAAAAACAATCACGACCCTCGAACGTGAGATACTTTAGCAATAACCCTCGATAGCAAGATCGTAGTCCCTCGATGACCCTTCGATGTTGCTTTAGGTAAATGATCTTAGACCCTTATGACAAATTGCTAAAGTATCTTACAATGTTGCCTTCTATAATTGTACGATGACCCGCGTCTGTCCCTTCACATCCAATGATATGGTTTATTACTAACTAATGGTAAGACATCACTATCTAAAGGAGGAAGAAAAGAACCAAGACTTCTTGAGTAGGTAGAACGTTCATAGTTGCTTGCTCATAACATTTCAAAACATCTTCTAAAACACACCAACACTTTCCATGAAATATTTTCAAAAAGTTAACACTTTGTATACATTCTTATAGAAACGAGAATCATTACAAAGTTCTCCTAAACGAAGGCACTTTTCAAAAATACTTTCAAAAATAATCACAAACACATTTTAAATAAAGCATTTCAAAAGTGAGCTTGCAACTAAGAGCCTGTAGATAACTACGGATGAAAGGGGTGCTAACACCTTCCCTTTTCATAATCTACCCCCTAAACTCAACAAAATTCTCAAAAGGTCTTTTATGTTCTTTTCACCCTTTCCTTTATTGGATAAAAGAAAATTCGGTGGAGAATCTTGATATCCACAACAATTGCGATAAAACACAAAACACCCAAGTCAGTTCTCCCACCATATTACACCATCTACTATCTCAATAAGAAATTTACTGACTGTGAGTCACAGTATTCTATGCTGGAAAAGACATGTTGTGCTCTGGCCTGGGCGGCAAAGCGGTCGCGGCAATATATGTTGAATCATACTACTTGGTTAATTTCCAAAATGGATCCAATTAAGTATATCTTTGAAAATCCTTCCCTTACTAGGAGAATTGCTCGTTGGCTGATGTTGCTATCTGAATACGATATTGAATACCGCACCCAAAAGGCTATAAAAAGAAGTATGTTGCCGGATTATCTTGCTCACCCACCAATTGATGATCATCAATCTATCAAGTTTCATTTCCCTGATGAGGATGTGATGTTCTTGAAAGCAAAATATTGTGATGAACCTTTTCCTGGGGAAGGTCCTTTGGTGGGGTATGGTATTTGATGGATTTGTGAATGCTTATGGAAAAGAATTGGCGTTGTAATTATCACTCCTCATGGATCACACATTCCTTTTACCGCAAGTCTGACATTTGATTGTACCAATAATATGGCGGAGTATGAGGCTTATATCATGGGTCTCGAGGAAGCCATTGAGCTCAGAATCAAAGTTCTCGATGTGTATGGTGATTCAGCTTTGGTAGTTAATAAGATTAAAGAAGAATGGTATACTTGTCACCCTGGCTTGATCCCTTACAAATATTATGCTAGAAGATTACTACCCTTCTTTAACAAAGTTGAATTTCATCATATTCCCAGAGACGAAAATCAAATGGCGGATGCATTGGCAACTCTGGCTTCTATGTATCAAGTGAATACTTGGAATGATATTCCTCGTATCATAGTGAGACAATTGGATAGACCGGCTCATGTGTTCGCGGAAGAGGAAGTGTCAGATGACAAGCCTTAGTATTATGATATCAAACATTTTCTCCAGACTCACGAATACTCGGCTGGTGCGTCAAATAAAGTTAGAAAGACATTGAGAAGGTTGGTAGGTAGATTTTTGCTCAATGAAAATGTGTTGTATAAAATAAATTATGACATGGTCTTGCTCAGATGCGTGGATAGACACGAAGAAGACATGTTGATGCATGAAATCCATAAAGGTTATTTTGGTACCCATGCCAATGGAAATTCGATGGCAAAGAAGATGCTTAGAGCAGGTTTATTATTGGATCACAATGGAATATGACTGTTACAAATTTTCAAAGAAGTGCCATAAATGCCAGATTCAAATGCTGACAAAATTCATGTGCTTCCAACGCTTCTCAATGTTATTTCATACACATGGCCTTTCTCTATGTGGGGTATTGACATGATTGGAACGATTGAACCAAAGGCGTCGAATGGACATCATTTTATCTTGGTGGGAATTAGCTACTTCACCAAGTGGGTGGAAGCAGCTTCATATGCTAATGTCACTAAATAGGTGGTAGTGCGTTTTATCAAGAATAATCTGATATGTCGATATGGTGTGCCAAGCAGGATTATCACAGACAACGGCTCCAATCTGAATAACAAGATGATGACTTAACTTTGTGAAGAGTTCAAGATTGTCCACCACAATTCATCTCCTTACAGGCCAAAGATTAATGGGGTTGTTGAAGATGCTGATAAGAACATCAAGAAGATCATCCAAAAAATGGTTGTTACTTACAAAGATTGGCATGAGATGCTCCCTTTTGCTCCGCACAGGTATCGAACATCTGTCTGTACTTCAAAAGGGGAACCCCATTCTCTCTTGTATATGGAATGGAAGCAGTGCTCCCTGTAGAGGTTGAGATTCCATCCTTACGCGAGATAATGGAAACCAAGCTGTCAGAGGCTGATTGGGTCCAGAACATGTTTGACCAGTTGAATTTGATTGAAGAGAAAAGAATGATGGCCTTGTGTCATGGTCAGTTATACCAGAAAGGAATGAAGAAATCTTTTGACAAGAAGGTCAAGCCTCGTGAATTCAGAGAAGGCGACCTCGTGCTCAAGAAGATCATGTATTTTAACGCTGATTCTAGGGGTAAGTGGACTCCCAGTTTTTAAGGCCCATATGTTGTCAAGAAGGCCTTCTCTAGCGGTGCATTGATTCTTGAAATAATGGATGGTCAGGAGTTCCCACGTCCTCTGAATGTTAATATAGTCAATAAATACTTCGCCTAGAAAAATAAAAGAACAACTCGCTAAGACGAAAACCCAAAAGGGAGGATTAGGCAAAAAGGAGCATCTCGGTTGGCCGAAAACCCGAAAGGGAGGTCTAGGAAAATATTAGAGACATAAACAGAATAAATGTTCTCGATAGGTTGAAAACCCGCAAGGGAAATCTAGGCAAAAGGTATGGGTTTCCTGGCAAGTAACTGCATCATACAAGACCTGATCATTGAAGCAACAATCTTCTTAGATCCTCACCGATCTTCAATCGAAGTCTCTGCTCAGGAATCCAAAGTTGTTACGGAGAATAGTGGTCATTGTATTTCAATGTATCTTTTCCAATGTATATTACCATTTTCCAAACTTTGTAATCATCTATGGAGTCTCTCCATTTGCAGACAACCATTCTATTAATAAAGTTTGAGCTTTTACCCAATTCTTTTCAATTCTTATTTTATTCAGCTTACAGAGACTTCATTTATTATTGATGGTAATTTTCAAAGCAAACAGATTAAATAACAAAAATTATTTTTTTAAAAGAATTTATAATTCACTTCTTGCTTTAGATTTTGACTCAAGGAGAACAAAATAGTGGCTCCAAGAATGGACGAACTCAATTTTTTTTGGGAGGTATGAGTTCCCCAGGAAGACTCTCCCAGGTCACTTTTGATGGTGCAAGTATGATCTTCTTATGTTTCTCCGATAATTAAAGTATGGTGCGGTATTAGGTTTGTGATCCCATTTTCCCCCAACAAGTCTTAGTACATTTTGATTTCGGGTTTGCATGGTATGAAGTCTCTACCCCAGATTCCCTAGTAAGGTCTTCACTTGCATGATGAAAGTCTCTTCCCTCTTGGTGTGCTGAGATGGGACCATTTGCAAAACATTTTCGTACCCCAAATTTGCCTTATCTCTTTATTTTTGTTCTAGCTTTGAACTTTGCATTCCATTTGCATCATTTTATCATTTAGTCATTTGCATATCTTGCATCTCAGGGAATCAGGCGCTTTGGTTTGATGTTTTAGGGCGGCGCCCTCTTTATGTCTAATCTTGTTTTGAGGTTTTCTTATCAGGTAAAAAGGAAACGCATCTGGTTCTCGACTAATGGATCGCGGAATGAATTGTGTCATCACATTACAAGGTTGGTTCTCGCTCAAATTTATCAGAGCCTGGATTGGGGTTTATTTCCCTACCAAAGGTCAAGGAATTAGGGTTTTATGAGACTAAAGGTTGTGCGTGAGTTTATTCTCTCATCGAAGGATCTTATGAGTTATGTTTTGGCTTCTTTTTTCAATACCTCAAGCCATTTCTTTTTCAAGAACTATTCGAGGCATTGATTTTGTAAAGTGATATTCTTTTGAAGATTAAATTGCAAAATTTAAACCATGGTACAAGGATGATGTTGTGGGTTTGTATTGTGATCATGGAATTATTATTTGTTGTCACTTCAATTGCAAGATAACTTGGATTTCTAAAATCAAAGTAAGGGGTTGAAGGCTTATCAAATGGATTTGGATTGCTTAGAGGATAAGTCACAAGTTACAAGACCTTTTCAAGATTTAATTTAAGTTGTGAAAAGTATTCATTCATTCGGAATCCATTTGAGTGATCGTGTTGGTTCGAATTTGTTAAGGTTGTCTAGCCCATTTGAAGAAGGTGTCTTTAAGAGCAAAGATTGAAGAATTCCATTTGTTTCATTGGATTTAATTCAAGATGTAGTTTGTATCACAAATTCCATTTTTTATAATTGGTTAGCTTACAAGTTTACAAGATGTTGCAATAAACTACACATTCAAATACATTATTTCTCTAAAAAGGTTTGTTGCAAGCATTCTAATTACAAGTCCTAATGATTTTTGCAATGCACAAGTTCAAAGAGGACTCTTAATTAATGATGTTATCCTATGGACTATATAATTCTTCAAAACTCTTTTCAAATCTCCCTCCAAACTCCTCCAAGCAATGCCACGGTTTTGCCTCGCCATCTTCATCCATTCCTCATCAACTCAAGCTCATGAGACAAAAGAAAACATAAATGTTAGCAAGCTATCAAAAAGCATAAGCATTGAGCATAAACAATAATTTTCAACCAAGTTTCCTTTTCAAGCTCATCATTAGGATTTGCATTCGGAATCAGAATTAAAAGGGGTTTATTTCTAATCATGGGCCATTTTCTCCCAATTGCAAATCACAAAAAAAGTTGTCCTCTTTGGTTCACAAAAAGGAGAAAAAGAAAAATTGCAAATGTTTTCTTTTTGCTAAAGCAAAGGCCAACAATGCAACAACAAAGTTACAGGCAGCAGCACAAACAAATAGCAAGGAAAAGACCAGAACAGCAAAAACATAACATAGCAGAACATCAAACATAACAGCGCACCAGCACAAAAACAACCAAGCTGCAGAACAAGGCAACAGGCTGCCTAGGCAAAGCTGCATCACAAAAGCCACAGGCTAGCAAACAAGTTGGCAGTGTAGCTAGCAAAAACAAATAGGCAGCATAGTTAAAAACACAAAACAATAGTGCAACCTAGCACTAGCTCATGTAGTCCTATGTCATCATTTCCCTAAAATGCAAATCCTTCAGAGTTAATTTTCAAAAAAAAGCAATAGCTTGTTATCATATAAAGATGAAAGAGGAAGAGATATCACCTGCAAGAACCAAAACAGCCAAAAACCTGCATCCCACAGTCAAGTTTGCACCAAAATGAATAGAAACAAAATCTGCATCCTAAAGTCTAAAGTCAGCATACCGAAATTGTTCAAATTCACCAAAACTTTCCCTCTAATTTCCACCCCTGTATCACTATAAAGGAAGCTTTTTCATTGAAGCTAAAGGGGGGATTTTTTTTGACACACGGCCAGTAAACTGAGAGGGAGAGAATTACCAAGTTAAAACATAATATACAGAAAAAAATCCAAAAGAAAACAAAAGCCATTTGTTCCATTGCAAAGGTATGAGATAACACAGCTAGAAAATACCAGATACCAACGCTCGTGGCTAAGAGAAATTGAGGAGGAAGAGAACACAAAAAAAACTCAGCAAAAGCAAAACAGGAAAGAGAGAGCTTATCAGAAGCTTCATCAGAGAGGATCTGGTATGTACTCTTCTTCTTCCCTTTTATATCTACACAACTCTTTCGCATAAGCCTTCATGAATGTTAGATTCATTTGCTTAGTAACCTATCCTCATGCTTGGATCTTTGGTTAATGCTAAACCTGTTACACGCCCAAAACATTAAAACCTGTTTTAAAAAATAGAATATTTGCTATATGTTAAACTTGCACAACAGAAATAACCCTTTCAAACTCTGGTTTTCTTTCTTTTTTCTAGTTTTGCAACAAAACAGAAACAATGCCTAAACCAAACCCATCCCCATCCCCATGACCTGTTCCTGTAACTTCATCAACACCAACTTAGGTCCCATCTCCTACCCTAACATCACCTATACCATCAAACCAAAAGACTTTTTATTTTCTTTGTCTCAACCATAAACTTTCAAAATCTCGCTACTTACCCTTTTATCGAAGTTGTTAATCTGAATCTCGTTGCTATTAATCTCTCTATATTGGTAATGCTTCTTTTCCTATCTTCTACAAGTGTCCTAAAAAAATATCAGAAACAATTCAAGTTCATGAGTTTGTTAAGTCTTTTGATAATGTTTCATCAGTTACAGTACTCCCTCCATGCTTCCACTGAAACCTTACTTAATTCCCTGCATTCAATTTCCATTGACTTGTATACATGCATGACACACCAATCAAAAGGATTGAACAAAAAGGAACGAAATAGAAAGAATTATAAGTGAATCTAATTAAACAGCCAAAAACAAACCTGTAATGGCGATATATATAAACACTGGGAAACTGTTTTTTTTTTACTTCATTTGTAACCATCAATTTCGCTGACTCTGAGTGAAAAGCGATTTTCTTTTTTTGAAGGGTTTTTTTGAAACCCTGGAAAGGCGATTCAGTGAGAGAGAAAGGAAGCAAGAGCAAAAATGGTGAAATTTCTGAAGCCGAACAAAGCCATGATCGTCCTTCAAGGTCGATATGCAGGGAAGAAAGTTATGATCGTGAAGAACTTTGACGGCGGAACCCGTGAACGTGCTTACAGTCATTCTTTGATGCTCTGGGTTGGGTTTGGCAATCAGCCGTGGTGATGGTTAAAATTGATTGTTTGGATTTAGGATTGGGGTTGGTGTGGAATATTATGGTTAGAGAAAACAAGTGGTATGAGAGGATAGTTAATCTGAGAGATGAAGAGTGTTTAGAGGAACTGTGTTGCGCTGTTGAGAGAGAGAGGAGGTCGCATTTTTATGCCCCTCTTTTGATTATTTTACAGGAAATAATAATTGTCATAACTGCGTTTTTTTTTCTTTCCCTATAAAACAATTAATTTAATTTAATTTTTTTCCTTTCCCCAAGATACTCCAAACGGCGCCTCTCTTTCACTTTAGGGTTGCATCTTTTTTTTATTCTTTTCCTCTTCCAAGCGGATCGGCCCATTGGGCCTGGTGATCCATTATGTTTGTCAATTTTCCCTTTTGTTTTAATAAATTCATAATAATAACAGATAAGAAACTTGGCACAGCTGGCATAGTATCTCGCCACTAACCTTAAGGATCCGAGTTCAACCCCTGCTAGGACCTTCTTCTCATTTTTTTTAGTTCTTCAGGTCTTATCTCCCTACGTTTTATTATACTTCTTAAGAAAATATAAGTTAATTCATTCATATAATTATTTCATGAGAAAATACAAAAATATGCTTCTTTTATTAAACTTAATCTTTCTTTTTCAGTTATTTACTTAATCTCTTGTTCAATATCTTTTAATTCACCCCTTATTTAATTTAATATAAAAGACAAAACATTTAAAATTTAAGTCACTCATTCAAACCGTGATACTACTCCCCTAGGTAGCTCGATGAGGCGATTAAACCCCATTTCGATCGCCTTATGTCAAAATAGATTTTTTTAGCTCACGTGTACATAACAAGCCATTAGGCCCTTTTTTTAGTTTCCCTCTTACCCTCTTTTTCTTCTTCTGTAATTAAAACTTAATTTTCACAAATCAAAAATCCAAATACACTTTCTAATCATTATTGGTATTTATTCTAAAAACTCGCAAAACACTCAACCAATCAAAACTTCCCCCAAAGGGTATGTTATCTCTGTTCTACTGCGATATTGGTCGTGCCTATTGCTAGGATGTGTGCATTAGCATTGCCCACTAAAAGATACAAACAAACTAACCATTTTCAAGAGGAACTACGGTGTTCTGATTCCTTCATTGGATACGTAGGAAAAGGGTCGCGAAACCCTCACGAACGCAATAATCAAAAACCTTTCATTTCCCCTTAAGCAAGCCTAGTTATAGATAAATACACCCTTTAAGACAAACAAACAAAATGGATCCCGTTGAGTACAACGGATGTGAGGGGTGCTAATACCTTCCCCTCGCATAACTGACTACCTTAACCTTTCTCTCGGTCGCAAGACTGTCTCATCCATTCCCTTGTGGTTTTATCCATATTTCCCCTTCCTTTGGGATAAATAAAGTTCGGTGGCGGCTCTGTGTTTTCAGCCGGCGGCTTCAGCTGGAGACTCTACTGGGGACTTTCTTTAGCGAGTCTCTCCTAGTTTTGTTTATTTGTATTTTTGGGTGTTTATTTATTTGCTATCTTGCTTTACTGTTTCATTTCTTTATTTATTTTATATTGTATATATTGTTGCTACTCACATATTCTAGATACATTGTGATGTTGGGTTTGGTGATTACTTTTGATAAGTCCTATACCCGGACTTGGGTTACACGTAGGATTAGGACGGGCGGTATAGTCATGTTAACTTTGAGGGAGTAATCCCGAAGAAGGAGGCATGAAAATCCCCCACTCAGTGGAGGTCCCCTTGAAAGTAGTGATGTTTACCGAGTAATCAGGAAGACGTCGTTGCTTTCGACATGGGAACTCGAGAAGCTGAGGGTCGTAGAACCATTAACCCATCCTGGCCTTTTAGGCGTAGTGCAGAGACTATAACGGGGTAATCCGGAAGTAGTTGTCACGCGATATTGCACTTGGACGAGTTTTTCCTATGAATATTACTGATTACCAAGTAATTGGGACGTCGGTAATATCCAAAGGAAGAGCGTAGACTTCGAGAACTCTTTAGAACCTTGTTCGGCAGGTGATACACCCCTAGTACATACCTCATGGGTGGTTACTTTGACTTCATGCCTGTGACGTCGAACTTTTGATCCTGTTACTTTCAGCCTGTGCAACGGACTACACAATGGTTATCCAGAATATGTGGAGCTGAGACTTCATGTCATAGCATACCATGACATCATATCATCATATACATCTCATATCTAGGGAAATCCAAAGACAAGTCTCGTTGATATAGCTTTTTAAAAAGTAAATTTTAAAAAAGGATAGACGAGTCTTTGGGTCTCCTCAGAAATGAAGATAAAGCATTCATCCATACTACCATGCATTCATTTTTCATAACAAACACTCATTGGGGTCCCTTTTCTCAGAATCCAGTAAACAGCAAAGACGACTCATCCATATCCTTACCGTACCAGAGGCAACCAGCAAAGGCTAATGGATCTTTTTGAAGAGAATTAGAATGCACTCCATCGGGATATGGACACTATGGGTACTCACATGGATCAACTCATGGAAACCCTTCATGATGTGATCAAGAGTCAAGAAGAACTACACCAAAGTGTTGCCAAGCTTACTACTGCTGCTCCTTCCACTTCTGCTAATGGGATAAAAGACAATGCTAATGTTGAGACTCCTACCGGTGCTCCTAGGAATGATGTCGACGATCATCATGATGTCATTGATCTTGATGAACCCCAAGTAAACCTTGCTACCGGGGTTGCCGAAACTGCAAAAATGTATCATGCTCTCGAAGAGCGACTTAGAGCCATGGAGGGTATCAAGGCTTCTGGATTCAATACTGCTGCAATGTGCCTCGTTCCTGGGGTGGTTATTCCTCCCAAGTTCAAAGTCCCATAGTTTGACAAATACAAAGGCACTTCTTTCCCAGAGACTCATCTTCGTTCCTATTGTCGCAAAATGGCGGCCTATGCTGAAAATGAACCATTACTCATGCATTTCTTTCAAGACAGTTTGACCGGGGCATCGTTGGATTGGTATATGCAATTGGAAAGATCTCATGTCAGTACTTGGGAAGAGCTTGCTGATGATTTTTTGAAATGTTACCATTACAATATTACCATGGCTCCTAGCCATACTCAGCTCCAAGGGATGGTACAAAAGTATGAAGAGTATTTCAAAGAATACGCTCAGAGGTGGCGTAAACTAGCTGCAATGGCCCAACCTCCTCTCTTGGATTGTGAGTTGATTGATTTGTTTATGGGTACTCTACGAGGCCCTTATCTCCAGCATATGCTCAGTAGCACTTCTACTTCTTTCTCGGATATGGTCATTATTGGTGAACATGTTGAGACATGCATTAAGGCTGGAGCGATTCAAGGTGTTCCTAACAATGTTAACAATAATGCAAGCATGGGTAGAAAACCATTTTATGGTTTTGTTAAGAAGAAAGAGGGCGAGACCAGTGCCATCAACGTCAACTAAGGAAGAGCTCCCGCATTACCTTAAGTCTGATTCCCTTATTTTCCTACACCTGCTGTTGTTCCCAACCAATTTTTTCCTCAAGTATATGCGGCTATAATTCCAGCACCCTGGATGGCCCAACAACGGCCTTTCGCTCCACAACTACATTATGTTCTGCAACAATAATTTGCACCTCCTACAACTTATCAACAACTGAATTAACAACCACAAGACCCAAGAGCCCCTCAAAGACAAAGAGCCCCTCAAAGAAGATTTGATATCATTCCCATGTCCTACGCTTAGCTTCTCCCACAGTTACTTGCTAGTCAAATGATTCAATTGCGCGAACTCGGTCCAATGCCAAATCCTCTCCCTAGGGGATATGATATTAATGCTCATTGTGAATTCCATTCTGGTGCCCCAGGCCATACAATTGAAAATTTTGGAGCATTCAAATGCAAAGTTCAAGATCTCATCGATGCAAAAGCCATCAACTTCAACCCTGTTGGTCCGAATATTCAAAATAATCCCATGCCTCCTCATCAAGGGGTAACAGTCAACGCTATTGAAGAAGTTAATGAAAGGGTTTTGGTATCAAAGGTTGATGAAATTAAGATATCTTTGGAAATTGTCTGAGAACATTTGTTGAAGCATGAAGTGCTACAAGAACTCCATGACTTCTGCTTAACATGTTCTTTAAACCAGAAGAGTGTGCTGAGTTGAAGATGGCCATCCAACAGTTGATCGATAAAGGTGTCTTATAGATAGAGAAAGTATTCCGAGAAGAAGAGATTGATGTCCTGGAAATCCCCTACTATCCGAGAAGCTTTTCAGCCACCCCTAGTATTCTATTAACAATTCAGGTTCCTATTACCCCCACAATAATTCAAGCTCTTATTCCTCCTACAAGCAACGACTCGAAGGCAGTTCCATGGGAGTATAATGTAGTCTATATTCATGGAAAGAGGTATGAGTGCCCTTCGGTTGGTGACAAGAATGTTACTAACATTGTGGGAACAAGTAACATGACTCGCAGTGGTCAGATCTTTTCTCCTCCACCACCACCTCCTAAGGAAACTAACAGTGAAGCTCTAGTTAAGGCCAGGGGAAAGCAAGTGATGGATAATCAACCCGAACTTTCTGTAGGACAAGAAGCGGAGCAACTTTGAGAATTCTGAAGCGGAGTGATTACAAAGTAGTGGACTAGCTCAACCAGACACCATCCAAGATTTCCATCTTGTCTCTCCTTTTGTGTTCAGAGGCCCACCTCAATGCCTTATTGAAGACCTTGTGTTCCGCCCATGTTACCCAAGACATCTCTGTGGCCCAGTTTGAAGGAATAGTCACTAATATTGTTGTGGGAAATTTTTTGGGTTTCTGTGATGATGAACTCTCGGTTGAAGGCAGAGCCCACAATAAAGCGCTGCATGTTTCTATGAAGTGTTTGGACACTATTTTATCTCGAGTTTTGGTGGATATAGGTTCTTCACTCAATGTGATGCCTAAGGTTACCTTGTTTAAGCTGAATATGGACGGAGTAATGATGAGGCCCTCCACTCTAAATGTTTGAGCGTTTGATGGTTCGAGAAGATCGGTGGATGGAGAAGCGGATTTGCCTATCAAGATTGGTCCCTACACTTTCTATTTGTCATTCTGTGTTATGGAAATTCGTCCATCCTATACTTGCCTTTTGGGTCGTCCATGGATTCATGTAGCAGGAGCTGTGACATCTACTCTTCATCAACGCCTGAAGTTCATTGCGAATGACCAAGTTGTCATCGTTTGCGGGGAAGAAGACATAGTGATTAATAATCTGACTACCTACTGTTATGTGGAAGTGGAAGGAGAGGTACAAGAGTTGCCCTTTCAAGCTCTGGAGATTCTTACTGTTGACAAGTTCCCCGTCGTGGAATGTAAGAAGTCTGAGATACCACTGGCCTCTTTGAAGGATGCCAAAGCCCTTATAGAAGCTAGACCTCCCCATGACAGTTGGGGCAAATTGATTGAAGTTCCAGAGAAGAAAGATCGTTTTGGGCTTGGGTATCAGCCATCATCCTCCGTGTAAGCTGGTTGGGTTCCTTTCAAAGGACAGCAGGTTCCCGCAATTTCTCGAGTGTTCGTCAGTGCTGGTGTAAGCAAAGAAGGACAAGTACTCTCCACAGATGCTGAAGGTGACGATGAAGATATTTCAAGATTTATCTATCAAGTTGCGCTGGACCAGGAGCTCAGCAATTGGACTGCATCCCTGAAGTTGTTTTCCTTGATGTGTAATTTTCTGTTTCCATTTTAAGTCATATGTCCTGCCCAAGGCATACTGACAGCTTGTAGAAGGGGCCCCTTATGTTTCAATCTTAGTTTAACATTGAATGAAAAATCGCACTTTCGCATACAATTTTGTTCTTTGTCTTTTCTTTTAATTTTACTTTTTCAAAATAAAAATGGCAATACTTTTCTTTTCTTATTCTAAACATTTTGTTGCACTTTCTAAAAATAAAACATAAAATCATCAATCATGCAGAACCGTCTCGGACTCCGTTGGAAATGATAATGCTATGGCTCTTTATATCCTTGAGAATTCAGTTGATCATGCTGACAAAGATAATGAGGAAGATTGTGAAGTCCCGGAAGAACTAGCCAGGATCTTGAGACAGGAAGAGAAGGTCATCCAGCCGTATCAAGAAGAAACATAAGTCGTCAATCTCGGTACTGAAGATGTAAAGAGAGAAGTCAAGATAGGGGCTTCCTTGAAAAGTGAAGAAAAGAAGGGGTTGATTGAATTGCTTCAAGAGTATGCTGACATCTTCGCCTGGTCGTATGAAGACATGACCGGCTTAGACACTGATATAGTAATGCATAGATTGCCACTCAAGCCAGAATGTCCTCCTGTAAAGAAAAAACCAAGAAGGACCAGACCCGACATGGCCTTGAAGATCAAAGAAGAGGTTCAGAAACAGCTCGAAGCAGGTTTCCTATCTGTGATAAATTACCCGCCTTGGATTGCTAACATTGTACCCATACCTAAGAAGGATGGTAAGGTACGTATATGTGTTGACTACCGAGACTTGAATAGAGCAAGCCCGAAGGATGATTTCCCGTTGCCCCATATTGATGTATTGGTTGATAACATTGCTCAGTCTTCGTTGTTTTCTTTTATGGATGGTTTCTCTGGATACAATCAGATAAAGATGGCTCCGAAGGACATGGGCAAAACAACTTTCACAACTCCTTGGGGTACCTTTTGCTATAGAGCCATGCCTTTTGGTCTTAAAAATGCTGGTGCGACATATCAGCAAGCTATGGTGACTCTCTTTCACGACATGATTCATAAAGAAGTCGAGGTGTATGTGGACGACATGATTGCAAAGTCACAGACTGGGGAAGAACATTTGGTTCATTTGAAGAAGTTGTTTGATCGTTTGGAAAGTTTAGGTTAAGGCTTAATCCCAACAAATGCACCTTTGGGGTTTGATCGGGCAAGTTACTTGGTTTTATCGTGAGTCAACGAGGAATTGAAGTAGACCCAGAAAAAGTAAAACCAATACAAGATATGTCGGCGCCAAAAAATGAGAAGGAAGTACGAGGTTCCCTTACCCTTTCTCTCGATCGCAAGACCGTCTCATCCATTCCCTTGTGGTTTTACCTATATTTCCCCTTCCTCCGGGATAAATAAAGTTTGGTGGCGGTTTTGTGTTTTCAGTCGGCGGCTTCAAACATCATCCTTTGTAGTGCTAGCATCTTTTTTTGTTGTTATTTGTTTTCCCGGCAACCAGACAAGGGCAATGTCTTTTCTAAGAAATGATGAAACAGTTGTCAACTCTTTGGGTTTTCTCCCACCAAGTGCTGGATTTGATTTGAAACCCCCATAAGTTTGATTTCTTGCCGTAACATTTGACTTCTTAAATCCCTGGGTAAGGCTATCCCCGTGAAGTTTCATAATTTCTCCCCAGAGAAGTTGGTGCAATCATCACCCTCAATATTGAAGAATGTATCTTGATGCCCCTCGATGATGTGTTGTTATCCTCCCCGATGAAGACAATACAATATCCTCAGCTGATGTCTCGGTAATATGGTTTTGTGTTCCCTAGTAAAGTCAGTATGGCAATCCCCAATAGAAGTACAAACCGTGAAACATTTTCTTTCTCTCCTTTGAAGTCTGTGTGATATTCCCCGGTGAAGCCTGGAGGAAGTTGTTATACCCCTATATTTGTATTGGTTTACTGTTATGATTTTTTTCTTTCCCAATAGAGTTAAGCCGCGAAATAGGAATTTTTTTCCTCAGTTGGTGCTTACTTTCTCATGAAATTTTCATCTTAGATGTGATTTAGCCGAGTATTGGTTGTACCCAAGTTGGTTATGTCTTGTTGTCCCCAGTGTTATACATTTGTTTTGTCAGCATATACATGATAACATTCATACATTCATACATACATCATGCATAGTTAATTTTTAGCAAATCATTGCTCATGTGCATCCATTAATATTTTTTTTGGCATATTACCCTATTTTACAGAGTTTTGTTATCCTCTCTCCAATAGAGTGTCAGCCTTAAGCAGAAAGTGTATATCCTTTCAATATCCGCACTGAACTATCCCTCGTGGAAGAATTTTGCTTTAGCCTTACCTTCAGCTCATTGTCTGGAAAGAACGTGGTTCCCTCTTGAGTTTATTTCTCATGAGATGTTATTCTAGTTTACTGTTTCACTCTAATTTATTTCTGGTTTGGATGGGTGGTCCCCATCAGTGTTATTATTTTGATTTCTACAAGTTTTGAGCCCTGGTTTGAGAATGTGAATTTTATTTTGCACATGAAGATTCTATCTCATCAACAGGAATACATTGGCATTTCCCCAGGAGGTCATATTTCTCTCTCCAGAAAATCATTATTTGTAATTCCTCCCCATAACAACAAGTGGCAGGTCTCTTTATTTGAGCAACATGTACTTCCCCAATAATTCTGACAGTTCCCAGAGAAGATTCAGATTTATTACTCCAATGAATGGTAGCCTTGTCATTATGGAAGGTAGTTTGTTGTCGAGATTTATTACTCCAGTGAATGGTAGCCTTGTCATTATGGAAGGTAGTTCGTTGTCGAGATTTGTTACTCCAATGAATGGTATCCTTGTCATTATGAAAGGTAGTTCGTTGTCGAGATTTGTTACTTCAATGAATGGTAACCTTGTCATTATGGAAGGTAGTTCATTGTCGAGATTTTTTAATTCAATGAATGGTAGCCTTGTCATTATGGAAGATAGTTTGTTGTTGCAATTTGTTACTCCAATGAATGATAGTCTTGCATTATGGAAGGTAGTTCATTGTTGAGATTTGTTACTCCAATGAATGGTAGCCATGTCATTATGGAAAGTAGTTTGTTGCTGAGATTTGTTACTCCAATGAATGGTAGCCTTATCATTATGGAAGGTAGTTCATTGTAGATATTTGTTACTTCAATGAATGGTAGCCTTGTCATTATGGAAGGTAGTTCGTTTCTGAGATTTGTTACTCCAATGAATGGTAGCCTTGTCATTATGGAAGGTAGTTTGTTGTTGAGATCTTTTTCCGATGAATGGTAGCCTTGTCATTATGGAAGGTAGTTCGTCGTTGAGATTCTATTGCTCTGAAGAAGTTCATTTGTTCTCGGTCATGAGTAATAGTGCTGATTATCATTACCACCTTGATATTGGTATTTGCTGGTATTATCTTACCACTTCTTTCCCCGGTGGGTCGATATTACCTTTTTGTTATCTCCTCAGTGAGCGGATAGTTCGCAGTCATTTGTAGATCACTTTTATCCTTTACTTTATCTCCTCAATCTTTAAGTTGACAATGCTCTATCTCCTCCTTGGGCTTTACCCCAATAGATTCGGGTCTCTGGTTCACCAATGATTTATTTTCCTGGTCGCGTCTTCCTTTTGATCCTGTTTTATTTTCTACATCCCCAGTGGGGTCTTGCGTCCTTTTTAGATTTGTTCATTTGCATTCATAATCATAAGCATTGCATGGCATCTTAGGGCCAAAAATAGGGCTTGTTTTATATTTAAGTATCTTCCATCGCATCGACACGAAGATTTTTAACCTTCGCATCTCCGAATAGAAGACACTTAAATAAGGGCAATTGTTGTACCCCAATTTTTGCTCCTAAGATTCCTCTATCATATCATATCAACTCAATCACAACAATATCACACATTAGGGTTGGGGCTCTTCTCCTTATCTTTATCTTTGCCTATGGGGAATCACCAAGAACCTTCATTTGTATCTTGTTTTCATGTATGTTTTGATTAACTTTTAACTAATAAATATAATGTATGTTTGCCCTAATTGTTGGTATCATTGGTGAAAGCACAACACATTCTAGCAAGATGATCTATAGGTTTATGAGTTTATTTCCATGCCTTATTCAACAAAGCTTCATTGAGATTCAATATTCATTATTGAAGATATTTTGAAGTAATATCATGACAAAGTCTATTATGATTCATCATGCCTCAAGTTGTCAAAAATAGTTCAAAGGTACAAGGATTGATTGAAGAAGTTTGACTTAATTGGACAAGTTCTTGATTCATTGATCACAAGTGCATATTTCCATCAATTCTAAATATTTGGAAGTGGTTATGGTTTCTATGGTTCCTCATATCATCCTCAACAACTTCTATTTATATGACAAAAGTATTTGTGCAAGAAAGTTGATCAAATTTGTAAAAGGATTTCTAAGGTATCTTATTGCTCTAGGAGCTAGGGTTTTGAAATTCAAAGGGATATATCTTGCTCATATTTTTTTACTTTTGAGTGATTCCAAATACATCCTTCTCTTTAAAGGGTTATCAACAAATCACTTCAAAAGTTTCAAGGAAATTTTGTGTGGAAGGTACCTAAAGATGAAGAAAGATTACAAGTCTTTTAGATGAATCATCAAATTGCCTTTTGTGACTTCAAAAGATCATAACTTGGTCAATTTTTATCTCCTTGAGACCATTATTTTTCCATAATTATCTTAAAGATATGGACTTCAACCCTTCTTTTAATTGCAAAGTGTGAAAATGTATGGAAGATGCCCTAAAGATGCAAAAGATTATAGGTCATTTCATGAATTTTTGCCAACTTCAACAAGTCATAACTCTCTCAATTTTTATATTTTTTAAATGGTTCAAGTCTCAAAATTCCATTCAAGAGATCTACTTTAATCCATATTTTTTTGGAGAAGAGCAAATTTCAAGTGGAAGACCATGTTTTGATGCAAGATATTATAAGTCATTTTTGATGAAAAAAATTAGAAATTTTCTAAGTATAGAAAGTCAACCTCTTTTTCTCAACTTTGACTCATTACAATTTTCAGCTCAAACATCCATTTGATTCCATTCTTTGCACATTATAAAGCTTGTAATCTCATATTTCTAAAGCTTTAAGAATCATGTCCTAAGACTCCTTGAGCTGAGAATGCCATTGATTTGAATTTGGTAACTTGAAACTAAAGTTTCTTCATAAGTCAAAATTTGAAATTCATGTTTTGGCTTCTAAACATCAAATTAGCACGCGTTTTTGGTCTAAACATGTTTAACTAACTTGACAAAGTGGATTAGAGCCTTAAAACGCAAGGATTGGATGAGTTTTGATGCAAAACAGATCACACCTTACTCGTGTATCAGGTTCACGCGATTTTCCTTCAAACTTCATCATTTCACACGCTTGAACATTTTATCAGCTTTCCTATAAATAAAGGGTCATACCTTATTCATTTTCTCAAGCTTAGAGAGCCAGAATCACCCTGCCAAACTCCCTTTTGAACCAAACTTTTTGCAACTTTGGATTTTCTCTTACAACCTTTCTCAATCATTTTTCTTTGTCAATTCATCTTCCTTGAACCTCATTGAAGCTAACAGAATAAGAATTAAGCTCTAAAACTCCCTGAATCGTGCTAGCCAGGTCAAGTTTCAGAGCTCTACAACATAACTTCAATAGGTAGATTCCTTCACCAATTCTCTCAAACTTTGATACTATTATGAAGCTCTCATCATCCTGATTCTAGTCGCAACAATTGTTTTCAACTGGAAGTACGTTTTGACCATGAAATTTCAAATCCCTTTTCAAAACTTCTCTTCCAAAATGACTGAGCTACAACTTATATAAATTTTTCGTGAAGATATCATTGGAATCATCTTGAAGAGACGAAGCGAATGGTACCAGTCTCATCTTCTAATTTTACAATTTCTGAAACATGCAGATTTCGTTGGCTGGAGGTTGAAGATGACCAACATGTCATCTATCAACCAATGAAACGTGCCACGCTTATTTTTCAAAAATCTGATTTAATTAATGATCTTGTGTTTATTCCACTAAAGACCATGATATGCACAACGCATATGATCCATTGGATTAGCTTACTAACGTGTTTTGACTCTCATCCATTGGTCCATATTTTTTTGACTATATTTTTTATTTCTGATTTTTATATTTAAATTGTTTTAAACTTCAAAAAATCATAGAAAATTCATTTCGGATTCAAAAATTATGAAAAAATTCACAAAAATATTTTCAAATATTCTCTTTCTGAATTTTATTTTTTCATAATTTTATTTTTAGATTTGATATTTTTAATAACTTTTCTTTGTTTTGGTTTTTTTTAATTACTTAAAAAATACTTTTGTACATTTTTAAATTCTGAAAAAATTCATCAACATCATTTCCATTATTTCTGACCTTCTTAATTTTTTTTAGAATTTTATTTTGACTTCTACTATTTTTGATCTTTTTTTCATTTATTTGAACAATTTTAATTAGTTTAAAATAGTTTCTTACTTTAAAAAATTACCAAAAAATTTATATAAACATTTGAGTATATTTCTGATTTTTCTATGGCCTCATTTGATTTTCCTAGGTTGATTTGAATATAATTGCCATTTTCCCCTCTTATTTTTATTTTAAAATCATTTTTAAAAACCTTTTTCTTTATTTTAAATACTTTTTTTTTATATATTCTGGCTGATCTTGGACTATGAAATTTTGATCATGAGCTTTATTAACATCATTGGATCCATGGTGTTGAGTATAACTCCATAAAAATGGATGAATGATTTTAATAATAGTTTGATTAATCTTTTTTTTTAGTTCAAATATGGTTTAATTCTTCTCCCATCCCTCTTCATCTTATCCCCTTCTTATTGTGTCATATGTTGTTAGAGGATTATGTACATATCATCTCTCTAAGCATAGGACACATGAATTGATATTGATCACTCTCAAAATAGGTGTGACTTCTATATAAGTCCACTTACGATTGCTTAACATGGCGCTAAATTTTGTCCCGATTCAAGAAATGATCATTCGTCACCAAAACCCATGTTTGTAAGCCCAAGTATGTTTATTTGAATCCTTTGATCCAATAACTTTGAGATTCATTGTTAGGAGGCTTTGGTCTTATCAATCCTCTAATGAATCTTAATAAACTTTGGCCAAAGTGAATCACTTAAACATCATTGATCATTTATTGTTGCCTTGAGAATTTTGAATGGATGATATGCTTGACAAAAAGCAAATGAAACTTATTGTTGAGAGGATTTGATTTTATCAATCTTCTAATGAGTTTCAAATGCAAGTTTCAAGATGGTCATTCAACTAACCTCTAATTTATAACAATTGACTTTGTTTTGTGCTTTTATTTTATGTTTTTACTTTAAGCACATTTATTTTAGCATTTAAATTTCATGTTATTTTCATCTTTGCTCATTTGAGCATTTTTCTTTTATGTCATTATTATTTTGCTCATTTGAGCTTTTCATTTCTTTTTTTAAAGATACTTAATAATCAACTTGAACCCTAAGAATCTTTAATGTTACTTGGACTACTTGGTTACTATCCTTGGCATTATGAATATTGTAGACTTCTTGGACTTAGGAGTAGAGACCTTAACCTACCTTGAGACCTTGTGACCTCAACTGTTATTTTGTCTGGAATTCTTGGGGTTTACTCCAAGACATTGGGTTGTTTTTTTTTGTGCAGGTTATTGTGATTACATGTTGTGTCTGTGATCTGGAATTCATCTGTATACAGCCGTTACTCAGCCCAATTTTTGTGAAGACTTAATGCAATTGAAGCTTGGTTTATTAAGAGGTTTTGTATCTTTGCTTGATTGGTTTCAATCCAAAGGATGAGAATTTTACATTGACTTATTATGTCAAGTGTTGCCTTCTTGTTGGTTAGATGGTTATTTTCCCCTAGCTTTTACTTTATGCCTTAGGGTAGTCCCTTCATCTCCTCCCATCTTCTTTAATTTCAAAAATCTTCTCCCTCCTTTTGAAAACTCTTCTTATTTTTGAACTTGAACCGCTTTCATAATAAACTTGGACTTATGTCCATGTATTTTCAAAATATTTTCTTAATCAAACATTAATCAACTTAATAATACCTCTACATTTTTCTTTTATATCATTTTTATTTTGCTCATTTGAGCTTTTCATTTATTTTTTTGAAGATACTTAATAATCAACTTGAACCCTAAAAAACTTTAATGTTACTTGGACTACTTGGTTACTATCCTTGGCATTATGGAGATTATGGACTTCTTGGACTTAGGAGTAGAGACCTTAACCTACCTTGAGACCTTGTGACCTCAACTGATATTTTATCTAGAATTCTTGGGGTTTACCCAAAGACATTAGGTTGTTTATTTGTTTTGTGTGCAGGTTATTGTGATTACATGTTATGTCTGTGATCTGGAATTCATCTGTATATAGCCGTTACTCTGCCCAATTTTTGTGCAGACTTAATGCAATTGAAGCTTGGTTTATTAAGAGGTTTAGTATCTTTGCTTGATTGGTTTCAATCCAAAGGATGAGAATTCTACATTGACTTATTATGTCAAGTGTTGGCTTCTTGTTGGTTAGACGGTTATTTTCCCCTAGCTTTTACTTTATATATTAGGATAGTCCCTTCATATCCTCCCATCTTCTTTAATTTCAAAAATCTTCTCCCTCCTTTTGAAAACTCTTCTTGTTTTTGAACTTGAACCGCTTTCATAATAAACTTGGACTTATGTCCATGTATTTTCAAAATGTTTTCTTAATCAAACTTTAATTAACTTAATAATACCTTGACATTTTTTGTGAGAAGACTAAAAGTCAATCAATCTCATTCAAACCATTTTGCCACTTTGGATTTTTTTTTACTTTAAAACTTTATCAAAAGATTAGACTCTTGTTAATCCTTGTAGTGATGCGAACTACTATACTTCTATGATATGTAGTGAAGTGAGATATTTTCTACTTGGGAGTTGAGTGAAGCTTTGTTGATTTTTAAAATCAAAGCCATATCCTCCATTTTGAGATGATGCAAATTCTTCTTTCTCATAATTGTGGGTAGTAAGTATGTTTTCCACTCAAATAAGACAATGATGTCTTATCTATTAAAATTAAACCAACACGCTTGTGTTTTAAATTTTTTAAAGGTGAACTACGTGTACCCTGATCCTCTATTGCACGGAAGATGGTACGTAGGCACTAAAGGTTCACAACCACGGCGGGTACAAAAATCATAAAAAGATACTTCTTTTTCTCATCTCCACAATCCATTTTTTTATAGAACATTTATATCCAAAATACACAAATTTTCAAAGAGGTTCATGCGGAGTACCATAGATGTTTAGGGTGCTAATACCTTCCCTTTTCATAACTAACCCCCGAACTTAGATTCTCTCCTCCTCTTTTTGGGTTATTCTCTCTTTTCCCATTCCTTTGGAAACAATAAAGCGCGGTGGCGATTTTTATTTGATCTATGCGAGTCAAGTCAATCCAATGACTTAGTCTCAACATTTTTACCGCTACACCTATCATTTGAATAGTCTTGGGCACGACACCAACACCTGTTGGGCCCTGAAAAATAAAATCCAAGACCCTCCTGAGACTCCGAACGTGATTACTGCTCCTATGTCGAAGCATGGCAAATGCATAAGTGTTATTGAATATGTTTTGTATGTTACCTCCTTAAGTGATGTGGTTACTCCTCTCTCAATAGTCAAGAAGAATTTTCTACTAGCTGGTTTATTTTCGGGTTGTATTAAAGAATGTTGTTGTTGTGCAGTTCAACCCAATGGCTGCGGGTTACTGAAGGAATGCATTCAACGCCTGATGGATGAAAATGTAATTTTGATTGAAAAGGTTTCGTATGCTAAAAATTTATGCCGAGATTTGTTTGTCATATCTGGTACTCCTTTCAAGATCGCTTCCAAGGGTCCTATAAGGATTACTGTCAATCCAAAGTTTGCTTCCTTAATCATCACAAAACCTGGGCCTATCCCATATTCCTCGGAGAAGGCCATTCCTTGGAATTATGGGTCTGACGTCTATTACCATGGTGTTAAATAAGAGTTTTCTGATGAAGATGATGAAAAGGTTGATCCCAACATTGACAATATTATGGGGGCCAACAAAATTACTAGAAGTGGAAGGATTTTATCTCTAGAAATCTCTCCACCTGTTCAAGTTACAGTTACCAATACAACTGCCGAGGCCTGGGGTAAAGAGCCGAGGATAGAGCATGCCCAGACGGAGGCACCAAAAGAAACTACAGTCAAGGATACCTCTAGATAAGAAATTGAAGAGGTTTTGAAGATCATTCGTAGAAGCGATTACAAAATTGTTAAACAGCTGGGGTAGACCCCGTCCAAAATCTCTATGATATCTTTACTACTGTGTTCTGAAGCCCATGCGGAGGGTTTTATGGAATTTTTGAAGACTGCTCATGTACCACAAGAGATTTCTTCCGATCAATTTGGAAGTTATGTTGCTAGCTTAACGATTGACAATGGATTAGGTTTCTCCGATACTGACCTGACTCCGGAGAGGAGAAATCATAATAGGTCCCTGTATGTCTCCATTGACTGCATGTGCACTACGTTGGCCCATGTGTTAGTTGATAATGGTTCTTCTATAAATGTTTTGCCAAAGGGAGCTCTTGATAGACTGGATTGCGAAGGGGTTGTGCTGAAACCTAGCGACATTATAGTTCGAGCCTTTGACGGGTCTAAAATAATGGTGCATGGAGAAGTGGATCTTCCTATCAAAGTGGGTTCATAAATTTTTGGATCCACCTTCTATGTAATGTACATCCGACTAGCTTATTCTTGTCTACTAGGACACCCCTGGATCCATGGGGCAGGCGCCGTTACCTCCACCTTACACCAAAAATTAAAATATCATGTAAAGGGGAAGATTATTACTATCTGTGGAGAAGAAAAGTACATGGTCAGCCATCTGAATTCATTCTGATACATGGAGATGGACGGGGAATTCATCGAGACTCCATGTCAGACCTTTGAAGTGATTTCCCCTAGTGTTGTTAAAGATGTTTATGTCATTACAAAGGCCACTAAGGTTCCACACAATATGGCTTCATTGAAAGATACCAAAGCTACTATAAAAAAAGGTGGTTGTACTATTTGGGGTCAACTTCCTAATATCCTGTACAAGTCTGACAAGTTTGGTTTGGGCTTTACTGCAGAAGCCCAAAGAGCTGTTCGTCGCGCTCGTGCTGGAAAACATCTGTTTTGTGTTAGCAACAAAGGAATCAATGTTATAGAAGACACCTACAGTGATTGTGACTTTGACAGTTGGATCTTTCCTACCATTGGCAACAGGCTCAACAATTGGAAGGCGGAAGACATTATCTCCATCTGCTTCAGTTAGGAGTAATAGCTATTTCAGTTTTATCGCTTTAAGAAGTTTGGTTATGTAATTTCTTTTAAAAATAATGACTTTAAACCTTGTGTCTTTCCCAGGGCACAATGATCCATTTGTTAAGGGTTTTCATTTCATATGTCATATTTTCATTCAATGAAAACATTGGACGTTTTGCATTCAAATTTTGCGCTCTCTGTCTTTTTTTTCTTTATTTCACTTTCAAATAGCTATGTGTTCTTACACACACCCATACACTACATTACAGATCCCCATCCACTCTGGATCTCGTTGATAACCATTCTGCTATTGTCGTTTATGACATTGAAAACCCGATCTACCAAGCCGAGGATGAAGGTGAGGAAGATTATGAAATACCTGGAGAGTTGGCCAGAATCTTGATACAAGAAGAAAAAGCTATCCAACCGCATGAAGATCCAGTCGAAGTTATAAATTTGGGTACTGAGATAGACAGAAAAGAGGCTACGATAGGCGCCAACATAGAGGATAGTGTCAAGAATAGATTGATTCAGATGTTGCATGACTATGTTGAGGTATTTTCTTGATCATACAAAGACATTCCAGGGCTCGATACTGCTATTGTGGTTCATCACCTGCCAATGAAAGAGGGTTCTTCTCCAATTAAACAAAAGGTTCGTCGCATGCGTCCCGAGATGTCAAAGAAGATCAAGCCCGAGGTTATGAAAAAATTCAACGCACAATTCTTAGCAGTGACGTCATATCCTTAATAGGTTGATAATGTTGTTTCGATACCAAAGAAAGACAACAAGGTACGTATGTTTGTAGATTACAGGGATCTGAACAGGGAAAGCCCCAAAGATGACTTCCCCTCTCCACATATTGATGTTCTAGTCGACAACACTTCTCAGCATAAGGTATTCTCTTTCATGGATGGTTTCTCGGGTTATAATCATATCAAGATGGCGCCTGAAGACATGGAGAAAACTACATTTGTCACACAGTGGGGAACTTTCTATTACAAAGTCATGCCTTTTGGGTTGAAGAACGCTGGGGAAACTTATCAACGTGCCATGGTAGCTTTATTCCATGACATGATTCATCACGAGGTAGAAGTATACATTGACTACATGATAGCAAGATCACAGTCTGAAGAAGAACATCTTGATCATCTGCATAAGTTATTTAGAAGGCTGAAGAAATACAAGCTGAGGTTGAATCCAAACAAATGCATCTTTGGGGTGAGATCTAGAAAACTACTGGGTTTCGTCGTCAGTGGTAAAGGTATTGAAGTTAACCCTTCAAAGGTTAAATCTATTCAAGAAATGTCAACTCCCCGTACTATGAAGGAGGTCAGAGGTTTCTTAGAATGACTAAATTACATTGCCCGATTCATTTCTCATTTGACTGCTACCTATGAACCAATCTTTAAGCTGCTGAAGAAAGATCAAGTAGTAAAATGGAATGATGACTGTCAAATAGCCTTTGATAAAATCAAGGAGTACTTATAAGAACCTCCAAATCTGATGCCACTGGTTGAAGGAAGACCTTTAATCATGTACCTAAAATTGCTAGAGAATTTAATGGGGTGTGTATCGGGGAAATATGACGAGTCTGGTCAAAAAGAGCATGCAATATACTACCTTAGAAAAAATTTACCGACTGTGAAACAATATATTCACTGCTCGAGAAAACTTGTTGCGCTTTGGCATGGGTTGCTCGCCAAGTATGACAGTATATATTGACCCATACCACTTTATTGATTTCTAAAATGGATCCCATCAAGTACATAATTGAGAAGCCAGCTCTCTCTCCGGAAGAATAGCCCGATGGAAAATGATCTTAACAGAATACAACATTCAGTACACCACTCAAAAGGAAATCAAGGGAAATGTACTGGCAGATCATTTGGTGCATCAAGTTGTAGACAACTACCGATCTATGAAATTCAAATTCCCGGATGAAAACATCATGCTAATTACAGATTGTGAAGAACCTAGACTGTATAAGGGACCTGGGCTAGGATCCCGATGGACTATGGCTTTTGATGGAGCTTTTAACGCACTTGGAAATGAAATTGGTGATATGATCATCTCCCCTGCAGGTTTCCATACGCCTTTCACTGCCAGACTTTGCTTTGACTGCACCAATGACATAACTGAGTATGAAGCATGCATCATAGGTATCAAAGCTTCTATTGACCTGAGAATCAAATTCTTGAGCGTATATGGGGATTCATCCTTAGTAATCAGTCAAGTCAAAGGAGAATGGGATACAAATAATTTGAATCTTATCCTTTACCGAGAAGCATGTGTTAACCCTGATTCTATACCTCAAAGAGATTACTTTTGAGCATATCACAAGAGAAGAGAATCAGTTGGCAGACGCATTAGCTACCGTGTCATCCATGTTCAAGATCGGATGGGAAGATTTGATGAATCGGTACATTGCTACGAAATTGATACTGATGGAGTAGAAGAAAAAACTTGGTTTCATAAAGTGAAAAGATACCTTTAAGCTCAAGAATACCCTGAAGGGGAATCAATCAATAACAAGAAATTCCTACGGAGGTTCTCGGCTAAGTTCCTCCTAAGTAACAGAATTTTATACAAGCGCAATCATAATTCGACTCTGCTTCGTTGTATGGACAAGAAAGAAGCTGAAAAGATTGTGGAAGACATGCACGAAGGCATATTTGGTACTCATTCTAGTGGAAATACTATAGCTAAAAAGATTTTGAGAGAAGGTTACTATTAGTCGTCTATGGAAACCGACTATCACCACCACTCGAGAACTTGTCATAAGTTCCAAATCTATGCTGATAAAGTTCATGTACCTCCAATTCCTCTGAACATCATGACTTCTCCTTGGCCATTCACAATGTAGGGCATTGATATGATCATAGAAATCAAGCCTACTGCTTCTAACGAAAATTGCTTCATTCTCGTCACCATTGACTACTTCACAAAATGGGTTGAAGCAGCCTTGTTCGCCTCTGTTACCAAGAATGTGGTTGCCCAATTCATAAAACATAATCTTATCTGCCGACATGGTATCCCCAAAAGAATCATTACAGACAATGGTACCAACCTCAACAACACTATGATTATTGAACTCTGCATGCAGTTTAAGATTAAGCACCACAACTCTTCTATGTATCGGCCAAAGATGAATGGTGCAGTGGAAGCTGCCAACAAGAATATTAAGAAAATCATACAGAAGATGGTTGTGACTTACAAAGACTGGTAAGAGATGTTACCATTTTCTCTTCACGGCTATCGCACTTCAGCGTGAAAATCAACTGGGGCAACCCTATTCTCTCTGGTCCATGATATGGAAGTTGTCCTACTTGTCGAAGTTCAGATTCCTTCTCTGAGGATTATGAAAGATGCAGACTTAGACGAAGACGAGTGGATTCAAACTAGGTTGGATCAGTTGAATTTGATCAACAAAAAGAGACTTACGGTTGTGTGTCATGGTCAGATGTATCAGAAGCGTATGATCAAGGCATTCAATAAGAAAATCAAGCATCAGGTATATTAGGCTGGTGACTTGGTAATAAAGTGCATCATTCTACCCAAGGTGATCTCAGGGGAAAATGGACTTCCACCTATGAAGAGCCATTTGTTGTCAAGAAAATGTTTTTGGGCGGTGCTATGATACTGACCACCATGGACGGTGAAGACTTCCCGCACCATGTAAACGCGGACATAGTCAAAAGATACTACGCATGAAAACGACCTGCTTGGTTGACTGGCCTAGGAAAAAATAAGGGCATCCCGATGAACCAAAAGGGTTCGGGCAAAAATTAGGGATATATATAAAAGATATTACACCCGGAAAGTCAAAAACCTGAAAAGGCGGCTTGGGCAAAAAAGTGTATCCCGGTGGATTGAAAACCCGAAAGGGCAGTCCAGGCAAAATTTACAGATAAAAAGCGTACGACTATGTCCCATTGGATCACTTATTACAAGCTCTATTACCAAAGTCAAAGGATCAGTTTAGTCAACTTCTTCCGACAACAAAGGATGAGATGTTCGGAGACATAGAGGCAATAGCAGAGTTAGAACCCAACGAGATCATTTCCACATAGCTATATGTTTATTTTCATTTCAAGACAATTTCCTCTTACTAGGATTTATGTCTCTTTGTACAAAATCGGCTATTTATAGGCAAACTATCAATGCAAATACACCTTAAAATTCAAACGTTTTATTTTTTAATTTTTTTCAGTTTTTGTTTGCAAAAACATCCAATGACTAAAATTGAATGAACATATGCATATGAACGTGATTGACTGTTAACAAATATATGCATAAGAACAAGAATAAGCATTTACTCAAAACTCTAGGAGTTGGGATAACGTTCTAGCTATCCACAAATCCCTACAGAGCCATCATGAGATTATCCCCACAGAGTAATCTTCACAAATTCCTCTTCAATAAAGATATGTTCCCCATAATTTCCTTGACAAATCGCTCCCACGGGTAAAAGAATATGATATTTTTCTTGGAAATATCACCAATCTATGGAGTTTCAATCAGTAAAATTCATGGAAATTCTCTTTCCCAGCTGAGCTTATTCCTCCAGAACTGTAAAACCTACTGCAGATTTATTCTCTCCAACAGAGCTTGTTTCCTCAGTAGAGTATTTCTTCATCAAACAGGGTTTATTTCCCCCAACAAATTATAGTTCCTCCAGCTTAAATCTATTTCTCAAATGGCTACGAATCACCGACAAAATTCCTTCCCAGTGAAGTCGTCACTATCCCTAGAGAGTTGCTACAAAACCTGGAACCGGACCATATATCAGTCAACTTTATCCTCCCTAGACAAGTTAGAAGGTTATCCATCTCTTTTATCCCCAGTCAGGGTATGTAAGAATTATCCTCCCCAGATGAGTCGGAAGGTAATCCATCTCTTTTATCCCCAATCGGGGTATATAAGAATTATCCTCCCCAGAAGATTCGGAAAGTTATCCATCTCTTTTATCCCCAGTCAGGGTATATAAGAATTATCCTCCCTAGACGAGTCGGAAGGTTATCCATATCTTTTATCCATAGTCAAGGTATATAAGAATTAAACTCTCAAGACGAATCGAAAGGTTATCCATCTCTTTTATCCCCAGTCAGGGTATATAAGAATTATCCTCCCCATACGAGTCGAAAGGTCATCCATATCTTTTATCCCCAGCCAGGGTATGTAAGAATTAAACTCCCCAGTAGAGCGATGAACGACTAATGTTTCTGAATCCTTCTTCCCAAATAGAAGTCAACATTCCTCAGCGGAGTTTCCTCAAACAGCAAGCAGGAACCCCCAGCGGAAACACTCTAGACAAGATTGAAGATTACACATGTTCTTCATCCCCAGCATCAGTCAGGGATTCATTTTCCCTAGCAATATATCATACAAAACTATTGATACACTTCCAACAACATTTCACATTCACACATCACTCATCAATATCATAGCATATGCATACGAAATGCATATAACACAATCTTATTTATTTTGAGAACATAATTACGCAATGCATTTCATACATCATGACATTTAATACAACTAACTCTTTATCTTTTCAGGTAGAGTCCGCAAACAGACGAATATCATCAACAATTCTCAATGGGTCCAAGATTAATTCCCGAAACAAGACGGGGCAACTATCTATGTGACTTTGATCTAATTCGGGGTAGGGCCCGAATGAGCACAACTTTATTTTTCCCTACATTATTTTCTCTTTTCTTTTTGCATGAATTCCCTCTTTGAATTTTCTTTTAGCAGTAAGCATAGATTAAACACACCCATAAGATAGACAACAAGAGTGGATATAATAGAATACTATGGGCGTATATGGTGCTAATACCTTCCCCTCACGTAACAAACTCCCTTACCCGATCTCTCGGTTACAAGACTGTGATTTCACCCCTTCAGGTTTTCCTAATTTCTACCTTTACCTTCTTATTGGGATAAAAGACGTTCGATGGAGACTTCATTGATTTCATTATAAGTTGATTGTTTAGTCTGTTGTTTCAATATTCATCGATTCCCTACGTAGTTTGTACTTAAGATAGTGTTGCCTGCTAATATAAACTACTTAAGAGCTACTTTGAAAACTTGAGCTTAAGGTCTCGGCATAATGGGTATCTAAATTGATATCACATATTGAGGGGGTTAGGGTGTCATAACAGTATCGATTTTATCGAACCTTTCCCAAGTCTCTCTAACACAACCTAAAGTGTGACAACCTATATACTTTTAGAGTGTGTGTGCCATACATCAACAAGAAAATTGTTGTTGGAGGTCAAAATTTTAAAAATTCGGGGAAATTCAGTAACAATTGAAAAACATGCATACAGGCTCGACATCACATGCAATGACTCGACCAAATACTAAAATCAAATCAAATCCTAAAAACATGAAATAAACTAGAAAACAAATAAATCGAACTAAAAAGTAATAAATAGGAAAAAGTAAATTTTCTCCCCCACACTTAAACCAAACATTATCCTTAATGTTTTAGTAAAAAGTGGGAAAAGGAATAAAGAACTTGATCAATGCTCTCCTCGATAGTTTCCCGCATGCAAATGATAGGTGCCAAGCGATCGATATCTTTATTTTCTGCAAACTCAAACAAAAGCAAAAATATTAAATTATAAACCTGTGGGTTGCCTCCCACACATCGCTTCTTTTGACGTCTGTAGCTCAATGACTCAGGAGTGTCAGCACTCATAGTGATTCTCTCGAGAGTGAATCCTCAATTAAATTTTTAATCGCCTTTGGTTTCCATGTCTACTTATCAAGCCATCTCACATATCCCTCACATTTTCTTTTCTTTCTTCTGTGGGGTGGTTCATTCTTTTGGGCTTGTGGTGTTGGTTCAGGATCTATCCTGAGTATCAACTTTTCAAGTTTGGGTTTTGTTATTTCACCCACCAACTCGAATGTTAACCTTCCCTTCTTAATGCTAATGATTTATCTAGTTTCATGGTCCTCAAATTTTATCTTTTTTATGTTGGACCTCAAACAAAGGTGCATTGGTGTGGATATTCTCCATATACTTATTAGATTGGGCATCTACATTATCTTCTACAAAAATTTGCAAAAAATAAATAGGTGGGTTATAGGGAGGAGGAACAATAATAGATGTTCCATTTTCTACCTCTTCGACAACCTCCATTTCGCATGGTGTCAGTCTATTTTTCTCAATCTCTACTCTTTTCTCACCAGAACTCTTCTCAACCTCATTATTACTCTCTTCAACCTCATTATCACTCTCATTAGGATTTTCTATTTTTTTTTCACTACTGGTTGTTACAACATCCACATGCTCCTTAGGGAAGGGTCCTAGAGGATTTTGCGCAAGCATGGAGATTTTGGTCTCCAAGTCCATGTTGTGAGTCGTGGGGGACTCAACCACATTGTTAAGCTGCCTAAGAGTTTCATTATTTTGAAGACTTTGATTTCTTATCTCTTTATTTTGGATATTTTGTGTCTCTACAAAATGCTCTATCATAGATTCTAGCCTAGAGTGAGTTAGCATTGCATCGAAATCCTCCATTGATGTTGCGAGGTTGAAATTATGGGATTCCTGCGGTTCCTCAAAGTGAGTTAACGTTGCATTTTGTGTTTCCAAAAAGCTCTCTATCATCATAGTTTCTAGCCTAGAGTGATTTAGTGTCGCAGTCATATCCTCCATTAATGTTTCGAGAGTGGAATTTTGGGATTCTTGTGACTCCTCAAAATATTGGGCGTGGTGATTGTAGAGAAAGTTTGGTTGAGGATAAGTTAGCATCACATTATAATCCTTCATTAATGTTTTGAGATCATATTTATGAGATTCTTGCGACTTCTCAAAATGTTGGGGTTGGTAGTTGAGGTAATTTAGGTAAGAGTGAGTTAGTGACATATTGAAGTCCTCCATTAGTATTTTGAGGTCGGATTTATAGAATTCTTGTGATTCCTCGAAATAATGAGAATGAGAGTTGTAGAAAAAATTTGGGTGATACATAGTAATTAAGGTAAGAGTGCCTTAGTCTATACGGTGCAACAATGGAAATAACAATATTGACAGTTGGTCCCCGACAATGACGCCAAAAACTTGATGCATCTGCAAGTGCACGAAAATATCGAAGTAATATAAAATATTGTCGAACCCACAGAGACCAATGTCAACCTACTGTAATATATTGTTGCTTTGTAAAGCTAATACTAATGAGTGATTAACTTAGGGGAAACTAAGAACTAAAACTGAAATAAAATAAGATTAAGGAAATATATATGAAAATAGAGAACGGAAAGTGTGTTTCGCGTACCTCTAGGACTCTGTAACTCGTTGGCTTATATTGATGTTAAAAATTTGTTTAGTAGAAAATATCAATTTAAAGACTGAACCTCACACTACCATGATTTTGAATAAAGCCGCATTCCTTAACCATGAGATTTTTCTCTTGCTCCCCCATTTTAATTAAGGAATGCATTTTGAAAACTGAACAAATTCTAATTAATCCTAAAGCGCTCTCACTGTGTTTAGAATTAATGCCTAGTTTCTACTATCTGGTTTGATCCCCACGCTCTCGCAGTATCGGCTCAAACCTTAGTTAATTTCCCACTCTCGTGGAAAAATCGTGTTAAGTAACCTCTCACTCTCGTGACAAATCTATTTAAATGAAGTTTAAAAACAAAGACCGAAATTGAATTTTCAAACAGATATTAAGCCAACTTATTACCGAGTCCCGTCAGAAACGACGGTCCTCACATACTTGACTCAAAACTATTTAACTAGACATATTGTTAAATGAAAGTGAATTAAACATAACAATTACAATTAATAACGATATGATAATTAAATTTGATAAACAAAGCGATAATGATAAATAATAATAATGACAATAATAATGATAATAATAATAATAATAATAATAATAATAATAATAATAATAATAATAATAATAATAATAATAATAATAATAATAATAATAATAATAATAATAATAATAATAATAATATGATAAATAACCCGTAAATGTGAGAAACAATAACTTGAAAAATAAACTTCAATTATGATGGCTAGATTGTGATCTAAGAGTACATAAATTGTATGTCTAAAACTAATGATCTGGTAGTTCCTCGATGTGAGAAACTACCACTTTTACATAGTAAATTTTTCTGCCTAAAAACTAAGAATAATAATCTGCGCACAAAACTTGGATCTCTCTAACTAATTTCTAAGATCCTGTATATAGAGAAATAAAATGGAAGTTACCTCTTTATGTAAGAAGTAGTGGAGATAATGGAGAAAGTGGAGAAAGAAGTGGGAAAATGGGAAGTTGAAAAGATCATGGAGTGATAATGGGAAGTTGAGAAAATCATGGGAGCCTTGTTGCAGATGTGAAGAGAACTTCGTGTTTAATACTGAAATTAGCTTGTGCTGATCGCCATACAATGTGTGCCGAGGGGCACACATATTTTACTTGTGCCGAGCGGGACATGTTATGTGCCGAAGGGCACAGTAATGTAACTTGTGGCGGGCAATATATGGCTGTGACAGGCGACATGGCTTTCTGTCATGATATTTTCTGCATTTTCAGCAAATTTGACTCTTTTCTTCTTCATTTCTTCCTCTTTTCTTCCTCTTTCATAATGTAAGCCTCGTGAAATGTAAATACCTGAAATAAAGTAGAAATACCGGCATAACAAGATAAAATGAATGAAAAACAATATAAAAGTGCATGTGAATAAAGTAGAAAATATGATATAATTTCGTGTTATCAGTGACCAGGTCAGAGATTAATTCCCGAAACAAGACAGGGCAACCATCTCTACGGCCAACCAAAAGCAGGTTCCAGATTAATTCCCGAAATAAGACGGGGTAACTATTTATACAACTAAGCAAAGATTAACGCCCGAAACAAGACGGGGAAACTATCTTTATTTCTTTATGGTCAGATGAAGATCAATTCCTGAAACAGGATGAGGCGACCATCTTTATCACCATTGGTATGAACTCCCGAAACAGGACGGGTTTACAACCAAAAACTGATTAAAGATCAATTCCCAAAACAGGACGGGGAGACTATCTACATGATGAACACTTCCTTCAAACATCTTCTGGCTCAGATTAAATCTACCAAAGATTTATTCTGATACTTCTTCCAGTAGACTTTTTCTAGCTCAGATTAAATCGACCACATGTTTATTCTGATGCTTCTCCCAGTTAAAGAGAAACGCAGACATCTCCTAGCTCAGATTAAATCGACCAAATATTTATTCTGATACTTCTTCCAGTAGAATTTTTTTGGCTCAAATTGAATCGACCACAGATTTATTCTGATGCTTCTCCCAATTAAAGATAAATGCAGACATCTCCTGGCTCAGATTAAATCGACCAAAGATTTATTTTGATACTTCTTCCAGTAGACTTTTTTTTGGCTTAGATACAATCTACTATAGATTTACTCTGATACTTCTCTCAGTTAAAGACAGACACCAACATCTTCTGACTCATATTAAATCGACCAAAGATTTATTCTGATGCTTCTTCCAGTAGACATCTCCTGGATCATATTAAATTGACCAAAGATTTATTCTGATACTTCTTCCAGTAGACTTTTTCTGGCTCAAATTCAATCGAACATAGATTTATTTTGATACTTCTCCCACTTAAAGACAGACACAGACATCTTCTGGCTCAGATTAAATCAAGCATAGATTTATTCTGATACTTCTTCTAGTCGAAGTCGAGCATTGACTTAGTCTAATCTCTATCCACAGTTACTTTGGATGGCATCTATAATACCATCTCCGACAATTCTCCATCATCTCTCCAAATGGCATCTTTAAGTCCATTCCCAGTATAATCAACCAACAGTGTTACTTCGTGCACAAGCGAGTGCAAATTTCTGGGCACTTATATGTTCAATCATCTTCCACCTTAAAGTCACGAATGGCGGACATGCCAATCTAACTCTTCAAGTTTAAGAAGATTTAACAGGGGCAGTTGTTGTACCCCAAAATTTTCCCTCCCATTTTCTTCAAGACATTCTCATGAGGTCTCTATTTGCTCAAAATTACTCAAGAGTTGACTGATCAAAACCATCTCCTAAGCAAGGGTCTTCAACTAGGGTTTGGTGCTTCTCAAAGAATATTTGTTTGCAAAGGCCTCAAATTACTTTCATGGTTCATCATAAGTCCTCAAAAATGCTCATGTCAAGTTTCAAGCCTTGCATCACAAATTTGCCCAAAACATTTCTAAAGATGCAAGTGATTGATAGTTGAATAATTGAATCAACTGATGTAAAGTCAATAGTCACTCAAAAGTCAAACTTTTACTTTTTGGTCAACATTGGAATTCAAAAGTCAAGAATCATCAAGATATTCAAAACTATCAAACTTGATCATCAAGAAATCAAAAAGTCAACGAAAGTCAAATTTGGAAAAAATTTCTAACACTTAGAAAAAATTCTAAGTGTTTTTGTTCTTAACAAAAACCCTAACTTCACAAGCAAGTTTCATCAAGATGCAAGTTGATTCAAGGAAAACTTTCAACATGAAAGTTGTAGGTATTGATTAATTATATAACTTTGTTAACGTGGGATGATCCTCAAAAATTGCTTAATTTAAGAGATATAAGCTCATGAAGTTATGATGTTTTTTTATCCAAGACTTAGAAATTTTATACAAGTTTTTATCAGATTTTTGTCCCAACTTCATGGAAATTTTTCACCAAGTTCCCATTTGATTTATCCAAAACATGAAAGTTATAGACAATGTTTCAAGCTTTCCAAAAATTCCAAGAACATAATTTTATCATGCTTGAGCAAGGAGAATCGAATATATGAAGTTGGGTATCTAAGGTTGCATTATAAGTCATTTTTGTGACAAGTTCATAACCCAATCTTCAAGCCATGCTACATAATCCCACTTTTCAGGCCTCTAACCTCCAAATCTATCCATAATCAGAAGATTACACATACTTTTAAGCCATGATTCAAGTGATTAAAGCTTTATCTAATCCATTTTGCCATTTAAGGGAGAAAGGTTACATTTCCATTCTTGTAAAGCAAGCTTTAATCACAAAGTCAACTTCTTGAGCTCCTAACTTGTCGCATCTGAGTACAAGAAATCTCTAACATCAAAAGTAACCTCCTTGCACCCAACAAACCACAGATCACGCTTGTACTTGAACCTTGTAACCATAGAAACTCATTGTAACACGGTGGGAGAACTGACTTGGTTGTTTTGTGTTTGATCGCAATTATTGCGGATAGCAAGAGTCGCCACCGACTTTTCTTTTATCCAAAAGGAAAGGTTGAAAAGAACAGGAAAGACCTTTCGAGATTATTTCTTGAGTTCGGGGGGTAGGTTATGAAAAGGGATGGTATTAGCACCCTTTTCATCCGTAGTCATCTACGGGCTCTTAGTTGCTTTCTAGATCACTTGCTTTTGTTTGAAAATATGCTTGTGGTGTGGGTTTTAAAAGTATTTTGAAAACATCTTTGTAATGGTTCTCATTTCTATAAGAACACGTACAAAGTGTTGGTTTTGAAAATAGTACAAAGAGGTGTTCGTGGAATGTGTTTTTGAAGGTGATTTTGAAAAGTGTCTTTGTAATGGTTACCGTCTCTATAAAAACGCGTACAAAGTGTTTTGTCTTTTGAAAATGTTTCAAAATGAAAACGTGGGTGTATAAAATGTTGTTGTTGTGAGCAAGCGAGCAACTAGGAGTATCCTACCTACTTAAAAGGTCTTAATGTTCTTTTCCTCCTCCTTTAGATGTTGCTATCTTACCATTGATTTGGTAAGAAGCCCTATCGTTGGATGTGAAGGGACGGGTGTGGGACGTTTGTGTAGTCATAGAAAGAAACCTTTGGGACGTTTTAGCAATGTCGTTTAGGGACTAGATCGTTTACCGAAGGCAACATTGAGGTTCATCGAGGGACTACGATCTTTTATCAAGGGTCTTTGCTAAAACGCCCATATTTAAGGCACATGACTATTTTTCCGAGGCAACAAGTGAGATTACCCTAAGGGTGCATGTTTGTATAGTGTGTTTGATTGCATGCATTTTGTCTTTGAATTTTAGGTTATCTACTTGTTGTTTTTATCTTGCCATACATCCTAATTACTACCATTTGTACAAAATTAATAAAAATGCAGAAAAGTAAATCCTACACTATTACAACCATATAGAATAGCAAGAAAATATAAAGGCAAAATAAAATAAAGAAAGAAAAATGGTTTTTCGATCTAGGAAAAAAAAAACCTTTGATTATGCTTCTCTGGCTCCCTTCGATTTTGGCCTAGAAGTAGTGAGGTCATGCCTTTCGATTGGGCCTGGAATCAGCTTGAGATGCAGTCTGCCTTTCTGCTTCCTTCGACTGGGGCCTAGAAGTCAGTGCGGGTGTGCTTTTCGACTGGGCCTGGAATAAGTGTGAGCGTTCTTCTGACTGCCCTTATTTTCTTGAATTCGATTTTGATAATTTACGCATAATAAATGAATTTTGAATATGCATTCATGCTTATATGATCATTTAGAACATGTTTGAAGGTTTAATTATTTGTTTTGATGCTTGTGTGAATAACTGCCATTGTTAGGGTTTAGAGGTCTATTTGAGGGCTTTTCGTTTCAAGCAAAATCAGGGCTAAAGATGAACACCATTGCACTTAAGAGATCAAACCCAGTTGATCTATGTAATTAGATTTGATTTATCTTACCTGGTGCTGATTTTTGAAATATGCAGGTCTTATAGTTACATCCATGTCCGTAGGTAAAGGTTCCTTGTCTAAAACGACAGTCCATCAAGGAAGATGACTGCATGGCGTGATTCGGTTGGCCAGTGTGAACCTGGCGCGCGTTATTATTACAATCACTAACCTTTATTTTATATAATATATTATGTGTTATTTAAATAACGAATGAAGAGTTGGTTCAATGGCAAGGCGTGGATGGTTTCAACACGCGCGCGTTTAGGATGTCAGGGGTTCGATTCCTGCTTCCTATATATTATTTTTCTGAACATCTATTTGCAAATCCAATGCTATCATTCCCAGCGCGCTTATCCTACACCTCAAGTTCATCACCCTTGGATCAATCAGCACCCATATCTAACGCTTCCAATGAAGCTCCCCATGATGGACCTCCAGGCTCCCAACAATACTGGATCTAGTGCTGGTTATGGGCCATAGGATCTTGGGCTTTGGACAAATTCAACAACACACCATCCAATTTGGTTTTACACCCCTCAGGCCCATTCCTTCACTCTTTTTAATTTTACTATTTTTATTTTGTTTAATTAGCTTAATTTCTTTTTAAATCAATTTTTTTTTATAAAATCATCACAAAAATAGGACTTAGATTTTTATTAAATTATTTTTGAAAATTAATTATTTGAATCAATTTTAATTTATTTTCATTAATTAAAATTAATTAGAAGACTAGGTCAATTTCAAATCATTTTTTATAAGAAATTCAAAAAATATATTTTAAATGTTTTTAGGGTTTTGAACTTTTTTTTAAATTTTAATTCTCGCGCTCAATTATTTTTGCCGTACGATTTATTTTTCATTATTGATGTAATTGTGCCCGGTTTGTAATAGTTTAATTAGGGTTTTTCAATTTCGCATTTTTACTTTTCATTCATTAATTATGTAATTGCACCAAAGCCTTGTAATAGTTAGGAATTTTATCTTTCTGCCGTTTATTTTCTCGCACGATAAACTGCTTAGATGAATATTTAATAGGGTTGCCTGAAAAATAATGATTAATTGAACCTAGATAACCCTAATTGTGCAAGATAAGATATATCTGAAAAAAGCACATTGTTGCACACTTGCACCCTTAGGGTATACCTCACTCGGTTGCCTTCGAATTACGGTTATAATTCTCTAAACATGAGAATTCTTAGTGGCTATCCTTAAAGTCTAGAGATCACTAGTCCCTCGATGACTCTCTCGATTGTTGCCTCGGTATAAAAGGGATCTTAGGGCTTTACGATAGTTACTAAGAGATCTTGCCCTGTTTCTTTAGTGACCATACGTCCCTTTCGATAGTCCCTCATACATTCAATGACGGGGGTTACCTACTCACTAATAGTAGGATAACACGGTCTAATGGGTAGGAGGAAAAGAACAAACTTTTATCGAGTAGGTAGATAACTGTTAGGTACTTGCTCAAATAAATTTTCACACCACACTTTCAAACATACTTTTCAAACAAAAGTTTTCAAAACGCTTTATCACACTCTTGAGGACTGATACAAGAGTTACCATAAAGTGAATCGCTGCACTAAGGCATTTTCAAAGCTTTTCAAAACACACAAACACAAGCAATTTTAGAAAAGGATCAAGTACCTAAGATCCCATGGAAAACCATGGATTGAAAGGGTGCTAACACCTTCCCTTTCCATAATCTACCCCCCGTACTCAGAAATCTAAAAAAAATGTATTTTCTGTTCTTTTCACCCTTTCCTTGTTGGATAAAAGAAAAGTCGGTGGTGACTCTTTCTTACCGCGAAATTTGCAAACAAAAAATGCAAACGAGTATTAAACAGTCGCTTCTGCCACCGAATCACAGATTTAAACTGAACCAGCAAAGGTCTTGAATATTCCTTAACGGGAAAGAATCAGATTAAGTCTTGGAGCGATTTATCTGAACCAGAGAAAATGTGTACCGGAAAGGAATTAGGATAAATGATTGATCAATTTAAACTGAACCAGTAGAGGTCTTGAATATTCTTTAACTGAAAAGAATCAAAATAAATCTTGGAGCGATTTATCTGAACCAGAGAAAATGTCTACCGGAAAGGAATCAAGATAAACCATTGATAGATTTAACCTGAACCAGTAGAGGTCTGGAAAGAATCAAAATAAATCTTGGAGCGATTTATCTGAACCAGAGAAAATGTCTACCGGAAAGGAATCAGGATAAACCATTGATAGATTTAAACTGAACTAGCAGAGGTCTTGAATATTTTTTAACTGGAAATGATCAGAATAAATCTTGGAGCGATTTATCTGAACCAGAGAAAATTTCTACCGGAAAGGAATCAGGATAAACCATTGATCGATTTAAACTCAACCAGCAGAGGTCTTGAATATTTTTTAACTGGAAATGATCAGAATAAATCTTGGAGCGATTTATCTGAACCAGAGAAAATTTCTACCGGAAAGGAATCAGGATAAACCATTGATCGATTTAAACTCAACCAGCAGAGGTCTTGAATATTCTTTAACTAGAAAGAATCAGAATAAATCTTGGAGCGATTTATCTGAACCAGAGAAAATGTCTACCAGATAGGAATCAGGATAAACCATTGATAGATTTAAACTAAACCATCAGAGGTCTTGAATATTCCTTAACTGGAACAAATCAGAATAAATCTTGGAGTGATTTATCTGAACTAGATAAAATGTCTACCAGAAAGGAGTCAAGTAAACCCTTGATAGATTTAAACTGAACCAGCAGAGGTCTTGAATATTCTTTTACTAGAACGAATCAGAATAAATCTTGGAGCGATTTATCTGAACCATAGAAAATGTCTACCGGAAAGGAATCAGGATAAACCATTGATAGATTTAAACTAAACCAACAGAGGTCTTAAATATTCCTTAACTGGAAAGAATAAGAATAAATCTTGGAGCGATTTATCTGAACTAGAGAAAATTTCTACCGGAAAGGAATCAAGATAAACAATTGATCGATTTAAACTGAACCAGCAGATGTCTTAAATATTATTTAACTAGAAAGAATTAGAATAAATCTTGGAGTGATTCATCTAAAATAGAGAAAATGTCTATCGGAAAGGAATCAGGATAAACCATTGATAGATTTAAACTGGACCAGGAGAAGTCTTGAATATTCCTTAACTAGAAAGAATCAGAATAAATCTTGGAGCAATTTGTCTGAACTAGAGAAAATGTCTACCGGAAAGGAATCGGGATAAACCATTGATCGATTTAAGCTGAACCAGTAGAGGTCTTGAATATTCTTTAACTCGAAAAAATCAGAATAAATCTTGGAGCGATTTATCTGAACCAGAGAGAATGTCTACCAGAAAAGGAATCAGGATAAACCATTGATAGATTTAAGCTGAACCAACAGAGGTCTAGAAAGAATCAAAATAAATCTTGGAGCGATTTATCGGAACCAGAGAAAATGTCTACCGAAAAGGAATCTAGATAAACCATTGATCTATTTAAACTGAACCAGCAGAGTTCTGGAAAAGAATCAGAATAAATCTTGGAGCGGTCTATCTGAACCAGAGAAAATGTCTACCGGAAAGGAATCTGGATAAACCATTGATAGATTTAAACTGAACCAGCAGAGGTCTTGAATATTATTTAACTAGAAAGAATCAGAATAAATCTTGGAGCGATTTATCTGAACCAGAGAAAATGTCTACCGGAAAGGAATCAGGATAAACCATTGATCAATTTAAACTGAACCAGCAGAGGTCTGGAAAGAATCAGAGTAAATCTTAGAGCGATTTATCTGAACCAGAGAAAATGTCTACCGGAAAGGAATCATGATAAACCATTGATAGATTTAACTTGAACCAGCAGTGGTCTGGAAAGAATCAGAATAAATCTTGGAGCGATTTATCTTAACCAGCGAAAATGTCAACCAGAAAGGAATCAAGATAAACCATTGATAGATTTAAACTGATCCACCAGAGGTCCTGAATATTCTTTAACTAGAAAGAATCAGAATAAATCTTGGAGCGATTTATCTGGACCATAGAAAATTTCTACCGGAAAGGAATCAGGATAAACCATTGATCGATTTAAACTAAACCAGTAGAGGTCTTGAATATTCTTTAACTAGAAAGAATCATAATAAATCTTGGAGCAATTTATCTGAACCAGAGAAAATGTCTACCGAAAAAGGATTTAGGATAAACCATTGATCAATTTAAACTGAACCAGCAAAGGTCTTGAATATTCTTTAACTAGAAAGAATCAGAATAAATCTTGGAGCGATTTATCTGAACTAGAGAAAATGTCTACCAAAAAATAAACAGGATAAACCAATGATCGATTTAAATTGAACCAGCAGATGTCTTGAATATTCTTTAACTGGAAAGAATCAGAATAAATCTTGATGCGATTTATCTGAACCAGAGAAAATGTCTACCAGAAAGGAATCAGGATAAACCATTGATCGATTTAAACTGAATCAGCAGAAGTCTGAAGGAAGTATTCGTCATGTAGATAGTCACCCAGTCCTGTTTCGGGAATTGATCTACAATTGATTTGTTCACAGATAGTTGTCCCTTCTTGTTGAAAATTTGTTGATGATAATTTTCTGTTGATTTATCTTTCCTGAGAAGGTAAAGAGTTAGTTGTATGCAACGCCATGATGTATTAAATGAATGGCATAATGATGTTTCTCAAAATAAATGAGATCGTGTTATATACATTTGTGTTGTATGCATTTATCATGTATGAAATGTTGTCGAAATGTAATTTTGTCTTGGAAAATAAATCCTTGACAAGTGCTGGGGAGTTTTGGGAAGCTGAATCCCGGACGACCGTTGGGGATGAAGATTATGCACACTTTTCCATACCTTTATTTTAGAATATTTCTGCTGGGGATTCCTGTTTTGTTGTTTGAGGAGAACTCCATTGAGGAATATTGATTTTGCTTGAGAAGAAAACTCTGTGGAGAATGTTGATTCCCGCTTGGGGAAAGGAGTTTAGGAGTTTTAGTTGTCTGTTGCTCCACTGAGGAGTTATCTCTTGATGGAAGATAAAAGGAGTTAATAACTTGTTGGGGATAAAGAGGTTAATTGTTATTTGGTTTAGCTTCCAGGTTTTGTAGCAACTCACTGGTAATTATAGAGCGATCTATTGGGGAAGAGGAGTTGTGGTCCCTTGATTTGTGATATTCTGGGAGGCACATTCAAGCTGGGGAATCTTTCCATTTATTGGGGAAATAAACCATGTTACCAATCTGTTGGGGAGGTGTTTCCTTTTGGCATAACTCCTCGAGGGTTCTTGAGATCAACTCAGTTGGGGAGAAGTTTTCAGAGATTGAAATTCTGGATGGGGATCAGCCTATGAAAAGGGATTTGTGGGAGATTTGTCAATGCCCCTAGTAGCAAGTGTTTATATTATTTCCAGAAAATGTTTGCTTGACCCTTTGATGGAATTCAATCTCAATGCCCCAAGTGATTGAGATGAAGATTTGCCCCTGTATATTCAGCATTTCTTGAGAGATTTCTTGGAATCTTGACTTGACTGCCCCAGATGTGTTGGACAATGACATGTCATGCCCCCTTGCTTATAAGAGATTTGACATTGGAAGTGTCATCCTATTTGAAATGATTTTGTTCATCGAGAGAGTTTTTTGTTCACTGGATATTTTTCATGTGAATTTCTCGGCTGTCAAACAATTAGCTATATGCAAACAGTGATATTCAAATAATGAAAATTTTATGCTTGTCTTGAAGTTTTGAAAATGCGTTTTAGAAGATAAAATAAATTTGTAAGAATGTGAGTTCAACTCAAGATTTATAGTAAGCCTTACAGGAGTCAGGATACCTTTGTAACAATATGCTTTCGAACTAAGTCATGCTTTAATTAGGACTTTTGAATGGTTGTATCGTGGTATGGTTCACGGTTTAAGAAATAAAGTATAAGGCTCAAAGTGTATTTGTACCCACCCGTTCTTTGTGATGTTCTTCAGACCTAAACTCAGCCAATTGTGCGTTTGAACTCCTATTGAATCTGGAAAGATGGTTCAGATATTTGGAAGTTTATTTATTGGAAGGCATTCATTTTTGCAACGTTTTTCATGTTGTCGAGGATTTGTAGTGTCCTCTTTTTTTTATTTACTATCCCTGATTTTTTCCTGACTTTTTTGAGCTTACGGTCAACGGGATGCCCTAGCTTTTCTTAAGTCTTCTTCATAGGTTTTGACTTAGTGGGCTTTTCTTTTGAGAAATAATAACCGCCTATTTTATAGGATGAATCGTCACCGTCTTTTGATTCAGAAGGAAGTTTTTTTTATGTCATTCGAGTTATGTAAAGTGAAAGCTTGTGACTGATGCGCACTTGAATTAACTGAGAGACTACCCTACCCCAGGTTTTGATTAAAGGTTTCAATTTGTGTGAAAAAGAAAACTCCTACTTCTTTGACTCAAATGGGTTGACTAGGGATTATCTTCCTTATAACTCCAGTGTTTAGGGATTGAAAGAACGCATGTATATTGTCAACAGGGTCTGCTTAAAATCATACTGTATGAGATTATGGTATTGTCTTCGTCATCCTCCCTCTAAAGGCTTGCCAATTTTTGAAACAAGAGTTGAATATCATAAAGGGAGTAAAAACATCATAGTTTAAATATAATGAAAGGATTAATTCAAGACAAACATATGCAATGAATTAATGAGAATAACCAAAGTCTGACATAAAGATAAGTGTTTAAACAAACAAAGAAATTATAATTGAAAATTCGAATAAACAGAAAATTTCCTCGCCCAAATTGTCACTTCACATGGATGCCCTTTAGGGGTGATAGAAAAGCTCCAGTTAACCGTCTTGTGTGAACTCCAACACTCTTCCATCGATCAGGTTTTAAATATTGTACTTCAGTGCCCAAAAATCATTTGTATCATACCCAGGACTGTCGGAATGATAGGCACACCTGGCATCAGGATTGTAGTTAGGATAAGAAGTTTTGGGGTTTGGATGAGTTCCTATCAACTTAATCATATTTATACTCAACATGTGTTGCAATGCTTGAGACAGTGGCATGTTGATGTTAGTAAACTGTCTCTCGGGCTTATTTTTCCTTTGCTGATTTTCCCGTTGATGTTGACGAGGTCGTTGTTGGGCCCGTGACATGGCAGCAATTTGGAAAGGTCCACTCTTCATCGGAGGCTGATTAATGACTCGATCCCTAATTCTAGTTGTTTGCCCTATTTGGTAGCATCCGTCTTGATGAAGCTTGTTGACAAGGACTCTCAGCTCTTTTTGTCCTTAAGCCAAGTTTTGGATAAAAGCCATATGGCCTACCAGTTGTCCCATCATTTAGACCTTCATTATGGCTATCTCAGTTTGTAGCCGCTCCAACTGGTCATCCCTGTCACCCTCAGGATTCTCCATGTTCAAGTCCCTAGTGAGGAGTGCTTTCACTTCTTCTTTCCCCTTCGATAGGTTCAAGAACATCTCTTGAAGTTGAGAATTTTGAGTCCGAATGTCCTTGATAGTCTATTCTAGAGCCATCTCTACTGAAATAAACAGTGAGCAGATGACAGACCTGTGTGGGAAAAGCCTGTCATGATATGATGTATGGTATGTAGATGCAATGTTTTCAAGGACTTAGAAGATTTAAAAGTTTTTTAGACAAGACAGGAGCAAACATAAATTGTATTAATAAGTTTAAATTGATTACAACCATGCCCCTTGGGCTTACTATGGAGGAAATAAAGCAAAATAAACTCCTAAGACAAAAAGGTCGAACGTTTCATCTTTGGCGCAATGTAGGCGTTAAAATTTCGCTCCTCATGAAGTTGTCTTGTAAGCTCCAGACCCTTCTTCTCACTCGCGTAGAATTGGGCTTCGAAGGTGTCTCGTTCTTCCTTCAGTTGGATCCAAGCTCTTTGTACATCTTTAAGAGAAGTAGGCATGGTAGTATGAAGAATAGCATAAGGGAGATCTTCTTCAACTAAAGGCTCTATGATGATAGGCAAAGTGCCAGGGTATGGCATACCGAGTCTTTAAGCACGAGTTCGTACCCACCTAAGATAAGGCTCCAAAGGAATGGAGTTCTTACGCCCCAATGTCTTGTTATCCACTTTGTTTACCATTATCCAAGCTCGTATGAACCTTTGACGGTAGCCTTGATTGTCTCCCTCGTAGTCGAATACTAATCCTTAGATGAGTGAATCGTGAGGACCAACTCTTTGTGCATACCTAAATTTTCGTAATGCAAGAGAAGGGTTATAGGTAATACCTCCCCTAATGCCTAAGAGTAGGACATTAGGGAATTCCCCATAATGGTCAATGATAGTAGTATCCTCCAAGGACCGAGAACACTAATAAATGTCAGAGTGTGTGAGGGACATCATCCTTTGATACCATGTTGTTGTACCCCAAAATTTTCCCTCCCATATTTCCCAAAACATTACAAGAAAGATCTTCAAGTTGCTCAAGGTAGTCCAAGGGTTGACCAGACAAGCTTCCTCCTAAGGCAGTCTACCTCAAATTAGGGTTTCATGTTGAATCAATATACTTGAGTCCAAGGGATCCCAAATTCTAACCATTGCCCTAATATGTTCTCAAGATCATCCATGTCAAGTTTCAAGCCCTACCGAGAAAGTTTGCTCAGTCAATTGCTCAAAGGCCTGAAAATTGACTATGCTAGGGAAAAAGTCAACTGTGGCCCACATACAGTCAAACTTCAAGATTTTTGGTCAACATCCTCAATATGAAGTATATTTCATCATTTTATCAATTTTTTATCATGATTCATCAAGGATTGCTCCTAATTCATCAAGAACCAAAAGTTGCTAAATTAGGGTTTTGCAGGAAAAGTCAACTCAACTTTGACCAAGTATAACTTTCTCATACTTTATGAGAAATGACCCATCCAAAGCTAATTTTGAATAGTATTCCATGATCTACAATCCATATTCATCTCCCAAGTTCAAAATATGCACTCACAAGAAGTTATGAATTTGGACATTATAGGTCATTTTGAAAAGTCAACAAAAACACCTTTTTTGTCAAAGCTTCATACATGATAATGGAATATCAAATTGAGATGAGACCAAAAGGGTTGATTATAGGACATCTCAAGCTTTCTAAAAAGTCCAAGAACACCTTCAAAGAGTCAAAATTGAGGAAGTTATGCATTGGTGAAATTGACCCTTTTTACAAAATTGCCAAAAGTCAACTATGCCTAAAACTTCAAATTTTGCCAAATGGGCCCCATCTTTTGCACTTGTTTTAATTTGGCAACATGGGCCACGAGCCCTAGCCTTTGCCACTTGTCATTATCTTGTTTTTATTATTTATTTTGATTTTTATTTGAATTAAACCAATTTAAATCAAAACAAATCATAGAAAATCCAAAATATTGAAAACTCAAGATTTTTTACATGATTCAGGTCTTAATATCCAGCTAGCATCAAATCAAATTCGTGTAAAGGCATGGTGTGGACAAAAAGATTAAATTAGGCTATTTTTGGAATGATATTCAAAGTGAATCAAATCAAGAATCAAGACATTGATGGAGGGAGATTGAGGCCAGGTTTTCAACCCTAATCTATTCCTCAATACATATAGAAGGAATGCTGACCAAAAACTAAGCTAGAAGGAGGCGTATGAACCAGAACCAAACTTGAAAAAATACCAAGAAAGTGCAAACATGAATTCATACTTCCAGGCATCCTCAAGGCCTTCTAGCTATCCCAATCGATTCCTGGGAGTGTAGGTAAGCGAAAGCAATCAAGAACAAGTGTTCCCAAGCCCTATACCTCACTGTAAGTCCATCACGACATTGCTTATTTCTTGAATTCGGTTTGCATAATTTAAGCATTGATAGCATGAATTAATCATATATTGTTGATCCATAGAACATTTGCAAGCTTTCTGTATTATTTAATTTCATTTTCATGGCATGTATGAAGTTTCACCATTGCTAGGGTTTGTAGCTTCAAATTGGGATCTTGGTGTACAAGTGAAATTGGGCCACGATTAGGGTACCATGAAGTTCGTGAGACTGAGACGAATGGATTGGTACCATTACCATTGATTTATTGTGCTTGTACATGATTTTTGATATGGCCAGGGTTTTAGCTACGGAGAATGTCCGTTGGTATAGGTCTGTTGTCTAAAACAACATATCCTTGGAGAAGATGAAGACGTGGCGGCCAACCATTCGCGTATTTGAATTTTCGCGCATTTTGAATTTAGTGTTTTTTATTTTCATATATTATCATTATTATTTATTGTATATACAAACATAAGCAAGTGGCGCAGTGGTAGTGGAGTGGTTGAATAGTGCATCAGGACCTGGGTTCGAATCCCAGGTCCCCCAAATTGCTTCATGATTTTTTCTTTCAAGTAATCTCGTGCGCTTACAAGTCCAAGGCCTATCATACACCCTCATCATCCAGCCTGCCAGATGGCCAGATGGCCAAATCCAAGGGCCACCAATGGAGGAGCACCAAACGCATGGTCAAAGCAAATGCATTGGATCCAAAAAGTCAAGCGTGGACCTCCATCTTTTGGGCCCAGAAACTGCTTTTTGCACCCCCTCAAATTACTCTCAGCCCCAATTTCTTCACCTTTTTTCTTTTTATATTTTTATTTCATTTAATTTATTTATTTTATTTTACTAACAAATCAATTATTTTCTTTTATCAAAAAATTATAAAAAATAATACTTTTCACAAATTAGGTTTAGATTTTATTTTTTTATCAAAAATTAATTAATTTAATTAGATTTTAATTTTAGGTAAACTTTAATTTCTTTTTGTAAATAAATTAAAATAATTAGGTTTTTATTCCTAACTTAATTATATTTTCTTTTCCTAAAAATAACCAGAAACATAAAAAAAATTGTCCATGTAATTATTTTCTTTAATTAATTTAATTACTGATTAATTTTTGTATTTAATTTTAAAACCTTATTCTTTTCTTAAAAATATTAAAAATAACAACAAAAACAATTTTTCTTTTGATTAGGTTAGAAGGGTCAAAACCCTAATTTCTTCCCGGTCTAATTTTCTTCGCGCGCGCTTTATTATTATTTACCCTATTATTGTAATTGCTCACAAGTTGTAATAGTTAATTAGGTCTTTATTTTCATTTATCGCTTTATTATTTAAGGGTTTGTTTTTGGCTATGTAAATACCCGAAGCCTTGTAATAGCTTAGTTTAATTTCCGCAAAATATTAAATGTTAGATGTATGATATTAGGATGCATGACAAGAATGTATGTAAAACTTTAAAACAGTTAGATAACCCTAAAATGTGCAAAGATAAATAATCTGAAATTGAATCACTCGCACATGCGCACTCCTAGGGTACACTCCGACTTGGTTGCCTTCGGTAAAACGGTCATTGAGTATAGGGTGATTTAGTGGTTGTCCTTTTGTCCAAAGATCAAAGTTACCTCGGAAAGGTTGCCTCGGATATTGTTGCCTCGGATAATTGATCTAAGACATTAGGGTTATTACTAAGACGTCCTAACATTGCTTTAGTGACCGTACGTCCCTTTCGAATTGACCCTCAAAACTCCAACGACGGTGTTACCTACTCACTAATAGTGGGATAGCACCGTCTAAAGGAAACGAACATAGAACGATTCTTTTTTCGAGTATGTAGATTAGTTCTTAAGTACTTGCTCTATCAAAACAAACTTTTTCACACTTACACTCCTTTACAAACAAAGTTTTCAAAAACATTTCATTATACTCTTGAAGACAGAAGCAAGAGTTAAATCGAAGTCAAATAAAACTTTTCAAAACACACAAGCACACAAAGAAGCAATTTTGAAAATGATGAGCAAGTACCTAAGAGCTCGTAGATAACTATAGATAGAAAGGGTGCTAATACCTTCCCTTTCTATAATCTATCCCCCGTACTCAGAAATATCTCGAGAAAGGAATTTTTCTGTGCTTTTTTCCTTTCCTTGTTAGATAAAATAAAATTCGGTGGCGACTCTTGCTTACCGCGACATTTTGCAAACACAAACGCAAAACGTAAACCAGCATTCCTAAAAAACAGTCCCGGTTGTGGCCACCGTATCACAGAACTGGTGAATCTGCTGGGGAGTTAATAAGTGGGGTTTACCTTAGGATTAGTTCATCATATTGTTTTCTATTGTTTGATTTGATAGCTTTATCTTTGTGGGCTTTGTATCGGAGTTACTATAGATCCTAACTCGGATCTGGGGATACCTTTTAGGTAAGTAGCAATAGACTGTGAGGGAACTATATAGCATAGACCGATACGGTTGAAGCAGTAGCTACGTTGATGTGGCACATTAGTTGGTACCGATATCCCTTGTGGAGGAACAAGGAGAGTATGGGGCTACTATATGGGTCATTAAGCATCAACTGACCTTAGAACCTATAATTGACCAACTTGGCCATAGAAAGTAGCAAGATTCTACACTCATTGAGACCATACTCTCGCGATGGTTCTGTCCGCAAGAAAAGATTGTGTGAGCTGAAACTATGACCGATGAAGGATGGTCAGTGATATTGAGAACCTCTAGAACCCGGTTACTATTACTAGGACAGGTTGAACCAACTAAACTGAAAGAGGGTAGTACCTAAACTCCATGCCAGCCTGAAATTTAAGGGCTATTGTGTGACTTGTTTGCCCTTACCATGTTTGCTATCTATGATAATTGTGGTGTGTTTTTATCATGACATCATGCATCATGACATCGCATGCATATTTCATTAGACTAACCATTTCAAAGACCGAGGGGATTCATCTTTGTTCTGTTTTACAGATCATGGCTTCTATGCGCAGAAATACCATTTGAGTCAACTTCATGCAAATCCTTGCTCAACTCAGAGAGTTGGTTTCAAAAGTTCATGATATTTCTTCCTTTGTTAGAATACATGGTCATCTCCTTAGCCTGGTCACTTCAAAGTTGGATGAGCAAATGATGAGCGTGTTGTTCCAGTTCTTTGACTCGTTGCATCACTATTTCACCTTCCCGGACTATCAGTTAGTCCCTACTTTGGAGGAGTTTTCTGACTTACTGGGCATATCTATTCTAGAGCAGACACCCTTTACAGGTTTGGAGATAGCTCATAGGCCAGAGGATATTGCTTCAGCCCTACATCTAAAAATGGTTGATGTAGTGTCTAACTGGAAGATTCCGAGTGGGGTTAAAGGTTTCTTGGCTAAGTTTTTGATCGATCAAGCTCAACAGTTCTGGGATAGTTTGGATTTTCAAGCATTTGAAGACGCCCTGGCTCTCCTCATCTACGGCTTGGTTCTGTTCCCGAATCCAGATTCTTTCATCGATGTGAATGCGATCAAGATCTTCATGTCTCGTAACCCAGTGCCTACTCTTTTGGGTGACATTCCACATGCTCTTTATACCCGTACTATGCGGAGAAGGGGAACTCTCATGTGTTGTACACCACTGCTGGCGAGGTGGTTTATTTCGAACCTCCCTAAATCTGTATTGAAGAATGAGAAAGGTGTAGGATGGGCTTACAGAATCATGTCCCTTGCTCATACGGACATCCTTTGGAGTACTAAGGATATGGAAAGGGTAGCTGTCATTGATTGGTGTGGGGAATACCCTAATGTTTCACTTATTGGAATTAGAGGAGGAATAAACTATAATCCTTGTTTAGCCTTACGGCAGTTTGGACGTGCTCGGAGAGACGGTCCTCATGAGCTGCTACTTACAGGCATTGTCTTTGACTACAAGGGGGGTGTCAGGGACATCGCCGCAGGTTTATACGAGCTTGGGGCAGGGTGAACAGGTCTGACCCCCATGAGTTAGGAATGAAGACTTCTCTCCCGATGCAACCATATCTCCAGTGGGTTCGAGCCCGTGCTCAAAAGCTGGGGATGCCATATGAAGCTGTTTTGCCGGTGATTGTGGAGCATACTAATGAAGAAGGGATTCCTTATACAATCCTCCATCCTTATATGCCTACTGATCTGGGGGAATTGAAGAGATCTTGGATCCAATTAAAGGAAGAAAGGGATACCTACAGAGAGAAATATCATGAGCAGGAGAGGAAGATCCTGAAGCTTACAAGGCAGCTTGAGAATGAGAGGACAATCAACGATTATGTCAGCACGAAAGGAAAACGACCATGGGACTTCTGATGTGTTTTATTATTTCTAGCCTAGATTTGCTTTTTAGTTCATTTCTTTTGTAACGCCTTAAAAGCATTTGTTAAACATTTGTTACAAGTTTTAATCTAATAAAGTGTGTTTTATTTTGGTTTACAAATTTGAATCTCTCTAAGTCTTTGAAATCATTTCATACGCATTCCATTACCATGCACCTCATTACAGGTACCCTTACAGGTTTCTTATCTTCTCCGCTGTTTATTTCAGTGCAACATGTCTTCTGAAACATCTACTGATCAAGATATTAAGGCTCTTCAAGCTTAGAATGCTCAGTTCCAAGAGATGTTCTTGAACTTGGCCAAGAGTCAACAGGATTTGAAAACTCTCATCTTAAAGGATAAGAAGAAGAAGAAGAAGAAGAAGAAGAAGAAGAGGGTGGTCCTACTGAATATGGGTCACATATTCGGGAACAATTTGCAACAGGAAGTTGATCTGTCCCATTCATCTGGAGGGGGAGAGAATCAAGAAGAAAGGAAGGCTCCTAGCCTTGTGGTCTCCGATAATGACACTGATTTTGATGAAGACCAGTATCCTCCTGCTGAGGATAGGTACAAATAATTTGAAGACCTTCTGAGTGCCATGGAGATTCAGAAGGTTCCCGGTTTGGATTTTGGAGATCTGGGGCTGGCATATGGGGTGGTGATCCCACACAAGTTTAAAGCTCCTATCTTTGCTAAGTATGACGAGGTCTCCTGCCCGAAGCTTCACCTCCACTCATACGTTAGAAAGATTCAACCATATACTACTGATAGGAACCTCTGGGTTCATTTCTTTCAAGATAGTCTGTCAGGGACTCAACTTGAATGGTTCTACCAACTGGAAGGAGCTATTGTCCGCAATTGGGAGGACCTTGTTGCTGCTTTTTACAAGCAATACAAGTATAATGCCAACCTTGCTCCCACGCGTACCCAACTTCAGGGTATGTCCATGGGTGCGAGCGAAGGTTTTAAAGACTACGCTCAGAAGTGGAGAGATCTGGCAGGAAGAGTCCAACCCCCGTTGTCTGATAGGGAGTTGGTGGATATGTTTCTTGGGACTTTGTCTGGTCCATATTTTAATAATTTGATCGGTAGTTCATCGTCTAGGTTCACCAAATTGATTATGACTGGGGAAAGGGTTGAAGCTGGTATCAGAAGTGGCAAGATACAAAAAGGTGCTTCGTCGAGTATAGAGAAGAAGCCTTTCAAGAAGGAATCTAGTTCAGTTTACTGCTCAAGGAGCCAAAATCGACCTGAGCGCCGCCAAGAAGTTAATGCGGTGGTAATATCAAGACCCGTTGTTTCCCCACAACGCAACAATCAGCAAAGGTTAGAGAGACCGCAAAGACAGTATACTCGGCTCAGTATGACCTTGTCTCAAATTCTGCCGCAGTTATTGAAAACCAACCTGGTGACTCTGAGGGAAGCTCTGAAGAATCCCAGTACCACCTCTCCGCTGTATAATACGAATGCTCGTTGTGCCTATTACTCTGATAGCCCGGGGCATGATACCAACAACTGTTGGGCCTTGAGGAATAAGGTGCATGATTTGATTGAAGCTAAGGAAATTGAGTTTGACGCACCAGAAAAGCCTAATGTCATAACGGTACCTATGCCAAAACATGATGTGGGAGTCAATGCAATTGGAGATGATGATGAAGAGTCATACTTCGACAGTTGGATTTACCCGACTACCAATGGTGGCTTGAACAATTGGACGGCGAAGGCCTTCGTGCCCGTTTCTTTTATTACACAGTAATAGACTTTTGTTTTGAGACTTGTAATAGACAATTTGAAATTTTTACGGCCCGGTGCCTTGCCCAAGACACCGTGGCTTTGTTTGTAAGGGATTATTATGTGTCATTTCCATATATCATCAATAAAGCATTGGATGTTTTCTTGCATTACAAATTTTGCGCTCCTTTTTTTTCTTTTCTACCTTGCACTTTATCAAAACAACTATTTGTTTTACACACACTCACTGTTGTACCCCAAAATTTGCCCTCTCATTCTTCAGGAAATCATCCTGGATTCTCAGAGTCTCTCTGAAAAAAATCCAAGTCCTGAATTATCATTTCTTCCCAAGCAAACCATTTACAAGAGCAAAATAATCACACAAGCTCTAAAGGCAACGCTTTTACCTTGGAAAAATTAAATTCTAAACATTGGGAATTTTTCTCTGAAAATGGGTGTTTAAGAAGAAAATAGCATTTCAGATCTTCTGAACCAAACTCCGGACAGAAACAGTCAGAAGTTGCAAGCTGGGCTCCACGCAGTCAGAAGTTGGCTCTTCAGCAGCTACATCAACTCAGTCAGAGGTTGCAAACGTGGTTCAACATGTAAGCCTCAAACAGAACATGGCTCTTTCAGCAGTTACGCAAGTTCAGCCAGAGTTTGCTAGAGGAATGCAAAGGAAGCAAAGAAGTCTGAAGGCTCCTTCAGAACATGCTGGAATCAGAAGATGAAAGGATCAGACGAGTGAGTGTTACGCTGACACAGAATCCCTAAGTCCAGGATTTCCATAAGCAAATCCAAGGAACGTGTTAGAAAGTCAGGAGAATCCCCAGAATTTGCTGAGACAGCAAGAGGCCAAGATCAGAGCTTGGTTCACGTTGTTTTTGGTAAAACAGAACTGCTGGTTCAGGTTTTCTTCTATTAAAAGAATTTTGGTGTTGATAAGTCTCATCACCATTTAATGCTCATTAATGCTCCCAACCACTCCTGAACATTCATCCAAGAGGTCTCTTCACGTGTGGCTTGGTAAACACCTTTCTGCAGGCTTAGGCATGGGTCTACGCGCCACCTTCCACCTATAGAGGTCACTTCTCCTCGATCCTTGCCTGCTGTTCCAGCCTAGGCTGAAAGGCTATCCATTATCACAACTTTCCAGGAGCTTCTTTCAAAAAAAACAATTCAACCTCTATTGGCGCCTTTAATGCTCAAGAATCCACAAGAGCTTTGCCTATAAATAGAGCACCATTGACCACTAAGAAGAGGCGCCCAGAAAAAACCAGAAAAATTGCTAGAAGAGAAACAAAAACTTTTAGCAAGAAAATACTTTGAAACTCTGTCAAAAATCTTGGTGTTTCAAGAGCCTCAAACATAACTTTGAATCTCCTGTCTCAAAATCTCATTTGTACCCAGTTTGCTTCTTGATTAAAGAAATACACCCTTTCAGCCTCTGACCATCCATACACATACACCTTCATCTACCCCTTCCAAAAAAGAACCTGTCCAGAACACCATCAGAGCTAAAAGCTAGCTCTCACTCACAAACTTTTCCAACAACCAGGTAAGCACCTACTGACCTTCATCACGCTGCTAAGCATCATCAGCTTTGCATGCTCAAATAAACATAATGTAAATATCATGTTGCTGCTGTTTGCGTTCTGAGGATTTTCATACCTCAGAATGTTTGAGTAGGAAGTAAATCAGTGTAGAACCAGCCTGTGACCTTGTTGGTTCTGTCTCCTAAAAAGACTTTGACATTTGCTGAAGTTGTCCCAAACATGTTTTCTGTTTTGTGGAACAATAACAAAACTGCAGATGTTCTGACTAGCACATGGAGAAGCCAAATGCTGACTTTGACGTTAGCGCATCTGAAGCCTGTTTTGCTGTCAATAATGTCAGAACTTCTGAGAATTATTGTGTTTCCAGCAGGATCAGAACTTCTGATATCCCCACTAACAAACTTTTGTCTTGCAGCGCATGGGGGTCAGAACTTCTGATCTTCCCACTAACAGGTTTCTATTTTGCAGGTGCCAGAGTCAGAAGTTCTGACTCATATAGTTTAACCAAAAGGTTGATAATCTGGCAGCAGGCCTGAGTCAGAACTTCTGATGACCTCTCAGCAGCGCGCTGGCTCTCTCTCTCTTTCTCTCTATCTTGCCTTTGTTATTTTATTTTCTTATCTATTTTTCTCATTGAACCACCCCATGTACAAATATGTATCCCCACCCCTTAATTGTTGTAATAGCGTAGGATTTTATATTTCTTCTTTTTATTGCTTTCAAATATAAATGCTAGTAATTAGGGTGTGTATGGCAAGATAAAATCAATGAAATAGAAAATCTTAATTCAAAGATAAACTCTTGTATGCAATAAAACACACTTGCACACTTACACCCCTAGGGTTACATCCACTTGTTGCCTTCAAAAATGGGCCATGTTTGCATGTCAAGTACTTTGGCAAAACAAAACAAAACAAAAACAAACAAAATGATCATAGTCCCTCAAGAAAATTTCCAAAATACTTGACACTATTGCTTTCATGGTCTAAACAATGACCCACGCCTGTCCCGTTAACATCCTAACACAAGGTTGTTCACCAAATACGATGGTGAAACAACACTGTTAAAAGGGTTAAAACATGAGAAAGATCTTTGAGAAATTTAGGGTAGATAGCTCTTGGTTACTTGACCAAACTTGCAAAACAATCCTTGCCATTTTTCAAAACACACATCACAACACAAACTTCAAAATAAACTTTCAAAAACATTGAAACATCTTTTCAAAAAGACAAACACCTTTGTAAAACATTCAAACAAGAATTGTTACAATGGTTGCCTAGACAAGGCATCTTTTTCAAAACATTTTCAAAACCACACACACAAAGCACCATTTCAAACAATTGAAAATGCAAAGCAAGTGATCTAAAACAAGTAACTAAGAGCCCATGGATAACCATGGATGAAAAGGGTGCTAGCACCTTCCCTTTTCATAATCTACCCCCCGAACCCACGAAAACATCTCAAATGTCTTTCCTATGCTTTTTGACCTTTCCTTAGGATAAATAAAAAGTCGGTGGTGACTCTTGCTCAACCGAAACATTTGCGATCACATACGCAAAATCCCAAGTCAGTTCTCCCACCGTATCACAGAACTGGCGACTCTGCTGGGGAGTTATTTTAAAAGTGGGGTTACCTTAGGGTTTTAGATCACCTTTACATACTTGCTTTGATTGCTTTGATTGCTTTACTTTTTTGGGTTCCTTGTTTGGGTTTGTTTAATCCTACACCCGGATTTGGGGGCACCTTTTTAGGTAAATAGCAATAAACTGTGAGGGAACTGTGCGGGGTATACCGACACGGTTGAAGCAGTAGCTATGTTAGTGTGACATATTTGTGAGTACCGGTAGCCCTTGAGTAGTCAAGGAGAATACGGGGCCGCTGAGTGATGTCATGAAGCATTAACGAACTCTTAGAACCTTAATTGACCATCTTGGCCTTTTTAGGGGTAGTGAGATGACCGACTTTGGTGCAGTTCTAAGTTGGTAGGTACTCGATACTACACTCATTGAGGGTTGTTTTCTTGGAATATTTTGGTCGCCAGTTAAGGGGCTAAACCAAAACAATGAACACAGAAAATAATCCAGTGATATTGAGCTCCTTAGAACCCAGATTCTATTTTAGGACAGGATGAGCCAACTAACTTCAAGAGGGTACTTACCTATGAACCCCATGCAAGCCTAAACCTAAGGACTTGTTTGTTTTGTGTGAATATGATTACCTGTATATACACTTACTTGCTCTTGCATACATGTACATAACATCATAACATCATACCATAGCATTTTCAATAACCATTTCAAGGATCTTGAGGGTTCTTTTGATGCAGGGTCACGTTGAACCAGACGTCTACCAAGGGGCAAGAGGTTTTATCCTCTAAACAAATGCCATCAAAGATCAAGTGCAACAACTTGAATCAGGGGCTATGACCCACTTGACATGGTGAGCTTGATTCTCGTGGAAAGACATCCACTGATACAAAGTTCTCCAATCAAAGATGTTGATCAAAATTCAACCTCTAACATTTTCTTGTGTTTACCCCAAGATATTCTTGAAAACATGCATCCACATATCATGCAGTGCATCATAACAGGTTTTCCTTTTCAGGTTTCCTTATTCTCCTACTGTTTATTTTAGTAGAGATGGCTCTGGAGCAGACTATCAAGGGCATCCAGGCTCAAAACGCTCAACTTCAAGAGATGTTCTTGAACCTATCCCAGGGGCAGGAAGAGATAAAAGCTCTCCTCACAAGGGGCATGGTCTTGGGGAATTCAGGCAGTGTCAGGAATAATCAGTTGGAAGGACTGCAGATTAAGCTGGTAACAATGAAGATCCAGATGATGGGGCAGCTGGTGGGCCAGATGGCTCTCATTCAAGACTTAGCTCAAAGACAAGAAGAGCTCAGGGTCCTCGTCAACAAGCTGCTTCAAAATAACCAAGTGGGGCAAACACCTAAGGTTGAAGATCAAGTCATCGTTCAACCTCCTTTGAGATAAGAAGACAAGGGAAAATCTCCTCAACTTGCTTCGGGGTCACAAGCCCGTAAACAACCCCGTCAACGTCAACAGGGTAATCGGCGTAAGAAAAATACGTCTGGAAGACATTTCTCTGAGACTGACATACCATCGTCTCTGATACTGAAACGCTTGTTGGAGGTCAACCTACTTGCTTTAAGGGTTCCTCATCTGAACCCTAAGACTTCTTCTCCTAGCTATCACCCCAACGCGTTTTGTGTATACCACTCCCATAGTCCTGGACATGACACCGATGACTGTTGGGCTTTGAAAAACAAGATCCAAGACTTGATCGACGAAGGAGTGCTAGAATTCATGCCGGATGGCGAGATGAAAATCTTCCGTTAAGGGTTTCTCCACCTGAAATGACAAAGCTTGAACTGAGAGACTTTTGTTCCTTTTGAATTTTCAAGTTGTAACTTCTTTTGTTATTCAAACAATTAACTGTTGATGTCAAACTCTGTTTCATTAATGCATTGCATATGTTTGTCTTGAATTCATCTATTCGTTTTCACTATTCTTATGCTTTCTTTATGATGTTTAACTCTTGATAAAAAGCTACAAGCCTTTAGAAGGAGGATGACGAAACAATACCGTAATCTCATACAGTATGCTTTTGAACAGACCTTGCTGATGATGTACATGCGTTTCTTTCAAATCCTAAACACTGGAGTTATAAGGAAGATAATCCCTAGTTAACCCCTTCGAGCCAAAGAAGTAGGAGTTTTCTGTTTTAAACACAAATTGGAACCTTTGATTTAAACCTGGGGCGGGTTAGTTTCTCAGTTAATCAAAAAAAAAAGATGCACATTGAAGTCGCAAACTCTCAGTTCGTAATACAACGAATAACATCAAAAACATTCATTTGGAATCAAAAGACAGTGATGGTTCCTTATCTCATAGGCAGTCATTACCTCTCAAAAGAGAAAAGCCCACTGAGCCAAAACCTATAAAGGAGGCTTAAGAAAGTTGGGGCATCCCGCTGACTGTAATCTCGAAAACAGGAACAGTCAGGCAAAAGTTAGGGATAATAAATCAAAAGAAATAGGTCATTACAAATCCTCAACAACATGAAAAATGTTGCAAAAATGACTGCCTTCTAAAATTCAACTGGTGTGAACTGTCGCCAAAACTCGTTCCAAACTCGAATGGAGTTCGACGTACAATTAACTGAGTTTAGGATTGAAGAACATCATGAAGAGCGGATGGGTACAAATATACTTTGAGCCTTTATCCTTTGTTTCTTAAACCGTGAACCAAGCCACGTTACAATCCTTCAAAAGTCCTAATTGAAGCATGGGTTAGTTCGAAAGCATACTGTTACAAAAGGTATCCTGACTCCTGTAAGGCTTTGCTCTAAATCTTGTGTTGAATTTGTCTTATAAAAAGTTTTCTGCTAAAAAACGCATTTTTCAAAACTTCGAGACAGACATAAACTTTGCATTACTTGAATATCACTGTTTGCATTTGGCTATTTGTTTGACAGCGGAGAAATTCACACAATGAATATTCGATGAACGAAAGCTCTCTCAGTGAATAAAATCACTTCAAAAAGGGTGACACTTCCAACGACAAATCTCCTATCAACAAGGGGGCATGACATGTCACTATCCAGTTAACCTGGGGCAGTCTAGTCAAGATTTCAACAAATCTTTCAAAGTTCAATTAACCTGGGGCAGTCCAGTCAAGATTTCAACAAATCTTTCAAAGTTCAATTAACCTGGGGCAGTCCAGTCAAGATTTCAACAAATCTTTCAAAGTTCAGTGAAACTGGGGGAAGTCTCCCTCACCATCACTTGGGGCATTTAAACGTCAATCTCATCAAAGGGTTACGTGCAGTCCAAGTGTCCTGGCAATATCACAAGCATCTGATACTAGGGGCAGTGATGAAACCTCTCTGAAATATTTTTGAAAAGACCTTCAAGCGTCCTCAAGGAGTTCATCACCTCTCTAGCAGACCTGCAGTCATGGGTTTATTTCCCCAACATTTTTCAAGGATTTATTTTCCAAAACAAATTACATTTCAAGTTTCAAGAGCGTTCAAAAATTTCCTTCATCGCCTGCTGGAAGTTGCGGTCATCATCAAAAATTCCTTCATCACCTGCTGGAATTCAAGGTCGTTCAGAATTTCCTTCACCACCTACTGGAAGTTACAACCACCAACAGAATAACGGACAATTGAAGCTCCTAAAAATCTGTTTCTCTCAAGAATAAAGACACTCATCCTTAAAACCTCAGAATATTGGTATACTCCCAGTTTCTGACCGTTAACAGAATGAAGATTCTCATCCATGAAACCTCAGAAGATTGGTATGCTCCCAATTTCTGACCCTTAACAGAATGAAGATTCTCATCCTTAAAACTTCAGAAGATTGGTATACTCCCAGTTTCTGACCATTAACAGAATGAAGATTCTCATCCTTGAAACCTCAGAAGATTGGTATACTCCCAATTTCTGACCCTTAACAGAATGAAGACTCTCATCCTTAAAACCTCAGAAGATTGGTATACTCCCAGTTTCTGACCGTTAACAAAATGAAGATTCTCATCCTTGAAACCTCAGAAGATTGGTATACTCCCAATTTCTGACCCTTAACAGAATGAAGACTCTCATCCTTAAAACCTCAGAAGATTGGTATACTCCCAGTTTCTGACCGTTAACAGAATGAAGATTCTCATCCTTGAAACCTCAGAAGATTGGTATACTCCTAATTTCTGACCCTTAACAGAATGAAGACTCTCATCCTTAAAACCTCAGAAGATTGGTATACTCCCAGTTTCTGACCGTTAACAGAATGGAGATTCTCATCCTTGAAACCTCAGAAGATTGGTATACTCCCAATTTCTGACCCTTACCAGAATAAAGACTCTCATCCTTAAAACCTCAGAAGATTGGTATACTCCCAGTTTCTGACCGTTAACAGAATGAAGATTCTCATCCTTGAAACCTCGGAAGATTGGTATGCTCCCAATTTCTGACCCTTAACAGAATGAAGACTCTCATCCTTAAAACCTCAGAAGATTGGTATACTCCCAGTTTCTGACCGTTAACAGAATGAAGATTCTCATCCTTGAAACCTCAGAAGATTGGTATGCTCCCAATTTCTGAGCCTCAATAGAATGAAGATTCTCATTCTCAAAGTGGCATACAACCTAAACCTGAACTCCTTCCAGACAGGAATAAGCTTTTTCCAGAATCCTGAGTTTTACTCTTCAACAGGATAGCTACTTTTCAATGGTATGGCTATTCCCCACAGAATTCTTGTTCCCCAAGCAGAATGAAGACTCTCAGTCTCAGTTCCTCACAGAGTATTCGGATATTCTCCAGTGAAGATCTCCTCAAGACAGGAATCCCCAGTAGATTGGCATACAACCCAACCTCCTGATTCCCCAACAATGGTTCCAAGACTTCTCATTTCCAACAATCCCCTGCAGCAGTCAAGGATTTACTTTCCCCAGCAGCAGTCAAAGATTTCATTATCCAGGATTCATCTATCCTCAGTAAGACAGCTCATCAGCTTACATGCGCATTCATTACATTCATATCATAAACATTGATGAAACGCAATTCATTGCATCATACATGTCATGCAACATAACTTTGTGTTTAGCTAACATTTTGTCCTTTTCAGGATAAGAATAAAAGGCTTTAACAATTATTCAGATGCAGTTTTACACGGACTCATCATGAAGCAACCCTACACCGGTTCCTTCTCCATTCCAAGACTACTGAAAACAGTTTACGGATTCTCCAAAGACGGATGTTAATCTATCGCTTGTTCAGATTCAACTACTGAAAACAGTTCACGGGTTCTCCAGATACGGATGTTAACCTATCGCTTGTTCAGATTCAAGACTTCTGAAAACAATTTACGGATTCTCCAAACACGGATGTTAATTTATCGCTTGTTCAGATGCAACTACTGAAAACAGTTTACGGATGATTCCAAACATGGATGTCAATTCATTGCTTATTCAGATCCCCAGTTCAGAGATGTTCCAAACATGGATACCTTTCTGATACTCACCCACTCACCAACGACATACAAACATTCTTGGATAGCATCTACAAGCCCATCTCCAACAAGATACAATCACTTTCAGATGGCATCTATAAGCCCATCCTCCTACCAACAATCTCCAGATGGCATCTTTAAGCCCATCTCCAAATGGCATCTTTAAGCCCATTCCCTCAACTACGCATGGACAAGTGCAAATTTTTTGGGCACTCTAGTGTCCAATCTTCTTTTACCTTTGAGTCGCGAAAGGAAAACTTGCCAATCTAACTCTTCAGGTTCAAGAAGATTGAACAGGGGCAGTTGTTGTACCCCAAAATTTTCCCTCTCATTCTTCAGGAAATCATCCTAGATTCTCAGAGTCTCTCTAAAACAAATCCAAGTCCTGAATTATCATTTCTTCCCAAGCAAACCATTTACAAGAGCAAAATGATCACACAAGCTCTAAAGGCAACGCTTTTACCTTGGAAAAATTAAATTCTAAACATTGGGAATTTTTCTCTGAAAATGGGTGTTTAAGAAGAAAATAGCATTTCAGATCTTCTGAACCAAACTTCAGACAGAAATAGTCAGAAGTTGCAAGCTGGGCTCCACGCAGTCAAAAGTTGGCTCTTCAGCAGCTACATCAACTCAGTCAGAGGTTGCAAACATGGTTCAACACGTAAGCCTCAAACAGAACATGGCTCTTTCAGTAGTTACGCAAGTTCAGCCAGAGTTTGCTAGAGGAATGCAAAGGAAGAAAAGAAGTCTGAAAGCTCCTTCAGAACATGTTGGAATCAGAAGATGAAAGGATCAGAAGAGTGAGTGTTACGCTGACACAGAATCCCTAAGTCCAGGATTTCCAGAAGAAAATCCATGAAACGTGTTAGAAAGTCAGGAGAATCCCCAGAATTTGCTGAGACAGCAAGAGGCCAAGATCAGAGCTTGGTTCACGTTGTTTTTGGTAAAACAGAACTGCTGGTTCAGGTTTTCTTCTATTACAAGAATTTTGGTGTTGATAAGTCTCATCACCATTTAATGCTCATTAATGCTCCCAACCACTCCTGAACATTCATCCAAGAGGTCTCTTCACGTGTGGCTTGGTAAACACCTTTCTGCAGGCTTAGGCATGGGTCTACACGCCACCTTCCACCTATAGAGGTCACTTCTCCTCAATCCTTGCCTGTTGTTCCAGCCTAGGCTAAAAGGCTATCCATTATCACAACTTTCCAAGAGCTTCTTTCAAAAAAAAACAATTCAACCTCTATTGGAGCCTTTAATGCTCAAGAATCCACAAGAGCTTTGCCTATAAATAGAGCACCATTGACCACTAAGAAGAGGCTCCCAGAAAAAACCAGAAAAATTGCTAGAAGAGAAACAGAAACTTTTAGCAAGAAAATAATTTGAAACTCTGTCAAAATCTTGGTGTTTCAAGAGCCTCAAACATAACTTTGAATCTCCTGTCTCAAAATCTCATTTGCACCCAGTTTGCTTCTTTATTAAAGGAATACACCCTTTCAGCCTCTGACCATCCATACACATACACCTTCATCTACCCCTTCCAAAAAAGAACTTGTCCAGAACACCATCAGAGCTAAAAGCTAGCTCTCACTCACAAACTTTTCCAACAGCCAGGTAAGCACCTGCTGACCTTCATCACGCTGCTAAGCATCATCAGCTTTGCATGCTCAAATAAACTTAATGTAAATATCATGTTGTTGTTGTTTGCATTCTGAGGATTTTCATACCTCAAAATGTTTAAGTAGGAAGTAAATCAGTGTAGAACCTGCCTGTGACCTTGTTGGTTCTGTCTCCTAAAAACACTTTGACATTTGCTGAAGCTATCCCAAACATGTTTTCTGTTTTGTGGAACAATAACAAAAATGTAGATGTTCTGATTAGCACAGGGAGAAGCCAAATGCTGACTTTGACGTTAGCGCATCTGAAGCCTGTTTTGCTGTCAATAATATCAGAACTTCTGAGAATTATTGTGTTTCCAGCAGGATCAGAACTTTTGATATCCCCACTAACAAACTTTTGTCTTGCAGCGCATGGGGGTCAAAACTTCTGATCTTCCCACTAACAGGTTTCTGTTTTGCAGGTGCCAGAGTCAGAAGTTTTGACTCATACAGTTTAACCAAAAGGTTGATAATCTGGCAGCAGGCCTGAGTCAGAACTTTTGATGACCTCTCAGCAGCGTGCTGACTCTCTCTCTCTCTCTTTCTCTCTATCTTGCCTTTGTTATTTTCTTTTCTTATCTATTTTTCTCATTGAACCACCCCATGTACAAATATGTATCCCCACCCCTTAATTGCTGTAATAACGTAGGATTTTATATTTCTTCTTTTTATTGCTTTCAAATATAAATGCTAGTAATTAGGGTGTGTATGGCAAGATAAAATCAATGAAATAGAAAATCCTAATTCAAAGATAAACTCTTGTATGCAATAAAACACACTTGCACACTTACACCCCTAGGGTTAAATCCACTTGTTGCCTTCAAAAATGGGCCATGTTTGCATGTCAAGTACTTTGGCAAAACAAAACAAAACAAAAATAAAGAAAATGATCATAGTCCCTCAAGAAAATTGCCAAAATACTTGACACTATTGCTTTCATGGTCTAAACGATGACCCGCGCTTGTCCCGTTAACATCCTAACACAAGGTTGTTCACCAAATACAATGGTGAAACAACACTATTAAAAGGGTTAAAACATGAGAAAGATCTTTGAGAAATTTAGGGTAGATAGCTCTTGGTTACTTGACCAAACTTGCAAAACAATCCTTGCCATTTTTCAAAACACACATCACAACAAAAACTTCAAAACAAACTTTCAAAAACATTGAAACATCTTTTCAAAAAGACAAACACCTTTGTAAAACATTCAAACAAGAATTGTTACAATGGTTGCCTAGACAAGGCATCTTTTTCAAAACATTTTCAAAACCACACACACAAAGCACCATTTCAAACAATTGAAAATGCAAAGCAAGTGATCTAAAACAAGTAACTAAGAGCCCATGGATAACCATGGATGAAAAGGGTGTTAGCACCTTCCCTTTTCATAATCTACCCCCCGAACCCACGAAAACATCTCAAAGGTCTTTCCTGTGCTTTTTGACCTTTCCTTAGGATAAATAAAAAGTCGGTGGCGACTCTTGATCAACTGAAACATTTGTGAACACAAACGCAAAATTTCAAGTCAGTTCTCCCACTGTATCACACTCACATATCATAATACAGGTCTACATCCAATCTGGATCCAACTGATAACGATTCTGCTACTGCCAGTTATGACTTCGAAAGTCCGATCAACCAAGCCGAGAACAAAGGTGAGGATGATTTTGAAGTGCCTGGGGAACTTGCTAGACTGTTACTTCAGGAAGAGAGGGCCATACGGCTGTATGAAGAGCCAGTGGAATCAGTGAATTTAGGTACCGAGGAAGACAAGAAAGAGGTCAAGATAGGTGCAAATCTGGAGCCTAGTGTTAAGCAGCGGTTAATACAGATGCTACGTGACTATGTTGAGATCTTTGCCTGGTTTTATGAAGATATGCCTGGGTTGGATACCGATATTTTGGTTCACCGCTTGCCAACCAAAGAAGACTGTCCTCCAGTGAAACAGAAGGTTCACCGAATGCGTCCAGAGATGTCTGAGAAAATCAAGGCTGAGGTTATGAAATAGTTTGATGCCGGTTTTCTAGCTGTTACTTCTTACCTGTAGTAGGTTGCCAACGTGGTTCTGGTGCCGAAGAAAGATGGTAAAGTCCGTATGTGCGTAGACTATAGGGATCTAAATAGGGCGAGCCCCAAGGATGATTTCCCTCTACCTCATATCGATGTTCTGGTTGACAACACCGCACAGCATAAGGTCTTCTCCTTTATGGATGGTTTCTCCGGTTACAATCAGATTAAGATGGCTCCTGAAGACATGGAGAAGACAACTTTTGTTACGCAGTGGGGTACCTTTTGCTACAAATTCATACCGTTCGGATTGAAGAATGTTGGGGCAACGTATTAGTGCGCCATGGTCGCTTTGTTCCACGACATGATTCACCATGAGATTGAGGTATATGTTGATGACATGATTGCAAGGTCCCAGACTGAGGAAGAACATCTTGACCTTCTTCAGAAGCTATTTGACAGGTTGAAGATGTATAAGCTGAGGTTAAACCCTAACAAGTGCACCTTCGGAGTAAGGTCTGGTAAGCTGCTGGGTTTCGTCATTAGTGATAAAGTTATTCAAGTGGATCCGGCAAAGGTGAAGGCTATACAGGAAATGCCAACTCCCCGAACAGAAAAAGAAGTCAAAGGCTTTTTGGGACGTCTGAATTACATTGCCCGATTCATTTCACATCTGACTGCTACTTGTGAACCAATCTTCAAGCTACTGAAGAAAGATCAAGTGGTAAAATGGAATGATGAGTGTCAGGCCGCTTTCGAAAGAATCAAGGAGTACCTCCAAGAGCCACCTATTCTGATGCCTCGAGTTGAAGGGAGATCTTTGATCTTATACTTGACATTACTCGACAATTCAATGGGGTGCGTGATGGGGCAGCATGACGAGTCTGGCCGAAAAGAGCATGCTATTTACTACCTTAGCAAAAAGTTTACCGACTGTGAGACCTGATACTCAATGCTCAAGAAAACTTGATGCACTTTGGCATGGGCTGCTCGCCAGCTGAGATAGTATATGCTGACTCACACCACCTTATTGATATCATAGATGGATCCAATCAAGTATATCTTTGATAAGCCTGCCTTGTCCGGAAGAATAGCAAGATGGCAGATGATCTTGATTGAGTATTACATCTAATACACAAACCAAAAAGCAATCAAGGGGAGTGTGTTGGCAGATCATTTGGCACATTAGGCCGTGGATGATTACCAGTCTATGAACTTCGAATTCCCGTATGAGAACATCATGTTGGTGACCGACTGTGAAGAACCTGGACCGGATGAAGGACCTGAGGAAGGATCCCGATGGTCTATGTACTTTGATGGAGCTTCAAATTCTTTGGGTAATGGTATTGCCGCCGTGATCATATCTCCTGAAGGTTGTCATACTCCGTTCACCGCCCAATTATGTTTTAACTGCACCAACAATATGACAGAGTATGAAGCGTGCATCCTGGGCCTTCGAGCAGCTATTGACCTAAGGATTAAGTTCTTGAGTGTATTCGGAGATTCCGCTCTCGTGATCAGTCAGATCAAAGGCAAGTGGGATACAAAACACCCAAATCTTATTCCTTACAAAGAGTATGTATTGACGTTGCTTCCGCACTTCGAGGAGATAACCTTTAAACATTTCCCAAGAGAGGAAAATCAGTTGGCGGACGCGCTAGCTACGATGTCTTCTATGTTCAAGGTCAGGTGGGACAATGAGGCTCCCTAGATTACCATTTAGAGGTTGGACAAACTTGCACATTGCTGTGACATTGAGACTGAAGAGGTAGCAGATAAACCCTGGTTTCATGAAGTAAAGAGGTATCTTGAGGCTCAGGAATACCCCGAGGGTGCATCTGTTAATGATAAGAAGTTTCTGAGAAGGTTCGCGGCAAAGTTCTTCATCAGTAATGGTATCCTTTACAAGCGTAACCATGATTCAACCTTACTGAGATGTGTGGATAAGAACGAGGCATAAAGGATTACGGTAGAGTTACATGAAGGTACTTTCGGAACTCATTCCAGTGGACATACCATGGCAAAGAAAATCCTACGGGAAGGATATTATTGGTCTACTATGGAAGTCGACTGTTATCAGCTTTCTCAGACCTGTCATAAGTGCCAAGTCTATGCTGATAAGGTACATATACCTCCAGTTCCTCTGAATATCTTGACGGCACCTTGGCCTTTTGCAATGTGGGGCATCGATATGATAGGAGAGATCAGACCTACTACGTCCAACGGGCACCATTTCATCCTGGTAGCTATTGATTACTTTACAAAGTGCGTTAAAGCAGCTTCCTTTGCTACGGTAACCAAGAACGTCGTGGCACGGTTTATTCGGCATAATCTGATCTATCAATATGGTGTACCAGAGAGGATCATTACGGACAATGGTACAAATCTCAACAATACAATTATCACCGAGCTCTGCAAGCAGTTCAAGATACAGCATCACAACTCTTCTCCATACTGGCCGAAGATGAATGGGGTTGTTGAAGCGGCTAATAAGAACATCAAGAAGATTGTGCAGAAGATGACGGTGACCTATCAAGACTGGTTCGAGATGTTACCGTTTTCTCTTCATGGGTACTGTACCTCAGCGCGGATGTCAACAGGGGAAACACCTTATTCCTTGGTATATGGCATGGAGGTAGTCTTACCCATTGAAGTTCAGATACCCTCTCTTCGGATTATGAAAGATGCAGGTTTGAGCGAAGACAATTGGATCCAGACCCAACTTGATAAGTTGAACTTAATCGATGAAAAGAGACTTAGTGCTATTTGTCATGGTCAAACATATCAAAAACGAATGATCAAGGCATTTAACAAGAAAGTCAGACGACAAGAGTATCAAGTCGAGGATCTGGTAATCAAGCGCATCATACTTCCGCAAGGTGATCCCAGGGGCAAATGGACCCCTACTTACGAAGGGCCATTTATGGTTAAGAACATTTTCTCAGGAGGAGCTATGATTCTAACCACCATGGATGGTGACGACCTTCTTCACCCCGTCAATGCAGACATAGTGAAAAAATACTATGCATAATCAAAGACCCGCTAGGTTGACTTGTTAGAACAATGTTTGAATCTAGTACCCTATATTTAAGTTTTGATGATAACAAAGTGAAAAGATATAGTATTTATATGTTTCATGTTTGAACTATATGCTACCTAAAATTACTATGCTCTGACTTGCAGATACGCTGATTAAAATAAGCAAGATCACTTCTTCAGCATCAGAATTTGATTTCATACACCAGCATCAGAAGTTGCTGAATCAGAACATCAAGATCAGATGATCAACTCACGTACATGCTGAAGCTTGATGAACAGAACTGCGCGTAAACACTCTGATACAGAAACAATAGTTCATCAGCAGCGAAGCAGAATCAGAATGAGCCAAGCCAGAACGTGCATTGAAGAAGCAACGGTACTGTGCATTGAATGCTAATAAATTCCAACGGCATCATTCTAGACAAGATCTGCTCAAAAAGGAAAGCTTGTTATTAGCATTGAAACAAGAATATTTGCATTCAACGTTCATCTTCTCAAGTGCTATATAAACAAAGCTTCGAAGATTATAATGGCTAATGCTCTCCAACTCTTTACACGCACAAAGCTGAACAATAATCTTCATCTACCAGTTTTGCTAAACCACAAACTCGGATACTCCATTAGTGTTTAGCAATCTAAGTTTCTAAGCTTCATTTGTGTATACATCACAGTTGTGATAAAGTTTTGTAGAAAACATTCACACACATTTGTTTTATACCTTTGTAAGAAAGTGTTGCCTTGACAAACCGGATTGTGGTTTGAATCAAGAAGGCTTTAGCAGTTGTTAAAGCAGTCTGTAATATTCAGTTGAATATAGTGAATTAAGACCTCGTTGGAGAGAGGCGAAATCACCTTGACGGGTGGACTGGAGTAGTTTGAGATCAAACGAACCAGGATAAAAATATCTTGTCAATTGCTTTAAGATTCCAGTTTTACAATTCAACCCCCCCTTCTTGTGTTTTTCACCCCTTCAATTGGCATCAGAGCGCCTGGTTCTGAGCTAAAACACTTAACCGTGTCAGTACAAGATCCAGCGTCAGAAAAACACAATGGCAGGAAACAACTCTCATTTCAGCAATGACAACAATGAGGATAGAGACAGATTCAGCGGCAAACCTCCAGTCTTTGATGGAGAAAACTTTGATTACTGGAAAGACAGAATTGAAAGCTTCTTTCTAGCACATGATGCTGATCTGTGGGATATGGTGACAGATGGATACACGCACCCTGTGAATGCAACTGGTCAGAAGATTGAAAGAAAATCAATGACTGATCAACAAAATCGTGACTTCAAGAATCACCATAAGGCCAGAACCATCCTCCTCAGTGCCATCTCCTATACTGAGTATGAAAAGATCTCCAACAGAGACACAGCTAAGAACATCTTTGATTCTCTCAGAATGACGCATGAGGGCAACGTTCAAGTCAAAGAGACAAAAGCTCTGGCGCTCATTCAGAAGTATGAGGCGTTCAAAATGGAAGAATCTGAATCCATTGAAACTATGTTCTCTAGATTCCAGATTCTGGTAGCTGGTCTCAAAGTTCTGGACAAAGGATACTCTACTGCTGACCATGTCAAGAAGATAATCAGAAGTTTATCCAAGCAGTGGAGGCCTATGGTTACTGCTCTGAAGCTAGCGAAAGATCTCAACAAAATCACTCTGGAGGAACTTATAAGCTCCCTCAGAAGTCATGAGATAGAGCTAGAAGCTGACGAGCCTCAGAAGCAAGGTAAGCCTTTAGCTTTAAAATCTAACAGAAAATCTGAGTCTAAAGTTTTGCAGGCAGTTGAAGAAACATCTGATGGATCCTCATCAGAAGAAGACGAACTTTCCCTTCTCTCCAGAAGAGTAAATCAACTGTGGAAGCAAAGACAAAGGAAGTTCAGGAATCCCAGAAGATCTGATCAGAACGAGTCTTCTTCCAGATACAGAAGGACAGATTCTTCCTCTGGATACAGAAGATCTGAAGGCCCTTCCAGTAGCAAGAAGCCAAACACAAAAGACATCATCTGCTACGAGTGCAATGAGCAAGGACACTACAAGAGTGACTGCCCAAAGCTTCAGAGGGAAAAGCCCAAAAAGAAGTTTGGAAGAGAGAAGAAGAAAAGTCTCATGGCCACATGGGATGACTCTGACTCGTCTGAAGCTGACTCAGAATCAGATGATGAAAGGGCAAACATAGCGCTCATGGCTAACATTCCAGATGACAGTGAAGCTTCTGAATCAGACTCAGAATCAGACACAGAAGAGGTATTCCCTAACTTCGCTGTTAATTTTACAAAGGCTGAACTTGCTGAAAGCCTCAATGAAATTCTGGAACGCTATCAGCAGATTAGAGCTAAATTCAGAGACCTGAAAAGGAATCTTGAATCTGACTCTAATAAGTCTGAGAGTCTCAAATTGGAAAACTCTGAGCTGAGAGATAAAATTTCAAAATTAGAAAACTCTTTACAAAACTCTCAGAAGGAACCAATTTCTGAAACTCCCAGCAACGCTGATGAGATCATCAAGGAGTATGATCACAGTTTCCAGAAGTTCCTCGCTAAAAGCATAGATAGAAGCAGAATGGCTTCAATGATCTATGGAGTTAGCAGAAACGGCAGGAAAGGAATAGGATACCTAGGTAAGGTTCCTACACCTAAAAATGTCATGGATTTAACCATTAAACACACTCCTCTAAATTCACACTTTGTGTATGGTCACACACATGACATCAAATATACTAGTAGTAATCACTCTGTGAAACCAAAATTCAACCAGAGTTTTGGTAAAACTAACAAATCAGGACCCAAGAAGATCTGGGTACCTAAGGATAAAATAATACATGTTGCAGATATCTTTAGCAGCAAGTCAGAAACACCAATCATGGTACCTGGACTCTGGCTGCTCACGACACATGACGGGAAGAAGGCATATGTTCCAAAGCCTGGAACTTAAGCCTGGAGGCCACGTTGGTTTTGGAGGCAATCAGAGGGGAAAGATAATTGGCTCTGGAACTGTAGGTAACGGAAATCTTCCCTCTATTAATAATGTTCTGCTTGTTGATGGATTGATGCATAATCTGTTATCCATAAGTCAATTAAGTGATAACGGTTATGATATAATCTTTAATCAAAAATCATGTAAAGCTGTTAGTCAGAAAGATGGGACTATCCTGTTTAATGGTAAGAGGAAAAACAACATTTATAAAATCAAACTTTCTGAACTAAAGAGTCAGAACGTAAAATGTCTTCTGTCTGTTAACAACGAGCAGTGGATCTGGCACAGAAGATTGGGGCATGTTAGTATGAGAAGAATATCTCAGATTAACAAACTCAATCTGGTCAGAGGACTTCCAAATTTGAAGTTCAATTCAGATGCTCTGTGTGAAGCATGTCAGAAAGGCAAATTTGCAAAACCTTCTTTTAAATCCAAAAATGTTGTTTCTACCTCTAAGCCATTAGAACTTCTGCACATTGACTTATTTGGACCAGTTAAAACTGCTTCAGTCAGTGGCAAGAAGTATGGGTTAGTAATCGTAGATGACTATAGCAGATGGACATGGGTAAAGTTCTTAAGACACAAGGACGAGTCACACTCTGTGTTTTTTACCTTCTGTAACCAAGTTCAGAATGAAAAAGATCTTAGAATCGTTAAAGTCAGAAGTGATCATGGTGGAGAATTTGAAAATAAAGATTTTGAGTCATTCTTTAATGACAAAGGCATTCTGCATGATTTCTCTTGTCCTAGAACTCCCCAACAAAATGGAGTTGTAGAACGAAAGAACAGAACATTGCAAGAAATGGCCAGAACCATGATCAATGAGACAAACGTTGCTAAGACTTTCTGGGCAGAGGCAATAAACACAGCGTGCTACATTCAGAATAGAATCTCAATAAGACCTATTCTGGAAAAGACTCCATATGAATTGTGGAAGAACAGAAAGCCCAACATTTCGTATTTTCATCCATTTGGATGTACTTGCTTTATATTGAATACAAAGAATTATTTGAACAAGTTTGATTCTAAGGCACAGAAGTGTATTATGTTAGGATACTCTGAACGCTCAAGAGGGTACAGAGTATACAATACAGAAACACAGATTGTGGAAGAATCAATCAGTGTTCGTTTTGATGATAAGCTTGACTCTGAAAAGTCAAAGCAGAATGAAAATCTTGCAGGTATAGAAATTGAATTTGCAGGTTCTAAAGACAAGTCATCAGAAGCTCTCAACACAGACATTCCTTCAACGTCTGAAAGAAGCAATGCTAGAAATCCTACAACTGCTGCTGATCAACCTCAGAAGAGATTACCCAGAAGCAGTTTGGATCACCCAGAAGAAACTATCCTAGGAAGAAAGGAAGATCCAATCAGAACAAGAGCAAGCTTCAGAAACTCTGAAGAAACTCTTATGGGACTTGTGTCTCTGATTGAACCTTCTTCTATTGATGAAGCACTTCTGGACAACGACTGGATTCTGGCAATGCAAGAAGAGCTGAATCAATTCACCAGAAACGACGTATGGGATCTCGTTCCCAGACCAAAAGGATTCAACGTCATTGGAACAAGATGGGTGTTCAGAAACAAGCTTAATGAACAAGGTGAAGTCGTCAGAAACAAGGCACGACTGGTTGCACAAGGTTATAGTCAGCAAGAGGGGATAGACTATACAGAAACCTTTGCCCCAGTCGCCAGGTTAGAATCTATCAGACTTTTAATTTCATTTGCTGTTAATAGAGGCATCACTCTGTATCAGATGGATGTTAAAAGTGCATTCTTAAATGGTTATATAGAAGAAGAAGTTTATGTTCACCAACCCCCAGGTTTTGAAAATACAAAACATCCAAAACATGTTTTCAAACTGAAAAAGTCACTGTATGGTCTGAAACAAGCTCCCAGAGCTTGGTATGAAAGGCTAAGTAACTTTCTGCTTGAAAATGAATTCACCAGAGGGAAAGTGGACACTACTCTATTCTGTAAAACAGTTAAGAGTGACATTTTAGTTTGTCAAATTTATGTTGATGATATAATCTTTGGTTCTACTAATCCTTCTCTTGGAAGAAAATTTGCTAAGTGTATGCAGGCAGAATTTGAGATGAGCCTCATGGGGGAACTGAAATTCTTTCTAGGAATTCAGATCAATCAAACTCCAGAGGGAACTTACATTCATCAGAGCAAATACATCAGAGATCTTCTAAAGAAATTTGACCTCTCAGAATGTAAGCCATCAAAGATTCCAATGCATCCCACGTGCATTCTGGAAAGAGAAGAGGTAAGCAAAAGTGTAGAACAGAAAGTCTACAGAGGTATGATTGGTTCTCTCCTTTATCTGACAGCTTCAAGACCTGATATCTTATTCAGCGTATGTATTTGTGCTAGATTCCAATCAGATCCTAGAGAATCTCACTTAACAGCTGTTAAGCGAATTTTCAAGTATCTGAAAGGTACTACCAATCTGGGTTTGTTTTATAGAAAATCTAGTGATTACAGCTTAGTAGGCTACTGTGATGCTGATTTTGCTGGAGACAGAGTGGAACGAAAAAGTACTTCTGGAAGCTGCCAGTTTCTGGGAGAAAATCTGATCTCGTGGTCCAGCAAAAGGCAATCAACAATTGCTCTGTCAACAGCAGAAGCTGAATACATAGCAGCAGCAGGATGTAGCACACAAATGCTCTGGATGAAAAGTCAGCTTGAAGACTTCCAGATTTTTGAGAGTAACATTCCTATTCTTTGTGATAACACTTCTGCTATTTGCTTAAGTAAGAATCCTATTTTACATTCTAGAGCTAAGCATATAGAAATAAAACATCATTTCATTAGGGACTATATTCAGAAAGGTATTTTAAACTTGAAATTTATAGATACAGACCATCAATGGGCTGATATCTTTACTAAACCCCTTTCAGAAGATAGGTTTAATTTCATTCTGAAACATCTCAGCATGAAAGTATGCCCAGAATGAAAATGTTTTAATTCCATGTATTTATCTTCAGAATGTAATTATATATTACTGTGAACTTCTGATCAATCTTCTTTCAGAAAGATAGAACATGCAGATTGTATCAGATGCAAGTCTAAAGATCTGAGAGTCTAATCTCAAATACAGACGTGCTGATCACTACATCAAACAAGTGTCATCCAATCATCAGCAAATCTCTGAAGCAGAACGCGTGCACGTTTCTGAGAAGGCAAAGCGCTGATTGGGTGCATTGAGACACATGTCTGGTAACCGTTTTTAAGTATCTTTCTCAAATCCCCCAAAATCAGCAAGCATTTAATGAAAAGTAATCACGCTTGTTAATGGCAATCATTATTTTTTTTCTCTCTCTTAAAAACGTTTAATTTTTCAAAATAATTTTTGAAAAACTCTATTTAAGCACACTAATTCCTCATTCTTATTCTTTACGCTTTCTCATAATCATTCAAGTATTCTCTGCATATTTCTGAGTTTATCTCCTTCAAACCTTTTTTTTCAAATCATTCTCAAGCTTTTTCAGTGAGAACAATGGCATCCTCCAGCATTTCTGCAGGAAATCAGAAGAAAGAAACCTCTGAACAATATCAGGTGCCTATCAGAACTCTTCTCACACCGGTAAAGAATCTTGAAGTTCTCTCTGAGTTAATCATCGACTTTGAAAGTTTGAAGGAAAATGGATTTGACCTAACTGAAGAAATTAGGGCTCAAAAGTGGGAGAGGTATTTCGATAGGTTGGTTGGACCAACATTCCCAGAGCTTGTCAAGGAATTTTGGATTCACGCCAAGATTCATAAACATCTAGTCATCTCTTCTGTCATGGGAAAGAAGATAGTAATTTCTGAAGACCTCATTGCTAGGTTAATCGGTCAAAGTGGTGGTGGAGTCCGTTGTGTGGACATGGCTGATAGATGCCCTGATATAGGTGTGGTAGCCAACAGCATTTTCACTCTTGGATTTCCCAGCAGCAAAATTAAGGATCTGAAGGATCACTGCAGAGTATGGGCCAAGATTGTTCTTGGATGCTTCAATCACAGGAAACCAACAAGTTCTCCTGATTATATAAACGTGGATCAGCAATTTCTGATCTACTTTATTGATCAGAGGGTGAAGATCAATCTGGCACACTTCCTGTTCAACCATCTCAAGACCAGTGTCAAAGAAACAAGAGAAGAAGAAAGGACCAAAAGGGACTGGATACCGTTTGGAAGGCTCATATCAGATATTCTGACAGAGAATAAGCTGATAGATTATCTGAGCGAAGCTCAAGTGCTGAGTACCCTGGAACCAACTGTTGGAAAACCGCTGAACGCTAAGAACCTGAAAAAGATGAAGCTGATAGAAAATATTAGGAAGGAACCCAGAGCTACTTCAACTGCTGACATCTCCAGCAGAAGAGTGCCTCTGAGTGATTTCCCAAAATTTTCTGAAATGGAATCCCAACCTGATATGTTTCTCAAGTATCCAGATTCATACAAGGAAGAAGATACAGGTTCAAAGCTGAAGATCAAAGATCTGAGTCAACCCCAACCTGAAGTGACTCAGAAGAAGACAAAGAAGAGGAAAGCGCCAGCAGAAGGATCATCTCATCAGACTCCAAAGAAAAGAGGTATTTCATCTGCTGCCCCTATTTCAAAATCTTTTACTATTCCAACATCTGTTGCCCCTTCTCAAACCTCTCACAGAATTTCCATTCCAATCCCTACCATTGATGAAACCATACCAGAAGACCCTTCTGAGGCCTTACTACTCAGAAGACCCAGAACTAAGATTCCCAAACAACCAACTGTTTCAACAACACCAGCACTTGATAGAGTGCTAGCTGATATTGAGCGTGAACATGCTTCTGCTCAACCAAATTCTGAACCACCAAATATTCCTCCTCCACAACCAGAATCACAACCTGAACCAGAAATACAACCAGAACCAGAACCAGAACCACAACAACAACAACCACTCACAGAAGAACCTCTGATCCCTGAGCAATCAGAGATTCCACCTCATCAACCAGAAAATAATCCACCTGCACCACAAACAGAGTTTCACCGCTATGAAACTCCTTCTCCACATCATTCTGATCCCCACTCACCTCAACCTTCACCGCTGGCAATCCAGTTGCCATGTGGAACCACTATTGTCAGGCCCCAGTTGCCATCTTCAGAGGAATCAACACCTCCAAAAACTCCAACCACTCCAATAGAAATATCTGACTCTGATTCTGATAACCCTCCTCCAAAACAAACAACCTCTCAGAAAACCGTTGAAAACCCCAGCAGAACTTTCATTGACTTCACAAGTCTTGAACGTCTTGCTGATCTAAGACACAAAATTGCCATACCCAAACCAAAGCAACCAGATGTTGGCTCTGGTATTTTGAATTTTGAAACAGGTATGCTGCAATGGATTGCTTCTTTGAAGCAAGTCTGTCCGGGGATGATCGACCCAGCTGCTTCTGATCAGCTCTGGTCACAGTTCAGACTATGGGTACGTGCTGAAGCACTCAAGCTGCAGGACGTCAACTATGAGCAGGCTCAACAGAACTTTAGCAAGCTGCTGAAGGAAGTTGAGAGTCAGCTGCCTCAAGAAGTTGTGCTCCCTCTGGACAGTGAATCTTGGTCTGAGAAAGAGCAAGCTGCACAGGTGCAACCATCAGAAGAAGACAAGACCCTTCAGGAAGAAAATCCAGCAGAAGATGTAGCTGAAAGTTCTGAGAAGCTTCCTCCTTCTGAAAGTTCTCAAGCTGCCTTGGACAGGCAGGCTCTGGAAGAACTAAGGCTGAATGACTTGCGTCTCCAGCAGCGGATGGACGACAATGATCAGAAGATGAAAGCAAGAATGGATGTACAGGACAGCAAAATTGACACTGTTGTCACCATGGTTCAGAAGCAGAATGAAACTTCTGAAAAGATTCAAGCAATGCTGGAAAGCCTGTTCTCACGCATGCCCCCACAACCTTAAATTTTTTTGCATGACATTCTCTTTGTTTTCTTCATTTTCTGATGTACTGTTTTGACTATGTTTTGTAATGTTCTTTTGCTCTGATTATGAACTATTTTAATATAATTTGTTTTTCTGATCCAAATTGTTTTAGAACATCACCAACACTTTTTGATTGCTGACAAAAAGGGGGAGAACAAGAATGATATTTAAAATCAATAACGGCTAACTAGACAGAAATTCTCAAACATTCTAACTCTATTACTTGAAATGTTTTTCTGTTTTGTTTTTAAGTCTACAGGCACAAGGAAGCTCCTGAACACTATGAAGACTAGAAGCTAGAAGCTCTGATCAAAATGTAGAAGCTCATGTTGCTCTGATCAAATATGAAGTTCTGATCGACCTAACACTCTGATCCGAAGCAAAGCTCTGACAGGAAAAGCTCTGAAGCTCTGCTCTCTGATAAGTCAAAGACCTATAATCTGATGCTCAAAGATAGAAAAAGATCTGATCCTGAAGAATACGTATATCAAAGGGAAGTAACAAACTCAGGGGGAGTATCTCTTAAACTCTGATTTCTCTTTACTTCTTAACTCTGAAACATTTCCCAGACACCTTTTCACGTTATTTTTCATTTAAAATATCCAGTTTTTGTCATCATCAAAAAGGGGGAGATTGTTAGAACAATGTTTGAATCTAGTACCCTATATTTAAGTTTTGATGATAACAAAGTGAAAAGATATAGTATTTATATGTTTCATGTTTGAACTATATGCTACCTAAAATTACTATGCTCTGACTTGCAGATACGCTGATTAAAATAAGCAAGATCACTTCTTCAGCATCAGAATTTGATTTCATACACCAGCATCAGAAGTTGCTGAATCAGAACATCAAGATCAGATGATCAACTCACGTACATGCTGAAGCTTGATGAACAGAACTGCGCGTAAACACTCTGATACAGAAACAATAGTTCATCAGCAGCGAAGCAGAATCAGAATGAGCCAAGCCAGAACGTGCATTGAAGAAGCAACGGTACTGTGCATTGAACGCTAATAAATTCCAACGGCATCATTCTAGACAAGATCTGCTCAAAAAGGAAAGCTTGTTATTAGCATTGAAACAAGAATATTTGCATTCAACGTTCATCTTCTCAAGTGCTATATAAACAAAGCTTCGAAGATTATAATGGCTAATGCTCTCCAACTCTTTACACGCACAAAGCTGAACAATAATCTTCATCTACCAGTTTTGCTAAACCACAAACTCTGATACTCCATTAGTGTTTAGCAATCTAAGTTTCTAAGCTTCATTTGTGTATACATCACAGTTGTGATAAAGTTTTGTAGAAAACATTCACACACATTTGTTTTATACCTTTGTAAGAAAGTGTTGCCTTGACAAACCGGATTGTGGTTTGAATCAAGAAGGCTTTAGCAGTTGTTAAAGCAGTCTGTAATATTCAGTTGAATATAGTGAATTAAGACCTCGTTGGAGAGAGGCGAAATCACCTTGACGGGTGGACTGGAGTATTTTGAGATCAAACGAACCAGGATAAAAATATCTTGTCAATTGCTTTAAGATTCCAGTTTTACAATTCAACCCCCCCTTCTTGTGTTTTTCACCCCTTCATGACTGGCCTAGGAAAAAATAAGGGCTTCCCGACGAACCAAAAGGGTTCGGGCAAAAATAAGGGATGAAAATGAAAAAAATTGTACACCCGGCAAGCGGAAAACCTGAAAGGGCGGCTTGGGCGAAAAAGGGTATCTCGGTGGACTGAAAACCCGAAAGGGCGGTCCAGGCAAAAATTATGGATTAAAAGTGTAACACTATGTCACATTGGATCACCTTGTAACCAGACTTCGGTATCGACTATCAAGCTCGGACGGCACTGATCAGTCTGATCTACCTTCAACCAAGTAGCAAAGTGATGAGATGTTCGAGGATATAAAGGCAATGGCAGAGTTGGAACCCAGTGGGATTGTTCACATAGCTGTTTTTCTTTGTTTTTCACAAATTGTATAAACTCTATTTTTCGGTGGCGTTCTCTTAATAGGACGTCAGCCTCTTGTACAAAAACGCCTATTTACAGGCCAACTTCAAAATCAATACGATTCATTTTCACAAAGAAATCTCAAATTGTTTTTCCTTTTTCTGTTTTGTTTTGCAAAGAACGTCCAATGTTCATTTTTGATATATGCATTTGACATTAATTGTTGTTCATAAATATTTACGTGCGAAACAAAAGACGACTACTCGTAATGCCAGAAACAGGGGCAAAACAAGAAATGTCCAAGCCTTATAGTTGCTCTATTCACCAGGTACAGGAATAAACCTAGCTGAAGAATATGACTAAGGTATATTCACTCCCCGTAGAGTTAGAAAAAGACAATGGTGTTAATTCTCCCCAGCTGAGACTCACAACCGCGAATGAGTCGGTACGATTCTCCCCAAGCAGAGTTTATCTATCACCAGCGCTGGAAGATTTTCCCCAGTAAAGTCACCACTAAAATATTATCACCAGCGGAGTTCATTTCTTCCACAAACTGGAAATTCATACCCAACAGATTTTATCATCGCCAGCAACAGTAATTCATCCACAGCCGAGGGTCACTTCTCCAAGATCAGCAAATCCTCGGCAAAGCATCTTTTCCCCACAGAGTCATTCTCTCACCAATACATTCTCCAGTAGGATTATTTTTCCAATCATCTTTGATCGTTATCCTCAGCGAGCGAAACTCTTTTATTCTCCAACAGCAATCCGGAATTTATTTTCCCTCAGCTAGAGAACATCATAAAAACATTGCATGTCCATACATCATGACATGCATATGCGCATCATATAACACAATCTCATTTATTTTGAGAACATCCTTGACTGATACATATCATGCATTACATACAGCTAACCTTTACCTTTCAGGAAAGATACAATCAAATTCTTACAAAGTTCAAGTTATGAAGCCCGGGTACGACCGGATAGTATCTTGATTTCTACAGCATATTATGAAGCCCGGATTACGACAGGATAACAATATCAGACTACCGCGAAGCCTGGATTACAACCAGATAGTGGTATCTCTCAAAAGCAAGCTATGAAGCCCAGATTCGACCGGATAATAGTTTAATCCCCAGCCAGCCGTGAAGCCCGGATTACGACCGTATAGCAGCTCAGCAAATTACCATGAAGCCTGGATTCGACCAGATAATGGTATATCATAAACACATGCCGTGAAGCCCGGAGTCAACCGGATAACAGCTCAACAAGTTATTGTGAAGCCTGGATTACGACCAGATAGCAATACAAGACCATGAAGCCTGGGTTACGACCAGATAATGGTAGAAGATGTTGTAAAGCCTGGATTACGACCAGATAGCAGCCAAAGACACCGCGAAGCCTGGATTACGACCAGATAGTGGTATATCTTTAATACAAGTTATGAAGCCCGGATTACAACCGGATAATATCTTGATTCCTCCGAACACCATGAAGCCTGGATTTCGACCAGATAATGGTATGAGACATCGTGAAGCCTAGATTACGACCAGATAGCGGTAAGGGACACTGTGAAGCTTGGATTTCGACCAAATAATAGTTTACCCGGCCAATTACTATAAAAACCGGATTCGACCGGATATTAGTAGGACCAAAACCAAAGTGAAGCCCGGATTACAACCGAATAACCATTTGATCTCTTCTGAAGCCTGGATTTCGACCGGATAAGAAGTGAGGTATTGTGAAGCCTGGATTACAACCAGATAGAAGTATGGAACACCATGAAGCCTGGATTCGACAAGATAATGGTATGAAACATCGTGAAACCTGGATTACGACCAGATAGCGGTACAAGACACTATGAAGCTTGGATTTTGACCAAATAGCAGTTTCACCTGGACAGTTACTAAGAAGCCCGGAGCCGACCGAATATTAGTATGCCCTAAATTCAAGTTAAAGCCCGGATGCGACCGGATAACATTTGAATTCCTTCTGAAGCCTGGATTACGACCAGATAAGAATTGAGAGATTGTGAAGCCTGGATTACGACCAGATAGCAAGTTTAATCCCATCACCCCAGTAAGTCACCGTAAAGCCTGGATTACGACCATATAACAGCCGATCTTATCACTATGAAGCCTGGACCACGACCAGATAGTAGTTCATTTTCACCTCTTCAACAGAGATGATTCCTCAGTAGAATAACGGACGACCGAAGCTCCTAAAATTCTATTTCTCTCAACAGAGATCAACATTCCCCAGCGAAATCTTCCTCAACAACAGGTATACAAGCTCTCGCTAAGGAATCTATTATGCAATTGACACTCCTTCGGATGGCATCTTTAAGCCCATCTCCCATCATCAATCTCCAAATGGCATCTTTAAGCCCATTCTCGACATTACAAGACAAATACTACTTCATGCGAATGCAAATTTCTGGGCACTTTAGTGTTCAATCATCTTCCACCTTCAGATCATAAAAGGAAGAAAATCCAATCTAAATCTTCAGGTTTAAGAAGATTGAACAGGGGAAGCTATTGTACCCCAAAATTTGCCCTCCCATATTTCCCAAAACATTTCAAGAAAGATCTTCAAGTTGCTCAAGGTAGTCCAAGGGTTGACCAGACAAGCTTCCTCCTAAGGCAGTCTACCTCAAATTAGGGTTTCATGTTGCATCAAGATACTTGAGTCCAAGGGATTCCAAATGCTCACCATTGCCCTAATATGTTCTCAAGATCATCCATGTCAAGTTTCAATCCCTACAGAGAAAGTTTGCTCAGTCAATTGCTCAAACGCTTGAAAATCGATTGTGCTAGGGAAAAAGTCAATTGTGGCCCACATACAGTCAAACTTCAATATTTTGGTCAACATCCTCATTATGAAGTATATTTCATCATTTTATCAATTTTTTATCATGATTCATCAAGGATTGCTCCTAATTCATCAAGAACCAAAAGTTGCTAAATTAGGGTTTTGTAGGAAAACTCAACTCAACTCAACTTTGACCAAGTATAACTTTCTCATACTTTATGAGAAATGACCCATCCAAATATAATTTTGAAGAGGATGCCATGCTCTACAATCCATATTCATCTCCCAAGTTCAAAATATGCACTCACAAGAAGTTATGAATTTGGACATTATAGGTCATTTTGAAAAGTCAACAAAAACACCTATTTGTCAAAGCTTCATACATGAGCATGGAATATCAAATTGAGATGAGACCAAAAGGGTTGATTAGAGGATATCTCAAGATTTCTAAAAAGTCCAATAACACCTTCAAAGAGTCAAAATTGAGGAAGTTATGCATTGGTGAAATTGACCCTTTTTGCAAAATTGCCAAAAGTCAACTATGCCTAAAACTTCAAATTTTGCCAAATGGGCCCCATCTTTTGCACTTGTTTTAATTTGGCAACATGGGCCACGAGCCCTATCCTTTGCCACTTGTCATTATCTTGTTTTTATTATTTATTTTGATTTTTATTTGAATTAAACCAATTTAAATCAAAACAAATCATAGAAAATCCAAAATATTGAAAACTCGAGATTTTTTACATGATTCAGGTCTTAATATCCATCTAGCATCAAATCAAATTCGTGTAAAGGCATGGTGTGGACAAAAAGATTGAATTAGGGTATTTTTGGAATGACATTCAAAGTGAATCAAATCAAGAATCAAGACATTGATGGAGGGAGATTGAGGCCAGGTTTTCAACCCTAATCTATTCCTCAAGACATATAGAAGGAATGCAGACCAAAAATTAAGCTAGAAGGAGGCGTATGAACCAGAACCAAACTTGAAAAAATACCAAGAAAGTGTAAACACAAATTCATACTTCCAGGCATCCTCAAGGCCTTCTAGCTATCCCAATCGATTCCTGGGAGTGTAGGCAAGCGAAAGCAATCAAGAACAAGCGTTCCCAAGCCTTATACCTCACTGTAAGTCCATCACGATATTTCTTATTTCTTGAATTCGGTTTGCATGATTTAGGCATTGATAGCATGAATTAATCATATATTGTTGATCCATAGAACATTTGCAAGCTTTCTGTATCGTTTAATTTCATTTTCATGGTCTGTATGAAGTTTCACCATTGCTAGGGTTTGTAGCTTCAAATTGGGATCTTGGTGTATAAGTGAAATTGGGCCACAATTAGGATACCATGAAGTTCGTGAGACTGAGACGAATGGATTGGTACCATCACCATTGATTTATTGTGCTTGTACATGATTTTTGATATGGCCAGGGTTTTAGCTACGGAGAATGTCTGTTGGTATAGGTTTGTTGTCTAAAACAATAGATCCTTGGAGAAGATGAAGACGTGGCGGCCAACCATTCGCGTATTTGAATTTTCGCGCGTTTTGAATTTAGTGTTTTTGCTTTTCACATATTAACATTATTATTTATTGTATATACAAACAGAAGCAAGTGGCGCAGTGGTAGTGGATTGGTTGGATAGTGCATCAGGACCTGGGTTCGAATCCCAAGTCCCCCAAATTGCTTCATGATTTTTTCTTTCAGGTAATCTCATGCGCTTACAAGTCCAAGGCCTATCATACGCCCTCATCATCCATCCTGCCAGATGGCCAGATGGCCAAATCCAAGGGCCACCAATGGAGGAGCACCAAACGCCTGGTCAAAGCAAATGCATTGGATCCAAAAAGTCAAGCGTGCACCTCCATCTTTTGGGCCCAGAAACTACTTTTTGCACCCCCTCAAATTACTCTCAGGCCCAATTTCTTCACCTTTTTTCTTTTTATATTTTTATTTCATTTAATTTATTTATTTTATTTTACTAACAAATCAATTATTTTCTTTTATCAAAAAATCATAAAAAATAATACTTTTCACAAAATAGGTTTAGATTTTATTTTTTATCAAAAATTAATTAATTTAATTAGATTTTAATTTTAGGTAAACTTTAATTTCTTTTTGTAAATAAATTAAAAATAATTAGAATAATTAGGTTTTTATTCCTAACTTAATTATATTTTCTTTTCCTAAAAATAACCAAAAACATAAAAAAATAGGCCATGTAATTATTTTTCTTTAATTAATTTAATTACTAATTAATTTTTGTATTTAATTTTAAAACCTTATTCTTTTCTTAAAAATATTAAAAATAACAACAAAAACAATTTTTCTTTTGATTAGGTTAGAAGGGTCAAAACCCTAATTTCTTCCTGATCTAATTTTCTTCGCGCGCGCTTTGTTATTATTTACCCTATTATTGTAACTGCTCACAAGTTGTAATAGTTAATTAGGTCTTTATTTTCATTTATCGCTTTATTATTTAAGGGTTTATTTTTAGCTATGTAAATACCCGAAGCCTTGTAATAGCTTAGTTTAATTTCCGCACTTTAAATTCCGCAAAAAATTAACTGTTAGATGTATGATATTAGGATGCATGACAAGAATGTATGTAAAACTTTAAAACAGTTAGATAACCCTAAAATGTGCAAAGATAAATAATCTGAAATTGAATCACTCGCACATGTGCACTCCTAGGGTACACTCCCACTTAGTTTCCTTCGGTAAAACGGTCATTGAGTATAGGGTGATTTAGTGGTCGTCCTTTTGTCCAAAGATCAAAGTTGCCTCGGAAAGGTTGCCTCGGATATTGTTGCCTCGGATAATTGATCTAAAACATTAGGGTTATTACTAAGACGTCCTAACATTGCTTTAGTGACCGTACGTCCCTTTCGAATTGACCCTCAAAACTCCAACGACGGTGCTACCTACTCACTAATAGTGAGATAGCACCGTCTAACGGAAACGAACTTTGAACGATTCTTTTTTCGAGTAGGTAGATTAGTTCTTAAGTACTTGCTCTATCAAAACAAACTTTTTCACACTTACACTCCTTTACAAACAAAGTTTTCAAAAACACTTCATTACACTCTTGAAGACAGAAGCAAATGTTAAATCGCAGTCAAATAAAACTTTTCAAAACACACAAGCACACAAAGAAGCAATTTTGAAAATGATGAGCAAGTACCTAAGAGCCTGTAGATAACTACGGATAGAAAGGGTGATAATACCTTCCCTTTCTATAATCTACCCCGTACTCAGAAATATCTCGAAAAAGGAATTTTTCTGTGCTTTTTTCCTTTCCTTGTTGGATAAAATAAAAGTCGGTAGCAACTCTTGCTTACCGCGACATTTTGCAAACACAAACGCAAAATGCAAACCAGCATTCCTAAAAAACAGTCCCGGTTCTGGCCACCGTATCACACATGTCTATCCTTGCTCGTAATTCAATGTTGATCGAGGTAGGTGAAAAGTAAACCACTTAGCGAGTAGGGGAATGCAACACAAGAGAGTACCTCTTTTCTTCATGGTGCGAGTGTAGAAACAATGTAAAATGTCTCCAAGCAAAGTAGGTATAGGATTACGAGAGAGGAAGACCTTGATGGCATTCACATCTATGAATTAGTCCGGATTTGGAAATAGAACCAAACCATAGATTAGAAGGGCCAAGACATCTTCAAAGGCTTGAAAATTCATATCCTCCTAGAATGAACGAGCTTTCTCCAACAGAAACTTGGCGAGGAAACCCTTAACTCCACTTCTTGTCTCCCAATTTGCTATAATGTCGGCTCTCTTCAGATATAGGGCTTTGGCAATGACTTCAGTATTTGGAGTCTCCTCCAAACCAATGAACGGTATTTGATCAAGCATGGGCACTCCTAACAGTTTAGAGAACTCTTCTAGTGTAGGGACAAACTAATAGTCAGGAAAGGTGAAGCAATGATGCATGGGATCAAAGAATTGGAAGAGCACACACATCATTGCTTCTTGGAATTTGGAGGTAGCCAGGCCGAGAAGTCGACCATATTTCTCGGTGAAGGGAGAATTTCAAGGCACCCTTGATGCTAATTCTTGGAGTTAGGGTGTGCTTTCATGAAGCTGATTCAGATGGTATTCCTTCGGATGGGATTCATGGCCTACAAAGCAAAACAAAGATAAATTCCAAAATCCTTGAAATGGTTAGTGAGAATGCTTATGATGTTATGATGTTTATGATGTTATGTATAAGTATGCAAAGCAAGCAAGTTGTTATGTACACACGAAGCAGACAAGTCCTTAGGTTTAGGCTTGCATGGAGTTTGTAGGTAAGTACTCTTTGGAAGTTTAGTTGGCTCAATCTGTCCTAGTAATAGTAATCGGGTTCTAGGGGATTTCAATATCACTGATCTTTCTTTTAGGCATTGTCTCAGCTCAATCAATATTTTCTCGCAGCCGAGATATCCCAAAAGTCTGATCTCAATAAGCATAGCATCGAGTATCAACCAATCTTCGGTCGGAACCAAAGTCGGCTATCTCACTACTTCCTAATGGCCAAGTTGTTCAATTAAGGTTCTAAAATCAGTTTGTGCTTCATGACGCCTCTCAGTGGCCCCGTATTCTCCTTGATTCAACACAAGGGATACCGGTACCAACAAATGCGTCACACTAACATAGCCATTTCTTCAACCGGGTCGGTCTATGCCGTGCAATTTCCACAATCTATTTCTACTTACCTAAAAGGTGCCCCAGATCCGGGTAGAGGATCAAACAAACCCAAAAAAGGAACCATAATGTAAAGCAAGAAAATCAAACAAAGAAAAGCAAGTAAAGGTGATCTAGCCCTAAGGTAACCCCCACTTTTAAGTTTATCCCCAGCAGAGTCTCCAGTTCTGTAACACGGTGGGAGAACTAACTTGGTTGTTTTGCGTTTGATCGCAATTATTGCGGATATCAAGAGTCGCCAATGACTTTTCTTTTATCCAAAAGGAAAGGTTGAAAAGAACAGGAAAGACCTTTCGAGATTATTTCTTGAGTTCGGGGGTAGGTTATGAAAAGGGAAGGTATTAACACCCTTTTCATCCGTAGTTATCTATGGGCTCTTAGTTGCTTGCTAGATCACTTACTTTTGTTTGAAAATGTGCTTGTGGTGTGGGTTTTGAAAGTATTTTGAAAACGTCTTTGTAATGGTTCTCGTTTCTATAAGAACGCGTATAAAGTGTTGGTTTTGAAAATAGTTCAAAGAGGTGTTCGTGGAATGTGTTTTTGAAAGTGATTTTGAAAAGTGTCTTTGTAATGGTTCTCGTCTCTATAAGAACGTGTACAAAGTGTTTTGTCTTTTGAAAATGTTTCAAAATGAAAGTGTGGGTGTATAAAATGTTTTTGTTGTGAGCAAGCGAGCAACTAGGAGTATCCTACCTACTCAAAAGGTCTTAATGTTCTTTTCCTCCTCCTTTAGATGTTGCTATCTTACCATTGATTTGGTAAGAAGCCCCATCGTTGGATGTGAAGGGACGGGCGTGGGACATTTGTATAGTCATAGAAGGCAACCTATGGGACATTTTAGCAATGTCGTTTAGGGACTAGATCGTTTACCAAAGGCAATATTGAGGGTCATCGAGGGACTACGATCTTTTATCAAGGGTCTTTACTAAACTCCCATATTTGAGGCACATGACTATTTTTTCGAGGCAACAAGTGAGATTATCCTAAGGGTGCATGTGTGTATAGTATCTTTGATTGCATGCATTTTGTCTTTGAATTTTAGGTTATCTACTTGTTGTTTTTTATCTTGCCATACATCCTAATTACTAACATTTGTACAAAAGTAATAAAAATGCAAAAAATAAATCCTACACTATTACAACCATATTGAATAGCAAGAAAATATAAAGGCAAAATAAAATAATGAAAGAAAAATGGTTTTTTGATCTAGGCAGAAAAACCCTTCGATTCTGCTTCTCTGGCTCCCTTCGATTTAGGCCTAGAGTCAGTGAGGTCATGCCTTTCGATTGGGTGTGGAATCAGCATGAGATGCAGTGTGTCTTTCTGCTTCCTTCGACTGGGGCCTGAAAGTCAGTGCGGGTGTGCCTTTCGACTGGGCCTGGAATCAGTGTGGGCGTTCTTCTGGCTGCCTCTTTCGTTTGGACCTGGAAGTTAGTGTGGAAGCCTAAGGCTTCGTTCATACTTCCTTCCCCCTGTGTCTTTCGTTTGAGACTTTAAATAGTAACATGGCTTGAGGCCATGCTAGAATTGTCTTATGGCTTGGTTAGTTCTTAGAGCATGTTTAATAAAACAAGGAGAAAAACTAAAAGGGTTAATCATGAAAACAAATTAAAAGGGTGGAAACGAAAAGAACAAAAATGTTATGTACATGTTTTGAAACGAAAGGGAAGATTATTCTCATGTTATGCTTAGCAATGAAAGGTTCAAGGTTAAGAGTGGCCTACCTTGCTTGAGGCTGGGACGTGTGGGCTGGACATTGAGTGGCTTCCTAGATGCTTCTGAATTCGAATGGAAGGAACGAAGGTGACATTTCTAATGTTGGATTCGAAGGAGAAGACAAAGTGTGATGTTCTTTCTATTGGATTCGAAGGAAAACAAAGTGTGGGGATTTTTCAGATTCGAAAGAGGCAAGTGTTTAGATTATGGGTTTGTGTTTGGTGAGTGTTTGAGTTTTTTTAGAGTGTTGAAGATTTCTTCCTAATAGTCCTTGGATGTGTGTCTAGCCCCTTATACATGTTATGGATCCTCTTATTTATAGACAAAGTTGGCTGAAGTTTTGGAGGGAAAACAACACAATTTGAACATGTTGGGCAGTGTTTCAGGACTATTGTGCAGCAGTTTTGGAGTGTTATGGTCAGTGTACAAGGCCTGAACTTGGAAGCAAGCATCTTTTGATATCTCCATCTTTCGTTTTGACCCCCCTTCGACCAGATTCTCCTTCAAACAACGTTATTTGGTTTTCACCCAACAAGTTTCTTTCGAATGGGTCACTTTTGTGCACCCTTTGAAGGAGCCAAATGTATGCCCCTTGGATGGGTCACTAAAGTATGCCTTAAGGCGGGTCTTGTAAATCCTTCGAATGGGCCATCAAACGTGTCCTTCGAATGGCACACCCAGCCATGTCCTTTGAAGGGGCCATGTAGGTATCTTTGAAAAGACCAAATGTATCCTTTGTATGGACTATGCAATTCTTCGAATGGGCTAGTAATGTATATCCTTCAACAGGGACTCCTACGTATGACCTTCAAATCCACCAACCATGTGTGCTAAAGATTGCCAAGGGTGAAATTGAAGCATACTAAAGGGAAATGTGTCCAGTCGAAGCTAGTGTAAACATAGCCAATGCCCTGTCGAAGCCTGCATGTAGGAGGTCTAAATTTTGTGACTCCAAGCAAGCATACAAGAGGCCAATGCTCAAACGAAGACTTGCATAAAGGGAGCCACATTCCCAACTGAAAGAGGTATGCAGGAGGCAAAAATGCCCAGATTCGAAAGAGGCATGCAGGAGGAAAATTGTGCAATTGAAGGATGCCAAAAGGAGGCTTTTTACCTTGGAATCTAAGGAGGCTACATGAGGCTCTTGCCTTGTGCCTTCTGTCCTTGTGGGTGCCTCTTGTGCAAAAAAAAAAATTTATGGCTCAATCGAAGGCTACATATAGCCAGCCATCACATTGTGAGTAAAAGCAAGCATGGAGGGGAATATTTTTCCAGTCAACACAAGTATGCAAGCATCAAACATCTAATCGAAGCAGGCACATAGGCAGCCATTGCACTATGAATCCTGTGAGGCCAAAGATGAAATTGAAGGTGGCATGCAGGAAAGTCCTACCTTGTGAACCCAAGCCAGCGTGTCAGAAGCCAACGCCCAGTCGAAGGATGTAAGCCAAGCTTGCATCGAAAGAGGCCAAAAGGCCAATCGAAGGAGCTGAATCGAAAAAGACTTGTTTTTCTCCACTTTTGTCAAAAAGATTATTTTTATCTATTTCCCCTTTTTAAACAGTTTCCTTTTTACCTTGATACTGGAAAATCCAATTGTACTTGTGCAAGCTTGAATCTTAAGAATCCTTGTGAGAAATGCCTTGAGAAATGAGAGGGCAAATTTTAGGGTACAACACTCATCCAACTTGATTTTTCCCGTTTTCAAACCATAACTTGTTATCTTTTAGTTCTGGTTACTTGAGTCTTTCAAACCTTTTCTCTATAAATAGAGATATCATTTACAAGCTAACACACGAATACACAACCTCAAAAACCTCTCAAAATCAGAAGATGCATATATATCTACTTGTACATAACATCATAAACATCATAACATCATGCTCATACTCACTAACCATTTCAAGGATTTTTTTGGGATTTATCTTTGTTCTGTTTTGTAGGACATGGATTCTATTCGCAGGAAAACCATTCAAGTCAATCTTGTAAGGATCCCTTCTCAACTTAAAGAGCTAGCATCAAGAATTCTTGAAAATTCTCCATTTATCGAAATACATGGTCGCCTCCTAAACTTGTTTACCTCCAACAGTGATGAGGACATGATGAAGGTGCTCTTCCAGTTCTTTGATCCTCTACACCATTGCTCCACATTTCCCGATTATCAACTTGTGCCAACTTTGGAAGAATTCTCCCAACTCTTGAGGATTCCCATTCTCAATAAACTACCTTTCAACGGTACGGAAATAGATCCAAAGCCAGAAGAGATTGCTCAAGCTCTACATTTGCAACCCTCTGATGTCACAACTAATTGGGAAACAAGGATTGGTGTCAAAGGTTTCTTAGCCAAATTCTTGTTTGAGAAAGCTCAAAACTGTTGGAATTCCTTGGACTTGCAAGCTTTTGAGGAAATTGTGGCTCTCCTCATCTATGGGATGGTTTTGTTTCCAAATCCTGACCAACTCATAGATGTAAACACCGTCAAAATCTTCATGTCTCATAACCCGGTGCCTACGTTGCTAGGAGACATCCTACATTCTTTTCACACTCGCACTATGAGGAAAAGAGGTATTCTTATGTGTTGTACTCCCCTCTTGGAAAGATGGTTTATTTCACATCTTCCCCAATCTGTATTGAAGAATGAGCAAGGTTCAAGGTGGTCACATAGGTTGATGACGCTCAAACATTCAGATATTCATTGGTGTTCCCGGTCTATAGAGAATGTTACTATCGTCGACCGTTGTGGAGAATTCCCTAATGTCCCCTTACTTGGCATTAGAGGAGGTATCACCTACAACCCCTGTTTAGCCTTAAGATAGTTTGGTTACACCCGAAGGTATGGCCCACATGAGTTGGTTATTCAAGGGTTGGTATTTGACTACGAGAATGACGATCAAGGTCACCGCCAGAGGTTTATCCGAGCTTGGAGGATGTTGAACAAGGTAGATAGCAAGACATTGGGGCATAATAATTACATCCCTCTTAATCCTTACCTCAAATGGGTACGAGCTCGTGCTCAAAGTCTTATGATGCCTTACCCCTCCATTCTCCCGGTTATCATAGAGCCTGTTATGGAAGGAGATGTTCCATACACTATCCTGCATCCTGACATGCCCAATTCTCTTGAAGACTTGCAAAGGGATTGGATATAGCTTAAGGGGGAGCAAGACACTTTCGAGGCCCAATTATACGCCAGCAAGAAGAAAGTTCTGGAACTCACCAAGCAGCTTCATGAGAAGCGGAGTCTGAACGCCTACATCGCACCAAAGAGGATGCGTACAACTTTTTTATCTTAGAGTTTTTGTATTTCTTTGTAAGCCCAAAGAAGGCATGATGTACTCAAACTTTAATTTATTAATATAATGTGTGTTCCTTTCTAGTCTAAAGCAAATCTAAATCTCTAATTTCCTTGAAATTATTGCATATGCATCTCCATTCATCATAACATAAGAAGGTTTCTTACAAGAAGTCTCCTCATCTTTCTACTGTTTATTTCAGTAAGATGGATCTCGAGCAGACAATAAAAGACTTTCGGGCGCAGAATGCTCAGTTTGAACAGATGTTCTTAACTCTAGCCAAAGGACAAGAGGATTTGAAAACTTTGTTGATGGAAGAAAAGAAGAAGAAAGCAAAGAAATCAACCGGTGTCTTGAATCTAGGAAGAAGGTTCCAAGGGCCAGCCAGATGGACCCTAGACTTTGCAACATCATCTCGTGAAAAGGATAATCAAGAAGGGAAAGGCAAGGAAGTGACTGCCCATCCATAATCTGAAGAGGAAGAAGAAGAGGACTACTCTGAAGAGCAGTATCCCCCGGCTGACGACAAATACAAACATTTGGAAGAGCGTCTAATTGCAATGGAGATTCAGAAATTGCCTGGGATGGACTTTGAAGAGCTGGGTTTGGTGTCTGGGATTGTTATTCCACCAAAATTCAAAGCACCATTATTTTCTAAGTACAATGGGATTTCGTGTCCCAAGATGCACCTCCGATCTTATGTGAGGAAGATACAGCCTCACATTGTTGACAGAGATTTGTGGGTCCACTTCTTTCAAGACAGTCTATATGGAACTCAGCTAGATTGGTTCTATCAACTGGAAAGGGCCAATATCCATAACTGGGAGGACCTTGCCGCCGCTTTTTATAAATAGTATCAGTATAATGCAGACCTTGCTTCCACCTGTACTCAACTCCAGAGTATGGCTATGGTTTCAAGTGAAGGCTTCAAAGACTACGCTCAGAAATGGAGGGACTTAGCATGAAGAGTCCAACCTCCCATGTCTTATAGAGAACTTGTAGATATGTTTTTGGGTACCATGTCCGGTCCTTTCATCAATCATCTAATTGGAAGCTCCTCAGCAGGCTTCACTGAATTAATCTTGACCGCGGAAAGAGTGGAAGCTGGGATTAAGAGTGGGAAGATCCAAAAGGACACATCCTTAAGTTCCGCGAGAAAACCATTTATTTGGAAGAAAGAAGTTGTTGTTGTGTATCCTTAAAGCAATCAAGATAGAACTGAACACCGTCCAACGGTAGGGGCCATCACGATCCCTAAGCTTGCACCTACTCAACAAAGAAGCAACCAGCCTAGAACAAAAAGACCGGTAAGACAGTTTACCTGGATAAATATGACGTTGTCTCAAGTCCTACCACATTTATTGAGATCTAATCTGGTAACCTTGAAAGAATCCCCGAAGAATCCCAACACATCCTCTCCTCATTACCACCCTAATGCCCGTTGTGCTTACCATTCAGAAAGTCTAGGCCATGATACCAAAAACTACTGGGCTTTGAAGAATAAGGTGCAAGACCTTCTCGAAGCAAAATAAATTGAATTTGATGCTCCTGAGATCCTAAATGTTATCACCTCTCCTATGCCCAAGCATGGTCGTGATGTTAACGCTGTTGAAGATGATTTGTTTGTTACTGCTGTTGAAGAACTTGTTACTCCTCTCCTAACTGTCAAGAAGAACCTATTGAAAGTCGGTTTATTTTCGGGATGTGATGAAAGTTGCCACCTCTGTTTATCCTTACCAACTGGCTGTCATTTACTAAAAGTAGGTGTTCAACGCCTAGTGGATGACAAAGAGATTTTGTTTGAAAAGACTCATGTTCCAACCATTTCTTACAAAGATGTTTCAATAGTAACCATTTCCGCTAATCCTTCTAGGGTCTCCACCAAAAGACCCGTTAGGATTACATCAGTTCCTAAAGTGGCTCCACTAATAATTACTATGCTTGGACCAATCCCATACTCATCAGATAAAACTGTCCCATGGAACTATGAGGGTGACGTCTACTATCACGGCATCAAACAGGATTGGTTGGCTGATGAAGACTCCATTTTTGAGAAGGCTGACCCCGACATTGGCAACATTGTGGGAACCAGTAAGATAACCCAAAGTGGCAGAGTATTTTCTCCCGAGATTTCTCCTCTGAAGACTGTTACCGGTCCTGTGATCATCCCTGCTTTTGTTCCCGTTGACACTATTATTACAGTTCCTATAGTAACCCCTGATGATACCCCTACCATTGAGTCAACCGAGACTCGTGGTAAAGGAATTCTAATTGAGCTTGTCCGGATGAAGGCGCAATCAGTATCTATCATAGAGGCCTCCCAAAAGGAGATGGAAGAAATTCTGAAAATTATAAAGAGAAGCGACTACAACATAGTCGAACAACTAGGGAAGACTCCGTTAAAGATTTCCATGTTGGCCTTATTATTGTGCTCTGAGGCTCATGCGAAGGCCTTGGTGAAATTCCTTAAAACTGCACATGTGCCACAAGAAACCTCTGTTGATCAGTTTCAAGACTGTGTGGCCAGTTTGACCGCTGATAATGGTTTAGGCTTTTCTGATGCTGACCTAACACCTAGAGGGAGGAAACACAACGAGGCATTGCATGTCTCTATCGAATGCAGGGTCACAACTTTGTCCCGTGTCTTGGTTGATACCGGTTCATCTTTGAATGTGCTACCTAATAAAGCTCTTGATAAACTCAACTGTGAAGGTTTGACCTTAAAACCCAGCAACATAGTGGTAAGGGCCTTCGAAGGTTCAAAGAGAATGGTGCATGGGGAGGTGGACATCCCCATAAAAGTTAGAACTCAAACCTTTGATTCAACTTTTTACGTGATGGACATTCGCCCTTCCTATTCATGTTTGTTGGCCCGACCTTGGATTCATAACTTTGGTGCCGTCACTTCCACATTACATCAAATGCTGAAATACCCAACCAAGGGAAAAATCATTATTATCCATGGAGAAGAGGAATATATGGTCAGTCACTTGAACTCCTTCAGATACGTGGAATTGGATGGTGAATTCATTGAAACTCCATTTCAGCACTTCGAGGAAGTCCGACAGACAATGACAGCTACCAAGACTGCTTCCCAAGTCTCGAAGATTACAAGACCTCCGCTAAAGATGTCTTCTCTAAAAGATGCCAGGGCAGTAATTGAAGAAGGTGGGTGTACTATTTGGGGCCAACTCCCAGATATCCATTACAAATCTGACAAATTTGGTTTGGGTTTCACTTCAGGAGCCTAGAAAGTTGTTCGTCGTGCTCGTGTCGGGGGACCACCTTTGAAGATCAGCAACCACGGAGTCAACGCAATGGAGGATGATGATGATGACAATTATGACCTAGAAGATTGGATTTTCCCAACCATCAATGGAGGACTCAGCAACTGGGAAGCTAAAGATTTTGTCCCAATTACTTTTATCCAACAGTAATTGTCTTCAAATTTTGTCGGACTTGTAGTAATTAAACAACTCATACTTTTAAAACCTTGTGTCTTACCCGAGGCACAATGGTCCATTTGTAAGGGTTGTTACTTCATTTTCATATGTCATCAATGATCATGGACATTTTTGCATGAAAAATTTGTGCTCTTTGTCTTTCTTTTTCTACATTTTTATTTCTTTCAAAGATAGTTATACTCTTACACACACTCACATTCAAAATACAGATATACATCCACTCGGGATGCCATGGGTAACGATTCTGCTATGGCCTATTGTGACTCTGAACATCTAATCTACCAAGCTGAAGACGAAGGGGAGGAAGATTGTGAAGTGCCAGGGGAACTAGCCAGGTTACTACAACAGGAAGAAAGGACCATATAGCCCCACGAAGAACCAGTGGACACAGTTAACCTAGTGTAGCAGTAGAAATGTTTAAGACTAAGCCATTGGGTTGACTAGACTTTATACAAATCAAAATCAAAATCAAAATCGCGCTTTATTGTTTCCTAAGGAATGGGAAAAGAGCGAATAACCCAAAAAGAGGGGGAAAGATTTAAGGTAAGGGGGTTGGTTATGCAAAGGGAAGGTATTAGCACCCTAAACATCTACGGTACTCCGCAGGAACCTCTTTGTAAAAATCTGTATATTTTGGCTATAAAAAATGTTGTATATAAAAAATGGATGGTGGAGGTGAGAAAAGAAATACATTTATTTTATAATTTTTGCACCCGCCGCGGTTGCGAATCTTTAGTGCCTACGTACCACTTTTTCGTGCAATAGGGGATCAGGGTACACATAGTTCCTCTTTTTTAAAAAAAATTAAGACACAAATGTGTTAGTTAATTTTATGAGATAAAACATCATCGTCATTGTCCGTGTGGAAAACATACCTACTACCCACAATTATGAGAAAGGAGAATTTGCATCATCACAAAGTAGAGGATATGGCTTGGATCTTAAAATCAACAATTCCTCGCTCAACACCCAAGTGGAAAATATCTCTCTTCACTACATATTGTAGAAGTATAGTTGTTTGCATCACTACAAGGATTGACAAGAGTTCAATCTTTTTTTGAGAAAAGTTTAAAGATAAAAGCCAAAGTGGCAAAGTGGTTTGAAATGAGATTGATTGACTTTTAGCCTTCTCACAAAAAATGTCAAGGTATTATTAAGTTGATTGGAGTTTACTTATGAAAATGTTTTGAAAATGCATGGACATAAGTCCAAGTTTATTATGAAAGTGGTTCAAGTTTAAAAACAAGAAGAGTTTTCAAAAGGAGGAAGAAGATTTTTGAAATTAAAGAATACGGGAGGAGAAGAAGGGACTATCCTAAAGCATAAGGTAAAAGCTAGGGATAAGAACCATCTAACCAACAAGAATCCAATAATTGACATTATGAGCCAAGATAGAATTCTCATTCCTTGGATAGAAACCAATCAAGCAAAAAATACTAGACCTCTTGAGAGAACCAAACTTCAAGTGTATTAAGTCTTCACAAAAATTAGGCAGAGTAACGGCTGTATACGGGTGAATTCTAGATTACCAGCAAAGGGTGTAATCACAAAAAACTGCACACAAAAACAAACAAGCAACCCAATGTCTTGAGGTAAACCTCTAGCACTCCAGACAGAATAATCAGATAAGATCACAAGGTCTCCAAGATAGGCCAAGGTTTCTAATCCTAAGTACATGAAAAGTACCATGCTCCATAATGCCAAGGATAGTAACCAAATAGTCCAAGCACCATTAAAGAGTTTTTAGGGTTTATGTTGATTATTAAGTATATTAAGAAAGGAAAAGAAAAGCTCAAGAGAGCAAAGTAAAAATGGCAAGAAAGTAAATGCTCAAATGAGCAAAGATGAAAATGGCATGAAATGTAAATGCTAAAAGTAAATGGTACATAAAGCATAGAAAAGAATAAAAGCATAAAGTAAGACAAGTCAATAATTAGTGGTTAGTTGGATGACCATCTTGAAGCTTGCATTTGGAACTCATTATAGGATTGGTAGAACCAAAGCCTCCACACAACAAGTTGCGTTTGCTTTTTGTCAAGTATATCATCCATTTGGAATTTTCACAAGTGCCATTTAATGATCAACGATGTTTAAGTGATCCGCGTTGATCAAAGGTGTTGTAGATCCATTAGGGGATTGGTAGAACCAAAGCCTCCACACAATGAATCTCAAGGTTATTGGATCAAAGAGATCAAATTAACATACTTGGGATTGCAATCATAAGTTTGGGCCATGAATGATCATTTATTCGAATCAGGACAAAATTTAGCGCTATGTTAAGCAATCGTAAGTGGATTTATATAGAAGTCACGCCTATTTTGAGGCCGGTCAATAGCAATCTATGCACCATTTGTTTTGAGACATGATATAGAGATCATGTTCCAACAACATTTAGTGTAATAAGAAAGGAATGAGATGAAGAGGGATGAGGAGAAAATATACAAACCACATTTGAATTAAATTTTAATCAAACTATTATTAAAATCATTCATCCATTTTTGTAAAGTTAAACTCAACACCATGGATCCAATGATGTTAATAAAGTTCATGATCCAAAATCTAACCCAAGATCAGCTAGAAAATAGCCATAAAATAATATCACATTTTAATATACACAAAAGGGTTTAAAAATAATGTTTAAAATAGAAAATAAAGATAAAAATATCAACTATGTTCAAATTAATCAAGAAATAAAAAGTAAGACCATAGAAAAATCAGAAAAGGGCTCAAATAATTTTACAAATTTTTTGGTAATTTTTTTAAGTCAGAAACTATTTTTTAAAATTAAAATAAAGGGGTAAAATAAACAAAAAATGACAAAAATAGTAAAGTCAAAAAAAATAAGGTCACCAATATTTTTCACAATATCACTGGATCATTCCATAATTTTTTCAGAATTTAAAAATGTATAAAAGTATTTTTAAATATTTAAAACAAATCAAATAAAGTGTAAATCTATAAAAAAAATACCAAAACACAATTAAGTTGTGAAAAAATAAAAATCAGAAAGAGAATAATCAAAAATATTTTTCATAATTTTTTCAGATTTTTTGGACTGAAAATGAATTTTTTATGATTTTTTGAAATTTAAAATAATTAAAATATAAAAATCAGAAAAAGAAAATAAAAGTAAAATATGTGGACCGTTGGATGAGAGTCAAAACGCGTTAGTAATCAAATCCAAGGGATCTGGCGCGCTGTGCATATCATGGTCATTAGTGAATAATGTACATAATCATTAATTAAATCAGATTTTTAAAAAAAACAAATGGCGCGCCTTCATTGGTTGAAAAATGTCACGTTGGTCATCTTCAACCTCCAGCCAACACGAATTGCAGGTCTCTCAAACTGTAAAATCAGAAACTCAGACATATGTCATTCGATTCGTCTCTGCAAGACGAAGACAACCACACCCTCACGCCAAATTTATATAAACCGTAGCTCAAGCAATTTGGAAGGAAAGTTTTGAAAACGGATTTGAAATTTCATGGTTAAAACGTGTTTCCAGTAAAAGGTAAGTGTTGCGACTAGAACCAGGGTAATGAGAGCAACACAATGATATCAGAGCTTTGAAGAATTGATGAAGGAATCTACCTATTGAAGTTGAGTTGCAGAGCTCTGAAACTGGACCTCTATGGAGAAGTATAGGGCACGATTATTGAATGTAATTATGTGGTTAGCTTCAGGGAAGATCGAGGAAGGTGAATTGATGGAAAAATTGGATTGAAAAAGGCTTGAGAATGGATTTTGAAGTTACTGAATTCTGAGTTGTGGAACAAGTTTGGCAGGGTGATTCTGGTTATCCAAGCTTGAGAAAATGAATGGGATAGTTCATGTATTTATAGGAGAAGCCAATGGGATCAAAAGGAAGAGTAATGATGCGTTTTGGAGGGAATTCGTGCAAACCTAATGCACAAGTGAAGTGTGATCTAAACTTCACCAAAACTCTTCCATTTCTTGCGTTTTGATGCGCTAATCCACTTGGGAAAGTTGGCTAATCATGTTTAGACCCAAAACGCGTGCTAGTTTGAGGTTTAGAGGTTGTGACATGAAATTCAAATTCTGACTTGCAATGAAACTTCAATTCCAAGTTACCACTTTTGAAACAATGGCATTCTCAGCTCAAGGGGTCTTAAGGCATGATTCTTGATGCTTTAGAAAGATGAGGTTACAAGCTTTGCAATGTAAAAACAATGGAGTTAAATGGATGCTTGAGCTGAAAGTTACATTGAGTCAAAGTTTAAGAAAAAGGGTTTGAAGAAGTGAAAAACACAAGAAGGGGGGTTGAATTGTAAAAACTGGAAATCAATTGCAATCAACACGATATTTTTATCCTGGTTCGTTTGATCTCAAACTACTCCAGTCCACCCGTCAAGGTGATTTCGCCTCTCTCCAACGAGGTCTTAATCCACTATATTCAACTAAATATTACAATCTGCTTTAACAACTGCTAAAGCCTTCTTGATGCAAACCACAAACCGGTTTCTCAAGGAATTACTTTCTTACAAAGAATTGAGATCTAGGTGTGTGAATGTTTTCTACAAAAACTATTTATCACTACTGTGATACTACACAATTTAAGCTTATGAGAACTAGAGTGCTAAAGTAATTGAATGAAGAATTTGAGAGCTTTAGCAAACTGAGAGTGAGGAAGATGATGAATGGCTTTAGGCATGTAGATTGTTGTAGAGCATTAGCCGATTCAATCTTCATTGACTTTTTTATATAGCATTGGAAATAGTGTATGTTGGAGCAATAATTCTGTTTCAATTCCAATAACATTCTTTCCTTAATAAGCAGATATTGTCTGGAATGATGTCGTTGGTAATAACTCATATTGAATGCACAGTACCGTTGCTACTTAAGCGTGTTCTGGCTTTGGCTCATTCTGACGCTGCTTAGGTGCTGATGAATTGTTGTTGTTTTTATCAGAGATCAGAGTGTTAAGCGCAGATCTGTTCATCAAGCTTCAGCATAAGCGCAAGTTGATCTTCTGATTCTGGTATCTGATATAACATCTTCTGATGCTGATGTTGATATCCAATTTTCTGATGTTGATTATGATGTTCTCTTGCTGATACCCATCAGAGTTTCTGTAAAACAGAAAGTAATTTTTAGGTAGCTAATAGTTATTACATGAATCATATAATTAACATATCTTTTCATTTTGTTATCATCAAAACTTAAACTTAGGGTAGTAGATTCAAACTTTGTTCTAACAATCTCCCCCTTTTTGATGATGACAAAAACTAGATATTTTTTAATTGAAAATTAGCGTGAAAAGTATCAGCAATAACCAAATAGTAAGTTGTATCAGAATTAATTAGGAAGTTATCAAAGATAAGGGATAAAGAGATATCAGAGTTTAGATCGGAGATACTCCCCCTGAATTTATTACTTCCCTTTTTAATTCCAAGAGTTCTTCAGGATCAGATCTTTATTGACTTTCTTTGAGCATCAAAATATCAGAGCTTCAGATCAGAATATCAGAGCTTTGAGCTTTAGTGTATCAGAGGTGATTAACTTCTTGTACCTGTAATCTTATGCAAAAACAGAAAACATTCGAGTATATCAGAGTGTTAGAATGTTTGAGACTTTTTGTCTCAGTAATCCGTTATTGAAAAATATCATTCTTGTTCTCCCCCTTTTTGTCAGCAATCAAAAAGTGTAAGTGATGTGCTAAAACGATCAGAGCAGAAAAACTTGTTATATTGAATTCAGAGCCAGACAAACAGTACAGATGAAATGCAAAGAAAACATTGAAAATATCATGAATGAAAAACTAAGGTTGGGGTGGGAAGCGTGTGAACAGAGTCTCCAGCATTGTCTTAATCTGATCAGCAGTTTCATTCTGCTTGTGCACCATGCTGCCTACTGTATCTATCTTGTTGTCTTGCACATCCATCCTTTCCTTCATCTTCTGATCATTTTCATCCATTCTTTGCTGCAGACGAATATCATTCAGCCTCAGCTCTTCCAGAGTCTGCCTGTCCAAGGCAGCTTGAGAAACATCAGAAGCAGGAAGCTTCTGAGAGCTTTCTGCAACATCTTCAGCTTGTCTGACCTCTTCAGCTTGAGAAGTCTGATCTTCTTCTGGCTTCACTTTTGAAGTTGGACGCTTCTCAGACCATGGCTCACTATCCAGAAGGAGCACTTCGTCCTGTGGCAGCTGACTTTCACCTTCCTTCAACAGCTTGCTGAAGTTCTGTTGTGCCTGCTCATAATTGATGTCATGCAATTTGAGGGTTTCAGCACGTACCCATATTCTGAATCGTGTCCAGAGTTGGTCTGAGGAAGCAGGATCAATCATTCCAGGGCAAACTTGCTTTAGAGAAGCAATCCACTACTGCAAGCCTATTTCAAAATTCACAATGCCAGAGCCAACATCTAGCTGTTTTGGTTTTGGAATGGCTATTTTATTTTTGAGATCAGCAAGACGGTCAAGGATTGTTAAATCGATGAAGGTCCTGATGTGGTTTTCTGTAGTTTGTTTGGGAGATGGAGTGGGAGAATCAGAAATAATAATTGGACTGTTTGGAGTATTTGGAGGGGTAGTTTCTGGTGAGGATGGCAGCTGGGCCATGGTTACAGTTGTACCACATGGCAGCTGAATTTCCAAGGGTTGTGGCTCAGAGGATTGAGGAGAATGAGGTTCAGGGGTTTGAGGTTCGTGTGAAGGAGTTTCAGAATGATGAAACTCAGGTTGTGGAGGTGATGGTTGAGGTGATGGTGGATGAAGTTTTGGTTGAGGAGAGGGAGGAGGAATTGCTGGTTATGGAGAAGGAGGTGGAATTTTTGGTTGACTTTCTGGTTGTTGTGGAATTTGTGGTTCTTCTGGTATGGGTGAAAGAGGTTGTTCTGGTTGAGGAGAGTGGGAAATTTCTGGTTGAATGTTTGGATTTTCTGAGAGGTGAGCGGAAACACGTTCATCAATTTCAGACAGAACTTTGTCAAGTTCTGATTCTGTTGATGGTGTGGGTTTTGGATTTTTGGTGCGGGAACGCCTGAGAGTCAGTGACTCAGAAGGGTCATCTTCTGGTTCGGTTTCATCAATAGTTGGTATGGGGATTGGAATTTCATGAGAAGCAGGGGTTGGGATTATTGTTGGAATAGCAGACGAATTTAAAACAGAAGCAGCAGATAGATTACCTCTTTTCTTAAGGGTCTGCTGGGATGGTCCTTCTGAAGTGGCCTTTCTTTTCTTCGTCTTCTTCAGTGTAACTTCTGGTTGTTGTTGGTGCAGATCTTTGATATTCAGATTGGGATCTGTACCATCAGCCTTGCAAGCGTCCAAGTATCTGAGAACAGTGACTGGTTTATAGTCAATCTCAGAAAATATTGGAAAGTCGTCCAGAGGGACTCTTCTGCTGGTGATGTCAGCAAGAGGAGTAACACTGGGCTTCTTTTTGATATTCTCTATCAGTTTCATTTTCTTCAGATTCTTGGCGTTCAGAGGCTTGCCAACAGTAGGTTCAATGTAACTTAATTCCTGAGCTTCTGTGAGGTGCTCTATTAGCCTATTCTCAGTCAGAATATCTGATATTAACCTGCCAAAGGGTATCCAATCCCTTTTTGTCCTTTCTTCTTCCCTTGTCTCCTTGACGCTGGTCCTGAGGTGATTAAACAAAAAATGAGCCAAGTTAACCTTTACCTTCTGATTAATAAAGTAGATCAGAAACTGCTGATCTATATTTATATAATCAGGAGAGCTTGTGGGCTTCCTGTGATTAAAGCACCCCAGAATGATCTTCGTCCATACTCTGTGCTGATCCTTTAAGTCTCTGATTTTGCTGTTGGGCACCCCATGGGTGAAAATCTGTTTTGCAATGACAGTAACATTAGAGCATCTTTCAGCCATGTCGATACAGCGGATGCCACCACTGTTGTATCCGATCAATCTTGCAATGTGATCCTCAGTGATCACAATTTTCTTTCCCATTATGAAGGAGGTAACAAGATGTGTTGAGGCGGATGCATGAATCCAGAACTCCTTGACCAAAACTGGGAATGTTGGACCCACCAACCTATCAAAATATCTCTCCCATCCTTGCGCCCTAACTTCTTCTGTCAAATCGAATCCATTTTCTTTCAGACTGGAGAAATCGACAATCAGTTCAGACAGAACTTCCAAGTTCTTCACTGGTGTAAGGAGAGTTCTGAAGGGAATCTTGTATTGTTCAGATGAAGCTTTCTTCTGAGAACCTGCAGAAACATTGCTGGAGGTTGCCATGTTCACACTTAGGGTTTTTCTGAGAAAACTGAAAAATGGGTTTCTTTTGAGAGAGATGAACACACAAGGAAAATGCAGAAAAATATTTGTAAGATTGTAAGAAACGGTAAAGGATTAATGAATGGTGTTAATGTGCTTAAATAGATTTCAAAATAATTTTTGAAAGTGTAAACGGTTTCAAGAGAGAGAAATAATTCATGATTACTTTTTAAAACATGATTACGTGCATTTAATGCTTGCTGATTTTGGGGGATTTGAGAAAGATACTTAAAACGGTTACCAGACATGTGTCTCAATGCACTCAATCAGCGTTTTGCCTTCTCAGAAGCTTGCACGCATGTTCTGCTTCAGAGATTTGCTGATGATTGGATGACACTTGTTTGATTTAGTGAACAGCACGTCTATCCTTGAGCTGAAACGCTCAGATCTTCAGGAATAGAATCTGATACAATCTGCATGTCTATCTTTCTGAAGGGAGATTGATCAGAAGTTCACAGTAAAACAGATACATTCTGAAGGTTAATATATAAAGTTAAAACATTTTCACTCTGGGCAGAGTTTCATGCTGAGATGTTTCAGAATGAAATTGAACCTATCTTCAGAAAGAGGTTTAGTGAAGATATCATCCCATTGATGGTCTGTATCAATAAATTTTAAGTTCAAAATTCCTTTCTGAATATAGTCCCTAATGAAGTGATGTTTTATTTCTATATGCTTAGCCCTAGAATGTAAAATGGGATTCTTACTTAAGCAAATGGCAGAAGTATTGTCACAGAGTATAGGGATGTTACTCTCAAAAATCTGGAAGTCTTCAAGCTGACTTTTCATCCAGAGCATTTGTGTGCTACATCTTGCTGCTGCTATGTACTAAGCTTCTGATGTTGATAGCGCAATTGTGGATTGCCTTTTGCTGGACCAAGATATCAGATTTTCTCCCAGAAACTGGTAGCTTCCAGAAGTACTTTTACGCTCTACTTTGTCTCCAGCAAAGTCAGCATCGCAGTAGCCTACTAAGTTGTAGTCACTAGATTTTCTATAAAATAAACCCAGATTAGTAGTACCTTTCAGATACTTGAAAATTCGCTTAACAGCTGTTAAGTGAGATTCTCTAGGATTTGATTGTAATCTAGCACAAATACATACGCTGAATAAGATATCAGGCCTTGAAGCTGTCAGATAAAGGAGAGAACCAATCATACCTCTGTAGACCTTCTGTTCTACCTTTTTGCTTACCTCTTCTCTTTCCAGAATGCACGTGGGATGCATTGGAATCTTTGATGGCTTACATTCTGAGAGGTCAAATTTCTTCAGAAGATCTATGACATATTTGCTCTGATGAATGTAAGTTCCCTCTGGGTTTTGATTGATCTGAATTCCCAGAAAGAATATCAGTTCTCCCATGAGGCTCATCTCAAATTCTTCCTGCATACACTTAGCAAATTTTCTTCCAAGAGAAGGATTAGTAGATCCAAAAATAATATCATCTACGTAAATTTGACAGACTAAGATGTCATTCTTAACTGACTTACAGAATAAGGTAGTGTCCACCTTCCCTCTGGTGAATTCATTTTCTAACAGAAAGTTACTTAGTCTTTCATACCAAGCTCTGGGAGCTTGTTTCAGACCATATAGTGACTTCTTTAGTTTGAAAACATGTTCTGGGTTTTTTGTACTTTCAAAACCAGGGGGTTGGTGCACATAAACCTCTTCTTCTATATAACCATTTAAAAATGCACTCTTGACATCCATCTGATACAGAGTGATGCCTTTATGAACAGCAAATGAAATTAAAAGTCTGATAGATTCTAACCTGGCGACTGGGGTAAAGGTTTCTGTATAGTCTATCCCCTCTTGCTGACTATAACCTTGTGCTACCAGTCGTGCTTTGTTTCTGATAACTTCACCTTGTTCGTTCAGCTTGTTTCTGAACACCCATCTTGTTCCAATGACGTTGAATCCTTTAGGTCTGGGAACAAGATCCCATACGTCATTTCTGGTGAATTGATTCAGCTCTTCTTGCATTGCTAGAATCCAGTCGTTGTCCAGAAGTGCTTCATCAACAGAAGAAGGTTCAATCAGAGACACAAGTCCCATGACGGTTTCTTCAGAGTTTCTGAAGCTTGCTCTTGTTCTGATTGGATCTTCCTTTCTTCCTAAGATAGTTTCTTCTGGGTGATCCAAGCTGCTTCTGGGTAGTCTCTTCTAAGGTTGATCAGCAACTGTTGTAGGATTGCTAGCAGTGCTCCTTTCAGATGTTGAAGGAGTGTCTGTGTTGAGAGCTTCTGATGACTTGTCTTCAGAACCTGTAAATTCAATTTATATACCTGCAAAGACTTCATTCTGCTTTGACTTTTCAGAGTCAAGCTTATCATCAAAACGAACACTGATTGATTCTTCCACAATATGTGTTTCTGTATTGTATACTCTGTACCCTCTTGAGTGTTCAGAGTATCCTAACATAATACACTTCTGTGCTTTAGAGTCAAACTTGTTCAAATAATTTTTTGTATTTAACATAAAACAAGTACATCCAAATGGATGAAAATATGAAATGTTGGGCTTTCTGTTCTTCCATAATTCATATGGAGTCTTTTCCAGAATAGGTCTTATTGAGATTCTATTCTGAATGTAGCACGCTGTGTTTATTGCCTCTGCCCAGAAGATCTTAGCAACGTTTTTCTCATTGATCATGGTTCTGGCCATTTCTTGCAATGTTCTGTTCTTTCGTTCTACAACTCCATTTTGTTGGGGAGTTCTAGGACAAGAGAAATCATGCAGAATGCCTCTGTCATTAAAGAATGACTCAAAATATTTGTTTTCAAACTCTCCACCATGATCACTTCTGACTTTAACGATTCTAAGATCCTTTTCATTCTGAACTTGGTTACAGAAGGTAACAAACACAGAGTGTGACTCGTCCTTGTGTCTTAAGAACTTTACCCATGTCCATCTGCTATATTCATCTACGATTACTAACCCATACTTCTTGCCACTGACTGAAGCAGTTTTAACTGGTCCAAATACGTCAATGTGCAGAAGTTCTAATGGCTTAGAGGTAGAAACAACATTTTTAGATTTGAAAGAAGGTTTTGCAAACTTACCTTTCTGACATGCTTCATACAGAGCATCTGAATTGAACTTCAAATTAGGAAGTCCTCTGACCAGATTGAGTTTGTTAATCTGAGATATTCTTCTCATACTAACATGCCCCAATCTTCTGTGCCAGATCCACTGCTCGTTGTTAACAGACAGAAGACACTTTACATTCTGACTTTTTAGTTCAGAAAGTTTGATTTTATAGATGTTGTTTTTCCTCTTTCCATTAAACAGGATAGTCCCATCTTTCTGACTAACAGCTTTACATGATTTTTGATTAAAGATTATATCATAATCGTTATCACTTAATTGACTTATGGATAACAGATTATGCATTAATCCATCTACTAGCAGAACATTATTTATAGAAGGAAGATTTCCATTACCTACAGTTCCAGAGCCAATGATCTTTCCCCTCTGATTGCCTCCAAAGAAAACGTGGCCTCCAGGCTTAAGTTCCAGGCTTTGGAACATATGCCTTCTTCCCGTCATGTGTCGCGAGCAGCCAGAGTCCAGGTACCATGACTGGTGTTTCTGATTTGCTGCTAAAGATATCTGCAACATGTATTATTTTATCCTTAGGTACCCAGATTTTCTTGGGTCCTGATTTGTTAGATTTACCAAAACTCTGGTTGAATTTTGGTTTCACAAAATACTTACTGCTAGTGTATTTAATATCATGTGTGTGACCATACACAAAATGTGAGTTCAGAGGAGTGTGTTTAATGGTTAAATCCATGACATTCTTTGGTGTAGGAACCTTACCTTGGTATCCTATTCCCTTCCTGCCGTTTCTTCTAACTCCATAGATCATTGAAGCCATTTTGCTTCTATCTATGCTTTTAGCAAGGAACTTCTGGAAACTGTGATCATACTCCTTGATGATCTCATCAGCGCTGCTGGGAGTTTCAGAAATTGGTTCCTTCTGAGAGTTTTGTAAAACATTTTCTAATTTTGAAATTTTATTTCTCAGCTCAGAATTCTCCAATTTAAGACTCTCAGTCTTATCAGAGTCAGATTCAAGATTCCTTTTTAGGTTTCTGAATTTAACTCTAATCTGCTGGTACCTTTCCAGAATTTCATTAAGGCTTTCAGCAAGTTCAGCCTTAGTAAAATTAATTGCAAAGTCAGGAAATACCTCTTCAGTATCTGATTCTGAGTCTGATTCAGAAGCTTCACTGTCTTCTGAAATGTTGGCCATGAGAGCTATGTTTGCTCTCTCATCATCTGATTCTGATTCAGCTTCAGACGAGTCAGAGTCATCCCATGTAGCCATGAGACTTTTCTTCTTTTCTCTTCCAAACTTATTTTTGGGATTTTCCCTCTGAAGCTTTGGGAAGTCACTCTTGTAGTGTCCTTGCTCATTGCACTCGTAGCAGATGATGTCCTTGGTGTTTGGCTTTTTGCTTCCTGAGGAGCCTTCAGATCTTTTGTATCCAGAGGAAGAATCTATCCTTCTGTATCTGGAAGAGGACTCATTTTGATCAGATCTTCTGGGATTCCTGAACTTCCTTTGCCTCTGCTTCCACAGTTGGTTCACTCTTCTGGAGAGGAGAGAAAGTTCGTCTTCTTCTGATGAGGATCCATCAGATGTTTCTTCAACTGCCTGCAAGACTTTAGACTCAGATTTTTTGTTAGATTTTAATGCTAAAGGCTTACCTTGCTTCTGAGGTTCATCAGCTTCTAACTCTATCTCATGACTTCTGAGGGAGCTGATAAGTTCCTCCAGAGAAATTTTGTTGAGATCTTTTGCTAGCTTCAGAGCTGTAACCATTGGCCTCCACTGCTTTGGTAAGCTTCTGATGATCTTCTTGACGTGATCAGCAGTAGAGTATCCTTTGTCCAGAACCTTGAGACCAGCCACCATAATTTGGAATCTTGAGAACATTGTTTCAATGGATTCACTTTCTTCCATTTTGAATGCCTCATACTTCTGAATGAGCGCAAGAGCTTTAGTTTCTTTGACCTGAACGTTGCCTTCATGCGTCATTCTGAGTGAGTCAAACATGTTCTTTGTTGTGTCTCTGTTAGAGATCAGTTCATATTCAGCGTAAGAGATGGCGCTAAGAAGGATGGTTCTGGCCTTGTGGTGATTTTTGGAGTCACGCTTTTGTTGGTCAGACATTGCTTTCCTATCAATCTTCTGACCGCTTGCATTCACAGGGTGCGTGTATCCATCTGTCACCATGTCCCACAGATCAGCATCATGTGCCAGAAAGAAGCTTTCAGATCTGTCTTTCCAGTAATCAAAATTTTCTCCATCAAAGACTGGAGGTTTGCCGCTGAATCTGTCTCTGTCTTCATTGTTGTCATTGCTGGTGTGTTGATAAATTCCTGCCATTGTGTTTTTCTGACGCTGGATCTTGTACTGACACGGTTAAGTGTTTTAGCTCAGAACCAGGCGCTCTGATGCCAATTGAAGAAGTGAAAAACACAAGAAGGGGGGTTGAATTGTAAAAACTGGAAATCAATTGCAATCAACACGATATTTTTATCCTGGTTCGTTTGATCTCAAACTACTCCAGTCCACCCGTCAAGGTGATTTCTCCTCTCTCCAACGAGGTCTTAATCCACTATATTCAACTGAATATTACAATCTGCTTTAACAACTGCTAAAGCCTTCTTGATGCAAACCACAAACCGGTTTCTCAAGGAATTACTTTCTTACAAAGAATTGAGATCTAGGTGTGTGAATGTTTTCTACAAAAACTATTTATCACTACTGTGATACTACACAATTTAAGCTTATGAGAACTAGAGTGCTAAAGTAACTGAATGAAGAATTTGAGAGCTTTAGCAAACTGAGAGTGAGGAAGATGATGAATGGCTTTAGGCGTGTAGATTGTTGTAGAGCATTAGCCGATTCAATCTTCATTGACTTGTTTATATAGCATTGGAAATAGTGTACGTTGGAGCAATAATTCTGTTTCAATGCCAATAACATTCTTTCCTTAATAAGAAGATCTTGTCTGGAATGATGTCGTTGGTAATAACTCATATTGAATGCACAGTACCGTTGCTACTTAAGCGTGTTCTGGCTTTGGCTCATTCTGACGCTGCTTAGGTGTTGATGAACTGTTGTTGTTTTTATCAGAGATCAGAGTGTTAAGCGCAGATCTGTTCATTAAGCTTCAGCATAAGCGCAAGTTGATCTTCTGATTCTGGTATCTGATATAACATCTTCTGATGCTGGTGTTGATATCCAATTTTCTGATGCTGATTATGATGTTCTCTTGCTGATACCCATCAGAGTTTCTGTAAAACAGAAAGTAATTTTTAGGTAGCTAATAGTTATTACATGAATCATATAATTAACATATCTTTTCATTTTGTTATCATCAAAACTTAAACTTAGGGTAGTAGATTCAAACTTTGTTCTAACAATCTCCCCCTTTTTGATGATGACAAAAACTAGATATTTTTTAATTGATAATTAGCGTGAAAAGTATCAGCGATAACCAAATAGTAAGTTGTATCAGAATTAATTAGGAAGTTATCAAAGATAAGGGATAAAGAGATATCAGAGTTTAGATCGGAGATACTCCCCCTGAATTTATTACTTCCCTTTTTAATTCCAAGAGTTCTTCAGGATCAGATCTTTATTGACTTTCTTTGAGCATCAAAATATCAGAGCTTCAGATTAGAATATCAGAGCTTTGAGCTTCAGTGTATCAGAGGTGATTAACTTCTTGTACCTGTAATCTTATGCAAAAACAGAAAACATTCGAGTATATCAGAGTGTTAGAATGTTTGAGACTTTTTGTCTCAGTAATCCGTTATTGAAAAATATCATTCTTGTTCTCCCCCTTTTTGTCAGCAATCAAAAAGTGTAAGTGATGTGCTAAAACGATCAGAGCAGAAAAACTTGTTATATTGAATTCAGAGCCAGACAAACAGTACAGATGAAATGCAAAGAAAACATTGAAAATATCATGAATGAAAAACTAAGGTTGGGGTGGGAAGCGTGTGAACAGAGTCTCCAGCATTGTCTTAATCTGATCAGCAGTTTCATTCTGCTTGTGCACCATGCTGACTACTTTATCTATCTTGTTGTCTTGCACATCCATCCTTTCCTTCATCTTCTGATCATTTTCATCCATTCTTTGCTGCAGACGAATATCATTCAGCCTCAGCTCTTCCAGAGTCTGCCTGTCCAAGGCAGCTTGAGAAACATCAGAAGCAGGAAGCTTCTGAGAGCTTTCTGCAACATCTTCAGCTTGTCTGACCTCTTCAGCTTGAGAAGTCTGATCTTCTTCTGGTTGCACTTTTGAAGCTGGACGCTTCTCAGACCATGGCTCACTATCCAGAAGGAGCACTTCGTCCTGTGGCAGCTGACTTTCAACTTCCTTCAGCAGCTTGCTGAAGTTCTGTTGTGCCTGCTCATAATTGATGTCTTGCAATTTGAGGGCTTCAGCACGTACCCATATTCTGAATCGTGTCCAGAGTTGGTATGAGGAAGCAGGATCAACCATTTCAGGGCAAACTTGCTTTAGAGAAGCAATCCACTGCTGCAAGCCTATTTAAAAATTCACAATGCCAGAGCCAACATCTAGCTGTTTTGGTTTTGGAATGGCTATTTTATTTTTGAGATCAACAAGACGGTCAAGGATTGTTAAATCGATGAAGGTCCTGCTGTGGTTTTCTGTAGTTTGTTTGGGAGATGGAGTGGGAGAATCAGAAATAATAATTGGACTGTTTGGAGTATTTGGAGGGGTAGTTTCTGGTGAGGATGGCAGCTGGGCCATGGTTACAGTTGTACCACATGGCAGCTGAATTTCCAAGGGTTGTGGCTCAGAGGATTGAGGAGAATGAGGTTCAGGGGTTTGAGGTTCGTGTGAAGGAGTTTCAGAATGATGAAACTCAGGTTGTGGAGGTGATGGTTGAGGTGATGGTGGATGAAGTTTTGGTTGAGGAGAGGGAGGAGGAATTGCTGGTTGTGGAGAAGGAGGTGGAATTTCTGGTTGACTTTCTGGTTGTTGTGGAATTTGTGGTTCTTCTGGTATGGGTGAAAGAGGTTGTTCTGGTTGAGGAGAGTGGGCAATTTCTGGTTGAATGTTTGGATTTTCTGAGAGGTGAGCGGAAACACGTTCATCAATTTCAGACAGAACTTTGTCAAGTTCTGATTCTGTTAATGGTGTGGGTTTTGGATTTTTGGTGCGGGAACGCCTGAGAGTCAGTGACTCAGAAGGGTCATCTTCTGGTTCGGTTTCATCAATAGTTGGTATGGGGATTGGAATTTCATGAGAAGCAGGGGTTGGGGTTATTGTTGGAATAGCAGACGAATTTAAAATAGAAGCAGCAGATAGATTACCTCTTTTCTTAGGGGTCTGCTGGGATGGTCCTTCTGAAGTGGCCTTTCTTTTCTTCGTCTTCTTCAGTGAAACTTCTGGTTGTTGTTGGTGCAGATCTTTGATATTCAGATTGGGATCTGTACCATCAGCCTTGCAAGCGTCCAAGTATCTGAGAACAGTGACTGGTTTAGAGTCAATCTCAGAAAATATTGGAAAGTCGTCCAGAGGGACTCTTCTGCTGGTGATGTCAGCAAGAGGAGTAACGCTGGGCTCCTTTCTGATATTCTCTATCAGTTTCATTTTCTTCAGATTCTTGGCGTTTAGAGGCTTGCCAACAGTAGGTTCAATGTAACTTAATTCCTGAGCTTCTGTGAGGTGCTCTATCAGCCTATTCTCAGTCAGAATATCTGATATTATCCTGCCAAAGGGTATCCAATCCCTTTTTGTCCTTTCTTCTTCCCTTGTCTCATTGACGCTGGTCCTGAGGTGATTAAACAGAAAATGAGCCAAGTTAACCTTTACCTTCTGATTAATAAAGTAGATCAGAAACTGCTGATCTATATTTATATAATTAGGAGAGCTTGTGGGCTTCCTGTGATTAAAGCACCCCAGAATGATCTTCGCCCATACTCTGTGTTGATCCTTTAAGTCTCTGATTTTTCTGTTGGGCACCCCATGGGTGAAAATCTGTTTTGCAATGACAGCAACATTAGAGCATCTTTCAGCCATGTCGATACAGCGGATGCCACCACTGTTGTATCCGATCAATCTTGCAATGTGATCCTCAGTGATCACAATTTTCTTTCCCATTATGAAGGAGGTAACAAGATGTGTTAAGGAGGATGCATGAATCCAGAACTCCTTGACCAAAACTGGGAATGTTGGACCCACCAACCTATCAAAATATCTCTCCCATCCTTGTGCCCTAACTTCTTCTGTCAAATCGAATCCATTGTATTTCAGACTGGAGAAATCGACAATCAGTTCAGACAGAACTTCCAAGTTCTTCACTGGTGTAAGGAGAGTTCTGAAGGGAATCTTGTATTGTTCAGAAGAAGCTTTCTTCTGAGAACCTGCAGAAACATTGATGGAGGTTGCCATGTTCACACTTAGGGTTTTTCTGAGAAAACTGAAAAATGGGTTTCTTTTGAGAGAGATGAACACACAAGGAAAATGTAGAAAAATATTTGTAAGATTGTAAGAAACGGTAAAGGATTAATGAATGGTGTTAATGTGCTTAAATAGATTTCAAAATAATTTTTGAAAGTGTAAACGGTTTCAAGAGAGAGAAATAATTCATGATTACTTTTTAAAACATGATTACGTGCATTTAATGCTTGCTGATTTTGGGGGATTTGAGAAAGATACTTAAAACGGTTACCAGACATGTGTCTCAATGCACCCAATCAGCGTTTTGCCTTCTCAGAAGCTTGCACGCGTGTTCTGCTTCAGAGATTTGCTGATGTTGGATGACACTTGTTTGATTTAGTGAACAGCACGTCTATCCTTGAGCTGAAACGCTCAGATCTTCAGGAATAGAATCTGATACAATCTGCATGTCTATCTTTCTGAAGGGAGATTGATCAGAAGTTCACAGTAAAACAGATACATTCTGAAGGTTAATATATAAAGTTAAAACATTTTCACTCTGGGCAGAGTTTCATGCTGAGATGTTTCAGAATGAAATTTAACCTATCTTCAGAAAGAGGTTTAGTGAAGATATCAGCCCATTGATGGTCTGTATCAATAAATTTTAAGTTCAAAATTCCTTTTTGAATATAGTCCCTAATGAAGTGATGTTTTATTTCTATATGCTTATCCCTAGAATGTAAAATGGGATTCTTACTTAAGCAAATGGCAGAAGTATTGTCACAGAGTATAGGGATGTTACTCTCAAAAATCTGGAAGTCTTCAAGCTGACTTTTCATCCAGAGCATTTGTGTGCTACATCCTGCTGCTGCTATGTACTCAGCTTCTGCTGTTGATAGTGCAATTGTGGATTGCCTTTTGCTGGACCAAGATATCATATTTTCTCCCAGAAACTGGCAGCTTTCAGAAGTACTTTTACGCTCTACTTTGTCTCCAGCAAAGTCAGCATCGCAGTAGCCTACTAAGCTGTAGTCACTAGATTTTCTATAAAATAAACCCAGATTAGTAGTACCTTTCAGATACTTGAAAATTCTCTTAACAGCTATTAAGTGAGATTCTCTAGGATCTGATTGGAATCTAGCACAAATACATACGCTGAATAAGATATCAGGCCTTGAAGCTGTCAGATAAAGGAGAGAACCAATCATACCTCTGTAGACCTTCTGTTCTACCTTTTTGCTTACCTCTTCTCTTTCCAGAATGCACGTGGGATGCATTGGAATCTTTGATGGCTTACATTCTGAGAGGTCAAATTTCTTCAGAAGATCTATGACATATTTGCTCTGATGAATGTAAGTTCCCTCTGGGTTTTGATTGATCTGAATTCCCAGAAAGAATTTCAGTTCTCCCATGAGGCTCATCTCAAATTTTGCCTGCATACACTTAGCAAATTTTCTTCCAAGAGAAGGATTAGTAGATCCAAACATAATATCATCTACGTAAATTTCACAGACTAAGATGTCATTCTTGACTGACTTACAGAATAAGGTAGTGTCCACCTTCCCTCTGGTGAATTCATTTTCTAACAGAAAGTTACTTAGTCTTTCATACCAAGCTCTGGGAGCTTGTTTCAGACCATATAGTGACTTCTTTAGTTTGAAAACATGTTCTGGGTTTTTTGTACTTTCAAAACCAGGGGGTTGGTGCACATAAACCTCTTCTTCTATATATAACCATTTAAAAATGCACTCTTGACATTCATCTGATACAGAGTGATGCCTTTATGAACAGCAAATGAAATTAAAAGTCTGATAGATTCTAGCCTGACGACTGGGGCAAATATTTAGCCATACATATACATATAGAGAAAAATATAATTTTGTGTTTAATCGTTCATACATTATCATAAAAAATTTCTAATTGTCAAAATAAGTTTATAATTTGTTACATAAAATTGCGTATTATAATTTTATCTAAATCTAAAGAATGGTATACATAAGATTGCATTCTTAAATAAATATTATACAAAGAATACAATAAAATATATTTTATGAGAATAGTATTTATAAATGAATAATATTTCATTTTTTATGATTTGTAAATTAAAATACATATCATACAAAGAATATGATAAAATATACACATAATACATGTTGATTTCTCTAAAGAATTAAAGAAATATATTGGTTAATAAGATTTAATAACATAATGCGGTTTGGTTCGGTTTGGTTCGGTTTACAAAATACAAACCGCAAACCAAACCAAACCACGCGGTTCCATTAGAAAATGACTCAAACACATCCGAACCAAATGCGGTTTTTTGTGGTTTCTGTTTGGTTTGGTTCAGTTTTGCGGTTTTCTATTGGGCCGGTTTGGTTTTGAACACCCCTAATGTGATGAACCAAAACAACCTTGCCATGCCAATTCTTACAAAACCAATGCAATGGTGAGATTTGAACTTCTCAAACTTTATTGACTAGGGCATGGACATAAAATCATGAACCCATGGGGTAACTTGTTAAATCTCATTGCCTTTACCTACATGGATAACAAGCAAGACAAACCAACATTGCATTTTATTAGTTAAAAGAAGAAATCAAGACAAAAACAATATTTATGATCACAAAATGAACATAAGTCAAGGTGCTTGGTAATCCCTTAAAAGGTCAAAACTAAATATAGGGAGGGGAACCAAGAACCCTAGTGTGATCTTGTTGTGAATGAGTCAACCTGGTATGATGAAGGGATCTTAGGGGCAAAATTTTGGGTACAACAGCTGCCCTTATTTAAGTTTCTTCTATCCAGAGATACAAAGGTTAAAAATATTCGTGTCGACGTGATCGAAGATACATAAATATAAAACAAACCCTATTTTTGGCCCTAAGATGCCATGCGAATGTTTATGATCATGAATGCATATGAACAGGACCAAAGAGACGCAAAACACCACTGGGGATGTAACAATAATAAAGAAATAATGGAGCAACCCCACCGGGAAAATAAATCACTGGTGGATAAAAAGACATGAATCAAAGAGGATGGTAGAATGGTCAAAGGATACACCAACTTCTACCGAAGGCGAAGCTACCGACGTTTACTGAAGGCAGAGAGAAAGATAACAAACACCGATGTTCACTGCCGTTGTCCTACCAACTTTCAGTGAAGGTAGAAAGATAAAATATCATATCACCGCCGTTCACTGGCGATGAACTACCAACATTCACTGAGGGTAGAAAAAATATAACAAACATCGACGCTCGTTGTCGATGTCCTACCAACTTTCACTGAAGGTAGGAAGAGAGTATATCATAGCACTGCCGTTCATTGACGATTAACTACCAACGTTCACTGAGGGTAGCAAAAAGATAATAAACATCGACATTCACTGCCGATGTCCTACCAACTTTCACTGAAGGTAGGAAGAGAGTATCATAGCACCTCCATTCACTGATGATGAACTACCAACGTTCACTGAGGGTAGCAAAAAGATGATAAACATCGACGTTCACTGCCGATGTCCTACCAACTTTCACTGAAGGTAGAAAGATAAAATATCATATCACTGTCGTTCACTGATGATGAACTACCAACGTTCACTAAGGGTAGCAAAAAAATAACAAGTTTCCCCAAGATTCTGGCGTTTCACCTAGAAAGGGTCTCAACTTATTCTTTAACCAAGGCACTCCGCCTGGAAAGGATAATATATAAGTTGTCTCAAATAAAGATACTTCCACTTGCAAAGATTTCTCAACGAGTTGTTTCTGTGATATTAAAAGTCTTGCCATCTGTTGGCGTGATCTGACGACAAATTGCAAACTATTCACTCATACAGGAGATAGCAAAAAAGATTTACGTCGACTTTTACAGGGAAGCACAAGTTACTCAAATAAAGATACCTGCTACTTGTTGTCATGGAGGATTGTAAAAAGAAATGACTTTTTAGGAAAGAGGTATGACTTCATGGGGAGATGCCATGATATTCTTGCTGAGGAGATAAAGTCTTCTCGTGCAAAACAAATACACCAACCAAAGCTTGGAGTTTTCAGAAATCCAAAGTAAATAATATTGTCGTGGAACCACAAATTCAAACCAGAAATAAACTGGAATGAAACAGTCAACCAGAATACATCCTTTTAGAAATAAACTCAAGAGGGAAAACCAATCCATCCAAACAAGGAGCTGTACCGGAAGGCTAAAACAAAAATCTTCCATGAGGGACAAACTCAATGGGGAAATTGAAAGAATATACGCTTTCTGCTTAAGGCCAACACTCTATTGAAAAGAGGACAATGTAACTCTGCAAAATAGGGTAATATGTCAACAAAAATATTAACAAATGTCAATGAACAATGATTTTACAAAATTAGTTATGCATGATGTATGTATGAATGTATGAGTGTTATCGTGCGTATGCTGAAAAAACAGATATACAACATTGGGAATAACCAGGAAAAACCACCTCGGGCACTAACAACACTCGGCTAAACTTCATCCAAGATGATCATTCCAAGAAAAAGTAAATGCCAGTTGAGGAAACAAAACCTACTGCCTGCTTTAACTTTATTGGGGAGAAACATAATCCAGAGGTAGACAAATCAAAGTGATAAAACAGTACAGATACAGGGATTTAACATCCTTATTTAGGCTTCACCGGGGAAACAAGTGTTTTTCAAAAGTAGCATTCCTACTAGAGATTGCAAAACCGGTCTCAAGTAAAGCAGACTGACACCGAAACATCCAAACATTCACTGGGGAATTCAGGCCTACTTGATTGGCGAGGTTAACACCACATTCACAATACGTCCTTCACTTAGAGAAACCAGGGACTTGCATTCTTCAAGAGTAGGTATGATACCAACTTCTCTGGAAAATGGACTTTTATTAGGCCAAACGGAAACTTCACTGAAGAAATCTTGGACTGAAACTTCACATCATGAAAAATCAGAAAAGAGGAGAAATGAATCCAAACTTGACCGAGGATACCAGAATCATAAACCCAATACGGCGAAAATGTCCCGAGTAAACCTTCCCGAGGCGAACAAAAACTTCTCAAAACAACTGGAGTTTGTCCATTCTTGGGATCACCATTTTTGTTGTCATTGTTTCATCACAAATCTCAAAGTAAAAGCAGATTGTAAAATCTTTTTTTTGAAAAATCAATTTTGTTATTTAATATTTTTTGCTTTGAAAGTTATTATCAATAATAAATGGAGTATTTGCAAGCTAAATAAAACAAGAAATACAAAGAATTGGGTAAAAGCTCAAATTTCATTAGTAGAATGGTAGTCTGCGAATGGAGAGACTCCATAGATGATTACAAAGTTCGGAAAATGGTAACATATAATGGAAAAGATACATTAAGATGCAATGACCACTATCCCCTCTAACAACTTTTGAAATCCTGAGCAGCAACTTCTGTTGAAGTATGGTGAGGGTCCGAGAAGATTGTTGCTTCAACGATCAAATCTTGTCTGATGTAGTTACTTGCCAAGAAAGTCCCTAACCTTTGCCTAAGCTGTCCTTGCGGGTTTTAAACTTAGCGGGAAATTTATTCTGTTTAGGTCTTTAATTTTTTCCTAGACCGCCCTTTCGGGTTTTCGGCCTACCGAGACGCTCCTTTTTTGCCTAAGCCGCCCTTTCGGGTTTTCAACTTAGCGAGTTGTTCTTTTATTACTTTAGGCAAAGTATTTCTTGACTGCGTCAGTGTTCATGGGATGTGGGAACTCCTCGCCATCCATGGTTTTAAGAATTAATGCACCACCAGAGAAGGCTTTCTTGACAACATATGGGCTTTCAAAATTGGGAGTCCACTTGCCCCTAGAATCAGCGTTGAAAGATATGATCTTCCTGAGCACGAGGTCGCCTTCTCTGAATTCACGAGGTTTGACCTTTTTATCAAAAGATTTCTTCATTCTTCTCTGATATAACTGGCCATGACACAAAGCTGTCATCCTCTTCTCCTTAGTCAAATTCAATTGGTCAAACCTGTTCTGGACCCATTCAGCCTCTGTCAACTTGGTTTCCATTATCACACGCAACGAGGGAATCTCTACCTCGATAGGGAGTACAGCTTCCATTCCATACACCAGGGAGAACGGGGTTGCTCCTGTTGAAGTGTGGACAGATGTTCGATATCCATGCAGAGCAAAAGGGAGCATTTCATGCCAATCCTTATAAGTAACAAGCATTTTCTGGATAATTCTCTTGATATTCTTATTAGCAGCTTCAATAGCCCCATTCATCTTTGGCCTGTATGGAGATGAATTGTGATGGACAATCTTGAATTCTTCACACAGTTCTGTCATTATCTTGTTGTTCAAATTCGAGCCATTGTCAGTGATAATTCTGCTCGGCACACCATACCGACATATAAGGTTATTCTTAATGAAGCGCACAACCACCTGCTTAGTAACATTGGCATATGAAGCAGCCTCCACCCATTTGGTAAAGTAGTCAATTGCTACCAAGATAAAATGGTGCCTATTCGAAGCTTTGGGTTCTATCATCCCAATCATGTCAATACCCCACATAGAGAAAGGCCACGGGAAGGAAATCACATTGAGAAGTGTCGGAGGCACATGGACCTTGTCTGCATAAATCTAGCATTTATGGCACTTCTTTGCAAATTTGTAACAGTCAAACTCCATTGTCAGCCAATAATAACTTGCCCTTAGCATATTTTTAGCCATCGAATGTCCATTGGCATGAGTTCCGAATGAACCTTCATGAATCTCATGCATCAACATGTTTGCTTCGTGTCTATCCATGCATCTGAGCAAGACCATGTCATAATTTCTCTTGTACAACACATTTTCACTGAGGAAGAAACTGCCTGCCAATCTTCTCAATGTCTTTCTATCTTTCTTCGACGCACCAATCGGGTATTCCTGAGTCTGAAGAAAATTCTTGATATCATAATACCAAGGTTTTTCATTTGCTACCTCCTCTGTTGTAAACACATGAGCGGGCCTATCCAGTCGTCGAACCGTAATTCGGGGTATATCATTCCAAGTATTCACTTGGTACATAGAAGCCAGAGTTGCCAGAGCATCCGCCATTTTATTTTCATCTCTAGGGATGTGATGGAATTCAACTTTATTGAAGAATGGTAATAATCTTCTAGCATAATCTTTGTAAGGGATCAAGTCGGGGTGATGAGTATCCCATTCTCCTCTAATCTGATTTTTTACCAAAGCTGAATCACCATACACATCCAGAATTTTAATTCTAAGATCAATAGCTTCTTCGAGACCCATGATGCAAGCCTCATATTCTGCCATATTGTTAGTACAATTGAATGTTAACCTTGTAGTAAAAGGAATATGCGATCCATGAGGAGTGACAATCACAACACTAATTCATTTACCATAAGCATTTACAGCTCCATCAAATATCATACTCCAATGAGATTCAAGGTCAGGACCTTCCTCAGGCAATGGTTCATCACAATCTTTCACTTTCAGGAACATCACATCCTCATCAGGGAATTCATATTCTACAGACTGGTGATCCTCCACTGGTTGGTGAGCAAGATAATATACCAACACACTACTTTTAATAGCCTTTTGAGTGCGGTATTTGATATCATATTCAGATAACAACATATGCCAGCGGGAAATTCTCCCAGTAAGAGAAGGCTTTTCAAAAATGTACTTGATTCGATCCATTTTGGAGATCAACAAAGTAGTGTGATTCAACATATACTGCCGCAAATGCTTTTCCGCCCAGGACAAAGCACAACATTTTTTTTCCAGTACGGAATACCGTGACTCACAATCAGTGAATTTTTTACTGAGATAATAAATGGCGAACTCCTTCTTTCCTGTTTCATCCTGTTGTCCCAGAATACAACCCATGGATTTATCTAACACTGTCAGATACATAATCAACGGTCTTCCTTCTACAGGAGGGAGCAAGATAGGAGATTCAAGCAGATATTCTTTAATACTTTCAAATTCCCTTTGGCAGTCATCCATCCACACATAACCTTGATCTTTCTTTAACAACTTAAAGATCGTTTCACATGTTGCAGTCATGTGGGAAATGAATCTGGAAATATAATTCAAACGCCCGAGGAAACCTATGACTTGGTTTTCAATTCTTGGTTCTGGCATTTCTTGAATTGCTTTGACTTTATCAGGGTCAACTTCAATTCCTTTCTGGATAACAATGAAACCCAACAATTTTCCTGATCGAACACCGAATGTGCATTTATTTGGATTCAAGCGGAGACGATACTTCCTCAAACGCTAAAACAACTTCAACAAATATTCTATATACCCTTCTTTAGTCTATGATTTGGCGATCATATCATCAACATATACTTCAATTTCCTTGTGCATCAGATCATGGAATAGGGTTGACATAGCCCTCTGGTACATTGCACCAGCGTTCTTCAACCCGAAGGGTATCACTCTGTAACAGAATGTTCCCCAGGGTATGATAAACGTTGTTTTTTCCATGTCCTTTGGAGCCATTCTTATTTGATTATACCTGGAAAATCCGTCCATGAACGAGAATACTTTGAATTTTGCTGTGCTATTGTTGTACCCCAAAATTTGCCCTCTCTTTCTTCAGGAAACCATCTTGGATTTTCAAGGTCCCTCTGAAACAAATCCAAGTCCTGAGTTGTCCTTTTTTGCCCAAGCAAGCCACTTACAAGAGCAAGATGATCTCACGAGCTCCAAAAACAACGCTTTTATCTTGAGAAAAAAAATCAAATTCTAAGTACTTGGAACGTTTCTCTAAAAAATGAGTGTTTAAGAAAAAATCAGCGCTTCAGAACTTCTGGACCAATTCCATATAAAAACGGTCAGAAGTTGCAAGCTTGGCTCAGCGTAGTCAGAAGTTGGCTTTTCAGCAGCTACATCAGCTCAATCAGAAGTTGTAAACGTGGTTCAGTATGCAAGCCTCAGACAGAACATGCCCCTTTCAGCAGTTATACAAGCTCAGTCAGAATTTGATAAAGGAATGCAAGAGAAGCAGGGAAGTCTTAAGGCTCCTGCAGAACATGCTGAATTCAGAAGATGAAAAGGTCAGAAGAGTGAGTGTTACACTGATACAGAATCTCTAAGCCCAGGAGGTCCAGAAGTAAATCCAAGGAACGTATCAGAAAATCAGGAGAATCTCCAGAGCTTACTAAGACAACAGGAAGCCAAGGCCAGAGCATGGTTTACGCTGCTGATTCAACGTTGGTTTCCATTACCAGAATATTGATGTTGATAGGTCTTATCACCATTTAATGCCCATTAATGCTTCCAACCACTCCTGAACATTCACGTGTGGCTTGGAAAACACTTTTGTGCAGATTCTGGCATAGGTCTACGCGCCACCGCCCACTTCAGAGGTCACTTCTCCCCAATCTACGCCTGCTGCTGCAGCCTAGGCTGAAGGCTATCTGTTATCACAACTTCCCAGGAATTTCTGTCAAAGAGCAATTCAAACTTTGTTGGCGCTTTAATGTTCAAGGCACCCACAAGAACTTTGCCTATAAATAGAGAGTCATTGTCCACTGCAAAGGGCGTTCAAAAAGAAACAGAAAAATTGCTAAGAGAGAAACATAAACTCTTAGCAACATAGCGTTCTGAAACTCTGCCAAAATCTCCAGTTTGTTTCATAACTTTGAGTTTCTCACCTCCAAACTTCATCAAATACCCAGTTTTCTTTGTGAACCAAAAGACACCCTTTCCAAACTTCTGACCCTACGTACGTATACACCTTTACCTACCCTTTTCAAAGAAAATCTGTCCAGAACACCACCAGAGCCAAAAGTTAGCTTTCACCCACAAACTTTTCCAACAGCCTGGTAAGCACCTGCTGACCTTCATCACGCTGCTAAGCATCATCAGCTGTGCATACTCAAATAAACATAATGTAAATATCATGTTGTTGCTGTTTATATTCTGAGGATTTTCATACCTCAGAACGTTCTGAGCCAGTATAGGACTTGCCTGTGACCTTGTTGGTTTTGACCTCTGAAACATTTTTACATTTGCTGGATCTGTTCCAAATATGTTTCCTGTTTTGTGGAATAACAACAGAATTGCAGATGTTCTGATTAGTACAGGGAAAAGCCAAGTGCTGACTTTGACGTTAGCACATCTGAAGCCTGTTTTGCTGTCAATGATATCAGAAAATCTGAGATTTATTGCCTTTTCAGCAGAATCAGAACTTCTGGTTTCTCCACTAACAAACTTCTATCTTGCAGCGCAGGGGAGTCAGAACTTCTGATTTCCCCACTAACAGGGTTCTGTTTTGCAGGTGCCAAAGTCAGAAGTTCTGACTCATACAGTTTAACCAAGAGGTTGATCATCTGGCAGCGGATCTGAGTCAGAACTTCTGATGACCTCTCAGCAGCGCGAGGGCTCCCTCTCTCTCTCTATATCTTGTTTTTTGCTATTTTCTTTTTTGTCTATTTTTCTCGTTGAACCCCCCATGTACAAATGTGTATCCCCCTCCCCTAATTGTTGTAATAGCGTAGGATTTCATATTTCCGCTTCTTATTGCTAGTAATTAGGATGTGTATGGCAAGATAAAATCAATGAAATAGAAAAACCTAATTCAAATAAAAAACTCTTGTATGCAATAAAACACACTTGCACACTAACACCCCTAGGGTTACATCCACTTGTTGCCTTTCAAAATTAGGCCATATTGCATGTTAGGTCTCTTTGGGCAAAGCAAACAATTCAAATGATCATAGTCCCTCGATGACGCTTTCGAAAGTTGCCTAAAAAATGATCAAGTCCCTTAAAAAGAACAATTGCCCAAAGATACTTGGCATCATTGCAATTATGGTCTAAACGATAACCCGCGCCCGTCCCTTTCACATCCTAACACAAGATTGTCCACCGAATATAATGGTGGAACAAAATTGTTAAAAGGGTTAAAACATAGCAAAAATCTTTGAGAACTTTAGGGTAGCTAGCTCTTAAGTACTTGTCAACTTGCAAAACAAAAACACTTGCCTATTTTTCAAACCACACTTTCAAAACAAACTTTCAAAAAACCTTGAAACATCTTTTCAAAAAGACAAACACCTTTTGTAAAACATTCGAGTAAAGAATTGTTACAAGGTTAGCCTAGACAAGGCATCTTTTTCAAAACATTTTCAAAACACACACAAAGCACCATTTCAAACAATTGAAAACCAAGGCAAGTTGATCTAAGCAAGTACCTAAGAGCCCATGGATAACCATGGATAGAAAGGGTGCTAATACCTTCCCTTTCTATAATATACTCCCCGAACCCAAGAAAATATCTCAAAGGTTTTTGCTGTGCTTTTTAAGCCTTTCCTTAGGATAAAATAAAAAGTCGGTGGCGACTCTTGCTCAACCGAAACATTTGCGAAAACAAACGCAAAACCATAGTCAGTTCTCCCACCGTATCACAGAACTGGCGACTCTGCTGGGGATATTTTAAAAGTGGAGTAACCTTAGGGTTTAGATCACCCTCTTGCATGACTAATTGTTTGATTTGATTGCTTTATATTTTTGGCTCTCTTTTTTGGGTTTGCAATCCTACACCCGGATTTTGGGAAACATTCATAGATAGCAATACGTTGTGGAAACTGTGCGGGGTATACCGACACGGTCGAAGCAATAGCTATATTAGTGCGACATATTTGTGAGTACCGGTAACCCTTGAGTTCAATCAAGGAGAGTACGGGGCCGCTGAGTGATGTCACTAAGCACTAATGACCTAGAACCTTACTTGACCATCTTGGCCTTTTATTAGGGGTAGTGAGATGACCGGCTTTGGTGCAGTCCGAAGTTGGTAGATACTCGATACTACACTCATTGAGGGTTGTTTTCTCGGAATATTTTGGTCGCTAGTTAAGTGGCTAAACCAAAACAATGAACAGTGAAAACAATCCAATGATATTGAGCTCCTTAGAACCCGGTTACTATTTATAGGACAGGTTTTTAAGCCAACTACACTCAAGAGGGTACTTACCTATGAAACCTCATGCAAGCCTGAAACTAGGGTTTGGTATGATTTGCTTGTACATATGTTTGTGCATACATCATAAACATCATAAAACATCATATGCATTCACTAACCATTTCAAGGGTTTGGATCTTCATCTTTGTTCTTGTTTTGTAGGTCATGGAAATTCCTCGCAGAAAGACCATCCAAGTCAACCTTGTGAGGATCTCTCCTCAACTTAAGGAGCTCACCTCAAGAATTCCGGAAAACTCATTCTTCAGTGAAAGACATGGTAGACTGCTCAGCTTAGTCAACACCAACATTGAAGAAGACATGATGAAAGTGCTATTCCAGTTCTTTGACCCCCTTCACCACTGTTTTACTTTCCCTGATTACCAGTTGGTGCCCACTTTGGAGGAGTTTTCTCAACTCCTAAGAATCCCTATCCTTAATCAACTATCGTTCAACGGTACGGAAAAGGAACCAAAGCCAGAAGATGTTGCTCGAGCATTACATCTACAACCATCCGACATCAAGGGGCATTGGGAAACCAGAAGCGGCGTCAAAGGATTCTTAGCCAAATTCTTGTTTGAGAAGGCACAAGAGTGTTGGAATTCATTGGACCTACAAGCCTTTGAAGAAATTGTGGCACTCTTTATCTATGGGTTGGTCTTGTTCCCAAATGCTGACCAATTGATAGATGTCAACACCGTCAAAATCTTCTTGTCCAGAAATCCAATACCAACATTGCTTGGGGACATCCTTCACTCATTTTACACACGAACAATGAGACAGAGGGGTGTTCTCATGTGCTGTACTCCTCTCCTTGCAAGGTGGTTTATTTCGCACCTTCCACAACCTGTCCTAAAGAATGATCAAGGCTCAAGGTGGTCCCAACGGTTGATGACTCTTACTCACTCTGATGTACATTGGTGTTCTCGGTCCAGAGAAAATGTCATCATCATCGATCGTTGTGGAGAGTTTCCTAATGTTCCTTTACTTGGAATCAGGGGAGGTATCACCTACAACCCTTGCCTAGCTTTGAGGCAATTTGGATATGCACGGAGGGATGGCCCTCATGACATGTTGATTCCTGACCTAGTTTTTGACTTCGACAACGATGCGCAAGGACTTCGCCAAAGATTCATCAGAGCTTGGGGAAGGCCCAACAAGGTTGATAGCAAGACTCTGGGACACAAGAACTCCATCCCTCTTGAGCCTTATCTCAAGTGGGTACGAGCCCGAGCCCAAAGTCTAATGATGCCTTATCCTCATGTTCTCCCTGTGATTAAAGAGCCTGTTAAGGAAGGAGAGGTTCCCTACACCATCCTATATCCTGACATGCCTACATCGTGGGAGGAAATGCAGAAAAGTTGGATTCAGCTCAAGGAGGAACGGAACACTTTTGAAGCCAGCTTCTACGCTAGTGAGAAGAAGGTTCTAGAGCTTACTCGCCGACTCCATGAGCAAGAGGCCCTCAACACCTACATCGCACCAAAGAGGATGTGCAATGTCTTTTTGCCTTAAGAAGTTTTTGTAATATTTGGCCCATGGGGCATTTATGTACTAACAAATTTCTTCTTATTAATATGACGTGCGTTCTTTTTTGTCTGAAACAATTTTGAATGTCCTAAATCCTTGAATGCATTGCATACATAAGCATACCATTCATCATGTGCATAAGCAGGTCTCACTCCAGGTTTCCTTATCTGTCTGCTGTTTATTTCAGTAGGATGGATCTCGAGCAAACAGTCAAAGACCTGCAAGCTCAAAATGCACAGTTCCAGCAACTCCTGATGACCTTGGCTAAGGGTCAGGAGGATCTCAAGACCCAAATAGGGAACAAATACCCAGTGAAAAAGAAGAAAAAGAGACTTGGGGTGGCTACTTTAGGGAGAAGATTTGAAGGAGAGGCCAGGAGAGTGCTTGAGTTTCCTCCTATTTCTGATGAAGGAACCAGTAAAGGAGGTGGAGTGGCTGTACCTTCCGAGTCCGATGTGGGAGAAGAGGAGGATGAAGAGGATGAAGATTATTCTGATCAACAATACCCTCCAGCCGATGATAAATATAAGGGTTTAGAAGACAGGTTGGCTGCCATGGAGCTACAAAGAGTACCGGGTTTGGATTTTGAAGACTTGGGTTTGGTTGCCGGGATTGTGATTCCCCCAAAATTCAAAGTGCCGGTGTTTGTGAGGTATGATGGGCTGTCCTGTCCAAAAATGCATCTCAGGTCCTACGTGAGAAAGATCCAACCCTATACGGCAGATAAAAACCTTTGGATACATTTCTTTCAAGACAGCCTTTCTGGAGCTCAGTTGGAGTGGTTTTATCAGCTAGAAGGAACCAGCATCCGAAATTGGGAAGACTTAGCCACCGCCTTTTACAAACAATACCAGTACAATTCTGACCTTGCTCCTACTCGTACCCAACTTCAGGGTATGTCGCTAGGAACAGGCGAGGGATTCAAAGAATATGCACAAAAATGGAGGGATTTGGCTGGCAGGGTGCAGCCTCCTTTAACCGACCGAGAGCTTGTCGATATGTTTCTAGGGACCCTATCTGGGCCATTTTTCAATCATCTGTTTGGTAACTCTTCCGCGGGGTTTACCGACTTGATCTTAACAGGCGAAAGAATAGAAGCTGGCATCAAGTCAGGAAAAATTCAGAAGGGTGTTGCTGCAAGTATGGAGAAGAAACCTTTTAAGAAGGAAACGGTTGTGGTATATTCTCAGAGAAGAGCGGGGAGGACGGAGCGTCGGCCAACTGTGGGGGTCGTAATGATTCAAAACTCTTTAAGTGAACAGCCTCGCTATAACCAATCCAGACCAAATCAATAACGGGTGGAATGACCACAAAGGCAGTTCACCCGCATTAATATGACTCCAGCGCAAGTGCTTCCCCATCTGTTGAAGTTGAACCTCGCCACCATCAAGGAGGCACCAAAGAATGTGAATACGTCCTCTCCGCATTACCATCCTAATGCTAAATGCGCCTACCATTCTGACAGTGTCGGGCACGACACCAATGATTGTTGGGCACTCAAGCATAAAATCCAAGACCTGATAGAGGCGAAGGAGGTAGAGTTCGACGCTTCAGAGAAGCCTAATGTGATATCTGCTCCCATGTTGAAGCACGGCCGAAACGTCAATGCCATTGAAGAGGATTTGTATGTTGTTGATGTCAATGATCTGATAACTCCATTGCTAACCATCAAGTTGAATCTGTTAAGGGCCGGGATCTTCCCGGGATGTAAAGAAGACTGCTTTTGTTATTACTCTCTACCGTTTGATTGTCTATTACTGAAGAAAGGTATCCAAGGCCTAATGGATAGTCGACAAATTTTGTTTGAAAAAGTTTCTGCTGTTCCGACCCATACTGAAGATGTCTCAATCATAACCATTCACGCCAATCTTTCCAAGGCCGTCAAAAAGCCCGTTAAGATTACACCAGCTACGAAATCTGTTCCTTTGAAGATAACAATGCCAGGGCCTGTCCCCTATGTTTCTGAGAAGTCAATACCATGGAACTATGGCGGTGACGTCTACTACCATGGTATTAAACAAATCGAAATAACTGAAGAAAGTTCGGATGATGAAGAAGCCAGCATTGGTAACATTGCAGGCACGAGCAAAATCACCCGGAGCGGGAGAATATTTTCTCCAGAGATTGCCCCTCCAAGAGCAATCTTTGGACCCTCATCTGCCGACAAGGTCATCCCTGCACCAGTAAAACTCTCTGCTAGACCCCCTTTGATTGAAGATGTTGTTGTTCCTAGTACTGTCTCTCCTACCACTACTGATAAAGGTAAGGGAATCCAAGATGAGCTCGTCAGGACGAGGGCTCAACCCTTGGTCATCCCGGAAACCTCCAAGAAGGAAATGGATGAGATCTTGAAGATAATCAAAAGGAGTGACTACGATGTGGTAGAACCGCTGGGGCAAACCCCCTCAAAGATCTCCATGCTGGCACTACTACTTTGCTCGGAAGCGCACGCTAAAGCTTTGATAAAATTCCTGAAGGCAGCCCATGTGCCCCAGGAAACCTCTGCAGATCAATTTCAAAATTGCGTGGCTAGCCTTACTGCGGACAATGGATTAGGTTTCTCTGATGCTGACCTAACTCCTAAAGGTAGAAACCACAATGATGCGTTGCACATCGCAGTCGAGTGCCGAGGAACTACTCTCGCACATGTCTTGGTCGACACTGGTTCGTCGCTGAATGTACTGCCTAAGAAGGCCTTGGACCGACTAGGTTGTGAAGGGTTGGAGTTGAAACCGAGTGATATTGTTGTCAGAGCTTTCGATGGTTCGAAGAGAATGGTCCATGGGGAGGTTGAAATTCCCGTCAAGATAGGCACTGAGGTGTTTAAATCTACTTTCTATGTGATGGACATCCGTCCGTCATACTCTTGCTTGCTGGGTAGGCCTTGGATACATCATGCTGGGGCAGTCACCTCCTCCTTACATCAGATGTTGAAGTATCCTGTCAAGGGAAAAATCATTATTGTCCATGGTGAAGAGGAGTACATGATTAGCCACTTGAACTCTTTCCGGTATGTGGAGGTAGAAGGGGAGTTCATTGAGACGCCTTTTCAGCATTTCAAAGAGGTCTTTCCTGAAATAACAGTAGCAAAGTTGGCAGCTGAGACACCGAGGCAGATGGACAGGATGGCATCTCTGGAGTACGCAAGGGCCGCAATAAAGGAGGGGAAGAATTCAGCATGGGGGCAGTTGCCTGATATTCCATATAAGACCGACAAATTTGGATTAGGGTTCACTACCGCGGGCCAGAAAGCTATGCGCCGTTCGAAGATTGAGAGAGCGCCAGTCAAAATTTCTCCCTATGGAATCAACACTTTGGAGGACGAAGACAAAGAGAGCAACATCGAAGAGTGGATTTATCCAACTGTCAAAGGAGGATTGTGCAACTGGGAGGCAAAAGATCTTGTCCCCATCACTTTTATTCATCAGTAATTTATCAGTCAAACATTTCCTATTTGGTCTGTAATATTTATCTTCAAACAATCCGTACACTATCTTTTTTACCCCATGCCTTGCCCGGGGCATGTAGGTCCATTTGTAAGGGTTTTGATTACTTTCATATCCATATGCCATGTTTAATGATTCATTGGACGTTTTTCATTTGATAAACTGATGTGTTCATTTTCTTTCCTTTTGCATTTTTGTTTAAGGATGGCTATCCCTTACACACACCCACACTCACAAATGTAGGTACCCATCCACTCCGAATTCCATGGGTGACTATTCTGCTATATCCTTCAATAACTCTGGAGATCTGGTCAATCAAGCCGAGTATGAAGATGACGAAGGTTGTGAAGTACCAGGGGAACTAGCTAGACTTCTACAGCAAGAGGAAAGGGCCATCTTACCTCACGAAGAGTCATTGGAAACCATCAATTTGGGAACCGAGGAAGACCGGAAGGAGGTACAAGTGGGTGCCAATCTGGAACCAAGTGTCAAGGAACGCCTGATACAGTTGTTGAATGAGTATGTTGAAATCTTCGCTTGGTCTTATGAAGACATGCCGGGTTTAGACACAGACATCGTGGTTCACCGTCTCCCCACAAGAGAGGATTGTCCACCGATCAAGCAAAAAGTCCGCCGAGTGAGGCCTGACATGTCTGAAAAGATCAAAGCAGAAGTAATGAAGCAATTCGACGCTGGCTTTCTGGCTGTTACGTCCTATCCTCAATGAGTCGCTAACATCGTGCCAGTACCTAAGAAAGATGGCAAAGTCAGGATGTGTGTGGACTACCGGGATTTGAATAGGGCCAGCCCCAAAGATGATTTTCCACTTCCACACATTGACATTTTGATCGACAATACAGCTCAGCACAAAGTGTTTTCCTTCATGGATGGATTCTCAGGCTACAATCAAATCAAAATGGCCCCCGAGGATATGGAGAAAACAACTTTTGTCACACAATGGGGCACTTTCTGTTACAAGGTGATGTCGTTCGGGCTAAAGAACTCCGGGGCAACTTATCAACGCGCCATGGTAGCTTTGTTTCACGACATGATACATCATGAGATCGAAGTTTACGTAGACGATATGATAGCTCGGTCACAAACAGAGGAGGAGCATCTTGAACATCTAGAAAAGCTGTTTGCCAGATTGAAAGAATACAAACTCAGGCTGAATCCAAGTAAATGCACTTTTGGAGTTAGGTCTGGTAAACTTCTGGGATTTATTGTAAGCAACAAAGGCATTAAAGTTGATCCAGCAAAAGTGAAAGCAATACAAGAGATGCCTGCTCCCCGTACTGAAAAGGAGGTTAGAAGGTTCTTGGGGCGCTTGAATTATATTGCCAGATTCATCTCCCATCTGACTTCTACCTGTGAGCCAATTTTCAAACTCTTGAAGAAAGATCAGGTAGTTGAATGGAACGACGATTGCCAAGCTGCTTTCGATAGGATCAAGGAGTATTTGCTAGAACCTCCTATTCTGATGCCACCTGTCGAAGGAAGACCACTGATCATGTATCTGACCGTCTTGGATAACTCAATGGGGTGTGTTTTGGGCCAGCATGACGAGTCTGGTCGAAAAGAGCATGCTATTTACTACCTTAGCAAAAAGTTTACCGACTGTGAGACTCGCTACTCACTGCTCGAGAAAACTTTCTACGCTTTGGTATGGGCTGCTCGCCGACTAAGACAGTATATGTTGACTCATACTACTTTGTTGATTTCCAAAAATGGATCCTATCAAGTATATCTTCGAAAAGCCTGCCTTATCTGGACGGATAGCTAGATGGCAAATGATCCTAACTGAGTATGACATCCAGTACACCACCCGAAAAGCTATAAAAGGGAGTGTACTAGCTGACCATCTGGCTCATCAAGCTATCGAAGATTATCAACCCATGAGATTTGACTTCCCAGACGAGGACATCATGAATTTGGACAACATTGAAGGTAACGGACCGTATGACGGACCCGAAAAGGGATCCCGATGGACCCTGTACTTTGATGGTGCTTCAAATGCACTTGGAAACGGTATCGGTGCGGTACTCATCTCCCCAGAAGGTTGTCACACACCTTTCACGGCCCGACTTTGCTTCAGCTGCACAAACAACATGGCTGAGTATGAAGCCTGCATCTTTGGTCTCAAGGCTGCTATAGACTTGGGGATCAAATCCTTGATCGTATTTGGGGACTCGGCTTTGGTTATCAGTCAAATCAAAGGAGAGTGGGATACCAAACATCCTAATCTTATCCCATACAAAGAACATGTCCTGACATTGTTGCCTCATTTCGAGCAAATTACCTTCGAGCATTTCCCGCGAGAAGAGAATCAGCTAGCAGATGCTCTAGCTACAATGTCCTCCATGTTTAAACTCAACTGGGATAATGAGGCTCCCCAAATCACCATCGAGCGAATGGATGAACCCGCGCATTGCCACGAGATTAATACCGAAAAAGTAGTGGAACAACCCTGGTTCCATGAAATCAAGAGGTATCTCGAGACCAGAGATTATCCCGAAGGAGCTTCCGTAAATGACAAGAAGTTCTTAAGGAAATTTGCTGCCAAATTCTTCCTGAGCAACGGCATCCTTTACAAACGAAGCCATGATTGTGTATTACTCCGATGCGTAGACAAAGCTGAAGCAGAGTTGATCATGACTGAGATACACAGCGGCACATTTGGCACTCACTTGAGCGGGCATACAATGGCTAAGAAGATCTTAAGGGCAGGCTATTACTGGTCTACCATGGAAGCTGACTGCCATCAACATTCCCGTACTTGCCACAAATGCCAAGTCTACGCTGACAAAGTTCATATCCCTCCGGTTCCCCTCAACGTTCTAACTGCTCCTTGGCCATTTGCAATGTGGGGCATTGACATGATTGGAGAAATCAAGCCCACGGCTTCCAACGGACATCGCTTCATCCTGGTTGCCATTGACTATTTCACCAAATGGGTCGAAGCAGCTTCCTTCACCTCTGTTACTAAAAATGTGGTTGCCCGCTTTATCAAGCAAAATCTCATCTGCCGGTATGGTGTTCCAGACAGGATCATCACAGACAACGGTACAAATCTGAATAACACGATGATCACCGCATTGTGCGAACAGTTCAAGATTTATCATCACAATTCATCTCCCTACCGGCCGAAGATGAATGGTGCTGTTGAAACTGCGAACAAAAACATTAAGAAGATCATTCAGAAAATGACAGTCACTTACAAAGACTGGCATGAGATGTTACCATTTGCTCTACATGGATACCGTACGACGGCACGTACTTCAACCGGGGCAACCCCATTTTCTTTGGTATATGGCATGGAAGTTGTCCTGCCTATGGAGGTTCAGATTCCTTCTCTAAGGATTATGAAGGACACAGGTTTGAATAAAGATGATTGGATGCAGACCCGACTTGATCAACTCAATCTGATCGATGAAAAGTGACTCGCTGCTATATGCCATGGTCAGATGTATCAAAAACGGATGATCAAGGCCTTTAATAAGAAAGTCAAATGCCAAGTGTATCAAGTCGGAGATCTAGTAATCAAGCAGATTATCTTGCCGCAAAGTGATCCCAGGGGCAAATGGACTCCTACATATGAAGGACCATTTGTGATCAAGAGCATATTTTCTGGTGGTGCGATGATTCTGACCACCATGGACGACGACGATTTGCCGCACCCTGCGAATGCAGACATAGTCAAAAGATACTACGCATAAATAAACCGACAAGTCGAAAACCCGAAAGGGCGGCTTGGGCAAAAAATGGTCATCCCGGTGAACCGAAAACCCGAAAGGGCGGTTCAGGCAAAATTTAGGGATAAAAACAAAAAAAAAAATCTGTACACCCGGCAAGTCGAAAACCCGAAAGGGCGGCTTGGGCAAAAAGGGGTTTTCGGGTGGATCGAAAACCCGAAAGGGCGATTCAGGCAAAAGTTAGGGAATTAAAGCGTATGACTATGTCTCGTCGGATCACTTCAAGGACAATCTCTTCATCAACCAGTTCCAAACTTCTGATCAATCCGGTCATCGGCAAACGAAGCATTGGATGGACAGATATTCAGAGTTGTGAAGGCTATAGCGGAATGGAATCCCATGGAATTATTTCACATATCCATCTTTATTTTGTATAAATCTTTCAATATTCACGACAAAATCCCCTTACTAGGATACTTGTCTCCTTTGTACAAATATACTCATAAAAATTTAATACAAATACTTTTCCCAGAAATATGTGTCATTTCCTTCTTCTTTTCTCTTGCACTAATTGTTTTATTTTGAGAAACGTCCAATGTTTTGTTAAATAGGCATATGCATTTGAACATAATCATTCCCTTATAAATCAAGAAAGAGGATCACTGATAGGTTGAAGGTATAGTTGGATATCTTGATACCCTTCAAAGGAAACCCCCAGGAGATTTGGAATCCATATCCCCAGCAAACCCTGAAGCTTATCCCCAGTAGATTTTGGAAGCTTATCCCCTGCAGAGTACGGACGTCTCTCCCAAGTTTTATTCAAAGTTATTCCTCACAAGGGCTTATAACTGGGTTATCCTCAGCTTATTGCCACGGAAGATCGCACTCGCCAAAATTCTTCCTACCTCCAGCGGAATTCATCAGAGTTCCCCAGCATAACTTATCAATACAATCCCCCAGAGGAACCTAACTTTGTTATCCCCAGCCAGAGAATCCTCCAGAACTCATTTCCCCTCAGAGTTTAAGTTTCAGTATCCCAGCCGAGCTAAAGCTTCAAATTATCAATCCCCAGCGGAGCCAGACTAATGAACCTTCTCCCCACAGAGTTTTGGGAGGGCAAATCTTGAGTTCCCCAGTGAAGTCGCTAGAGATACTTCCCACCAACTGAAGATTCTTAGTCTTACATCCCCAGCATGAGTCTATTAGATTGGAGCTCCCCAGCAGAGTCGCCAGTTCTGTGATACGGTGGGAGAACTGACTATGGTTTTGCGTTTGTTTTCGCAAATGTTTCGGTTGAGCAAGAGTCGCCACCGACTTTTTATTTTATCCTAAGGAAAGATTTAAAAAGCACAGCAAAAACCTTTGAGATATTTTCTTGGGTTCGGGGAGTAGATTATAGAAAGGGAAGGTATTAGCACCCTTTCTATCCATGGTTATCCATGAGCTCTTAAGTACTTGTCAACTTGCAAAACAAAAACACTTGCCTATTTTTCAAACCACACTTTCAAAACAAACTTTCAAAAAACCTTGAAACATCTTTTCAAAAAGACAAACACCTTTTGTAAAACATTCGAGTAAAGAATTGTTACAAGGTTAGCCTAGACAAGGCATCTTTTTCAAAACATTTTCAAAACACACACAAAGCACCATTTCAAACAATTGAAAACCAAGGCAAGTTGATCTAAGCAAGTACCTAAGAGCCCATGGATAACCATGGATAGAAAGGGTGCTAATACTTTCCCTTTCTATAATCTACTCCCCGAACCCAAGAAAATATCTCAAAGGTTTTTGCTGTGCTTTTTAAACCTTTCCTTAGGATAAAATAAAAAGTCGGTGGCGACTCTTGCTCAACCGAAACATTTGCGAAAACAAACGCAAAACCATAGTCAGTTCTCCCACCGTATCATAGCTATCCACTAACATAACGGAGAATCGTCTTTTGGACTAGCTTTATTTAGATCTCTAATCTACGTACATGCGGACTTTTCCGTCTTTTTTCGGTACTGGGAAAATATTGGCAATCCATTGAGGATACACTGACGTCACAAGAAAACCAGCATTGATCTGCTTTAGAACCTTCTCTTTGATTTTTATTGCCATATATGGGTGAGTTCTTCTCAACTTCTATTTGATTGGCGGACATTCTGGCTTCAACAGCAAACTATGCTCTACGATATCTGTATCTAGACCAGGCATATCTTGGTAAGACCAAGCAAAAATATCCACATACTCTTTCAATAGCTCAATCAACCTTCTCTTCACATCGGGATGCAGCAATGCTCTAATCTTGACTTCCTTCTGATCTTCTTCTGAACCCAAATTGATCAATTCCAACGGCTCTTTATATGGCTGAATGGTATTTTCCTCGTGCTCAAGCAACTGTGAGACCTCTTCTAGAATCTCATCATAATCTTCTTCTTCAGCCCCATACACAGGACATTCAAAGTTGGGAGAGGGTGCAGGGTCATTATATTCAATGGGTTTTTTAATTAATCTGCACATATGATTTGTGATTGTATTTAGAAACTGACACATATAACAAGTGATCATGCAGATTGAATTTCAGTTATTATTTATTTTGAAAGGTTTTTTTCTGATTACCATTTTCCAAGAAAAAGAAGAAAATAAAGACATAATTCGGGAAGCAAAGACAACTTTTATTATTGATTTTAAAAGTCACAGCAAACAGATAAGCCCTACAGCATTAATACTTCCACCTTGGACAGAGTGAAAGCTTTTTCAAAAAGATTAACAAATCAAATTGCTTTGAAACATGTATGCAAGAGGGAACATCAATGGTGATCCAGTTCTGAATCCTAACTCTGTGTGTCACATAATTCGGCCTTTCCTTCTCTGCTTCATCTTCCACAATGGCGTTAATCCTGGAAACAGTCGGATGAAGATAACCCCTGCTATGGAAAATGTCTTGATATTTTCTTGTAGCAGACTTCGGCTTCATGCCCTTTCCTTTGTCATTCTTCAAAGAGAACCCCAAGCCAGTTTTGTTCTTGTTCATAGGTGGATCCACAATTCATCCCCAAACTTCATTATGACCATTACGCACAACCTGTTGCGCGTCCTTCAGCGGAACCATGGAATTTTCATTTCCTCTTATGTTGTCAATGGATAAGGCTTGGAACTGGGTTCCAACAGCAGCTTCATCCGCTTTTACAATGCTGAAAGAGGACAAATGAGATATCAACAATGTCTGCTCCCCAGTTATGATCACTACTTTCCCTTCACGTACAAACTTTAGCTTCTGGTGTAAAGTTGAAGTGACAGCCCCTGCCTCATGTATCCTCGGCCGTCCTAGCAAACAACTATAAGCGGGAACAATGTCCATGACCTGGAAAATTATCTGAAACAAATGTGGTCCTATATGAATAGGCAGGTCCACTTCACCAATGACAAATTTCCTTGACCCATCAAACGCTTTCACAATGATGCCACTAGGGTGCATAGGCATTCCTTGATATTTCAACTTCATAAGCGTACTCCTCGATATAACATTCAATGCGGATCCATTATCAATCAACACATTGGATAGTGAATTATTCTTTTAGTTCATAGAGATGTGGAGGGTCAGGTTGTGATTCCTCCCTTCATCTGGTAATTCATCATCGTAGAAACTCAGGTTATTACATGAAGTAATGTTTCCTATTACACTGCTGAATTGGTCTATTTCCATATCACTCTCCATAAAAGCTTGGTCCAGTACCCTCATCAAGGATTCTCTGTGAGCAGAGGAGTTCATCAATAAAGCTAAGATAGATATTTTTGAAGGAGTCTGCAGTAGATGATCTATAATTTTCTAGTCTCTCATCTTAATTATCTTCAAAATATCATCCACTTCTTTCTCTAACGTGGCTCCACTAGTCTCACCCGTAGCCTTCTTAGGTTCATCATTCTCAACAATTTACTTTCCAGCACCAACATCTCTTCGAACAACTGGCGTAAACACACGACCGCTATGGGTCACCCTGCTATTTTCAGCTATATTTCCAACATCAGACATTGGCTGGATGGGAACCTCCACACCATCCACCAAGATTGTAGCATTGTATTTGTAAGGCATAGCCTTATCTGATTTGTAGGGGATAGGACCCGGCAAACTAATCACCAATGGGGTAACAACTGGCTTGCTATGATACTCAACTTCAAAATGGGCGGGTGCACCAAAATAAGGCACAATGACGTTTACCCCTTCTTCAACACAATCAGTCATTAATAAGTCATTTCTGGAAAATAAATCTTCATCTGAAGAGAAATACTCATCTGCGGAGGCATACTCTTCATCTGACTCTTCTTCAGTCAAACAAACCTCAACCATATCAACTTCATGGTAATAATCCCTCTGACTTGTGACCTTGATAGTTCCATTGTCTAACAACAACTGAACACCCTTCTTCACGATTGAACATCCCCGGGGGTCTCGACAGCAAACTAGGCAAGATCCATATTGGTGTTCCACCTGACCAGCCGTATGGCAGAAGGTAGCATGCAACTGCACGAGGTCCTCATTCATATACTCTACATCAAAGATTCTGAATTCACCAGGACATCCAGAAACCATATTCACTTCCTCTTCATACTCTGCCCTAGGCCTGATTATATGGATTAGGCCCTCATCCATCATCTCCTGTAAATCAGCCTTTATCTTATCGCAACCTTGTATGTTTGTACTGCAAATAGCACAACCGGAATGGTCATGCATATAGTAGCTAAATTCACAGAGTTCTGCATGCATTTTCACCAAATCTCCTCTAACCAGATTAACATCAAAAATCCGGAAGTCTCCTGGACAACTGGCCACCATATTCATAGCATTTACTCCCCCATGCTTGGGTAGAGTATTATCTTTCACATTAGGTCCCACGTCCTTGAAAGATAGAACACTAGACTTTACCGATTTCCGTACCTCAGTCTTTAAAGGATAACAATTCTCAACATTATTCCCTGGTGATCCCTGATGAAAAGCACATGTTTGGTCTGCCTTGTAATACCAAGGAAATGGTGACGGTATGGCGGGAGGTGGTCGGGTTTGAACCAACTTCTTCTGAATCAATGTAGGTAGTAGCTATGTATATCTCATAGGAATAGGGTTATAACTCACCCTTCTCTAATTATACCCTTGATTCCCCTGTTGGGACGGTCTCTGATAAGCAACGGTAGTTGGAGCGGCACTCATAACGTAAGTAACTGAGGCGACTTGCTGATGACGCTGATAATTCCTTCTAGGAGTATTTACCCTCCTCTCTTGTATAACAACATTTGCATCTCCTTCTTTCTTCTTGGTAAACCCATAAGATAGCTTCTTCACACCTCCAGATCCTTCATTCTTCGTCAAACGGCCTTCTCTTACAGCCTCTTCTAAGCGGATACCCATTCCTACCATTTTAGTAAAGTCACTTGGCGCACTTGCTACCATCCTCTCGTAGTAGAAAGCACCCAGTGTCTTCAAGAAAATCTTAGTCATATCCTTCTCTTCCATGGGAGGAATCACCTGGATGGCTACCTCACGCCATCTCTACGCGTATTCTTTGAACGATTTCCCGTCTTTCTGAACCATGGCCCTGAGTTGATCACGGTCAGGTGCCATGTCCATGTTGTACTTGTATTGTTTGATGAATGCTTCTCCCAAATCATTAAAAGTATGGATATTGGCATTGTCCAAACTCATATACCACTTCAGCGCAGCACCGGTCAAACTATCCTGAAAAAAGTGAATCAGCAGACGTAGATCATCAGTATGGGTAGACATTCTCCTTACGTACATCACCAGATGAGCACGAGGGCAAGTGTTGCCCTTATACTTCTCAAACTTCGAGACCTTAGACTTAGCAGGTATCTTAACATTCGGGACCAAACATAGCTCATTCACATTCTGCCCAAATAGCTATTTTCCCCTGAGGGCCTTCATCTCTCTTTGCATCTTGTCAAACTGCTCTTGAAAATCATTCATTCTGTCATAAAGACCCAAGTCTTCACTCCGTGGAGGGAAAGGACGACACACATTGTCATTAACAAACGAAACCATATTTACCGAAGGAGGTGCAGTAGGAACAGCATGTACCACAGGAGGTGCCGGAGTAACAATAGTCTGACCAATCAGAGTATCTTAAGGACCAAGATTGAAACTTTCAGGTGCAAAATTCTCTGGCATTCCCCATGGATAACGTTGGGGCATGTGATTCTAAACAACAACTGGAGTAGTAGATACGGGAACAGTCAGAGCTTCAGTAGTTATCCTTGTTGGTTGAGGTTGAACACTCGGTGGCTGATTCTGAGCAGCCACCAGAGCTTCCATCAGAGTAGTCAGATTGGCCAAGCCGGCCTTTAAAGCATAAACTTCCTCGCCCATCTCGCGATTCTCTTGTTCTAAGTTGTCCATCTTCTTTCTGAAACTAGCCCGAGTGTTGTAGTGGTGAGTCAGCTTGCTGAACGAAGTAAAGAAGCTTGGTAAGACACCTGGATATGCATAACAAATGCAAGAAATATGTGCAATATGATGCATGATATGCAATGCACATGATTATTTTTACTTTGTTATTTAATATTTCAAGGAATTTATAGATTTATAGACATATTGCAAACATCAAAGTAATAACGCACGTGAAATACTGAAATTTTTTATTATAATAACTCCAAAATGGATTACAAGTTTCAATGATCCCAAGTACAAGATGAAAATAAAATCTGAAACCCCGAGAAATAGAATTGATGGAGATCACTCTGTACGCTGGCGCTTCCCCGTGAGCCTGGCAATCTGAGCCTTCAACCTCTGGTTTTCTTCCGTATATCTGGTGGCAACCTCCTTCCAATCATCTGAATCAGGAAGTGAGTTATCAGCACCTGATTGAGGCTTAGGAGAAAATAAATCCCCTTGCCTCTCCATAGACTCTATCGTTCGACTCTAAAGGATCTCAATCAAGTTATCTTTCTCCTTCAGGTCTGCTCTGTAGGAACTCTCTAAAGTTTGGAACTTGTTCTTCCAAGCATCTCTTTCCTGTTTCATCCTAACCAAAGCAAGTTGCAGCTCTTCCAGATCATCTAATAAGGGAGGAGTGGTCTTCATAAATAGATCAGGCATGGGTGTCTCCCGGGTATACGACATCTTTAACTGAATGGCTCTCAATCGGACCCACTGAAGATATGGCTCCAAAGACACAGCACCCCTAGGTGCCAAATCCTTCCTACTCTTCTTATGAATGTGCCAGACCTTCGCAATCTGCTCCCTAGCTTCCCTATGGTCTTCTCCTTCCTTCAGAAAGAAACTACTCAAATGAATACTATTCAGTTTATCCCTCATCGGATAACCAAGTTATCATCATGCAAGAACAGGGTTATAGTTAATTCCTCCCTTTGTACCAAGAAGAGGTACATTGGGGAAACTACCACAACTGTCAATAATCTTTATATTCTGGTAAGCTCGATGATACCAATCAATATCCGAGTGAGTAAGTTCCATGATCTTAGGAGCCCATCGGGGTTCTTTCTTGTCATCCCAAAAAGCATCAGACTGAGGCATATGAAAGATAAACCACTGGTACAACAGAGGCGTGCAACAGATAATCATCCCCCCATGATAAGAATTCCGAAGATGAATATAGTAATAAGCATCACCCAACAATGTAGGAATTGGGTTTCCAATCATGAAGATCCTGATAGCATTAATGTCAACAAACTTGTCCACATTAGGAAATAAGAACAACCCGTAAGCAAGTAGAGCAAAGATGGCCTCAAAAGCAAATGTACTCTTCATTCTGGAAAAGTAACGAGCTTTCTCCAATAAGAACTGAGCTGGTAATCCTCTAATCCCTCCTTTAGTAGTCATATGGGCTTCCACCTTAGACTTACCCAGATGAATTAAGGTAGCAATCTCATCTGGTTTTGGCTCACCCTCCAAACCAGTAAAAGGAACACGATCGGAAACAGGTAAATCCAATAGATAAGAATACTCCTCCAGTGTGGGAATCAACTGATAGTCGGGAAAAGTAAAGCAATGATACATCAGATCATAGAACTGGACCAAGGTCGAGAGAATACCCTCCTTCATCTTCAGCTTCATGAGAGGAATAATGGATCCATACTTCTTCCGAAAGTCTGCAGAACACTCGATCTCGGGAATTAGACTGATCAACTAATCTATCTTGGTATCCTTGAAACTGTATTTCCTGGTATTTCTCTTTCCAGAATCCATGGTTAGAAAGTACCTGAGATATTCACAAATGGTCAACCTTTAAATCCCTTGAAATATGGTTTCTTCAAAATATGCTTATGAGTGCATGGATGCATGATGCAGCAATCACACACAAGATCACACATATAGGGTTCATAGGTTCAACGTCACGAGCATGAGGTCGAAGGTACTACCCATAAGGTGTTGGTCTAAAAGTTATCACCTGTCGGACAAGGTTCTAGAGGTTCCTAGAGTCTACATCCTTCCTTCGGATATTACCAACTTCTCGATTAACTCAGTAATTAGTAATATTCTCAAGAAAGACTCGTCCGAGTGTAGTATTGCGTGACAACTATTTCCGGATTACTCAGTCATAGCTTCCGCACTACACCTAAAATGCCAAGATGGGTTTGGTATTCTACGGTCCTCGGTTTCAGCAGGCTCCCAGGTCGAAAGTAGTACGTCTTCCCGATTACTCAGTAAACGACACTACAGTCAAAGGGGCCTCCACTGAGTGGGGGATCTCATGCCTCCTTTTTTTGGATTACTCCCTCAAAGTTAACATGACTATACCGCTCGTCCTATCTTAAAGTCTGCCCAATTCCGGGTATAGGACTTATAAGTAATCACCAAGCACCCTGAAAACCAGGAAAATCCAGACAAACATATATACAGCATATAACACAAAAAACAATAATAACACATATACAAATATAAACAAAGATAGGCTTAACCCACTTATGTATGGACCAGCAAGAGGTCAATCTTTCCCCAATGAAGTCGCCATTTTTTCTGTAGCAGTAGAAATGTTTAAGACTAAGCCATTGGGTTGACTAGACTTTATACAAATCAAAATCAAAATTGCCATCGTGCTTTATTGTTTCCAAAGGAATGGGAAAAGAGCAAATAACCCAAAAAGAGGGAGAAAGATTCAAGGTAAGGGGGTTGGTTATGAAAATGGAAGGTATTATCACCCTAAACATCTACGGTACTCCGCAGGAACCTCTTTGTAAAAATCTGCATATTTTGGCTATAAAAAATGTTGTATATAAAAAATGGATGGTGGAGGTGAGAAAAGAAATACATTTATTTTATAATTTTTGCACCCTCCGCGGTTGCAAACCTTTAGTGCCTACGTACCACCTTTTCGTGCAATAGGGGATCAGGGTACACGTAGTTCCTCTTTTTAAAAAAACATTTAAGACACAAATGTGTTGGTTAATTTTATGAGATAAAACATCATTGGCATTGTCCGTGTGGAAAACATACCTACTACCCACAATTATGAGAAAGGAGAATTTGCATCATCTCAAAGTGGAGGATATGGATTGGATCTTAAAATCAACAATGCCTCGCTCAACACCCAAGTGGAAAATATCTCTCTTCACTATATATTGTAGAAGTATAGTTGTTTGCATCACTACAAGGATTGACAAGAGTTCAATCTTTTTTTGAGAAAAGTTTAAAGATAAAAGCCAAAGTGGAAAAGTGGTTTGAAATGAAATTGATTTACTTTTAGTCTTCTCACAAAAAATGTCAAGGTATTATTAAGTTGATTGGAGTTTACTTATGAAAATGTTTTGAAAATGCATGGACATAAGTCCAAGTTTATTATGAAAGTGGTTTAAGTTTAAAAACAAGAAGATTTTTCAAAAGGAGGAAGAATATTTTTGAAATTAAAGAATATGGGAGGAGAAGAAGGGACTATCCTAAAGCATAAGGTAAAAGCTAAGGATAAGAACCATCTAACCAACAAGAAGCCAATACTTAACATTATGAGCCAAGATAAAATTCCCATTCCTTGGATTGAAACCAATCAAGCAAAAAATACTAGACCTATTGAGAGAACCAAACTTCAAGTGTATTAAGTCTTCACAAAAATTGGGCAGAGTAACGGTTGTATACGGGTGAATTCTAGATTACCAGCAAAGGGTGTAATCACAAAAACATGCACATAAAAACAAACAAGCAACCTAATGTCTTGAGGTAAACCTCAAGAACTCCAGACAGAATAATCAAATAATATCACAAGGTCTCCAAGATAGGCCAAGGTTTCTAATCCTAAGTCCAAGAAAAGTCCCATGCTCCATAATGACAAGGATAGTAACCAAATAGTCCAAGCACCATTAAAGATTTTTTAGGGATTATGTTGATTATTAAGTATATTAAGAAAGGAAAAGAAAATCTCAAGAGAGCAAAGTAAAAATGGAAAGAAAGTAAATGCTCAAATGAGCAAAGATGAAAATGGCATGAAATGTAAATGCTAAAAGCAAAGATACATAAAGCATAGAAAAGAATAAAAGCATAAAGTAAGACAAGTCAATAATTAGTGGTTAGTTGGATGACCATCTTGAAGATTTCATTTGGAACTCATTAGAGTATTGGTAGAACCAAAGCCTCCACACAACAAGTTGCATTTGCTTTTTGTCAAGTATATCATCCATTTGGAATTCTCACAAGTGCCATTTAATGATCAACGATGTTTAAGTGATCCGCGTTGACCAAAGGTGTTTAGATCCATTAGAGGATTGGTATAACCAAATCCTCCACACAATGAATCTCAAGGTTATTGGATCAAAGAGATCAAATTAACATACTTAGGCTTGCAATCATAAGTTTGGGCCACGAATGATCATTTATTCGAATCGGGACAAAATTTAGCACTATGTTAAACAATCATCAGTGGACTTATATAGAAGTCGCACCTATTTTGAGGCCGATCAATAGCAATCTATGCACCATTTGTTTTGAGACATGATATAGAGATCATGCTCCAACAACATTTAGTGCAATACGAAAGGAATGAGATGAAGGGGGATGGGGAGAAAATATACAAACTGCATTTGAATTAAATTTTAATCAAACTATTATTAAAATTATTCATCCATTTTTGTGGAGTTAAACTCAACACCATGGATCCAATGATGTTAGTAAAGTTCATGATCCAAAATCTAACCCAAGATCAGCCAGAAAATAGCCATAAAATAATATCACATTTTAATATACACAAAATGGTTTAAAAATAGAAAATAAAGAGAAAAATATCAACTATGTTCAAATTAATCAAGAAATAAAAAGTAAGACCATAGAAAAATCAGAAAATGGCTCAAATAATTTTTAAAAAATTTTGGTGATTTTTTAAAGTCAGGAACTATTTTTTAAAATTAAAATAAAGGGGTAAAATAAACAAAAAATGATAAAAAATAGTAAAGTCAGAAACAAAAATAAAATAAGGTCACCAATATTTTTCACAATATCATTGGATCATTCCATAATTTTTTCAGAATTTAAAAATGTATAAAAGTATTTTTAAACATTTAAAACAAATAAAATAAAGTGTAAATCTATAAAAAAATACCAAAACACAAAATTAAATTGTGAAAAATAAAAATCAGAAAGAGAATAATCAAAAATATTTTTCATAATTTTTTCAGATTTTTTGGAGTAAAAATGAATTTTCTATGATTTTTTGAAATTTAAAACAATTAAAATATAAAAATCAGAAAAAGAAAATAAAAGTAAAATATGTGGACCATTAGATGAGAGTCTAAACGCTTTAGTAATCAAATCCAAGGGATCTGGCGTGTTGTTCATATCATGGTCATTATTGAATAATGTACAGAATCATTAATTAAATCAGATTTAAAAAAAACAGATGTCGCGCCTTCATTGGTTGGAAAATAACACGTTGGTCATCTTCAACCTCCAACCAACACGAATTGCAGGTCCCTCAAACTGTAAAATCATAAACTCGGATCTATGCCATTCGCTTCGTCTCTTCAAGACGAAGACAACCACACCCTCGCGCCAAATTTATATAAACTGTAGCTCAAGAAATTTGGAAGGAATGTTTTGAAAAGGGATTTGAAATTTCATGGTCAAAACATGTTTCTAGTAAAAGGTAAGTGTTGCGACTAGAACCATGGCAATGATAGCAACACAATGATATCAGAGCTTTGAAGAATTGATGAAGGAATCTACCTATTGAAGTTGAGTTGCAGAGCTCTGAAACTGGACTTCTATGGAGCAGTATAAGGCACGATTCTTGAATGTAATTATGTGGTTAGCTTCAGGGAATATCAAGGAAGGTGAATTGATGGAAAAATTGGATTGAAAAAGGCTTGAGAATGGATTTTGAAGTTACTGAATTCTGAGTTGTGGAACAAGTTTGGTAGGGTGATTCTGGCTATCCAAGCTTGAGAAAATGAATGGGATAGTTCATGTATTTATAGGAGAAGCCAATGGGATCAAAAGGAAGAGTGAATGATGCATTTTGGAGGGAATTCGTGCAAACCTAATGCACGAGTGAAGTGTGATCTAAACTTCACCAAAACTCATCCAATTCTTGCGTTTTGATGCGCTAATCCACTTGGGAAAGTTGGTTAATCATGTTTAGACCCAAAACGCGTGTTAATTTGAGGTTTAGAGGTTGTGACATGAAATTCAAATTCTGACTTGCAATGAAACTTCAATTCCAAGTTACCACTTTTAAAATAATGGCATTCTCAGCTCAAGGGGTCTTAAGGCATGATTTTTGATGCTTTAGAAAGATGAGGTTACAAGATTTGCAATGGAAAAAGAATGGAGTTAAATGGATGCTTGATCTGAAAGTTGAATAAAAAGGGTTGACTTTCCATACTTAGAAATATTTCAAATTCTTCTTCAAAAATGACCTATAATGTCTTGCATCCAAACATGGCTTTCCACTTGGAATTTGCTCTTGACCAAAAAATATGGCATGAAGTAGATCTCTTGAATGACATTTTGAAACTTGAATCATTCAAAATATCCAAAATTTGAGAGAGTTATGAATTGTTGAAGGTTGCAAAAAATCATGAAATGACCTATAATATTTTGCATCTTTAAGGCAACTTCCATCTATTTTCTCACTTTGCACATAAAAGAAGGCATAAAATTCACATATTCAAGATCATTACGGAAAAATAATGGACTTAAGGTGATAAAAACTGACCAAGTTATGGCCATTTGAAGTCACATATGGAAAATTGGGGATTCATCTGGATGACTTGTAATCTTTCTTCCTCATCAAGTCTCTTCCTCATGAAAACTCCTTGGAACTTTTGAAGTGATTTGTTAATAACCCTTTGAATAGAAGGATGTATTTGAAATCACTCAAAAATAAAAAAATATGAGCAAGATATATTCCTTTGAAGTTCAAAACCCTAGCTCCTTAGATCAAGAGAATTCTTTGAGGAACTTTGACAAGCTTGAACAAACTTCTTGTACCAACATTCTTGCTTTGTGAATAGAAGTTGTTGAGGATGATAATGAGAACTTTTAGCCACCAAAACCACTTCCATATCTTGAAAATTGATAGAAATATGCTCTTGTGACCAATAGGAATAAGGCCTTGTCCAAACATGAAAACTTCTTCAATCAACCCCTTGTACTTTTGAGTCAAATCTAATAACCTTGAAATGTGATGAACCAAAACAACATTGCCACGCCAATTCTTCCAAACCAATCCAGTGGTGAGGTTTGAACTTCTCAAACTTTATTTACTTGGGCATGGACATAAACTCATGAACCCAAGGGGTAACTTGTTAAATCTCATTGTCTTTACCTACATGGATAACAAGCAAGACAAACCAACATTGCATTTTATTAGTTAAAAGAAGAAATCAAGACAAAAACAATATTTATGATCACAAAAGGAACATAAGTCAAGGTGCTTGGTAATCCCTCAAAAGGGCAAAACTAAATATAGGGAGGGGATCCAAGAATCCTAGTGTGATCTTGTTGTGAATGAGTCAACCTGGTATGATGAAGGGATCTTAGGGGGGAAAATTGGGGTACAACACCTAGGTACTGAAGAAGACAAGAAAGAAGTCAAGGTAGGAGCTAATCTGGAACCCAGTGTCAAGAAGCGCTTAATTCAGTTACTGCATGACTATGTTGAGGTCTTTGCCTGGTCATACAAGGACATGCCAGGACTTGATGCTGATATCATAGTCCATCGTCTACCAACAAAAGAAGACTGCCCTCTGGTAAAACAGAAAGCTCGTCGCATGCGGCCAGACATTTCAGAGAAGGTCAAGGCTGAAGTCATGAAACAATTCAACGCTGGATTCTTGGGCGTCACCTCCTATCCCCAATGGGTCGCCAATGTTGTTCCAGTGCCTAAAAAGGACGGCAAAGTATGCATGTATATGGACTACAGAGATTTGAATAGGGCAAGCCCTAAGGATGATTTCCCGCTTCCCCACATCGATATTCTGGTTGACAATACCGCACAGCATAAATTGTTCTCATTCATGGATGGTTTCTCAGGCTACAATAAAATTAAAATGGCGCCTGGGGACATGGAAAAAACGACCTTCATCACACAGTGGGGCACTTTCTATTATAAGGTCATGCCATTCAGGTTGAAGAATGCTGGGGCAACTTATCAGTGTGCCATGGTAGATCTATTTCACGACATGATCCATCACGAAATAGAGGTCTATGTGGACAACATGATAGCCAGATCTCAAACTGAAGAGGAACATTTTGACCATTTGCAGAAACTGTTTGAGAGACTAAAGAAATACAAGCTGAGGTTGAACCCGAATAAATGCACATTTGGGGTGAGGTCTGGTAAACTCCTAGGCTTCGTCGTCAATGGTAAAGGTATCGAAGTGGACCCTGCCAAGGTGAAAGCAATACAAGAAATGCCTGCTCCTCGCACTGAGAAGGAAGACAGAGGATTCTTAGGACGGCTAAATTACATTGCCAGATTCATTTCTCACTTAACAGCTACTAGTGAACCAATCTTCAAATTACTGAAGAAAGATCAAGTAGTCAAATGGAATGATGAATGCCAATTTGCCTTCGACAAGATCAAAGAGTAGCTACAAGAGCCTCATGTTTTGATGCCACCCGTCAAGGGAAGACCGTTGATCATGTATCTAACTATTTTAGAAAATTCAATGGGGTGTGTGTTGGGGCAGCATGACGAGTCTGGCCGAAAAGAGCATGCTATTTATTACCTGAGAAAAAAGTTTTCCGACTGTGAAACAAGATATTCACTGCTCGAGAAAACTTGTTGCGCTCTGGCATGGGATGCTCGCCGGCTAAGACAGTATATGCTAACCCATACTACCTTATTGATATCCAAGATGGATCCAATTAAATACATATTCGAGAAGCCTGTCCTCTCTGGGAGAATAGCAAGATGGCAGATGATTCTGACTGAATACGATATTTAGTACACTACCCAAAAAGCAATAAAGGGCAGTGTACTAGCTGATCACCTTGCTCATCAAGTTGTGGATGACTATTAGTCCATGAAATTCGAATTCCCAGATGAAGACATCATGATGGTAAACAAATGTGAAGAAATCAGACCGTATGACGAACCTGAACAAGGATCCTGATGGACCTTGTTTTTTTATGGAGCCTTCAACGCGCTCGACAATGGCATAGGTGTTGTACTCATATCCCCTGAAGGATGTCATACTCCCTTTACCGCAATACTTTGCTTCAACTGCACTAATAATATGGCCGAATATGAAGCGTGTATTTTTGGTCTCAAAGCTACCATAGATTTGGGAATCAAATCCTTAAGTGTATTTGGAGATTCAGCCTTAGTCATCAGTCAGATCAAAGGAGATTGGGACACGAAGCACCCTAACCTTATCCCATACAAAGAACATATGTTGACATTAATCCCATATTTTGAGGAAACTACCTTCGAGCATTTTCCACGAGAGGAAAATCAACTAGCGGACGCGCTAGCCACCATGTCATCCATGTTTAAACTTAGGTGTGGTAACGAGGCTCCCCAGATCACCATTGAACAGATGGATGAACCAGCTTACTGTCCCAAGATCGATACTGAAGAAGTAGTGGACCAGTCTTGGTTCCATGAAGTCAAGAGGTATCTCGAGGCTCAAGAGTATCCGAAAGGAGCTTCAGTCAATGATAAGAAGTTCTTGAGGAGATTCTCTGCTAAGTTCTTCATCAGTAATGGCATTCTCTACAAACGCAACCATAACTCTGTTTTACTTTGTTGCGTAGACAAGGTTGAGGCAGAAAAGATCATGGCTGATCTACATGAAGGCACTTTTGGCACCCATTCCAGTGGGCATACGATGGCTAAGAAGATCCTACGCGCAGGGTACTACTAGTCTACCATGGAAGCAGATTACTATCAGCATTCACGAACCTGCCACAAGTGTCAGATCTATGCTAACAAAGTGCATGTGCCTTCAGTTCCTCTAAATGTCATGACTGCTATCTAGCCATTCGCGATATGGGGCATCGATATGATTGGAGAAATCAAACCTACAGCTTCTAATGGACACCGCTTCATCTTGGTGGCCATTGATTATTTCACAAAGTGGGTTGAAGCAGCTTCTTTCTCTTTCGTTACCAAGAATGTTATAGCCCGATTCATCAAACAGAATCTCATCTATCGGTATGGTATCCCAGAGAGGATCATCACAGACAATGGTACAAATCTCAACAATACTATGATCACTGCACTGTGCGTGCAATTCAAAATCCAGCACTATAATTCTTCTCCTTACCGGCCAAAGATGAATGGCATTGTCGAAGATGCAAATAAGAACATAAAAAAGATCATACAAAAAATGACAGTAACCTACAAGAACTGGCATGAGATGCTACCATTCTCTCTCCACGATTACTGTACCACGGTACGCACCTCAACCGGGGCAACTCCCTTCTCATTGGTATACAGCATGGAAGTTGTCCTACCAATTGAAGTCCAAATACCTTCTCTGAGAATCATAAAGGATGCAGGGCTGAACGAAGATGAATGGATTTAAACTCGGCTTGACCAGTTGAACTTAATTGATGAGAAGAGGCTTACGGTTGTCTGTCATGGCCAGATGTACCAAAAACATATGATCAAAGCTTTTAACAAAAAGGTCAGACGTCAGGTATATCAGGTTGGTAACTTGGTAATCAAGCATATCATATTACCACAAGGTGATTCCAGAGGAAAATGGACTCATACATACGAAGGACCATTTGTGATCAAAAGCGTATTCTCTGGTGGAGCAATGATCTTAACCACTATGGATGGCGACAACCTTCCGCACCCTGTAAATGTAGACATAGTCAAAAGATACTATGTATAAGAGACCCGCTAGGTTGACACACCTAGGCAAAACAAGGGCATCCCGGCGAACCACAAAGGTTCGGGCAAAAATTAGGGATAAAACAAAAAATCTGTACACGCAAGCTGAAAACCCGAAAGGGCGGCTTGGGCAAAAAAGGGTATCCCGATGGACTGAAAACCCAAAAGGATGGTCCAAGAAAAAGTTAGGGAATTAAAGCGTATGACTATGTCCCATCGGATCACCTTACATACAACCTTCAACATCGACTGACAAACTTAGCGGTTCTGATCAATCCAATCAATTTCGGACAAGGCAGCAAGTGGACAAGACGCTCAGAGACACGAAGGCTATAGCAGAATGGGAACCCTGTGGGATTATTTCACATAGCTATCTTTTTCTTTGTATCAAACTTTAATTTTTTCTACGATGACATTCTCTTACTAGAATGTTCGTCTCATTGTACAAAAAATACTTATTGAAGTTAATACAAAGATATCCCTTTGAAATTGCAAAACTATCTATTTTTCTTTTTCCGTGATTTTTTTTCAAAAACGTCCAATGATTTATTTTTGAACATATGCATTTGAATGTAACTATTGTTTACAAATGAACAAAAAAAAGGAACAGAAAATAGAAAGACAATCACTAATGGCTTTAAGAAATAGGATAATATCTTTATGCTATTCCATAAAATCCCCCACAGTGTGCAGCTTAATTATATCAACTCTCTCACATCTCCGGCAGAATAAAACTTTCAGTTACCGATCCTAAGATTCCTCAGTGAAAGTCGCCCAGTTTCTCAGGATTCCACAGCAGTATTTCACAAGGTCTACAAGCAATACACGGATTTTCCCTTAACACAACAGATTTTATTTCTCTAACAATTGGAGACTCATCAACACTTCAACTTCAAAACATGAAGACTTACACTCCTCATACCCAGCAGTACTCGGGATTTATTTTCCCCGACTCCAGCAACACTGCAGCATAACAATTAATGTGTCCATACATTACATCCATACATCATAGCATTGACAGCACAGATACATATGGAACAATCTCATTTATTTTGAGAACATCATTGTACCATGCATTTCATGCATCATGACATTGCATGCAACTAACCTTTCATCTTTTTCAAGAAAGATCAATCAACAGAAAATTATCGTCAAATTTTCAACAAGTCAAATACAAATCAATTCCCGAGAAAGGATTGGTCAACCATCTACACAACATATGTTTCTTTCAGACTCCTGCCGGTTCAGTTTAAATATCTCAACAATTTATTCTGATGCTTTTCCCGCAGATGTCTTCTCTGGTTCAGATAAATCTCTCAATGATTTGTTCTGATTCTTCTCCAGATCCCTTCCGGTTTAGATAAATATCTCAACGATTTATTCTGATTCTTTTCCCGCAGCTCTCTTCTTTGGTTCAGATAAATCTCTCAACGATTTATTCTAATTCTTCTCCAGATCCCTGTCGGTTCTGTTTAAATCTCTCAACTATTTATTCTGATTCTTTCCCGCAGATGCTTTCTCTGGTTCAGATAAATCTCACAAAGATTTACTCTGATTCTTTCCAGTTAAAGAATATTCAAGATCTCTTTTGGTTCAGTTTAAACCCCTCAACGGTTTATCCTGATACTTTCTAAAGGAACACTTCGGGTTCAGATAAATCTCTCAACGATTTATTTTGATTCTTTCCCGCCGACACTTTCTCTAGTTCAGATGAATCGCACAAAGATTTACTCTTATTCGTTCCAGTTAAAGAGTATTCAAGATTTCTTTTGGTTCAGTTTAAACCCCTCAACAGTTTATCTTGATACTTTCCGAAGGAACATTTCTTTTGGTTCAGTTTAAACCCCTCAAAGGTTTATCCTGATACTTTCCAAAATGAACACTTCTGGTTCAGATAAATCACTCCAAGATTTATTCTGATTCTTCCCATTCAAACAACATACAAGACTTCTTCTAGTTTAGATAAGTCGCTCCAAAGATTTATTCTGATTCTTTTCCAGTTGAAATCAAGTTCAGACTATTCTCTGTCAACAGTCACCTTTGGATGGTATCTACAAGCCCATCTCCGGAAAATCTCCATCATTCCTCCAAATGGCATCTGTAAGCCCATTCCCATTTCATCCTCGAGTGCAAATTTCTGGGCACTCTAGTGTCCAATCATCTTCCACCTTCAAGTCACGAATGACGGATCCGCCAATCTAACTCTTCAGGTTTAAGAAGATTGAACAGGGGCAGCTGTTGCACCCCAAAATCTTCCCTCTCATTTATCAATTATTTTCTCACAAGATCTCCTATTGGTTCAAGATTGCACAAGGGTTGATCAGCTCAAGACACCTCCTTAAGCACTGATGACTGAAATTAGGGTTTGAGATTGCACAAGGATAATTGAACTTTTAATGCCTCATATTACTCTCATGGATCATTATGGACCCTCAATATTAATCATGTCAAGTTTCAAGCCTTGGATCACATTTTTGCTCAGTCAATTGACCAGTTGACCTAAAAATCAGTTGTATTGGGGGAAAAGTCAATTGTGGCCAATTTACAGTCAAACTTCATAATTTTTTATCCATGTCAATATTATAAACTCATATGTATCATTTGATCAAGTTTTGACCACAATTCCTCAAGAAATTTGATCAAATCATCAAAAGGGCAAAATGGCCAAAATTAGGGTTTTGACTGAGAAAGGGTAATTTTTTATTTTTGACCTAGCAAATGGTTAATTGGTTTGAGGCATGATCTCAAGAATTCAATTGCATAATTTTCACCTAATGGAATGACTCAAAACATTGCTCAAGATCAATTGGATTGGTAGTTAATTTTCAGTCAACTGATCAAAAGTCAACTACACACTGAAAAGTCAAACTTTGACTTTTTGGTCAAAATCAAGTGTCAAAGATCACAATTCATCAAAAAATGTCAAAATATGAAACTTTTTCATCAAGAAATCAAAAAGTCAAGATTTTATTTTGAAAAGTCAAAGTTTTCAAACTTAGAAATTTTTCTAAGTGTTGAAAACTTCATATTTTTTCACAACTTTGAGCATATTTTTCACCATGATGCAAGATGATTCAAAAGAAACTTTCAACATGAAAGTTGTAGATCTCCATGAGATCTACAACATTTATTTATACAACTTCTCTTAGAAATTCTTAAATCTCAAGATATTAATCCATGAAGTCATGGTCATGAAACTAAACACTTAGTGAAAATTTTGCCCTAGTTTAGGCAGGATGTTAACCTAACTTCATGGAAAATTTTCATATAGTTCCAAGGGGAATTTTCAAAAGTGATTCAAAGATGGGTTGTATAGCTTATTACAAGCTTTTCAAAATGTCCAAGAACTCCTTGAGATCATTCCTGAGAAAAGAGAATCGAAGAGAGGAAGTTAGGGTTTTCAAACTAAAAGTATAGGTCATTTTCATGATGAACAAAAATGTAATTTCAATGTTAGGTTGTATAATCTTGCTTTGCAGGCCTTCTAACTTGTGTATCTATCCATAATTAATGGATTACGCACACTTTTGAGCTTTAATACAAGTGGTTTAAGCTTTATCCAATCCACATTTCCATTAATGGCACAAAGTGAACACTCCCATTTTGGAAAAGCAAGATTTATGCACAAAGTCAATTCTTGAACCTATGACTTGTTACCTCTGATTACACTTCATCTACAAAGTCATAAGCAAGTGTGTTTAAAGCACAACCACTCTATCTTAGCAAGTACATAAGACTTTGAAACTTGGATTTCTCAAAAATCACATGTTATGCTTAAACTTGTGATTTTGAATTCTGATCAACAACAAGCTTCCAAACTTGTTGCTTATAAATAGAGGCACTATTTGTGAGCTAGAGGATGAGCTGAAGCACCCTGAAACACACCAAAACTCTCTCAAATCAGAAATTGCCCAAAAACCCCATTGTTGCACAGTTTCTAACCTTGAACACCAAACTCATATTTCCCTCATGCGTTTCTTGGCCTTTTGGTTCCTAAAGCTTCCTTACATCAAATACTACTCATCCCCATCCTCATTCCACAACTGTAACACCATTTACCACAACCTCCATAACCAAAAAACAGAGTCTGCACATTGACTTCTCCTAGCCATTCCATCCATCCATTGCTCAAGCTAACCATTGCATTAGATTCCTGGGAACTTGAGGAAGCTAACCTAATCATTGCAGCACCTTGAATCAAGCTCATTTGCATTTCACAATTTCCAGTTTTGAGGTATTTTTATTGAACTTCTATCGCATTACTTAGGCATTGTTAGGCTTGCATTTGTGAAGATAAAATGTAGACATCATTGCCTTGAAGCTGTACATGTCCATAGATTTTATTTATATTGATTGAGCTAGGAGAATTTTAGGATTGAATCTCTAAAAATAATTAGATCAGAATTTGGTGCTTTCAAAAATTCCCATTCATCTTTGATTTATAGTTCATGATATTTATATGGTTGGATTCGTATGAAAATATGGAGCAACTTTCATGTTTATATTTTCAATTTTTGTTGAGAAATGAATGAGATGCAGGTGGTCTGGCTGAAGGTTGAAGATGAAGTGTATTCAGGACTTATTTTGTATTATATATTTATCATTTCAATTATATTAACAGATGTATAGCCACCCCAGTGGTAAGGCAGCGCGCTGGTAATCAAGAGGTCATGGGTTCGAACCTCAGTGCGCTGCCTTTTGCTTTTTTTCACATTTTCTTTACATTTTTTTATCCTTGCAGCGCCTGGGCCTCCAAATGATTGGGCTTTATTTTTTTTGTTATTTCTGACCCCCTGCCTTGTTGTTTACACCCCTGGCCCATTTTTTTTCTTTGTTATTTTATTTTCTTTTTTTATTTTATTTTCATTTTACATTTTCTTTATTATTAATATTATTATTAATATTATTATTATTATTATTATTATTATTATTATTATTATTTTCATTAATAAAAAATCTAAAAAATATTTATATTTTTATTATTTATATTTATTTAGTTTATTTTTCTTCACAAAAACAAAAGAACAAAAACATTTCCTTTAAATAATTTAATTTACTTTTTTAAATACTTAGATAATTTAATTTTGATCATTATATTATTATATTTTTCTTATAAATTAAAATCAATTTAGAACTTAGGACTTTTTATTTGATTAATTTTATTTACTAATAAAATTCACAAAAACCCTAAAAATACTTCTACTAACTTAATCTAAATTTTCTTATTTTTTAGTTAATTATTTTATTTTAGTTAATTAGGTCAAAAAACCTTTTTCAAGAAAACCAAACCAAAAAAATCACATTCCTTTTTACATTTACATTCTTGCATTTTTACTTATTCAATTTTGTACATTTATTCAAATTCAATATGGTTGTAATAATTATTTAGATTTAATTTCTTGTAATTCCCCATTTGAAATTTGTACACCCCCTCCCCTAATTGATGTAATAGCTTAGTATTTTTATTTTTTCGCAATTTTAATGCTTTCATATAAATGCTAGTAATTAGGGTTTGTATGTAAAGATAAAATCATTGCTTAGAAAACCCTAATTCAAAGACAAATCAAGCATGTAAATCAATACACTTGCACACTTACACCTTTAGGGTAAACCCACTTTGTTGCCTTACAAAAATGGCCATATTATGCATATGAGGTATCTTAGCAAAAACAAGAAAAACACAAGATCATAGTCCCTCGATGACGCTATCCATGTTGCCTTTCAAAATGATCTTAGTCCCTAAAGAAAATGCTAAGATATCTTACAACATTGCTAATCATGGTTATACGATGACCCACGCCCGTCCCTTTTACATCCAAAGATAGGGTTACTTACTAAATCAATGGTAAGATAACAATGTCAAAGGAAAGAGGAGATGAACATGAAAGACTTTTGAGTATGTAGAATGTTTCTAGTAACTTGCTCAATTTCAAAACAAAAACATCCTTGCTATTTTCAAAACAAACACCAACACTTTCAAAAACATCTTTCAAACTTGAAAACATTTACAAAAGATCAACACTTTGTATACATTCTTACGAACGAGAATCATTATAAAGTTTGCCTAAACAATGGAATCTTTACAAAATACTTTCAAAAACCACACAAAGCACATTTTCAAACAAAAGAAAGTGATCTAGCAAGTAACTAAGAGCCCATGGAAAACCATGGATGAAAAGGGTGCTAGCACCTTCCCTTTTCATAATCTACCCCCCGAACTCAAGAAAACATCTCAAAGGTTTGTCATGTTCTTTTCAGCCTTTCCTTTTGGATAAAAGAAAAGTCGGTGGCAACTCTTGCTAACCACAACATTTGTCATCAAACGCAAAATAACCAAGTCAGTTATCCCACTGTGTTACAGTGCCCAAATTGGACTACCCCTTGGTCCACCAATTTCTGCAAAGTGTTCTTGAAAGCATCATTGTGTTCTAAGAGAAAGCCATGTTCAAATAAATACTCCTTCAAAATATCTATTGAAGCTTTTATTCGTTTAGTCTCTCCATGATTAGTGACTATCTTAATTGCGTTCACAGTTGGACCACAATGTGGAGGCATATGACTTGTATTGATATTTGGCTTATCAAAGGTGATATCTTGGGATTCTATTAGATCTTGAACCTTGTGTGTGAAGGCCCCATATTTATCAATGGTACGCCCTTGAGAATTATCATGATATTCACACCTTGCATTCACATCATATTTAGGTGGGAATGCCCAAATTGGAGGAGCGAGTGGCTTCAGCTCAACCAAGGAGGTCTTGAGTAATTGTTGTAGTAATTGATTGTATGGAATAGAGAGAGGATTAAATCTTCTTGGAGGTCTGTCAAACTTATTTTTCTATTGTTCTTGTGGGATCACCAATGGTTGTTGTGCTTTCTGGTGTGTTGAGACAACATTATTTTCTCCTTCCTTCTTTTTCGAGAAGTTCAGAACATGCTTCTTTGGGTTGTGAGGAGCACTAGGTGCCCCTTGTATCTTGCCACTTTTCACACCAGCTTCAATTTGTTCGCCAATTATCACCAAGTTAGAGAATCTCGAGGAGAAATTTCCTACCATCATCTCATAATATAAACCTTATAGAGTACTCATGAACATGTCTACCAATTCTTTTTCAAGTAGTAGTGGTTGTATGCAGGCTTCCATTTCTCTCCATCGTTGAGCATATTCTTTAAAGGACTCATCTTTCTTTTGAGACAAGTTTTGAAGATGCATGCAGTTATGAGCCATGTCCAATTTATATTTTTATTGCTTTAAGAAGGAGTTAGCGAGATTGGCCCATGATTGGACATGTGCTCGTTCCAAGTGCATATAGCAATCTAGAGATGCCCCACTCACGCTGTCTTGGAAAAGTGGACCATTGGCTTCTGATCATGAGCATAGGCGTGCATCTTCCTACAGAATATGTGTAAATGGTTCCTTGGGCATATGAGTCCCTTATATTTTCCAAAGTCAGGTACTTTGAATTTTGGAGGAATCAGTACATCCGGAACTAGACCCATTTCAAAAGCATCGACGTTAAAAGCATCATAACCCTTCATAGCCTTTAGTTTTTCTTCAAGGTCTTTAAACTGGTTGACTACCATAGGATTTTCAACATAATTAGTATGGAGTGTCTTTTGTTGGGGCACCTAAGTAATTCCCTCTAAATCATGGTCTCCATATTGTAGGTTTGTATAGTTATCCATTTTAGAAGGATTATTGACTGGAATTTGCAAAGTATGGGAGGCCCCCCTTCGGAGGAGGTGGAACGAAACCTTCAGTCATGATGGTCTCTTGTTGGGAAACACTTGACTTCACGGGACAAAACTCGGGTTCATGTCTTGGTGGGTGACCGCTCGATGCACTAATAGTTTGGGCTATTTCTTCAAAATCTACCTTGGGAATATTGTCTTGTCTTTATATGATGTTCTTCAAGGCGAGCAGGACTTGACTCATGTCTCATTTCATTGAGTCGATAATTCCTTTCACTTGTTCCAAATCCTCTAGAAAGACTTCTTGATTCTGCTCGATTTTCTCCATTACTTTCGTTTGATGAGCTCCGGTTTGATATGGAGGTCGGAAAGTCAATTTGTCTTGCCCGATGAGTTAACTGGAGATGATGTGAAAAAAATGAGTTTTTTGTATGAAATGCGAAAATGGATGCTTGTGGTTGGATGAATGCACATGAATATTCTAAGAATTTGATTAATGTATTATTCACTTGGAATTTCCTTTATTTATTCGTTATTATTTTTTTCAGGTTTTATTTTTTATTGGTGAGCACCCAAAAATACATAGATAAATACTGAAACAAAGTGCTTTTTATTGAATAAACCATAATCCTTGAAAAGGGAAATACAATCCAAACGGAAACAAAAAATGGAAAAATACTGAAAACGGGAATACTAAATCAAAACAAATGCCAAATACTGAAGAAAAAACAAAAAGGAAACTAAAATTTCTTAAGAATGCTTGCTAATTTCTGTCCTAAAACCATCAACCATCTCCCTATAAAGCTTGAGGAAGTATTTAACATCCTTCGGGAGAGGAACCGTTGTAGCTTTCGCACCCCTTAAGCTCCTAGGAAGGTCACCATTGAGATTGTTTGCTAAGAAGGAAATCTTTACATGCTTGTCCTTGTACCTCAGATACTCCTTATAAAGTGTAGGTATTATGGTCTTGTTGTCTTCTCCCGCTTGGGATATCTTTGTATATTACTCTTCCGAATATCACTTTTCAGCTCTCATCTCCTTATAAAGTTCCCTTTGTATAAGGAAATCCTTTCGGAGGCCTTCCAACTCTTGGAAGACTTGTTCATATTCCTCTACCTTTTGAGAGAGAAGCCTTTCTGCCCTTATTCTCATAAGGCGTTCCTCTACCTCTGATTCTTGGCTTTCTTTGAGACTTGTGAGAAGGGTTTGGATCTGGTCTGCTTGATCTTGAGCACCTTCCTCTAGTCCTTGGATTTGGATTCTTAGAACCTCTTCCAACTCCCTTTTGTCTTACAATGCTTTATCGTACCAGCCCCTTAGTCTTCCAATTTCTCTAGCAGCATCATCCAAGTGTTGGTTGTGGAAATCTAGATTGAAAGTAGCACTTAGCAACCCCTCAGTTGTACGTTTTTGCTTCAGCCTCTCTTTTTCAGCCAATTCATGGTCCTTTTAAACCTGTTGATTTTTCAGTTCAAACTCTTGTTGTAACTGATTTTTCTCATAAGAAATGTCATAAAGGTTAATGTTCTAAATCCTCTTTGTCCATTTGAGCTTGCTCAAGGGTATCTTTTAGGTCCTCCACTTCTTATACTGACATCAAAAGGGGATCTGGTATGTCTGGCTTGTATGTTAGATCAACGTCAAATGGTATTTTGTTGATTGGGACCCTATATAAAACCCATTGAGTATAGGGTTCTTTTGCCACAACGTTCTTCCTTCCAAATTCAACATCTTTATTATGAACTCTACCCCAAGCTTGGATGATTTTTGTGAATAGCTCAGGGTTGCTTCTGTCCATGTCATGAAGGACCATTGTTGAAGTTGCTCATTAGAAGGTTTATCTTCCAAAGGGTACCTAAGTTGATGTAAAGTCAAGGTAGTGTTGTAGTTGATACATCCTCTTGTTCCAATAAAAGGAACATTTGTAAATTCTCCACAATTAAAAAACAATCTCTTCTATATTAAGTTTCCTTGCATACCACAAAACTGAGTTAGCACTGAGATCCCTTAACTTTTGGGACCATTCGTTCTTTGTTAGATCCTTGACCATGTAATTTTATTTGTAGAGGTGAGAAATGAGCCAAGATTACAATAAATAAAGACAACAGAGTAGTACACCTCTCCCTTTTTCATAACGTGTATAAAGAGAGTAATACACATCAGCAAGCAAAGCAGAAGTATGCTCAGCATTTAATATTTTTACGACCCAAAACACATTAATGGCCTCATAATCTATATAGTCCAATGTATTTGGAAACATAATATAACCAAAGATAAGAAATTCCAAACAATCTCCACAAGCCTCTCATTCTTTCTTATCAGTAAAAGAAAGAGCTTTAGATTTTAAGTATTGTTTTTTTATACCTCGCACTTCTCCATCTTTCTTGTAGTTAAGCACTAAGTTAATGAAGGGTATCCCTAGTTCTGTAGCCAAGTCTCGGATTTTTATGGTATTCTCAATTCATATATAAGCTTCATCCTTGATTTTGGAGAATCCCAAAATCCTATCGAATTCCTCCAAAGTAAGCGCCAATTGAAAATTTTGAAAAGTGAAACACCTTAGTGGAGGGTCATAGAATTGAGCAAGGGCGGTGATTACTTCCACTTGTACAATTACTTTTGTAAGATCAATAATATCCCTATAGTGACGAACAAAACCTTTCATAACTTTTTCTGGCAGTTTCCCTCTAATTAGCTTGATTTTCTTCATATCAGACATTGTGGCACTGATGTGGATGGTCGGTTTCCTTTTACTATTCATTTTGAGATGCTCACCAAAAAACTTTCTTCTTTTTTGTATTATTTTTTTCAAGGAAATCATGTGAATAAGACACACAAAAAATGCCAAAATAATGAATATTTTTAACGCAAAATGTATGTTATGCATGGTGATGTAATCTGATGATGGGATTATAAGAGTATCCTTAATAGGTAGGTTCCTAGTTTCGTCCTACAAATATTTTACCCTCCCCATAAGGGTGGATTCCTTAAAGGTTTCATAGATAACACTATAGGGAAAAGTCACAAGGGCCTATCTTAAGTAGAGCCTCTTTATAGACCGAGACTTTCATCTCGTAGGTCATACAAGGTCTCACCATGATATTTTATTTTGGGTTATACAAAGAGTCATTGGTCCAATCCCAAAGTCCTATCTCCAAGAGAGTTAGGCCCTCTAAAAAATATTTCTCGAAATTCAAACTACTCTAGGAGAATTTATCATAAAAACTCACAGGGATGTTAAACCCCCTTGGCCAATTGACAAATCCTTTTTCTAAGGTTTATTATTTTTGTTATAACAAAGTCCCACCAATAGAATGAATAATACGATATTAATTGAATAATAACAAATAAACAAACAAATTATTAAACGAATATGGAAACAAATTATCATGCTATAAATAGAAAAACCTAAAAATCCTAGACCTACAAGAAGTGGTGAACTCTAATTTTAGGGTTGTGCCCCTAGCAGAGTCGCCAGTTGTCGTAACCGGCAAAAAAATATGATTCGCCACCATTACTTTTTGCCCTAAAGACGGGAAAGAATGAATAATACTAATTTGGTTTAGATATTCTAAGTTAGCGAGTTGGTTAGACAAAGGGAAGGTGTCATGAACCCTTCATCTCCCTTGTTCTTAAGGGGCATCCTATTTTAGGTTTTAGGGTAAATCAGGAATTTCTATTTAAAAGTTATTATTTCCAGGAGTTTGAGAAAATGTTTAATCTTTAAGTTATGGGACTCACATTGGTTTTAACAGCGTGCCTATGTATCCTCTTGCAAAGAAATCATAGTCCATTGGTTAGTTTTTTTATAGGATTGTGTAAATGTTTTCGAACGATCATTTGAAATTCGTTTGTGGTTTAAAAATTGTGTAGTCGTAGACGTAGTTCGAAGTTTAATTTGAAATTAAATGCACAATCCTTTTTTTGAAAATAATATTGAAATTTAATTAAGTTAGTAAAAACTGCAATTTGATTGGTTAGATGTTTTAAATACATGATGAAACTTAAAAATATTTGAATGAAATTGAATTGAAATTAGTAAAACAAATTTAATGATTAAAAAAGTGGTTAGTAAGTTTGGAAAAAAATTAATAAATGTTATAATATTTATTATAAAAAATGTGTTATAATTATAATAAATAAATAAAGTTATTTTAATGCCAAAAGTGAAAAAATGACATTGAAAGAAAAAAATAATCAAAATAAATAAATGAATGTAATGAATAAATTAATTAATTACATAAATTAAATTAAATTAAATTAATTAATTAATTTTATTAATAAAACAAGGAGGTGTATTTTATTTGGATTCAGTAATTTAAGGTGTGTAAATAGAATAGGAGAAGCCCAAGATTTGTTAGAAGCCCAAGAGCGTAAGGGGGTGCAAATTATAGTTGGGGTAGTAACAACCAAGGTGTAAATAGAAACGGGCTTTAGCCCAGGACAAATTATGAGGTTCGTTTGGCCAAAATGTGGGATTGACTGGGTGTTATGGTGTGGTAGAGTCATGGGGAGCGTTTGATTAAGATCATGTGGCCATCATCAGTTAATTCTGAGACAATGATCCAAAGTATGATAAATGAAGGGACAAGATCTAATGTTGACTGAGGGCGTAAGGTGGGTGCGAGCATAGGGAGACTGGTCAGTAGTCTCCCAATCCCATGGTTCTTAAGGAGCCACATGGTGTGCATCTAGGACGAAGGGTTGAAGTATTTAAACAAAATGACTGGCACTTGTTTCATTTTTCTTCTCTCTCTCTCTCTCTCTCTCTCTCTCTCTCTCTCTCTCTCTCTCTCTCTCTCTCTCTCTCTCTCTCTCTCTCTCTCTCTCTCTCTCTCTCTCTCTCTCTCTCTCTCTCTCTCTCTCTCTCTCTCTCTCTCTCTCTCTCTCTCTCTCTCTCTCTCTCTCTATCTATCTATCTATCTATCTATCTATCTATTTATCTATCTATCTATCTATCTATCTATCTATCTATCTATCTCTACCCAATGACTTCTCCCTCTTGTTATATAACTTAGAGAGAGAAGATCTAGCTTCTCTCTAGATTTCTGTCACTGGAAATTGCCTCTGCCCCAACACCATCGGCTGGAAATCGCATCTGCCGGTGGTCGTTCAACCGAAACCCAGAAACCACCATATTCAACCCTAACCCTTTGAAGATAAAATCCTAAACCTATGAAGATCAAATCCTAAACCTATGAACCCTAACAATCCTGAACCTAACCCTAACGAACCTGAACCCAGAAACAACAACTTCTATGAACCTTAACCCTGCAGTGTAAGAACCTTACCCCTACATGATGAACCCTAACCCTAATACCCAAAAACCCTAACCCTAAAAACCCCAAATTCCCAGAAAAATCCCAACCAGACACCAATCAATTCCAACATTCAACAATAACAATCACAATTCACAAAACCCCTAAGTTAAGTGATTTTTTAGTAAACCTCTCCTTGTAGTGATATTGGTCGTATCATTCCTTTTGAATTCCTAATTATTTCTCCAACCTCCTTCTGATCTCTCTCTTTGTTTGTTTGCAGGTACAGTGATGAAGACTTAGCTTTAATTCTTGGGGTTTCGATGTGAAACCCTAAGTTACTCAGAAAGCTGGGGCTTCAGTGATGGTTAGGGAGTTGCATAGCAACAAACGGGTGCAAGGGTTTCTTCTCCAAATTATTCTCCTCTTCTTAGGTTTAAGCTTAGGTTTTTTTTATAGGCTTTAGGAATAGTTGAATTAGGAAATTAGATTGGTGTGATTTGCAGTTACACATTAGATTTAATCAATTACATTTAGATTGATTGGATAAAGAGATTTGATTAGATTCTACAATGTAATTAGAATTAGGGTTTGTAATTGATTCTATATTTGGAAAAAATTTGTATAAAATTTGTTGTACTCAATAAAAAGTTTCTCAATCAAAGATTCGATTCAGATTTGATTTGTTTATGGACTTCTTGGCTTTTAGTGTTTCTTAGGTTGAAGAGTCCAATTGGGCGCAGCTATGTGTTGTACCCCAAAATTTTCCCTCTCTCTTTTCAAGACTTTTCTAACAAAGATTTTCAAAAAGCTCAAGTTTGCATAAGTACAATTGGACTTTTAAATGCCCCATATAGTTCCCATGGATCACATTGGGATTTTAAGCATCAAATCGAAGAAGAGCAAGCTTGCTTCGATTTCCCAAGCTTCGACTGGACAATGGTTTCCTTCATGCTTACTTCGATCCATAAGGCAATGGCTTCCTTCATGCTTGCTTCGATCCACAAGACAATGGTTTCCTTCATGTTTTCTTAGATCCACAAGGAAATGACTTCCTTCATGCTTGCTTCGATTCCACCTCTAAACCCTTCGACACATATAGTTTCTACACTATGAATTACAATTTGAGGTTTGGAGATTTGAACTTTAGACCACTTAATCAACTGATGGTTATTGGTAGGAAAGCAATCCAGATATTCTTTCGTTTTTACTATGCTAATGTGGTACATTCAGATGAATTTGGTGGATTCGAAGAACACATATTTGGTGGCCTATTTGAAGAACATGAATTTGGTGGATTCGAAGAACACATATTTGGTGGCCCACTCGAAGAACATGAATTTACTTGCTTCGATTTCCCAAGCTTCAACTGAACAATGGTTTCCTTCATGCTTGCTTTGATCTATAAGGCAATGGCTTCCTTCATGCTTGCTTCGATCCACAAGACAATGACTTCCTTCATGTTTGCTTCGATACACAATGCAATAACTTCCTTCATGCTTGCTTCGATTCCACCTCTAAACCCTTCGACACACATAGCTTCTACACTATGAATTGCAATTTGAGGTTTGTAGATTTTAACTTTAGACCACTTAATCAACTGATGGTTACTGGTAGGAAAGAAATCCAGAAATTCTTTCATTTTGACTATGCTAATATCATACATTCAGATGAATTTAGTAGATTCAAAGAACACATATTTGGTGGATTCGAAGAACACATATTTGGTGGACCATTCGAAGAACATGAATTTGGTGGATTCGAAGAACACATATTTGGTGGCCCATTTGAAGAACATGAATTTGGTGGATTTGAAGGAAACATATTTGGTGGCCCATTCGAAGAACATGAATTTGGTGGATTTGAAGAACACATGTTTGGTGGCCCATTCGAAGAACCTATATTTGGCGGCCCATTCGAAAAACACACAATTAATGGATTCGAAGGTGTGATCGGTGGAAATAGAACTGACTGTTTTTTAATGCTGGTTCGCGTTTGCGTTTAGCAAAATGTCGCGGTAAGCAAGAGTCGCCACCATCTTTTATTTTCTCCAACAAGGAAAGGACAAAAGCACAGCAAAATTCCCTTTCGAGATGTTTCTCGGTTCGGGAGGTAGATTATAGAAAGGGAAGGTGTTAGCACCCTTTCTATCCGTGGTTATCCACGGGCTCTTAGGTACTTGCTCACTATGTTTTCAAAAATGTTTGCTTTTCTTGTGTTTGTGGGTTTTGAAAAAGTTTATTTTGAAAACTTTGCTTTAACTCTTGTATCTGTACTCAAGAGTGTATGAAGTGTTTGTTTGAAAACTTTTGTCAGAAAAGTGTAGGTGCGAAAAGTATTTTTGTTTTGAAAGAGCAAGTATCTAAGAACCTCTACCTACTCAAAATAAATTAAGCTGTGTAAATGTCCTTTAGACAGTGCTATCCCACTATTGAGAAGTAGGTAGCACCGTCATTGGAGTTTTCTGGTCAATTCGATTATAGGGACATGTGGTCACCAAAGCAATAGTAGGACGCCTTAGCGGTAACCCTAATGTCTTAGATCGTTTTTTATCGAGGCAACCGTTTCGAGGCAACTTTGATCTTTAGACAGGAGGGCGACCTCTAAAATACCCTATACTCAATGACCAGGTCGAGGCAACCAAGTGAGGCGTACCCTAGGAGTGGCATGTGCGAGTGTGTCCGGATTCAGTTAAGTTATCTTTGCACATGTTATGGTGAGCTACGGGTTGATTTTAATTTCAGAGAGATCTTGTCATGCATAGCCTAGTTAACATACATCTAACAGTTTAATGTTGCGGAAAATAAATCTACGCTATTACAAGGCGTCGGGTATTTACATCGCCAAAAACAAACCCTTGAAAAAGTAAATTGTGGGAAATAAATAAAAGCGATAAAAAGGGTCCTAATTAAAGCTATTACATCCTCGGAACAATTACATAATTGGAATAAAAATAAGATGCGCGAGAAAAGTTGAATCGGAGAAGTTCTTAGGGTTTTGACCCTTTTTTGAGAAAGAAAGAAGTTTTGGTTATTTGGCATTAAATTAAATTAAACCTAATTAATTAATTAATAAAAAGAAATATTTTTGGTTTTTTAATGTCTCAAGGAAAAAATATAAAAGGATGATTAAAAGTTGTCATGAACCCTAATTCTATGTTGATTTTATTTATCGTGAAAATATTGAAATTAACCTAATTAAAACAACTAAATTAATTATGTTAGTATTTATTTACAAAAATAACTAATTAAAAGGTGAAATTAATTTTAATAAACAATAATAAAAAATATTATATTTTTAGTTTTCTGATTTTTATTATGAAAAAATTAATTATTTTTGTTAATAGTTAATTAAAAATTAATAAAAAGCAAACTAAATAAAAAAAATAAAAAGAGAAGAGAAAATAAACTCAGGGGGGTGCTGGCCCAATTAGGAGGTGTCTTTGGAAATTCTCAGGCCCAAATACTCTCCAGCCTGTTGACTTTCCTGATCACCCATGCGCTGGTTGACTAGGGACTATGGTAGTCATCCCATCCTGGCCATTGGATTTGAATTTGAAGCCATCTGGCGCCTGGGAGTTAGAAACGTATGGTGGACATCCCCCCTGCAAGTTGCATGTGAACATAGGCAGAAAAAGGAAATAAATGTTTTGGGGGGACCTGGGATTTGAACCCAGGTCCCAAGGCTTCCAGATCAACGCACTCACCACTCAGCCAAGCTGTTTTATTTGTTATTATGATAAGTGGTGATTATTATATTAGTAAACAAACAAATATGATGTACAACAAAACAACGCGCGCCCTTTTTTAAACCGGCCAACCAGGTACTAACACATCATCATCTTCTTCATTGTACCTGCAAAAACAATATTAGATAGCGGGCGTTTTTAACCCCCACTAACCATTGCAATGAAAAATAGCGAATAGAAGCTCAGTATATATAAATATTTCGCGATGGGTGGGTTAGGTTCGTCTTATTCTCACGATCTCAACCATATGTCTTACAAGTCCTAATTTTTCCTGGATTGAAAAGCCCTAATTCAAAGCTCAAGAACCCCAGAAAACCGTTCATGGCATCTTTTGATTCATTGCATTATAATTCAATTAAATGATACCATTAGCTTCATATGGTTCCTAACAACACAAATCAATCAAGCAAACACGTTAAATATGCATGATTTAAGAGTTACGATTTAGAATAGAAAAGGCAAACCGTGGTTCTGTAAAGGACGATTCTTTGAGCTTTGGTGCGTGAATTCAATTGCAAAACGTTCCTGACACTTCCTGCAATGTATTAGAAAGGTCAAAACAACTTGAATTAGCCTAGAATGCAAAAATCAGTTTTGACTTTTCTTTGAAATTCTTGAATATGCTATGGTCTGTTTCTGCAGCTTTTTCACGTTTTTTTCATCAGGGTTAGCTTGCTTGTATATAAGGCAACTGAATTAGGTCAAAAACTTGGGCAAAAATCCATTGCATTGATGTTTGAATCTTTGATTGAAAATCAAATCTTTTTTATTTTTCATGATTGGAAAATGTTGCCAATTTTGGATGTTTTGTATCTTTGACTTTGTGCACGAATTTGCCATCATATCTTGACCATATTTGCTTCACAAATTGATTGAAAAATCAAATCTTGCATTTTCCTACAATTTAAATTAATTAAATGAATTAATATTAATTAAAAATCCAATTAATCAATAAAAATAAGAAAATAAATTCCATTAAGCTTGATGGGTCGTGCATAGGTCATGGATGAAGTTTCAAGAAGAGGTTTGAGGCCCATTAGCAAAAAGAAGGTGTTTTGAGCAAAGTTGACTTTTGCAAATTGATGAAAATTTCCCAACTTCTCCAATGCATATCTTGCTCAATTTTGATCATATGACCATGTTCTTGGACATTTTGGAAAGTTCTTGAAGTCCTCTAACCAATGCCTTTGGTCCCATGTCATTTGGATTTACCAATCTCAAGTTATGGTCTTTGACTTAAAGTGCACTTTTGTTGACTTTTGAAATTGATCTATAATGTCAAAATTGGTAACTTCTTGTGAGAGCATTTCTTGGACTTGGAGTGTGAAGATGGATTGTAGGAAATTAAATCCCCTTCAAAATGAGCATTGGATGGAATTTTTCTGACAAACCATGAAAAAGTTATGCCCTGGTCAAGATACAGTTGACTTTTCTGCTGTCCAAAAATAGTAACTTCTTGCATCTTGATGATTTTTGAGTTATTCTTGTGGAATCATGATCAAGACTTGATCAAATGATGATTGTGAACTCAAAATAAGATGTTGACCAAAAATTCTGACTTTTGACTACAAAATGACCATTTTGCCCTTGCAGTTCACTGTGGATCAAATGAGGCTGTTGACTGTGCAAACTGACACTGTGAATCTTGAAACTTGGCATGTAGGTGTTTAAGAATGTATATAGGCCTATGAGACTTGTTTGAACCATTGAAAACCTCAAATTCCTTGAAATAACCAAAACCCTAATTCCAGTTGTTTTAGGAGGTGGTCTGACTGTCTACCTTTTGAGCCATCTTGAACAAATTGAGGATCATTCTTGACAAATCTTGAGGAATATGAGAGGGAAAATTTTGGGGTACAACAGTTTCCCCTGTTCAATCTTCTTAGACCTGAGGATATAGATTGGCTTGCGTGCCTTTCGTGATCCGAAGGTGGAAGATGATTGAACACTAAAGTGCCCAGAAATTTGCACTCGCATGGTGTAGTATCAGCAATGTGATGTCGGGAATGGGCTTACAGATGTCATTTGGAGAGATGATGGATAGGAGGATGGGCTTATAGATGCCATCTGGAGATGTGACATAATCTTGTCGGGGATGGGCTTATAGATGCCATCTGGGAATGTAATGGATAGTTGTGGAGATGGGCTTAAAGATGCCATCTGGAGATTGTAACTTGGTAGGTTGAAAGAAGGAACCTGTGTAGGGTTGCCTGACGATGAGTCCGTGTAAAACTGCATCTTGGAAGAGAAGGAACCGGTGTAGGGTTGCTTCATGATGGTCAAGTAGATAGTTGTCCTGTCTGGTTTCAGGTATTAATCTACAATCCGTCGTCCACAGATATTTCCTGGCTTGCTACAGGTATTAATCCGGAACTTAAGAAGGCTGGTCGATGAGATAGTTTTCCTGTCTGGTTTCAGGTATTAATCTCTGACTTGAGAAAGAAAGATAGTTTTCCTGTCTGGTTTCAGGTATTAATCTTCAATCTCTTCAACGTAGATAACTGTCCTGTCTGGTTTCAGGTATAGATCTACAATCAGTCGTCCACAGATATTTCCTGGCTTGCTACAGGTATTAATCCGGAACTTAAGAAGGATGGTCGATGAGATAGTTTTTCTGTCTGATTTCAGGTATTAATCTCTGACTTGAGAAAGAAAGATAATTTTCCCGTCTGGTTTCAGGTATTAATCTTCAATCTCTTCAACGTAGATAACTTTCCTGGCTAGTTACAGGTATAGATCTATAATCAGTCATCCACAGATATTTTCTGGCTAGTTACAGGTGTTGATCTGGAACTCAAGAAAGGTTGGTCGAGGAGATAGTTGTCTTGGCTGGTTTCAGGTATTAATCTCTGACCTGAGAAAGAAAGATAGTCTTCATGGCCTGTTACAGGTGTTAATCTTCAATCTCTTTATATAGGTGGTTTTCCTGTCTGGTTTCAGGTGTTAACCTATAATCAGTCGTCCACAGATATTTCCTGGCTAGTTACAAGTGTTGATCCGGAACTTAAGAAAGGTTGATGGTAACCATCTTTTGATTGAATCTGGAATAAGTATCAGAATGTGGCCATATCTGGGTCACATTTGAACCATCTCTAGAAGGAATCTGGAATAAGTATCAGAATGTCGCCATATTTGGGTCACATCTGAACTGTCTCTGGAAGGAATCTGGAATAAGCAATAGAATAGCATCCGAGTCTGGAGCATCTCTAAGCTGTCTCTGAAAGGAAATCTGAATAAGAAATAGAATAGCATCCGGGTCTGGAGCATCTCTAAGCTGTCTCTGAAAGGAAATTTGAATAAGTATCGGAATGTCGCCATATCTGGGTCACATCCGAACCGTCTCTAGAAGGAATATGGAATAAGTATCAGAATGTCGCCATGTCTGGGTCACATCTGAACTATCTCTAGAAGGAGTCTGGAATAAGTATCAGAATGTCGCCATGCCTGGGTCACATCTGAACTATCTCTTGCTCAATGGAGTAAACCACTGAGGTTATAGAACTGGTCCATACTATGACGGAGGAGAACATCAAGATCTAGGAACTGACTCGTGCTCAATGGAGTATACCGTTGAGGTTATAGTACTTGTCCACCCTGTGATGTAGAGAAACTGTCGAGATTGAGAACCTTATCTGAAATTCAACCGAGGATAATCCGATTGAGATTTAAGAACTGGTCAGATCTTCGACTAAGCAGATAATTTAACTGCATATTTCCTGAAAGGTAAAGGTCAGTCATATGCAATGCATGAGATGGATCGAGCAATGATGTTCTCAACATAAATGAGATCGTATGATATGATGCGTATATGCATGTATCATGATGTATGAAAATGTGATGTTTTAGCTGGGGAAAATAAATCTCGGAGCTGCTGAAGAATAGAGTAGAGTTCTTCGTTTCCGCTGGGGATGATGAACGAAGATGATTGTGTGAATAAACCTGTAGGAGAAGACGACTCTGTTGGGGAATGAACTTGATGAGGAGATTACTCTGCGGGGAATTACTCTGTAGGGAATAGATGTTCTGCTGAGATTTTAACGATAACTCCGCTGGGGATTCCGTTGATAAGCCCTATTGGGGATTTTGATGATGAACTCCGCTGGGGATAGAAAGAACTTCACTGGGGATGATCTTTCCATTGCAACTTGCTGAGGATAACCCAGTTAGACTCTTGTGGGAATAACCTCTGAGTATGGCTGGGAGATGCATTTGCACTCTGCAGGGGACAAGCTTCCAGAATCTACTGGGGAGATGATTCAACTCTGGCGGGGAAGCTTTTTCAGACTGCGCTGGGAAATGGTTCCACTAGGGTATCTTATATTCCATCGGGGAACATTCTTATACTCTGTTGAGGAATATTAAGAATGCTGGGGATGCTCACTGAGGAATATCAGTATACTTCGTTGGGGAATATTAAGACTTACTGGGGATACCCAACCTTTTTAGGGCTGATGGTAGACCAACTCTGCTTGGGGGAGAGTATTGCTGATTTGATCATGGTTGCAAGTCTCAGTGGGGAGAGCTACCATTACTATTTTATTCTGCGGGGAGTGAAGGTATCTTGGTCATATTCTTCAGCTGAATCTACCTTGTACCTGGAGGATAGAGCAGCTTGTACAGTTCGGACAATTCTTATTGCCCCAGTTTCTGCGGGAGAAGAAGGCTTATGAGGTGCTTGATAACTGCCGATTGACAAATCTTCTTCTGGTAGGCAAGTGACGAGATGACGGGATATAGTCGTACGCTTTGATCCCTAATTTTTGCCTGGACCGCCCTTTCGGGTTTTCAGTCCATCGGGATACCCTTTTTTGCCCAAGCCGCCTTTTCAGGTTTTCGACTTGCCGGGTGTATGGATTTTTTCATTTTCATCCCTTATTTTTGCCCGAACCCTTTTGGTTCACCGGGAAGCCCTTATTTTTTCCTAGCCAGTCGACCTAGCGGGTCTTTGATTATGCGTAGTATTTTTTTGACCATGTCCACGCTCTCAGAGTGTAGGGAGTTGTCACTATCAGTAGTGTTGTGTTGCCATACTACCAGAAGATGTTTGATCGTGCAAGATTTGTCGCTGGAATTCACGTCCAATGCCCCAAGTGATTCAAACGGAGATCTGCCCCTGGCTATTTGGCATCTTGAGAGATTCCTTGAATCTTGACTTGACTGCCCCAGATGATGGACAATGCTCATGTCGTGCCCCTGGATTGGAAGCGTTTTTCCACTTGAGGTGACCCTTTTCGTTGAGAAGGTTTTTGTTCACTAGATATTCGTCGTGCGAATTTCTCTGCTGTTTGAACAAATAGTCATATGCAAACAATGTTATTTTAAGAATGCAAAGCTTATGTCTGTCTTGAAGTTTTTTGAAAATGCAGTTTTCAATAAAACAAGTGAATTTTTGTAAAATGTAATGTCAACTCAGGATTTTACAGCAAGCCCTACAGGAGTCAGGATACCTTTTGTAACAGTATGCTTTCGAACTAACCCATGCTTCAGCTAGGACTTTTAAGGGTTATAACGTGGCCTGGTTCACGGTTTAAGAAACAAAGGATAAAGGCTCAAATTTTATTTGTACCCACCCGCTCTTCGTGATGTTCTTCGGTCCTAAACTCAGCTAATCGTGCATTAGATCTTGTTTGAATCCTTGCTCTGATATTCCGGTGATGGTTCGGATACTGATAGTTTATTTTGAATAGGCAGTCGATTTTTTTTTGTTGAGAGTCTGTAGGACCTCTTTCTCTTTGACTTCATTATCCCTGTTTTTTTCTTGAACTGTTTATTTTGTTTTGGAAGGACTCCTTTGGTGCCATTCGTTGTGCACCTGGATCAACTGAGAAAACTACCCTGCCCCAGGTTATAATTAAGGGTTTTAATTTTTGAAAAGAAAAACTCTAACTTCTTTGGCTCAAAGGAGTTGACTATGGATTATCTTCCTTATAACTCCACTGTTTAGGATTTGAAACAATGCTTGTACTTCATCAGCGGGGTCTATTCAAAAGCATACTGTAAAGATCGTGGTATCGTTTTCGTCATCCTCCCTCAAAAGGTTTAGAATTTTTTAATCGAGAGTTGAACATCACAGAAAAATGAAAGCAATTTGAATATAGTGAATACGAATGGATTGATTCAAAACAGATGTATGCGGTGCATTAATGAAATAAAAAAGTTTGCCGTGACAATAATTGTTTGAATAAGCGAAGAAAAATACAACTTGAAAATTCAAATAAAACAAAAGCATTCAATGATTTGGCATAGGAGCAGTGATCATGTTTGGAGTCTCTGGAGGGTCAAACTGGATTTCTTTGGCATCAATCATGTCTTGAACCTTATTCTTCAGGGCCCAACAGTTGTTTGTGTCATGTCCCGGGCTGTCAGAGTGGTATGCACACCTTTCATTGGGATGATAGGTAGGAGCGGAAGTGTTTGGATTCCGGAGAGGAGCCCTTAATGTAATCAGCCCTGCCTTCAACATTTGTTGTAGCACTTGAGTCAGTGACATGTTGATCTTAGTGAATTGTCTTTTAGGTGCGACCTCCTTACGTTGATGCCCTTGTCTTTGTTGAGCAGGCGTAGGATTAGAGATCAAGATTTCTCCTACGCGTTGGTCATGACGACTCTTTTGACCATACACAGCATTGGACTCTTTCTTCCCATTGTAGGGCTTTTTCTGAGCATCGGAAGGTGTAGCTTCTTGAATCTTCCCGCTTTTGATGCCAGCTTCAATTCTTTCACCAGTCAAGATAAGGTCTGTAAACCCGGCTGAAGAGTTTCCAATCAAATGGTTAAAGAATGGACCAGACAGGGTCCCCAGAAACATATCAACAAGTTCACGATCAGTTAAAGGTGGCTGCACCCTTCCGGCAAGGTCTCTCCACTTTTGAGCATACTCTTTAAATCCTTCACCCGTCCCTAGTGACATACCCTAGAGTTGGGTGCGCGTAGGAGCGAGGTCAGAATTATACTGATATTGCTTATAGAACGTAGTAGCCAGATCCTCCCAGTTACGAATACTGGCTCCATCCAGCTGATAGAACCATTCGAGTTGAGTCCCTGAAAGACTATCCTGGAAGAAATGGATCCACAAATTCTTGTCAGCAGTGTAAGGCTGGATCTTCCTTACATACGACCAGAGGTGCGGCTTTGGGCAGGAGGCTCCGTCATATTTGGCAAAAGCAGGCGCCTTGAACTTATGGGGAATCACCACCCCAGAGGATAAGCCTAGGTCTCCAAAGTCCATCCCGGGCACGTTGTGTATCTCCATAGCACTTAAGCGGTCCTCCAACTGTTTATACATATCCTCAGCAGGAGGATACTGTTCTTCATCATAATTCGTTTCGTTGTCAGAGACCACGGGACTAGGAACCCTTCTCTCTTATGGACTGTCTTTGCCTATAGATGAGGTAGTCAGATCAACCTCATTCTGCAGCCCATTCCCAAATTTGCGTCCAGTGTTGAACAGGACAGTCCTCTTCTTCTTCTTCTTCCTCTCCTTCAGAATCAAAGTCTTCAAATCATGTTGACCCTGGGCTAGGCTCATAACCAACTCTTGGAACTGGGCATTCTGGGCCTGGAGGGCCTTGATAGCTTGTTCAGTGGAAGGTTCAGAAGACATGATGATTGCTGAAATAAACAGCGAAGAAGATAAGTGACCTGTAAAAAGGGGTACCTGTTATGCATATGATGAAATGAAATGCGTATGATTTATGTTTTCAAAGACAATCGGGATTCAACTTTGTAGACAAAAAGGAAACACACTTTATTAGATTCAACTTTGGAATTTAAATTGTTCAACAAATTGCCCTTAGGCGTTACATGAATGAAAATACTGAAAAGTAAATAAAAGCTGTAAAGAAGACGTCAAAGATCCATCAATGCTCCCATGGCCTCTTCTTCTCAGTACGGATATAGTCATTCAGGATCCGTTCGTTCTCCAGTTGCTTAGTTAGCTTCTGGATCTTCTGTTCCTGTTCATTGAACCTTTCCCGATAAGAATCCCGTTCTTCCTGCAGTTGCGCCCAAGATCTCTTTAGTGTACCAATATCAGTGGGTATCTGAGGATGGAGAACAGTTGGAGGAACCCCATCTTTATCAGCAATTTCAAGAGTAATAGGCCTGACAGCTTCGTATGGCATACCTAACTTCTGAGCACGGATGCAGACCCATCTGAAGTAGGATTCCATTGGTAGAGAAGTCTTTGGTCCCAACTCATGTGGGTCAGCTTTGTGAACTCTATCCCAAGCCCGGATAAATCTACGACGCAGCTCGTCACTATCTACCTGAAACTCAAAACTGATGTGAGGTATCAACATCTCATGAGGCCCTTCTCTTCTGGCTCTTCCAAACTGGCGGAGGGCTAAACATGGGTTATAAGAGATTCCTCCCTGGGTTCCGATCAATGGAACATTAGGATACTCTCCACAACGATCAATAACGGCCACCTCATCTAAACCTCTGAGAGTCCAAACGATGTCATTATCAGTAAGAGACATTATCCTATGAGCCCAGCCCCTTCCTTCTTTGTTCTTCAGTACGAACTTAGGGAGGTGCAAAATAAACCACCTCACCAATAAAGTAGCACAACACCACAAAGTTCCCCGTCTTCGGGCAGTACGAGCATAGAGTTGTTGCAGGATATCACCCAAGAGAGTGGGTACAGGGTTCCGAGAGATGAAGATCCTTATGGCGTTGACATTAATAAAGGTATCAGGATTTGGAAATAATACTAGACCATAGATTAAGAGAGCCAGAATGTCTTCATACACCCTGAAGTCTAAGTCATTCCAGAAACTATTAGCTTTGCCAATCAGAAACTTAGCCAAAAAGCCCTTAACTCCACTTCTAGTCTCCCAGTTAGCCATTACCTCTTATTTGGTCAAGGGAAGGGCTGCAGCAATCTCTTCAGGCCTAAGAGTCTTCTCCCAACCAGTGAATGGAGTCTGCTCCAAAACAGGGATACCAAGTAACTCAGAGAATTCTTCCAGGGTAGGGACCAGCTGGAAGTCTTGAAAAGTGAAGCAATGGTATAGGGGATCATAAAACTGGACCAGGACGCTCATCAATTGTTGGTCCCACTTTGAAGTGACTAAACCGAGAAGAGAACCATGCCTCTTGATGAAGGAAGTAGTGTTTGGAATCCTGTCAACCAATTCTGTAAGCAAAGCAGGTGGTTGAACAAAGTTGAGCCGGATAGTGTTCCTACGCATGGGCATCATGATGTCCTACAAAACAGAGCAAAGATGAAACCCTCTTGTATTTGAAATGGGTTAGTCCTTATGCAAGATGCATGCAATGTTATGATGGTATGATGTCATGGTAAAGGCACACCACAAGTATTCACAAAAGGCAAACATGGTAAAGGCACACAAGTCACACAAGAGAGCCCTTAGAGTTCAGGCCAGCATGAAGTTTAGGTACTACCCTCTTTCAGTTTCAGTTGGTTAAGACCTGTCCTAAAAATAGTAATCGGGTTCTAAAGGATCTCAATATCACTGACTACCCTCGATCGGTCATAATTCCAGTTTGGCAACCTTTTCTTGCGGCCAGAACCATCGCGAGAGTTTAGCCTCAATGAGTGTAGCATACTGCTACTGTCCTATGGCCAAGTTGGTCAATTTAAGGTTCTAAGGTCAGTTGGTGCTTAATGACTCCTCAGAAGACCCATATTCTCCTCGTTCCAACACAAGGGATATCGGTACAGACCAAGGTGTCACACCAACGTAGCTACTGCTTCACCCGTGTCGGTCTACGCCGGGCAGGTCCCTCACAGTTTATTGCTACTTACCTAAAGGGTATTCCCCAGATCCAGGTTAGGATCTATGAAACTCCAATACAAGCTCATAATATTAAAGCATTCAAGGCATACAATTGAAAACATTGTTATCTAATCCTAAGGTACACCTCACTTTTTAATTCCCCAGCAGAGTCGCCAGTTCTGTGATCGGTGGAAATAGAACTGACTGTTTTTTAATGCTGGTTTGCGTTTGCATTTAGCAAAATGTCGCGGTAAGCAAGAGTCGCCACCGTCTTTTATTTTCTCCAACAAGGAAAGGACAAAAGCACAGCAAAATTCCTTTTCGAGATGTTTCTCGGTTCGGGAGGTAGATTATAGAAAGGGAAGGTGTTAGCACCCTTTCTATCCGTGGTTATCCACGGGCTCTTAGGTACTTGCTCACTATGTTTTCAAAAATGTTTGCTTTTCTTGTGTTTGTGGGTTTTGAAAAAGTTTATTTTGAAAACTTCGCTTTAACTCTTGTATCTGTCCTCAAGAGTGTATGAAGTGTTTGTTTGAAAACTTTTGTCAGAAAAGTGTAGGTGCGAAAATTATTTTTGTTTTGAAAGAGCAAGTATTTAAGAACCTCTACCTACTCAAAAGAAATTAAGCTGTGTAAATGTCCTTTAGACAGTGCTATCCCACTATTGAGAAGTAGGTAGCACCGTCGTTGGAGTTTTCAGGTCAATTCGATTATAGGGACATGTGGTCACCAAAGCAATAGTAGGACGCCTTAGAGGTAACCCTAATGTCTTAGATCGTTTTTTATCGAGGCAACCGTTTCGAGGCAACTTTGATCTTTAGACAGGAGGGCGACCTCTAAAACACCCTATACTCAATGACCACGTCGAGGCAACCAAGTGAGGCGTACCCTAAGAGTGGCATGTGCGAGTGTGTCCGGATTCAGTTAAGTTATCTTTGCACATGTTATGGTGAGCTACAGGTTGATTTTAATTTCAGAGAGATCTTGTCATGCATAGCCTAGTTAACATACATCTAACAGTTTAATGTTGCGGAAAATAAATCTACGCTATTACAAGGCGTAGGGTATTTACATCGCCAAAAACAAACCCTTGAAAAAGTAAATTGCGGGAAATAAATAAAAGCGATAAAAAGGGTCCTAATTAAAGCTATTACATCTTCGGAACAATTACATAATTGGAATAAAAATAAGATGCGCGAGAAAAGTTGAATCAGAGAAGTTCTTAGGGTTTTGACCCTTTTTTGAGAAAGAAAGAAGTTTTGGTTATTTGGCATTAAATTAAATTAAACCTAATTAATTAATTAATAAAAAGAAATATTTTTGGTTTTTTAATGTCTCAAGGAAAAAAATAAAAGGATGATTAAAAGTTGTCAAGAACCCTAATTCTATGTTGATTTTATTTATCGTGAAAATATTGAAATTAACCTAATTAAAACAACTAAATTAATTATGTTAGTATTTATTTACAAAAATAACTAATTAAAAGGTGAAATTAATTTTAATAAACAATAATAAAAAATATTATATTTTTAGTTTTCTGATTTTTATTATGAAAAAATTAATTATTTTTGTTAATAGTTAATTAAAAATTAATAAAAAGCAAACTAAATAAAATAAATAAAAAGAGAAGAGAAAATAAACTCAGGGGGGTGTTGGCCCAATTAGGAGGTGTCTTTGGAAATTCTCAGGTCCAAATACTCTCCAGCCTGTTGACTTTCCTGATCACCCATGCGCTGGTTGACTAGGGACTATGGTAGTCATCCCATCCTGGCCATTGGATTTGAATTTGAAGCCATCTGGCGCCTGGGAGTTGGAAGCGTATGGTGGACATCCCCCCTACAAGCTGCATGTGAACATAGGCAGAAAAAGGAAATAAATGTTTTGGGGGGGCCTGGGATTCGAACCCAGGTCCCAAGGCTTCCAGATCAACGCACTCACCACTCAGCGAAGCTGTTTTATTTGTTATTATGATAAGTGGTGATTATTATATTAGTAAACAAACAAATATGCTGTACAACAAAACAACGCGCGCCCTTTTTTAAACCGGCCAACCAGGTACTAACATATCATCATCTTCTTCATTGTACCTGCAAAAACAATATTAGATAGCGGGGGTTTTTAACCCCCACTAACCATTGCAACGAAAAATAGCGAATAGAAGCTCAGTATATATAAATATTTCGCGATGGGTGGGTTAGGTTCGTCTTATTCTCACGATCTCAACCATATGTCTCACAAGTCCTAATTTTTCCTGGATTGAAAAGCCCTAATTCAAAGCTCAAGAACCCTAGAAAACCGTTCATGGCATCTTTTGATTCAGTGCATTATAATTCAATTAAATGATACCATTAGCTTCATATGGTTCCTAGCAACACAAATCAATCAAGAAAACACGTTAAATATGCATGATTTAAGAGTTACGATTTGGAATAGAAAAGGCAAACCGTGGTTCTGTAAAGGACGATTCTTTGAGCTTTGGTGCGTGAATTCAATTGCAAAACGTTCCTGACACTTCCTGCAATGTATTAGAAAGGTCAAAACAACTTGAATTAGCCTAGAATGCAAAAGTCAGTTTTGACTTTTCTTTGAAATTCTTGAATATGCTATGGTCTGTTTCTGCAGCTTTTTCACGTTTTTTTCGTCAGGGTTAGCTTGCTTGTAGGCAACTGAATTAGGTCAAAAACTTGGGCAAAAATCCATTGCATTGATGTTTGAATCTTTGATTGAAAATCAAATCTTTTTGATTTTTCATGATTGGAAAATGTTGCCAATTTTGGATGTTTTGTATCTTTGACTTTGTGCACGAATTTGCCATCATATCTTGACCATATTTGCTTCACAAATTGATTGAAAAATCAAATCTTGCATTTTCCTACAATTTAAATTAATTAAATGAATTAATATTAATCAAAAATACAATTAATCAATAAAAATAAGAAAATAAATTCCATTAAGCTTGATGGGTCGTGCATAGGTCATGGATGAAGTTTCAAGAAGAGGTTTGAGGCCCATTAGCAAAAAGAAGGTGTTTTAAGCAAAGTTGACTTTTGCAAATTCATGAAAATTTCCCAACTTCTCCAATGCATATCTTTCTCAATTTTGATCATATAACCATGTTCTTGGACATTTTGGAAAGATCTTGAAGTCCTCTAACCAATGACTTTGGTCCCATGTCATTTGGATTTACCAATCTCAAGTTATGGTCTTTGACTTAAAGTGCACTTTTGTTGACTTTTGAAATTGACCTATAATGTCAAAATTGGTAACTTCGAGTGAGAGCATTTCTTGGACTTGGAGTGTGAAGATGGATTGTAGGAAATTAAATCCCCTTCAAAATGAGCATTGGATGGAATTTTTCTGACAAACCATGAAAAAGTTATGCCCTGGTCAAGATACAGTTGACTTTTCTACTGTCCAAAAATAGTAACTTCTTGCATCTTGATGATTTGAGTTATTCTTGTGGAATCATGATCAAGACTTGATCAAATGATGATTGTGAACTCAAAATAAGATGTTGACCAAAAATTCTGACTTTTGACTGCAAAATGACCATTTTGCCCTTGCAGTTGACTGTGGATCAAATAAGGTTGTTGACTGTGCAAACTGACACTGTGAATCTTGAAACTTGGCATGTAGGTGTTTGAGAATGTATATAGGACTATGAGACTTGTTTGAACCATTAAAAACCTCAAATTCCTTGAAAGAACCAAAACCCTAATTCCAGTTGTCTTAGGAGGTGGTCTGACTGTCTACCTTTTGAGCCATCTTGAACAAATTGAGGATCATTCTTGAAAAATCTTGAGGAATATGGGAGGGCAAATTTTGGGGTACAACAGAAGGACATACAATTGGTCCATTCGAAGAACACACAATTTGTGGATTCGAAGAACCTACAATGTGGTTTATTCGAAGGACATACAATATGGTCCATTTGAAGAACATTCAATTGGTCCATTCGAAGAACACACAATTGGTGGAAACAAGTATTGTTTTGTCTTTTGTTGAGTTTGGTCGAAGGCTGCTGAACAAAGTCATATATGCTGCCAAGCCCAAGTCTGTTGTACTGCTATGAAACAGTCATGCACCAAGCTTCCACAACGCTCCAAAGCTGCTGCAAAGCAGTCCTGTAATGTTGCTCCTAATTTGCACCAAACTAGCATATAAGAGTTGCACCTCGAAAGCTAAGAAAACAACATACCTAAATTGTTCAAATTATTTTTGTTTTCCCCCCAAAACCCCAGCAAAACTCTTCTATAAATAAGATGTTTCACAAAACATATAGGGGTGGCTTTTTTTGAAGTGGCTAGAGAGAGGTTTGTTGGCAAGGCAAAGAGAGGAGAAAACACTTAAAACACTCTTAAACCCAGAACCAAAAAACTCACACCTTTTGTTTCTTTTCTTTCGAATCCAGAACCAAAGAGACACAACACTTCTTTTCTTTTCTTTCGAATCCAGAACCAAAGAAACACAACACTTATTTTCCTTTCTTTCGAATCCAGAACCAAAGAAACATAATACCCCTGTTCTTTGCTTTCGAATTCAAGAATATCCAGGGCAATAACTCAAAGTTCAAAACACCAACTCCTAATTCAAGGTAAGTCTTCTTGATTTTAAACCCTTCATTTTAAGCATAACATGTAAATAACCATTTCCTTCAAAACTAACCTTTCGTTTGTCTTCCTTTTTGTCAATTATATGTTAAGAACTAACCTGCATATACTATAAAACAATGTTTGAGTAAAAATAACAGCATGGTTCGACACAAAGCCTTAGGCTTCGAACACACTGATTTGCAGGCCCAAACGAAAGAAAAAGAGGTTGTAAGAATCGAAGGATGCAGGCTTCGATACACACTACTTCACAGTCCTAAACGAAAGAAAACAAAAAAGGTGTGAATCTAAGGGTGTATGCTTCGATACACACTGACTTGCAGGCCCAAACAAAAGAAAAAAAAGGGTGTGCGAATCGAAGGACACATGCTTCGAACACACTGTATGAATCGAAAGACTTGTTTTTCTCTCTTTTGTGCTGTTTTTGTTTTTACATTTTCTTGCTATTCAATATGGTTGTAATAATTAGGACTTTTATTGCTTTCCAACCCCCATTTGTAAATGTGTATACCCCATCCCCAAAATATGTAATAGCGTGGGACATATATTTTTCGCAATTTACCACTTTTATATAAAATGCTAGTAATTAGGGTGTGTATGGTAAGATAAATCAACCGTTAGAAAACCCTAATTTCAAAGACAAAAATGCATGCAATCACACACATTATTCACACGTGCACCTCTAGGTTAATATCGCTTGTTGCCTCGGAAAATAGTCATGTCCCTAGAATATGGGCGTTTTAGAAAAGTCCCTAGATGAAACAAGATCATAGTCCCTCGATGTCCCTCGATGTTGACTTCGGTAAATGATCTAGTCCCTTACGAAAATTACTAAAACGTCTCATAAATTGCCTTATATGACTATACGATGACCCACGCTTATCCCTTCACATCCAACGATGGGGCTTCTTACCAATCAATGGTAAGATAGCAACATCTAAATGAGGAGAAAAAGAACATATACCTTTTTGAGTAGGTAGGACGCTTGTAGTTGCTTGCTCATAAACTAAAACCATTTCCACACTTACACTTTCAAAACATCTTTCAAAAACAAACATCCCTTTGAACTATTTTCAAAACCAACACTTTGTATGCATTCTTATAGAGACGAGAATCATTAGAAAGTTAGCCGCAACAAAGGAATTTTGCAAAATATTTTCAAACTTACACCCATCACAAAACACATTTTCAAACTAAGCAAAGTGATCTAGCAAGCAACTAAGAGCCCGTAGATAGCTACGGATGAAAAGGGTTCTAACATCTTCCCTTTTCATAACCTACCCCCCGAACTCAAGAAAATAATCTCAAAGTTCTTTCCTGTTCTTTTCACCCTTTCCTTTATTGGATAAAAGAAAAGTCGGTGGAGACTCTTGCTATCCACAACAATTGCGATAAAATGCAAAACACCCAAGTTAGTTCTCCCACCGTATCAAAGAACTGGCGACTTTGCTGGGGAAATACTTAAAAGTGGGGTTACCTTAGAGTTACATCACATTTACTTTCTTTCATTGTTTGACTTGCTTGCTTTACATTTTTGGGTCCTTGTTTGGGTTTTATTTTTATCCTACACCCGGATCTGGGGCACTTTTTAGGTAAGTAGCAATAGATCGTGGGGATTGTACGGGGTATACCGACATGGTTGAAGTGATAGCTACGTTAGTGTGATATATTTGTTGGTACTGGTAGCCCTTGAGTAGTCAAGGAGAATACGGGGCCGCTGTGTGGTGTCATGAAGCATTAACTGACCTTAGAACCTTTAATTGAACAATTTGGCCATTCGGAAGTAGTGAGATAGCCGACTTTGGTGAAGTCCGAGGTTGGTTGATACTCAATGCTACACTCATTAAGATCTGACTTTTGGGATATTTCGGTCGCCAATAAAGAGGCTTGTGCTGCAAAAATGCCCAATGAAGAAAGATCAATGATATTCAGATCCCCTAGAACCCGATTACTTTCTAGGACAGGTTGAGCCAACTAAACTTCAAGAGGGTAATTACCTATTAAACTCCATGCAATCCTAAACCTAAGGACTTGTATGCTTTGTGTGTATATGATTATTTGTACATAAAGACTTGTTTGCTTTGTTCACTTGTACATAACATCATGACATCATACCATAGAATTTTCAATAACAATTTCAAGGATCTCAAGGGCATATGATGCAGGGTCATGTTGAACCAGACGTCTATCAAGGGGCAAGAGGATTTATTCTCCTCTAACCAAATGTTGTTAAAGACCAAAGCACGGTAACAAGAGCCAAGGGCTATGACCCACTCGACATGGTGAGCTTGATTCGTGTGGAAGGACATTCAGATATGAAGTTCTCCAATCAAAACTGTGATCAAAGTTCAACTTCTGACATTTTCTTGTGTTTACCCCGCGAGATCCTTGAAAACATTGCATCCACATATCATGCATCATATCATGACAGGTTTTCCCCACACAGGTTTCTCATCTACTTACAGTTTATTTTAGTAGAGATGGCTCTAGAATAGATTTTCATAGATCTTCAGACCCAAAATGCTCAGCTTCAAGAAATGTTCTTGAACCTATACAAGGGGCAAGAAGAAGTGAAAGCACCCCTCACTAGGGGCATGACCGAGAAGAATCCTAAGGATAACAAGGATGACCAGTTGGAAAGGTTACAAAATGAGATAGCCACAATGAAAATCCAGATGATGGGACAGATGGTGGGTCAGATGGCTCTTATCCAAAACTTGGCTTGGGGACAAGAAGAGCTGAGAGCCCTCATCAATAAGCTTCATCAAGATGGATGTAACCGTATGAAACAAACAGTCGAGGCTGGGGATCAAGTCATTGATCATCCCCCAAAGAGACAAGAAGTTGGCTTGGTGGAGAGTAGACCTTTCCAAATCGTTGTTGCGTCACGAGCCCAACAATAACCTCGCCAACAACGACAGGGTAATCGGCGTAAGTGAGATGCATCCAATAGGCAATATACCAAACTCAACATTCCGATGTCGCAAGCCTTACAATGCATGTTAAAGTTGAATTTAGTCACATTGAAGAATCCTCCTCAGAATCCTAATACTTCCGCTCCTAGTTACCATCCCAGTGAAAGGCGTGCATATCACTCCAACAATCTGGAGCATGATACTGATAGTTGTTGGACGTTGAAATATAAGATTCAAGACCTGGTCGATGAAGGAGCGTTGGAATTCGCATAAGATGGTCATATTGAATTTTTCTGCCATCCCTCAAAGGCACATCATCTGAAGTGACAAAATTTAGGCGGAGAAATTTTTGTTTATTCGAATTTTCAGTTGTAATTTCTTTGTTTTCTTAAACATTTATCCTTATGCCAGTCTTTGGTTATTTTCATTAATGCATTACACGTGTTTGTCTTGAATTAATTCATTCATTGTCACTATGTTTAAAATGTGCTTTCTACTCCTTTTTGTGATATTAAACTCTCTATTACAAGCTGTAAGCCTTTAGAGGGAGGATGACAAAAATAATACCATAATCTCATACAGTATGCTTTTGGACAGACCTTGCTGATGATGTACAGGCGTTCTTTCAATCCCTAAACACTGGAGTTATAAGGAAGATAATCCTTAGTCAACCCCTTTAAGCCAAAGAAGTAGGAGTTTTCTTTTTCACACAAATTGAATCCTTTAATCAAAACCTGGGGCAGGGTAGTCTCTCAATTAATTTAAATGCTCATTCAGTCGCAAGCTTTCACTTCATACATAACGAATGACATCAAAAACATCCTTCTGAATCAAAAGACGGTGATGGTTCCCCATAAATAGGCATTCATTATCTCTCACAAGAAAATCCCACTGAGTCAAAACCTACAAAGGAGACTTAAAAAAACAGGGGCATCCCGCTGGCTGTAATCTCAAAACAACAAAAAAACAGTCAGGCAAAAGTAGGGACAATAAATCAAAAAAGAGGTCGCTACAAAATCCTCGACAAACATGAAAAATGTTGCAGAAATGACCGCCTTCACAAATAAACTTCCAGTATTCGAACCATCACCAAAATGTCATTTCCAGACTCAATTGGAATGCAAAGCGCATAATTAACTGAGTTTAGGACTGGAGAATATCATGAAGAACGGGTGGGTATGAGCCTTTTTCTTTGTTTCTTAAACCGTGAACCAGGCTATGCTACAACCCCTTAAAAAGTCCTAATTGAAGCATGGGTTAGTTCGAAAGCATATTGTTACAAAAGGTATCCTGACTCCTGTAAGCCTTACTGTAAATCTTGAGTTTGAATTCATATTCTTAAAAAATTATTTTATCTGCTAAAAAAGCATTTTCAAAACTTCAAGACAAACATAAACTTTGCATTGTTTGAATATTGTTGTTTGCATATAGCTAATTATTTGACAAACGGATAAATTCGCACGGCGAATATCCAATTAACGGAAATCCTCTCAAGAAACAGAATCACTTCAAATGGAATAAAACTTCCAATGACAAACTCTCCATAACCAAGGGGGGCATGACATGTTATTGTCCAACTCATCATAGGTTGTCAAGTCAAAATTCCAAGAAATCTCTCAAGAAGTGTTGAATAACCAGGGGCAGGTCTCCATTCGAATCACTTGAGGCATCGAACATGAATTCCAGCAAAGGGTCACGTACGACCAAGCAAATATTTTCTGGCAGTAACTACAATACTTACTGCTGTGGACAATGACAAATCCCCAAAAAGTCTCTTTGATAAGGTAATCCCCATTGAAGTCTCCAGAGCCACCTCTATAAGGTTATCCCCACATAATAACCTTCACGGATAAGGGTACAAACCCCACAAGGCCAAGTTCATAGATATCCCCAGAAATTTGGATCCATGCAACCACCAACCAGAGTTTTAACCTCTGGAAGACCTCTTCCCAGCTGAATTGGTCTTAAGAGGAAGGTTTGAGGATTTCCGCCAGAAGAAAACATTTTCCCCAACAGATTGTCAAATGGGTTTATTTCCCCAATAAACTACGAATCCTCCAGACCAATACAAATCAACAAACAAAACCCTTTAATCCTCGGTAGAGTCATTAATATCCCCAATAAACTACGAATCCTCCAGACCAATACAAACAACAAACAAAACCCTTTAATCCCAGTAGAGTCATTAATATCCCCAACAAACTACGAATCCTCCAGACCAATACAAATCAACATACAAAACCCTTTAATCCTCGGTAGAGTCATTAATACCCCCAACGGTGTTATTACTATCCCCAAAAGTTACTATTAAACTTGGACCCAACCAGATAATAATTTGACTTCTTCAAATCACTAACGAAACTCCTCTTCCCCAGTAAAGTTTGTCATTATCCCCAGTGAGTTGCTGCAAAGTCTGGAAGTCGACCAGATAATAGTTAACTTCTTTATCCCCAACAAGTTGTTAACTTCCATTCTGTCCAATCAAGAGTATAACTCCCCAGTAGAGCAACGAACAACTAAAACTCCTGAAATCCTTTCCCCAAGCAAAAATCAACACTCTCCACAAAGATTTCTCAAGCCAAAATCAATGTCCCCCAACGGATTTCTCTTCAAACAACAAAATGGGAATCCCCGGTGGAAACATTATAAATAAAGTTTGAAGATGATCATATTCTTCATCCCTAATAGCATTCCGGGATTTAACTTCCCAAAGCTCCCCAGCACTTGTCAAGGATTTATTTTCCAAAGCAAAGATACATTTCAACAAATATTTCACATTCATACATCATATTACATACATGATAAATGCATACACCATAATCTCATTTATTTTGAGAACATCATCAAGCCATTCATACATATGCATGCAACTAACCCTCTTCCTTGCAGGAAAAGGAAATCAACAAAAATACTCTTTTGGAAAATACCACAACCATTTCTCTAAGGTCAGAGATTAATTCCTGAAACAAGCCAGGGCAACTATCTATATGACCAACAAAAAAATAAGTTCCAGATTAATACCTGAAACAAGACAAGACAACTATCTGTGAGCAACTAATTGTAGATTAATACCTAAAGCAAGATAGGACAACTATCTACATGAGAAGATTGAAGATTAACTCCCGAAACAAGCTGGGGAAACTATCTTTCTTTCAAATAGGTCAAAGATTAATTCCTGAAACAAGCCAGTGCAACTATCTCTATGACCAACAAAAAACAAGTTCCAGATTAATATCTGAAACAAGACAGGACAACTATTTGTGAGCGACTGATTGTAGATTAATACCTGAAGCAAGACAGGACAACTATCTACATGAGAAAATTGAAGATTAACTCCCGAAACAAGTTGAGGAAACTATCTTTCTTTCAAATAGGTCAGATATTAATTACTGAAACAAGCCAGGGCAATTATCTCTATGACCAACAAAAAACAAGTTCCAAATTAATACCTGAAACAAGACAGGACAACTATCTGTGAGCGACTGATTATAGATTAATTCCTGAAGCAAGACAAGACAACTATCTACATGAGCAGATTGAAGATTAACTCCTGAAACAATTCGGGGAAACTATCTTTCTTTCAAATAGGTCAGAGATTAATTCCTGAAACAAGCCATGGCAACTATCTCTATGACCAACAAAAAAACAAGTTCCAGATTAATACCTAAAACAAGACAGGACAACTATCTGTGAGTGACTGATTGTAGATTAATACCTGAAGCAAGACAGGACAACTATCTACATGAGAAGATTGAATATTAACTCCAGAAACAAGTTGGGGAAACTATCTTTCTTTCAAATAGGTCAGAGATTAATTCCTAAAACAAGCCAGGGTAACTATCACTATGACCAACAAAAAATACTTCCAAATTAATACCTGAAACAAGACAGGATAACTATCTGTGAAAGACTGGTTGTAGATTAATACCTGAAGCAAGACAGGACAACTATCTACATGAGCAGATTAAAGATTAACTCCCAAAACAAGTCGAGGAAACTATCTTTCTTTCAAATAGGTCAGAGATTAATTCGTGACTATCTGTGAGCGACTGATTATAGATTAATACCTGAAGCAAGACAAGACAACTATCTACATGAGAAGATTGAAGATTAACTCCCGAAACAAGCTGGGGAAACTATCTTTCTTTCAAATAGGTCAGAGATTAATTCCTGAAACAAGCTAGGGAAACTATCTCTATGACCAACAAAAAACAAGTTCCAGATTAATACCTGAAACAAGACAGGACAACTATCTGTGAGCGACTGATTATCGATTAATACCTGAAGCAAGACAGGACAAGTATCTACATGAACAGGTTGTAGATCAATTCCCGAAACAAAATAGGGTGATTATCTACACGACCAAGTGATCTCCTTCAGAAGTTTTATTCTGAAAAGCATCTCCTTCAGAAGTTTTATTCTGAAAATCTTCTCCTTCAGCGCTTAGTTCTGAAAAGCATTTCCCCTTCAGATATAGAATCCTGAAAAGCATTTTCCCCAGAGACCGAGTTATGGCGAGTGTTGTACCCCAAAATTTTCCCTCCCATTTTACTCAAAAAATGTCAAGTGAGGTCCCCAAGTTGCTCAGGGAAGTCCAAGAGTTGACCAAACAAACTCTCTCCTAAGGCAGTATACCTCAAATTAGGGTTTCCCTTTTCATCAAGATGTGTGAACCACAAAGGACTCAAATGCTTTCCAAGGTCTCAATATGTTCCCAAGACCATCCATTCCAAGTTTCAAGCCTTGCATAAGAAGTCTTCTCAGTCAAGTGCTCAAAGGCTTGAGAATCGATTGTATTAGGCCAAAAGTCAACTGTGGCCCACATACAGTCAAACCTCAAGATTTTTGGTCAACATCAACATTTTGAAGTGACTTCCATCATTTAATCAAGGTTTGGTAATGATTCCTCAAGGAATGCTCCAAATTCATCAAAACCCAAAAGTTGCTAAATTAGGGTTTTGTAGGAAAAATCGACCCAACTTTGAACAAGCATAACTTCTCCATACTTTATCAGAAATTTGACATCCAAGGATCATTTTTAAGAGGATGCAATTCCCTATAATTCATCTTCAGCCCTCAAATTCAAAATATGCACTCATAAAAAGATATGAATTTTTACATTATAGGTCCTTTTGAAAAGTCAACAAAAACACCTTTTGGGTCAAAGCTTCTTACATGAACACGGGAAACCCAATTGAAATGAGACCAAAAGTGTTGGTTAGAGGACACCCTAAGATTTCTTAAAAGTCCAAGAACACCCTCCTAGGGTCAAAATTGAGAGAGATATACATTGTCAAAATTGGCAATTTTTTGGAAAATTGTCAAAAGTCAACAGTGATCAAATTTGCATTTTTTCCAAAGGGGCCCATGTTTTCTTGTTTGAAACATGTTTCTAATAGGACCCACGACCCCTGAGCTTTTCCACCTATTATTTTATTACTTATATCATTTATTTTGATTTTTTATTCATTTAAATCAAAATAAATCAAATTAAATGGTAAAATAATAAAAAAAAATCAAATCTTGGGATTTTTGTGCACATTTGGAGTCTACGTACAACTAGCATGATGATCAATTCGTGCAAGACTCATTAGGGTTAAAAAAGATTGGATTGAAGCTTGTTTTAGAAACATATCATACAAAAGCAAATCAAATCCAATTTCCATTATTTCTCAAGATTCATGCCAATTTTATTGACCTAATTCAGTCTACTATATGTATACAACAATTACAGATTAAAAGACAAGGTTTTGCAGTCGTAGGGAGCAAGAACAAAAACTCAGAATTTGGATAAAAAGTGTGCACTTGATTTCTGCCCTAGAGGACGATTCCATGCCATTGAAAGACTCTAATCACTTCCTGGCCATCTCCTAAAGCCAACAACATCCTTTGCATCCTTCAAAACATCAAGAATCATCGCCTAGACACATCACGGTTTGCATCCCAAACTCAAATTCGATTTCTATGTTTTACGCATCATAAATCCATTCTATCCATATATTCGTGTTTATAATCGTGCTTGCAAGCTTTCTGTATCACTTAATTGTACTAACAGTGCAGGAATCCACACTTACCATTATTAGGGTTTAAAGTCACGATTTGGGTATTTCTGGTACAGGAAAAATTGGGCCATGAATGAGGTACCATGATACTCGTGAGACCAAGACGAGTTGATTGGTACCATCACAATAGATTTATCGTGCTTGTACTGAATATTTGAATGACACAGGTTTTTAGCAACGGACAACGTCCGTAGGTATGAGTCTATCACCTAATACGACGGTTGCAGCGAAGAAGATGATGCATGGGAGCCCATGACTGGCTGATTTGAATTTTGCGCGCTTTTCTGAATCCATTACTTTATTTTATTTATTATGTTTTGTTTTCATTATACAAACAAATTAACAAGGTAGCGCAGCTGGCAACGCATCGTTGGTAGGGAGTATGAGGACCTGGGTTCGATCCCAGGTCTCAACGATTTCCTTGTATTATTTTTTCTTATGTAATCAGGTGTATCACGCTCTTAACCATCCACCATGCGCTAGCAATTCCTGACCACTGGATGCACTTCTACCCAGATCCAACGCTTCCAGCCATGAAGGACCATGATTCACCTCAAGTCAACGCTGCACAGGATCCAGCGTGGTTGACTGGGCTCAGCATTAATGGACCAAGGATTTGAGTTTCTCACCCCCCTTTCAGCTAGCATACAGGCCCATCATAGTATTTTTTTCTATTCTTTTTTTATTTTCTTTGTTTATTTTCTTTAATTATTTCTTTTTTCTTTTAATTAACACGAAAATAATTTTTTTTATTAAATTAACCAATCAAAATCAAAAATCTTTTTTTAACAAATATTTTGAATTAATTAGTTTAATTAATTTAGGGTAATTTAATCTTCTTTTTATAATTAAAAAATAATTAGAATTAGGATTTTAATTATACATAATTTAATTAATTTTCTTTAAAAATACATCAAAAAACATTTTTTTCTCATAAAATTTTATTCCTTTAATTAATTAGGTTAATTAGAAAATTAGGTTAATTTAATTTCTTTCATAATTAAAATCAAATAGAAACTAGGTTTTAATTTTACAATTAAATTCCTTTTCTCAAATAAAATAACCAAAAATACACAAAATCTTGTTTTCTTTGTAAAATATTTTATTTTCCTAAAAAATTTTAATTTAGCTATATTAGGTTAATTTCAATAGCTTTTTCATAATTAAAATGATTAGAATTAGGGTTTTAGTCGTACATAATTTAATCAATTATTTTCTCTAAAATACAACCCAAATTATTTCTCAATTAGATTTTAGGGTTTTCAAGTTCTCCTCGCATTTAATTTGCCGCGCGCTTGTTAATTATTCGTCCATTATTTTGTAACTGCTCAGGGTTTGTAATAGTTAACCTAGGGTTTTTATTTACTGTTTAAATCCCCAATTTTTGGTTATGTAATTAATCCCCCTCCCCAAAGCCTTGTAATAGCTAGGTTTATTTTTTCCCACTTTGAATTCCCCCAATCTTTAATTGTCTAGATGCATGGCTAATTGGATTGTATGAAAAGAATGCTTGAAATTTAAAACAGTAGATCATCTAATGTACAAAGATTAAATAACTGAAAAAGTTCACATGCACATGTTCACTCCTAGGGTTTGCCTCACTTAGGTTGTCTTCGGTAAACAGTCATTAAAGCATAGGAAATTTTAGTGGCCTCCCTCCTGTCTAAAAGATCAAATGTCCCATTAGAATGTTGCCTCGGAAACGTTGCCTCGTAAAGATCTTAAGACTCTAGGGTTACTACTAAGGTTTTCTAACTATTGCTTTAGTGATTATATTAGTCCCTTTCGAACGTCCCTTACAACTCTAACGACGGTGCTACCTACTCCTTAATAGTGGGATAACATTGTCTGAAGGAAATAGAACAAACAATCTTTTTTCGAGTAGGTAGAATCTTAAGTACTTGCTCAATAAAAAACTTTTCACACAAACACCTTTCAAAAAAACAAATTTTCAAAACAACTTTGTCACACCCTTGAGGACTGATACAAGGGTTATCACGAAGTAAAACATTTTCAAAGCAAGCACACACACAAGCAATTTTAAAAAGATGAGCAAGTACCTAAGAGCCCATGGAAAACCATGGATAGAAAGGCTGTTAACACCTTCCCTTTCTATAATCTACCCCCCGTACTCAGAATATCTCGAAAAAAGGTTTTTTCTGTTCTTTTCCTTTTCCATGATTGGATGAAATAAAAGTCGGTGGAGACTCTTGCTTATCGCGACATTTTGCGAACAAAAACGTAAAACACAAACCAGTAAAACCAGTCGGTTCTGCCGCCGTATCACAGAACTGGCGACTCTGTTGAGGAATATATAAAGTGGGGTAAACCTTAGGATCTATGTCATATTTAATTGCTTTCTCTTGATTGTCTTGTTTGCTTTATATTTACGGGAACTGTTTAGGTTATTTGATCCTACACCCGGATCGGGGAAACACCTTTTAGGTAAGTAGTAGAAAACTGTGAGGGAACTATGCTGGGGTATACCGACACGGTTGAAGCAGTAGCTACGTTGATGTGGCACTTTGGTTGGTACCGGTAACCCTTGAGTCAATCAGGGAGAGTACAGGGCCGCCGCATGGTGTCGTGAATCATCAACTGACCTTAGAACCTTTAATTGCACAACTTGGCCAGTAGGACGTAGAGAGATGGCCGACTTTGGTGTATGCCCAAGGTCGACAGATACTCGATGCTATACTCATTGAGGTTTGACTCTTGAGTTTTGTTTAGTTGTGAGTCCATCTCCTATTGAAAGAAGATGGGGGAAAGATCAGTGATATTGAGATCCCTTTTAGAACCCGGTTACTATTTATAGGACAGGTTGGGCCAATCCAACTTCAAGAGGGTATGACCTTAAAACTCATGCAAGCCTTAAACCTAAGGACTTGATGTGACTTGTTTATTATTTTCTATACTGATCGGGACTTTATGAGTCTATCGGGATACTAACTGCAAGTATACAGTTTAGTCGTTCTAGTTTTAAATGATTATCAAACCCACAGAGACTGAGGATCAATCACATACAATCTAATGTTACAAATTTTTAACTAAGCAATGAATATTTGGTTTTAGGGGGAAAAGATTTTAATTAAAAACAATAGTAATAGTTATACCGGTATGTGATAGTCGGACTTCAGGAACTCGGTGAATCACTTGGCATATAAAGTATTTCGGTAAAATCGAATTGTTTAAAAACCTGAGACATACACTCTCGTGTTCATGAAATAAGTTATGCTACTAAACCTAGTGGATGCACTTTAAATTTAATAACACTTTTTGAAAACGACTTGAGATTAATTAATTTGTTAAAACACTCTCGTGTATTTAAAAATTAATGTTTCGTTACCACTATCTGGGTCGAACCCCAGCTCTCGCATGCAGGTTCTTGCCTTAATTAATTTCCCACTCTCGTGGCAAAATTGTGTTAAATATCCTTTCACTCTCGTGACAAGGGTAGTTAAATTAAATATGGAAATTGGAAACCAGAAATTATTTATAAAAGTTTTTAGCTAAGTTATCACCAAATTCCTTCGGTGCTTAGGAGTCACATACCGGTACAAACGAAATTATCCAGACATAATGTATTTAGTAACCATGCAACGTAAAATACAGTTCATAAAAATAATTAACATAGCATATGAACAATAAAAACCAATTGCATAAAAAACTTGTAATTATGTTGCCGTGGTAATCTTGAATTCGTACAGTAGCCCTTGCGATTAATTGAAATATAGGACTAAGTGTGTTAATCCTTCGATGTGAAGAATTAACACTTTTGGAAACTGAACGTTACAGAGGCTATAATGGTTCAAAAGCAAGTAAACAAAATAATGCAGAAAGGAAAAAGTATGGTTTTGTAGCAAAATCTCCGACCCTTTCAAAGTGAATTCTTCAACATATATATAGGCCTTTGGTTTTAATTGTCTTCTTCCATTAATTTCGTACGTGCGCTAAATTCTTGGCTGGTGGAACGAGGTCGTGTGGACTTCGTGTGGCCGCTCCGTGGTTTACTGCATAGACTGGGTATTTAAAGTGTTACATTCGTAATGGCATTCATTACGTTCGTAACATCTAGGATTTTTACGTCTGTAACGCGTTATGTTATGTTCGTAACTGCGTTCGCTAGGTGTTGCATTCATAAGGCTAGGCGTTGCGCTCGTAACACCCTTCTGGTGTGAGCTTCTTAGCATACTGCCCTTTTTCTTCTTTCTTTTTGCCATTTCCTAGCTTGTTTTGCTCCTTTTAGCTAATTTTCCATCTTATGCCTTGGAAAATATAGTTTACCTGAAACAAATAAAAATACCTTCGTGATGCATATTATTCGATAAAAAACATACAAATAACTCGTGTAAATTAGACCTAAAAAGCGATACGTTTTCCTGTTATCAAACTCCCCTACACTTGAACCTTTGCTTGTCCTCAAGCAAAAAGATAAGGCAGTTTATAAAAACGACGAATTAAACACACGTGACAATGTTCGCAAACTAGCTAGTTTGTAAATTTTTGATTAGGCCAAGAGGTTTAGATGCAAAAGAGGTACGGTGACGACATTAGAGTACTCCAATTGTGCAAACCGTTCCGAGTCATGATGTTATAGCACCAATCAACCCTTTAAACTAGATTTCACTCGTGTTCATTCAGGCGCAATCACATTAAGCCCTTTATCTCTACATGCACATAGCAAAGTAATCGGTTAGCGACTATGATCCGTTGATTCTTAGGGTTCTGGCACTTATAAGTGGTAACCCCTTCTTTTATAACTTAATTGTAAATTGCGGGGGATCGGTCCGTAGTTCGCCCTACCAAGTTCAGTACCAGATACTTCTGAACCAATTTGCAATAAGTTTTCTTTTATCTTACGAGAATTACATCCTTTAGGCTAAACGACTGGGTGAGGGTCACCTAACTTACTTTGGGAATTTCACGACAAAGATTGCTATTCTATCTTCACTTCTTTCGGATCATTCACTTATATTCATCGGTTCCTTGCGTAGTTTGTGTTTTGACGGTGCTGACTGCTAGATAAACTACTAGGGGCTAATTTAAAGTAAAATTCGCGGTCGGCGGTATAATAAGTACCCAAAATGGCATCGCATAAGGTGGAGTTCTAAAATGTCAGAACCGTAACGATTTTGTTAAACTTCCTCAAGTGGCTTAAGCTGAATTGAGTATTTGGTTTTAGCTAGCCGTTTGGAAACATTGCGTTGTATGATAATCGTAAAAAAAAATCCGTTATGGCTCAAGAATTGTAAAGTTTGGGGAATTCCAATAATGCACGAAAAAGAACTTAAGAACTTTGCAATTAAGGATTTAATTGTACATGAAGTTGTTTTGTTGAAGGGAAAGTACAAGAAAGGAAAAACGATGCGAAAAATTAAATCTAATCTAGAAAGCGAAATAAAATGATAGAGTTTCCTCTCCCACACTTAAATCTAACATTGTCCTCAATGTTTCGAAATAAGGTGAATGAGGTAAGGATGGGAGGAGATGTCTTCATTTAGGTCCTCTTCCTCTGGCTCTTCCACGACCTCTTCTCTGTCCATCAAAACCAGGAAATCCAAGATGGCGCAGGCTCTCTTGAAAATCGTCCATGCAGACACTCAAACCACCCATTTTTATCGTCAAAGTATCCATACAGGCCTCATGCCTAGCTCCTTGTTCAATTTTTTGTTGTTGCATCTGTTGCATGAGTTACATCATTGCAGTTTGCTGAGCTTGGATATTCGTGACCTGTTGGGATTGGTGGGTAAGCTGGGCATTCATGTTTGTCATCCTTTGGGTTTGGTCCATCATTGCCTCATAAAGATCTTTAGTAGTCGGGTTACGAGGCCTTCTTCTGCGCCTAGTAGAAGTGCTTGGCATATCCTCTTGAGGTGTGGTCTGGTGTTGTGCATCCATTTCTTCTTCTACCTCATCAATAGGTTGAGGATTTTGATTCATCTGAGAAGCTTGGTCGGGTTCAAGGGCGTTTAAATCATAAATCCATTTATCCATGTTTGCCACATTTGTGAGCAACCTATTTGGCATAATCACACTTGGAACAATTTTGTTCCTCACCATCAAATTGTACCTGCCATCATCTCGGTTCCTAATCAAACGCATGTATTTGCAGTTATCTAAATCCATGAGAAGAGGCGGTAGAGCATCAAGAGTCTCCAGTTGGCTTTGCAAATTAAGCCCATGAGCTAATGTGGTTATCAGTCCTCCGATCAAAAATGGTTGATGTCCCATTGCACAAAGGGATTCAAAATGATGAAGAAGAAATGGAGTAGCATTTACCTTGGTATTCCCAGCTAAGCAGCAATGAAGGAAAAATACCTCCTTTGAGTTGACTTTGTTGCTATTAGCTCGTCCGAAAATGGTGTTGGAGAGAATCCTGAAGTAGTACCTAGTGGTGGGGTTGTGAACGTGAGATGCCAGACATTCATCCCAGTTTCCTGTCGAGACATTGGTGAGTTTCTCCCACAATTCGAACAAAACAATGGCCCAATATTCAGTGACAGGGACCTTGTGGTGCACCGTTTAGGAGTCATCTTCCTTGGTTGAAAATTTGAGTAGCTCCATGATTTTTTCTTGGTTTAACGTATATTCGGTGTTGAACATACAGAAAGATGCGGTGTCTGTGAGGAACATGCCATCATCACTCGGTGTTGAATACGAGAACGAACTAAGGAACTCGAGCGTCAGCTTAGGGTACGTCGGGTGATGTTGCGTGCATGCGTATGAGAGGCCAGAGAGACGGAGCAGCTAATCCACTCCATCAAATATTCCCAATTTGTGGAGACAATCGTTGTCGGGATATCTCGTGGCCAAGACTCCCCTATGGTGAAACTTTAAATATTGCTCCCTTTGGTGTCTGCCGTCTTGATTCCTAAAAATGATTCCACCCATATCGGCCTCTCTGTTCTCCATTGACAATTTGTTGATTGAAGTAAGGTTTTACTGTGAAAGTGGTGAGGAAGAGATTTTGTAGAGAGTGTTTGAATGGGATGGGTTGGAACTATGTGAAGCTTTTTGTAGGATGCAAATATGGTTGTCTTAAATAGGAATGGATGCAAGTTTGGAAAATGGGTATGGTGAAGAAATTTGGAAAATGGGTGAGAGGTGCGGCTGCGTTTGAAAACTGAGAGAGAAAGTAAGAATGCAGCGCTTTTGTTTTGTTTCTAGTTCGTAACAGCTAGCCCTGTTACGTTCGTAACGCAAGGGTGTTACGTTCGTAACGCAGAAGGGGCTGTTACGTTCGTAACAGCTGTGTTACATTCGTAACACCTTTGTTTATGGGAAAAATAGCTTTCATATTGTTATTATCGTGCCATTCTCCTTAGCATCATTGGCTGCGCTTGATATTATTAGGGATGGTAAAATACACAGCAGCATAGTTGAATATAGTAGTGTATGTTAGAACATAGTTTGATTCTACAACCCTCAGTTAGAGTTTTGATGATAACAAAATACAATATTAAATAAATTGTAAGATTTATATAAGACATATATGCTACTTAAAATTATGTTGTGTATTTACAGAAACTCTGATGGAATCAGCATCAGAAGATCAATATCAAACATCAGCATCAGAAGATATGTCAGCATCAGAAGATCAAATAACATGTGCTATACGCTGAAGCCTGATGAACAGAAATTGCGCATAAAATACTCTGACTCTGATCAAGATCCTAACCAAGTCATCAGCACTCAGAAGCGTCAGCATAAAGGAAAGAACACTCTGACTATCATTAGCAGAACACTTTGAAGCGTTACTATGCATTCAAGACAGATTAACTACCAACGGCTTTATTCCAAGACAAGATCTTCTCAAAAAGGAAATAATTTTATTATCATTGAAATGGATTTATGGACAACCAACGTATCTCTTCCGTGGCTATTTAAACAAGACTGTGTGAGAAAAGAAAAGGCTAATACTATACACGCATATACACGCCCAAGCTAATACTCTTCACGCACGCATACGAAAACGTTCTCACTCATTCAATTTGCTAAAGCTTTCAACCACGCCTACTCAAAAGAATTAGCAGTCTAGTTTCATCCTAAGCTTAATATTGTGTATTATCACAGTTGTGATATATAGTTTTATTAGAAAACATCAAACACACTTTTGTTCATTTATCTGTAAGAGAATTTCCTTGAGATAAACCAGTATGTGGTTAGACTCAAGAAGGCTTTAACAGTTGTTAAAGTAGTTGTTGTATTCAGTTGAATATAGTGGATTAAGACCTCGTTGGAGAGAGGCGAAATCACCTTGACGGGTGGATTGGAGTAGTTTGAGATCAAATGAACCAGGATAAAAATACAGTGTTGTCTGTATTTGATTTAAAATTTTACAATTCAACCCCCCCTTCTTGTGTTTTTCACGTCTTCAATTGGCATCAGAGCGCCTAGTTCTGAGCTTATAACACTTAACCGTGTCAGTACAAGATCCAGCGTCAGAAAAACACAATGGCAGGAACACATCAAAACATCAGCAATGACAACAATGAAGAAAGAGACAGATTCAGTGGCAAACCTCCAGTCTTTGATGGAGAGAACTTTGACTACTGGAAAGACAGAATTGAAAGTTTCTTTCTGGCCCATGATGCTGATTTATGGGATATGGTGACTGATGGATACACGCACCCAGTGGATGGAAGTGGTCAGAAGATTGGCAGAAAAGCAATGTCTGATCAACAAAAGCGTGATTTCAGAAATCATCACAAGGCCAGAACAATTCTTCTCAGCGCCATCTCTTATTCTAAATATGAAAAGATATCAAACAGAGACACTGCAAAGAATATGTTTGACTCTCTGAGAATGACGCATGAAGGAAACATTCAAGTCAAAGAAACCAAAGCTCTTGCGCTCATTCAGAAGTACGAGGCATTCAAGATGGAAGAAAGTGAATCAATAGAAACGATGTTCTCAAGATTTCAAATTCTGGTTGCTGGTCTCAAAGTTCTTGACAAAGGGTATTCTACTGCTGATCATGTTAAGAAGATCATCAAAAGCTTGCCAAAACAGTGGAGGCCAATGGTCACAGCGCTGAAGCTAGCTAAGGATCTCAACAAAATCTCTCTGGAGGAACTTGTCAGCTCCCTCAGAAGTTACGAGATAGAGCTAGAAGCAGATGAACCTCAAAAGCAAGGTAAGCCATTAGCTTTAAAATCTAACAGAAAATCTAACTCCAAAGTTTTGCAGGCTGTTGAATAAACCTTTGATGGGTCCTCATCAGAAGAAGATGAACTATCTCTCCTCTCCAGAAGGGTGAACCAATTATGGAAGCAGAGGCAAAGGAAGTTCAGGAATCCCAGAAGATCAGAGAATCAGAATGAATCTTTCTCCAGATATAGAAGGTCTGAATCCTCCTCTGGACACAGAAGATCTGAAGGCTCTTCAGGAAGCAGAAAGCCAAACAACAAAGACATCATCTGCTATGAATGTAACGAGCAAGGACACTACAAGAGTGATTGCCCAAAGCTTCAGAAGGAAAAGCCCAAAAATAAGTTTGGCAAGGAAAAGAAGAAAAGTCTCATGGCTACATGGGATGACTCTAACACATCTGAAATTGACTCAGAATCAGATGATGAAAGAGCAAACATAGCTCTCATGGCAAACATACCAGAAGACAGTGAAGCTTCCGAGTCAGACTCTGAATCAGATACAGAAGAGGTATTTCCTGACTTTGCTATAAACTTTACTAAGGCTGAACTAGCTGAAAGCCTGAATGGAATTCTAGAAAGATATCAGCAGATCAGAGTCAAATTCAGAAACCTGAAAAGGAATCTTGCTTCTGACTCTGATAAAACTGAGAGTCTCAAATTGGAGAATTCTGAGTTAAAAGATAAAGTTTCAAAATTAGAAAATCTATTGCAAAACTCTCAGAAGGAAACAATCCCTGAAACTCCCAGCAGTGTTGATGAGATCATCAAGGAGTATGATCACAGCTTTCAGAAGTTTCTAGCTAAAAACATAGATAGAAGCAAAATGGCTTCAATGATCTATGGAGTTAGCAGAAATGGCAGAAAAGGAATAGGATACCAAGGTAAGGTACCTACACCAAAAAATGCCATGGATTTAGTTATAAAACGCACTTCACTTGATTCACACTTTGTATATGGGCACACACATGACATCAAATATACTAGTAGTAATTATTCTGTCAAACCAAAATTCAACCAGAGTTTTGGTAAAACTAACAAATCAGGACCCAAGAAAATATGGGTACCTAAGGATAAAATAATACATGTGGCAGATATCTTTAGCAGCAAAGCAGAAACACCAGTCATGGTACCTGGACTCTGGCTGCTCACGACACATGATGGGAAGAAGGCATATGTTCCAAAGCCTGGAACTTAAGCCTGGAGGCCACGTAGGCTTTGGAGGCAATCAGAGAGGAAAGATCATTGGCTCTGGAACAGTAGGTAATGAAAATCTTCCCTCTATAAGTAATGTTTTATTAGTAGATGGATTAATGCATAACCTGTTATCCATAAGTCAATTAAGTGATAACGATTATGATATAATCTTTAATCAAAATTCATGCAAAGCTGTTAGTCAGAAAGATGGGACTATCCTATTTAATGGAAAGAGGAGAAACAACATTTATAAAATCAAACTTTCTGAACTAAAAAATCAGAATGTAAAGTGTCTTCTGTCTGTTAACAACGAGCAATGGATCTGGCACAGAAGATTTGGACATGTTAGTATGAGAAGAATATCTCAGATTAACAAACTCAATCTGGTCAGAGGACATCCTAACCTGAAGTTCAATTCAGATGCTCTGTGTGAAGCATGTCAGAAAGGCAAGTTTGCAAAACCAGCTTTCAAATCTAAAAACGTTATTTCCACCTCGAAGCCATTAGAACTTCTGCATATTGACTTATTTGGACCAGTTAAAACTGCTTCAGTCAGTGGCAAGAAGTATGGGTTAGTAATCGTAGATGACTATAGGAGATGGACATGGGTAAAGTTCTTAAGACACAAGGACGAGTCACACTCTGTGTTTGTTACCTTCTGCAACCAAGTTCAGAATGAAAAGGATCTTAGAATCGTCAAAGTCAGAAGTGATCATGGTGGAGAGTTTGAAAACAAAGATTTTGAGTCATTATTTAATGACAAAGGCATTCTGCATGATTTCTCTTGTCCTAGAACTCCCCAGCAAAATGGAGTTGTAGAACGAAAGAACAGAACATTGCAAGAAATGGCCAGAACCATGATCAACGAGACTAACGTTGCTAAGATCTTCTGGGCAGAGGCAATAAACACAGCGTGTTACATTCAGAATAGAATCTCCATAAGACCTATTCTGGAAAAGACTCCTTATGAATTGTGGAAGAACAGAAAGCCCAACATTTCATATTTTCATCCATTTGGATGTATTTGTTTTATTTTAAATACAAAAAATTATTTGAACAAGTTTGACTCTAAAGCACAAAAGTGTATTATGTTAGGATACTCTGAACGCTCAAGAGGGTACATAGTATACAATACAGAAACACAGATTGTGGAAGAATCAATCAGTGTTCGTTTTGATGATAAGCTTGACTCTCAAAAGTCAAAGCAGAATGAAGTATTTGCAGGTATGGAAATTGAATTCACAGGTACTGAAGACAAGTCATCAGAAGCTCTCAACAGAGACACTCCCTCAACATCAGAAAGAAGCACTGCAAGCAATCCAACACTTTCTGTTGATCAACTTCAGAAAAGACCATCCAGAAGCAGCATGGATCACCCAGAAGAAACAATCTTAGGAAGAAAGGAAGATCCAATCAGAACAAGAGCCAGCTTCAGAAACTCTGAAGAATCCCTCATGGGACTTGTTTCTCTAATTGAACCATCATCAGTTGATGAAGCACTTCTGGACAATGACTGGATTCTAGCAATGCAAGAGGAGCTAAATCAATTCACAAGAAATGACGTATGGGATCTAGTTCCTAAACCAAAAGGATTTAACGTCATTGGAACTAAATGGGTGTTCAGAAACAAACTGAATGAACAAGGTGAAGTCATCAGAAACAAAGCACGATTGGTAGCACAAGGTTATAGTCAGCAAGAAGGGATAGACTATACAGAAACATTTACTCCAGTCGCCAGGTTAGAATCTATCAGACTCTTAATTTCATTTGTTGTTAATAAAGGCATCACTCTGTATCAGATGGATGTTAAGAGTGCATTCTTAAATGGCTATATAGAAGAAGAGGTATATGTGCACCAACCCCCTAGTTTTGAAAGTTCCAAAAACCCAGAATATGTTTTCAAACTAAAGAAGTCACTCTATGGTCTGAAACAAGCTCCCAAAGCTTGGTATGAAAGACTAAGTAACTTCCTGTTAGAAAAGGAATTCACCAGAGGGAAAGTGGACACAACCTTATTCTGTAAGACAGTTAAGAATGACATCTTAGTATGTCAGATTTATGTTGATGATATCATTTTTGGATCTACTAAACCTTCTCTGGGAAGAAAGTTTGCTAAGTGTATGCAAGCAGAATTTGAGATGAGCCTAATGGGGGAACTGAAATTCTTTCTGGGCATTCAGATCAATCAAACCCCAGAAGGAACTTACATTCATCAGAGCAAATATGTCAGAGAACTTCTGAAGAAATTTGATCTCTCAGAATGTAAGCCATCAAAGATTCCAATGCATCCCACGTGCATTCTGGAAAGAGAAGAGGTAAGCAAAAAGGTAGAACAGAAGGCCTACAGAGGTATGATTGGTTCTCTTTTTTATCTGACAGCTTCAAGGCCTGATATTTTATTCAGTGTATGCATTTGTGTAAGATTCCAATCAGATCCTAGAGAATCTCACTTAACAGTAGTTAAGCGAATTTTCAAGTATCTGAAAGGTACTACTAATCTGGGTTTGTTTTATAGAAAATCAAGTGATTACAGCTTAGTAGGTTACTGTGATGCTGATTTTGCTGGAGACAGAGTAGAACGTAAAAGTACTTCTGGAAGCTGCCAGTTTCTGGGAGAAAATCTGATCTCATGGTCCAGTAAAAGACAATCCACAATTGCTCTATCAACAGCAGAAGCTGAATACATAGCAGCAGCTGGATGCAACACACAAATGCTCTGGATGAAAAGTCAACTTGAGGACTTCCAGATATTTGAGAGTAACATTCTTATCTTCTGTGACAATACTTCTGCTATTTGCTTAAGTAAAAATCCAATTTTACATTCTAGGGCTAAGCATATAGAAATAAAACATCATTTTATTAGGGACTATATTCAGAAAGGGATTTTAAATTTAAAATTTATTAACACAGACCATCAATGGGCTGATATTTTTACAAAACCACTTTTTGAAGATAGGTTCAACTTCATTTTGAAACATCTCAGCATGAAGCTCTGCCCAGAATGAAATTGTTTTAATTTTATATATTAACCTTCAGAAATTTGTTTATTTTCTGTGAACTACTGATCAATCTTCCTTCAGAACTTTAGAAGTGCAGATTGTATCAGAATCTATCCATGAAGATCTGAGCGCTTCATTTCAAGGATGTAAATGTGTTGTTCACTCAAGCAAACAAGTGTCATCCAGTCATCAGCTATTTTCTGAGGCTGAACACGCGTGCACGTTTCTGAAAAGGCAAAGCGCTGATTGGATGCATTGAGACACATGTCATGGGTAACCGTTCCAAATATCTTTCTGAATCCCCTAAAATCAGCTATCATTAAATGCTAATAATCATTATTAATTTCTCTCTCTTAAACGTTTATGTTTTCAAAACCTTTTTTAGAAATCTATTTAAACACACTTTACGCCATTTACACGTTTTACCTTCTATTTCATTTTCTCTGAATATTTCTGATTTCTATGTTCTTATTTTCTCAAGAAAACCTTTCAAAAATCCTCGTGTGAACATGGCTTCTTCCAGCATTCCTTCTTCAGGTTCCCAGAAAACTGTTTCATCTGAACAATATGAAGTACCCCTCAGAACGCTTCTAACTCCAGTCAAGAATCTTGAAGTTCTGTCAGAATTAATAGTGGATTTCAACAGTCTCAAGGAGAATGGTTTTGATTTATCTGAAGAGATTAAAGCTCAAGGTTGGGAAAAGTATTTTGATCGGCTGGTGGGTCCAACATTTCCTATTCTGGTAAAGGAATTTTGGATTCACGCTTCTTCTTCAAATCACCAAGTTACATCCTACATCATGGGGAAGAAGATTGTGATTACTGAAGACCTGATTGCAAGACTGATAGGGTACAATGGAGGTGGTATTCGTTGCATGGATATGGCAGAAAGGTGTGCAGATGTTGCCGTAATTGCAAGGGAAATTTTCACGCTGGGGCTTCCCTCCAGCAAGATAAGGGACTTGAAAGACAAACACAGAATTTGGGCCAAGATCATTCTGGGTTGTTTCAACCACAGGAAGCCTACCAGCTCTCCTGATTACATTAATATTGAACAGTAGTTTCTGATCTATTTTATCTCTCAAAAGGTCAAGATTAATCTAGCTCATCTTTTATTCAACCATCTCAGAACAAGTGTCAAGGAAACAAGAGAAGATGAACGTACAAAAAGGGATTGGATACCCTTGGGAAGACTGATATCAGATATTATGATAGAGAATAGGCTGATTGATCATTTGACAGAGGCACAAGAAATCAGCACTCTGGAACCTACTGTTGGCAAGCAGTTGAATGCCAAAAATCTGAAGAAAATGAAGTTGATAGAGAACATTAAGAAGGAGCCCAGCGTCACTCCTTTTGCTGAAATCTCCAGCAGAAGAGTCCCTCTGGACGACTTCCCTCTGTTCTCAGAAATTGACTCTAAGCCTGAAATAATTCTGAGATATCTGGATGCTTGTAAAGCTGATGGTACAGCACCAAATCTGAATATTCAAGATCTTCAGCAGAAGGCTCCAGAGGTTGTTCTGAAGAAGACAAAGAAAAGAAAAGTTGTTGCAGAAGGATCATCTCAACAGACTCCCAAGAAGAGAGGTAATCCTTCTTCTGTCACTGTTTCATATTCAATTGCTATATCAACATTTATCCCTATTCCAACTCCATCTGAAAACCCAACACCTCAAACTTTCGATGATTTTGACTTAGACTTTGACCCTTCTGAATCATTAACCCTCAGAAGATCTCGCCCCCAACCACAAAATCTAAATACTGAAGCCATACCAGAACAAGACCTTGAAAAAGTTCTTTCTGATATAGACCAACACACTTCCGCTCCCGAAACAGAAAATCCAAATCCAAACACAGAAATTCCCATCTCACCACAACCTAATATTCCTCTCTCACCAATACCAGAAACTCCACTCTCTCCATAACCAGAAATTCCACAACCTTCCTCTCCTAAACCTGAACAATCTCCACAACCTGAGACTTAAACCTCTGAGGCTCAACCCTCTGAATCCCCTGAACCACAACCTCTGGCCATTCAATTGCCCTGTGATACCACTGTGAATATTTCTCAACTTCCCTCTTCACCAGAAATAACTCCACCAAATTCCCCATCAAGTCCAATCGTAATTCCTGACTCTCCCACTCCCTCACCAAAAGCCAATTCAGAAAACCACAGCAAAACTGTCATTGATTTAACAGTCTTTGAACGTCTTGCTACCATCAACCAGAAAACAGTCATCCCTAAACTGAAACATCCAGATGTTGGTTCCAGCATATTGAACTTTGAAACAGAGATACATAAGTGGATCACTTCTTTGAAACAAGCAAGTCTGGAACTGGTTGATCCTGCTGTATCAGACTTCCTCTGGACAAAATTCAGAAGATGGGTATGCTCTGAAACCTTTAAGTTGCAAGACCAGAGCTATGGACAGGCTCAACAGAACTTCAGCAATCTGCTGAAAGAGATTGAAGGTCCAGTTCTGAGCAAGCTGCTTAAGGAAGAAGTTCTCCCACTGGATATTGCTCCTTGGTCTGAACAGCGTCCAGCATCCAAAGTTCAACCTGCAGAAGAACAGATGATTCCAGCTGAAGACAAGGGTCAAGAAGAAGATATTGAAGAAAGCTCTGAGAAGCATTCTGTATCTGAAGATCCTCAAGCTTCCTCTCTTGACAGGCAGGCTCTGGAGGACTTGAAAAGATCTGATATGCTTATGAATGAAAGAATGGATAAGTAGGAATCAAAATTGATGCTATAGCAAACATGGTATCTCAGCAACAGGAAACCAGCACTCAAATCAAGAGCATGTTGGAAGCTCTGTTCACACGTCTTCCACCTCCCTCTTAGAATTTTCTTATGTTTTCCTTGTTTTCTTTACATGTTTGTCTGTAATATTTTTCCAGTGTTCTGAACTAATCACTGCTTCTGTTTTTAATACAAACGCTTTTTTAGCTCTGATCATTTTAACTCTGATTATTTGTGCTTTTTGATAACTGACAAAAAGGGGGAGAAAGAATGATATTTTTCAATAACGGATTACTGAGACATAAGTCTCAAACATTCTAACATTCTGATATATTTGAATTTCTTTCTTCTGAAAAGCTTACAGGTACAAGAATCTGATGAATCTGATGAACTCTGATAAAGTAAAGTTCTGATGCTCAAGGTCTCATGGAATTAAAGGGAAGTAATCAACTCAGGAGGAGTTTTTCTCTTTGTTGCTCTGATACCTTTTATTCCTTATCTTTAATCTCTGATACCGTTTATTATTTATTTGTTTATCTTTGATACCTCTTATTCTTTATCCTTAATCTCTGATACCTTGTTATTCTTTAATTTTAATTGAAAAAAATCTGGTTTTTGTCATCATAAAAAAGGGGGAGATTGTTAGAACATAGTTTGATTCTACAACCCTCAGTTAGAGTTTTGATGATAACAAAATACAAGATTAAATAAATTTTAATATTTATATAAGACATATATGCTACTTAAAATTATGTTGTGTATTTACAGAAACTCTGATCGAATCAGCATCAGAAGATCAATATCAAACATCAGCATCAGAAGATATGTCAGCATCAAAAGATCAAATAACATGTGCTATACGCTGAAGCCTGATGAACAGAATCTGCGCATAAAATACTCTGACTCTGATCAAGATCCTAACCAAGTCATCAGCACTCAGAAGCGTCAGCATAAAGGAAAGAACACTCTGACTATCATTAGCAGAACACTCTGAAGCGTTACTATGCATTCAAGACAAATTAACTACCAACGGCTTTATTCCAAGACAAGATCTTCTCAAAAAGGAAAGAACGTTATTATCATTGAAATGGATTTATGGACAACCAATGTATCTCTTCTGTGGCTATTTAAACAAGATTGTGTGAGAAAAGAAAAGGCTAATACTCTACACGCATATACACGCCCAAGCTAATACTCTTCACGCACGCATACGAAAACGTTCTCACTCATTCAATTTGCTAAAGCTTTCAACCACGCCTACTCAAAAGCATTAGCAGTCTAGTTTCATCCTAAGCTTAATATTGTGTATTATCACAGTTGTGATATATAGTTTTATTAGAAAACATCAAACACACTTTTGTTCATTTATCTGTAAGAGAATTTCCTTGAGATAAATCGGTCTGTGGTTAGACTCAAGAAGGCTTTAACAGTTGTTAAAGTAGTTGTTGTATTCAGTTGAATATAGTGGATTAAGACCTCGTTAGAGAGAGGCGAAAGCACCTTGACGGGTGGACTGGAGTAGTTTGAGATCAAACGAACCAGGATAAAAATACAGTGTTGTCTGCATTTGATTTAAAGTTTTACAATTCAACCCCCCTTCTTGTGTTTTTCACATCTTCAGTGTAAAGCAATAATATTAGCACTAAAAAATAATGACAGTAATAACAGAAAAAATAATGATTGTAATAACAGAAAAAATTGAAACTTGATGAATAATTGAAATATCATTAACTAATAGAATTGTTTAGAATTTGAAACAAACAATAACTAAATGCATGGAATAAAAAAAACTAAAACTAAGCTCCTCCCCCACACTTAGACAAAACAGTGACCCCACTGTGTACATAAATGCAAGAACGGAACATATTAGCATAACGACGGCAACTCCTAGCCACGATGAGTAGAGAACAGATGTTGGTGAATGAAATCCAATTGTTCAGTTACCAAATCCATAAAACCAAGGAAATCCGCATGTAAAGAGGTAAGCTCACCCCGCATTCCGGTTATTTCTGTATTCAAAGAGTCGAGTGTGACAGCAGGTGGAGGTGGTAGTGGTATCTCAGGAATTATGAAGGTAGACTCAATGGAAACTATAGGCTGATCCCATGGGTCAGGAAATTGGTGGTATCCAGGTGGTGTTTCAGGATCGGATTCTTCAGCAGCTGGAGAGGAATTTGGGACTTCATAAATTTCAATAGTCGAAGGAGTCGAAGGCAGTGTAGGAGGATGGTGGAGATTAAAAAGCCAATTTGCTCTGTTATGGACACTAGTAATAGGATTTGGGAGTAAAAACTGGTGAACAATTTCATGGTTAATCAGCAGCTCAAATTCATTCGGCCCAAGGTTTCCTATGAAGCTAGTGTTGAAGCAAAACTCAATATTCATCGGCTTAATCCCATAGTGCAGATTTGTTCCTAACATAGGTCTTCGGAGTCCAATAGCATTGGAGATCATAGTAACTAACCCACCTATGAGGATTGGTGCATTTTCTGTTTGGATAATACGTTCCATATTAGCAATCATATAGGTGGCACCATTTACTAGACGGTTCTGCAAAGCACAATACATGATGAAAAGCTCATCACGTGACACAAATGTAACATTCTGATCTTTTCCAAAGAGGGTGTGGGCAATGATTTTATGGAAGTACCTAATAGCAGGGTTATGGATGGACTCCGAGTAAAGATCATTTGGCTCAGGATGGTTGTTTCCAGCAATACTACCCCAGAAGTAATCAAGGTCATGATCTAGCAATAGGTCTTCTTGGGTAATGGTGATAACATCAGGGCCATTAGGGAATCCTAACAGATTGGCAAACTCCCTATGATTGTAGCTGTAGTCCATATTAAATAGTCTGAAGGTGATCAGCCCGCGATTGAAACCTAACCCATGGTTTGGCAGATAGCTTAGTGTGCTCAAGAACTCAAGGGTCAACTTACGGTAGGTACAATAGCGTCTCCAAATTGGAGTAATGTCCCAACCTATTTGGTTAAGCAAATACATAACTCTCTCACGAATGCCTAAGGCAGTCATCGCATGTCGTCAGCATAAATGATTGGACACATCTCTCGCTCAACTAGATCCTCAAAGCGCCTTCTTTGATGCCTACCTCTCAGGGTTATGTTCATGAAGTTCATACGTGCCATGAAGCTAAAAAATAAAGTTAATGAATTACCCTGAAAATATTTAATAAATGTATGAAAAACTAAGTTAGTATTTTCAGGTTAAAATGCCGAATTTAATCAAAAGAAAAAGAAGTTCAAATAAATAGGAGTAAGGGATGCAACATAAAAATTTTAAAGATTAAAACAAAGTTAAAAAATAAAAACATATCAAAACAACAAAAATAATTAAAAGTAAACATGGGTTGCCTCCCATGAAGCGCTTTTGTTTTATGTCGATGGCTCGACAGACAGTACCTATTCAGTTAGGTATCGAGGTAGGTGGCTCACTTAATTGTAGATAAGCCGAATAGTTTAGATTTTCGACGTTAAAATAATGCTTTAAGCGCCGCCCATTGACTATAAATGGTTTGATGGAATTTCCTTTAATTTCTATCGCACCACTGGGGAAAACTTTATTAATTTCGAATGGTCCTGACCACCTGGAACGTAATTTACCCGGAAAGAGTTTCAGTCTAGAGCTGAATGGGAGTACAATGTCTCCTTCCTTGAATTCTTTCCGCGAGATACGCTTATCATGCCATTTTTTGTTCTCTCCTTATAGATTCTATCATTTTCATAAGCGTCTAAACGCAATTCTTCTAATTCATGGATATCTAATATTCGTTTCTCGCCGGCAGTCTTGTAATTTAAGTTAAGAGTTTTAATGGCCCAATAAGCTTTATGTTCTAATTCTACTGGCAAATGACAAGATTTTCCATAAACTAATTTAAACGGTGTTGTTCTGATAGGGGTTTTAAAAGCTGTCCTATATGCCCAAAGAGCATCATTTAGCTTGGAGGACCAATCTTTTCTGGATGTGGCTACGGTTTTCTCAAGGATTTGTTTAATTTTCCTATTTGACACTTCCACTTGTCCACTTGTTTGAGGATGGTATGGTGTGGCTATGTTATGTTTAACGCCATATTTTCAAAGTAGTTTTTCGAAAATTCTAGAGATAAAATGGGAACCACCATCACTAATTACTAGTCTTGGTATACTGAATCGTGGGAAGATAACATGCTTGAATAATTTAAGTACCACTCGTGTATCATTTGTGGGTGTAGCGACGACTTCAATCCATTTTGATACGTAGTCAACAGCTACCAATATATACTTATTTCCAAAGGATGCGGGGAACGGTCCCATGAAATCAATTCCCCATACATCGAAAATTTCAACTTCGAGAATCCCTTTTTGCGGCATTTCGTCACGTCTAGATATATTTCCTGTGCGCTGACATCTATCGCAGTTCATAATTGTTACGTGGACGTCTTTCCATAAAGTAGGCCAAAAAAACCAGCTTGAAGTATTTTTGCACAAGTTTTCGAAGTACTAGCATGTCCACCATAAGGGGCGGAATGGCAATGAGCGATGACGTCGTCCACTTCATCGTTAGGAACACAGTGACGGTAGATACCATCGGTGCCTCTTTTAAAGAGTAGTGGTTCATCCCAAAAGTAGTGTCTAAGATCATGGAAGAATTTCTTCCGCTGTTGGTACATTAAATCGGGTGGTAGAACACCGGCGGCTAAGTAGTTAACAAAATCAGCGTACCATGGTAATGTGGTGTTGGTACAGATGGCTTCTACTACCGCAGTTGTTAAATGTTCATCGCATTGATCTAAATTGTCGGTAGGAGTTGTCTCTAGTTTAGCAATAAGGCGTTCATATGGGAAATCTTCGTTTATGGGAACACTATCGGTTTGGATTCCATCCAATCTTGATAAATGGTTTGCTACTACGTTTTCAGTTCCCCTTTTGTCTTTTATTTCCAAGTCAAACTCTTGTAGGAGTAAGATCCATCTGAGTAGTCTTGGTTTGGCGTCTTTCTTACTTAACAAGTATCGGATCGCAGCATGATCCGTGTAAATAACGATTTTGGCGCCTACTAAGTAGGAACGAAATTTGTCCAACGCGAATACAACAGCTAAGAGTTCCTTCTCCGTAGTGGCGTAATTCATTTGTGCGGGATCAAGATTTCTGCTTGCATAGTAAATAGCGTGAAGCTTTTTATCCTTGCATTGTCCTAGGACTGCGCCTACAGCATAATCGCTCGCATCGCACATTATTTCAAATGGTTGGTTCCAATCAGGAGGTTGCATTATAGGTGTTGAAATTAATGCTTCTTTAAGCGTCTCAAATGTGTTTAAGCATTTATCATCGAAAATAAACTCGGCTTCTTTCATCAATAGTTCAGTTAGTGGCTTAGTGATTTTAGAGACATCTTTTATAAAACGTCAGTAAAAACCAGCGTGTCCTAGACAAATTCTTATTTCTCTAACTGTTTTGGGTGGTTGAAGGTTTTTGATAATTTTGATTTTTGCTTTATCAACTTCAATCCCTCTGTTTGATATAATGTGACCCAACACAATTCCTTGTCTCACCATGAAGTGACATTTTTCCCAGTTGAGCAATAGGTTGGCATTGACACAGCGTTTCAGTACCAGCTCAAGATTTGATAAACATCCGTCAAAACTTTCTCCGCAGACAGAAAAATCGTCCATGAATACTTCCATAATTCCGTCCAAAAAGTCTGCAAAAATTGCCATCATGCATCGTTGAAAAGTTGCAGGTGCGTTACATAGTCCAAATGTCATTCTTCGGTATGCAAAGGTACCATAGGGGCATGTGAACATAGTTTTCTCTTGATCATCAGGATGAATGGGAATTTGGAAGAATCATGAGTATCTGTCAAGATAGCAAAAATGGGAATGTTTAGCTAAGCGCTCGAGCATTTGATCTATGAATGGTAATGGGAAATGGTCCTTGCACGTAGCTTTGTTTAGTTTTCTGTAATCAATACACATTCTCCATCCTGTTTGGGTATGTTGTGCTACTGATTCGCCTTTTGGGTTTGTTATAACCATAACACCTCCTTTCTTAGGTACTATGTGAACTGGACTGACCCAGTTGCTATCGGATATCGGGTATATGATGCCTGCCTCTAGTAGTTTCTGCACTTCTTTCTTTACGACTTCACTTAGGATAGGATTTATTCGTCTTTGGTGTTCTCTAGAAGTCTTGCAGTCTTCATCTAGCATAATGCGGTGTATACAGACAGAAGGGCTTATTCCTTTTAGATCTGATATATTATATCCTAACGTGGTCGGATACTTCCTTAGCACATTAAGAAGTTTTTCGGTTTTGATCTTCCCTA